>OZ020606.1:14053583-15333789 GCA_963971545.1 Philophylla caesio | reverse complement strand
GACTTTAAAGCAAAAACATAAAATTACTGAGGTTGTTGTAAATTCGTATAATGCTTATTTTGGCTTCAAAATACAACTAAAATCGTGGAATCCGCAAGTAGTTTGTACTATTTGTGTTGAACAATTACGACAGTGGACATACCGCAAAAGGCAATATTTACCATTCGATAGACCTATGAAATGAACAGAGCAGACTAATCATATTGATGATTGTTTTTTTTTTTTGTTGTATAAATGTGAAAGGTTTTAATGCTAAAAATAAAAATAAGATAGTCTACGCAAATGTACCTTCAGTTACACGTCCTTCCACACGGTCCAAACATGCCAGTGCCACTTCCAAGCTCAATATCTGATCTTAGTTCGACATCATTAGAAGAAGAGTCGACGGAAGTTAGGGAAGCAATTTTGAATCAACCACCGCAATTTACTCAGGGTGAATTGAATGATTTAGCTAGAGATCTAAATCTTTCTAAGGAATCTGCTCAAATTCTTATGTCTAGACTTCATGCAAAACACCTGTTAACACGTAATACATATTTTGCTTAGTAGAGGAATCTTGAAGAAGAATTTTTACCTTTTCATTAGTCAGGAAGAATCATTAGTTTATTGTAAAATATTCCTGATCTTGTGGAAAAGTTAGGAGCAAAATATAATACAGGAGATTGGAGAATTTTTATAGATTCTTCGAAGTGATCACTGGCACGTGCCATAACTGGAGATACTCACAAAAAAACTACACGCAGACGTAATTTTGTCGCTAAACGTAAAAGATGTCACTCTATATAGTCCTACAGCATTGTTTAGACTCAATGTTTTCTTTGTAAATGCTTGAAATGCTTGTAATGCCTTGCTCCCAATTTCACATTTCATTTCTTCAATGTGATCTTAAAAATTTCCTGTGAAAGTGAATTAGTGTGCTCCCAATTTGACAAATTTCTTCGCATATCAGGTCATCCCTGTCACACATATCGGTTATCGTTGTGGCAATTTACAAACTGCTGTTGTTGAATTTTACCTTTCGGATTCAGCTGTATGCTTTTTTGAGGAGTCATCAGCAAAACACTTAAAAATTCAATAAATAACTAATACAGAAATGTCATAAATGGCTTCTACAAACATCAAAGAATATTTAAAAAATTATTCCAATCGAAAATAATTAAACATTCACACACTTTTTGTCATTTACTTTTCAATTCACATACAACCAAGTATTCGGATTCAATTCACAAAAATGTATGTGAATATGAAATTGGAAGCACGAATCATGTGATTTCAAATCAAATCCACAGCGAAATTTGTGAATGTGAAACTCGGAACACGGCTGTATATGTACTGCATACTCTTAAAAGAAAAAAGAGTTAAAACCTCTTAATATAATTTTATATTTAAGTAAGTTCTAATAAAAGTTTCATATTCATTCGTTTCGTTATTTTGACAGCTTATCATTATTTGGGAAAGCGTTAATGCATGACAGGAAAGTTAAATAGTTTTTCTTCAACCATTAAAATACAATTTATTCTTGCCTTTAACTTAAATGCTTACATACATATATATGAATGCATGAGTACTTAATTATGGGCCAACATACATTCAGCTCCCCGTTTTGTCATTCCATTCGACGTGCTTGCAATTTTATGTTGACTTAATACTTATGCTGAACACATACCACACAACTTTCCTTTGCCGATATGCCACATAAATACGCACATATAACATTAAAGACACAATCCCCACTCTATTTCGGAAAGCTTCGTTCAACTCTAAACTTCTGAAACCATATCTCACACAAACTCCCAACCACCACTCATTTGCTTTGCGTGTTTGCTCGTTGCGGTCGATTAACACGACAATAAAATGAATAACATAAAAGTTTTTTTAAGAAGAAATATGTTCGTACCATTTTTCGCTACCAATAAAGAGAAGGGGAAATCATTTAAAAAGTTTTTCAACAAATTTTATAATGTACATTCCCCATTAACTACCGTTCATTGTAAATGGTCAACTTGGGTATATTGGTATACGTGCGAGTGGTAACTAAAGGGGTGAAAAGTGGAAAGTGAAAAGAGAGAATGAGAGTTAAGACTTCTACACTACGATTTGTATGAAGGAAGCAAATTTTGTGTGAAGGCAGTTCCTTTGCTTTTATTTTTATTAAGTGCTCCAATAGCATACGGAAATCAACTGAAAGCATTTAAAGTGCAACGCAAATGTTACGAAGTTAAAATGTAATTAAAGTAGCTAGGTCGGAGCGTTCAACTACCTCTCCTTCGAACGCGAAACGTGCGCATTTTGCTATCCCGAAAGATCTTCTTCCATAAAACACATCAGCATTGCGTGTTGGGATCTTTAAACTATAGGGCAGTAAGCTGGTGTTTGATCTAACGAAAGCTCACCTCCTTAATAGACTTAAAAAGAGGTCGTCAAAGGTGATAACAATTAATTGCATTCGTATGTGTTCCGGAATGCCGAAGATGTCAGAAATCTCTCAAATATATATCATATATTTAGCCCCGACATAGAGTGGTTTTTTTTTTTTTTAAATGAGGAAGCAAAGTAGCCTGTAAAAAATGAGCTTAAAGCAAGGTGACGCTCTAAGGGCCGGTTGCTCAATATTTGGTTTAAATTATCGGCGGTTAGCTACAGTTCAGCTTACTACTATGAGCTTACTGTCGGATGTTCTTAACTGACGCTTTTACTTAGTTCCAATTAGCGTTTAACCAGAGATGATGCCAGCGGTACTAAGAGCATTCGAATAGGAGAGGCTACTGTCGAATTTTTTTTTTTCATATTGGCCCAAACCAAGAAATGTTTTTAATGCCACATACGTAAACGAAAAGGGGTTTTGCTTGGGATTTTTTTTTGGAGGGGTCCAGAACTTTGGATGGGTTCTTCACTTGAAGCTTGGTTGAAATTTTGTGAGCAGCGCGGCTTAATTAAAATAAAATGTTTAAAATTATTCAAACAAAAACAGCTACATTGAATGGTTAAAATTTTATTGCAAAAATTATCAGCACTTCAGTTAAGTCTTTTAGAACTCTGTCTTAAAGAGGACTCAATCTCTAATAGATACATTTGACTCCTATTGGATAAGATGCTTATCGATTTTGACTTGCTGATATTTTATTCAAATACACTAGAACAAATTTAATCATATTTTTACCGCTGAAGTGTTAATTTGTAATAGCTTCTTCAGCGCCCTGGAACTGTGAGAAATTTCGAAAATAATTTTTTTTAACAAATATTCAACAGCTAGTTAGAAAGAATTTGTTAATTTCCGTATCCAAAACAAGGCGGTAATTTTTTTTAAGGTTTCACACCTCTAAAAGATTGCTAGAGGAACGTTCTTAAAAACATATGCCTAAACTGAAGTTAAGTGCTCTATCCAGAAAGAGGGATGTGAAGCAAAAACAGCATATACCAAAACGACATTTTGGTAATGCAGAGCTTAAAATCCAAGCATATTTTTTAGAAATTGAACGACCAACTCAGTTATAAAAAACTTCAATTATATCTACATAAAAAACACACTCAACCCAAGCAAACACCAATGCGAACTAGGGAGTTGAAATGCGAGCAAGAATAACAAGACGAAGAAGTCAAATCGGAATCAAAACGAAAACTAAAGCAATTGAGGAAAAGTGTGAATGAGTTTCAAGGAGACTTCTAAAACCTTAAAGGGAATGGAGAGCAAGCGTTAGCAGCAAAGAGAGAGAACACTCAAGCCACATACATCACAACAAGAAGCATCATAAACTTAACAAGCAATGCTGCAAAGCAAAGATTAGGGTGGAGTTCTGATTTCAGATAAATATGTACGAGTGTAAGTATGCGAGCATTTGAAATAAACTGTATGAGTTTTGTAAAGAAAAGTGTTGCGACGACGATGCTCTCGGAGTGGGTAGAGGAGATAAATAAACAAACATGAAAGCAAAACACAAACAACAAATGATAAGACTTTTTTAGAGCACTTAAATCGCAAAAACAACAAGACACTACGACTGGCGACGAGGATTCGGCCAAAACTTTTAATTCATGTCATTTATACCACTCGGCAAATCTCTGGAGTGGGAATGAAAGTCACAACAAAGTAAGAGCAATGAAGAGGATTTGCTGCTGCTGCAGAGGTAAGCAAAGAAAAATGAGTACAAATGTAGAATAGTAAAGGCAAAGCAAAGGAGTGTAAGTAGGTTTTATGGTTGGGTTAGAGTGTGTCAAAATGGGTGTAAGGGAGATGCTTCCCGCGCATATTTGTGTTGGGAATTTATAGGTCAGATATCAAAAGTGAATTTGTAGAAAGTTTTGTAAAAGAAAATAAAGTGAAACTACTTATTGCTGATGTGAGGGGAGTGGACAAAGAGCGTAAGAGAAAAGGAGATTTAAATGCACGATTTAGCATTTAAAGTGAGAAAAGTTTTTGGAATAAAAACTCACCGCACAGGGAATTGCACGGTCAGTTGTGGCGTGTAAGAAAGTGCAAAGTTAGAGAAATGTATAAGAAACTTTAGCGCTATTTGAGTTAATGTTTTATTTGCTCTAATGTAAGGATTTACTATGCTACACCCATGTTGCAGCAAACTATAGAAATATGAAAATCAATTCGTATAGCAAACTTTTGTCTCGTTTTTGCCACACTTCGTACGAATATGAAAACATAAACATTTATTAAGCGCTGCAAGGCGGCAAATTAAATTTACGACTGTCGCAGACCAAAGCTCTACTAACATCGCAACGCAATTTTTATGATAATAAAAATAAATTTCGTCCTTTTTGCGACCACAAAAAGGCATATTTGGTCAAATTTGAGCTAATTGCAACCTTGGCTTTTAAAGTTTAGCAAAGTAAGCAATTAAATCAATAACAACAAAAAACAAAAGCAAGAAATTATTAGTGTCCAGTCTACACATGTTAGCCAAGAAAATTATTTCCAAAGCACTCTTTGTACGCGAAAATATTTAATATTCTTTTTTTGGGCACTTTTTCTATTTCCTTTTTTGTGTTGTTTTTTTTTAATTTTGTTTTTTTTTCTTTGATTGTGCTTTACGCTTCGTTTGCTGTTGCTGCAACTTTTAATAAAACAGTCACATTTATTTACAATTAACCCTAATAGAGTGTGACCGCTAACCTCTGTCTCTACTTAGAGAGCTCTAACAGCTTGCACTTTAACTAACACATTCATTGGTGTGACTGTGAGTGTGACTGTGACTGTGAGTCTGAGTATGTTTAGTAGCTATAGTGCTCACCAGCCATAAATACAATAAAAGTTGCGACAACGAGCAAATGTTACACATTTTAGATTTTATTGGACACTGAACAATGGACACTTAAATGGCTTTTGGGTGTAGGGCAAGGAGTTTTGGAGGTTAGCTTTAGGGATAAAGTGAACAGTTTATGACACAAGAAATGGCGAAAAAAGAAGTAAAATAAATGTAGAAAAAGTGCAAAATAAAGAGTTCAAATGCGGTGCAAGTGGAAAAAAAAACCACGAACGACTTTGAAATGAAATAGAATGGAAGTAGGTCACTTTAGCAATGAAAATGTATTTGTGAAGATTTCATCAAATGGAACTAAAAAAAAATGGTTTGCGACTAAGATGAAAACATTGGAAAAGAATTGTAATGCTAATTTTTACAGTTTATCGAAAAATTAAAAGATCGTCTTTAATTGGACTAAGCGTTTTCTTGGTATTTTTTTAACCTCGAATACGCCTACATTGTTTTGGGCGAGAACAAGAAAATACTATTTTATGACGCGAACGTGATTTAGGAACTTCAAGTGAAATAAAGTCCTTCTACATTTAGTCTGGTCATTGCAGAGCAGATCTTTAGACCTTCCTTTTTCCCTGTTCATCGGATCGTAAACATCCAGGGTTCAATATCTTGCATTCATTCGCATGACACGAGCTCGCTGAGTCCGGCCCGGTCGGTCATAATCTCTCAACCTGAAAGAGCTCATCGTTTCTTCTTATACAATATTCAATGTCTCTAAAATAAAAAGGATCACAAATCTTCCGCAGAATCTACAATATATATCACACACTCCAAGACCACCTTATTCAGTGAAGTCAAAGACTTTGAATGGGTATAATGTTGTCAAGAAAGACTCTTCGTCGATTGACATTTTTGTTGTTGCTTATATGCCTTCGTTTTACAGATATTAAACTATTAATTATAGTTTATCTATCCAACGTACAAAATCTGCAGTCCATTACTTAATAATACTTTATTTCATTAAGAAAGTGCCTTAACTTGCAGTTTAGTTGAATTCAGTGAATCAGAGTTCCTTCTAGAAGGAATTATGAATTTTTTAATGCCTTTTTTCCTTTGATTTCCGCGTTTAATATAACGGATTGAATTGCATTTAACTGCCATCAATTAATAGATTACTGTCAAATTTTGAGCAAGCTGAGTCATTTAGTTAATGATTGACAGTCATTGAAAGCGGATAACATCTTGATTTTTAACAAAAATAGAAAAAAGGTGAATTTTGTGTGCTGATTAAGCATTATTTTTTGCATAAAAAATCAATCTCCGAAACCAAGGAAAGGTTTGTTTAATACAATGAAGACACAGCCTCAACAATTTACATGGTTAAAAAGCGATTTACTGAGTTCCATTGTGATCGTATCAGCACACGAGCTCGCCTCTTACCCGAAATGGTCTATAAAATCCATGGAATGATATTCGATGACCGGAGACTGAAAGTGCGTGAAATGGCTGCGCCTATAAGCATCTCAACTGAATGGGTACATCACGTTTTATACGAAAATTTGGATACAAACAAGCTATCCGCGTGAAGGCTCTCACTCGAACATAAGCGCAACCTTGAGCTCACTACAAAACCATGACAAAAATCCATGAATTAAGCTACTAACTGCTACCCCAGCCAGCATATTCTTCAGACTTAGTCCAAAGCGACTATTTCCTATTTCCAAACCTGAAGAAACGACTGGGTAGTAAGAGGTTTGAATCGAGAAACAAACGCCTATTTTGAGAGTATTGAGAAAAGCTATTATTTGGAAGAAATAAATATATTGGAATAACGCTGGACTCAATGTATAGAAATAAAAGGAGATTATGTTGAGAAATAGAACGTGTTTTTTTGCCGAAAAAATATTTTTTTTATTAAAAAAATCACCATCCTCGTAGTTCTGCTCCTCAAGCTTTATTTGTTTTGCTGTTGAGCTGAGGATCAAAAGAATTCCAAACTCATTTCCAAACAATTTTCGAGAACGTCAGCCTCAGCAGAGTTGCTGAAAATGTGTTTGTTACTTTTCTTTAAATGCCTTTATTAGCGACCAGCACATTTGCCAGCATATATTTAAAATAGTTGGAGCGAATCTAGGTGAAATATCATACCCACCATTTTTGAATTGCCTTGCTCATTGCACCCAATATATCGCGATATTCACATCTTTAACTATTTCATGATAATTTTTGTTCTCTATTACTTTCAACTAGTCTGTAAATACCTACGCAACGTTCGAATGACGTGCGTTGAAAGTTTCCAATATGCTAAAAGGTATATGAAAAAAATGTTTTTAAGATCTCGATTGCTTTCCCATTTCCCCTTATAAATTGTTTCACACTTTAAAATCTCCATTTTGACTTAAAAGCAAATAACTTGACTACACTTTTTATACTTTTCAATCCGTTCCCATTAAAATGTTTTACACAATTAAGCATCGCAAGCAATTACAATTGCAAAGAACCAGAACTTTTAAAGCGTAGATATGTAAATATTTCAATTTGGCATTTTAACTTTATTGTCTCTACAAAGTCCATAGATTATATACTAGGGGGGCTCAAGTGTGAATGGGAAAAAAGTTAAGTCGCCAGTTTTCTGAATCTCAGCGGCAGATTACAATATGCAACATGAAAAAAATCACCGATATCCCGAGTGGTTATTAGGTATTACTTAGTAAACAACAGACACCAAATTCATATTTAGATATCACGTCCCAAAACAAATGTTTCTTATTTTTCTGTTGGCCTAAGAAATGTTAATAATTGACAATTTTATTGAGCTCAGGGCCAGTTGTTTAAGTTTGAAGGAGAAAAAATGTAATTAATTTAATAAAAAGAAGTCTGATAAGGAAACGTGGTGATTTCCGAAATAGTACTATTACTTCTACCATTAAAAAGCTGTTGTTGTTTTTTCCACACATAATCTTCCATAAACTGGTCTTGAGCTCAATAAATACGGTAATCTTTCTTTATTTACTTCTCTTTACACTTAGTTGAGAGTAGCTATAAAATCATATCACCGGTGTGTGTACAAAAATCATTAAAACATCGGTGTTAATTCTCCCAGCTTATTTTGTTACGTTTGTGGTCAATTGACTGCTAAAAGTGAAAAAAACCAATTTCGCCTTTGTTTGAAAAATGTTATGAAGCAAGACAAATCATGGTTGCTGAAAGTGTCTTGTTTAAAATGTTATAAATATTTGACGGGTTGGTACAAGAGTAATATTAAACAGATGCCTTTTTCCGTACCAATGGAATGGCGTGAACCCAAAAATCACGTAGATGACTGTTACTTCTGTTTAATAACTGTGAAAGGTTTTCCAAAACAATCAAAACATTCGCTGAAATATGCTACTGTGTCATCAGTGTCAATATCGCTACCACATTTTCCAGATATTCCAGTACCGGAAAGATTATATATTACGTCAAGTTTATCGAGTCCTATTGAAGAAGAAGAGGAAGCAGGCCATTCTAATAGCGAATAGGTAGTTATAGATGAAAAAAAACAAAACCACTTTTGATTTGTCAATCAGAACTAAATGACCTTATTAGAGATTTAGATTTCACCAAAGAAAAATATGAAACATTAGGATCGAGATTATCGAAAACGTCACATTTTCTTAGCTACCTTTTATTCAAAAGCAGATGGATTAGTGTTCTGCAATAGAGTTGATGGATTAAGTCAGCATTAGGTCACAATATACATATATCAAAACATAGCTTCATTAAGTGATGAACACGGTGAAAGATTTCATCAAGACAATCCAGAGTACAAGAAGCGTTTACAGGATAGATGGGAGCCAGCCATGTTTGCAAACTATTATTGGAGCCTCCAGAGGAACACTGCCACTACTGACTACAAGAGGAAAGCCAATCGTTAAAAAAAAAAAGTTTTTTTATTGTAGAATAACAATTTAGGTCACCGCTTTAAATAATTTTAAGTAAGATCAATAAATGCGTTTCACAACTAAATTTGACGTAAAAGAACAATTTTATTTCAATATTTCAAATAGATTTCACATGTATTTAACAAAGGGCAAAAACATTTTTAGATATTAAATTTAAAATTAGGATCATATTTTTTCGTTTCAGGTTACTTCGAAGGGCGTGAGAGCATTTAAATACGGACTTCACTGTTTTTTATTTCTTTTTTGTTCCACCCTATTACACAACACTTACTCGTATAACCATATCGCACATATATACATATATTAAGTACCAATATCAATTATCCGTCCATAATAATAAAAAAAATGTTGTTTAATTAAGGAAATTTATGCCGTGCTTGCCTTCACAACTCACACCCTGCTCCCAAACTGTCAACTCTGTCCACCAAGTCTTTGTCTACCTGCCCATCCATCAATGCGCAGACCAACCCAATCGAGAAAAGCATTGAATCATTTCAATTTGCTGAAATTTGCTTGGCTTTTGTTGTTTTGAGGGGCGGGAGTGAGGGTGTGCGCCACGCGTCACGTTTGTGTCATATTTTTATTTTTTTTCTCGCTTTTTTATTGTTTGCTTCTTCTTCGTCTTCTTAATATTATTGCCGCAGTTGTTTTGCAGTTGTTGCTTGTTTTTTTTTTTTTGATGTGTCGCTTGGGAATTGTGTTTGCATGTGTGCTGGTTTTTTATGGGTCAGCAGCCAATTAAAATGAAAGAGAAACGCATATTTTGTTGGCCGATATTTTTAACGATGACAATTTATGAGTCGAATGCATGGTTGTGTGCGTGCAATATTATCTGTAAAGGTACATACATATTATGTCTTTATATCATGTAGGATTGTTTACACTTGGTGTTGGCCAATATGTGAATTTCTTTGTTTTTCTCAATTTACTACTTCACTTACATTTCATATAAACACAAGTTCTTCTCTTCAGTATGTATGTTTGGATTATATATTTGTTCATACTTCCGGCTTGCTTACTTTATTATAGTCATGATATTTTTTTTTTTCATTTACAAAAACAGCTTTTAGTCTTTCAGATCTTGCTATAGATATACTGGCAGTATTTGCGTTTTTTTTGTATACTTTACTTTTACTTACCTTTAAGTTCTTTATTTACTAATTGATATTGTAAATAATTAACCAAGTCTCTTATACAAAATAATTTAAGAAAAAATAGTTTATAAGTTCCTATGTTAAGCTAGAATGTTACAGCTTTAAAATGTACTTCTAAAAGACTCAGTCTTATTAAGTACGAATATGCAGTGTATGCAAATAAATTGAATTGAATTTGTTTCAAACGAATTTAAATTAATTTCCATATTTGAATTGAATCGCTTTCTTTTACTAATTTTGTGTACTTCATTTAATTTTTTTTATTTAATTATAGTATCCGTCAAAAACATTCGATGCTAATGAAGTAAATTTTTTAGTTGGCTAACCTTTTAAAACTATTTCAGGAAAATAGTAAATTTAAATGCTCGTAAATTTTAACTTTCTTCAGTTGCGGCGGACTCTAAGTGTTTACAGGGCATACCAAATCTCAATTTAAATTGCAATGTTCTCTGCATAAAATACGCTTGAGAATCTTGTATATGGATGAAAAAAGACAGATATGTACGAAGAAATAACTTTTCAGACATTTAATATCTAAAAATTAAATTAAGTCTTATTTGTTGTAAATGAGCTAAAGACCAATTTTTATTGGAAAATTTATAGAGAAAAAACACAACAACACCAAAAGCGGTAGAAGTTATAGTACTATTTCGGAGATCACCACATCTCCTCATCAGACTTCAATATTTTTTTCTGACGCATTTTTAAAAAAGTATAAGTAAAAAAAGAAAAAATTGGGGAAAATCAATGACACATAATTGAAGAAAAATAAACCGGCTACAAATCCGGCTACTAAAACAAATGAATTAAGACGAAAATTTCTTGAATTATTGATTGAAGTTTAAAAGTTGCGTTTATATTGTTTTTGTCAAAGAATAAACAAAATTTGAAATAAAAAACTATAAAAATTTAATAATAATTATACTTTCTTATAATTTATTAATTAAAAAGCGTTTCTGTTTTTTAGCAAAATTCTCTTAAAAAATATATATTTGTTTAGCTTAAAATTTTATCCAAATTCTTTTAGCTGCTGTGTTGGGGAAAGAAGATAGACACGAATAAATAAATTTTCAGACATTTAATATCTAAAAATTGGAAAAGCGTAGAAAATGTTCTTATTCTCTTAAATCTAATTGAGCTAACTCGTTTTCTTTGAAATGTTATTTTACAACGATTGATGTAATTTTTTCACGCTTATTCCGTTTCTTTATTTGGTGTATATTCTCCTACTTTTTTTATGAAAAAGTAAACGGCATAAGATTTCAAATATATGTTAATAGAACTTGCATTCCCTGAAAATGAGGCACTTCCAGCTCTCGATTTTTCTTTCTTTCAAGTTTTACAAAATATATTTGAAAAAAAAGAGCTTTCACCCACATAGTTTTAACAATGTTTTGGTAGCCAAGCAGCTTTGCCACCTTAATCTTGTGCATATCTACCAATTCATAAGCGCATTTATGCCGCCGCTGACAGTGCACGCAATCCTTTTGCAGCTTCCCTCTTTTCAACCTCGCCAAAAACGTGTTTTAAGAATTTATCTGTCTTCTTTTATAAGCAATTTCCATTCTCAAAATGGGCAGTGTAATAAAAACAGTGTTAAGGACGACACACTTTTTACTTATAACTTTTATCTATTTTCTTTTCCACTCTTCCTTTTCAATAGTTTCTGTTAGAATAAATGGTTTTGGCGCGTCTCAACAACATATGCCCACTGTATTGATTTGTGTTTCCTATGTAAGTATGCTTCAACAGCATCGACTAAGGTGGAAAGCTTAAACATAAGTGTATATATTAATACACATACATATATACATCTGTACATATGTGTTAAATATTACTGAACATCTTTCTTTGTTTCACACCATTTAGCTTTTATCTCCTTCAGGGATTTGTCCAGCGTCACTGTGTCACGCATGCGAGTACCCTCGAACACCTTCCAGCCTTACAGCCTTTTACATTTATTTTTTCTTTTTCTTTTATCTAATTTATTCTTTTACTTTCGTTTGCACTTTAGTAGCCACCCTTAAGCGTATTTTAGGCGTTTGGCTTCGCATTGTTTTTATTATTTTCCGATTTTCTTAGTTTAGTCATTTTTATTGCATTGTCATCGTTTTTATTGCACGTTCCAGTGACTTGTTGGTTTTTTTTAGTAAAAATTCTTTTTGGCAACTGGCAGTTGTTGGTTGGCCAGGTAACATATGTAGATAGATATGTTTGCATGGAGAAATATATGAACTTAGAAATCGGAAGCTGTTTTCAGAATTTACACTTTAAAGATTTATTCATTCATTGAATTTGTGCAACTTTATTTGATGTCTACTCGTATTTCAGTATCCTCATCTTGAAACACAATTTTATGCGACATAATAAAGTAGAACTGAAGAAAAATATGCCTCACTCTCAAATATAATACTTTGATTTTAAATTTTCAGCGGGAAAAAAATTGAAGGATGACAGCACTATAAACAAGTAAAAAACACTGTATTCGGTTTTGCTAAAGGTTTCATAACTTTCATGAATGGAATAATTGTATGGGAGCTATATTTAATATTAATTCAATATTAATGATTTTGACTGCTACAAAAGTCCCAATAATAATTAATATTCGTGGAAAATGTCAAGTCTTTAGTCGATTCAATGATGGAGTTTTGGCCCAAAATGCAATATCTGAACTATTGGTTGTATAGCACCTATATGTTCTACTTATACGACTTTCATGATTTTCACTGCGAAAATAGTTCCACTAATAGCTATTATTTGTGCAAAATTTGAAGACTTTGCCAGTTTAAATGGAAGTGTTTTCATGCTAAATGAAATATCTGGACAATCAGTTGTATGGGAGCTATATGTTTTGTATCTTTGATCTATATGATTTTCACTGCTTCTATAGAGCTTAGAATAACGGATCATCTGAAGTAAAATATGATGTATAAACAATCTGCTCCTATATACGATAAAATCGGTCGATCTGGCCGGTTCCGACAAATGTCTAAAAAATTATAAAAAGGCACCTCAGTGCCAAGTTTTACTCAAATAACTCCAAAACTGAGGCACTAGTTTGCTCTCAAATAGACGGACAGACATCGCTAAATCGACTCAGCTCGTCACCCGAATCATTTCGGTCTACTTTTTGATAGGTCTAACTCTTATCGTTCTGGTACTTACAAACAGCGGACCAAAGCTAATAAACCATTTCCATGAAAGGTATAAAATTTGTTGTTTAAAAAAATTCCAAAATATTGTTTAATTTTATTTATAATAATTTCTTGTCATATTTATTATAATTTGTGTAAGCATTATCGTTATAGTTAATTTGCTAATTTTTTGCTATAGTTGTACACCCCATATCAAAATTATAACCACGCCCCCTATTAACAATTTTAAAGAATTATTTTTTCTTTCATCAATTCATTCAAACCGCAATTTATTATTTATAAAAAATAACAAAAGAAATCATTAAAGTTTCAACAACAATACAATTTTTTTTTTTTAATTTCTTTCAATTTTGGTATCATAAAATGCATTTTTCGAAATGCTTAAAATGACTATTGATTTGTGGCAATTTTTTCTCATTGACAGTATTGCACAGTTTATGCACTTGTCTTTGCACTAAAATCAATTATTTTAAATTTTTTTTTAATTTATATTTTCTGTTTTTTTATACAAAGTTTGAAGTCTGGGTTCTTATTGCCTTGGCTACGAAAACATTAATGTTTTAAATGAAAATTTTTTTAAGTTGAATAAATGAAATTAATTGCCTTATTATTTTTATAATTATGCGCCCAAAGTTTTATGTATAAATATAATATCATCAGTGATATTTTTATGTCCATACAGCATTACTAAAAAATTGTTGATTGTACTCTAAAGGAAGTTATTTGAATTTCTTTAAGTTGCACTCAAAGTTAGAAGCTTAAAATCTTACGGCTTTATTTAGAGAACGCACTGTAATTTAAAAAAAAATACAAATAATTTAATAAAAAAATTTATTATTAAAGTTTAATTTTCAGATGGGGATGCCAACTGTTAAAAATGTACTTGAAACTAAATTTTGCAGTTAAATACTGTAAAAATATTTTGGAGTTGCCATAAACTAAAGCATATTGCCGCCTCGTCGAAAAAAAGCTTTATTTAAAAAAAAACGTCTTAAAAATAGGCTCGAAATTAATAATTTAGTATAACAAGGGTGGTTTCAAAATGTTTAAGTTTTAAAAATTTTATTTCAGATAAGACGTCATCTGTTCGAAGAGCATATTTCGCCAAGGATGTCAAATAAAATGCTTTATGCTTTAACTGCTGAATATTACTTTGATGGTTTCGGGAAGTAAGTTAAATTTTTTTATATATATTTACTGAAATATATCTGAATAATTTGCTTTGCAAAAACTCAATACAAATTGATAAGTTAACAAAAAAAAAATCACATAACATCTTAAAATTTTTTATAAATTCTCTATAAAACTAAATGCAATTTATTTTCTTGAGCTCTACTTTTAAAAAATCAAATATAAAGAAAGTGTTTAACTATTTTTCAGTTGAAAAAATAAAACATTTTCCAGCTACTTTTCATAATGAATAATTGCATGTGCCTTCCAATCGCCAATTCCGCTAGCCTGTCTAGTGCAAACCACAATTAAACCACTAAAATATTGAAAGTAATAATCGTAAAATATTTCATTTAAGCAACAGAAGACACATAAATTTCACACAAAATTGTTTTAATGGCCCCCGCAAATAAAAAAATGACTGCCGCCAAGTAACATCAAAAATATGCGATAATAATAAACCAGCAGCAGGTGAAATAGCCTAATTGTAGGCAATGCTAGCCGCTGTATACCAACAAGCATTGCCGCTTGAATACAACAAAAAAAAAGGTTTGAAGACAAACCCTTTTTGTGTGGCCAGGCAGCAATCCTTTCCTTTCGAACGCAAGCATAACACAGACAAATTATGACTGTCTAGCAGACGGCGGCATGAATTTTGCCTAACAAAAAAAAATAAAAATAAAAACATAAAACACACACAAATTAAAGTATTTCTACATGCAAGTAAAAAAACAAATAAATGTACACCCCTTGTTTTTTGTTTGCGTTTTTTGAGAAAGTGATACAAAGTCAACTTTGCACGCCAACGACGCTAAGTTGCACCCTTTTTCCGCCCCTTGCGCGCATAAATCTTTTTACTTTGACTGCCGAAGCGGAAGTAGCCAGAAAATTAACTTCCCGCTGCCACTTTGTAGGTAGAACAACGACAACGGAAGTTGGGCGGTGGTAAAAAAGGAGGCTGTGTCTTTTTTGGGTTTGTGCAAAAGGTGTTGTTATTTGTTATGACACAGCAAAAAAATCACACACAACAAACGCTAAGGTAAGATATTTTTCTGTCTACGAGCTTCTTCGAATGCTTGGCGGAAAATGATTTGAAAAAAAAAAAAATCAAAATAAAGCAGTCATACATGAGTCAGCCATAGTTTTAGGTGGAAAAAATTCTGCACTCAGGAAAAGCTTTGCGTAAACCCTACAAAGCTCCACCTTCGCGCTGGAATCATTCCTATTATAATTTATTTATGTAAGTATGGTACTTTTTGCTCGTCTGGCTTATTACGCTCGTACGCTTTAACTTTTTCTACGTTACGCAATAATTTCAAATATTTTCTGCCATGCAATAACTTGCGTTTAAGCTACCTTAAGTTAATTTGCTCGCTCTGTACTGGTCAACCAGTTTGTGGGAATATTTGTTCTACATATAAGCTTCATGCATTTACATTAGCGCCTTGTGACTTCATTTATGCTGCCATAATTCCTCTTTTTCAGTGAGTTGTGTAAATGATGGTGGCGTTGTTTAGCTGTGGTGCAAAAGAAAATTGTTAAAATATTTGCTGCAGGGACGTTTGTTGTTTACAACACTTGCTGAGGAAAATCTAGCATATCTTGCAACATAAATGGCTTTTTGGCATTCTCAGACGATTATATTAAAACTTCATGAAAATATGAACTAGCGCTTCTTTACTTACATACAGGGTGTCGCAGAACTCAACGTCAAGCCGAAACGGGGTGACATAGTTTGATTGTAATCATCATGAGAAAAATCAGAAAAAAAATCAATCCCATGCAGTTTGAAAATTATGGGGATTTGAGAAAAACCTAGAAATTTGGTCAAACTCTAACCATTTTTCGGTTATTGCGGTTAATTTTTATTATTTTTCTTCATTTAAACCAGGGCTGCTCAATAAACGAAACGATACCATTTTGTTTTGTTAACGAGCAAAATTAACTTAACGAAATGAGTTTGTTGCGTTTCGGCGCCATGTTATCAAAACGAAATCAAATCGTTAATGTTGCAACGTTATACAATTTCCGTTTTCGTTAATTTTAATGTGCCTAAAAGCAAATAACATAAATGTATAAGAAGGGACAACACGTTACTTTAAGCAACGAGTGAATCTCCAGGGGCATGCTTTCTCTTTTGCTCAAATGAATTTTTTGATTGGCTAGAGTAAGAAAGCATGCCCCTGGAGATTCACTCGTTGCTAATAATAACGTGTTGTCCATTCTTATACATTTATGTTCTTTGCTAAAAGTATGCAGCGCTTCTGTTTGCGACGAGTGAATCTCCAGCGTTTTTCTTAACGTTTTAAGGTTAGCGCCAGAATTTCGTTTCGGTTAAAAAATTTACTATGATAATTTCTTTAACGATAATATTTTGAAATGTTTTAACCGAAACAAAAGAAAACATTTCGGAACGGTTAAATTTAACGTTAAACCGTTAACCGTTGGTAGGTTCTTAATTTTACGGCAAAATAATGAGAGAGATGGATAGTGGACATGTTTGCCATGAGCGAGCGAGACAGACAGTGACGCCACTTTTACCAAAGTCAACAAAAGTAAGTAAAATTAATAATATAATGAAAAATCTTGACCTAGTTGAGTTTAGGTTTATTGGAATAAAAGTCAGATAGATAGATATATAGATAGGAAATAACATTTTTTATTACAATAAATGTTCAAATTGTTTACCATCAGCCTCAATGTACATAGGTAATTCGTGCCATTCAAGTTCTCTGGCAGATCTAAAGGCCCATATTGTACAATTTTTTTGTCCTCCAATTATTTAAATTAATTTTGTTATTAAAACATCGTTAATTCTTTAACAAACACCATGAAAAAATATTTTTTTTTATATATAAAATATGTAGAAAAAATTTATAAAAATTTCATCAAAGTTTCGAACTTTTTAAATTTTTTTTTAGAATTTTGTTAATTTTTTTACTGACACTCTTTCGCAATTATTTCCATATAAAAAATAATCGCGGTTTTGCGTTGTATGAAGGAAAGCGCCAGTAAAAAAATTCTCAAAAATCAGTGATATCTTGCAGACACTTGAATCTTGCACTTTGTCACACTAAAATTAAATGAGCCAAAAAACTGCATATTGAAAAAAGTTTTAAAAACAATTTTTAAAAAGGTTTGTTTATTTTTCTGTTGGCCTAGTAAATGTTAATTTTACAATTTTTATTGAGCTCAAGGCCAGTTTATGGAAGATTTTTGTGAAAAAACAACAACAGTTTTTTAATGTTAGAAATTATAATACTATTGGTTATGAAAAATAAATTTAATATATTTAATAAAAAGAAGTCTGATGAGGAAATGTGGTGATTTCCGAAATAGTACTATAATTTCTACCATTAAAAAACTGTTGTTGAGCTAAATAAAAATTTGTAAAATTAATTTTTAAAAAGTTCTATATTTTAATGAATTTGTTTAAATCATTGTACATTTTGTAAATAGTTAAAAAAAAAAGAGCGTTAATGGGGTTTCTTGGAGAATTACTATATTTTACTAGAAACATAATTTTAATTAATTAGAAGAAAAAATAAAGTGTTCAAATCTGTCATTATATGGTTGTGCTATAATTTGTGAACATAGTATATATCTGCCTGGATTGCGCGACAATGAAAATTTGTTGTACATATCCCTTCATTCAATTATTCTTCTTTTCAAGATCACCAATCCATGCAGATAAATTAATTTTTTAAATAAAATTACTACTTGCGTGATAAATTTTCAATTTTTTTATGAAGAAAATAAAGGTTCAATCATCATTTAAATAATTTTTAAAAACGTGTATATTTTTATTCAGCAATCAAATAATTTTTAATAAGAAATAAATTTACATATATCAATGGTTTATGGTGGTTTTGGATGCAGAAAATATTTTATATATTTTTGGAATAACGAGGGAATTTTCGTTCTTTATTAAAATTATTTTAATATGGAATTTATTCCTATTTTTTCGCCATTCAATTATCCTGTTTTCTGTTAATGCCCATTTCTGCACGGCTGTAGTTTAATATATTTTTCTTAAAAAATGCATATAAGATCCAAAAAATTATTGCTTTTTGAGTTAAATGGAAAAACATCGACCTTAAGTACATCTTTTCTTTTAACTTTAGGTACTTAATACACTCAAAGTCCGCCTGAGTTTGTTCGACGAAAAATTTTGTAAAACCTTAAAACACAAAAAATGTATTTTTAAGAAGTCATTTCGACCGAAGTTTTCAGAAGTGTTGGAAATGTCAAATTTACAAGGACTTGTGAGAAGCAAATTATTGCTGCTAAAAAATGAAATAAGAGAAAATGTTACATTCTAAACTAAAAGCTTTCAAAATCATTTAAAAGAAATTAAACCGTTTTCATATTTAGAGACTCATATTTAACGGTAAAAGATTTAGATAGCCAAAACAAAAATTTTATTTGAATTTAAAGGGAAAACTTTTAAGAGAAAAAGTTGCTCCGAAAGTCATATAAGTTTGTGTTCAAGTTCTATGCATTTATTTAGAGATGATAAAATTCTTTAGGTCAATTCTTATACGAAATTTAAAATATTTTTATTATTTTGAGTAGCTGAGAAAATTTAAATATTCAAACATATTACTGTGTTTCATTTAATTTTGGTAACACAATTTAAAAAGTTTGGCAATTTATTTTTATTACATTAATTTATGTTGTAATTTTATTTAATTTTTTTTTTCAAATAGAGTCGAATTTTTAATAAAAATCATGTAACCCAAAGCTCAAAAATTTCTACAAAATTCGTAAAAGTTTAACAAATTTTCATAAAAATTAAAAAAAAAATTTTCAGAAAATTTCAAAAATTTACATTAATTTTTTAAGTATGTAATTCTGTTGCTCATTAAGTTTAAATATAATAAAAATTTTGCAATTGTCAAGTCGCTTGAATTAAGCATTGACAAATTAAAATGTTTTAAAGTTTTACTGGAAAAATTTTAAGTTTTGTTGGAAACTTCTTAAATTGCAAAAAAATGGTGTTAAATCGCAACTATTTATTCAGAATGCTTACACACAACTACTAGAAAAAGCAGAACACAAACCAAATATGTGTTATCACCTCACAAATAGCAACGCATTCACATTTATATTACGCAAATAATTCCACTTAGTTACGAAAATTCATTTCTTCAAAAGCGCCTCATACAAACGTTCGCATTACTAAGTCAGCTACTTACAGCCGCTTACACGCGCTTATGAATAAAATTTATGCGCTGAAAACGATGACAGTGTCATAGCAAAAATTAAGATAATACAACGAGCTGCTTATTTCGAGCACAGAAGAAGAAAGTGTTTTTAGAAGACCAAAAAAATAAAAAAAAAACAGAGAAACACTTGTTAAATGCTTATTCATATTCCACTGTTGCTTTTGCTGATAGTTGTTTTTAACTTTTCAGTTAGTGTTGTCATTAGATACATTCAAAAGTGTAAACGCGTGTACTTAAATTTTCTTATTGTTTTCTCATGCAAATACACTTTCGTGCACAATTGCTCGAGCGTAACCACCACCTACTGCCACTACCACTTCCCTCCACCACAACAAGTACAACTGAGTGTTAAATTCAGCCACCCTAGCAATTTCTTGCTTACGTTACTCATACGCAACGTTGACTCATTCTAATTTTCTCTATGTTCGTATGTACGAATGTATATACTTACGTTTGTATCCATTAGACGCACACTTCCATTTGACTAGAAGTATTTTGTTAATGTTTTATTTTTGCTAACTACTTTGTACAAACGCGCTTACATGAGTTTAACAAAAAAAAATGTTAATTTCTTTGCTGAAAAATACTGGCAATTGCATAATTTAAAAGGAGCAAGTACAAACAAAATAATTTTTCTTGACGACACCTTGAGGCTGCTCAACTAATTAAGCTCACCTAATTCCAGTTTTCAGCAAAAACTTTACAAAACATATATTTTTCGGGGTAAGGAAAAGTGAAAACCATTTAAATTTCTATATTCCTAACTAACAAGCATGAGGCTTATTACGTTTTAAATTTTTTTTGTACATTTGTGCTCATGATTTGTGTCTGACTGAATTGGCTTGATGCTGACTAAAATAATTTGAGTTTTTTAAATACCACAGAGCATTTATAATAATAATAATAGTAAACGCAACGATAACCCTCCTTTCCCGCCCAACCGGCACTAGGGGCGCATCCGCATGATGCACGAATTTTTTTTTATATAAATATAGTTCTGCCGATTTAAGTAAGAGTTTGTTAAGTGTCGAGATCTCAATAACGCATATCAATTTAAGTGGAAAGACAGCACATTCTTCTTGATGTCAAAGAGGGAGTCTGACACATCCAAGGTGTTGGAAAGCAAGTTAAAATCCTGACACAAACAGGAATGGCTCATTCTGTTCAAAATGTGTCTTACATTGATTCAGAAAAAGGGGTTTAAAGTGCCTCGAACCTCGAGAAGGGACATTGAAGTTAACTTGTGCCAGAAGAAATGGACTATCATTCCATAAACATTATGCCTAACATTTTTCTACGCTTTGAAAGAGTAGGAAGATTAATAAATTAATTAATTAATAGTATTATGGTGGCAGTCTGCGAGTAGAATCCCAACAAAAGTGTCTTAAGGCAAACAGTAAAAATGGTTTTTGAACCGATTCAAGATGGACATAATGCACCCGATAATGCGGATTCCATATTATAGAACCATATTCCACTATCGGTCTAACTAAAGTAGTAAAAAGCGCTTTCGTTATGTAAGGTTCGCTGAATTCTTTCGACCATCTTTTCACAAAAGCAAGAACGCCTATTGCCTTAATGACTGTAATGTTAATATGTAAATTAAAATTTAGTTTGGGATCCATTGCGACACCCAGATCGACAAAAATATGTACTTGGTCAAGAATATGGCCACAAAAGAAGCCGGCAACGTTACAACACAAAACTAGGATTTCTAAATCATCTTGCAGCAAGGATCTCTCAGCAACAGAGTTGAATGATCTAAAAATTTTAATATCATCGGCATAAATTCGATTTTTTGGAAATTTGAATACAGTAGTTATATCATTAATAAATAGCAAGCACAAAATTGGGCCGAGGTGGCTGTCTTGAGGAACTCCTGAGAACACATCAAAGACATCCGATGCAACATTTTTATAAATCACACTTTGCGTTCTGCAATGCAGGTCGCAGGTAATCCAACGAAGTATACAAGGTTGAAAACGAATTAGATCGAGCTTATGAACAAGTAGAAGGTGGCAAACTATATCGAAGGCTTTACTGAAATCGGTATATACGAGTATGACATCAGTTTAGCTATTTTGACGGAACGACTTTGAACAAATTCGTAATAATAGATTTGCCATTATAAAATTCATGCCACGATAATTTGCAATATTTGACCTATTTCCGCTTTTATGAAGAGAAATTATAAAAGGTGATTTCCATGCAGAAGGAAAAACTCGCTGTTTCAATGACAAATTTAATAAGTTTGATAAAGTTAGATAGAGGCGTTTCGCACAATTTATAAGAATGCATGTCGGAATAATGTCAAGACCTGGCTTGGATGCGCTTTTTAAAGTTTTGAGATAAAATAATATCTCCTCTGGAGTTATTGTAGGTAAATTGATTGAGTTATTCGAACTTACTTGATACGGATATGTGGTAAAGTTCATATTGGTGTTATTGGCATAGTTGGACTTAAAAAATAGTGCAAATAAATAAGCAATCGCTTCTGAATTGTGATATTTTCAAATTTATTTGCGGACGGCAACTTTTGTAGCTTTCGCTTTCAAAGCTATAGCGCAGACAAATATTTCAGATATTTTGTAATTTATTTATTTTATTAAAATTCTTAATTTTTTTTAGCTTAAATAGCTAAATTCAAGTTTCACAATTCTATTATAAGTATCCTCAAAAAAATATAACAAACTCCGCAGCATATATACATAAATATATAGCGGCAGACAATTGCTATGCACTTAAACACCTTATAGATAAGTAAAAATGAATTTTGAGAGAAAACCTGAATTAAAATTTCTCAGCAGTAAAAGAACTTTAGTTACTTTTCTTTCTTATACAAATTTCCGGTGCATTTGTAAACGTTTATCCCCCCCCCCCCATATAAGTACCAAAATTAGAAATAAAAACTTTTTAAGATATATGTTCCCTCTTCTAATTAAAAATACTGCTCGTAAATATCCAAATATTTTCATATAAAATACTCTGAAATTTCGACAAGCTCACACTTTTTTTGTTTCTACGCAAATAACTGACATTAAAAATATGTTATTTTCTAAGGACCATGCAATTTTGTCGACACTGACTCAACTTTGCTGATTATGGCGACCTATAATTCCTCTTTAGTAAAACTCTATTTTCCATTTAAGCGTACAATGAACCAGAATCTATTGGCATCTTCATGTTTCTTTGGAACTTTCACGCATTTTACAAAAAAAAAATTTTAACTAGCGCACCAAGGCGAATTCATAAAGGTGGCAGCAAATGTATAAGAGAAAAAAAGTACATATATTTTGTTGTTGCTTTCGGTACAGCGAATGTCAAAACGAACCAACAAACAAATGATTTTGAGATTTGTTGTACAACGGCGATAGAAAAAAACAAATCAATCAGCTGCTTACTAAGGCCAACTTACTAAATTCCCTTTGTAGCGCGATCTTAGCAAGTTTATCTGGTTTAACTGTCTTTACTCAATTACTTTCTTCAGTTTAATTACACAACACTTTCTTTGGGAAATTCATAAAATTATCTAATATTTAGAAATTATGAAGTTTTTTGAAGAGAAAATTTACAAATGCATTAAAGATAAAATTATAAAATTATTTTTATTACTTTTACAAAGAAAATTTACATTGAAAAATAAACAAAAAAAAACCATAAATCAACATAAAAACTTAGCAATTTCAAACAACCTACAAAATGATGCTTAAACAAACATTTTCCACGACCACATGCGAGTATATTAATATATTTATTTATATTTTTTTGTACTTATGTGTTAACATGAAAAACAAATATGTTAGAAAAAAAAGCACAGCTGCGAGCAACCCAATGCCACACGCATAATAAACAAGAATTTTGAAAACAAAACCAACTATAATTTACAACGACAACAGTGAAAGGAAGACGAACAAAGTTAACAAAGCAGTGACAACAAAAGCACAAAAAATGAGCTAAAAAAAAAAACCAAAACAACAAACCAAAATCAAATCATGTCAACCCAATCACGCTGAAGGCATAAACAAGCAAAAAAAATCAGCACAAAAAAGGAATGCGCTCTGCTTAAGGGGGAACTAAACCAGGAGAATATTTGTCCCCTTTTTTTTAGTTTTTTTTTCTCTTTTTGGATGACATAAAAAATGAACACAGCCCAACAACATGATCGCAACAAGAGGAAGACGAGCGACAAAAAGCGAACGCACAAGTAGTTCGAATATTCGCGTAAGCGAAAAAAAAACGCAATTCTCAAAATTAATGAGCAATCACTGCCGATTTGCCCAGATCCAAAGCATTCATCTTGAGTGTACCAGCGGTTGCGAGGCTGAACGTTGAGCGATGACTGCCATGGAAATTGGGTTACGTAGCGGCTGTTGTTGACAAACATACGAACATACAAACGTACACGCAGTAGTAGCTGCAATCATAGTGATGATGCCTTCAGCTATGATTTTCAATTTTTATTTATTATTCTACGCAGCCTTTTGTGCTTTTTTTTTTGCTACCCACCTACTGTCGTGTTTTTCTTTTTATTTTATTGTCTGTCAACTGAGATTGTTTGTTTGCCCCGTCGTCAACATTAAAATCATACATCATTATTCATTCATGCCTGATTAAATATGTATGCGGCATGTAGCCGGTAGTTTATTTAGTTACCGGTTGTAGTCAGTGGTGGTCACATTTGTTGGTGGAAAGAAAAAATTAGCAGCTTATGCATACTAGACAAGAAAATTAATGATCTCCTAGGTAGGTATGTACTTGGATATGTACATATGTGTATGTATGTATGTATATCTCCTCACAAGCATACATATGTACGTATGCATACACGCGTATACTTTTAGAAATTATTTTAAATTATCTCGAAAAGAAATTGTATGCTTACTTTTGGTCACCACTGCATTTACTTTTTCTCAAACATCTCAATGCCTCAACCTAGTTTATTAGCACACCTTCAGTTCTCCTTCAAAATGTGCTTTATTTTTGATCCTCAGAGAATAGGAAATTCAATTTTCTGGTCTACTGCAATAATTTTAAATTAGCCGCCACCTCCGGCAGTTATGTCATTCCTCGTCTTTTGCCATTGCTATGTCCCTTAGTCGACAGGTGTCTATGTATAATTTTCTGTTTTCATTTTGATGTTGTTGCGAGCTTAGGAACTTGGAAGATTTTGACTCTTTTTTTAGTTTTCTTTTATATATATTTTTTTTAACTTAAAAATATTTACATTTTGCTTTTTTTTATTTTTTTTTTATAAATATTTTTTTAACTTACAAATATTTTCATTTTGCTTTTGTTTCATTACATCTCATTACTTACTTTTTTACAAACTTTTTTGCTTTATTTAATTGTATTATATTTTATACTAAACTTTTTTTCAATGATTTAATTCAGATTTTTAATTGATTTTAATATTGGAATTTTTTTTTATATTAATTCATTAATTTAATTTTTTTAAGTATTTTATTTGATTTTATTATTATTTTTTTTAAATTTATTTTTACTAACTTTTTTATTTTAAATTATTATATTTAAATGTATTTAATATTACTTCCCGTTCATTTCATTTTAATTTTTAACTCATATAATTGTTATTATTTATTTAATTTCATTTCATTATAAAATTTTGTTTCCACTTTTATAAAATTGTATTTTGTTTCGTTAAATTTTTAACCTTTTTATTTTATTTTGTTTTATTAAATTAAAATACTAAATTAAATTTATTTTTTAATTAATTTTTTTTTCAAAAGTGTTTTTTATATCTGTTTTTGTATTAATTTATAGTTTTATTCATATTGTAATTCAGAAGAGCAACCACTAAAAATTTAAATTTAATCTACCGCATATCAAATTAAATACATATTCCAAATTTTCTTATTTAATTATTTTCTTGTGTTCAAAAGTGAATGTTTGTTTTTCATCTATCTGTTGCTGAATTGCTTCGTCACGATTCGACTTAAATGCGTTTGAAACGACAAAACTTAAATACAATTTCAGTTGACTAAACTTTCAATTAAAATCGTTTATGACAAATTCAATTGGAGCATGTGGCTTTAATCAAAATTACATGCGCTCCCGAAAATCAATAAAACATCACAGCTCCTAACGCTTAACTAAATTTCGGCCTCATTCCACACCAAACATTTCAGCAAATTACATTCGTCGTCTTTGCTATTATTCATTCTGTGCGACACATTTCCTTTTCCTTATGTATTCTACATACAGCGACGGCAGGTGTGCGGATTTCACTAAAACACACCAGAGAGCACTTTCGGTGTGAAATTTTGTGTACGAGCATAATTTATCAATGTCTCACCATCTCTCCATCTTGACGGTTGTCAATCGTCTCTACAACGACGACCGCATTTACAGCGACCTTGACGTGAGGAAAGCATTGCGAACGTCCACGAAGGGGGCAGTGCAGGGGGGCGGGGGAGGGAAAGCGCAGTGTCACAGCAATCAATAACTTGCTCTTGTCTCCTAGTCCATTTGTTATTTATATTTAATTTATTTTCTAATTTTATAGCTGTTTTTACGTTTGCGTCATTGAAGCGTAATTCGATATTCAAAATATTTCAATGAACAATTTGCAAAACTGCAAAGAAATTGTATTCATTTGTAATCCAGTGAAATTCAAAGAAGCAGCGTTTTGCGAAAAAAAAATAAAATATAAAGTATAAGATATAAAATATAAAATATAAGATATAAAATATAAAAAATAAAAAATAAAATATAAAATATAATATTTGTATTACATTAGGTAAATATAAATAATAAATAATAAAAACAATTTACACAATATATGAAAATATTAAAAATAAAATACAAAATACAAAATATAAAATATATAAAGTTTGAAATTTCAGTTTTTAATAATTTGCTATTTTTACTTAACTTAATGAAATTAAAACTTATACTTGTAGAATAGTTTAAAAAATGTATACTATTCTTTTTATCATAACTAATTGTTTTTTTATAATTAAAAATACTTAAGAGCTAATGGCATCCAAAGTCAAACATTATTTAAAAAAAAAATAATAATATAATTCAAGAGGACATTTTTAAAATGTTTCACCAACCCTCATATTATCAAAGAACTTTAATTTGTTTAAAGCTCAAATGTTATGTCGGCACTACTCAAAGGCTTTAACGCCATTTCACTTTAATCTTAGCATTTACAAAAAAAACACAAAAAACCTAATCGCGTGCAACTAATTTTCCACATTTTATTACGCCCACCTTACGAAGCCTACTAAATTTAGCTAGCAAAACTGATTAAGTACCTGTCATGAAATTTTTATTAGCTAAATATTACATCACTTACTTATTTATGTATTCATTAAACAACAGATTTCCTTTGTGTATAATAAAGAATGAAATATTAAACAACTTAAGCTCTGTGAAAAAAAAAATCATAAAATATTCTTGCCACAAGTTTTGGCGTTAAATTATGACGATGGCACGTCAATACGCCGCACGCAAGGACACTTTTTGAAATTTCAAATGTCAGCAAACTTAAAACCTCAGTCAAAATGTCCCCACCCTTGCTTGACAATTACTCGTAGTAGAGTTGCGTGACGCTTGTCGAGGCGTTTAAATAAACTTCTTGTTGAAATGCCTACAACATGCTGCTGTTCGTAATAACTACTTTTGAATGCCTAATTTAGTAACTAATTATTCGCTTACCCTTCTCCGCACCTTTCCTTCCGTTGCACCACACTTTTATGACAAAAATAAATGCTCGAAGTGAATGAGGAAGGAGGTGAGTGAGAAGATGAGAAGTTTAGCGAGGGTAATTTGTGACAGTGAGCTGTTCAAAAATGTTAATGCATTCGCGGAAATATCGTGGAATATAGTAACACGAATAAAAAGAAATTTTAACTCACATTCATTCCAATTCTTCATACCCATATAAACTTATAAACCGGATACAAATTTTTATGTGTTTTGATAATGATAACAATATCAATAACAATACCGACATCGGTAACAAAAATGATTATGAATGTTCTCATTCATTCATATTTATCAGCATATTCGCATTTTGTATCCATCATTCATACTAATTGCCATATTCATATTCGCTTTTAATAATCACATTCATTTTAACGAATAAAGCCACAATCATGTTCAAGTTTATATTTGTATATATGCATATTTATATTCATACACAAATTACTATTCACATTCATATTCGTATTTATATATTTGCATTCTTTTTTACGAAGAAAGTCACAATCGTATTTAAGTATTTGTATTCAAATTCATCATATTACTATGCATATATTCATATTCATATTCATATGAAGCCTTCTATTCAGATTCATATTTAAATTTATATTCACATTCATGTTCATGAACAAAGCCACATCCATATATTTGTGTTCATATTCATATGATATTTATATTATATGTACATATACTAAAAATACTATTTACATTACGCTCATAATTATTTTCATATTCATGTTCGTATTGGTGTTCACATATTTTTAGTAATACTCATTTTCACGTTCATTTTAATATCTACATTCCCAGGTAGGGATGCGAGGTCGAGAGATTTCTACACTCCACCTGGAAGTCTCACGATCTTCACAGATGGCTCGAAACTGAATGGCAGAGTGGGAGGAGGGGTCTACTCGCAGGACCTATCTCTGAACTGTTCTTTTCGTTCTGTCCGGATCACTGTAGTGTTTTTCAGGCTGAGGTTCTAGCCATAAAGGAGGCTATAGACCTGTTACAGACCGCTTTAAAAGGCAATGATATCTTTATATTTAGTGATAGCCAAGTGGCAATCAGAGCTGTGAGCGCAGCTATAATTAGATCAAAGAGTGTACTGGATTGCAGGAGATGGCCAAGCAGAACAGGCTCAACCTCATTTGGGTTCCTGGCCACAGGGACATCGAGGGTAACTGCATTGCGGATGAACTTGCGAGGGAAGGAACAACCAAGCAGATTATTCCCCGTAAAGAACGCATTGGTATGCCCTTTAGCACTTGCAAGCTGCTCTTAAAAGAATCTACTTATGCTCGTGCGAGCGACAGATGGACACATATCACAACCTGTAGGATCTCAAGGCTGACTTGGCCTAGATGGGACCGAAAACGGTCGCGTAGTCTTTATACCTTAAAACGGGACGATATTTCCCAAGTAATTGGCGCTTTATCAGGGCACTGCCTCATAGGCAACCATGCTGGTCGTCTTGGAGTACCCTTCTTTAGATGCTGTAGAAGCTGCGAAAATTATGAGGAGGAAGAAACGGTCCTGCATCTTCTCTGTATCTGTCCAGCTCTAGCCAGAAGCAGGCTACGGTTTCTAGGGGCACCTGTTTTTAGGAACCTTGGAGAATTAGGTGAAATAGACCCAAGATGCTTGACGAGCTTCGTCAAGAATTCTAAATGGTTCAGCAAGAGGGAGTGAGCGTTAAGCTTGTGGTATCACAACGGGCCTCTACTAATGGCCTAAGTGAGTCGCTGGATTAGCGGTGACAGCCACTCATACCTACCTACCTAATATCTACATTCATATTCACATTCAAATTCATTTTTATATTCATATTTCTATTCATGTTCATATTGATATTTCTACTCTTATTCAAATTCGTATACATATTCAAATTCGTGTTCGTATTCAGATTTTTATATTTATTTATATTAATATTATAATATTATAATTATCATATTCTCATTCCTTACACCATTTGCATTCTTGCTCAAAGAGGTTTGATGAAGCAAGTGATGCGCATGTAGGCTGTATTAGACAGAAAGTCCGATAATTTTTATTTTAAATTTTTACATCAAAAACACGAGCAAATCATATTCCAATAAAATCATAAGCTTATGTGGAATGTGGCTATTTTTTGGTAGCTTTAGTAGCCTATTGACTAAATTAAACTCTTTTCGGTGCTTCAGACGAAGAGCTGTACACTGGTAGTTTTTGATCTGAAAATTACTTAGGTTAGACTAGGTTAAAGTGGCTGCTTGCGATCGCGCCAGCACACCTAGGCCTTTAGGCCCATTGTGCTACCACCCATGAAAATTACTTAGGCACAGTTTTTTTTTTGTCTGAAGAAATCCAATAATAATTTTGACGCATTTTCGAAATTATTGCCACCTAAAACTAAAAACAAAAACGAATCCATAAAAAAAATTAAGATTGAATAAATAATTTGTTGGTGAACTATTTAAATATGAGTGCAAACCAAAAGTAAGTTCTGAACTTTTAAAATCAAAATAATTTCAATGAGTGTTGCCAGTGTTAACAAAAACATTTAATTACTTATGCATTCTTAATATAGCGTTTTGTGTTCAGTAGTATTTTCATATAAAAATTTCAATTAGCGCGCCACTTAAATCGCAATGTATGTTTTTTCATTTTTATTTTCAAAAAAAATAGTAAACAGCTTTGTTACATACTATTTGCATGGATTTATTCGAACTACTTATTTTTTTTTTACTTTTGGGAAAACAAAAACAAAAACTGTTTTGCAATAAAAATTTACAGATAGCAAAAATTTATGAATTGCGTAACAAATTGCTCACTTCCGTTTTTTTTATATTCACTGAAATATTACAGCAAAAAAAATTGCAAAAAATGTGTGCATAGCTTGCATTGATGTATGCATAAGTTTATATGCGATGCAAAAATTATTTTTATCCATTATCATTGATCTACAAATGTATAAAAAAAATTATATCGCATGTTGTATAACTTCCTTCACCTAGTTTTCAAATATAAATTTCGTTATGTAAACTAATATTTTATTTTATTTGCTTTTTGCTCCGTTCAATTTAAAATTAATTTGTGATAACGAATAATCGAATTTGTTACATTTTTAGATTTTTGTTTAGGAAATGGAATCCATAAGCAAACACTTTTCTATACTTTTATTGGATTGTTCATGGCTTGCAATAAAGCGTTTTAATTCTGGTTGAATTTTTTTGCAATATTAATTATTAAAAGTACACATGCGAAAAATATAAATGCTGCGGTGGCCTTCAATTGAATAAATGCGCAAGTTTTTTGGTATAAAATATTTTTCGTATGATGATGCTTGTTTTAAAAAGAGTATTTCCAATTTTTTAATTGAAGGTATTTTATTTGTATTATTTTCAACAACTTTTCAAACAAGTTCTCGATTTTCACTTAAAGGTTCACAAAAGTATTTTAATTTAAAAAATTTAAATAAATCGATTTTTAACGAAACCTCTGTAAGCAATTATAAATGAAGTTTTTTTCGACATACATTTTATTAACTTTGATTTTTTTTTTTTAATTATAAACTAATTTAAATTTTATGTTTCTTTTATTTTTAAAAATATCTTGCCCTTAAGCCCATTTTATGTCATGCTGTGCATGAGCTCATCTGTTTATGTAGGTCAACGCCAGCTCGCAGTTATGTTTCTGTAAAATATTTATGTATCAGCAGGAAGAATGTAAAACTGTTGCGAAAAAATTGGTTGGCAGGGTTGATTTATTAAAGCGGCAGTGGCACAGCTGTCATTTATTGTTATTGCCAGTTTATGGTTATTTATAAATATTTCTGCACAAGCTTACAAGCATTCGCAAGTATTCATTATTAAATTAATAAATAACTGGAGTTTGTAGATAAATGGAAATGTAAAAGCCTGTAAAATACATTTATTTATATTAAAAATATAAAATATTTGATAGAAAATAATGTAATGACACCAAATTCGTGCGCACAAAGAAGTTGAAATTTAAAATATTTGTAGCAAAAAAAAAATTGCACATTCATGTAAGCACATACATACATAGATCACATATACTTACATACGCACACATACAAAATTTTAGAATAAAAAATAAAAAGTTCAGTTCATGTTTCGCACTTTTACAATTTTATGTTTTATTTTTGTCTAAAGAAAAGGAGTTGGGCCTTCTTCAAAAAATTGTGTATGTATTTTTTATCAAAGCTTTTGTTTAAAAACATAGACAAATTGTTGACGCTTTGAATTTTTTTGCAAATATTGATAACAATTTAATTGCATCGCTAATTAAAAATCATTGCACATAGCTTATTACAAATTTTACTCAGCGCTAACTTTTATACTTTTATATGTATATTAAAAAAATAAATATAAATGTATACTTATTTCAATAATAGAATTGTTTAATAAAGTTTATTTAATTGGCAACTTCACTAAAAAAAAATTAGCGGAAAAAATTACCTTTTATTTTTACACTCACAAATTGTAATTCAGATTAAAAATTCTTTTGGGAAAAAAAAATATAATTTTTTTAAACCTAGTGGCTATTCAAAAATATGGCTATGTCATAAATGTAATACTTATATATTGGCAGTATCAACAAGTGCAGTCAGAAAACATTACAAAACAGATATATAAAATTATAAAAGGAAAACCGAGTAAACGTAAGTTAAAAATGACACTTGAATTCTAAAGAAAATCCAGTGGCGTAAGCGTACCGCCAGTTTTCGAATTTTCCAGTATTTTGTAAAATTTTTGAATACAATAAATTGCAGAAATGTCGCACAGAAATGTCGCACATGAAAAACAAGAGATAAAGCAAAAATAATAGGCGATGAAATTCCATCGCTCGTAGCACACAAAAATATGGGATCATTTCTAACACCATCCAGAGACGTCCGTAATATTTGTATAACATCAGAAAAAATTTGAGACAATTACTGAACAAAAGCCCGGTCAAAACTGCAATATTTATTTGGCGAATAAAATTTTCGTTAATTTAGGTACAGCTTTTCAAATAAAATAATGGACAATTACATAGCGATTGAAACTTTATTTGGCAATGATGTACTGAACAATCAGCGAACTCAGTTAATTAAAAAAGTTATAATATCGATATTCGTTTGTTTTTTGTTAGCGAAAAATCTACCGAGCAGAAAGTTTACATTGGAAATAAATTCACAAATTTAATGCTGTTTCGCAACCAATAAGTAAAAGGATACAATTTTTGGCAGTATAGTTTTTTGTCTCTTTAGTTGAATAACACAGTGTGACACTCAAAAATACCTGGTAAGTGATGTTATTTTTCTTGTAGGTATTATCGAGTAGAACGAGAATCCAATTTTGGAATTTTTTTAACACCCCCAAAATCTCGACTTAACCTTAAAACACCGATTTTTCGTGCTTTTGCGCACTTCTTAGCCCATACCTTAGCTAATTAACAACCGATTCATTCTAAGAACGGTTTAACCAAAAAGAAACTCAGACCTTTTGAAAGATGTATAGACGTCTTAATAATGCACAACAAACTTAAATTTTGCTACCCTTTTTCTCCTTTTGTTTACTTTGGCGATATTTTCACACACTATTTTATAAAAACACAAAATGAGTTTCAAAGAGTACGTTTAATAACGAGTTCAACGAATGTTTCTTTTAAAAAAATCGGGCAAAAAGTGAATAAGTTATTTTACTTTTTATAAGAACGAAATTTTTGCAAAAATTTACAACGAACTTAATTTACAAATAAATATTATTAAATGAAAATATATAGATCAAAAGTGCTTTTTTGACGTTTTTTCTTTAGTTCAGCATCGTCAGTATCGCGTTGTACTGACCAGCAATATTCTGCCATCATATTTATTTTGTCTTTTCCTTCGAAACGTTTTTCGATCGTAGCCATTTTTTGGTGGAAGTGTTCACCTTGTTCATCACTGAACTGGCCCAGATTAAGTGGGAAGAAGTCCAAATGCGAATGCAAGAAATGAATTTTTATCGACATGTTGCAACCCATTTCACCATATGCACTTAAAAATTCGTTTACAACCGTGATGTAGGCGTCGCTTCTATTGTTCCCAAGGAAATTATCACATAGCGCTACAAAAATCTTCCATGCATGTTTCTCAACACAGCTTAACTTGTTCATAAAGGTAACGTCGCTCATAATTTTGCGAATTTGAGGTCCAATGAAAATACCTATATACACATATTATAAAAAAATAAAAAAACAAGTAGGTATGAAAACAAATTAATAAATACCGGCTTTTATTTTAGCTTCACTTAATTTTGGGGAGACAGTTTTAAGATGAAGAAAAGCTTCGCTGTTAACATCCAATATCTTTACAAATTGTTTGATGTATCCCAGCTTTAAGTGTAGTGGTGGTAAGATAACATCCTCAGATTTTACCAATCGGATATTTTGTGTAGCCACCTTGCATGCCAAATAAAATTGTCAATTTATATACACATCAATTAAATATTCTTATTTGTTTGAGTTCTAAGTAGATACGAAAAACAATTGTAATACTTCTTCAGTACACTTTATTTTGCATGAGTAAACTTCAACTCGCTTTTATGTGTTTCTCACATGTAATCACAGATATTAATACATGTAAGACCTGCGCATGCGCACAACGTACAATTACACTAAAACCATCTCCCTTTGATTGCTGAATTTTTACACATTGCGCAGATAGGTTAATGCCAATGTATAAGTATTATTTATATGGTCTATATATATTCAGTACCAGTGTCTTATAAACCAACAAAGTGTAGACAAAATAGAGAGTAATTTTTGGGTAAAATAATTTCTAAACTTTTTAATCAAATCTGAAAAATTAAAGGGGTTGAGAATAAATGTGTGGGATACAAAATTTTTTTCAGGTTATTGAGTATTTCATGACAAGCAAAGGGTAAGTCTTAGTTTTCAATTGTCAAAATATAAATTAACCTTTTATATTTAGACGACTCTGCCTAGGAAACATTACAGTGGTATAGAAATTGAATTGTACTTTCCATTGCTTTTTAAAGTTCACTCGTGTGTCGATTAAGCCAGCGATTCCCAACTACTTATCACACTAGAGGCTGTCCTTAAATTTAATGTCACTTTTTATTCTTGCTATATTTTATCGATCTATTTTCATATATCTTTTTCGAAAAGTTTTGACCAAACCAAATGTGAAGGCAATAATGTCCTTGTTGTACAAAGCATACATTAACCTTCAATGTTTACACGAAATTGAGTCAAAGCAACTCTGCCTAGGAAGCATTACAGTGGACTGGAATTCGAATTGTAGTTACCATTACTTTTCGATACCGCCGGGTAGAAGTTTACTAGTGTGTCGAACCAGTCAGCGACTCCCAACTGATCAACTCACGAGAGATGTACTAGTAAGTAGTGAAAGAGAGAAAGCTTACGACTTGATGAAGGCAGACATTTATTTAATAACAAATTAAATACTGTTTTGTTGTGATAATTTTAATTAACATCGTTTACTTTTCGCATTTCCAATTCAAGCTAGAGAATGAGAGATCTTTGAAAGTTAAAAATCTAGTGCGCCTAAGTACATGAGAAATCTAAACTTATTTAGCAAGCTGAATCTGTGTGATGATATTAAAATAAAATCGTTAAAAAATTATGGAATTTTATTATGTTAAATTTCAAATTGTAATTAACACTAAGCACTGCCCGACACAATACATGACATAAGTTAATAAAATTTTAATTAAGAAATTAAACGAATAGCAAAGACTGCCAGTATTCATTAATGGCTAAAAAACGATAACTATGGTCCAATATCCAAACTCATACCAATACATATGCACATAAATTTGCAAACTCTGCAATTTTGCAGCTAACAAAAAGGCAATGCCAGTTTAGGATAAAAGTGATGTGAAAAGCCAAATTTGTAAACCTGCATAGTCAAGCATTAAAGGGCGTTAAAAGTGAAAGGCCAAGCCAAATAGAGGAAAAAAAAAACAAAAGTGAATGAAAAGTATTCAAGCGAGCAAGGCTGATGCAATCAGGACGAGTAAATTAAAAGGGATTATAGAGAAACAGGCGTGTAAATGAGAGATGTAAGGAATAGAGAAAAAAAGAGAAAGAAAAGGAGAGAGAGAGAGAGAAAAAAGGGTGAATTGTAAATACACAAAACGAAAAAGTGTAAAGAGAGAAAAGCATTACATTTTTTAGTGGGTGGGACGAAAGTAAAAGATAATTAATTTTAGCTGGTCTCAAGCTTGAAAGGGTAAGCAACACTTGATTTACGACAACAAAATTGGTAAACGTAGTTTATGACACACATAAAAAGTATACCTTTTTATTGCGATTACGGATTTAACCGGGCATATATACGAATGTATACAAAGATATTAGCTGGCACCATATCATCGACATTAAAATATGCGTCTTTATGGCGTTGAATCAACTGACCCTTTCTTTTTTGGCATTTGTTTTTTTTTTTTCCAAAATTATAAATAAATAAAATGTCATTTAATATGTAGCAAAAAAAGTGAAGCCATAAATACAAGCAGCAATTATGTATATATCAAGGCACATCAAATATGTATGTCGGCGGAAGACATGATGTAATAATGCAAGGTGTTGTACGTTGGCAACTTCTCGCTCTAAATTAGTCATCTTGAACGCCCTTAGAAACGGTGTTGTTCCTTTGCAGAATTTGGTTACCAGTTTTGCACAAAAAAAATGTTGAATTGTAGCAGAAAATTAAGTTTTTCATGTATTATCGATTGTTTTGACATTTTGGATAATTTTTCTCATTTGTTGATAAAAGGTTTTATAAAAGCGAGAGTGGCCGCTGTGGTCGAGTTGGTAGCGGTGCGTGCTATAACTCGATATGCCGGTGAGTTCGAGGTTCGAATCTCAGTCAGGGCAAGCAAAATCTTAATCATAGAAAAAGTTTTTTCTAATAGCGGTCACCCCTCGGCAGGCAATGGCAAACCTCCGAGGGTATTTCTGCCATGAAAAAGCTTCTCATTAAATACATCTGCCGTTCGGAGTCGGCACAAAACTGTAGGTCCCTCCATTTGTGGTATAATATAAAAGACGCACTCCACAAATGGTAGGAGAAGCTCGGCCAAACACTGAGCTATATAGTGTACGCGCCAAAATTATATATATATAAAGCGAGAGTTCGAATAAGTTTTTATAAAAATTGTGAAGTATTTCTATATTAAAACATTATTTATTAAATTATTAAGTGGAGTAAAGCTCTGGGGTTCATTTCGGAAAACAGGAAAAACAATTTTATTGGCATTTCCAATACAATATTTTATTGGACAAAAAAAAGGCCGTTTTTTTAATAAAGTATCAAAAATTGTTAATATTTCTCTATGAGCTTTGAAGATATCCTCTTATCGTTCGATAATCTACTCAAATTTAAGCGTTTGACGCTGCTTCATAAAATTATCGTCATAGAAGAACTCCCATTGCTTAAAAGCCGCCTTCAACCGACTCGATCTTCTCGTCAACGTCAAATTTTCGTTTTCTCCGCTCGTCTTTGGAACAAGCAAATTTTATGTTCAATTTAACCTATGGATATTGTATTCTAATTATTATACCATAAAGACTAAAGGAACTCCATGAACCTGTATAATAATGCTTTTTCAGTTATCAATTAGTATTTCTTTCCTAAAAATCCCGCCTTCAGTGCTTTTATGCTCATAACCATTGAGGATCACCTTCAATTTCTTCATGATCTAATGATTGGAAATAAACTATATTAATGTGGGAAACCTGGACAAACATTGTTATGTTGTTGGTTCGGTTTGAACGCATTTACATCATATTTGAACATTTTACATTAATTTCTAAGGAATAATCATCATCAAAGAAGTTTGCCTTTTTTTAATTTTGGCATCCAAAGCCACTAAAAACTCGTACGTAAATACAGATTATGTTATTATTATTGTCGGTTTTCATATAAAATTCATAGTATTCCAATCATTGTGGGTAAATTTTATTTAAATATCTTCACTTATTGGTAGTTTTTCCTAGGAACGGCCTTCTTTTATTTCCGTTTCTCTAATACTTCCAAAATACAACATTGAGCTAAGGGCGATCAATCTGGCGCTGTCACAACGTACAACACCTTTCATTATTCCATCATGGGTGCAAGATACTTTTTTTTAACTTTTTTATCTTTTGTCAACGTTTGTATTTCGTTGTGACAAAAATGCTTTCAGTACAATTCAAGGTAGTACATTAAATATTTTTGAAACTTTAGCTTTTAAAAACAAAAACGAAATACACTACCTACCAATCTATTGAATATACCTTGGAACATACATACACATACACATGTATCTACATATCGAAGAGTACGAAGTTCAACAACTTATTTTTTTCGACGTTAGACGTTACAGCTTTGTCTTTCGAGGCAGCCATACAAAGCAATATGAGTAAGGCTTCACAATAAGGATAACATAAATGAGCGGATAAAGAAACATTCTTTTTTTTCAAAACTGTAAGGCAAAGTCAAAAGTGAAGACAAAATAGAGTTTTTTATTACCGGAGTGTTTACTTATAAAGCTTAAATAGCAAGAATTTTAGACGCTCAGCAAGTAAGTAAACGAGAAGTTATCTCGGAGTAGCTTGTGAGAAACATTTTTATATAAAAAAGCATTATTTGAATACGATAAGGCTATAAATAATGGCAAATCAATTGAAATCAATTGATTTCAATTAGAGATGATGACCAATAAATTACTTGATATATGATCAACCTGTATCAAAAAAAGATTTTATATATTTATGCCGAATAAAACATGTTTAATAACGCTATCGGAATTTTTATCGTAGTAGCTATCGTTATCGATACATGATGTGTATGGAAATCATCGATTACAACAAAAATTTCGCTCTGGTGTTTAATTTTTCTGCTTCTTTTGAAATAATGTTCTTAAATCCGAATTTTTATCGATTTAGGCCTTTTTACAGGATATCGATATATTAGTATCGCTTTGAATGTTGATCGCCATTAAAAATTCTAAAACTAAAAAAAAAATTTGCTCGAATTCGTTTTTTTTTTTATATTTGCTAACAGATAAAATTTCAATTCGAAAAATTTTGCTCCAATCCCGTTACATATTACGGTCACATTACAGCTAGTGTGATATCTACCTCATATTTATATTTAAAAAAAAAAATTTATAAGCACGTCCCCAGTGAGAATCCCTTAAGCTAAATAATAGTAAAAATAGGAAAATATAGCGCTGGCGTCACTCCATTTATAAAACTCTCACTAGCCCTCTTACTTACCGAAATTTCAAAACAGAACAACTTACATAAATGTTATTGAGTTAAATTAGTTGCATAAATATGAATGAAATAACTCCACAAAAATTTTATAGGCACGTATTTCCGACTTCTTTAAGATTCTATGTAATTACATTACACTGTTATTTATCTGCATGCGAACATAAACCTTATACTTAAAAAATATTAACCTTCAGATGGCGCTGGACTACTCTTCTTTGGAAAAATTAATTTAATTGTCTTATTGGACTTTTTTTAAAAACATTTTCATTTCGTGTAAAAGTTTCACTCCTTTTGCTCAAGTTAAAAGCGGTTAAGATATATAAATTGATGTGGCTTTATAACTCCTTAGTTACCGATGCTTTAACGCACAATATAAAGTCTAGATCACGTTTTTGAAAAATCACTCATTCGTTCAGATTTATGGTTTAAAGAAGGCAAACTCGTCACGATTACAAACTCCTTTAGAGCACACCAGTTTGGTACTTGTTATAGTACTAAATATTCGAAAATCACATCAGTTCATTACTAAGGGATTTGCCTGTTGGGAAATATTTTTTTTAAGGAATTTCAGCGAATATAAGTCGACAAATAAGCACCCCAGCCAAACACATATCCTTGTACAATAACTGCACCAGTTACACACATATAAAGCTTTAATACACTCACACGAATTCAATGCGCTTTTGTTCAGAGTGACACAAAGTTGGCACAAAGGACAATTGAATTGACCAGAAGCGTACAAATACACACACGTACACGCGTACGTTAGCGAACGTTAAGGGATCAAATGAGTGGGTGAATGCCTGCTATTTGTTTTGTATGTACAAATGTATGAACGTATGACGTATGACATAAGCAAAATGATCATATTACAATGGCGAAAGTGTTGCCAGGACCGCAGGATAAATGCTTTTATATAGTGATGAGTCTTGTTTGCTTCTTTGTTTAGCTAAAAATAATGTTAAGCAAATATTTGCTGATATCATATCGCATTTATTTTATCTGTGTATACCTAGAGGGTTGCTGGTAAATTTTTTTCAATTTTTTTTTTCTTCTTGAAATATAAGTAAGCTGACGTGAATTGATTAAATAAGCAATTAGAAACTAATTGCTTTATATGTTGAGTAATATGAAACTCAAGTTGAGGTGTATTCGGTGTAAATTCGATTAACTTATTCCATGCCGTCGTCTTGTATTTTTTTTACGGCGATGATGAAAATGTAGTAAGCAGTTACAATTTAGGAAGAAGACTAGAGCCATTGGTAGTTTCTACTTGGAACCAAAAAAAAGTGATGTACGAAAAAAACCTTTGCAAATTGTTTGCACTCCAACTTAAGTCGCAAAGAAAAAGAGATAGAAAATATTTGAGGGTTCAACTTATATGCCAGCCAAAGATCTGAAATGTAACATATATACACTAAAGCCATAGAGCCACTTTCAAGACAGTTTACTGTCAGTATTTAATATAAAAGTGAATCGAACTTGTGTGAAATACTTCTTTAATTCAACTTTATTTTAAAGTTGAAGTTTAAATACTGCCGTAAACTTTTTGGCAACTTTGTATAGCCTTTGAGTTGTAACCCTTGAAGGCAGTTAATAAGTACTTCATAACCCTTAACAAAAAATCGTTTTGCTTTCATCGAAATCACCTATGAGAAAACCAAGAAAATGTGCTGATTCGACGAGGTGTAACCAAGAGGAGTACGTTTTTCAAATCTTGTCAATTCTGAAGTGGTAGGAATTGAGTTTCTTGCAAAAATCTGGTTCATAACAAAGGCAGAAAGCCGTCAAACTTACAAGACAGCTGAAACTCAATACAAGAATAGTCCAACCGAGTGTTTTCGCGAGGTTGGTATATGCCTTTGAGAGTCTTCGCACGTTTTGGGTGCTTGGTTTGTTGAGAGTATACTATTAAATTCACTATTACTGGCGCTGGATGCACTCACTTCAAATATTTCACTCGACAAGTTGTGCTGAACTATTGCAAGGTTCATCGTTAACTGATAAGATTAATTGAATTATCAACCCACAATGTCTTGATCTTATATAAAAAAAAGTATTGTGGAATCAATGAAATTTTTCGTTATACAGCATTTTCAATGAGCAGCACGTTCCTGATGGTATACCCATCCTTAACACATAGCTTACACAATGTGATGGCTACAAACGTTCTCTTTGAAAAAAAAATATTTTTTAATGCATTGTAGTATTCAAAATTTAATCTTCTATACACACTTTTTTAAACAACAGCCAAAGCCTACGCAAGCCATTTTCCGGCACTGATGTTTTATTGCAATTAAAAATGTTCACCCGAGAAAGTAGGGTAAAAGGGAAAACTGCAAAATTGCCGCAAGTAAAATATGCAAAGACAAAAAAAAATGTTGTACACATAACAAAAAACAAATGTAACCATAGCAAAATTATGGTGAAAGCCAATCGAAGTTATGTAGCTGATGGCGGTAAAAAGTTAAGCGGAACAGGATGAGAAAGTCATATAAAGTATAAATTTGCAGCATAGAGTGAATTTATTTTTTCACATACTTGAACGCAAATGTGTGTGTGTGTGTGTTCGTATTATGTTTATGTAGAAAAAAAAATGTTTTTTTAGGGCATCACCAACAGCTTAAAACACTTGCTACTGAAGTTGGTATAGCAAGCCCGAAATTAATGGAAATCGATTATTTTTAATTTAATTTCGGATCTGCAGCCTTAAAAGTGTTATTAAAATTCGGCGGAATATTATTTAACAAATTTTTTTTTTATATAAAAATCCCGAAATCCCGATATGTCAATATTTCTTCCAAGTTTACCTCTTAGAAATTTCGGAAAGAATTGAATTATTTATTTAAGCATATTTAGCAACAAAGCTTGTTTTTGTGATTGAAAGCACTGTTATTATTTCAAATGCAAAATCCCGAAATCCCGAAAACCCAAAATTATTTCAATTTTATCTCTTTAAAAGTTCAAAAATAATTTAACTGTTTATTGAAGCAAATGCTATTTTGTTTAACGAAGTAAGTAAATAATTTACCTTTAAACAAAGCTCAGCGGCTAATTAAATTAAATTATTTAAATAAAAGAGTTACACATACTTGAAGATAAAATTCGAAGCAACCGAAATCGTGCTAATTCGGCAGTTCTAGCACTTTTATACTCGCTCTCTTTTAGGAATATATTCGTAATATTATTTTTGTCGCGACAAATAAATTTGTATTCAGAATTTTAAGGTATTTTCTTTTAACGTATTTTAAAAGAAAAATCATGAAATTCAATAATACAATTTTAATTTAAAATTCTCAATAATAATAATAATCTTGAAAGTATAGCAATAAAATTAATACTAAATTTATAAACAAAATTATAAAATAATTTCGAGTACACAGTTTTCTAGATTATTCAATTCTAGTCCAAAAAAATTAAGCTTAAACCGATTGAACTATACTTCACTGATTTTTCAGAATTTTTTCGTCAACGATTTTCCCCTTTTTTCCTTAAACAAATGAACAAAAATTAATTTTATATGGAAGGAAATGGGCCACGCATTCGATGAAAAAATCTTTAAAAATCAAAATTACATTTTACCTGCTTGAAACTTCCACTTTGTAAGATTAAAATTTAATGTGCTCCAGAACTGATTACTTGAAAATGTTTGCTTAAAATTATGATTAAAACAAATAAGAAAAGCTAAATTCGGGCGAAACCGATTTTTTAATCCCCTTGCGATGTATTTTCGTATGATCGTTTCTTTGTTTCAAATCGCTGCTAGTATTAAACTTTACTTAATATGTTCCAATAAATACTGAAAAACGAAGTTTCTTGCATTTTTCAAAATTTCCGTTATATGGAAGTTGGGCGTGGTTATGGTCCGATTTCAAAAAGTTTTAACCATGATAACAGCGATATTGAGGAAAATATGTGCACCAAATTTTGTGACAATAACTAATACATTTATTGAGATACAGAAAATGTTATATAAGTGGGCGTGGCAACGCCCCTTTTTTGAAACTCTCATAAAAACCGAATTTCTTAGTTCAAAATCGATCCAAATACAAAATTTCACCTAATTTGCTTTAATTAATACCGAAAAAATGGAGTGGGCATGGCTATTAACCGATCTTGACCATTTTCAATACCAACCTACCCTGTCCAAAGAGCAATCTATGTACCCAATTTCATTGAGTTATCTCAATTTTTACTCAAGTTATTGTAACCACGCACATACGGACGGACGGACGGACAGACAGTAAATCGATTCCTCTTTTCATTCTGATCATTTTAGTATATATATATGTCTATATCTATCTCGATTTTTTCTTGCTGTTACAAATAACCGTTATGCGAACAAGGTTATAATACTTTTGTGTACAAGAACGCTCGGGTATAAAAATGATTGAAAATTATTTTGAATATCGTGAAAAAAATTAACATACTCGTACGAATATCGCTGTGAGTGACTGTGTAATAGTAGAAACATACATATAAGTACTCGTCTCACATACGCACAAATTTATGTCTTCATTTGCATTTAGTTTTTTTCGCATGATATTTTTTGTGTGCGTGTCGAAAGTGAATGTCAGCAGTTGATTTGCTTTTCTACCTTACTACTATATACATACATACATACTAGGGATGTCAATTTTGGGAATTTTGTTGCTCCCGGGATTTTCGAGATCTGAAAACAAAATCCCTCGGACAATCCCAGGAACCCGAATTTTACGAAGTTTTGATTCGTGATTTTTAATTTGCCAAACAATGTAACACGTCTGTAATTCGTTATATTATAGTAGTATACAAAATAATATTAAAATAACACAGAAGAACGATTTGTTGTAAATCATGTCTGTATTTATTGGTATTTTCAAGAAAAAAAAAGAAATAAACGTAAAATTTGACTCACATACAAAACAATTTATACTTCAAGTACAAATATACATATTAAATACATCACCCATTCCATTTTGAGCGAGGCAGAATTATTCCTTATTTTGATCAAAATGAAATCTTAAATAAATAAAAGCCTTCAGTGTGTTATCCTCCAACCTGGACCTAAATTTGTTGTATTTAATATCTGCAGTGGAGAGGCACTGTTAAATGCTCTCTATAGGACATAGCCTTTATCGCCACATTACAAAAACTATCGATTTCTTTTAGCAAACTTTCTAATAAATTGTATGCCTTTTGGTTATTGGAAATTTGCGAGCTGCACGTTCAAACTTGATGCAATTTATATTTTAAACTTTATGTCCCCTTCAGGCACTTCGTCGTTAGTTCTATTAACATCCGTTTCATAGTGAGGCTCATTTTCTACTCGAGTGGGATATTCTCCAGCTCATTTAAAATGGCAAGGATAAAAAAAAGCCTTAAGAAAATTAACAATCTGTGTTATTTGTCGATTGTGAACTCTCTAAAGGCTTTGTGTTGTCCTTGAAAGGAGAGTTTTTAAAAATGATACAAAATTTAAAAAATTAATAGCTATTAAATTCATTGTTTTCTACAATAACGGTACTTGAATAAACTTATCCCGGGATATTCGGGAGTTAAAAAAGGCCGGAATCCCTGGATCCCGGGATTGACATGCCTAATACATACATACTTTCATGTATACGCACAGACACAGTGCATAACGAGTAGTGCATAACAAATTGAAAATTGATAACTGGGAGTCAGCCAAACGCCCAACAAATGCCGCCAAGCCTTCCCAACACCTCAACCCCACCACGCTCAAGCATCTGAGTATAAATATTACCCAGCCACACTTGCTGTTGATTTCAATAGATTGATTGGTAACCCCATTGATGTTTACACACACACACACACACACACGCATATTTGTATAGGCGTAATATTGAAAGGTGGGTCGCCCAAAACACACACACACGCACACACTAACAAAGGCAAAAACATTCTTGTCATGCATCCATTGATGAGGTACACGCGTGTTTACATGCATTACTGTTTGCATTGCCCTCATTAGTTTTGTGTATTTTGCGTGAATGTGTTTAATAGAGAGACACACACACACAAACACAAACACAAACACATAAAGGTACATATTGAATGTGCACATAGTTGTAAATATAAGAGGATATATGTATGTATGTATATGTAGGTGCTATTTGCGTTGCTTTTTGTATGCGGTTTTTAATCAATTTACGCAGCAATTTATAATATTTAATTTGTGTGTACGAGCGCTTATTAAATGAATTAATGTTGCAATTTGTAATGTTTACTTAGTTTTTGAAATGTAAGTAAATTCCATTAAAAAAAAATCATACACACACACACGCTAAAATGTATTTTAATTAATTTATACTTATCTAAAAGGAAGTAATTTTAAGTAACAAACATTGATGGCAAAACTAATAGAAACGAGAGAATTTCACTAAAATTTTCCTACAAAGTTATATAACTTTTTTTAATTTAAGAAAAATTACATGTATGCCGTTTTGAAGCCCATTTAATTTGATACATCAAAGTAAAAGTTTCAAGTGCCTACGAAATTTTGCTGATTTTTGATAAATTTTTTTTTAATCTGACGAAAGCAAATGCACAACACTGCCGCTTTGGTCGAGTTGGTAGCGGTGCGTGCTTTAATTCGATATGCCACTGAGTTCGAGGTTCAAATCTCAGCCGGGGCAAGTAAAAAATCTAAATCATAGAAAAAGTGTTGTTGTAATAGCGGTCAAACCACGGCAGGCAATGGCAAACCTCAGCGGCTACTTATGCAACGAAAAAGTTGCTCAAAAAAAACATCTGCCGTTCGGAGTCGGCACAAAACTGTAGATCCTTCCATTTCATGGTAGAATAATAAATATGCACACTGCAAATGGCAGGAGAAGCTCGGCCAAACACTGAGCTAACATATGTTTATAGTCTAAACGCCAATGAGCATAAAATATATTAAAAATCAATGCAATTTTACAGACTAAACTACAAAACAGCATTCTAAAACCTTTTTTTAAATTGCTTATTTGTTAAAAAATTTGTCGAATTAAAACTTGCACTTTTAGCAACTGGAATTTCAAGGCCTACACAACTTTAAACTCTAAAATATTTAAATTGTTCTTATATTATAAAACTTGCAGAAAACTTAAAAATTTCTTTTAAATTAAATATAAAATTTGATTTAACTATATCCTCTTTTTTCCAATTTTTTTTTTAATATAAGTCATTAAATAAATAGAATTTAAAAAGCCAAAAAAGCTTTTTACAAATGCAGCGTTTCTATTATTTTCGCCAACAGCGTAGATTCAGTAATTAATATTTTCCCTAAATTACGGATTTGTTTGCTAAACTGAGTGAATAAAATTTTATTTATCATAAATGTTTTGAAAGTGATATAAAAATATGTTGTGCATTTAAGCGTAAAAAATTATGAACTACGAAATTTAATAACTTTAATTAAGATATTTAAAAAAAATTTACAAAAAGAGTATTAATGCAGTTTTTTATTGCATAATTACCTCACAAATAATTTGAAGCAAATCTGTTAGCATTATTTACTGATGCAAAAAAACAAGTAAAGGAGCAGCAATTTCAGCAAAATCGAAATATTTATGAAAGCGGAAAAAATAAAACGAATCAAATTACCTTGAGTTTTTCTTATTTGTTCACAATTAGTTGGTGATTAACAAAACAGCAAACAAAAATTTATTTAAAAATATCAGTTTAAAATTTTTGGCAACAATTTTTTTTAAACTAGATATAGTTTTAAAAATAAATTAAAAAGATTTAATTAACTAGCGAAAATAGCTGTAACTCGATACGAAAAAAATAAACGTTGCACGAATTAGATTTTTTTATTTGCTAAAACCCACAAAAGAATTTAACCCGATACCTTTTTTTTTTGAGTCGAGTTTGATAGTGGGCTGAATTTTGACTATTATTTCATTGCTTATTTCTTTATTATTAATGTTGGAGAGTACGAAGCAATTTCTATCCAACCTCACCCGCCATCTAATGTTCATTTATATTTACATGTCAAAAACTTATGTATGAATTCAAAACATATGAAATAGTTTACTTAATATTGCAAATGTCATTTATTACTTCCGTTTTTATAAACCCTTCTTAAATAAAGCGTGTATTGAAGAACAGGTTATGGGCCCAGCGCTAGGCCATAACAAAAAATAAAGTACATAAAATACTTAAAGTCGCGAATAGATACAAAACCATTTTGATACGCTTTTTGTAATAAAGACCGTGTTATCAAACTAAATATGGCTGGCAGTTCGGTAAGGATTGATCCGCTAAACGCGGATAATTATGACAGCTGGAAATTACACATGCGGGCGATCCTGATTAAAGCTGACTTATGGAGCTACGCATCAGGAACGAAGCCTTGTCCAAGTGGCGAAAATGCTGCCAAGTGGAGGGAGTTTGATATAAAGGCCTGTGCTGATATAACACTAGCAATATCTCCATCGGAGTTGGGTATAATTTCCGATTGCGAAACGTCCCATGACATGTGGAAAAAATTTGAGTCTACTTTTCAATCAAAAGGGCCGGCAAGAAAAGCCACACTTTTGAAACGTATTGCTCTCGCGCGGATGAAGGAGGGCGATAACATCCGTGAACATCTAAATGAATTTTTCCACGCAGTGAATAAGCTGAAAGAAATTAATGTCTCTGTGGGTGATGATTTACTTACCATTTTGCTTATTTATAGTTTGCCTGATTCCTTCGAGACATTTCGTTGCGCACTGGAGACACGGGATGAGCTCCCAAAGCCTGATGTTCTTCGAGTGAAAATACTTGAAGAAGAGCAAGCGCGAAAAGCAAAGGAAGCAACTGCGGAACAGAACGTTTTAATCGCCCAGCAAAAATCGAAAAATTTCCATAAGAAAACTGGCAATGCATACGGCAACCAAAAACAAAAAACAAACTCAATTACAAAAGAAAAAACTGATCATAGAACTTGTTATAAATGCGGCGAATTTGGCCACATTTCGCGAAACTGTCGATCAAAACAAAACTATAAAACTTTTAATTCGCATGCACGTCGCGCTGCTGAAGAAAAGATCGAAAAATCAATGTTGTTCGAATCCGCTCTTTCGATAAAGAATACTAACGAATATTGGTGTATAGATAGCGGTTGTTCCTCACACATGAGTTCAAACAAAAACAATTTTAGTAACTTTAGGGAAATACGCAAAACGCTCAGTTTGGCGAACAGCGACACGGCGAATATTACGGGCATAGGCAATGTTAAAGTCATTGTCAACGAAGAAAGAAATGAAGAACCAATAAAATTCGAACAAGTAATGTACGTGCCAGACTTAAGAACTAATCTTCTATCCGTTTCTAAAATTACGGAAAGAGGTTTCGACGTAATATTTAAGCGCGATAAAGCTATCATAATGGAAAAATGTAAGCCAGTACTAACGGCCACGCGTATCGGTGATTTATATTATATTAAAAGTTCAGAGCCATCAGCAAATATTTCTGAAACCAAAACTGTCAAAATCAATACCTGGCATATTCGTATGGGTCACCTTAATGAAGCTGACTTAAAACGCGTTGCAGATATGGTACATGGTATAGACTTTGATCGAAATGAAAAGTTAGCAACATGTGAGATTTGTGTTAGCCAAAAACAAACACAAGATAGTTTTCCAAAGCAAAGTGAACAACGTACTTCAGAACTGCTTGAAATTGTACACAGCGATGTCTGTGGCCCTATGAGGACCTGCTCACATTCAGGTGCAAAATACTTCGTGACTTTTACGGACGATTTTTCTCGCTACAGTGAAGTTTATTTTATAAAGCGTAAGTCCGACGTACTACAAATGTTTAAAAATTTTAAAAATTCTGCCGAGACTTTTACGGTAAAGAAAGTTAAATTGCTTCAATCCGACAACGGCTTGGAATACATCAACAGTGAATTTCAAAAATATCTGGACGATTGTAGAATTAGAAGGCGGCTGAGCGCGCCGTATACACCCCAACAAAATGGCATCGCAGAACGAAAAAATAGAACACTTTTGGAAATGTCTAGATGTATGTTAAAGCAAGCGAATTTTTCAGCGATTTTTTGGGCAGAAGCCATAAATACTGCGAATTACATACGAAATAGGTGCCCAACCAAAGCTCTTAATAAAGAGGTACCGCTTAAACTTTGGTCGCGGAAGACACCTACAGTCGTTCTTATGAGACCATTCGGTGAAAAGTGTTACGTTTTAATAAAAGACAAACAAAATGGAAAGTTCGATCCGCGATCGGAGGAGTGTATTTTAGTTGGTTATTCAAATGAAGCTAAAGCTTTTCGACTCTGGTCACCCAAAAAGCAAAAAATATTGGTGAGCCGCGATGTTAAGTTTTTTAATGAAATGTTCTACCAGTCTAATAACGAAAAGCAGCATACTGCAGAGATGGAATTAGAATTGAAAGCGGTCGGTCACGAGACCGAGTTCGAGGAGACTGCTGAAAATTCTCGCAGCGAATGCGAAAGTGAGGACGCATCTTCATCTTCGAAATCGAAATATGGCAGAGGAAGGCCAAAGCTAATGAGAGTTGGCAAAAGGGGACGACCTCGAAAAATGTATCAAAAAGTATTAGATAAGGAAAACAGAAAAGTCGATGATGGTAAAATAAATTCAAGCTCTGATTTTGAAGTCTGTGAATATGTTAATATGGCAACGTGCGTAGATCCAGTAACATTGGATGAAGCGTTCAGCAGCGACGAAGCAGCAGCATGGCAGCAAGCTGTTGAGAAGGAGTATATCGCACAAATTTCGAACGAAACTTGGGAAATAGTTGAGCAGCCTATCGGACGAAAAGTTATTGGCAGTAGATTTGTATTTCGAACGAAAGAGGGCAACAAGAAAAAGGCACGTCTCGTAGCAAAAGGGTGCTCGCAACGTCCAGGGGAGGACTTCAACGCTACATATTCACCAGTCTCGCGATTGACCTCAATTCGAACGATGGTATCTTTGGCAGCTGAAATGAATCTTCAGATACATCAAATGGATGTAATCACTGCTTATCTGAATGGCGAACTCGATGAAAGCGTTTATATGCAAATACCGGAGTATCTAAAAGTTATCCTCAACAAGGTAGTCTCGGGAAAACTTCCAGACACCAATGATTATAAAGCTAGTAAGCTTCGCACTATAGCCGAAAAATGGTTGATTAACTTATCTGAAAACAAAAATCCAGTATGTAAGCTTCGAAAATCGCTTTACGGCTTGCGGCAATCCGGTTTTCAATGGTACCAAAAATTAAGTACTAAACTGCGTGAAATAGGTTTTCAGCCTTTAGAATGCGACCCTTGTCTTTTTATAATGAGAAAATATTCAAACCTTACGCTAATTACGGTCTATGTGGATGATTTATTGATTGCTACAAATGATCAAGTACGTTTACGTGAAATCAAACAATCTCTCTCCGAAAGCTTTGACATGAAGGACATAGGTCCTGTGAGAACTTGTTTGGGTATAGAATTTCGGCAAGATGTCACTAACAATAATATATTTTTATGTCAACGTGAGTATGCAGAACAAATTTTAAAACGTTTTCAAAAGGAAGACTGCAAACCAGTTAAAACTCCGCTGGAATTTAACTGCAAAATTGAAAAACCTACTATATGTGAGGAAGCTGAAATGAAAAAATTTCCATACCAAAGTTTAATTGGTGCCTTATTATACTTGGCTGTAACAACACGCCCTGACTTGGCCTTCAGTGTTAATTTTTTAAGTCAGTTTAATTCTAACTATAATTCGGTTCATTGGAAGGCAGCCAAGCGCGTGCTAAGGTACATTAAAGGTACCTTAAATTATGGTCTATTTTATGAAAAAACAAACGAAAAATTGTATGCAGTTGCTGACGCCGATTGGGGCGCTAATTTGGCTGATAGACGTTCATATTCTGGTTACGCTTTTATATTGGCTGGAGCGGCAATATCGTGGGAGGCACACAAACAAAGAACTGTCTCACTTTCGAGTACTGAGTCGGAGTACATGGCCCTATGCGAAGCAACGAGAGAGGCTCTCTATCTACATACGTAAAATGCTAAATGAAATCGGCATAAAACAAATCTCGGTCATGATTCACAATGACAGTCAAAGTGCCCAAAAATTAGTGCAGAGCTGTGCCTTTCACCCGCGTACTAAACATATAGATGTACGCCACCATTTCATTCGCGAAAAACTTCAAAACGGCGACATCGCACTGAACTACGTTCCAACTGAGGATATGCCTGCCGATGTACTCACAAAGGGGTTACCTGCCGAAAAACACTATAGATGCATCAGAGACCTTGGCATGGCTAATACAAATTAAAATTTGCTGCTACATACGAAATTCTTCGAGGGGAGGTGTTGGAGAGTACGAAGCAATTTCTATCCAACCTCACCCGCCATCTATTGTTCATTTATATTTACATGTCAAAAACTTATGAATTCAAAACATATGAAATAGTTTACTTAATATTGCAAATGTCATTTATTACTTCCGTTTTTATAAACCCTTCTTAAATAAAGCGTGTATTGAAGAACAATTAATTTTCTAATTTTTGTGATAATTTGCTTACTTCATTTAATTACCTACATATTAAAAAAAAATTTGATATAAGCTTTTTTTTTGTATCCGTCATTTCTATATATTTTTCTGTTTTCGTGCACACTTAGTAATAAATATAGTTTATTAATAATTTTAGAGCACGCAAATTGAAAATTCAAAAAATCAAATATTTGAGAAAAACAAAAAAAATATTTAAAATCCTTCAATCTAAAAAAGAATAAAGTCCACTATATCAATAAATTAATTAATTTAATATTCGCAAGAACTCAGGAAAATATCGATAAATATATCATTTACTTTGTTTTATTTATTTAGCTTCGCTTTTCGTGTACTCTCCTGGGAGGAACTCGGTCAAAGCGGCCAAGCTGTCATTCGTCGTTCTCGGAGTTGCCAGTAGACATCATCCAAACACACTTTGCATAGTTGCATGTACTGCGGGTGTTGCCACCAAGAATCATCTTACAAGAACTAAGAATTTAAACCAAAACATTAACGATAAAACTGTCATTTACCGATCATTACGATAATAAAAATGTTGATTAAAGATCGATATTATAAACGATCAGGACCGGCGAAAGCCCTACGTACGGTGGGTTATAACTACCCACTGGAAATTTCTGAACATGAAATTCGGACAAAGTCAAACATTTTGTTTAAGATTAGTTAATTTTTCAAACTTCACGCGTGCTTGTAGCTAAGCTATGGTGCCACTGAAATGGGGTTCGCAGTGCAAGTGTAGGTATAGTAGGAAACAACGATTGGTGATGTCACTTCGTTAAAATAAAAAGAGACAGAATCTATAGCAGCCAGCAGCCCATTGTGGATAATAACAAGTGAGATATCTTATTTGACAGTTGCATTTGACAGGATACCTACGCTGGTCGCCAATATTTCCTATATTTTAAACTGCGGACGGGTGTACTAATGCAGAAAACGGGAACATATATCTATAACTGATTTGACGAACGAAATCGAGCAGAAAAAGGAAAGTAGGGAAAATAAGATTGGCAAAAAACTAGCAGCAAGAAAATTCATTGGAGAAGTTAAAGACCTAATTAATTTTGTCCGCGATTCACTAAAAACTATCGCGCAGTTCAAAAGTTTACAAGCTGAAGCAGAAGAAACTGAAAAAAAATTAACAGCCCCTGTAGCGTACTGTCCAACCCGGTAAGGTCTAACATTTTATTTTGGAGTTATATTTAAATACAATTTTTCATTCATTTTGATTCCGTTACAGATGGGTAGTACGGATAAAGTCTCTCAAAAGCGTTCTAGACAACTATGAAACCCTGATCGAATTTTTTCGAACGCTGTATCAAGATCCAAAAGTCGACAGCACCATCGCAGCCAAAGCTGTAGATTTTTTAGAGCGCATGCAATCTTTTTATTTTGTATTTCTACTGATCTCAATGATTGAAATTTTGGATCGAATTGAAATTTTGAACAAAGATCAACAAAAGTCAGAGCTATGCGTGATTGACTCATATAGAAAATTAGAAGCTGTTACTCTTGCGTTAGATGCTTCCCATGATTCGAAGTTTCAATCTATATTGACGAATCAAATCTGCCGCGGCAACGTAAAATTCCTAACCAAATCGACGATACTAATGTCGGAAATTATGGTTTCAAAACACCTGAAGAATATTATCGAAACATTTACTTTGAAATTTTTGATCAAGTTTAGAGGCGTATATTCTTGGGGGGGGAAAGTGGACGTCAAAAAAATCATAAAACTTCACAAAGGCGATTTCGACGAATTGAGATAAGAAAGTGATAAAGATATGGCTCTCGAGATCATAAAAAAGAACTAACATAAATACGGTCGCTCTAAAATATGTTGTGCAATTAGTTCGCGAAAATAAATTGTATATGGGACTTGTAACTGAGTATGTGCGCTTCGTTCGACTACTTATGACCATTCCAAGGTCATCTTGCTCTAACAAGAGAACCTTTTCTGTGCTACGTAGAGTGAAAAATTACTTGCTTTCAAAAATGCAGCAAAAACGAGTCAACCATGTGGCAATATTGCAATTGTACACTGATTCAGTCGATAAGCTAGACATAGATATTTTAATGAATGAATTCATTAATCGAAATTCAAAAATAATGTCGCTGTTTGCTCTGCAGAAATAGAAAGCTGTTTGTAAGTTCAAAACTTGTAAATAAAAATGTGTACAAAGTTTGAAGGTACTTCCAAAATACTAAATCATGAATTATAACAAAAAAGCTCGAATTTTCTGTTGATTCCGCGCGGCCATCGAACTGCCAACCTGGGCTTAACACGTTTCGCCGGACCTGTTAACGATAACTAAATCGATAACTTTATGGTAAAGAGAACCGGTTAAACACCGAACTTGGGGAAATAATTTAATATAATAACTATAACCCGAAGTAATTCGATAAATATAAGATAAAGTTAGATTAAGTTAGATGAGTACAATAGTTATTTAGAATCTATGAGAGATGACATGGGGAAACATTAGCCTCGATTTGTTGATATTGGAATTACAATGGACCCGAAATTTAATTTTAATCTTCACATAAATGTTACAGTTAACAAAGCCAAGGGTGTTTTTGCATTTGTAAAACGGTGGTCAAAAGAATTCAATGACCCTTACATTACGAAGGCTCTGTTCACAACGTTAGTAAGGCCCATACTGGAATATGGATCTGTTGTTTGGAACCCACGCTATCAAGTTCATTCCGACCGAATAGAGTCAATTCAAAAACAATTTCTGCTTTTTGCTTTAAGAAATTTTCGTTGGGATTCTCAGTACGAGTACAACTTGCCGCCATATATAAATCGCTTAAAACTCATTAATCTTCCTACACTTGCAAGTCGCAGCGAAATGCTAGGCATAGTATATTTGATCAAGTTACTGACAGGCTTGATCTCTAGCCCATCTCTTCTTGGCAAAATAAAACTAAACGTTCCCTCCAGAATTTCAAGACATTTCCGGCCTCTCTTTCTGAAGCCATGTAAAAGTAGTTTTGAGTTAAATGAGCCACTTCGTAGTTTGTGTCAGGATTTTAACACTCACTCCAGTTCTTTTGTTATTTCAGACACATTTTTTTTACATAAAGAAAACTATACTCAATCCTCTCAATAATTAATACATACATACATATACATATATAACTATTCGATCAGCTGATGAGCATTTGTTCTGTAGCTGAACAGTTTTAGATCTCGACACTTAACAAACGTCTGTCTTTCATGACTCGGCGCAACATATATATGTATATGAAAAAAAAACAAAAACAATTTTTTTTATATATCCGTGCGTCATGTGGATGCGCCCCTCGCGTCGGTCGGGCGGGTATGGAGGAATAAAACCGTTGGGATTATTATTATTATTATTATTCTTTATTTCAAAATAACAAAGTAATTACAGTCTTTAACACTTCCGCTATACTTATTCTTTAAATTATGTATGAAATGATTTTTAATATTTTTTACACTCTTATCTCTTACATTCTAGTACCAATTATTTTTATTATTAAACGTACATATTTCACATACAACTGCTTCTTGACCTCTCATTAGTTCTAAACAACTTAAACAACTCTATCTATGTAGACTTTCTTCTATTTTCTATCTAAACATTTCCGCCGCATTGTCGTTTTCATTTGTTTTAATAAAAAAACACGAATATAATTAAAATGAATTTCGCCATAAACTAAAATGTTCTCTGTTTTCCGCATTATCGCGTCGTGTCACAGCAAAAAGATAAGCACGCACAAAACGCATTTCTTAGCCGGACTTCCTTGCGGAAAAACTCCAAATTCATATATATGTACATATGTACATACATAAGAGTATAACTACATACACAAATAGCATGATGCTTTTGAACATATTTGTACGCTAATCTTCCACAATACCAACTGAGCATGTTTGTGTACGCGATTACTCGTTTAAGTATTTGTATTCATTTGCATGTGTGCGTATTTGAAATGAATTGTGGGATGACACGGTAAATGTTTTATGCGGAAAAGACAAATGTTGGCATGTGCGTTCAACTTGTGAATGGATGGATGGATGATTAGGAATTATTTCGCTTTGACTGTATACATACAGCTGGCAGTGTAGCGATGATAGGTGAATTGGTAAAGTTGTTGCTTTATCTGAATAGCTGGCTTGATGGGAACGATGGATGCCTTTAGCGTTGATTATAAAAATACATTTCATAGTTTAATAAAATTTGAATGCATTAAAGTTTAAAAGCTTACATACATTTTTTTAATCGGCGGATTTTCGCAGAAAACTTTTACTTTTTATTTGGAACTTAACTTAATAATAATTTTTTCTAAAAATGATTATTGTTTGATTTTAATTGAGATTGTATCTACTATTACTTCATTCCATTTTGCATGTTATTTATTTGAAGTAAAAAATTGGAAAAATATATATAAAATTTTAATTTAGTTCGATTACATAGGTATTTAACAAAATTGCTGTCTGGATATTCCCAACTGATTTCTATGTATTTTGGTGTTTTGAAAACTAAAAAAATACTCCCAAAATTCCAGAACGTAAGGTTATTTTACAAAACTCATAATTCTATAATAAAAACGTGTTTCTTTATCTTGGACATGGCGCTCGGACTACAATCTGTTTTTACCAATTTTCCTTGGTTTTTGTGTCTTTGGGATAGTAGAGACCGAACAAATCACTGTACCAAAAAGTGTTGGCCTCCGAGGGAGCTTAAAGTTGGCGAAAAGAATGTTCTGCATGAGACTTCGGTGTTTCCTCATAAATTTCTTCTACCACCGCTTCACATAAAGCTGGGAGTGATGAAGCAATTTGTAAAGTCACTTCCAAGAGATGGAAATTGCTTCAAATACTTAATATCAAAGTTTCCAGGCTTCTCGGAGGCAAAGTTGAAGGAAGGTGTTTTCGTTGGACCAGATATTAGACGGCTTATGGCTGATTCACTATTCATCACAACCATGACGGATCCTCAAAGAGAAGAGTTCATAAAGAAATGTTTAGGCAATAACAAAGATCCTAATTAAAAGCAAATCGTCAAAAGAATGTTAAAAGCATTTCAAGCTTTAGGTTGCTTGAAGAGTTTAAAAGTACATTGTCTTCATTCCCTCCTCGACTACTTTCCAGAAAATTTAGGGGACGTGAGTGAAGAGCAAGGTGAACAATTTCCCAAGATATTAAGGAGATGGAAAAGAGATACCACGGAAGATGGAGCGTTTCAATGATGGCAGACTACTGTTGGACGCTTCAAAGAGACCTTCCCGATGCTTACCACAAGCGAAAATGTACCAAAAGGAGTCTCACTGAGAAAAAGAAATGTGTTTAGTGCTTACTAATTAATGTAGTTTACATAAATAAATTAGTTTTGTTACGCAATTGTAAATTAAAAAAATTTTTTTTAAACTTTTATATTTTATTTTAAGATGATGACTTGTTTAACATAGACACCTACATTGTCAGTAAACGTGACGTTCCATGACAAAATTTAAGTTATTTTCGGATTCAGCACACCCAAAAACATGAAAATTACACAAAAAAACCAAAACAACTCTCAATTATTTTTTTTTTTGCAGACTTATGTTAATATAAAGGTTCACTAGAGAACAAAAATAAAATTATTATAAAAAGAAAATAAAAATTTAAAAAAAATTAAGATGTCGAAAGCAACATAATTTAATTACTCAAAAATATACCATCATAAAAAAAAATGTAAGTCTTAACATTTAAAACTAGAATACAAAAAAAGAAAAGTCTTAACAAAGCATTAATCAAATAAGCACGAGAATTAAATCTTGCGATATTTTTCACTTTTTTATTTAGAGCTTAGAAATAATATTTGAGTATAAAAATGGCTCCAACTTGTAAATTTTTTTTTGATAATCTTTTTAAAACTAGCTTTTAAGGCAATATATAACATAACATAAATACGAATGAAAATATCGCTCGAAAATATCAAGATTCATCTTATGGTTCAATGTTCAAAAATCAAATCTAACCCCACAACTCGACGCGCAATTTATGATTGCGTTCAATCGACGTTTTGAAGCATATTGCTAAAAAAGACAGTAAAATGAATGTTGTTAGCAATTTATGTTTTGAAATATTTTAATTTATCTATTTCCAACATCTTGCTGGCAATCAAATGTCAAAGTGATGCTTTGACAGCTAAATTTCAATTTGCATGAAAATTCCGTGGCGGCAACATCATTAGCATCGGAGAGGCCTAAAAGTAAAATAACAATCAGCTGTTTTCGCGGAAATAGCTTACAGCTGAGATCACCTGATTTTCAGAGCACGGTTGTATTTAAAACTACTAAGTACTGACAGAGTTGCATGTAATATAAGTTAATTTTCTTAAAATAGTAGTTAAAATGTTTACTGACTTCCGAGGTAATGAGCAAAATGCATACTGTAGATAAAAGTTCAAAAATAATTTTCACGAAAATAGTCTAAATTGTTTTTGAATAAACAAACCGATAGATTTCAAAGCAGGGTTGGCATGACAATGCATGTAGGTTTGCATGGAAATACGTGTAGGGAATCAGACCTTTAGAAGGCAATGATCAATTTACGTTCTTAATATTTTGATAATTTTCACTCCAAAAACATAAAATGCATGTTTTGCTCGATAGTTGACGCGTTTTCAGTAATTATTATTCAATAAAAAAAAATGTATCTGCAATAAATAAATAAATAAATATCGTAATTTAAAAAAAATGTATGAATGAACATGAGATAACACGGCAACACCGCACAGGAAATGCCTTCGGAATTTCTTCACATAACCCTGGTTATTTATTTCATTTTAATGTCGTTCGTACAGGTCAGCCATTAAAATTACACTGTCAAACCGCTGGAATATATTAAAATTACACTGTCAAAAGAGAAAGAGACAGGGCGGAAATTAGAGAGGGATGGAACGAGATATCTTACTTGTAGAGTTGTAAACTGATCATTAGTATCATAATATGAAAGCAAATATTGAGTTGTTTGCTATTAGATTATCTATTAGTACTCGTATGTATTTAGAAGAGAAATAACATATCTTCTGTAATACTTAAAGGAAATGTTTGCTTTAATGCATCGAACGTACTTGTCTGACGCCATCTTACAAACTATTATGGTAAATATTTAAAAAACTGTCATTTCAGAAATCAGTGGTTTTTTGCCTACTTATCGTTTTTGAGACAAAAATACATTAAATTAACTCAGAAACTTGTGGTAAGGGGAATATACAAACATAAGAATACACAAAAATACATTAAAATAACAAATTAGAAAATGTCGATGAAGTTATTTAATATTCATATTGTGTTATATTTTCAACTTATTCCATTTTATATTTTATTGCATTTAAAAATAGATTTTTTGTACCCACATTCAGAACTAAGCGTTTGCCTTGTAGATATTCCTGACGCACATTTTTTCTTTTCTACTACATAAATTTTCAAAGCAAAACTTTTTCTTATCCATCTCTGTCATTTTTTTTTTCGGTTAATTACTTCCTACTTTTTTAATAGTGGCCACCCCTCGGCAGGCAATGGCAAACCTACGAGGGCATTTCTGCCATGAAAATGCTTCTCATAAAATACATCAGCCGTTCGGTATCGGCACAACACAAATGGTAGGAGAAGCTCGGCCAAACACTGAGCTATAAGTGCCAAATTATAATTATATTACTTCCTATTGCTTTCTTTTATCATTTGACAGCCAACTTCTTTTGTGTTTCTTTTTTTTTCTTATACTACAGTTCTTTATCCTCCAACTTAATGAATTTTTGAAAACCATAAAATTCAGCAGATTTGATGATAAGATTTGTCAAAAAAATGTATTTGGTTGTCGAAATTTGGAAAATTGTGTAAACTTTTTTGTAAATAAGATATACTGGCGCACATACAATGACAAATAGAGGCAGCCAGCATTTTAGCCATAATTTATATTCAAAATTTTTACTTTATTAAATTTTGAAATTTTTTATAGTGACTATATACTTATATATTAGCGCAGAAATTTGAAAACTAAAAGTATAGTATACTTCGACAAAAACCATTCAAAACTCAAGCGTAATTTATAGTCACCTAAAACTTTTTCTGTTTTTATACCAAAACTACATAAGCTGCAAAACTGCATTCCCAAAAAAATTACAAAATTTCTATAAAAAAAAAACAAAATTTTTTTTTTTGAGACACTCGTTTTTGTGGCTTTTTGTAGAGAATTCACAATATTCTTAGTAAAATTGATGAAACTTTAATAATAGAAAAATCTATTGTCAAAGTATCCGCAGATCATATGGCGATATAAAAATATACATACCTACATAAGTGTGTTTGACTGTACGAAATTATTCCGATGGTATTTTTGAAAACCTGACAACGAAACTACTACATTTTTTTAAATTTAAAGTATTCAGCAAGGTTTCACATGAATTTTAAGTGCAGCTCAAATTCTTATTTTCTTGCAGTTTTCATATTAAATTCAAATAATTAAAATCACTTTTCATTTTATTTTTTTTATTTTTTTTTATTTATTTTATTAAATTTTATTTATTTTATTAAATATTTTTTATTTATTTTATTAAATTTGTATTTTATTTGTTTTTAGTAGCAAAAAAAAAAGGTAGTAGTGGGATTCAGTAACTTTTAACAACACGACTTGAAAAGAAAAGGATTTGTGGTTTGCAATATTCACTAACTCATACTAAGCCACACTGAACATCTGATTTGTCCTATTTATTCTAATTGACAAACAGTGCATCTTTGGAATTGGATCGCAAATTCAGCAAACCATAAGGAAGTATGCTTTATTAAATTAGTTAATTAGATTATTAACTTTTCTTTTTCCATTTTCAGTATGGCCTCAACAAGCCAAACAGCAAATAGGAGCCGTGCCTCAATGAAGCAGCTAAGTGGGATGATTGATTGATTTCTTTCAACAGAATCCGGGGATAGCCGGCGGAAAGTTTCATCGGCCCTATGGCAGGATGGAGCTGGAAAAAGAAGTGGAAAGAGATTGCTTCCATACTGAATGCCAGCGGAGGTGGTGAAAACTCCGCTGACCATTCGCGCACGCTAAGTAATAACCCCGTACTATTTGAATGTATCCACAAAGAGCTGTGTGGTGCTGACAAATGTGCATTGTGCTTGAAACTGTAAAGAAAATAAACCACGTGCGTATAAATAAATTCATGACTTTCATTAACAGATGTGTTATAATGTTTGTGAAAATAAATATCTTTTTTGTGTAGATTAACAAGTGCATATTGCGAAGCGAATTCCATGTATAGCCACTAAGCACAGACGTTCTTTTTGTGTACTGTTTTTTTTTTCATCTTAAATAGGTTTGGCACGATTTAAAAAGTATGACCAGTGTCCGAGTGCGCGACCGGAGAAGGCAGCAGTCTTCAACCGGCAACAGGCCCTTAATGCAGCTGGAGGAGCGGGTGCTGGAATTGATAGGAAGCCAGTATGTAGAGGGCCTCACTGCGGCAGAAAGCTTGCCAATGGAAACTATTTACCTGAATTTTAATTTAATTTTGATACTGTTGAAGTTTTTGTGAATAAATAAGGTTAACAAAATGTTTCTGTATATGTTGCAAATGCGTTTATTTTTTAATCTTTTGAACTCCATTTTTAAGTTTATAAATTATTTTTAATAGTTCTAAGCAAACTTTATAATCGTTATAGTCAGTAATGTTTTGTTAAACTAAAGACATTCATTGGTTTTTTATGAAACTACAAATCTATAAAAAATTATAATAAAATATATGTAAGTATATGAAAATAAATTAACAAAACTTGCATATTTTTGGATGCAAGGTTTGCTTGTACTTCATGATTCAATAATAAAATGTTCTGTAATAAAGCAGCTCACTCTTTTCCGCATGACAAATTGGCTCCTTAACTCAAAATGAATGTTGCTTATTCTACAATTTTCACTTGTAATAGTTGTATATTGAAAACCCATTCATACTAAAAAAAAGCGTTGGCATTACTGACTCGTTTGTCTAATTTATAATTTTTTTCACTATTGACATTTGATTTTGTGATTGGATGAATTCGGGTTTACAAAAAATGTAAGTTATTTCGTAAATAATATAGGAATTTTTCATATATATCTTATAGTTAACCATCAATTAAAAAAAGCGAACTCTCCTGTGCAACATTATTTGCATATTCTTGCCAAGGATCTGGTGAGTAAATATCAGTTTTGTTTTGATTTGTTCACATTATTGATAAATCCGCATACACGTAAGTAAAATTAAATAATAGCAACTGCATCTATAAGTATTTTAATAATTGAACCTTTTTGTTTACAGGTTCTTTTGAACGTTTGGTGCTGCAACTGCAAAACGATTTTTTTAACTGTATGAAGAAAAAAAGACTAGCCTGATGGCGTTAACAGCTACAGTTATTTTTTAGTAAGCTTTCTGATCCTTGATTGTAAAATGTTTTATGTAAAATTAACTATACACTGAGATTCTAATGAAATTTTTATATTTATGTAACTTTACAGTAACCCGAATTTACCGACCTTGCCGGAAACACTTGGTTTTTTTCGATCACAAGGAAATAAAAGTGGTTTTTCTTGTTAGAGTTTCCATTATAATCATGTTGTTTTATTTATATTTTCACTTAAAAAAATTATTCCCCAAAATATATATATAGGCAATATAAAAATAATAATCCTAAAAATTAAAAGCTTTTTTCTTGGCTTAATTATAAATAATGTTTCTGACATCCCAAAAAATTCAAATAAAATTTAGCAGGAAAGCAGGTTATTCTGAAGCACAGTATACTTTTTAAAAAATAGAATTGATAATGTCACTTCCCATACATGCGCTGGACTGATGAAATTTGGTGCGGATGCATGTTCATAAATAAAATTAGTTTCATGTTTATAGAGCAAAATATAGGTTATTGGAGGAGTGGACGAAACACTTGTTAATATTTGATATCGCATTTCGCAGAATATACATACTTACATACATATAAGCAATGGAGTACCGGAATGCTGTTGTTATACACCAGCACGCACCGCACAATGGTTGACTTTTTTTAAATAAATTTTTATTATTTTTTGCCAATAGAAAAAGGAATACATTATTTATACATTTTATTTGTGTTAAATAGTAAAGTAAAATTTCACGGGTATAAGCTAGCCTGTACATCAATTAAATACATTTCTAAAAAGAAGGAGGCTGTGTCAGAGACACGGCCATTAAGTTTAACGTAGAATACGCCATCCGATAAGACAGAAAACATATGTATAACGATAATTTATAATGATAAATAATGCAAGCAAATGAATTTCTTTATTTGATAGTAACTTTTGATGATATACATAAGCTTATGATAGGAAAATAGGATAAAAATGTTTTTAAATTATCAATTAAATTTCTCGCAAAAACGAAGTCAATGGTAGTTATCAATAGTAAAGATAAATGATAAATAACAGACCCAAATCTATTTGATTATTTGAAAGTTACTTTTGAGAATATAGGCTTATGATAGGAAAAATAGGATAAATATGTTTTTAAATTAACATTTAGATTTCTCGCAAAAACTAAGTCAATGGTTGTGTTATCAATAGTTGTGGGAGCATCATTTCGAATTTAATCCAAATTAAACGTATCGCTCATAAATTTCGCCAATCTAGTATTTGAAGTGATTTCTGTGTTAAAATCACCAGCAATTAGCAGTAGTTGGCAGCGCTTTCTCTGCCATTACTTTACTTAAATTTTCCCGCCTAAAATTATGCAATAAAATGAACGTCTATTCACGCTACAAACAAACAGTGCTGCACTGTGTTACCCACCACTACCACACACTCAACCAAACACCACACACATATTTGTTTGGATGGGTTTATAAAATTTTCATTTGAGAAATTTAAATATTAGGAAGATATCAACCAATATGAAATGTATGTCAAACGAAAGCTAACATCTTCATTTGACTACAAAAAAAAATTTTAAAAAATTTATCTCGCCGTTTCCTTATAATTAAAGAAATAGAGATTACAACAATAACAATCTGACATGGGTGCCCATACCGTAAGGTAAGACGTATTCTACGCCAAAAATAGTATTTAAATACATATTTTACTTCGCACTTTTTAACTACCATTTCGCAAAAGGGATCACATAATTCCCCCCCTTTAGCGTACTTCCAAAATACAACTATAGATTAAGGAGTGTCAGAATTTAGCTGCCTGTAAGTACAAAACCTTTTATAATTGAATAATGTATGTAACTTAAGTAGCTAAAATATATCTTTCGATTTTTAAGAATTTTTTTCGTCGAAGGTATTGCTCATTTTCTTGCATACAACGCACACACGAAATTGATTTTTGTATGGAAACTGTTCAAAAACTTTGACTTAATCGGACATGGCGTTCCTTTGAGAACGTCAAAAAGTCGTTCAACGTGATTGCGATCTTTGCACAGCGCTTCATTGTAACGGCATTTGGGAGTCCCTTACCACGTTTTCAATGGGTATCCAGAATCGCCTGCAGACACTTTTTTCATTATTGAGTTTTAGGTTGACTTTAAAAATACTCTCCGATAAATTATAAAGCAACAAATCAAAAGCCATTTCGGTTTTAATTTATGAATTTACACAAATAAATTAAATTTGTAGGAACACAAAACTAAATGCCGACAGCTTAACAACACAGCTGATTTTGCGATAACGTATGTTGTCAAAAATTAGTTACGGAATAGCAATATAGCTAGCATCTATTTGTTTAGCTGAGTTGGCAACTTCGAGTGTTGTTAAAAAAGTTACTGAATCGTGCTACAGATCTGCAAACATAAGTAGATACCAAATCTTGAAACATTTTCTCCACTATTTTCAAAAGTTTTGCCCAAAAATATAAACAATCTTGCGACTAACACACATATGGACATACATACACTCATATTTAATATGTAGATGTCCATCCATAAAAGTAGTCATTGCATTGCATGTACCAATCACCAAAAATTGTTACTCATACGCCACAACAGACCATTCAAAGTGGTACTCATAAAACGAACAACTTAAGTGCAAGTGCACTCGCTGCCAACCAAGCAATAATGAAGTAAACAAACAAAAGAATGACACAGATTCACCAGCAATCGCACCAACAGCCACTAAGGATGTCTTGAATTGAGTCAGAGGAGCAACTGCACGCCTGCCAGTGTGGCAAAGCAGCAATACTAAACACACACACACACACACACACACGCTTTCCGATTTCACAGTTATGCCAAACAAACATAATATTTGCTGATAAGTCGAAGTGGAGCGGCTGATATGTTTACTTGAAAGTGGGGAGAATGCAAGTGCAAGTGGAGGGCAAACGAGAGTTGGGGAAAAAGTTGCAGCTGCACGACGGGGAATGAACGGAACGCATTTATGTGAAAACCACTGAGGGAGCAAGCAAAGCAATAAGTGAAATAGGAAAATATAAGCCGAAAATCGTACACGAATTCACATATAAAAGCTTTGCTATGCTGTGGTAAGAGGCAGTAGTAGTATTCTCACACACACAAAATTACAAAAAAAAAAAAAAAAAATTTTTGTTGAAGAGAATTACTGGCATGTTTTCGACCGAAACTTTAAGGTTGCAGCAAAATACAACAAGTGTGTTATTTAAGTGAGTTACAAATAATCTTAATAAAATTTTTATTACAAAAAATATATAAAATTATTTCGGTTTATGTATATACACCGAGACGCACGAGCGATTTATTTTCTTCAGCATGATTTTTCGTAGAAATTATTACTATTTTCTAATTAATTTTATACCATTTATAATAGAACGAAAGGTTTTGAAAATATATTTTTTAATTGAGGAGCAATTTTGTTTGCTTTTTAATTAAAAAAATTAATAAAAAAAAGCATTACCAATTTTAAAAGTAAGATATTTTCTAACTGAAGGCGTTGTAGCTATTGCTGTTCTTCGAATGTAATATGTATGTATATATTTTTTTATAAGTATATTTCATTTTAATAAAAAAATAATATTTTTTTTTTTTTAAAGTTCGGAGTATTCAATTATGCAACAAATAAAATCATTTATTTTTATTAGAACATTTTCTCTAAAAGCAAAATTAAATATTTTACCATTTATGCTACTTAAAAAATAACTTAAAAATGCTTAGCTTTATGTATGCATCCACTTTTAATTTTTTAAGTGTCTTTTAATTAAAATTTTTGTTAAGTTTTTAATTTTTTTTTATTATTATTATTAATTTTTTTTAATTTCAATATTTTATATTTAAATTAATTTATTTAAAAGTATTTGATTCTATTTTAATTTTTATTTATTTTATTTTATTTTATCTTCTTTTACTTTATTATTTTTTTTTTTTTTGGCGAAACAATAAAAATATATTTTACATTTTTAATGAAACAATTATATACAATAAATATTTTGTTTAGAAAACTTTTGAGTTTGCAGTTTTTTAGCAAAAAATACCATATCAATTTATTAGCTTAACTTCTCTTAAAGCAAAATTTAATATTTTACTATTTATTTTATTACAATATTAAGTTAAAAATGCTAAGCCATATATATGATTTTTCTGTGCATTTTGAGTTCTTTTAAATTGTAATATTTTGTATTTTATTTAAATATTTTAATATGATTCTATTTTACATTACTTTATTATATTTTATTTTATTTAAAATTATTTTATTTTATCTTCTTTTATTTCTTTTAATTTTTCTTTATCCAATTTATCTACAAATGAAATTAAATTTGTATTAAATTTTAATTCTATTCAATTTAAACTCAATATTCAATTACACTTCATGAAACGTTCACCATTGTATGTAGTATACAATAATGCAATATTAAACTGAATTTTTGCTATTGATCCCCTTTTTAAATCTATGCTTCCTGCACTTACGCCACACTGCTGACGTGTCTTCCGTCAATCTAACCACCCTAACATCCGTTGCACGTATTTCTGGCAATTTTCGACTTCCATTCTTTCTCTTACTGCCATACTTCCGGACGGCGCAAAATGTACCACGTTAAGTCCCAAAGGCATTTCAATCTAAATCTCCAAAAGCCCTCAGCGATTCACTAAAAATATTAAGTGAAATTTCCTTGCAATTTTTCAATGTAATTTCCCAGCAATTTTCACAGCAGTACTACAAATAGAGAAGAAAAATTCTATGATGTCCACACACACACGCGAAGCAGCAGAAAGTCAGCAGAACAATAAAAGAAATCGAGTAGAGAAAATAGTGAAAATAATAAATTCGACAGAAAAGTGCAGCAAAATAAAAAGTAATTTTCAAATAAAAAAATTAAGTGGCAGCAGCGAAGAAAAAAATTACACACTGACACAGCACTTTTCTATTTCTCACAGCTGACAGTTTGCGCAAGAAAAGTGCATATTTCTTACACTTACACTTACTTATTTTTGCAATTGTTGCAAATATCTTTTGTTTTCAACTTAGTTTTGCAAACTTGCGGTAGAATGCAATTTTTTGTATAATTCCTAGTTGGCATTTTATTTTGTTAGTAAAGACCCTGAAGGGAATAATTGTCTGATGACCAGCGTCATGAATAAAGACACCAAAGTTTTTGTTTGTGTAGAGAGACAAGCAAGAAACGGATTTGAAAAAATCAACCAATCGGAAGTTAAACTAAGCCTGCATGACATTGTAGTTGACACGTCATGCCTAATGTCATGCCTAAATTTTTTATATGGGCTATTTTCAAAATTTCCACCAATAGTGAAGGGCTGTATTCAATGATAGAGGGAGTAAATTCAGTAGGCATGATATTGTTATGGACATGTCATGCCAGGCGTCATGCAGGACTTTACTTTATAGAGGTACTTTTAAAAATTTAACCAATTAAAAATCATGCAGAGAATTAGTAAATTGTTTCATTTCTTTGCGGACATCTTTAATAACTCTTTGGATGCGTCTTCCATGAACTCAGTTATTCCTTTCCGACTGTGTAATTTCATATGTACTTACATTCCTACATGTATGTATGTATGTATTTTTGTACGTCCGTCATGTCTTGCTGCGACAAAAGCATCCAACCACAGCGATAACTATCCAACAGCAATAATAAAAGCAATGAACGCAACAAAATTATTTCGTTGACTGAAATTTCAATTTCGTTGCAAATGTCGAATTTGCTTTGCTCCTCTCATTTGTCATTGCGTATTTTGCCATTGTTCGTTGTGCTTGCTGTTTTTTTTTTTTAATTTTTCTCTTTTTTTGGTTACCACGTGAATCTGTCATGCGTCCGTCCACAAATGTTGCACTTCCTTCCAGTTGCATTGCAAATAAACAAACAAGCGAAATTTTGGTGCATCAACCAAAAAAAAAAATACGAACAAAAAAGAAAAACTAATTCACCGCCCACAGCATTTGCTTTGCAACAAAATTATTTTCTCCCCATTTTCCTTAGAGCTTTCTTTGCTGACGCTTTGCACCATATTTCTTGCTTGTTTTGAAAAATCCGTCCTACTTCCCTCTCGTGTGTATATTTGTTTGTACTCTATGAATTATTCGAACGCTTTTCTTTTCCGAACTCTCTGCCTCACTGCCTCTTCGCAAGCGACTTTTCTATACATACGAGTATATCTTAGTTGTTATATTTCCCATTAGTCTCTTTGTTTCATTTGTTTTGTTTGCTTCTGCTATTTCCTCATTTTTGTTCGTTTGTCATTTGTATTTTTTTTTTGTTTTTTTGTTCGTCGTCGTCACTGTTTCAATGCATTTCTGTGTTTCTGTAAATAAATGGCACATTGTTATTCCAAGTGTCCTTCCATTTATCCTGCTCGTGTGCTGCTACCTTCGCCACCTTCTCTGCTCGGTGCTCCTCATCGACATTGACTGCTTTCAATTGCACATCCTTCGCTTGTTTTCACAGTTCTGTTGCTTTGTGACAGCAGTTTTTATGTATTTCCTCTCATATTTTTGTTTTTGTGTTTCCTCAACGCTTGGACATTCGTATTATTTCGTTTATTGCGCTGTGTTTGGCATTTAAAATTTGGTTTTTACGAGATGTTCATTGCTCCATTTACTTTTAATATTGCTTACGCTTTTTGCTGTGCGATTCGTTTTGGCTTAAAAATATGAAATGTCCATAAAATGACTCGCACGAATAATTGATGTGAGCAGCTTATGTTTGTGAAAGTGGTACATTGAAATTTTTCAAAACAATTTACGATTCTCGTAGTACAACTTTGATATCTTGGTATGCGAAAGAAAAATATTAATTAAATGAAAATTATTCTGTTGGTGTTTTCGAACGTGTTTTCGTTTTCTATAACCTAAATTTCTTTGGTAAAAACCCGGTTTGGGCGTCGACGTCGTTTTTTGCTTCGACGCTGAAAACAGTTTCACGTCAAAATCCGTTTCTTGCCATAAAAAATTTGACACAAGCTCGCTTCAAAAGAGATCATCTAGTGATTAAAGAGTTTTGTAGTAAATTTTGGCTAAGCTGTAAGTTGAGTTCCAGCAGGCTAAAATGTAGGATTCGAGTTCGAAGGTGAATCTTCTGTTAAGAACGGGCTATCGAAGGATGACTTACTATCTTATTTGAACATTTATTATATGTGGACGCAGCTCTTCGACAGATTTATTTAACGAATGGGGTAAACTCAGAGCAAGTAAGGATTAGGCGGCCGCTGTGATAGATTGTGGGGCGATGCTTGCTACTAGTATAACTCGAAATAGCGGTGAGGTCAAGGATTAAACCAGGGCAGGATTAACTAAGTCATAGGGTAGTTTTTTCTAACAGTTATTACCCCTCGGCAGGCAATGACAAAGGTCCAATGGTGTTTCTGCCATTAAAAAGCTTTTTATAAAATACAACTGCAATTCGAAGTCAGCACAAAACAGTAGAATAAGTTTCTTGTAGACATTTTATAAATCACACCTCCGCGAGCCAAAACCCGAAAGAAAATTTTTGAATAAAATCTTAGCTGAATCAAGAACTTTGCAATTCCCTTTAATGATTTTCTTTTTAATATTATTTTATAAGCCACTTAGCGAGAACTAATATATTTCCATACTAAATCCCACAAAAGTTTCAAAATAAAAAGGGAGAAATAAACTGGAGACATGTTACAAGTGGTGGCTCTAAGTTGCTTGAAGAAAAATATCTAAAATAACAATAGGAAGTGTGCAACCACCTGCTCGTAGCATAAGCATGGAAAATGGCAAGAAGCAGCAATGGTGACCGATTGCCAATTTTGACAGTTAATTTTGCATTTAAAATCTAATATTTTTCAATAATAAAAAAGAAGTTTAATTTTTAACAAATATCTTGTAAACACCTGTAAACAAGTTTGAAACTGCTTACTTACATATAATAAAATATGCAATAAAACAATTTGCATCAAATACAACGGAATTCTGCGTCTTTAGAAAAAGTTCTAATTACTTTTGTGTATGCTATTGTATATCGCATTTGAAAAAGTGCAAGATTCAAGTGACCAAAGATAGCCGTCGAGTTTTAATAATTATATTTTTTCGCATTTGCTTTTTAACAAACGAACAAAAAGTACTTTTGTGCGGTAGGGGAAGCTAGCAGTTCCAGCAAAGAAAATTCCCAAAAACTAACAGTATTTTAAACTGCGCCAAACTTACACTTTATCATATTAGAATTGAATTGGCTACAAAACTGCATAAACACACAGGTCTTAACTAAAAAAAAACAGGTAATAAAAAGCTTTGAACAGCGGACCTTTAATTTCAAATTTAAAAAAACAAAAATTAAAAAAAAAAATGTCAAGATTTTTGCTGCTTAAATAAAGGAGTTATGTAGCAAAATATAATACCTCAACAATCGACTCCTATATAGATAATAGTCATCTGATCTGGTTGTTTCTAATAAATTATAAAAAGGCACCTGATTGCCAAGCTGCGTTCAAATAGCTCAAAATCTCAGGGACTAGTTTGCGTTTAAACAGACGGACAGACGAACAAACATGGCTAAATCGACTCAGCTCGTCACCCATTCCCATTAAAGAAATAAAAAAAATTCTGATCAGCGAAGCACACCATATATTAAGCGCAATCCGAGGTTCCTTGGTTCAAACTTGGTTAGGTGAGTTGAGTTCCCAAATAGTAGCTATAACTCTGACCATAGCAAATATTGTTTTTTCCCCAAACAAAAATATTTCATACGAGTCAAAAAAATTACCATGATTAAAAAAAATATTAGAAATGTTTATAAACATTTTTACAATAATTGGTAAATAATAGAAAATAAATTAAAGAGAAATAAATTGTTCAAATTCTGGATTATATAAGTGGTTTAATAACACCCTTTATATTTTAATCTTATTTTTATATGCTTACCAGCAAATTAAACTAGGAATTCAACAGAATTAAAAATTTAATTAAACATTTGGCTGCTGTGGTCGAGTGGGTAGCGGTGTGTGCTAAATCGATATACACAAATGGTAGGCAAAGTTCGGCCGAACACTAAGCCCCAAATTATTATTATTATAAATATTTATAGGCAAAAAAAATATTTTTAAATTTCTATTTGGTGGCTAATTTTTGCAGCTAAAATTCTATCAAAACTTTAATTTTCCTATTTTTTAGTTCCATTTTTAATTTTTCTATTTAAATTGTATTATAACAGTCTATTTGCCACTCAAAAAAAAAAAACAAAAAAAAAATCACTTTTATAAACTAACAACAATTTCCATGATTCACTCACCTAATGTTCTCGTCCATTGCGCTGTTGGTCTCCAATCTGGATAATGTTTCGGGAACAAATCTCGCGTCCAATAGGTGTGCAAAACAACCTTATAGACAGCCAAACGATCCAATTGACAACCACTCACCGGCAATGGTTGTGTGGGTGTCGCAGCTGTAGTGGTAGTTGTAGTTGTTGTTGTTGTTGCTGTTATTGCAACCCTCGAATTGCTACTTAATTTGCCATTAGTGTAATAAAAATTACGATTGGGCGCCGAAAAAGAATCGCTATTGCTAAATTCTGCATTATTATTGTTGCTGGCATAATTGAAATAATTGTTGTTGCTATTGCTTTTATAGTCAATATCATTGCTGGTGAAAGCATTTGTGTATTGTTGCTCTTTTTGTTGCTGTTTCATTTGTTTTGATTGCTGTTGCGCCTGGCTGTCCGCCACTGTATAGCTATAAATGGATGGATTCGATATGAATGAGGGATTATAGCTGCTGAAGAGTGCCGGCTGCGGTCGCCGATCGGTAGCTGGTTCTGGCGAGGGTGCAGCGCTGCAAAGGCAGGCAGTTATAGCAAGGCAGAGCAAGAGCATTTCGAGGAGGGAGGCAGTCATTTTGCTTGCTATTTATTTATATATCTTTTTTTTTTGTTGAATTGTATGTTGGCGTATTTTTGAAGGAAATTTGTTTTTGAACAAGTAACTTTTACAACTAATTTCCTTTTTTTTTTGTAATTTTGAAGCTACTATTTAATTGAGTGTTTTAAAAATTTAATTTAATTTAATTTAAATTTTTTCCTTTTTTTTGCTTTCAAATTTCCCTCTAACAAATGGGGCACTCTTGATTTATGCACTTAATTTCACAAAACACACTTGACCCTCAGTTTTGGCGAACTCACGCACTGGCATGCCCGTTTACGTTACGCGTTCGCCGGCAAAAATAGACATTCGCGCGTTCAACAGATTTTTTCTTCTCTTACTTTTTTTTGCGCTACTTTTTCTTCATTCGCTTTTGGCCTAGGCAGTTTTTGTTGTTTGTTACTTCCTTTGCCTTGCGCGTATTTACTCTTATTTTTTTAAATCGTTTTATTGCATTTTGTTGTTTTTGTAATTTACACGCAATTCCATTTATTTTTGGCCGGCCTCAATTGTCACTCGTCACTGAGCAAATGTCTTTCGTCGAATTGTCGCTTCACTGTTAACTTGCCCTTCTTATGAGCAATGAAAAGTTTTCACGCACATTTGACAGCTAAGTAGGAAATTGTGATAAATTTTCGAATGGCTTTACAATACACCTACACTTTGGCTGCGCCCGAAAATTTTACTTTCATGCAGACGCAATTTTCCTGCTAAGAAGCATCGCCGCTTGCTACCTTCAGCTTCCAAGCAATTTGCTTACTGTTCTCACTTAAATTTGATGATTTGCTTTCAAATTCGCTTTGCTAAAAAATTATTTGTATTTTATCGTAATTTATTCCTTGCAATAACTTTCACTTTGGTCGTTTACTCTAACATCTTCATTTCACTACAAAGCTTATTTTTTCACACAAAAAAAATACATTTTTTTTTCATTCCACATAAATGTCGCAAAAAAGTAAACCGCTCTCGATTCGTTTGCCGTGCGCATACGGCACTTTATCGTTTCATACTGAATTCACAATTCACAGCAGCTCCACCAAGTCCACCAAGCAGCAACCACAGCAGCAGTTCCGGCCTATCAACCTGGCGATTGCTATGAAATTTCCCAAAGCACAGGCACACACGCACACACGAACATGTGCAACGGTAAATATGCGCACACTATTCCTAACGGTATATTTAGCATAAGAAATATTGGGAAATTCTCTTTATTCGAACTTTGAAGAGAGCGCGCGTGAGAGCGCTAGAGCATAGTGTGGGCGGCTATGCGCTCTCTGTGGTGGGTGTTTAATTTGGCTGTGCATTTTATGCTTTCACGGACTTCTGGTAGGGCGCAACAGCCTGTTGCCTGTTTTGGGGAATTTTACTGCAACACTGTTGTTGTATGTATTATTAAATATTATCTTAGGAATAATGCTTAGTAGCGAAAGGGTTGTTGAACTGCAGGGAATTTTAAAGCGAAAGATTTTTTTATTTATTTATAAACTTGAATTCATACACGTGTTCGTATGATCTTTTGATTAATTTTAAGCAATAAAATAACTTAAGCAATAAAATTGTTTTGGAATAAGAGAAAATACTATGGAATAGTATTTCATTCTTTTTCAACTTACCTAAAACAAAAGACATTTAGTTATGAACTCGAATTAAGGTTAGCAGAAATTTTTGCGAACATAATTTTTAAACAAAAAGCTTCAAGATATTTAACCAAGGCGGTATCTAATGAAGCTGTTGCCTTTTTAACTGTACAGTAAGAATCATTCTGTTAGATTTTTATAGCCTGAGGAGAGCAGAGGTCGGAACTGCTCTCAGACAGTTAATGGAAACAGTGTTTCGTCACATGGTCTCTGTGTTACGTCGAGGAATGAGCTGAAACCCTTTGTCATCACAAATCGAAAAATAAATACTTTCTCCGTTTATCGCATTCATTGGATCGCGATGATTTTAATCTCTGCTGTGAAAAGGACAACAATCAGTCGAGCAAAATCATATTCCCTAGAAATGGTTACTTCATTTCGCTACGCGGTGGTTTAAAGAGAAAAAATATCTTCGCTGAGATCCAAGCATTGAACAGAATTCCGAGATTGCTGCTGGTGTGGTCAAAATTGTTCTGGATTGTTCGTCCTCCCTGTCGACAGCCTCAGATTACTTCCGTATTTAAGTCGTTGCCGATGAGAGAACTGTAATTGGGTTCCTTTATCAACGAAGGAGCTGCTATTGGACAAGCAATTGCTGAGCGGAAACCCCGAAATGCAAAATTTAAACGTTCTTTTGGAATGTAGCTGACCACGATTAATCTAAGGATCTTCTTTAGGCTACCGAGTCAAAACTGTCAGCCAAGATTTGGATCCTGACTAAGCTCTACTCGATGCGATTACTTGCAGTACACGGACCTGATCGGTTAAAGTTGTTTGGAGGATGATCAGATTGGAACCTCTCGGTTGATCCTTCCTGGAGAAAATAACAGCTGTTTGCGTAACCTGGAAAAATGTAAAGTTGTCTCACAAACGACTGTCAGTCTTAGTCAAAGTAAGCTTATTTTTGTGGCCGCTGTGGTCGAGGGGTTAGCAGTGCGTGCTATTATTCGATATGCCGCTGGGTTCGGGGTTCGACTCTCAGTCAGGGCAAGTAAAATCTAAATGATAGAAAATATTTTTTCTAATAGCGGTCACCCCTCGGCTGGCAATGGCAAACCTCCTAGGTGTGTTTACAGCCTTTCATTGGGAGTTCTTCTCATGTGTCTTGCACACTACACTTTTAATAAAGCGATGAATCAAAGTTTCAAGGCAAGAACAGCTTGTATCGATGAACTCAAATCTTGCAAAAGCATGCACGATTGACATTTTTGTCGCAGTAAAATGTACATTGAAATTTGTTACCGGGAAACTTTGAAAAAAAAAGAAAAATGGGGTCAGTAGAAAAGATATTACTTTAAGTCAGAAATCAGTACGAACCTCTTTTGCTAAGAAAATATTGTAAGTTTGTCCAGAACCTATTGCAGAAGATCTAAGAACTCGACAAAGGTTTTTTTTTAGGTCCGGTAAATTGCATGGATCCATCGATGACGCTAGATGCGATATATTTAATTCGAGATCAGAATATTTGGTAAACACTTCAAACAAAATGTAGTTATTGGCAAAAAATCAACTGATAGATGGACCGTGGCTGTACCATATAAAATACTTTGACAAGAAATCAGACCCGAACTTATTCAGAAATCAGTTGGATATTCAGTTTTTCAAAACTTAATAGCCTTCAATCGTTTTATTGACTCACTATTGATCATTCGTATAAAAAGTTAAACAAATAGTTGTAAATTTCAAGCCTAATACATATGTATGTATGTATGTATATAAATTTTTAGTATTTTTTCTTTGCATATCCGCAATTTGCCTCGCCTTCTACCAGAACGCTTAATAATTAAAATTAAAGAGTTCTTTTCGCAGACAAATGAATATTGAAGCTCGAAACAATACATGAGTTCTCACAGTAATTTTTCTGAACCAACTAAAACAAGAACACCACATGGAAATATATAAGAAATATGAAGAAAAAAAAACCAAACACAAATTACCAACACGTGTAACACCACCAGGGTGTGGATGACTAGACAAGCCTGATGACAAAAAGCTATTTAAGGGCATAGACAATTGTAACAAAAAAATCAGAAAAAATTATAAAAAAAAGAAAGCGGCGCATGAGTCAAGTGAACGCTTTATGCTATTCCACGTGGCTGCTTATGTATACAGTTTTGTACACCTTCGTATGAATTAAACTGTATAGTGCTACACCGACGCCTTCAACACTAATTGCCAATGTAATGGCGGACAATTTATGTGCGGCGACGACAATTATTTGGGTAATTATCCAGCGCTGATGTTTGCGCGACGATAGTGCTTTTCATTTCGTTCTTCTATTTCTGTAAGTTGAATTTCAATAGGTTTTTCAAAAATAGATAAATGCCAAAGCACATAAGTTCGAATTATAATTATCGGCACGAATGAGGGGGAAAATATTCTCTTTTTCTTCTACTGCGTAGAAATTGTGAAAAAATATTTGAATTTATTTTTTTTGCTTTTGAATTAAAAGGTAGTCAAAACCGAGTGCATTGTAACACCGTGTGCACATGTTCGTTAGTGTATCGTGTATCAAATTACCCGAAAAAACGTATAAGATTGAGTCGCATTAGATCTCAAGTTGAAAAATGTTAACGTTCTTCTTAAAGCATCAACGTGGTTCCTCAACAGTTGCTCAATTTAAGAGTTATAGCGCTCTCAACACAGAGGGAATTTTTTGGTATGGCAAATAATTATGATTCTCAAGTTGAAAAAAAGTTGTTTCTCAACTTGAATTCAAATGGGATTCTCTAATAAATCTGAAGAATTACACCGCGTTATACATATTCTGTCCTATGAACCAAATATACTTTTTCGGAAAGGGGAGAAAAAATAAAAATACACGGATATTTTTATTTTTTCTCCCCTTTCCGAAAAAGTATATTTGGTTCATATGCCACAACTAAAGCTCGTTTTTGTAACGCAGTGGGGGTTAAACTAAGTTTAAACGGTCGATATGGCACGGTTAAACTTAGATTAACTTATCAACTTATTGCTGAGTACTTTCTTTAGTTGCAGCAAATTTAATTGAGCGCAATGAAACAAAGTTTAAATTTAAACTTATTTTAAACCTAGTTTAAACCAGCACTGAGAAACTGGACCTTAGAGGACATCAGGAAACACGAATTTTTCGTCACATTTGCAGTAATTTATTCAACAAAAGTAGCGCCTAAAACTATACAATTTTCTGCACTGGCACAAATTTGTATTTCCGCCGTATTCCCAGATCTCTGATGAAATTCAACGGATGACTATTTTCCCAGCTACTTCTTTTAAAGCTATGAAGTAGTATATGAACTTCGATTCATCATTATGTACATCCTCAAAAGATTTTACAAACAAGCTTTATTTTTTCTCCGTAAAATGCTTATTCTTCAGTTTTTCGGCATAGTTTTAGGCGCGATAGTGAAATATATGACTTCCTTAACAGGAATCTTTATAGAGCAACTCATAAATACCATTCGTTCATTATCAAAATCAAATTGTTTTAATAATCATTTGAGTACAAGCGTTTTTTAATAACTTAGAATAGAAGATAGGAAAAAAAACAAGATATAAAGGAAAACTTTTTCAATAAGAATTACAAGCTTTAAAATCTTTGTATTTAAGGCTTTAGAAATCTTAATATAAACTAAAAAAGACGGGTAACGAATAACCTTTGGATTCCTTAAGGAATTTTCATCCTGTTCCTACAAAGAAAGCTGTACACCGGTGTTAGATAGACACATTTTTTTCACTTTTAGAGACATATTTTAATTTTTTTCTTCACTAATACATACTCGTATACAAAATTGCGATGTACAGCTATAATACAATCAAATATTGACATAATTTTACGATTAATGCTTCTTTTATTTAATTTGCTGTATTTAAAAAAAAAAAATTTCTGTCTTTAACAAAATCTACTTATATGGCAAACATAAGTTTCAAGCTTTCCAGTTTCATCAAATATTAAAAAAAAATGTCTCAACATTTTTTGGAGCAAGCCCATTTTATGTTAAGAATGGCAAAAAAAAATACCGTTAAGTTTTGATTTTTTATTTTTACTTGCCTTTATTTCCAAATAACGGATAAAAAATATTTTATATAGGAGAAAAACGCAAAACCTTAGAAAAAGCCCTGCAAATTATTGTACTTATTCAGTCCTGGTAATCAATTAGTCCCGAAATGGTCCCAAAACGACCCGAACTAGTCCCGAAACGGTGCCGAACAATTTTTAAAACATTCCTAAAAAAGTTCTGAACAAGTTTCAACATTTATCTTCTCACTCATATTTACTACTTGTTTTATTCTTAATAAAATATTTCTCTGTGAGTTAAGAAAATTATCTCAATGCAAATTAATGCGCAAAACATTGTTTTGTGATTCGTACAAAAAATTTATAGTAAATATAGTTCTGGATCTCCAATTGAAACTAAACTTTACTAAATAAATAGTGTTTGTGCTATTTCGGAGATTTATTTCTAGTTTTGTTTGCCCTGCCGGGCGATCTTGCCGCAACTTACATTGAAAAAGAAAAAACGCCAAGCCAGTGATACGAACACTTGTACGAGTATTTAATTTGTCTTTTATTGGTTTGTACGTATTCGTATCTTGTTGTTGGGTATTGCTTGTTGCACCATTTTCGTGCCACTTAATTGAATTGCCACAATTAAACCGCTTAAATGTTTAAACAGGCAATCAGGTTGTTGCTCCAATTGAAATTTGATGCAGCAGCATGTTGCATTCTGTATTTGTATTTTACTGCAATGTACATACATACATTTACTATGTACTTATGTGTATGTACAGATGTGTATGTATAGAGTATAATACACGCCACGTTTTTTCTATTTTTTGTATTCTTTTTTTTTATAATGTTCTTTCAATAATTGTTTCGTCTAGTTCATTATGTTGTTCATTCGCAAGGGCTTTGTTTTTTTTTTAGTTGTTGCATGATTTTGTAATTAATAGCTTTAATTGGTGATTCGTGTTGTTTGTTCGACAAATGCTTTGAAATTTTGTTGCATCCATTGATTTGCTGCTAAATATACACAGAAATATATATGTACATATGTCTACAGATATGTAGAAGAATTTGCATTGCAACTACATTCATAGTTGTAACATTTCCGCGTATTAATAAATATTTTCATCGTTGAAATTGTTCCGTTTGTTGTAATTACAGCTAGTAATTGAAAACGCTTACAAATGTCAGTAGCAAATATGTTTCAATTAAGTGAACAGAAATCTTGATTTGACATGTTAATCAATCTAGTTATTGATTTTCAGGTAATTTAGCTAGCAATATGAGTGACGAAGGAATATATCAGCTAGAAACTTGAATTAAGGGTAATTTAACAATTTTTTTTATTGCCCTAAATACTCCTACAGATATCGCCCAAAAGGACAAAGTCCCGAAGGCATCTGAAAATTCGATTTTCAGAGTTATGTCACGTCATCGTTGCTCTCGTATATGAAATTTCAAACGTGTTTTAGTCAAAACCATGTTTTTTAAGCAAACCGGAATACGTACGTCTACAATTCTCAACGGATTGACTGGATATTTTTCATGCATCTTGCTGATTATATTTTCTAGTGATCTCGTCGGATTTTTTCAATAAATTAAAATTTACTAATTGACAATTTTATTGAGCTCGAGGCCAGTTTATGGAAGATTTTATTGGAAAAATAACAACAGTTTTAAAATGGTAGAAGTTATAGTACTATTTCGGAAATCACCACATTTCCTCATCAGACTTCTTTTTGATTATTAAATTAAATTAATTTTTAATTTAATTCTTCATAACCATTTCTCCAAGGCTATGAACCAAGGAGCTCGGAGTTGCAAAGCCAACACGCTAAATGCTGTGCTACGCTAGCCGAGTGGACTGCGTTGTTTTTCCATCTTCCTTAAACAAACCAACTACAAACAAGAGCAACTGATCTGCTGCTATTTAAACTTGTTTGTGTGGTTGTTGTTTGCAATTCTGTGTGCGAATTTCATTGGTTTTTACCAATGGCTTGTAATTCTTAGAATGCATTTCAGGTGTGCTCATCCTTGCATATATGAATTTTTAGTTGTTTTTTTTTTTTTTTTTTTTTTTTTTTTTTTTCTCTAAATTTTTCTCTATTTTTGCAACGAATTTTACGTCAAACACAGCATTTTTTTATCCATTTTTTTTAAAACTCAATATTTAGCAAAAAATCTCTACGATGTTCATTTCGTTTAAAAAAAAAATTCATAAACATTTCTTCTATACCTCAACGTAGCTAGAGACATGTTTTCAAAACCATAATACAATATTTCAATTCGTTTTCATTTAACAAAATCATAAAGCTGACTGTTGATTTTGAGTTCTTAAAGTAGGATTACCACTTAAGTAAATTAAATGGAAGGCAAATTTTTGAATACATAAATATATAATAAAATGATTAAAAAATAAAAGGATTAATTATATACAATTTATCAATAATATTTATTATTATAATTATTATTTTTTGTCGTTTTATTTTTCTACTCGCTTTTCCTCAGTTCCCGGCGAGCCCCGTCTTACCATTCCATATTTTCCATGACGCCTTATGCGCCCCAGTCTACGCTGGAAATACCCACGCTGGTATTTATTCTGATATATTTTCCTCATTTGTTTCCTTAAAGTTGGAGCAGTGGTCTTCTTGCACAAAATGTTTTCAGTTCACATTTTGGATTCAAGTTTAAGAGGAAAAATAATTGCATTTTAAATCACTTCTTCTATGAGGAAATTTTATTTCTTTTTGAGTCACAATGCTTTCACAACTCTTCAGTCAAATTCTAGTTGTTATGCTGAGCAGTTGTCTCCTTATGGTCTTCCATCTTTCGAAACGTCTCAAGGGCTGACGGTTCGTTATCGCAACTACGCTCCGATTTAGCTTAGTATTTTTGACTCGGCTTTGGTTGCAGCTAGTTGGCGGGTCTTGGAACTTCGATCGCTGTTTATATTATATATCCCTATCTACTTTTATTTTGAGGGTATTTAATGGCCTTGCAATATCTTAGGAATACTTCTCTTGTCTAGGCTAGATGATCGCTCTTCCAGTTCTACATTACTCTCTCTCTTTATCTTTTTCAAGCTCACTCTCAACCATTTTTAAAGTCGTCCCATTGCAAGCTTTTGAGCTAGGCGCTCCCTCTCAAAATTCGAGGTATCTTCTTAACTCTAAGGCGCTTACTTTTCTCTTAAGACTGTGGTTCGCACTATCTCCACTTTCTTCTGCTCCTTCTCTTCTTTATTGTTTTGTGTATTGTAACGCCTGACGCAGTAATTCTGCGGTGAGTGCAGCACATTTGACTTTAAAGTCTCAATTTAAATATTTATAATATCGAGCTGAAAATTAACTTTTGGTTCATCAATTTCGGTAAGCTAAATTTTCGTGTTGTCAGTAATGAAGTAATTGTAAACAAATTCGGTCGGACATAATTTTTTTTAATTCCATATAAATACTTGTATATTCATATTTTCCTCAAACTGTCATTCAATTTTTTTTATCCCCATATTTTCTCATCACTCTCCCATTTGTTTCGCAGCAGTCACTCAATGTTCCTCAATACGCATGCGCTCTTTTGTTATTATTCGCTCACAAATTGCCCAGCAATTATTCGAACTTCGAAAATTTCTCAAAAAAAATGCATTTTCAGTGTAAACGCTCATCAACACCTGCATATGTATTTACGTATACATTTCTAGGATAAATAAAAATATTAATAATTCATAAATGTATTGAAGACATACATACATACATATAATATAAATACTACAAATGACTTACAAAATTTCTGGGTAGAAATATTTTTTTAATTTTAGTCATTCTAAACAAGCATTATGTAGTCTGAAAGAACAATCATTCGCGATATTTACCAAAACTTTCTTATCATAAAGCCATCCCAATTATTTTACATAAAATTATATTTAACGATGAAATTACAAAGATTCAGAATACCAACATTCATTCATTATTCCCCAGCAAACATTTTCGGTCGCGGAAGATATTTTGCTAATTTGATATATTGAATAGCACAGACGATTGCTTTTTCGAGTCCCTGAAAATCGTAAGAGATTGTCAAGGCAACTCTTTCGCAATGCACTTTTGGAAATAAAAATAATTAAAAACTGTCTTAAACTCTTTCAGAAGCGTAGTAAATTTATCGCATACTCGAAAAAAAAGGAACAATTTTTTATTGATAGATTTGAGGAAAACAATACCAAACGAGCTTTTGGAAAAGTATTACAAACCAAGGCACATCAAATAGGTAGCCGCAGCAAACTTTTTTTTTTGAACTTTTTTCATATTTTATTTTAATTTGAATTGTCAAATTTTGAATTTCGTTGTGATAAGAATGCTTTCAGTACAATTCAAGGTAGTTGATAAAATATTTTTGAAATTTTAGATTTTAAAAGCAAAAACAAAATATACAGAGCTCAAATTTTTTTTTTCAATTTTTCTACTGCTGCTACCTATTGAATGTGCCTTGTTACAAACATACATACGCATACCTTCTACTGTTAGCCATTCGCTTACATATCACAGCCACTTTTGCTTCAGGCTATAGGCATGAATAATTACAAAGTTCTATCAAATTTACAAATTATTTAAACGCAAATAACTGTATCTATGTACATACAATTTTATACACACACACTCGTATATATTTGTTCTATCTTTCAATGGCAGCAATTGCAACACTGCGGCCTTGACGTTAGAGTGACCTTTACTTAACTATGTAAGGAGGCAAAAAAGAGAAGGAATGTGGTTCGAATTAAGCATGGCAATATAGAGTTGTTTTGTTGTTCACATGTAGCTTAACTAAGAAGCGCATAGAAAGCAGTAAGATTAAATTTCTTAAGAGCGAGAGACTTAGTCATTTCACAGCGGGCAGTTGCCTACAACTTTCACGTTTTTACCTCTCAGCCGATAAAAATCTTAACACGATAGGCTAACTAGTGGTGATGAATATGATCACGACCGATTACCGCTTCGAAACGGCTGAAAAGATCAACGTGATCCACACTGACTTCCACACCCAAGCGGCCTAGTTAGCGTGACAATCTGCGACAAAATGGCTCTGAGAGTTTCAGCATTAGGATCTCAATACAAAATTTAGAATGGTCTTAAAGGTAATACAGAGTATCCAAGGTCAACAACCTGATGTCTAGGAATGATCAACCTGATGTCTAGAAGTGATCTGTCTAGCTCTTGACTTTTAGTTCTTGAATGTGTCGACGGACCACAGTTAAAAGTTAGGACTTTTGAGTACAGTAATTTAGGTTTCCACTGCAGTCGAAGAAGCTCCAGCCAACTCGGGAGATTCGTAACCTGCCGATTTAAGTGGGATTTGTCCAGTATCGAACTCGCCATATCTCCAGCACATGCGATTAATATAGCTTTGAAAAGTCACCTGCTGAATGATCCCGGCCGTAGCGACTTTTAAATTCATCGAACAACAATACACAAAGGAGCACTCTCTTATTTCGCTGTTCAAACAACACCAACGCAATACTGTTGAACTGATTATGTCAGAATGACTCACTGAAAATTGCTAATTGTCTTTTGAAGCTGTGCAGCAAAGTTTCGCATGGACGTACGAGTGATTTGAAAACACAAACGTACACCTCTCGATTTTCGGTGTCTCCCCAATAGATACAGACGAGGCGAGTGAATAAGATAAACAAGAACAACAACAAGCAAGCACACAAGCAATCACCACACGCAATTGTAATTTATTTTTCGACACAGTTCTTGCAATGACATCTGTCAATTTCACTAACTAAATTAGGCACTTCATCCGCCCCAAGCGTTGCTTACCTCGTTCACACAGCAAATGAACAAGCAAACATTCGTTGATCACCCACAACTCGCAACATGACAGACAGACATAAGTACAAACAAACAAACGCACATTACTTGTGGGGCCACTGAGTCGAATAAATGAAGACAACTGCTGGCGTACATTTCCAGGAAGATGGCGACGAAATGTAGCGATGATGGAGGTACGAGTATGTATGTATATAGAAATAAAAACAAAGACAGCAACAGCAAAGCTAAATTTAGTGAAGGAAACACACTAAAGGCGCAGGGAGAGAGGAGCGTACAAAACTTCTGACGCCAGCAGCAAAAAGAAAAAGGCGAACGGGTGAACTAAATATTACGGAGATTTGCAAAGCGGAATTCACGTTACTTCATTCATTATTAAAATTCGCAACGCAATCAGCAAGAACAACACTCGTATGGGAGTATGTAACTTTTGACTTTTCTTACCTCCAACACAGCAGCTGATCTTGGGGAGCTGTTGAGTAGCTTGCTGATTGGCTGGCGGGCTCACTATACCACAACAAACCGCAACGATGACAGCAATGCCATGAGCTAATTAGTGCAAAATAATTATGACATATTTCTGAATGCAAAATTGCATTTCGTTGCCTTCGCATTGTGCGAGTAATGAAATTCAGCAAAACTTTCATTTCTTTGAGGGGAAAGTTATAGTGAACTTTGAGGTGTTTGTGTGTAAAAGTTTATTTGATTTGAGTTAATGATTTATGAATGAATTTTACATATTCTATGAGATGCAAAGTAGCAGGTGTGCGAAATAATGATACATGAGTGTACGCTAAGGTGTAATAATGTAAAAATTGTTGCTTCCGTGTTATGTAAGTATGTTCTGTTAAAAAAAAAGGAAATGTTTCCATGCGTAAAAAAGCCTCATTTAAATCTCCATTTTCGAGTTAGTGACGCTTTTCCAGGTTGATGATTTCAGCTTTAACACTCGAACGTAGCTTCATTGCAAGTGGGTAGAAGTGAAAGGATGTGGCAGATGGAAAAATAGCACAGCAAATTTGAAGGCTTACTACCGAAATTTCATGCATACATACCCCTGTGCAACGTGAACTCGCAATAGGCAGTCAAAAACGTCGCCAATCTGCCATCCACGCTGTTTGTTGACAGGCGTGCTAAAGTACTTAAATGATTTTTTCCATGATTATAAAATAAAAAAGCTAGTGTTTTTAGCATTACAGATAATTGATATATGCATCAAAATGGTGACCGAATATCTAAGAAGGCTAACGTCAGCTCAGTGCTCAGCAATTGAAAGGGTAAGCTCTTGTTTCAGAGCTGTTTGGAGGACCCGGAACTAGCCGCGACTTGCTGTTAAATAAGAAAGAAGCACTGATAAACGATAAAATGTAGCAATACAACATGAAAGAGATGAAAATTTTCAAATTTTTCTTTGGTAAGCTTATTATAATACAATTACATTGAGCCCTAATGCGAATTTCGAATGATAGCACAGTTATCCACATACGTTTACGTAGCATAGCGTAGACGGCGGTAGAATGTCATTTTTACAAAAACTCATTACCGTAGCCTTAGCGTAGAAATCAGCTGTTCTCTCAGTGCATACCAACTCGCTTCTTTTTGTTATTTTGTTTTGTTCGCCCACTTTTATTCAATGTTGCCATTGATTTATATATACATATGTTTTTGCATAAAATACAATTTTAGTTAACATTTTTATAATGTAAATGATCGAATCGTAATGCTGACCTATTTAAATAATATATCATGCTATAATCTGCTAATTTCGGTAAAACTTTTCTAATAATTTAAGAATATTTCAAGTATTTGTAAACTAACTTTTTAATGATTTCGAAAAGTACGCGGTGGTACGAGAATGATGAGAGAGAAAACAATTAGCTGATACGTTAGTTCTCCGGTGGTGACTTTCATTTACAAGGCGCTCCCAAAAGACAGGTCATGTCAGCTGACACGTTTGTCGTCTCTACCTCGGTGGGTAACTGCGCTTTGAGTCATTTCAAACCCGTTTACATTGTATTATTTGCATATCCTTTGACAGTTCATTTGAAACAACTATTTTGTGCAAGGGCGTTTTGATAGGTCAGTAACTTTTTGAATTTTCCCTCGCAGAAACTATTAGAATCTATTGGTAAACTATTTTCAAATTTCGAGCAAACTGAGTAATTTAGTTTAAACTTGATAGACATTGATAGCAGATAACCTCTTGACTTTTAACAAAAATGGAAATAAGTGAATTTTGGGCCCTGATTAAGCACTATTTTTTTAAATAAAACAAAAACGGTTTTGGATATCCATGAAATTCTTTATTCCTGCGAAAGTATATTCGATGCCATTACACCGCGTTACACACATTCTGTCCTATGAACCAAGTATACTTTTTCGAAAAGGGTAGAAAAAATAAAAATACACGTGTATCGGCGATTTTCATGTACACGTCCGAATTTTTTTTTTTTAACCCATTTTACCCTTTTAACCCTTTTAACTGATTTTTAACCCTTTTTCCGTGATCCAATCGTGCTGAATTTTTGCATGCAGACTCGTGGAAATGTCTGTATCACATAAAATTAAAAAAAAAATAGTTTTTTATCAATTCTCAGATTTTCCTGATTTAAAAAAAAAAAAAAAAAATTCTGACGTGTACATGAAAATCGCGATACACGTGTATTTTTATTTTTTCTCCCCTTTCCGAAAAAGTATATTTGGTTCATAGAACAGAACTAAAGCTCGTTTTTGTAACGCAGTGTTATGTATGGAACTCGATTTCTTTTGCAGGGCCACCACGGGCACGTTTGCAGAAGTTCAGACGCTAAACCCAATTTTTTGACAGTTTTCAAGCATATATCGGCCGATACGGCGTAAAGTCCCACGTCAATAAATCAATGGTGTGTTGTCAGATTAAGCCCCACGGGAATATTTCCTATTTCGAAACCTGAAGAAATGGCTGAGTGGTAAAAGAATTGGGTCAAATGAAAAGCTCATCACAGAACAAACGTCTATTTTGATAAGACTCTCAAAAGGCATTATTTTTGGAACGAATAAAAAAACTGGAAAACACTGGACTAAATAGGTATAGAGTAAAAAGAAGATTGTGGTGAGAAATAGCACCCTTTCTGAACATCAAAAATTTTTAATATCAAAAAGTCACTGACTTATCTAACCTCCCTCTTATTAATTGCGTTGACATTCAATTTATCAGGGATGTTATTTTTTGATGCGTTCGAGAAAATATCTCAGGTTGGAACACATTTCGTTCATGATTTTGTTCAAATGCCGTGAAATGAGTCGTTTCAGTAATGCCAATTTTTATGGAGAAATGCGTGATTAGGCTTCGCATTTGAAATTTTATACCCAAATGAGGCATTTAGGTTCAATGTAAATGTATTATTAGGAATGTAGGAAATTTTTTCAAAAATCTGAACAATTTCGTTAGAGTTTCCAAGCGGACAAGGTTAGAAAAACCGTGCTGAGCGCCAAAATAAATTTAAATTTTATTTTAGTATAGTTGCAGTAATGTCTTCAAAATTTTTCTTCTAGTTTCTTCTCGAGTTCAGTTGGAAAGAGCATTAAGCTAGAACTTAAAGAAATCGATTTTTAAGAGAAACTTTCGATTTCTGAACTGACAGACATTGGTGTACGATTGTGAAGTGGTAAGGGGAACCATTGACTTTGAGTTTACAATAAAGGCTTACACTTGAATTAGCACACGGCTGTTTTCATATCGAACATACTGTAATGGAATAACTTTATATTTAAAAATTGAAATTTTCATTAAACATGTTAAACTACGAAACTCAGCTCAGCTGGTGTCGATGTTGGACTTCAAGTGCAAGAGCTTTTTACTAATATTTCATTTTGGTTACCAACACTCTCTTCGGAAATTATTACACTTCCTCATCCTTGTAGCTTGCACTGAACTGTTAGAGCTCCGCTTCAAATTTCTTCATAATACCTACATATGTATCTAAAACATATTGCTTATTCAAAAAAAAAAAAGTAACTAAAAACACCCCACTTTGCTTTGCGACAAGTTTTTTCCACATTAAAGCTGAAAAATAAAATTCCACTCAAACATGCCGCAGGTGTTGCTCATTAGTCACTTATCCACATCATTTGTCTCTCGCTCGGTAAATGTAGCAGCAAGCTACTCAGTTACAATGGCGTCTTCAGCTGAAACACAGTCAAGCTTTTATTACTTGTCATGCATCTGGAGAGTAAAATTACACTGTGGAGTTGACAGATTTTGAAAGCATAACGGGCATTTTGCCAGCGGCGTCACGTACTCGACTACATTTCGCAACGCCAAACACACACACACACACACGCACAGAAATCTTCATTTTTACTACTAACATGTTGCCACATGACGCTAATGGGCCCGCCAGCTAGATGAGCGCTCGTAGAACGTTTCAGTGAAGCTTCTGAGGTAAAGTTAAATTCATTGCACAGCCTGTCGTTTGGCGGCGGTGGAATTTTCTTTGATTTATTCTTTTTCTCTCTTGTTTTCTTTTGTATGTTTTTGCTCAACTTACGTAGCCGGTAAGACACAAAAGAAAATTTTTTTGAAGTGCTACGCTAAAAACAATGTCACATACTCATTATCATTTTTTATTTTTGTATTTATTTCAATTCACAGCATAGATAGTTTTATTTTATTTTATTCGCCACGGCACCTCATTTGCCACTTAAGAAATGTCGTTAGTGGGAGGTGAAAATCAGAAAGGGAGGTAGACGAATATATGAATTTACTGCTGCTGGTCTCACACTCAGCTACCGTTACTTAGCAACACACATGCATACAGTGTTGCATTTATGCTATCACACAGTGTTGCATTCACCAAAGACAATTCAGTTGCTTGTGCGTAGTAGTTTGCACACATGCTTTGTTTTAAAAATCTTCCACTTAACTTAGGTAGAGGAAAAAAGGAGGAAAGTCACAAGCGTTTTGTTCTCCTTTTACACTTCGTCTGTACGCTTGAGATCTTCCTCGCAACAACAATAATGACTTTACCCAGTAACACTTTATTCACTTTTGTATTCGTTTTGCACTTTTGTTTTATGTACGTATCTTATTTTTGTGTTTTTGCACTTCAGGTATTTCTCAGGTAGTTTTTCAAGTGTTGCCACTCTTTCTTACTTAACAATTGTGTTTTTTGAATTGCCATTGTTGTTTTTGTTGCTGGTGTTATGCTTTGTTTTAAAGCAGCCTTTGTTGTGTCGGTAGTTCTGACATGGCATTGACATCAAATTAAATCGCCCAGTAAATAATTGTGTAATAAAAAGTAAAAAGAAAGATGCTTTAAAGTAAGACTAGTACATTTTTGTTGTGTGAAAAGTTTAACGAAAGCACACTGTAAGTGGAATTTTACTTAAGTTTTGGATGTCATGGCAAACTAAATCGATTATATTTGCTTGTACGAAATAATGCACGGCATTTAATAAAGAAAAGAAATTCATTATAAAAACATGTACAGAAATGAAATACTTTAAAATAAAATAAGATATCTCGAATATAAATCAAACTAAATTAAATCATAATAGTTATTTCTATTTTCTGTTTTGAATTTCATTTTGCTTGCAAATTATTTTTCAATTTAAATGCTTTCGTTAAACTGGCAGTGAAAAATACGTTAAATTAAATTGAACTTAATCAAATTTTAAACATATTTACATACATATAACAAAATAACACAAATTAAAAAATATTTAAAAAAATAAAATTAACAAATTCACAAAAAATATATCAAATCTAATACTTTTGTATGAAAAGAAAATTATAAGAAGTAATATGTAATTTTTATTATGAAAATGTAGCAAATAATTTATAAACAAAATAAGTGACTACAAAACAATTAAAGATATCGTTATATTTATCGATAAATTTATGTTATTTTTTTCAAGTTTTTTTTTTTGAGGTAAACACAGAATTTTTTTTCTTGCCATTTTGTTTGACCTATTCTTCTTACTACTCGTCTGTGAATTAGCCTTTGCTTTTGAAATAGTGGTCGTCATTGCTATCGTTCTCACTTTCTCTATTTTTATCGGTATTCCCAGTAATAACTTTAGTATTATCGTATAGAAAAAATATCGATCATGCCACACTTCGTATTCGTAGTATATATTAAGTTATCGTTGTACTAATCGCTGTTTTTATCGGTAATTGTATCGATGTATTTAGTATCGATAATTTTTAGTATCGGTATTGCTAGCAAAACAACAAAATAATCAAATTTAAAAATTCACAAATCGAAATTGTATCGTAAATTTATTCGTTTTCGTTGTTATCGGTTTCTTGCTATTTCATAGCTATTATGTATTGACTGCAGATGATTTAAGGGCTTATAATTTATAATTAAATTCTTATAAACCTGCTGAGGATTTTAAATATACATTTGAAATGAGCGAAATAAACCTAATATTCACGGCTTACGTTTTTGGACGCAAGCATGCAAGATTTTTAACCACGTCCAACCGAAATTGATTTGCGTGCGTTTACTTTTCAGATTTGCATGGCTGTCAAATTCGTTTGAGAACAATACAAGGTGGAAGTTTTCAACGTTGGTTCAATTTATTTATTTTGTTTAAAGGTTTGCTTTACCTTATGTTACATATTAATTTATATTTAAACATTTAATATTATCTTAGTTTACATGAAGAGCTTCAACACAGGAACTTATTAACAAGATTGGCAATTCATTTCTTTCCACTTTTATATTATAAAAGCAATAATAAAAATCATAATCCCAATTTTCAAACAATGTACAAATTTACAAAAAGTTTTCGTTCAAAGCTTTTTGATAATTTTTTTGCTTATACAAACAAAAAAGTCCGTGTTCTTGATATTTGTTGGAACCATTTTCCGTCATCCCTTGTCAAGTTTGGTTTGGAGACAAACCGATTTCGGTGTTGTGCCATCTTCAGTGTCACAACGCCGAAACCGGTTTGTCTTTAAACCAAACTTGACAAGGGATGACGGAAAATCGTTTCAACAAATATCAACAATGCACCCTGTCGGACAAGAAAAAGAAGAAAACAAGTCCGTATTCGTTATATTTAAGACAATGCGCATCACCCTCAACGGTGGAATAAATGTCAAATCGAAATGTCACGCAAAATGAAAATTGGAAATTGAGTTAGCTTTTGGCGTACGCCGTTCAATTTCTGTTGCTCTCATACAAGTTGTATTAGCATGAGACATTTATGACAGAAAATTTGCCGTTATGTCTGAATATTAGGTTAGGCTATTACATGCCACGATTTAGAAAATACAGAGGTTGCGCCTTCCGCAAACCGCTATTCGCTCTCAGCAAATTTGACAGAATCAGCTGTTTATGCTACGTCACAGAACGCGGTTAGTTTTGTTTGTATGTTTGTAAGCATACAATTGTTTGTACTTAAATTCTATGCTTAAAAGCAATTTTATTTAAAATAAAGCTATTAAACATGAAGTGCGCAGTGTTAAGTGTTAAATCACAGAGTCTATCAATGATACGGGGCTATAAAACTCGCTAAAAGTGATGTGAAAGTGTAGCTGTGCGCACTTGGTAGCAAGTTAAGCTTCTTGTGTCTTCTAATGCTGCAATGCAGTTTTTTCAAAGCATCCAATCAAACACAGTGCATAAATGAAGTTATTTGAATATAAATATGTTGCATAAAGTGCCGAAATTGGTAAAAACTTTAAAATTTAGAAATCCTAGCAGAACCTAACCTCACATTTTTGTTTACAATTTCTTTCGATTCTCAGAAAAACCGTGTTCGTGACGTTGCACGCATTTTGCTTCACATCATTTTTCGTCGGGAAGGCGCAATCTTGATTACATGCTACAATATTTTCTTGGAACTTTTTGTGTTACTCTCTTGCACACATGGAGTCAAGAATGATAGAAATACAGATTGAGCAATGGGAGAGCAAAGAAGAAGATCAGATAGAGAAAGAAGAGCGAACGATTGGTTAGCGGCGATATAAAATTAAGCGCGTTCATATATTTGCGCAAACTTCATGTCCAGCCAGCAACCATTTTTAAAAACTGTCGAATATAAATGAAAAAAAAATTTAAAAACTAAAAAACTAATGCAGCTTATTGCATGAAAATAATACACATATGCAATCGAATGGGTAATGCTGTCAAATCAAAAGAGAGCGGACTATCAGTTCTCGAATGTCGCAACGTCTGTTTCACTCGATCGTGAAACAAAGTCATACCGCCGAAAGTCTTGCACCCAAGGGGAGCACAAAAAAGTTGAAAAATTAAATTTATGAGTAGGGACAAAACATGAAGTAAGTTTAATTCCGGATTTTAATGACAGCATTTTTTCTATATATAATATTTCATGTAAATGTGTAAAAATAACGCGCTTTTTCTTTGAATGCTTTGCATGCGCATATAAATTCGATGTGACAGAGTGGAAAGCTTTGTAATTTCTAGAAGGAATGGGTTTAAATAAATTAAAAATAATGTGACACAATAATCATCCAAATGCTAAAAACAAGAATTTGTAAGAACTAAACTATTGAGTTATGAAGTTTAATTTATTTTTCTTTTAATATATAAAGATTTCTTTCTAAAATTTCGAATTAGTCTGGTTTTCTTACAACCATTAACTCCATAAAGTCACTTACTATTTGTCGGAATAAAATGTTTGGTCCTTTCACCCTCCAGGGGTTCATCACAAAATTAAGAATAACCCATATACAGAGGGTAATTAAATAAAAGGAATCAACCAAATAAATAAATACTTCGTAGTAAGAAAGCTATACTTGTCGCAAAATAATGCAAATGAGGCTTCGTTGACTTGGGTTAACGAAGTGTCCGGAAGCACCTTGACCTAGCCATGCAGCGAGTTTTTGGCTATAATCAAAAGCCTGGAGCTGGCTTTTAAAAATTTTAATGACGCAGAAATAAAATCGTACCCATGTTCTATAGAAACCCTCATTGCATGTTCCCAACACATAAGCATCAGCAATGATGTGAAAAAGTTTCTTTGTTTTAAAACTAGGACTCAGAGCCACTTTGTGATTAAAAAAAATGTTAGAGCTTAACGTAATTTTAGCTTGCAGTTTTAATATTCTTACTAAATAGCAGTTAAATTAATTAATTGAGGTAAGAATATTTTTTATTGTCATTTAAGCACAAAATTTCTTGCAAATATGTTAAAATTAACATATTGTATTCTACCACTATTTGCAAACTTCCATACTATGCTACACCTAGTTTCACAAAAAGGGAACGCATTATTTACTTTTTTTCCGTTCTTCGTATATGCAACCTTTTGTAAGGGAGTGTCAAAACTCCCTTGTCAATATTGATCTAACCTTTTATTATTGAATCATGGGGGCAAAAACTTTCAAATAAAAAAACATCATTTGACAACTCGTTAATCAAAAATGAAACAATCGCACGGTTCTCTCAGCTCTTCTCAAGGACGTCTTAGCGTGAAATTTAGTCATATTTAGTTGAAACTATTTTTAGTTCCTCTATAAAATTTTATAAAATTTTGAATTTAAATAAAATAAATAAATTTCAAATAAAAAAAATTTAAATTTAAATATTATTTTAAATACGTGTACCACGATTAAACGAACTGCGAACTCATTGCGCAAGGTTTTTCTTCTGTTTTATATTGGAACGATTTTCCGTCATCCCTTGTCTAATATTATCACCAAAAACTTATTAAAAAAATTAAAACCTCTTCCGCACTGTAACGCAACTTTTGAGAGCAATTTCGTATAAATGAATTTCAAAAGTGCACTTAGCTTACAACAAAATTGTATGTAACTACAACTAGGTTTAAAAAAATAATAAATAAATAATGACTAACATAAAAGCTTAACTAAAAAATTGAAAACAAAAATTATATTGTCGCACCAAATGCGCTAACAAATTGGCTGAAAAATGTTTCCGTTGCAATGAAAAAATAAAACAATCAAAAAAAACCTGAAAATAAAATGAAAGTAACAATTTGGCGTCAAAAATTATTTTCGCTCGCCATTTTCATTTTACGCACTCGCCGCGCGCCATTGTGGACATTTCACTATAAAATCGTGAGCACACAACAACAAAGTGGACTTTCTATTCTAAACACACACGCACACACGCGCGCGCAGTTGACACAAGTTTGTATTTGCATTTACTATTATTTTTGAACATCGTTGTTTTTGTTGTTATTGTTGCTTTTTGACAAAGCTTACGCGTGTGTTTTAGTCACTCTCGGACTTGTTGTTAAGTCACGTTTCGGTTATCAAAAGCATCCGGTGCGCGACAACAGCAACATATGACAGTAGCAGCAGCGACGCCGGCGTCAACGTCGTGAGCAGCAACAAAAAACAAAAAAAATATATATAAATTCGGAAACAGCGCATAAAGTCACAATGAACAACATGTTTTTCAAACGTATTGCAGCAACAACAACAACAAACAAAATGTTATGGCAAAAAGCGTGTAAAATAAAACAGCAAAAACAACATTTAGAGTGACAAAAGTGCGACACAAAAGTGATAAGCGCTTTAGCTGAAAAATGTTTGAATGTGTGTGTGTATTTGCAGCAACAGTGATGGCCACACTGACAGCGACAGCAACTTTAGTGACACTAACGGTAGCGACATGTCGACAACAACAATAATAACAAAAACGTTGACAACGCAATTTTCGGTGACAGCGTGCGAACATTTGTTAGTTAATAAAATTTTTGCGTGCGAAATGAAAATGTATGAAAAGTGAAGAGCGAGCGAGCGAATGTGTGTCATAGAATCTAGGAGAAGCTAAAAAAAAAAAATTTTAAAAAATAAAAAAATTTCAAATTTAAAAAAAAAAATTATAAAATAGCAAAAATTTGTAAAAATCATCAAATCGAAAAAGCTTTAGTTATCAAAACCAATAAAAAATATGAGAACATGCAAAACGTTGTGTGCTTTGGCAAGCGCAAATATCTTTTGTTGATTTTGTTGGCATTTTTTCGTATAACGAATTATGAAAGCTGTCAATATTTCGAATTTGTATAAGTTTGACATTTTTGTCATGTACAAAGGCGAGGGTTTATGGCAAATGCCAAGCTTTGCGATTTGCGTGGAAGTCCTTTGAATTTTGTAATTTATTTTACAAAAATTCATGTGGAAATTTTCTGCGCAGTGTTAGACAGAAATATTCGAGAAAAAAAAACATTTAAATGGATTTCGTTAAATTGGAATTTAAGAAGAAAAAAAGTTGACCAAACGGTTATCATAACGAGTTTCGATATCGATAAATTCAAAAGGATGGATGCTACCGCTATTGACGTAACTAGAAGCCAAGAAGAAAGTAGTCTGATGAGGAAATGTGGTGATTTCCAAAATAGTACAATAATTTCTACCGCTTTGAGTATTGTTGTAAACCAATCGGCTTTAAAGCTCAAAAATATTTAAAATAACAAATAAAATAGATAAAACGATAATTTCAGTAATAAAGCAGAAAATTATATTTTTACAAAAATCGATAAAACATGATAATTTATTTATTTATTTATTACATCTTTGGCCGTTTTATTGAGCTCGAGGCCAGTTTATGTACAATTTTATTTGGAAAAAAACAATAGCAATTTTTGTGGTAGAAGTTATAGCTGATATTTCGGTGCTCGCCATATCTCCTCATCAAACTTCTTTTAATTTAATTTAATTTATTCTACATCACCGCTTTCCAGGTTTGCACCAAGGCACTTCGGGTTATTTATAATTTATGGTCATTAAAATACTTACCATTATTTATTTACTTTATTAAACTTATAATTAAATTTTAAATTTAAGGAGAAAAGTTCTGCTGGATTCTTGGAGTGCTCATCCGTCCAATGACGCCTTTTAAACTTAAAAAATTTCCACTTTCAAGTCTTAATTCCTGCATTTACAACACATGCGTCAAAACTTAATAGAGATTCTTAGAAAATTATTTAGAGAGCGATTTAGTTAAATAACGAACTAGTGCACTTGTACTGACAACGGACGTGCCAACTGCAAAGTATATGGCTTCGAAGAAAATTATTGCTTAAACCGAGAATAGACTTTGAACAATTTTAATATGTTTTTTCACAATTTTTATGGCATGCAACTACAGAGACGAAAATATGGAGAAGAGAATAGAAGAACAATTTCACACTTTCAATACTTTCGCGTTAATGTAAGATGAGCTTAAGAAGCCACATATGGAACTCCTTATTCTAACTCGTAGACAAAAATAATTGTGCATTATAAGTGACCTTATAAGTGAGTGTAAGGATCAGACCAATTTCCTTTACGGGTTCTCATTATAAGGGAAATACGGTATTTTTTATATGTCTATGACTTTCTTTGACAAATGCAAAACCAAATTAATCCCCCGCAATCTCTGCCGGACTGTTGAAGAAGCACGATCTCAAGTGCTTGAGACGTTTATAATGTAGCTATGGGATTCCTTCTGAATTGTCCTCTTTATCACCTACACCACGAGGCTTTCATGATACCCCTGAAGTTTACAGTACCTGCAAGCGTTTACCTTTTGACTGCCCGTCGATGGATGTCTAAGTTTCAAGACACTCGCTTGCAGATAAGCATCTTCCCACTGATCGAGCCAGTAGGATTTTAATGAATTTTCATGATGATGTACATGTGTATACATACTCCTATATATTAAACAATCGCTGAACTGAACAATTATACTGGAATTTCAAAAACAACATTAACACGGGAGACTGATACTATTTGCACTAACCACTACTGTTAAGTAAAATATGAAGCTGCGTCGTTCAGTTCAGTTTCGCATTATTATAATTAAATAAAAAAAGTCTGCAAAAAAAAATAATTGAGAGCTGTTTTGGTTTTTTTGTGTAATTCTTATGTTTTTGGGTGTGCTGACTCCAAGAATAACTTAAATTTTGTCATAGAACGTCACGTTTTCTGACAATGTATGTAGGTGTCTATGTTAAACAAGTTATCATCTTAAAATAAAATATAAAAGATTAAAAAAAAAATTTTAAATTTATAATTTCGTATTTATGTAAAATTCAGTAATTAGTAAGCACTAAACACATTTCTTTTTCTCAGTGAGACTCCTTTTGGTACATTTTCGCTTGTGGTAAGCATCGGGAAGGTCTCTTTGAAGCGTCCAACAGTAGTCTGCCATCATTGAAACGCTCCATCTTCCGTGGTATCTTTTTTCCATCTCCTTAATATCTTGGTGAAATCGTTCACCTTGCTCTTCACTCACGTCCCCTAAATTTTCTGGAAAGTAGTCGAGGTGGGAATGCATAAATTGTACTTTTAAACTCATCAACCAACTTAAAGCTTGAATGCTTTTAACATTCTATTGACGATTTGTTTGTAGTTAGGATCTTTGTTATTGCCTAAAAATTTCTTTATGACCTCTTTAAAGGCAATCCATGGATGCGATGATTAGTGGTTCAGCCATAAGCCGTCTAATAGCTGGTCCAACGAAAACACCTTCCTTCAACTTTGCCTCCGAGAGGCCTGGAAACTTTGATATTAAGTATTTGAAGCAATTTCCATCTCTTGGAAGTGACTTTACAAATTGCCTAATCAATCCCAGCTTTATGTGAAGCGGTGATAGAAGAACTTTATGAGGAGGCACCAAAGTTTCATGCAGGACATTCTTTTCGCCAACTTTAAGCTCCCTCGGAGGCCAACACTTTTTGGTCCAGTGATTTGTTCGGTCTCTACTATCCCATAGTAGACCATACAAAGATCGGCGCTGATATGCATAGGTAGCGCTCTGCGTACAACCCCCTCGGAAGCTTTAGACACCATACTAAATATCCTCCCGATTTATATCGCAGGAAAACAATTCGCTGCGTGTGCCGCTCTCAGACTACGGGAGATGCCCGTATGGAAGTCTAGTCAAGTAGGACACGCAACAATCGCAAACAAATGAGGCTCGCAGGTTAGATACAGATTACTGCACCCCCATTCAAAGCTTCACAAAGAAGTTCAACATACTAATTCCTGAAAGAGGCTGGTGGTCCGATGGACCCCCTGACTCGGAGAATTCACTCCACTTCTACACTGATGGCTAAAAGCTTGAGAACAGAGTGGAATGGGTGTTTCCTCGGCTCAAGTAGGATTAGAAAAATCGTTCCGTCTTCCTGACCATTGCAGTGTCTTTCAGGCTGAGGTCGCTACTATACAGGAGACGGTAGACTGCCTAAGACCAGAAGCGGTTGAATTCAAAGATATCTTCATATTTTCCGACAGTCAAGCAGCACTAAAGGCACTTGATTCGGTTAACTGTAATTCTAAAACGGTAGCAACCTGTCCCTGTCGCAAATCTCTAAACGAGATGGCGGAGCAGTGTGCTCTTTACTTGGTATGGGTGCCAGGGCACAGCAGCATACCAGGCAACGAAACAGCGGATGAGCTGGAAGGGTTTAGGTATGCCGCTCGCTACCTGCAAGCTCTTTCTAAGGCACTCAACCCTTAAGGAGCAGGGGACCGTTGGAAAAACGAAAATACCTGTATCAAGTCCAAGCTCTTGTGGCCGGAATGGGACGTCAAGCGATCACAAGGTCTTCTCATGCTGAGCAGAGAAAACCTGAGACTAGCTTTAGGAATCATCGCAGGTCATATAATGTTCGGCAGACACGCAGAGAGACTAGGTGTTCCTTGCAATGACTTCTGCAGAAGCTGAAGAAATGTAAAAGAGCCTGAAACCGTGAGGCATCTTCTATGTGAATGTCCTGCACTATGGGCTAGAAGAAGAAAATTCTTGGGATCAGATTTCTTCGGAGACCTTAGCGATCTGGCCAAAGTAGAGATTCGCAAGCTATTAAAATTCGCAGATTCCACATGTTGGTTCGAGTAGGGGGATTTTTTTTCAAATCCGCGTGGTGCCACAATGGGCCTTAAGAAGGCCTAGGTGTGCTGGCGCGATCGCAAGCAGCCACTTTAACCTAACCTAACCTATCCAATTGACACAAAAAGCAAGGGAATTTGGTAAACCCAGATTGTTGTCCGAGCTGAACCAAGATCTACAAAACAATGACGAGTTAACACGTAAATGTACCGCGCCACTTTCTACACTACCGGAGCGCGCACGTTCAGGTTACAACATGTTTAAGTTTGTTAATGCAGCTCACACAGGGTGTTCCTTATTTCGAAATTAATGATAGCTATGGTAAATATTTCAAAACAGTAATCAAAATTAAATTATACCTATAATTAATGCCTACAAGTTAGCCCAAAAAAAAACTTTTTTATAATAAAATTTTGCGTTTTGTAAAATAAGCTTATTTTTTTAGTTTTCAGAACACCTTAATACATACATACATAAATAGAAATAAGTTGGAAATATCCAGACAGCATTTTTGTTGCAGACCTGTGTAATCACACCTAAGCTCCTATTTTTTCTTATATTTTCAGATTCGATTCCCACACATAAGGCATTTAGCAAGCATGTAAATACTCTTCTGCCTCATTGTCCATTTAAAAGAGTCGGAATGCAGGGGGATAACAAATATATGGCTTTAATCCATCGATAAGGACTTTAATGCATAAATGAGTACAACTTACTGAGTAGTGGCGAATTTCAATTTGTAGATGGCAATACAAAAGATTAAGATCCCTTTCAAAAAGAATGAATGAATTTTAGTAAGATTTTACACTGCTACTTCTGAACTACAGACTTTGTGGCCGGGGGAAGAAAACTATAGAGCGTGTCTCTTATGATTTTACATAACCTGACACTGTTCACAGATCTCAGCTATCTTCACTTATTCTTCAACTATTTTAAGCTGCGGTCATTTGAGATAAGAAATTGTAAATAACTTTGCTATTCAGCTACTTTTTCATTAAGTCACTCAATCGATTTTTTGCGAGATCGCCAACAAACCACTTTTTGCGTTTGTCAAAAAATATTAAATGACATCAAGTGAAATTCTCATTTCCGCTTTTTAGATAATTAAATAAGCATTACCAGCCACTAAAAGAAAGCAGCAGCAGCAGCAGCAGCGGCAGTGATTTCGCGTTTCCGCTCCGCGTGCTAAGCATGCTTCATTATGCTAAGCAGAGCATACATATCTACAAATATACATACATACATAAGTACATTATCTTCATGCAAAAGCGTGGTGCTGCCATTTCGACGCAGTTGAATTAGTTGCAGTTGAAAAGAAATGAAATTCAAGTTTGAAGGTAGAAAATAGAGTTCGCAAGCGCCTGTGACGACTGGGTGACTTAGTAAAATAAGGCATTACACATTAATGTACATATATATATGTACGTATATATATTTTTAAACATTAAATTTTAATATTTCGAGGACAACGGAAAGACAAGCGGAATAGGAAATTTTGCCGTTTTGGGACTAGAGTCAGTTCGGGTACAACCGGTTGGAGAAAAGGGCATTTGGCATACATTTTAAACATGCTAGCGCAATAAGAAACCACAAAAATGAAAAACAGAAATGCAGGCAGCAAAAAAACAAATAAATAAAATATAAAAAGGCGAACATGAAAATGCCTTGCTTGGAATGGAAAAATATAAATAAGTATATGAGAATTTTGCATGCCCGCTTAAGGAACATGCAAATAGTGTTTAGTGAAAGCAAAAAGTGTGCTCCAGCTGCTGTTAGCCACACAAACATGCCACAACCAACAGTCGACACAAGACACCAGCAACTACAAAATAAGCATATTCTACATACATACATACATACATACATATCTATCTTTGAAGCACCCGATGCCAAAAAAACAGCCAGCAAAATAAGTAAGGCAATGGCTGAGGTGGGAGAGCAGTGATTTAAACGAGTAGCCTAGTTTTTGCTGACGTTTGCGGTTAGTTGTTTTATCAACGCATTGCAGGGTTGCATTTGTGGCGTAGCACCAGCAACAGCAGTAGAAGAGCCGCTCGCCAAGTACTTCCCAAAGTACAGTTAATTAAATGCGAGCAACGAGGTCACAATTAAAATGCGAGTGAGCGAGGTAAAAAAGGACAGAGCAACGAGCAAAACACAAAATTTAGTAGCATATTTGTGTGCTCGTAAATTTATGAGCGCAATAGTTTTGTGGAAATGTCACACAATTTTCTACGCTACTTCTTCAGCACTCTCTGCAGCTGCTAATTTTCATTTTTCACTTAGTCAATTCATTTGCAGTGCTCTTACGCAATTCCCGCTGGTCTGCTGAAAGGAAAAAACACATCTATTTAAACGCGCAAACGCCTTAAAATATGCAACGTTGTGAAAGTGCTAAGCGCAAGCGAAATATCTTGAAAGTTAATTAAGCGCGCAACTTGAGAGAAAAACGTGAATTAAAGCAAAAAAATTTACAAAATTTAATTTAAAAAAAAAACTTTGCCTAATTTCGTACACAAAATTCTCAACAGCTGCAGCGGAAGTGACCAGTGTACGTAACAATTTTTACATTTCTTTTTCTACGCAGCTTTTGGTATTTTTTTTTTTTTGTTTGTGCTCATACATTTTTTATTGCGGTCTCTTTGCTTCGCATTTACTTGGGCGTTTATTGTTTTCTTTCGTTTATTTTTTATCATTTATTTTCTCTCGATTTTTTTTCTATCATGCTGATTGCCACCGCTTTCGCCTTTCCGACACCACCGAACGTCGACCGCTTTTGCTTATGTAAACTTTTAATTAACACCGTAGGCAGCAAGTTGGCGCAACAAGCTCGCGAAAATGGCCGGAAGTCTGCTGTTGCGTATTTTTCCTGCTGTTGCTTGGGTTGCTGTTTTGTTTGTTTTTTCTTTCGCGCGCAAATAAACAAGCAAGCCCTTTGCCGCTTTAAAACCTACAAATTAGGCGGCAATGAGACCACGCAACCACATCGGGAACAAACTGAGTGAAAAAGTTTTATTGTAAATATTGGAATATTTTCTTTTATGCGTACAACCAAGAGGAAGTTGCTTACTTTCCTAGAAACAAAGTGGAGTATTGTCGGGTGTCATGTGACTTCTCCGTAAAAAAAAACCTTACAATCTTTAAACATACACTTTATTATACAAAATCAATTCGGATATAAAACTGTGAAGTCAAAAAATTGTCTTTAATTCGAAAAAAGTTTGTATATCTGCAAAAAAAATTTAATTTTAATGAACATCTACCGAATGGTTTTAATTGACATAAGACATAACTATTATGAGAGAGAGAATAAAAGTCAAACAATATTTATAACAGTAGGATACAATTTTTTCAAGTCATCTGCAAAATTTGTCAGCGAGATAAATATTTTTAAGGCACTTTTATTGTTAAATTTACATATGCATATTATAAAAGTCTTCTTGTAATAGGTTAGGTTAGGTAAGGTGGCAGCCCAAAGGGCTCACTTAGACTTCAGTTTATAGTTCATTGTGACATCACTATGAAGTTTTCCTTCCCTGAACTGAAAGGTGTCGGTATCTAAGCCTTCTTGTAATAACTATAAGTGAGAAAAAATTTAAAGGTCTTGAAATTCCCGACCTTTCCGCTACTAGTTCAGAACAACTTCGGGACTACTTCGAAACATTTCGGGACCAGTTCGGGACCACTTCTAGAATATTTCGGGACTAGCGTACGACTTCATAAACTTAGTTTTTTTTATTGTTTTTTGATGTTAAAGTCTAGTTCCGAAATGAAGCCGAACTAGTCCCGTAGCAGTCCCGAACCAGTCCCGATCTAGGCTTGAACTAATCCCGAAGAAGTCCGCAAATGATGCCAAAAATGTGCAGAACTAGTCCCTAGATGGTCCCGAACTAGTTTCAAACTAATTCAGAAATGGTCCTGAATAAGTCGCGTCGTTCAAGCTTTTACATTTTTTTCTCTCTTATAATTATTATAAGAAAAATGTATGTCTCGAAATAAAAATTTTAAAGACTTACAAAAATGCATTTAAACATTTTTTTCTCAGTCATAAATATTATGAAAAAACCTTTTTAATTCTTACGAAAATATTAATGACTTTTAAAAAAACTCCACCATCAAAGAATTATTGTTACGGTTCTCTGACTTTGCTTACCATTCTTTTTATTTTTTTCTGAAAACTGTTGAGAGTTTTAAACGTTAACTTAAACAAACTTTCAAAACTATCTAAATTAATAGCTACTTATACAATTTTTTAAATATAAATCACATCAAATTTGTACCGCTACATCTTTGGGTGTTTCCTTTCAGTGGCTGCACTTGTTCGTTAATAGCAATGTTTTCAGTGCGCCTATGTCACCTAAATGAGTTTAAATCTCTTGAAAGCCTTCCAAAATAGTATTCAAGCTGTGACTGCCCCAGCTTTTATACTTTTCAATTACTCTTTCTTCGATATATTCTTATTTTAACATTTTTCCCATTTAGTTGCATCAGTAAATTTACGCTTCAATTGTCACTGTTGTTGTGACATGAAGAGAAATATAATTTATTTTCGTATACAAATACATAAATACATCGCAAAAAGAAAAGTTTTTCACGCGCGTCGAGTAACGCGACAACTCTCCATTTTCACCCTACAGCGAGCACATATTTAGGCATATGTTTCGGTTTTTTTTTTTAATATCGTAAAAAAAAAACAAAATCGAACTAGTGCCAATTGCTGTCGCGCAAGACTTTACGGTCCACCGCACAATACCCATTTTACTGCTCGGAGCTGTGCACAGCAAGAGTTGCGCTTTTGCCAAATGTCGCTGCAAGGTGTAATGCTGGTAGAGTAGAATAAAGCCCTTGCTATGTAGTTTGTATGCTTTTGAGTAGCTTTATTTTATATTCACTGTCTGTATGAGTGCGTAGTTATGTATGTATGTTCGCATTTAGATATGTTTTTGCAATAAGTGTTCACTTTTTTATGGCAAACGTGAAACGTGACACGCACAGCCGCCAATGGGCATTACACAAAACATAGATTAGAAGGTCCTTGACAAAAATTTAACACGCCCATTAATCGGCACACTAAACATTTTATTTGCATTTCTTTTTTTTTCAATTAAATTACAAAGAATGATCCAAAAAAAACCATACAAATTTTATAAAGTTCGATTTATAAAATATTTTAAATTAATTAAACAAATTTTTAAAGCACACAAATTAAAAAAAAAAACAATGTATCAATTGTTTTTTGAATTTTATAAATTATTTTTAGAATACAAACCTCTGTAGCTTATTAAATTTTTTTACAAAAAATGTAAGTTACTATTCGCTACAAGTTATCGCTGATTTTTGAATTTTTTTTTACAAATGTGTTATTTTTTTTTTGAAACTAAGGAGTTTGTTAATTTTTGTTTGAAAATAAAAAATAAAAATATAAAAACATATTATCCGAATTTGCCAATACATGGCTATTGCTATATTTTTGTCTAAGACTGTGTAAACACTTTCACATTTACTTCAATTTCCACAGCGACTTCAATGCAATTTTAAGCTTCAAATACGTCGAGAAATCTTATTTTGAACACACGCCCTCACACACGTACATACATACTTACATATGTGTTAAAGTTTAAGTGTAGTTTTAATGCTTCTGAACCAATAAAAGTAGAACTTCTGAAGCCAGAGGCAGCAGATGTTTTTTAAAAAGAAAAAAAATATTTGTACAAGGCTTACCATGTATTTCCAAACGATGTCCATTAGATAAACATACAATTTTTATTTTTTTTTATTTATAAAAATAAAAGTTCTTGAAAGAAAATTTCATAAAAATTTTTTTTCAATAGTGGTAAACGTTGTGGATAATTTGAGAGTTTTTTGTTCTCAAGAAGAAATCTACTTCAAAATGTCAAAATTTTGTATCAGAAGCTTTGCAAATTTTTCTTGTATGCAGTTTTTAGTCCATTCGCGCTTAGTGAAATAAAGTTTCAAGTTACTAGAGATTACCTTTGATTTTTGAGATTTTTTATTAGGTCTTACGTTTTTATCTGCTTCTTTTAAAATAGAATTTGCTCAAACGCTATACGAAAGCAACAGCGGGAAGGAGAATCTCAAATATCAGTTGTACTTTTTTAGCAATTTGGAAAATTTGAAGTATTTTTTGTGTTAGGTATTTTTTTCTGCAGAATAAAAATCACACACTTACACCGAAAGTTAACAGCAGCTATTGGCATCCACACATATCACCACAAGTCTGAATTTGTTAATATTGATTTTTGTTATCTAAATATTTTGGTTTATATAAATAAAATGCGACAGCGAAAAGCGCAAATTATCCCAATGAAATATACTTAGTTTACAAATGTGTATATATATATGTACATACATGTGTACTCATGAATGTATGTGGATGCTAATTTTCGGGCATTCAAACACATACAACATTTACATATTTGCGCGAATGAAAGTATTTGTAACTTTGATGAGTGAATGAAGCAAGAATTGAATATTAACTACGTATGAGTGCGTGTATGGAGGGAGCTTGAACAATGTGGCATACAAACGCCGAAATAGCGAAGCAGAGACAAGGTGCATAGTTGAACGTAAAAACAATGAACAAAAACTATGCAACAGAAGCAAAGTACGAAAGCAACGAAAGTGAGCGCAATAATTTTCTGCAGCCACACACAACATAGATGCACAAACACACACACACATACATACATGCCAGCAAACTACGTACATATAAATATGTATGTATGTATGTATGTAAGTACAATTGCAAATGTAAAACGTGTTGACAGACATTTGGTGAACATTTCCGCACATTTTGCCGTTGCTTGTTTGATGTGTGTGTGTGTGTGTGTGTGTGTGTGAGCCATTCCTGTTTGCAACGTGCAATGGCTCTGTGTGCGCTGCTGGCATTTGCTGTTTTTTGTTAGTGCTGTTGCATGCTAATATTGCTGCTGTATTTTTTTTTTTTTGTGTTTTTTTCCGCTGCTAGCACACTACTGCCCTAGTTAGATACGCACATACATATGAATATTTTGCTATGTACAATTTTTCGTACCGTTGGCCTGTTGCTTTTTGCCTCTAATTCTGTCACCGCAACGCAGTGGCGCAAAATTGCAAATAATAGCTGATAATTGATTTTACAACCCATTTAATTTTTTTCTAATGACAACTGATAAAATTTGTATAAAATCTGTATAAAATCTATAATGAATTTATTAGTCCAACTTGCAATCCGAAAAGTAAAAAAAAAATGTAATGCTATCCAAAAAAAATTTATGTTTTTTTCAATTTTCTGTACGATTTTAGGTAAAAAAATAGTATATTAAAAATCACTTTAAATTACCTTTATTTGATCATACATTTTTTTTTTAATTTTCTGTACGATTTTAGGTAAAAAAATAGTATATTAAAAATCACTTTAAATTACCTTTATTTGATCATAAATTTAATGAGCATCAAACAGAAAACCCATCATTTCTAACTAAATAAAGCTTATTAATTTTTAAACTTGTTTTTTTTAATAATTTACAATTTTTATTGAGCTCAAGGCCAGTTTATGGAAGATTTTTGTAAAAAAACAAAAACAGTTTTTAAAAGGTAGAAGTTATAGTACTATTTCGAAAATCACCATATTTTCTCATCAGACTTCTTTTTATTAAATTAATTAAATTTATTTTTCATAACCACTTCTCCCAGGCTTTGAACCCGGGAGCTCGGCGTTGCAGAGCCAATACGCTACATATTGTGCTACGCTAGCCGAGGTGGCTGTTGTGTTTTTTTTTATTAATTTTTTTAAGGCAAAGTGCAGAGTTTGAATAAACTCTATTGTCCTGTTCTTGGTTTTTAAAAATTTTTTAATAACATATTATTGAAAAAAATTTTAAGAATTCCCACAAAGTAAAAAAATACAACGGCATTTAAAGCGTACTATAAGAAATTCTACAACATGTTTTTTTTTTAATTTTTAAAAATTTGAATTGATTTAAAATTTTTTTTTGCTGCATTTTTTCGACAAAATGATCACCAAATATATATTGTTAAAATAAAAAATAAATAAAAAGAAACTGGCCTCGAGCTTAATAAATTTGTCAATTATTAAACATTTATAAGGCCAATAAATAACAAAAAATTTATATATTGAAAAGAAACGACAAAAAACTGAAAACTTAAAATTTATCTTAATATTAAACACATACAATTTTCCAATCGATTCAATTTTGTTTTTTTTTTTGTTTGTAAAGAAAGCTTATAAAATTTCAATTTTTTTTTAATTTTTTATTATATTTTTTAATGCAAATTGCAGAGAAAATAGCAGGATTAAATAAACTCTATTATCATGTTCTTAATTTCAAACTGTTTTTAATAACAAATAATTGAAAAAAAAATTTAAAAGTTCCCACAAAAAAATACAAAATCATTTGAAGTGTAAAATTCTACAAAAGTTTTTTTTTTAATTTTTAGAATTCTCATTAACTTCGGCAAAATGCTAACCAATAAAAAAAACGTAAAATAATTAAAAAGAACGGAAGCCTCCAACAAATTAAAACTTACACTAGCTGATTTTAAAATCTATAAGCTTTAAAAATGTATACCTTAAATTCAAAGCGTGATTTTGATTTAGCTAAAAAAAATGTTTTTTTTTTAATTTTAACTTTTTTGTAATGTTTTTTTTGTTTAGGAGAAAGCTGCAATATTTTCTAACTAGTTTTTAAAAAACGTCTTTCAATAAAAGCTCCTTGTGCTAAAAATTTCAATGGAAGCCAAAAAAGTTCTACAAATTTGGTTCATTTGCCCTTTTCTTAGTTTCATAAGCTTTTATTGAAAAAAATAAAATTAATAAATACACTTAAAAAATGAGTGTTATTTTAATTCAATTTTGTACTACTGTGCGCTGTCGCTGCTGCTGCTGATGTCCCTTCGCTTTGCTGTGGTAACTTTTGTTGGACATCCGTTGGCCGACTAACGCACACGCTAAATGCATATTTCCAAATATTCTCGTATGCTGACATGTTTGTATAAAAGTTATGCGGGCATGTTTGTACATAAACTCATGTGCGTGTGTGTTTCCGTACTCATTTTTAATTTTCGATGAAAACTGTCGAACTTTTTTCCCGTGTAAACTTTAGCAGCGATTTCTTGTTTCGTTTTTGTTGTTGCTATTTGTATGCTATTATTTTGTCTGTTCGTTGCCACAGTTTTATCATATTGTCCATTAAAATTTTGCCACATGACATTGGCAGTGTCAACAATAGCAAAACATCGCTAACAATTGGGGCATTCTGTGTGGTTTTGTTGTTAATGTTTATATTGCTTTAATTGGCAAAGAAGCGATGAAAGAGAAAAAATTTAAAATTTTATTTGTAAATTGTCTATAGAAACATTTTCAAATAACGTTTGAACGAAATTTAAATCTTTCTTGAAAATCAACGATAATTGTTTGTGTTTTGAAACTTGCACTTTCCGATTACAAAACTACATTTAAAAAAAAAAATTAATATATATGTATATACTTTTAATGAATTATATTTAAATAAATGAATAAAAATCTTGCTTAAAATTTGGCACTTGGCTTCACATCTTTTTTTGTTTTAGAATTCTCTGTACTTTAATTTAAAATTAGAAAAAAAAATAAAAATATTGTCTCAATTTGTCATAATGTGAGTGTACAAATGTTGGTCGTGTACTGCAGATGCTCCACTGCGTATACGTAATCAAATTCGTCTTTTTATTATAACGTCGTTGTTTTTTATATACATTTGTACGAGTATGTTTCTATAGACTGATAGACTTGTAGCTTGTCGCAATTCCTCTTTCATTTTAACTACTTACAATCATTTTTTTTTTTTCGTTTCTACTCAACTTGACTTTCCAAATGCTGAAGCGCCGAAATACTACAAGTCAAATAAATCAATCCGAGTCTTCTAGCAGTTTATTTATTTTCACCTTTTCTGGAGTTCTATATTTTACATGCCCGAGCATTTAATTCATTTGAAATTAGTATCTTTTACTTATACCAATAAAAATGGAAAAATCAATTATTTTTTATAGCATCTGTGCTAAGTCAGCGGCTGCACCGATTTCTGCCGTTTTACCGCTCTCCAAATTTTTCAAGCAACGTGTGCCACATTTTTTGATAAAAAAAAATCTTTTAAATACAGAAAGGAAAAAGTGTTAATATGTATTGATAGGTATGAATATAGTTAAAAGCGGGCATAGCCTTAGTCGGTAGAAATAGTGAAAAAATATATCCTAAAGGTAGAAATTCACTGTAAGAAAAAATGCATCACGCAATGTATCATAGGACTTCTCAATGGTTTTCATGATGATCTTCTGAGTGACATACATAAATAGCTCACGATAATACAAAAAGGTATTACAAATTTTTCTTAGTGTATTCACATTTTTATTGCGCTTTAAAAATTTTGTTTCTAATTCGAATCACCACCATAATTCAAATTAAGCCCAAATTACTTTTATAATAGCTTACGGTAGACCACAAATTAAAGAATAAAATTTATATACAAATGTACATACATGTAAAAATAAATTTTTTTTCTGTTCTATTTTTCAAAAACTACAACTCATTACTCACCAAGCAGCTTACACAAATTCAAGAAAATGAATCGATCTCTAACCGCATGTCAAATATATTGGCTTTTCTGCTTAAGCCACACAACAGAAACCTAATAAATAATGACATGAATGCGTAAATAGTTTTAGGTATTTAAATATATACATACATACATACATACATACATATATTTATACTCAATAGTGTGCGATGACTGCTTGTCTAAACAAATATTTTACCTTGCACATAAATATTTTTAGCGTGAGTAATACTTCATTGCGTATACAATAAACTGGTTGTGCGTTTGTTTATTTAGTATAAGCATTCTACTGCAAAATGTTTTTAAATTTATTTCAAAACTCATTGTTTTGATGTCAACCAACTACCAAACAAACTATTAAATGTGATTTGTTGCTTACTTTCAAATTATTTTTATTTTCCGCTATACATTTATGCATAGACTTTTAATCCTATTATGTTTTCGTATTATTTGCAAACTAATAAAAAATCAGTGTTTTTGACGCGTTCGATATTACTCATACAGCTTAAATGGACAATTTTCGCAAGAACGCGAAGCAGTTATTAAAAACTAATATTGTTTTAAAAAAGTTTTTTTAATATTATGAAATAAGAAAAAAGTTATGTTTTAAGAGAAAATTAAGTGCGTCCATGCATGCTTTTAAAACTTATATGGGCTTATTCATAAAAATATAAAATATGATTTTAAATAATTTAGATATTTATGTATTAAGCAGTTCAAGCAGAATATTTTTTTTATTTATTTCGCTGATAGTTTTTAGATAAATATTTTTTTTTGCTAACGCTTTAAGATTTTTCAGCTAAAAATTCATTGTCACAAAAAATTTTTTTTTTTATTTCCCTTGATAAAAATAATCGCTTTAAAAGAAATCATTTTTAACTTCAATATGTCTAATCGCTAGATTTTATTGGGCTCGAAGCTAGTTTATGGAAGCGTTTTTTATTGGTAGAAGTTATAGAAAATATAAAAATATTCCGTAACCCAATAAAAATATAAAAAACAACTAAATTGTGTATGGTTTCTCAAGGTATAGAAATTCACGAAAAAATTTCGTAGAAACTCAAATAATCATATTTAATTTTTAAAATATTTTTTCAGATTTTATCGTTTATTTACTGCTTTAACGTTTTAATTTAAACTAAAATAATAAATAATTTGATTGCATTTAATTAACTTAAAATATAATATTTTCTTCTTTTCTAGTGCGACAGGGTGGAATGTTAATGTCTGGTCTCCAAAAATTGACACTGAAGATGGTATAACGCCGAAACCGGTTTGTCTCCAAGCCAAACTTGACAAGGTATGACGGAAAATTGTTCCAACAAACAATAAATTAAAATTATGATTTATAATAAAAAATAAATTATAATCAAATTTTGTGAAAGGAAAGGGTTTTCAAATAATAAAGAATACCATTTTTTTTTATTAATATCTTCCACCACGTTTCCTTTTGATACGTTAAAAATGGTGTTATGTTAAAATAATGTTTATCATTTTCAATGCATTTGTCGGCATAATTCGTAGTATTTTCACATGAGGTATACCGCGGTAAAATTCTTGATAAAATTTTTAGTGGCACATTAAACTGCTTTTTAAATTAACTTTTATGAAATTTATTTTAAAGTAGCTCGAGAAGACCGAATCAAATGAGCGTTAGTTGTTTAAATATTCCAGTAAAAAATTCTCATTAAATTCTATTATATTTAGTTCTGTGAAAACGAAAATTATGTTTGGAGTTGATTTACTTCTATAAACTTCATTTCAAGTAAAACAATTGCTTTTTTGCCCGAAAAATAAATACATTATCGCTCAGCGTACAAACAAAAAATGTGTTGAGGTGGAGCTTAATACTCTCTAAGGGTAGACTAAGGGTAGCAACTTTAAATTGTTATGCAATATAATGGAATAATATAAATATTTGAAAAAAATAACCGATTAATTAAAAAACAAAAATGGAGTTTTTATTGCGGTACGAATTGTTTTCAATTTAAAAATTAACAAAAATCTAGGAAAAACAAATTTAATAAAGAAAAATATAAAATTAATTAGTTTAGACGACCAAAAATTATTTAAAGCAAAAATTAATAAAATCAAATTATTTTTTTTTCATATTTTATAATAAATTTTATAATATTAACAATCACTTGGCTTGATTTGTAATACAGTAGTGACTTTCTGTTGATTAATAACATTTTTTTTTCAACAAACCCAGATAATTTTTTAATTTCAATTTTCGCTCGATATGTGTTGCATTAACGAATTTCGTATGTGTTGCATTAACGAAATTCAGTATTCCTGCGAATATTTGTGGTAAACATTAAGTTATGCCTCACTAAAACTAGCTACGCAAATAAAGTTATTTATTATTATAATTATTGTGAAATCCCTATAAAATGGAATAAGCGACGGTAAACTTAAAAAAATAATTTTAGAATTTTTTAATGTATGCCGGTTTCTAGCCAATTAAATTTGATACAATAAAATATAAACTGACTATAAATTACCGTTGAATTTTGAAAATTTTTTGCTGACACTCTTCTCTTGTGCTCCTAACGTTATTTTGGCGATTAAAACTCAATGAAATGCAAAAAAATTAAATTCTTCGATTGTTAGGCGATTTTTTTGAACTCTTTCTGGTCACCCCATTTGATATGAATGCAAATTTACTACATTGCAATTAATAAATTAAAAATTCCCTACTGAGTACTTCCCCGATTTGCCGCTCAAAAGCATTATTTGTTTTGAAGTATACTAAACTTTATAGTAATCATAATTTTAGTTGACATTTGGCAATTTATGCGAATCTGCCAAAATATGTGCACTATAATGTATGTACATATTTGTTTAATCGTCAGTCAGGCGTGCGACAGATTTGTGTTAAATTGCTGATGTTAATTTGGAGTTAATGAGTTGTGTTATACAATTTATGTTTATAAAATAGTGAAACGGATATTACTAGTTAAATTGTATTTGGTAGTAAACTGATAAATATTTCTAATATAGATATGTGTTTGCACGGCATTGATTGGCAGCTAAATGTATGATTAGCCATTTTAAATTTTAGTAAAATGAGCGAGTTCTTTTTTATATACACGAAACGTGACGATTTCGATTTTCTACGATAGGTTTTTCTGAATATCAGCAAAATCGGATTATATATGCAATTTTTCCACGCATAACGCTCACAGCGCCATCTAGCGGACATTTAAGAGCTTTACACTAAATACGCAAGACTTACAAAACAAAACTATTTTACTATCAACAGTGAGTACTTCGCAATGCTTTAGTGAGCATTTTCAGTGTTATAAATCGCCATCGGGTAGATTGATCAACCAAATCTGAAATTAAATATGACTGAATAAGAGTTGTTCAAACTTGGCAAGAGTAACCTTCCTCTTCCGCTCGGTTGGTCCAGTAACTCCACCATTCGGACTGTCCTAAGAAAATAGAATCTACTTCTCAGGCCATCTGATAAAATTTCAAAAAACGGATGGTACGGAATTAATTTCATTCCAACTCTTTCCACAAAACACATATTTCAACCCCAATAGTAGTCTAACTCTGAAGCACGTCTTCTCCAGGCGTTTCGAAATTATGTTACATCCGCTCCAGCAACAAAATATATTCTTTCAGTTTTGAGCTCATAACTTGTGACTCATATCGAGCTACTTTCGGGAAACATACTGAATATGTTTTCGTGAACACATCCACCGCTTTTTCGTTCCATACGTAGTCACTTTATTCATCAATTCTTCCGTAGAATGCATTTAAGTGAGGAAAATTCATCCGACGCGAAGGTTGTTCCTTTTATTCATAAATTAAATTTTCCCCGCATAAATTTTTGCATACGATAAACATGAAGTATTTATTTATATAAAATTCATGAAAGCCAAAAAAAATACCTTCCAAATTTCACTCTCATTTCAATAACGTATAAAATCATTCGGTATCACCTAGCAGCTTCAAACTCGTACATACATATTTATCTCACAAAAAGTGTCCCACTGTGCAGGAAATTAGTAAACAGTAAGCGAATATCCATCGGCGTATGACCACTGCAGTTTGCCTTTACGAAAAATCGTAAAAAATTTCAAAGTGGCCGAAGTTTTTCACTGCTTAAACATTTTTTTTTTTTGTTTTTTTTTTCAAAATTATTCCAGCCTAATTATTTATAGTACACTTATTTATATGCAGTTACGAGTTCTTGGTGCTGACAGCGGTGTTATTGGCGCTTGTGGTTGGCACTTTTGACATTGTTTTTTTTTTATTTTTTTTTGTGCTTATGATCTCAGCATTTTCTTGCCATCAATTCTTTTTGTGGCTTATTTTAGTTGTTTTCGCTTGCGGCTCTCCAGTTTGCTGGCCAATTTACGGCCGCCACCTCAGCCAGCCAGCCAGCTCATCAGCCATGCCGCCAGCCGGTCGCCTTGGATCTGCTTTTTGACACTTTTGCTCGTTCAACGTCTGCGTTTCTCACTTGTGTGTTGCGTCTTCGCATTTTATTTTACATTTTTTTGGTCACCTTTTGCAGTTGTGGCGGCCACTTGGTTTCAGTTTTTTCTTTTTCTTTCTTTGGTTTTTATTGCATGCCAGTAGGTTTATTTATGTCTGCTCATGGATTTGCTGATAGGCGCTGCCAAGCATAATTGGTGAATTCAAGTGAAAGCATATAAATAATTTAAGCTGTCACACGTTTCAGCGCTTCAAATGGAGAGTCTCCAAGAGGAATACGTGTATTTGAAGAATATCTTAAGAAAAAAAGTGCGTGCATATGAAGTAATAAGACGTAGACTTAGTAGATGAGAGTAGAAGATAAATAAATTTTTTTATCATACCGAAAGTGTTTGTTTGGTCCCGTAAGTTTTGCTAGAAAAACTAGAAGGAATCACTACTTTTGTATTTATAAGCTTCCAATCTTGCAACAAAAATTTGCTTTTATAACTTTATTCACTGATTACAGAGTACTTACAACGCTCAGAGTCCAAGCTTTAAATTTAAATTGGAGTCATTTATTCAACGGATATGGTCGATTTTTTTTTAAGTAGCTACCAGCCATTTACTCTAGAAACTCTTAAGGTGGCCCAACTGATACGATCGCTTTTATAGCGTTTATCTCTGTTTCGTCCTTCAAAGCCTCGATGAGTTTTTCTCTCAACAAAAAAACAAAAACAAACCTTCTTCTCAATAAATGTCAGCCGAGTTTCTGTCGTTTGGAGACCAACTTTAACTTTGCGTTTCGCGTTCTACAACTAACCGACTAAGTTTTACAGAGCGGGGTTTCCTGCTCTGTCCCAGAAAACCGACATTTAAACATCTCAGAATTTTGTGAGCCTGCAGTGACCTGCCAGTTTCCGATGAGAGTTCATAAACTCTCTCCACTAAGCTTTATCAGCAACTCTGGGGAAGAAGTTATGAATCTTTAAGACTGCCCTTAGAAAAGTGTTAATGGGTACTCAGACCTTCTTAGAAGCTCTGCCGCATATACTCTGGACAGACCACAGCAAGCCTGCTCCGTTGGGGCCCGCTTTTTTTTCCATTCCATAGTTCGCAAAGCAAGCCACTCTGCTCTGGTCATAAAAATTTTACTTTCAAAGCTTCTATAAACGTTGAATTATCGTTAAGAAAAGTAAATAGCGCCGAATTCATTAAATTTTATTACCACAATGAACGCAGTTGCTTATAAAATCACACACACACCCACATTACCAAAAACCGCTAAAATTATGTCATAATAATTGTATACGCAATTTTGTTATTCCGAAAATTAATTACACACACTTATGTGATAAGCGAAATTGTTGATACCGTTAATGGATTTTATAAAAAGGGGTTAATAGCGTTAAAGAGCGTGAAATGAGGTCGCACAGCATATCCGTTTACAATTGACTCGCATCCACCGCCAATCTCACTTCAAACTCACACGATTTCCTTTTAAAATTCATGCAACTCGCTCACTTTTATTCGCAACTGAATGTTGGTGAATGGCAGCTAAAACTCATCAGCGCGTCAGGCGTGCGTGAAATTGTTTATTTTTTTCATTTTTGGTTTTTTTTTTTGTACTTACGTGTATGTATGTACTCGTATATACGATCGTATATACGAGACAGTGATTTTGTTACTAAACATTTGTCGGGTTTTCTGGTGCGCTGAAATTACACGTGTGCATGGAATTATGTAAATTTCAATTATTTACCTTTTTGATTCTTAGAAACTGGCGCATCATCAACTTTTATAACATATTATGATAGCTCGATGAGGGGGATTCGCTTGATGCTTACTAACCAATACACTTACACTTTCAAAGAGCCTAAACGAATCCATTTCATGAAATCTATTTAAGCTTTTATTGAAGCTAGGCACTTAGGCAGCAGATGGGTTAGACTAATGTGAGAATCGTAAGGAGCACAGGAGTGCTGAATGTGGGCATAGTAGCTTATTGACTATCGATTAAATATTTTAACATCTTTTCAGTTTCCAAGCAGCTTGATTGGCTTTGCGAAGGTAGAAAACTAGGAATGGAAGTAGCTTTTTCTGCATATTTGGTTGATGTATTTGTTAAATTGAAGGTCAGACAAGAAATAAAATGGACGAGCCATGAAGAGAACATCGCCTATACTTGCCATGTTTGCAATATTTAGCTGTCATATATGAAAGTGTAGGATCGGTGGGATATTTCTGAAGAAAAAAAGTTGAATAAAGCGGCCAATTCTGAAGTAAAAAAACGATGTATCCGAAGCTTGCTAAAGAGTGCAAATTTTTTTTGTAATTTTTTCTGGTACGAAAATATTTCCAGTTAGTTAATTCAAGCTGGAACGAATATAATGAAATTAATTTTAAGTTGTCTATCAAAATCGGATGAGCATATACGAATTAAAAAGAATATGAAACGCAGTACTGGGTACGTAAAATAAATACAAAAATTATTAATTTTGATAAATATGAGTCCGATGCAACATCCTAAGGAAGATTGTTTAAAGGACCGATTTAATATTGTTTGGTAATCACCAAAATGTTATGACAACTTCCGAGCTTGGTAAGTTTCTAGAAGTATTTTTTGATAAAATTCAATAATTTATACACATTGGTTTCATGCAGTACAAATAAAATGGCATTTTTTTTCATACTGGATAGAGAAGCGAAGCGAATGGGTCTGGAAGTGAACAAGAGCAAGACGAAGTAATTCCCGTAAATAAATAGACAGGAAGCACATTCCGGCTAGGATACATAGGCACAGTGCAGTATAAATTAAATGCACTACGGATAGCAGTAAGCAGTAAATGTTTACTGATTACTGAAATTTACTTTGCAATACCAGTACACTTTTACTAATTACTGAAAAAAATTTAAGTAAGGAGTAAAATTTTACTGATTACTGATAAATATCAGTTTTCCACATCATTGCTGAACACCGGTGGAAAATTTGGACGGAGATGAGTTCTTTTAGCTTAAAACAAAGAAATTGTATTAAAAAATGTATCACATATTACTCTCATAATATAATATTTTATTTAAATATTCAAATACATTAGTGACGACGTATGTATAACAAAGAATATAATCGAACCGCAACAAGACTATTTGCAAAGTATTGAGAGAGAAATAAGTAAAAGCAAAGAACAAAACAATATTAGGGTGCTTTTTTAGACGTGTAGTTTTCAATGAGACAGTACTTTTTTTGGAGTTGGTCCTTTTGACAGTTGCTACTTGATTTATACACCGTTTGGTTTGCCAAATTTAAAACGCCCAAAAAGAGAATATTCGGCTCATTATTGCTGACATACGATCCCAATTACGGCAAAAAGTTAACGAAAGTTAACGCATCTGAAACTCGTATTATGCCACAAACGTCGCATATATCATTCCTTGATTTTGACGAAGAAAGTAACAGTAAAATTATTACACTTAATTTTCCATCTAATATTTGCATAATTTTTTGCATTTGTTTATCCACTTAAGTAGATGTTAGCACACATTGCATTTCCACAGACTTATTCGAACGAGACACAACGACGAATTGTTTAAAAAGAACATCCAGCGATTGAAAACGTTTTTCGAAAATATAATACACCTTACCTCTCATTTGCGCCTGTAGAACGGTTGTTTTCATTCGCGGAGATTTTTAATCGTTCTAGAAGACAAAAACTCAGCGATGTAAATTTTGCATTGCTTGTTTTAAGAAAAGCTAACAGCTTATAGTATGTAAATATATACATATGTGGATAATAAATAAAAGAAATAAACGCCATGCTATTTCATTATTCAGTAAAAATTTACTGATTGCTGATATTTTTCAGTAATCAGTAAAAATATACTGCTTACTTCAATTTTTTTTTAGTAATCAGTAAAAGTGTACTGGTAATGCAAAGGCAATTTCAATAATCAGTAAAAATGGACTTCTTACTTAAATTGGTTTCAGTAATCAGTAAAGTTTTATTGGTAATGTAAACAAGTTTTCATTATCAGTACAAATTTGTGGATTACGTCACTTTTACTGGTTATGCTAAGTGCCCATCTATGTATGCCGGCTAGGCACTCACATCACTGTTGAGAGAAACTAATTTGAAAAAGTAGAGAATTTTGTGCGTTGGAAAGACCAAGCGGTAAAGAACTTATAAACCCTTGATATTTTCAATTGGCCTCAGTAAGCGAAATCCCGTTATAGCTGGAGTGCTATGTATGTTAAAGAGCCAATTAAGTAAGTAAGTAAGTAAGATAACCTTCAGTACTGTAAACTGGTTCAACGTCTGGTATTACTCTGATACAAACATCAGTCAGATTATTAATTTAAAATTTGGTTTGAAGCTGCTGCAAATAATTACGACTGAGAGTTTAAAAAAAATGTTTGCTAATAAGTAAAAAAATTTACTTTAAAGAGTTTGAAAGCAAACTGAACGTAAACTAGCTTAGAATTTGTGGGTTTATACTCTTTAGAAGTAAGCTAGTTTGGTTAATATTAGTTATTTGACAACAAAATACTGCTTTTATATTATAAGATCACTCTCGTTGTTCCCCCCTGCTATTGCCAATACATCAGAACTTTGAGTTTTATGAAAAAACCGTTTACCATAGACATTTTCTTTTTTTGTCGGGGTCATTCAAACTCGAGAGTTTCCTTTTTAATTTTAAAGTTGTATTTAAGATATTCCAAAGGTAACTTTGTTTGCTAATGAAATTCCATTTATTTAAAAAAAAAGTATCGATTCAGACTAATAAACATAACTTCATATTTCTACATTCAAATACATACATACATATATGTATATGTATAGTAGTACATAAGTACGTGACAGCTATCTTCGAATTTCAATTTAATAATACATAAAGTTGATGTATGCCTCATAAATTCTCTATGCAGCGCGTTTGCGATGAACAGAAATTTGAGTAGAAATTAGAAAGTGAGGAACCGAGTTTGCTGTCAACGAAATAAGCTAATGGAAATAAAGAAGCGACTATTTATGTATACATATCTCCATAATAAGACCACAGGCAACATCAAATAACGCCGGAGTAGCAAATCACACACAGCTATCAACAACAGCAGCAGCGTAGAATACAAACCAACCAGTTCATTGCAGACGCGCAGTCACGTGTCGGCGCCAGTAATTTAAAACTGTCATCAAAGCAAAGTTTCATATTCGATAGCAAGCGAAGGGCAGGAGTTTGTCCACCTTCGTCGCTGCTGGTAAGGGTTATCGTGAAGGGTGGGCGAGAATTGTAGAATTTATATATGTATATGAATGTGTGTATAAGTAGAAGGCGAGAGGCGGTGAACTGAGTTGTTATAGCTTAACACGGTAACAGCAACTGAGTGCCAAATTAAGCGAACGCATACAAAAACACTATTTCAATATACACGTTCGAGTATGTATGTATTTAAGTAAATGTATGTATGTACATATATGTATGTTCAGCGCCACTTCAACGCTTTGCTCGTTATTTCGTTCACTTTGTTTGTTTGTTTGTGAATGCCACAGCGTTTGGTTTGTTCGAATCCCAATGTAATACGTATTACATAATTTATTGCAAATTTGCCAAGCGTAATGAAGTGTCGTCCCCATTAAGATTAATTGCAATGGGATAGTTTAGCCACCCGCCAACAAAATATGGTAACTGAGTAAGGGGTTCGATGGGTCGGTGGTAGTGGCACGCCGCATTCCACTGAAACAAACAAACACACACAGCATGCGATGTTGACTTATTGGCGCGAACATAAAATTAGTTCTATTCTTTATCATACTTTTTTAACTTTTTCACTTTTTTATTTGTTTTTTTTTTTTGGTCATAAGCTTCAGCGACGCACTTTCTCTTTTTATTCAGCTGGGATTTTTGTTTATAAATTTATTGGAATATTTATTCATGTATCAATCGGCCTTAAAGCTCAAAAGCTACTAAAAATATAAATGGTTATGTGGCCAATATATAAATTCTTTAAATTTCTGTTTTACTTTTACCAATACAAATGTTCAAGATGAAAATAATATCTAACATAACACTTTCATCTTTATCCTGATTCTCTTTACGGGAAAGCCTTAGAATTACCTTTGGTATGCAAAACCTGGCACTTAATGTGAATATATGTATTTCTTTTCAAAAATTAATAAATCTGATGAAGTTTAGATGTTAAGACGGTTTTTATGTTTAAACGCTTTACGGAAGTTTGTTTACTTATTAAAAAAAAAAAATGTTTGTAGTATAAAGAGTCCATAAGTAAGGTTAATTATACTCGGGATGAGCTATTTAACCAAGATTTCTTAAAACTCGGCAGTTAAGCTTATTTATCCAAAGCAGCAAAGTAGTAAATTACAAATTCAATTTGTCTTTATTGATAAAACTTTTTCGACGAAAAGAGCTGGGTACGGCAAACTTACCACACCTATACTCAGCTCATCTAAATTGACCATACCTAAAGCAATTATATCTGAACTCGCCACACAAGAATAAATATACATAAGCACATCGCACCTAAGCTTTTTACACTTAAACCCATCACAGCCAAGCTCATCGTAACTTATTTTATCTCAACTAAAGTCACCACACCTAAGTTCACCACGCCTTAACTCACCTAATTTAAGCTCACCACACCTTAACTCTCCACATCTAAACTCACCACATCTAAACTCACCACACCTTAACTCACCACACCTAAATTCAGAACACCTAAACATAATATATACAAATGATATGTATGTATATGTTCTCACCGTGGAAATCGGCCCATAATTAGCTTAAAATTAATGCATTCGCTCTCTATTTCAAAAGGAATCTAACCGGTGAACAGTGTTCCTGATATTCTAAATATTCCTGATATACCTAAGAATCCCACTGTGCTCGATTTTCAAGTTAGTTGCATTTCCATTGGATGCAACATGGATCAATAGTCTGTTTCAAATCATCAAGTCAGCTGGTTTATATTTTATATTACAACTTGCTTCTACTGGTTTCACTGATTAGTACACTGTGCAAAAATAATTCGAATATACCACCGTTGAAGTTCTTTCTCGTTATATCAGGAAAACTTTTGAGTTACCTTTCAGAAAGCAGCCAGTTCAGTACTTCTTTCTTTTAGCCGTTGGTTAAGACAATTTTAACAGAGGTTGCGAAGGAGGTTTCTTGCTTTGGAGAGAGCGGAAGAACAGTAATGCTATCCTCATGTATCTTAAATGGTATTTTCCTGAGTCGCCAGGACCTTTATTTATCTCAAACTCACACTATTTTACAAATCCATATTACTAAGTACGTATATGTATATCTACCAATAAATCGAGTCAATGTTGTAAATATTTAGATATATGTTTATATGTACATACATATGTACGTATGTACATATGTATATGACCAATTATATCTGCACCCATTTACATGCATAAGTTCGCCTTAATTTATTTAGCCCTTAGTTACAAACTATTCATAAATTTTCGGATAATTTATAAGTGCCTTCATAAATTAGAGCCACACTAGCCAACGCAACTGCGATGCCTCCACACATAAATCCATACAAGCATGCTTGTCTAAATTTCATGTTGCACAAATAAAAAAACATTTCTACAATATAAATTATAAAATAACCAAAGCTGACAGCAAAACCTAATCCTGACCACCTTCTATACGCATTAGCTTTGTCATGATTTTTATAAAAAAAAAAAAAACATTATTCTCACGAAACTTTTTACCTCTTTTTCATGGAGTATGTACTCGTATTTTAACCTTTTCGCCGGGTACAACCCAAGTTTGAAATATGAAACCAATTATGTCATGGAACTTTTCGTTTTTTGACGCTGTGGGCTCGTTTATTTGCTTTACTTTGATTTTTGTTCAGCCTTTTGTTCTCATTTCAACAGATAATGATAGTATAAAATTAATCATCTTAATGGTACTTTAGAATTTAGAGAGGAGTTTTTTGCAAAATTTTAAACTAATTAATTGTCAGTTGACCTCTGCCGATTTCAAGCTCAAACTTAATAACGCAACGCTTGTAGGTATAAAATTAATAGCATATATTTATAGTTATTGTATTTGCTGATTAATTGAAAGGCAGTAACAACTTCTGCGTGAAATTGAATTGAGTTCCTTTGGAAATTCCATAGAAATTCGTTGTTTTAATTAATCAGCAAACTAACAGCAAACAAATTAAAAAAAAGTGTAAAAGCGAATTCAAAAGGTAGTCATTTATTTTAAAATTGTGTGAAAACTGCCCAACATCAATTTAAAAGTTTTGCCAAAATTGTCATGCTCTGCAGTATGAGAAAGCTCATAGCTTTAACATTATTTTAAATATACCGAAATGGTCTAGAGCTAGCACAAAAACGGTCCTGAAAAAGGTATGAATGAATCCCAAAATTAATACGATCTACCCACGAAATTATTCCAGAAAATTTTTGAAAATGTCCAAAAGTTGTCCCGAAATTATCCCGACACAATCCCGAAATGACCCCGAAATGACCCCGAAATGATCTAGAGCTAGCACAAAAACGGTCCTGAAAAAGTCATGAATGAATCTCAAAATTAATACGATCTACCCACGAAATTATTCCAGAAAATTTTTGAAATTGTCCAAAACTTGTCCCGAAATTATCCCGACACAATCCCGAAATGATCCCGAACTAATCCCGAAAGTTTTCCAAACTAGTGATAAGCTCAATGTATAAAATACCATCTAGACAAGGCGCACCGATTCAGTAATAATTAGTAACAGGTAACAAGCGGCGAACTACAACTCAACTGAGCGGCAGCTCGTGCGACATCTACATGTGAACGTTACTAACGATAACATGAACCTTGAAAAATTTAAAACCCACTTTTCGGAAGATTCTACGAAGTTTTAAATAAAATTTAATAATGCAAGAAACACAAAAAACATAGTAAAAATGTTTTTTATTTTATTATCGAGATATATTATTTCCTATGATAACAGTTGTTTAAGAAATTTATACGCGAAATTCCACAGAAAAAATTTTAAAATAATTGTAATTTTTTTATGTAGTAAATAAACAGAAATAAAAAATATATATTTTTGATTCAGGAATTCACTATAAAATAAATTAGCAGTTGGCGAGTTTATTAAAAATAAAAGTATTCTGAAAAATCTTATTCCGACCTTTTTGTTGTATGAACTTCTCAAATAATTTTTGCATTATTATTATTTGGACATTCCTCAAAGTAATAATCTATATTTTGTTCTCTAATTCATATAAGTATCAGTAAGTAAATCACAAAAGTTACGTATACGCCCAGTATAACGCACTACGTATGTACTTACATACACACGTTTGTCAGTAGTTTATTGTAATTTAAGTAACAAATTCAAAGTCTATTTGAGTCGGTTCTTTTTAACTGCATGGATAGCAATTGATAAAAAATTAAATTGTAAAATTTTCATCAGATAAATACTCAAATTTAGTTATAACCATTTCTGTGTAACTGAATTTAAAATATATCAATACTCAACAAATATGTTTCATCAAACTATTATATCCCTTCTACAATCTGTACACAAGCAAAATTCTAAGTAAACGACAATAGCGGGTGCAAAACATTAAATTTGTTATTTTAATTTTTCACTTTTTAATGAATAAAAAGGACAACAAAGAAATAAACCAAATGATAAATGAGAATAAAAGAATGGCGGTCGGTAGTGAGGCCACAGAATTTACAAAGTCAGCAGCCTAGAATTGCAGCGAAAACTAAAAAAGTTAAAAACAAACGCGGCGAACTGGCGTAAGTATTAATGATTAATGATATTTAAATAAAGTTTGAATCAAGCAGACGATTTTTTTTTTATTTTGCTCTTGCAAAATGTCTTTCACCTCCCCTCTTCAATGGACTATTTAACTACACTATACAATGTGTTTGTTGTTAATCGTAAATCTGTATGTAGAAACTTGCAACTTTCCTTAAGAAGTAATTCATTCCTTTATTCCTCGTTATAACTGAGTGTTAAAAATAGTTTGAAACAAATTTTTTACTTCAATATTGCAGGCCACCAAGGCACTAAAACTTCAACTTCAACTTTTATCTGACAAGCAATTAAGGCAACTAGCGACACATCATGCTTAACTATTCAATTTAACACAACAGCAACAAGCTCAAGTCTCATTATAAAATCTTCAATGAAAGCAAAATTTGCAATTACATATAATAATTTATTCCTGCTTTCGCGATTCATTTAAAAATATTGACGAACTTAAGCGCTGCTGAAGTTGTATATATACTATGTACGAGCTTTTAGTGCCATAAATTAAATAGTTTTTTTTTCTGTCACCTTTTCGCGCCCAACTCTCACAGTTGGCGCTTTATTTAATTAGCTGCGCCTAACAGAATTTGCTGTCGAAAGTCATAAATAAATAATGTTTTCATTAATATTTGAATTAAATGAAGACAAATAAATTGTATATGAGAAAATTATTGTTTTTAAGAAGTTAGGCATGTGAGAGACTTATAAAATATTTTATGACTAATTATACGAAATCATTTATATGTAAATGAACTTTTAATTAAAAAGTATATTAAAATGAGATATACGAGTATGTAGATTTTTCCATAAAATGTGCAAGCGCATAATTATTAACGCGATAAATATAATGACGACTTTTATTATGAGACTTATTTTATAAAGGTATTTTCTTTAAAAATTAGAAATGAGAAAAAAATGCATAAGTCTCCTAAAGGCAGAACATGTGCTACACGCTTTAGAGGCTTGTTCAGAAATTTTTCGGGATCAGTTCGCAATTCTTTTGCGGGACCATTTCAGGGCTAACTCGGGAATATTTCGGAAAAAATTTAAAGCCAGCTCGGTATTAACGTGGCACCATTCAGGACAAGTCCAGAATATGGACCAATCCCAAATTTGTATCTACTGAACTAAAATGAAAGGCTCCAGGAAAAATCCCGAAATGGTCCCGGTGTAATATCGGAAAAGTTTCGTATCGAAAATTTACCAAAAACGAATTGCAAATATAAAAAAGAGTACCGAAAAAGTAATGAAAATATATATACAATGAGAGTGTTGTAATAATGCCTAAAAGACTCGAACCGAAGAGAACCAAAAATGAATCGAAATTATACTGAAACAGCCTAGAAAGTTTTTCGAAAATATACCAGATATGTACGAAAAATATAACGAAAAAGTACCGTAATATTTCGAAAAACGTATCGAATCGAAAACGTACCGAAAATAGATCTGAAACATATCGTAAAAGTATCGCAATGTTCCGAAAAAGTATTGGTGGTATACCGAAAATATAAAGAAAAAGTACATTGAAAATGTATCAAAAATATAGCAAAAAAGTTACGAAACTTCTTTGGAAATGAGCCGAGTGAGGAATTATCCATTTCTTTCTGGCTTATTATATTTTAAAAAGAATGTTATTTCTACGGGAACATAGGTTTTAAAAATAAAAGCTTTTGAAAACAGCATCTACCTTTCTCTTGGACGTATACTCTGCTCAAAAATTTTAGCACAACCATATGTTGACAGATTTGGACAATTTTTTTCACATCTAATTAATTAAAATTATTTTTTAAGTAAAATATAGTTCATTCACTAAGAAAAAACATAAGCATCAATTGTTTTTAATTTTTTACAAATGACTTAACAAAATTTCGAACTTTTTAAAAAAGTTTTTATAATTTTTTTGAGTATGCAGTTTTTTGGCTCAGAGGTACTTCGTAGTCACTAGAAACCTGCACTTAATTTTTTAAAATTGAATGACCTACATATCTACATATCAAAAAAATATTTGATTTTTTCGAAATTTTGATGAAATTTTGAGAAATATTTTTTTACATTTTCGAAAACAAAAACAAAAGATTATTTTTAATGGCGTTTGTTAGAGAAATAACGATATATTAATAGAAAAATAATTTTAAATAATTGGAGGATAAAAAAAGTATTCAAATTTGTAAATATGTGTTTGTTTTGCTATAATTTGTGAACAGAGTGTCTATCGAAAATCAGCTCCGCACAATTTTTTCCTATCAAAGCATTTATCGTCTTTTCATTTCCCAGCAATCCAATCAAATAGTGGAATCTTAATATTGAAAATGGCAGCAAATACTTACTAACAATTACTTTTGTTTGTTTTCTTTTTTTCAATTTCTTTAAATACTTCAAATATTTCCTATTTATTTAATACTTCCTGTCTTTTGAGTAAATAAATAATAAAAAAAAATAGTCAAATATTCGCCGTAGTCCTGCTACTTTACAATCAAGTTAGAAAATAAACACAGTCTGCAAAAAGTGAGCTACTTAAATCAGTTAACCTTTTTCGCCATGAAAATACGGACAACACACATACCTACAGTGTTGTGCACATCATTACCAACAAAATTTCAAAGAATTTTCAAATTAAATTTAGTTCAATCTATAACGTGAACCATGTAAATACAAGTTTAAAACTTTGTAGAAAACTAAAAAAGAAATTTAACACATTTTTATAAAGGTTTTAAACTTTCTATTATATAAAAATAAATTTTGCTTACTCGTTATATGGAAGAAAGTCGCAACACCTTTGAAAAAAAAATTCTAAAAAATCAACGGTAATTTATAGCCTAATATAAATTTCACATTATTGTACTAAAATTGAATGAGCTCTAAAACTGCGTAATTAAAAAATCCTTACAGTTCTGAAAAACAAGTTTAAAATATATATACAAAATTAATGAATTTTTGTTTAGTCTTCAACAGAGTTTAAAACTTAATTTTATGTGGTTTATGTAAGAGAATGAAATGGGTTTTAATTGAAAATTCCTAAAAATATATAAATGAATATATGTAAGTTGGCAAACTATGCCCTTTTGAGGTTGGTTGTTAATGCTATGCACAACACTGTATATACAACACGTATTTTAACCTTAGCATAAATGAAATCACAAGAAATCACATTAAATACTTGGAATTATAAGGTTTAGGTAAAAAAATACAGAAACTGCGTGAGCTCATGCAACAACTATTTAGCTATTTACTTTTCTGCTGTGATTACAAATCGCTGGAATTTCCTGCTTCCTCACGCCACCAGCTCAGTTCGTTTCGCCACGTATTCGCTCTTGCATCCACACTTTCGCATTTCATACGAACACAACACTTTTCAACTCTTCCGCACGCACCTTTCACTTTAACTTCTTTTACTTTCTACGCTTATTCAACTCTGTCTTCGCTTGCTTGTTTGTATGATGTTTCTCAAGTGCGTTCTTTTCGGCCAAAGCATTTGTGTAAATAACAACATTTGCCGCGCACTTATTTGGCTATTAAAAATGCAATCGTTAGCGTTGTTTGTGCTTTGCTAAGTGTAGTCTTTCCATTTTTTTCTTTGCTACTTCCTTCCGTTTCCGGCTGCAGGTTGTTATTGCTCTCTAGTTGATCTCTACTTTAACTCTTGCTGCAATTCTAACTCTCGTTTACACAAGTTCGAAAGTATTTTTCTTGCTTTACTCTTTTAGTTTGCTAACACGCTGGCGTATGCATACAACTATAGTACCGTTAAAGGCAAATTCGATTACAGTGCAAACTGAGTTTGTTGTTTACAATGAGATATAGTAATAATAACGACTGCTTCAGATATTTTGTGTAAAAGATGGAACGGGTATGAAATAAATATTTTTAAAATTACAAACATTCAAGTTTTAAACGTGTTTCAATGACAATCAAATGTGCATGAAGTGAGTCTTGCTTGATATTCTAAATATTGAAGAACATTTAAAAATAATTTAACAAATTCACAGTTTCAATTCGATTCGACAGTTCTTTGCTTTTTACGGATTTTCCTATTCGATGTCTCTGATGGGTCAAGAACTCAAAAGTAGAGCTCAGAGCAGTATAATGCTGCAAAGCTATGTGATCCACACAATGGTAGGTTGGCGTACAATCCAGATCGCAATTTACCAACAAAAAATCCAGTGATAAATATTAATTTTCAACGAATTTTTATTATCTCTTTTTAAATTCGGTAACTTGGTTGCTTTTGACTACACCTTTTCCAACAGTATTTCAGAAAAACACAAATGTATTTTAGAAAAGGTCAATTTTATATCAGAAAAACACAAATGAAATTCAGAATTGGCCAAATGTTTTTCAGAAAAACACAAATGTATTTCAGAATAACACAAATAAAATTCAGAATAGGCCAAATGTATTTCAGAAAAGACGAAATGAATATATTTCGGTTCTAAATTTTTTTCATATATCTCACTTAACTTTCAGTTTTTTTCTATTTACATTTTTTATGGACCCTTTTTAAGTGGTTGTATCATGCTGAAGCTCCTCCACGACTTAAATTATTTTTTCATACGAGTTAATAGAGCCTAAGCTAAAACAGCTAGCATTTCTGTTCTAAAAGATCTATTTAGAAACACTTTGACAAAAGAAATCGATATTATGTCTTCTTACAGCTCGTAACCCAGAAGCTTGCTCAACAAGTCAATCAATTTTTTTTTTAAGAACTCATTTTATCTACTGTAAGAAAATCTCTTCTAATACGCCAATATCTAATCTGGAGTAAACCTATCCAATAAAATCTAATGTAACTGAATTGAATCTAGGCTTATCATATCTCTCATTTACGGTAATAAGCTTGTCTTATCTTGTAGAGGAATGTCGTCAAGGTCGGACCCTTTCTTGACAATTGCCTACAACTTTCGTTCGGAAATGACTTTAGGCGATTCTAGCACATTGTTTGACAGTCCTGGTGATTACAAAACTTTGTTGATGCATAGTGGATTTATATGACAAAAAATTTAGTTATGCCTTTCTGTTAAAAAAAAATTAAAATTTGCGAAATAAATTCTGAAATTATTTCCAATAACTTAATATCCAGCTAATTTCTATTTTTATTATTTCTTACATAAATTCTGGTAGAAATATTGTAAAATACATCAGTCGGAATTACAGTTCAGGCAGATAAATTTGCTTTTTGTGAGTTTAGCGCACTTCAAATGCACTTCTCTCTTGCATTCGATGCATGCAACAGAGTTGTTGCGGTTAAAATTTTTGGGTGCACGAGTTCGTTTAGCTCTCGGTGTTTAAGTGGCATGCTTCTTTGTGAATAATGCGCGGCATTTAACAGGCGTCTTTGCAGCATTTCGCTTATCTTACTTCTCGTGCAATGTTTCTAAGCTTTCTGGCGATGTTAAAATTGTGCTTTTCATTGGGCGCCGTCCGCGATTGGATCATAACCTTTTAATGCCACGAAAATAAATCACTGAATACGTTATTAAAATGTTAGTCCAGTTTTTTATAACGTAAATTGTCAACTTTTAACGATATCCAAAATTTTTAAAGTGACGCTATTTTTTGGCGGAAAAAAAATTTGCTGTTCTACTAACTTTGCCTACATAAAATGTCCAACCTTGACGACATGTGCCATTACCGAATCGCGTCTTACTACAACTTCACTGCTTAAAATATAGGATATATTCCTTGGTAATTGGTACGATGGTTACCACATAATACACATATGTACATATATGTCCACCTTGACGATTGCATGTTTTCTCTCGAAATTCTAAGACAGCTATTACGGATGATTTTTCACTTCTAGCACTGTCGAAATGCAACTTAACGCTCAACGTTTGCATTCGGCAAGAGTAGTTTCGCCAAGCTCACCGAGAGGTGGTGCTAGTGTGTAAATAATTAAAAACTGCATTGACGACATTCCTCTATATTATAACTTTGAGCATCATTTTCAAACTCTTTTTCTTCTTATTTAATGCTCCCTCCCCTCTAAAAACATCTTATTTTTTTGTATTTGTTTTTTCCAAATCATATTTTAACTCCAATTATTTAGTATACATATCTATAAAAGACGAATGTTTTTAACTAACTTTAAATGGCAGATTATTTTTAAAAATCCTCTTAAGGGGCTATTAGAAAAATGTATATTTTAAACATTTATTGTTCATAACTCACGGGCTCTAGTTGAATAAGATGCGCTATATTGTAGATCAGGTCAATGTAAAAAATAATCGAACAACATTTCAGGTAACAGACATATTAATATGTTTGCGCAAGTGAAAGATTGCATACATATTTTATTTACACAACATTGAGCTGAAACATAAATTGTTTTCTAACGCTTTGACATAAATTCGCTGCTGCGTGTGTCGAGAAGCACTTAATAAAGACACAAGTGAGTAAAGCATTGAAAGAGGACCTCGGCAGTGGACGTGTCTCTGACCATCGGTATCAATTTTTGGCGGCGGCGGCATACCGTTAGCAACAATGCGCACATCAACGCCAACTGTTGCCACTAACGACTCATAATTTCTTTTCATTTGGCGCCACTTTTTACACATCTCACCACCATAACTACCTCAACACACACAAAAGCGCTACCAGTCTCAGCTTGCAACTCAATTGCAGCGATTTTCCTTATTTTCTTTTCCTCTTTTTCTTCGTCGCAGACCTCCGCTCGTGTTGTTATTAACAGATAAGAAATTGCTTGGCATTAAAAGCGGGAGGGAACAAAGTTTCATTCAACACAAAATGGCCAACAATGGGAAACTTACAAACAAAACGGCGGAGCGGTGTCCTGCTGCTCATTCGCACATTTTTGTAATTGACGCGCTCGCAGCCAGTAGCAGCAGCCGATTTTTTCTTATTCTTCGCTATGGTCTTTCCTTGGCGTTGCTTTTTGTTCTGTTATTGTTATTGTTGCTGTTGTGTTTGTTTTTATTGCCATATGTTGGGCCATCAATAAAATCATCGAGGTCATTAAGTGGATTAACTGCCAACCATCAGGCGCATCAGTTGCCACTTGCCACTTGCCACTTGCCACTTGCTACTTGCTACTTGCTTCAGGAGTTAACTTGCTGCCGCGTTGTCGTGGCTGGAGGTTCCCTCTCAGCTTTCGCCATCAGACACTTGTCTGCTGCTGAGTTTAAATGCCGGTTACAACTACTCCTCTTCGGCTGTTTTTTGAGCTGTTTGCGTTTTTTCCTTTTTTAAAGCTCATTTTTCTTGTCCATTTTTATGTCGTTTTTTAGTTTTTACTCCAATCAGTCCCATTTGAGTCTACGTTAGGTCTCCACATTGATTTAAATTGATTTTCATATTAAGCAGAGCAGTTAACAGCAGTTAACAGGTTACAGGCAATATGTACACATTTTTCCATACAAGGATAATACTAGCGATTTCCAAGGCCATTCATTATTTTTTTTAAAATAGAAAAAAATATCTAATGAAAAGTACGTTAAAAAGAAATATTCGGAAATCAAAATTTGTTTACTTAATAACTTTTGGATTCTTCAAAGAAATATTTACTTATTAGATTAGCTTTGACGTTTGTAAAAAACTTGTTGAACTTGGAATTCCTTTGATTTTTTTTTATTTATTTTAAATCATTTTAAAAGGCCATTAAAAACTTACGCAAATTATCTTTTTATTTATAGCTAAAAATCTTAATTGCCGCTTAACTTTAAATAATGACTTCTAATTTTTCAGTTTATTAAATTTTTAATTATCTTTTCTAAAAAAATATGCACACTAAATGTAAATTTATAAATTATTCAAGAAAAATAATAAATGATGAATAGAGCGAAATCAAAAAGAGTTTAACAATTAAAATAATTGAAAAAAAAAATACAAAAGCAATCAAATAAAATAATGTAAAATAATAAAACTATAAAAATTATCAATACCCACAAGTCAGCAATAATAAAAAATTATGTAAAATTAAAAAATTAATTTAATCAAAGCATATAAAATTTAGTATACAATCACTGATACAAAATCTATAAGTAAGTCATAACTAATTAAAATAATTTCAATTAATTAAACGGGCAAATATAAAAGAAGAAAAGCAAAAATAAACAAATCAAATTTGAAATAAATATAAGGAAAAATAAAAAAATAGTTATATACATAAATAACATTAATGGAAAGTTAAATAAATTCGGATAAATTACATAAAATGTAACAGTAAAATTTAAAAATAATTAAAAATAATCAAAAATAATGAAAACAGTCAAAGAAAATAAAAAGCAATAAATAAAATTAAGTCTAAAATAATCAGAAATAAGTTAAAAAAAAAGCAGACACAATCGTGAAACAATAAAAATAAATGATAAATATTGAATTTATCATATACATATCTACAATAAATAATGAGAAAAAAATTATAGTACTAAAAAAAATTAGACAAACTGATGGGCAACGAAGAGTAAATATGAGAAAATTAAGTATATACAATAAATTTAAAAAACACTAAAAAAAAATGGTCAGCATAATAAAGCAAGTATGCCGAACTCCCAAATATTTTTTTCAAATATTTTTTTCATTTATTAAAAAATCATGAATATTCTCCATTAATCGTATTTGTAATGATAATCAAACATTTTTTATTTTACTTTTTATTTTTAAAAATTTGCTTGAATAGTAATTCTTACCAGCGAAACTAATCACGTTAAAAAACAGTCAAAAAACAACAATAAATACCAAAACAATCATAAATAATTTATTTTTCAAAAATGTAAACAAAATTAAGAACACGCAAATAATGACTGAAAATAAATACATAGCGTATACGTAATAAAAAAATATAATGTAAAGAATTTTTTTAAAAGGTCCTTTTAAATAATCATAAACAAAATTAAATTGCAAAATTAATATTAAATGGTTACAAAATTAAAATTTTTAATATATAAACTTTTCACACTTTTTATATGAATTTAAAAAAAAAGTGTAGGCAGACCTTTCAATATTCACAGAAATCGCTATAAATTAGCGTAAGTTTTGAGTTGCTACAGAATTTCAAACGCAAAAAAATTATCTCAAAATTATTCGGAAACACTTTAAAATGTTTTTTTTTATATTTTTTGCATATATTCCAAGTTTTGTTGAATGTTAAAATTTTTAAAAGAAAAACGAAAATTAAATTGAATGGAAGAAGAAATGTGAAAAGAAAATTTCAGTATCTCAGTGCATGAAAAAAATGCTTCATTTTGGTACATAAATGTTGTATGTAATTCTCGCGATAATATTTTGAAATAAATTTTTTTTAAATAAATTTTTTTTCAAAATAATAAAACAATTCTAGTAATTATTTTATCATTTCCTTAGTTTTTTGTTTCTTACATTGCACTACACTAAACTAAGAAGTGACTTTCAGTCCGAAAATTTGGAAATTTGTATTTTCCACTTCTAAAGAAAGAAACACTCACTCAATTCCTTGTAAGCTGATTTACTCACAGTTCAGTTGTTTCACAATGTTTGCCATTTATCTTGTGCGTTTTGTTCTTCAAGATGTTAACAGGATTTTATATTTTTCTCTTCTCCCTACCGCTCGACATTCAAGCATAACATTTCAATCTCATTTACCAAAAAACAACTTTCGCCACTCAACGACTTAGTTAAACCAAAAAGACTGCGTTTGCTTCTTATTTTGAATATTTTCGCATTTATTGTTTCAGAGTTGTCCATCACATCCGCTATTTTTGTTGTTCTGCTAATTTTTGTTGTCTCCCGCCCAAAAAATTGTTCTTCGCCTTACTTCGTTGCGTCTTCCTTCTTCATTCGCCTTGACAAGCAATGCTTGGTGTGATTTCCTCAACAGCTGTTCTGTTTTAGCGTACTTCCGTTATATATTTTTGTTGCTGTCACTTTTAAGGCGAGTTGCTATAGCTGTTGTTTTTTGTCTTGGCTTTCATTGTTGTTGCCATTATGTTGGCTGTCTTTATTGACATTTAAGAATTAGGTTAAATTATTAACTGACAGTTCAGTGAACTGGAAATGGTATAACTTTATTATTTATTTCGAGCATACGAAATTGAGACATAAACAATAGCAACAAAAATGACAGCAGTAATTTATAATCTGTTAAAAAGCTTGGCATTTCCGGGAGCAGCAGTTGGCAACTTGTCAATTGTAAAATATTTTTTCTTGTCTTGTTATTATTTTTAGAAAATTTATTGGCATACTTTTAATTTACGTAACCAACAATTTCTCATATGTTTCAATGTCTCAAAAAAATTATTTTTTTTTTTTTTTTGAAAAATAACTCAATTTGTTATCCATATTTATTATGTTTAAATATACTTTATGTATATACTATTTTGTATATATCTTAATTTAAGAATAATTCTACTATCCTTTTGATCCTTATAAGTATTTTTTTTATTTATAGCGTTAAGTTTTTTTATAGGCGGCAACTCTATTAAAAATATGTTTATTTAAATCATACTCAAATGTAATTTTGTAGATATCAGTATTCTAGATTGTAATTTAGTACTTTTTTTCATTGACAAACTTTTTTAAAAAACGGTTCTGAAAAAAGGCTTTCTGAAACGGGTTTTTAAGGTTGTCACTTAAATAATAATAAAAATTAAATAAAAATTAGTTTGAAAAAATATTGCAATAGTTTAACCAACTAAAAAAATAATGCTAAATTTGTTTAAACATTTTCATTATTTGTTAGATGCAATACTTTAAATAAAATCGATTTTAAACTGTTTATGAAATATATACCCGCACATGTTTGTAGTTCTTTTTTGCATATTTAACTTTAATTTAAAATTTTTTTAAATAATAGGCAATCCTTTTTAAGTTAATATGAGTTTATTTCTTCAAAGTATTTTGTCTTCTTTTTTTTTAATTTACTCGAATTGCTCTAATAAATCACTTGCATTTGAAGTACTTTTCTTTAAGAATTACGACTCAATTAGCTTGTTATATTTCATCCATAAATAATCCTCTTTTCACTTTAGAAACGCATAAATCCTTGCTTTTGCACTTCTCCACTTCCACGCCCGCATCCACCGCATATTCATTGAAAAATCTGTCAAATATTTCAAACCTGCTTTCAAGCCCACCGACCTCCCACAAAAGCTGTCGAATTTTCAACTTTAATTGCCCTCAAAATCACACAATTCTCATCGACCACTTGAGTGCGTCCAAGCGAGCCTATACTACCTGCTATTCGCAAATTGCCTTCATCATTCTTTCACCTTTTATTTTTCCACTTATTGTTGATTTTACCGTTGCTCGATAGCTAGCGCAAAACAATACTCGATAGGCAAATTTGTGGCAGGAAAATATTCAATCGAAGAACAGCAATCCATTGTCAATCAACATTTCACTGTCGCCTGCATTCCGTCGCTCATTCTAACTTCGTTGTTGTACTACATTTCGTTTTGAGGAGGAAGTGCGGGATATGTGTGTGGATGTGTGGGTGTAAATGCCGAGATTTGAATGTGTGTGTATTGTGCTACCGTTCATAGTTTTGGCCTTCATTGCTAGAATTTGAATTGTTTAGTTGTTTATTGCGCACTGACCTTCTCCGCTGCAGAGCTTCAGTGCCAATTAATTTGAAAGCATTCTAATGTCTCACAAAGAGGAATAAGAACGAAATATCTAGGTTGGTAGAGCAATTAAAGAAGGCATAAGGAGCCATGAATATATAATTTTTTTTTTAGTTGAAGGATTAAGGAAATTTTCAAAAATTGTTTAAATACATAACAATAGCACTGAAATATTTATAATTGAGTAAAATGGAAATTTTTCGAAGACCTTCTCTTGTGTGGGTGTTATTATAGCCAATGAAAATACTATTAATCAAACACTAACAAAAAAAATATCACCAGTGTAACTTTAGTCATTTTAATGCTAAAATACAACAACCAAATTCATTAAAAAAAATTTTTTAAATTTTATAAAATTTGAAAAATTGTTATAAAATTTGAAAAATTGTTGCGTTTTCTTTCAATATTTCCGATCATAAAGAATTTTAAAACTCTTTACATTTAAATAAACGGTTGATTAAATTTTAATTGATGGCGAAAACTTTCAAAATCGAGTATTTTTTGTAATAGTATTGCCACCTATGTGGAAAAAACAAAAATAAATTTAAAATGTGAGAGTAAAATAGTATAAAAGATTTAAACTCTTAAAAGTTATTTGGAAACTCTTAAGTTAAGAAAGAATTATATTTAGAGTTGCCACCTTTCTAAACAAACTAGACAAGTACATGCTTCAAATAGTTAAGTATGCAATATATTTGTATAAAAATGTTAAGTACATAATGCACGTATACAGGTGTTTAAGAAATATTTACTAAGTGATATTTTTAAATAGGGTTGCCACATTTAAAAATTAACAAAATTTAAGTAAATTGTAATAATTTTAATAGCAAACACAAATGTTTAGAAAAGCGTCAATCCAAGCATAAATATGTGCATATTTTTAAAAGGGTTGCCACTTAACTAAAAAATTAAATTGGCTTGTAGGCTTCGTATATAAAATAATTGCTAAAAAGCAATATATATTTGAAAATATTTGAAAACATAATTTTACTAGAGTTGCCGTCTAGCTATAGTTTACAAGAAATTGCTTACAAACACCCCCTTTCAACTTTGTTCATTGGGAAAATTAATATGGTATGAGTACAAGCTTGAGGTATCAACCCTTCGGTTCACTGGTCCTAAGTTTAACGGTAAACTATGCACAAGTTTTGATTTGGATTGCCATCTCTATATCTAAAATATAAAGTTAACTCCATAGGTTGAATAAAACAACTTAACTTGTAATTTGATTTAACAGTTGGCATGTTTTGAAATAAAGCTGTCAGCTGCAAGAAGAAAACACTCAAGCCAATAGGGTTGCCACTTTTCCAAAATCTTAAAATTAGCTTAATGTACATACACACTTTAAGGATAATATTAAAACATTGATTTATAGTAGATAAAAGGTATATAAGAAAACAAAAAACAAGCAATATTTTATGCAACAGCTGCCACCTATTAAAAATAATAATAAAAAAGATTAACTTAAATATGGCAATATTACATTTAAACTGGTGAGAATCACCTTTAAAAACTCTTTCTTAACGATTCTGAGTTCAAATTCTGTCATCGCTGTTGATACTCAGTAAGTCCCTCAGCAACTGAGCATCCTTTGAAAGGCTTTTCCTCAGCCTTGCGAGCAAGCCAAAGTGCTGTCCTTCTACATCGAGCCATATCATGACCATTATCTGAACTCAAGCTAATACCTCACTACTTCAGGCGTAAACAATATCGTTCCACGCTTTCAAGGTTTCTATTTACAAAAAAAAAAATGAAAATTAAAAAAGAAATAAGCAAACAAATCTAGAAGCCACAAATTAAAAAACTACCACACTTAAGGTAAACAACGTAATTTTGTGATCAAATCTATGTCGCGTGTGCAAAAAATGCTAGCTAAAAATTGGAACGCAGAAGTCAAAATGGCGTAACCGGAGCAAGCCAGTGACACAAATCACTGCCACAATCTGCTGCATTTGGTGCGCCACTCAACATTCACCTAACCCGTAATTTCGCTGTCTAATTTATTTGCGACGTTTTCTTTTTGTTCCTTTTTTCGTTTTCTTGATTTTACTTTCAATTTCGGAAAACCACTGCCAAACCATCACTGCTGCTATTTTTAATTTTGCTTATTTTTTTTGGAATTTTCCTTTTTTCTTCATTGTAGGCACTCAAGCAATGTTGAGTATTAAAAAATTGTCAAAAAACCTCGCATGAAAACGTAAAAGTATAGTAACAAAGGGAACAGGTAATGAGAGAGAATCGCAAAAAAAATCAAAGGAACTTGACTTTTGGGTCAAAAGTTGATTGGCTACACTCAATGGTACTATTAAAATAGCCGCCAAGGGAACACGAGTACTTAAACGCCTACCGATTTGAAGTGGAATGAGTGTTGAATGAAGTGATGTTGAAGGTTGCAATTAAGAGGGCTAACATTAAAAAGCACAAAAGAAGTTAATGCAGTTATTAATAATTACCATAATAAGCGAAAATTAGAGGAATTATGAGAGTATTGTTGGATAAGTTACGAACGAAAAACTGCATACGAATTTCTCATTTGGCTTTGAATTTAGTTTGGAATTAATAACCTCACAAGCTATATTCATCACATAATATCGGTTTTGCATTTAGCCAAACTCCGTTTAAGGATGAAAGTAATTAGCAAGCTAAAAAAACTATAGAAACAAGAACTAACCTTCCAGCGGTATTGCAGTCGAACAACTAAGCTGGCTCATCATGCCCTAAAGTGATAGCAGCAATTGGCTAAAGCGGCCAAAGAATTCACATACGTATTGAAAGCGGAAGAGTGTGGCAGCACAGCTTTCTGAGGCTGGAGCTAGGGTCTTTATGATCAGAGCCGTGGAGGGCACAATAGACTCATCGGTCGCAGTGCATTCCTCCCTCAATCAATCTAATCTAATCTAGGGTATTGATAGTTGAGTTGACAGCACTCGTAAAACGTGGACTCCTATTTTTTGGACCTGAATTCAGTAATTCAAAATCCTGGAGTCAAAGAGGCTACTCTGATCCGCGAAAACCAGATATGAAAACAAACTAGTGTTATCCAAAAGGCGTCAGCTTCTAAAACACAGCAGTTCCAGAAGGGTTAAACATATTAGTAGAAGATTTTTTACGGATTAACAAACTAGGCTTTCGAGTCACTGATAGGAACAGGAATGGCATCGTTTATTCCTGCGATGAATGGAGGCGAGCGACGTCTGTTACCTGTGCTGAGTTCCGTGAGAGCTCTGGTTGGAGGGGTCAACCGATCTAGCAGTGAGACGAGAGATTGGCATTGACAAATCTTAAGGTCCAAAAATGAGGAGAGTGCGTAAAAGTGTGTTGAACAGTAAATCGTAGAAAAGTAGGACTTACCGGTATAATCGCAAGTCCGTCTGAATCTTGAGCGCCAGACGTCTCCAGTTTCAAAGACTTTTAGGACGCAGTGGTGGTCTCCAGGTCAGCCAGAAGGTAGATTTGTATGCTTACAAATCAGCAGCTCCCGAAAATAGTGCGAGATTTGACTGCGTACTAAACGATACAGGAAAGAGTAGTGTAAAACGGGGTACCTTGACTACAAAAGTTTGTCGTGTACAAATTGTTTAAAGCAACAAAAAAATGTGTCAATTAGTTTTTGAAAAACAGTTATGTGTTTAGAAAAAAAATTTATATAATCAGCAAGTTTACGTAATATTATGTTGTTCAAAAATACATTTAAAGAAAGTGATGAGTTTCGTTGTATCGAAAAATGGTGGGGTAAAACGGGGTTCCCCCAAGAATAAAGCAAAAAATATTTTATTCGCAAAGTTTACAATGTCTTGAACAGTATTTACTACTTTTTCTTATTTGGGATCTTCTTAGTAATTTTACATTGCCTTATTTCTCTTTTCTTCTTTTTTTTTTTTTTCAATATTTTTTTTATTTACTTATTGTTCACGTTTCTGAATATATGTAAGTTGGTGATGTAAGTACAGCAGTCCTTCCACGGCGCATACTTTTGCTCTGATTTCTTTGTTGTTCTTGTGCAAGAGGCCGCAAAATCTTGGGGGGATTTGGAAATAGGATTGCAATTCATTTTCAGATTTAGCGGCAGAGAAGCTGACATTGTTGTTAGATGCAGATGATGTCCTAGGAGGATCATTTGCGAATGTTTGTTGTTGTTTTCTGTTGTTGAGCACTCCAAAGATCGTTCAGTTATATCTGAAGGAACGAAATCGGCATATTCCTATTGAAAGGATAAACCCGGTTTTTTTGAACCGCGTATCGCTGTTTCCATCGTAGCTGATTTTCGAAATTGTTTTGAACCTCGTGATTTACCAAGGTTTGTCTAATTCCGCAGATTCTGCGATTCTTTCAATTTTAGAACGAAAATTCTAGATTTTAGCTATTTAGAGCTTGATGAGCCGATTCATTACACAGCCATCCTTTTATCAACTGTCCAGCCTTTGAGAAGTTTAACTCAAGGAAAATAATATTTTATCAAAATTTCGAGCCGTTCTGATAAACAAAACGCGCTTCACTTACAACCCAGCCTAGACGCCGGTAAAAACACCAAGCTACTTATAGCGCACCCAAAAAACTGAAACAAAAAATCATTCGATGACAGCGCGGCGGTAAATGTGACATCACCGAAAATACCAAACAAACAAAATAAAAATAAGCACAAAAGAAAAATAGTGGCAGACAGAGCGGCTGAATTATTAAAACTTTTAGCTAACAAATTGCAATTTGATTACAAAATTTGTTTACAAGCCACTTTGTGGGCCAAGAGCGAGCAACCCTCACAAATATCAAAAGAGTTGCAACAGCACACACTTCGACTAAAAACTCAAAAAAGCCAATGAAAAACATCGCACTGATTGGCTTAAACGCCTACTCACACAGCAAGCAGTTGGGTTGATTTGAAATCTATAAATTTTAAAAATTTGGGTCACAAAATGTTGCTCATTTGCATTTGAATTTGAAATTTGCCTGCAAAAGTGTATAAAATGTAAATTGGTGGCTGCTGGTTAAAAATGTTGTGGGTATGACAGTTAAGGGTCGAAAGTGTGAGTGAATGTGTTTGCATGAGTAGTTAGAAAAGTAATTAGGTTGCCTTTGATTATGTGATATTGTGGGCTGATTATTTCCACTTTACATTTTCTAATGTTGTTGCTGCTTCGTTGCGCCCATGTCTCTTTACACATTTCATACCAAAAATCCACTTACTGCTGACATTCATAAAAAAAAAAAACCTTTAAAATTGACTGCTTTAAATCTCATTATGTCACTTTACCACATGACTGCATATATTAGCAATATATTTTGATGCCCCCTACCCGCCCACAAAATCATCCACTTCACTTTCATCTATCAAAAATGAGCACACATTCATTTAATTTGGTGCGCAAATAAGTGTTGCTAATGAAATACATGTGTATAACATATATGAAATCGCATATATAATTTCGCACAAACAAATCTACATTCAAGTCAGCCGGTGCTTAATTCACATACATACGTACACGGTAGACAAGCAGGTGCTTGAAGTCTCACAGGTTATATAGCAAATAAAAGCGAAACAATTTAATTGCTTTGAACATTTTACGCATGCATTACTGCGTGTCGAGAGAGTGTTGCCAGATGAAGACAAATATGTTTTAATAAAAACTTTAAATTTTTAATGTTTAAAAAAAAAGAAGTGCATAGGATAATCCTATCTTTTGGAAAAATTTAGAACATCGTTGTGTTCTGCCAAGAACTTTGATTTCAATAAAGACTTGGAAAAGACTTACATTTAACACTCTCCAGGCAGCCAGCAGACTAGTTATTAATCAAGTGAGAGATTTTTTCAGAAATGAAAGAAATTAACTTAGCTGAGTTGGCTTCGTGGGCGAAGAAGAGTGTGTTGATTTCTCAAATGACAAATAGAGGGATCTAGAGTTTTTTGCCGACTCCAAACGACCGTTTTTTTAAAAGAAGCTTTTTAATAGCAAAAATACCCTCGGAGGTTCGCCATTGTCAGCCGATGAGCGACCCGTTTTAGAATAAAACTTTGCATGTTTCAAATTGTCTTGCCCTAGCTAAGAATCGATCAACATAATCACCGGTATATCGAGTTTAGTACGCACCGCTACACACACTGGCCACAGCGACAACTGAAGAGTGAAAAACGTTTTTGGCAATTAAGAATAGAAATCCGATAGCGCAGACGTCCACATAATGCTTGCGGTATGGAGAGAACACTTCTTAACGCAGACAAATCTTGCAGCATAACGTTCTCATTCCACCACTTGACCCAAATCGAGGTGAGAGCAGCGTCTTAAGGAGAACAAAGCCGCCGGAGTCGACAGGGTATCAGCTGAAATTTTCAAAGCCGGTGTTGAAGAGCTGGGAGATGGGTCTAAAGCGTAGGTAGCAGAAGATTGAAATTTATATGTACTTTGGGCAATCCGTTCATTAGAGTGGAACGAGTTGACATACACTAATTTTTTCATCAACTTTAGAGCAACTTTTAAAAACACGAATATGAGCTTAATCTAAAATGGCATGTCTAAGTTAAGGATCGCGTCTGAATTGGGAACTACATACTTCACCGAGACTTCAGATAAGACGAAACACAAACATCAGACTCAAGCTCGTCCTTGCCTCGGACCAGCTTCATATTCATTACTAGCATCAAACAGTTGGGTCATTCAATGCAAAGAACTATTTCAACATGCAGTTACACGCCTATTAAAGTAGTTTAAAAATAATAATTTCAAAAATATTTCTTTCTACCAAATTAACTAAATTACCATCCACAATCTGGCAACTTTATTGTCACCTAATCGCATTTCGTGTCTCGCGCGCATTGAGGCAATGCTAAGTACATATTTTTCGCGTTAAACAAATCCAATTATGTGTTAACACATACTCACTCTACAACTACAAAATCTTCAAAAGTTCCAAACATTTTTGGGAACTTCTTACTACTACAGCATTCAACGATATGCTTTGAAATTAATTTGGAATATTTAATGTGAAATTAGTAACTTGTATCTACTTTACGCCACGTTTTGGATGGATAGAGAAAACAAATTTAATTAACAGCGAGAAGTAGTAGGAAAAGTATAATAAAATAAAGTTAAAAAAAATGGAATAAGTTTCAACGGGAATGAACTGGCTGATGATAAGGCCAACTTTGGATTGTATTGATCAGGTAGGTTATGGATCATACAGACCGCTAGTGAAATACTGACTGCTGCAAAACTCCAAGTATTTTGTCAAAAGACCTAACAGGGCAGTTCCTCGACGCTCCACTATGCACATCCTACTTGAAAAATGGGGATATATGTAATAATAATCATTCCAACGGTTGTATCCCTCCATACCCGCCCGACCGACGCGAAGGGCGCATCTGGATATATAAAAAAAAATTAGTTTTAAACGACTTATACATATATGGCGGCAGGTTGTACTGTAAAAGCAGAAATTGTATTTGAATTGACTATTCGGTCAAAGCGGGTTCCAAACAACAGATTCATATTCCGGTATTGGCCCCACTAACGTTATGAAAAGAGCCTTCGTAATGTGAGGGTCATTGAATTTTTTTTTTAATGGTACAGTGAATTTTCTCCGTCGCAATGCTGAGAATCGAGAAGTTAAATACTTTATCTCCCGCTCGATAAGATGCTAAGATGCTAAGATTCGGACACGAGCACTTTCGTTAATGCTGGCAATTATTTATACACCGTCAGAGAACGGAGATTTCACCTTCTAAGCTGAGTCTTCCGTCTATAGAACTAAAGATCTTGCCTTGCCTAACCCGGTACTAAAATTGCCTCTCAAGTTTTGGGTGTAATGTCATGCTTAGTGGCTAAAGATGACAGCCTTTTCATTTGTGGAAGAGGACTACCCTATAATATTATACCTAAAGACGCCAATGGTCACAAAAATTGCGTGATCCTCTGGGAAGCATATTGAACTTTTTCATTGTTACTGGTAAGGTCCGAGTGTAAGTTCCAAATTACACTGAACAGATTACGAACTGTGCCAATTTATTCCCGAGTTCCTTCCTACTGGCAAACTGACTCTGCACTTATACCTAGCTAGTGCCCAACTGTCCTTGGGCTAATCCCGCATAGATCTGATTCACCTAGAACCCGTTTGCTTTGATATGGCTTGCGTGGAGAGAAACTTCCTTATCTATATCTATTGGTCACAAACTATTTCCGAGATAGTTCCATAGTATCTCCAACTACTCGGGGTTGATCCCTAATCGATTACTTACTGAGTCGAAACATGTTCAGGCATATCCTGAGAGAAGTGAAAATAATAATTAAAATGAACAAGAAAATACAAGTGAACTAGAAACTAAGTGGATATTTTTCAAAAAAGTAATTAAAAATGTAAAAAGTGTTTTTTAACGGTGGTAGGGCATAAATTTAAATTTATTCTTCAACAAATATGACTATGTACAACGGAATCCATATCTAAACAAAATTGAACCCAGAGCAACAAGAAAAGAAACCAACCACATACACACAATCAATAATTTAGAGGAAACGGTCAAAAGGATTTGCGAGTTGAAAACGTTTATTTCGGGCTTCGCGCTTGCTCTTTTAATAAAACAGCTTCCATAATGGAACTCATTTAGTTATTTTTTGTACTATGGTAAACTTTGCCAGTGAAAATATATGCATTTTCTTTCAACTGCTGTCAAAAATGTAAACAAAAAACCGCTGAATTTTGTGTAAAGAGTTAGTAACACTCTTTCGAACTTAGCCTAACAGTTGGCAACGCAAACTACTACGAAAACGTCGGAATTGCTGATAGCATTTTTTCCCGAATTCATGACGGGAGATTTTGTCACGAAGGGGGCTTATTCGGAATCAGTGATTGGGCTGATTAAATCGTGCAGTTAAGAGCCTGAATTGTGTCTGAGCTGACTCGAAGTGTCCCGAATTATTCCTAAATTCAAATCAAGTGTACACGGCCTGAACATGGCTTGTTAGACCGCTTGCCCGGAGAGAATGATATACGTCAATATTAATAATTAAAGAGGTATCGATGATTGTAAAGTCAGTTTAAAAACTTCCTTAAATTACAGCGGATTAAATATGTAGCAAGCAGTATAAAACTGCCTCTTTGTGAGCCTCCTTCCAATTTTTAATGCAGCGTAGTCCACTCAAGCATTCATCCTATGTCTTCATAGTTTGAAGTAGTTTAACAGGAAGTGTCTGAAATAATACACCACCAAGAATATACACAAGTGAGCATAATCTTGACAACTCTCAATGCAGCATAAACTTCTTATGATTACGCAGATGAAGCAAAAGATGAGGAAGAAATAGTAGTGCAAATGCCAGTGGAGCAGAAATTTTAGTACACTTTGAGTTTGAGTACAACTTGCGCTGTGCAGAAGTTAAGTTGTAAGTTGATGAATGGACATAGTAAACAAGTGATTTGGTGCAATAGTGGAAGCAACTTGCCAGAAGCAGCACAGCACACAAGTGGCAGAGTAGTGCAATAGCTGCACCGCTAAGTGATTTGCATATGACACAAGTGCCTCAAATCCTTATGGTAATACCTACTACTGTGAGCTGTGCTATAAATTTATATGCACACACACACACAAAGGAGGTTGTCAGTTGTTGTTGCTGTTGACTTGCAATATAATAACTGCATACGAGTATTTGCATACATATCCCGCTTTTGCAATGAGCTAGCAAAGTAGGGATTTCCCCTTAAGCTGCGCACTGAATTGAAAAGCGGTGGTGGCAGAGTAGCAGATGTACAAATGGTAGACTAAGAAATAAATAGGTTCTGCTTTCAAGCAATCAACTTTTGTTGCAGTAATTCAAAATCGTAGCTTTGTGCAAACTTTTAATACCAAAAAGTCAATGGCTGCTCATGAAGTTATTTCTCAACTAATGCACCCTTGCAATAGTATAGCAAGTAATAAAATTAATAGCGTTGCCACACCGCTGGCATATTGTCATTTGATTAATGCTGCTGACGGGCGCAAGTGATTAATCAAGTCAAGTCAATTCGAGTCATTGTGATTGTTAAGTTTTTAGTGGCGAAAAATAATTAAAACGATGAAAGTGGAAATTTTAGGGAAAGGAGAGGGAGGAAGAGTTTGTTTAACAAATTAAAAGCACAAAAAAAATTTAAGTAAAAGTAGGCAGGCCGACGTGGAAAGCATTGAAGTATAGTTCTGTCTTCCACTTGATTACTGTAATAAAACTAGGGAAGCTGATGAGTATGCGACTCATTTGTATACAATTTTCAAACTCATTATGGAGTTTGAAAAATCTTTCGAAGGATAGAGAATTTAACTTTTCCATAAGCATCAAGCCAAAAAGAGCGCTAGCTCAATCTACCAAACGACGAACTGTTGTAAAAAAATATTCCAGTTTGTCTAATATTTTTATAAAATATTTAGTTTTCTTACAGTTATTAAGATTCAGACACCACTGGCTAGACTTATCCAGTCAGTACCGGCTAGATTATCCCTATTTATAACTGAATTCTTCAAAGTTCGAAAATATATTTACCGAAACGCAAAAATCCATTAAAAGTTAATAATTTGGGAATTTTATTAAACGAAAGTATTAAATGAATTCCAGCATAGATTTAAAATGAAAATTTCAGAATGAATGAGGTTCACGAAATTGACGAAGAAAATAAAATTGCAAAACTACTTTACTCAATATTTTCACTTGATTTCTGAATAAATTTTTCTGATCTTTCGATTAAATTGTTGGTGTATACCTTTGATACACAATGCTTTGCCTTTTTCGGAAAAATTGTTCAAAACTGCTTTCAGCATTTCTTCATCGCCTAAAGGTTTTTTCCGAAAAAGTTAGTTTTTCATGGTTGGCAAAAATCTGGACTGGAAATGAGCACAACAGAGCAATCCCGAGCGATGTCGGGAAGGTGCTCAGCTAAAACCAAGGACCAGCTTCATGTGCTTATGTCTTTCAATGGCTCTGTTATATGGAAATGGTTCTTGATCGTGGTCTCTTGGATAGACCAAAGTGTCATGCGTACGAGACCGATACTCGCAAAACGTCGGTAGGGCAGTCGCCCAAGTAGAAGGAGGCCTGTGCGATGCAGGGCATTAGCAGAGGCGAAACTGGTACGCTGCTTGCTACCAAGCCGGAGGCTTAGGCTAGTAGGTGGATTCATACAGCGCCATCGCTAACACCCACGGCGTTTACGAGGCCGGACGACAGGCCATTAGGATCCTGAAAAGGTCCAAGCTAGCGGAGAACCTCTATGATCGGGCGCTGCCTGTGATCGAGCAGAGGTTTTTGCCGAAATTGAGTGGGCAAAAAGCATTATGCCCAATTTGCATAATGGCCGAGGAGCAAAAAACAGCAAGCAAGCGCGACAGATCGCTAGAGGTCACGCGATAACCCAAAAAGGGTCAAAACCCATGACCCATCTTTTACGGAGTGCGGGTGCGAAGCTCCGGGCCCTAGACTTCAAAGATATCCCTTCCAGGCCAAGAGCAAGGGTATGATTACCGGCGAAGCCAGCGGAGCCTGAGAAGATCCTGGATAATATTCGGCTTTTCAATCCTGCGCTCCCCGCCGGTAAGTGGAAGGTGCTAAAGGTAGAGAGTAACACAAAAGCGACGCGTGTTGCTAGGGAATAAATCAAAATCGCGCGCAGCCAACTAAGTGTCATAAATGACGACTATCGAATATCATCATAAGCTGAGAAGATAAAGCCACTTAATTTCTGGTGAATTAACCAGCAGAAGTAGGAACTCTATTGACTTCTTTTAGCTAATTCATTGTTCAGTGTAGTATTTTTCTGTTATGAAAACGTATTTTTCTTTAAAATTACTCATACTGAGTCCTATAAACTATGTCCATAATCTTTCCGGCCGACTGAGATCCAAAAAGACGCGAGAGGGCATCAAGCACTGTTACATTCGTATCCATTTGCCATGCCAAGATGATAGTGCTGAATTTTAAAACTGGTTTTAATGGATGCCTCAATTATTTCTTACAGAACATATTCATTAATCGAGCGTCGTCCAATACCAATTAAATCTTAAAGTCGGATATTAATTTTCGGAGTGATCACCGTAATGGGTTTTGCTCTCCTTCGGTCGCATTCAAATAAGTCCCTACCTTGTTTAAAAAGACTGCGGCTCTTAAAAATCATCGGTTTTTAAAAGTACCTTCCTTGCTAAATTATGAGCTTTGTAACAGGGAGTTACAGTCAGCCAGTTTTTCTCCATATTTAAATATTTATTTGCGGTTAAGTTGCTTGTTTGGCTATAGTTCAAAGCCTAATTACCCGATTGCTATGAAACATGGTATTACAATTTGTAAGGATAGATAACAATTACTTCCTTTAATAAATCTACTCTCACATTTCGCGAACTTAAACACGTATTTCCTAACTTTGACTTCAATTTCATCTAATACTCATACTAAATTAATCTTCTTATTTTCGTAATTTAATTTCCCTTTCTCATTTGCTATTTACGTACGCTTGCAATAAATCTTTAATAATACTCAATCTTAACTAAATGGCTCAACCCCTACTCTACACTCTAACATTTTTCGCAAGCACACACCCTCTCACTCTTGCTCTCTCTCTCTCTCGCTCTACCACACCACAAAATGTATATGCATCGCTGTGTCTGCGCATGGTTAGCGTATAGTTTTATAAAATCTTTCTAATCCACGCATTCAACATTTGACTTGTGTACCCTTGATACGCCCACTTAGCTTCGTCGAACCTGTAAAACTCCAATTTATACTAAAACTAAGGACCAGCTTCATTTTTTATTTTTATTTTTATTTTTTCACTATTAGAATTGCACTTTTCATTGCTCTGGTTAGGATGGAAATGTATTAGAGTGTGTGTGTGTGTGTGTGTGTGTGTGAATGCTTGTGCCAGCTTCAACAATTTATTAACTGGGTCAAAAGCCACTAAAACTTCATTTATCACCGCTTGTTGGCTTTCACTCTTTACTCTAATACAAAGTAAAAAAATTGGTTTGGCTTTCAACTGAAAATATGCTATTTATTCGTTGAATATGCATACGTATATACTTCGGAATGAATGTAACGTATTTATGTATGTATATGTATATGTAAGTATGCACATTAGACTTAATCAAAAAGAAAAATCGTTTTTTATCGATCGCATATGAAGGAAAAAAATCCTCTAAAAAAAAAACAAATTAAATAAAGAAATTCTGGTTGGTCCCTTTTTAAAACATAATTGTACAATCAAAATTCTCAGTAAGCAGTTTTATAGTCCATTAAAATTTTGTAGACAAAAGTGCAACTTTAGAGTGAATATCAATTACCGTTGATTTTTGAAGTTTTTTTTGTTAACTGATTCTCTTTTTCAATTTCCTCCATTAAATGCATGCTCGAGATTTTGGATAGGACAAAACTACGCAACAGAAAAAAACTAAAAAAAAATATATTTAGAATGAAAGGGGCTACAAAACTGCGTACCCAAAATTTTTAATATTTGATTTTTACAAAAAATTACATACCGTTAAAAACTTGTTTCATTATAAACTCTTATTTTTGAGAGCGTGCACTGAAACATGAAGATAAAGAGCGGAAATTTTTCCACAAATAATTTTTTGAAGAGAGGAAAAAAAAATTCTTCAGGTATATAAAAATATAAAAAATAAAAATTTCGATTTTGTTTGTTGACACAGTCTAATAAAGTACATACTTACATATACTCGTACTCTGTTCACTAATTATAGCACAACCACATATTTACAGTTTTGTGCACTTAATTTTTCTTCTAATTAATTAAAACTAGTTTTTTAGAGAATTATTTACAGTTTTGTGCACTTAATTTTTCTTCTAATTAATTAAAATTAGTTTCCTAGTAAAATATGTTGCACTTGTTAAGAAAAACCATAACCACACATTTTTTAAACTATTTACAAAATAAAAATTTCGAACTTTTAAGAAAAAACAGTTTTTTATAACTTTTTTGAGTATGCAGTTTTTTTTAGAAAATGCAAGTTAGAAGTGGCTACAAATTATAACAGATTTTTAACAATTTTTTTACCGGCAGTGTTCTCTATGCAACGCAAAATCACAATTATTTTTTATATGAAAGGAATATGCGAAAGAGCGTCGGTAAAAAAATATTGTCAAAAATCAGTGGTAATTTGTAGCTACAAGAAACTTACACTTTCTTGTACTTAAATTTAATGATCTACATAATTGCATACCCAAAAAAAATCTAAATAAAATTTTTTGGGAAAATTTTGATAAATGTTGTCTATGTTTTTTATAAAATTTAAAAAGTTATTTTTAATGTTGTTTGTTAGAGAATTAACAATGTTTAAATAGAAAAAAAAATTTATTTTTTTTTGTTGGGCTTAAAAATTTTAATAATTGACAATTTTATTGAGCTCGAGGCCAGTTTGCAGAAGATTTTTATTTGGAAAAACAACAACAGTTTTCAGTTCATATAGCAGCAAATAATTTACTCTTGTTTGTATTTGGTTTGTTTAAGGAAGATGGAAAAACGCAGCAGTCCACTCGGCTAGCGTAGCACAGCATTTAGCGAGTTGGTTTTGCCACTCTGAGCTCCTTGGTTCATAGCCTTGGAGAAGTGGTTATGAAAAATAAATTTAATTAGTTTAATAAAAAGAAGTCTGATGAGGAAATGTGGTGATTTCCGACATAGTACTATAACTTCTACCATTTAAAAACTGTTGTTGTTTTACCAAATAAAAATCTTCTGCAAACTGGCCTCGAGCTCAATAAAATTGTCAATTATGAAAAAAAAAGTAAAATAATTGCTGTATAAATAAATTATAAAAATATATCAATATATGTATGTTTGTGCTATAATTTGTGAACAGAGTGTATATATGTATGTATATATGTTTATACAAGTATTATATATGTATATGAAAGTAAGCGTGCCTGTGTTCGCTGTAAAAGCGCATTCAAGCGCAAGCTTGCCACTTCAGCAGCAACACCACCCGTTTCCGGCATGCCGCAGCCATTTTTAAGCATTACCGCTAAATGTTGCACGACCAAGCAGCACCAGCAGCTGCCGCACACCAGCGATCAGACCAAACACACACATATGTACGTCTTACCGTTGCGCCACTAACAGCCACTCAGTCAGTCGCTTAGTCATTTGTATAAGTGCTGCATGTAGCGGCGTGTTATAGCCACAGTCGACAGCAAAACGGAAATAACGCAATCAGACTTGATGGCAAAGGAAAGGAAATTCACCAGTCGATGTAAGGATGTACATAGTATATGCATACATATATGTATTTGTATGGACGTATATGTATAATGCGACTGATATACCTTCATAGTTGGCACATAGAGAAATGTGGTGCAAGTCATGAAATTTATTTGCAACAGCACAAATGCATCACATCACAGACATTTATGTGGCAGCGGCAAACAAAAGTAGATAGCAACAAAGCAAACCGACTGCGAAAATTTTGCCAGTACGCACAATAACCAACTTATATTTAAAGGCAAGAAACAACAACGACTAGTAAAAATTGCTGCCACCAGTTGGTGCAACAATCCGTCTTAGCAATTACTATGGTAGCCATCAGCTGGAAAGGCAACGCAACTAGAAAAATATACAACAGGCGGCGGACACTTTTGATGGTACGCAGAAGGAGTTTGAGCTGAGCAAAACAATTTCTGAAGACGAGCACTGCTGCGGGCATCCCCGCATGGTCAACACATTTTCGTGAAGTTGTTTAGATAGTAATAAATATATAACTTGAGAATGACTATAGGGTAAGTTGGGGTATTGTGATAGTTATGGGTGGGTAAAATATTTTTTTTTATTTTATTTATTTAAAAGAGAAACAACTATAAATAATTATTCCACTTACAAACTAAAGCATTGGCTACCAGGGCCTTCGGCTTGAGTAAAAAAATTTGTGTAGATATATACATCTAAGGGAATTATTAGATATGAGCTAAGAGTGTATGTTTTTTATATAAGATTATATATTCAGTTTAGAAAGTGTAACAAATTTTGCAATTAGTTCTATACGACGTTCAACTGTTTGTGCAAGAAAATCAGATGGTTTGTTATTATCAAATATCGATGATCGAATTTGTTGTAGATTCGGACAGTGGTCGAGGAGGTGAGTCACGTTGAAATCCGGAGATCCACAGTGCGCGCAGATTGGCCGGGTATCGCCATTCAAGAGGTGGACGTGTGTTTCGAGAGTGTGCCCAATCCTGAGACGCGCGAATATAGATATTTTTCTACAAGAGGAGGTTGTAGGGTAAGTAGGTTTCTCGCCGGTGGGGTTATGGCCTTTGTAGTAGTGGCTAAATCCAATCCATTCACTTGAAAAAGTTTCTCTTAGGTGTCTATTTACAAGTGTGCGTATATCTTCCCCGGTAAAATAGTCAGCCATATGCAGAGGCTCTCTACCTGCTTCTTTTGCTCTTTTGTCCGCCATTTCGTTACCCTGTATACCTATGTGAGCAGGTACCCACATTATTTTGATTTGATTGGTGTGCTGGAGTAGGATGTTGCGAATTTTCACGATCATTGGTGTGCTGTTTGATTGGTTGTAAATAGCTGCGATGGTGGATTTACTATCGCTACAAATAAGAGTTTTCTTTTCATTATGGGAAGCGTAAAGTACTGCTTCAAGTAGAGCAGCGGCTTCGGCTGTGAATACCGAGCAGGACGATGGCAAAGAGTATACAGCAATGGTGGCACCAAACTTATTTGGTACCAATTTTCCAACGTTTTAGTTCATCAAGAACTATATGTGCTCCTATCCTATCAAATGCTTTTTCGAAGTCCAAGCTCAGCACGGATGTGTGGTTTCGAGCAGCAATTGCTGAAGAAGCGAAATGTTCGAAATAGAGTAGGGGGTCGATAACACCTAATCCTTTTTGAAACCCGAATTGGTGGGGGTTTATAAGCCCATTAGCTTTGGCGTACCACATAATTCGAATAGAAATTATTTTCTCTAAAGTTTTTGACATGCAGGGAAGGAGGGATACTGGTCTGTAATTCTGTACATAGGAGGTGGGCTTATTACGTTTTGGGATGGGTATAATTGTGGCAGCTTTCCATTGTTGGGGATATGTCCCGGAGTTTATGATTTGGTTGTATAGATTTACAAGTCTACTCTTAAGGGGAAAGGGGATATTTTTTAGGATAGGGTATGATATTTTGTCGGCACCGGGGGTTTTGCCCTTAAGTGTTGAACTGGTGGAATCGAATTCATTTACTGAGATACAAGCTTCAATGAGTTGGGCTTTTGAGGAGGGGAATGGGTTACTGTAGTTTTCAGTGAGGGCTAGATTTTTTAGGGAGTTAAATTTGGAGAGAAAATTTGTGCTATGCGAGTAAGAGGACCAAGTCTGTGCGAATTTTTCAGCGATATCCTGTGGTGAGTAAATAGGTCCCTCGTCTGTGTGGATGTGAGAGATATCGAAGCGTCGAGGACTCCCCGTTAGGATTTTTATCTCCGACCATATTTTTTTGGGATTCGAGCTGGGGTTAATACTCGCCGTTATCTTTTCTAATGACTGTTTTTTGGCATATTTCAATTCTTTCCTAAATGCTGCGTTGGCTTTTTTATAGTCAACTAGATTAGTGTTAGACCTATTGTGTTTAAACTTTGTCCATAAGCGTCTTTTGTTATTCCTAAGGATGGTGAGAAGGTTCGACCAATAGGGCAATTTAGCTGAGAAAGGTTTTGTGATCGTTTGAGGGATAGAGAGGTGCGCAGCGGACCGGATTATTGTTTTTATTGTGGTTGCTTCAGCATTTATGTTTTGACGTGCTGGTTTGCTATCACACAACGACATACAGATAGCGCCGAATTTTGGCCAATCTGCCTTGTCTGTAAGAAACTTTGACCTAGGTTTTACGGTATAAAATTTTGGAATTGAGAGGGATGTGATGATGGTGAAATGATCGCTATTGTGTAGGTCGTCAATTGTGTGGGAGGAGAGTTTTGGAGCTATTGTTGTGGAAGCAAGAACTATGTCGGGGTGAGTGAATGTTCTGTGTGTAGAGAAATGGGTAGGTTGGCCATCGTTAAGGACAATAAGGTCGTGCGTTAATATTACATCTTCGATTATTTCGCCTCGTTTGTTCGCAGAACTGGAGCCCCAGAGCTGACTCCATCCATTAAAGTCACCCACAATGATAATTGGGGTAGTAAATCGGCTTATTATGCTGGAAAGGTCATTAACGCTAAATGCTTGGTGAGGTGAAATATAGGAGTTAATTATTGTGATTTTGAATCCAACATCTATTTCAATTGCTATAGAAGATAAATGGGAATTGATAAGAATTTGTTTGTGATTAATTGATTTTTTTATGAAAACAGCTATTCCTTGTTTACAGATTGTATTTTGAGAATTATTGTGAAAGTAACTTTCATATTTGTTGGGAGCATAGAGTTTTCTATTATGGGGAAGATGTGTTTCCTGTATACAAATAATTTCAGGGGAATATTCATTAATTAATATGTTTAAGTCTGGGTAATTATTAAGGAGACCGTTCATATTCCATTGCAAAATTTGCATCACTTATTCTATCATTAGGGAGGGATCGGTTGTTGGGGGGGATATGAAAAGCGAAGAGGTTAATGCTGGAGAAGTAAGGTGAGAGAGAAGAGAAGAAATCATATCGTGAGTTGCTGAGCCATCGACTGATGTATTTGTTGTAATGTTTATTTCATTTGATGTGGTTATAGTTTCTTTTGTTTCGTTTTCTTTTGTTTTGTCGTTTAGACTATTGAGGTTGTTGTTGCTACTGGAGCATATTTGTTCAGGTAGGGTATTTTGAATGGTGTTATTGTTTGCTTGTGTATTGTTGTTGTTATGTTTTGCTACAGTAGCAAAAGAAGTGGAGGTCTCATTGAAAGTGGGGGGTCTTTGCATTTTGTGTTTTCTTATTGCTTCGCGCATGGTGCATTTATTGTCAGTTTTAATTGTTATAATCTCTTTCATTTGTATGAATTTGGGACACGATTTGTTAGAGGCAGAGTGTGTACCTGAGCAGTTTATGCAAAAGGAACGTGAGCATGGTAATGTGGGGTGAGGGGGTAGGGCACATGCATCGCATACAGGGGCCTTATTGCATCGTTTTGTGGTGTGGCCGAGAAGTTGGCAACTTTTGCATCTCATAGGATTTGGGTAATATGGTCTTACCTTAGTGGTGTACCACGAAACATCGATTTTTTCAGGCAAATGGTACATATCGAACGTAAGAAGCACAACTCCACTTGGGACTGGTTGATTGTTTATATATTTAGGGAATTTGAAGATTGACACGACACCCTGTTCACTTAAGTTTTCTACAATTTCGTTGTCTGAAACTTCATTGAGACACGGTGCGTAGATTGTACCTTTTGTGTAGTTAAGGTTGTTATGCAACTCAATTTTTACGTCACAAATGCCTTGCAAGGTCTTTGTAGCTAAGAACTTTTGAGCAATATGGTCATTTTTTACAAATAGCAATAGTTTACCATCTCTTAATTCAGAAATATTTATAATTTCAGAACTTACGTTTTTGAGGGATTTATGCACAGCAAAACATGAGTATTTACTTAATGGTTTTTCGGAATTAACTGCACTAGCGACTAAGTATTTGGGGTTTTCGTTTTTTGTTGAGGTTAAGGTAGGAAAATTATTTATTGAAGAAGGTTTTTTTCTTTTTGCCTTGGGACTTGTGGATAACAGGGCAAACCTGTTATCCCCAAGAAATGGTCCCCCAGGGGGCATACCTTTTGCACTCACTTGTTCTCTATACGAAGTATTTAACTCGTACCTTCACAAAAAAAAAAAAAGTTTTGGTACACAGTAAATTGCACGCGAAAAGAAATATAAGAAAACGAACGCAAAAGAAACCACTGAGCTCACTGTAAGCACAACCGTACGCTGCGAGAATCAGTCGATGACTGTGGGTAAAATATAATAATAACGGTTAAAAACTGTTGCTCCAAGACTGCGCATGCCACTAAAAGTTCTAGTTCGTTTTCAGTGTTCAAAAATATTTTTTATTGTGCGGATCCATATATTTTAGTACCTGTTTCGAAAAGTGATTAGTTCAAAGTTTTCATAGATTTTAAAATTCTACCATTTAATAATAATTCAAGTAAGTTTTTTATGTTGAGTAAATTATTTCCATACAAACAAATTTTTAGTTCAAAAACTCGAGATGGGTTAATGTGACATAGTCAAAGTGGTCCAATATTATATTGTATATCACATTAAACATACAGACAATAATATTACACAAATAACCTATTCTGTTAATAAAAATAATTGAGAACATAAATTATGTCATAGGTCAGCAGAATAGAAGCAAAATTCGTAAGCAGAACGTAGAAACTATGAAAAAGCCGTTAATGCTGTTAGAGGTAAGAAGATGGAAATACTATGGTCATCAAACACGTATGGTATTTCATTTGCAACGTCGCCAAGATTTGGTCTCATAAAACCCGATAACCAAACTTTACCCGCAGCTTGCTCCTTATCCTAAGAAGAAGGGTATTTTATATTGTTTATTTTGGCATAGTCGTAAACAAACCGCTTTGCCATATCAAAAGTTAGACCATGATGCAAATTTGAGCAGGTTTTAAAATGTTCCGCCAGCTCTTCTTCTTCAAACTTGGATAGGACTTGCCCTACAGAATACTTAGTGCCAGCTTTGCCTTTCAACTCGTTTGCCACCCGGTTTTCAGAGAGAAGCTTGAGCCGATAAATTATTGTCGTTCTGTTCTCCTTGAATTTTCGGGCAGCACTCGTTGGCGTTTCAATTTTATTTTTTAAGGCGCTTGTTGAAGACCTTCTTCATTAAGAACCTTGTCAGGGTGTTTTCTCTTGTATATATTAGGCATATTTTTCTACAGATTATAACAATAAAAGCGTAATAACCAAAAAGTTTTAATAACACAAATATTAAGAAGAAGATACTAGGAGCATTTGACGATTTCATAAATCCTCCTACTTGGTAAATGTCAAATCCTCCTTTTATCAATATTACACTTTTATTTTTAAACTTACCAACAATGCCGAATATTATTACACAACTGATGTTATAACAAAGTTTATAATAAAATGAATAGTTGAAATCGCGAAGGTTTAAAGATGTAACGTGCCACTACCACACTTCACGCAAAAAAACAAATTAGGCGCAATTAGCATGAAAATACCACAAAAACTAAAAGCACGTGCAGCAACAAGCAGTGTAGGGAAGCAACTGGCATATTCATATATAATGCTCAACAGTGACCAGGCATCATATTTGGCTCATTATGCTCTTTGTAAATGTCTAGGTTGGCGTTATATTTGAAAATGACAAATCCTCCTTTTGTCAAATCCTCCTCGCTCTACCCTACCGATTTTATTAAAGCATTTGACAAAATATGTCACTCTTTACTCATCCGTAAACTTGGTTTTCAACCTGGTATCCTCTGTTGGATGTCTTCTTATCTGTTTCCTCGGGAGTTCCTTAGGGCAGCCACCTCGGACCGATTCTGTTTCTGCTTTTCATAAACAACATTTCTACAGCAGTAAAGTATTCTAAAATATTGATGTACGCGGATGATGTTAAACTTTTTAAGACTTATGCCTCGGCTGAAGAAAGATCCTTGCTACAGCAAGATTTGGACAGCATAGTCAATTGGTGCAGCATTAATTATATGCCGCTTAACCTTAACAAATGTAAATTCATGTGCTTTTCTCGACGAACCATTCAGCCGGCCTGCTACAAAATAAATAACTACGCCCTAGAACATGTAAACAGTTTTGTTGACCTGGGTGTTGGTATGGAATGTAAACTCAATTTAAATTTGCATATTAATTCCACAGTTAATAAAGCAAGGGGTGTGCTGGCTCCTGTAAAGCGTTGGTCAAAGGAATTCCGCGACGCGTATATAATAAAAACACTTTTTACTTCATTGGTAAGACCAATACAGTTCTTACTTTTTGCTTTGAGTAATCTTCGATGGGATTCGCCATACAGTCTGCCTCCTTACACTAGTCGTTTGAAACTTATTAATCTTCCTACTCTTTCGAGTCGCAGAGAAATGTTAGGTATAATATTTATGATAAAATTTGTCAATGGATGGATCTCAAGTCAATTTCTTCTAAAGCAAATATATTTTAATGTACCCTCCCGAGAAACTTTTAACCACTTTTCTTGAAACTATGCAAAACTAACTTTGAGTTGAATGAACCGTTTCGGGGCTTATGCCGAGACTTTAACAATCATTCCAGCACCTTTGATGTATCGGACTCACTTTTTGTAATTAAAAGAACTGTTCTATTCTCTCTTAATAACATCTAACGATCGAATTTTCTTACTTTGCATTTCTCTAGCTTTGTATTCGGCTGATTCTGTAGCTGAGCAGCTTGGGATCTCGACGCTTAACAAACTTTCTTCGGTCACGACTCGGCACAAAAGATTTGTATATATAAAAAAACATCTGTACGTTATGCGGATTGAGCCCCTCGTGTCGGTTGGGCGGGAAAGTGGGTTTCCGTTGGGTTATTATTAAAAAAAAAAAAAAAAAAAATTTTGTTTCTGCCAAATTTAGATAAGGGTTGTTGGGCCGAAACTCCACCCAGCAAAAATACTATGAACTTGTATAGTTTTTTTTAATTTTTGGACTCTTTTTTATTTATTCTCCAGTGAATACCTTTGTAACTACGAATAAACTTATGTAGTTTTTTTTTTAATTTTTGGACTCTTTTTTTATTTATTTCGCTTGTGTTATTTTTTGTGTATTCTATTAATATAATCAACTTTTTATTGTGTTTAGTAAATTAAATTACAAGCAATTTTCATAAAATTTCGTATTTATTAAAATATTTATAATACATTATTCTTAAAGACGAAGTTATGGGCACTGTAGAAAGGTATATCACTTTGCCCGCTAGGGTATATTACATTACCCGTTAATTTTCACTTCAATTTTACAGAAATAGTCGAAAGAGTTACTGACCCTAAATTTTTATCGAAAATAATTGTTTTTTTTTTAAATAAAAATTGTTTTTTTTTGCATTTGACTGCACATTTGATCTCAAACTTTATAAAGAGATTTTCTAAACCTGCACTTGCACTCGGTTGCATTCACTGCACTGAGACCACCCACCACTTTTTACACAACTTTTTTTAAAATAAAAAGAAATGAAGTTCAGATTTAAATTATAAACTTTATTTAAAATAAAATTAGGATGATCGCTGGAGCGAACACGTCCGTTTCAGTCTATGATCGCAAAATTGTGTTTTGCGTTATATGTTCACATATACAGGGTGTCCCAGAACTCAACGTCAAGCCGAAATGGAATGACAGAATTGATTGTCACCATCATGAGAAAAATCAGAAAAAAAGTCTATCCCATGCAGTTGGAAAATTATGGGCATTTAAGAAAAACCTAGAAATTTGGTCAAACTTTTATTATTTTTGTTCATTTAAACTTTGGAACCTTAACCCTAAATAACATTTTTAGAACCTAGAAGTCAAAAATAATTACACAATTACCCCAAGTTTTCTAGAATTAAGACTATTTGTTAAACTATGAATTCAAAATTTTTATAATTTGTCGACTTTGAAAGGCCATCCTTTAAAAAAAGTGTACTAAAGTGCTAATAAAAATGCCATTAGAAGTTCGCATATTTAATCAGGATTGTAAAATGGTACAATACTTGTTAGTTTCACACTAAAAAAAAAGAGTAAAAAATAAAAAACCTCAAGTAACCCGATTTTTGCTAACCCATTTTACGCAGTTCAAATGTTTTTGGTATGTTCTTAATTTTACGGCACAATAAGTGTCGACAGACAACCGAGGTTGCCAAGCTGCTCATTTAGCCAGACATCTTTCTTTAAGCTCTTTTTCTGAACGCTAAAACTCCAAAAAGCGGAAATGTTAAAAAAATTTAAGCTCATTCCTACAATTCAACTAGTGGCAGCAATTAACACTCAACTGCTTGTTAAATTGCCATCATTTTCGCCAAGTCATTATTTACACTACACTCGCAAAATTATTTATGTTCAAGGACGCACATGACCCAGCAAAAAACCGGTAATCGCTTTTAAAAGGAATGTGTTCCAGAAGGCATTGCCTTAGAATGCCTTATATTTGCTTTCCCTTCTTTTCCGCATTACCGGTAATGCATAGTAGAATAAGAATCCGATAAACGCGTTGGTTTACATTATCTCAATTTTTTCCCCTTCCGTGACAGATTACGGGTAATGCAAAATGGAATAACTAAATCCCGTTACTTTCTGTGGAAATTTCCATTGAATAATTATGTTTTGCATTGTTTGATTTAGTGTAAAGTTGAATTCAGTGAGTGAAGTGCTATTCAGAAGCAATAAGCTAAAAAATAAATATAAATAATAAAACGAAAATAAATAAAGTAGTGAAAATAATATTAAAACTAGTGTGTATTTAAAAATCAGGAAATGGCCGTGAAATTCGTGACTTAAGAGGTATGTATCTCTCAGACTTATTCAAACTAATTAAATATTTTCTAACTTCGCTGTAGATAATCAGTTTTCATATATTTACCTATTTTTTATATATTTAACAATTTAAAAAGCACTAGTAAAAATAGAAATTTAAAATAGAAAAATTAAGAAAATTTTAAATAACTAATACATTCATACGTATTAATTTAAAAATTTCAGGTACTATATTGGAACTGAAAGGAAATATGTATATGTATAAGAGCTAAAATGTATTTTGGTAGAAAATATTGCTGCGACAGAAAGTTTAAAATCGGAAATTAATGCAATAAAAGGTTATTTACCAACACTGTACTGACTAAGAATCCCCATATATAGAATAAAATATTGAATTTCATAGAAAATTAGTAAAAACCAATAAAGAAAAATAAATTGAACTATGTATGTACATATTTTTATTATTACAAGTGTACATACATACATGCATACACTTTCTGCACGAATATTGCATGTAATTTTAATACTTTCTTTTCAGAAGCTACTCAGAAACTTGGAGTTTCAGAAAAATTGCATACACCAGTTGCGTTATGCAATGAAATCAGTGAAAAATCGGTTCCACAAGGCCTCTTGTCTGAAGCGAAAGCGCCCTGAAGCTATACTCGAATATAGCGAAGAAGAAATAAATAATATTGAATAAAAACTTAATAAAAAATAAATAAAATATCTATATAAATTTATATGTATATACATATATATAGATATGTATATGCAGAAATAATTGGATTGAATTATATTCTATATAATTATTATTTTTGTATAAATAATTAACTATTTTAATATGTATGTATAAGCAAGAACTGAAGACTAAATTCGTGAAAATTTTAATTTTTATTATAAATGTTAATAAAGTTGTGAAATCCGAATTGAAGAAAAAAAATTTAACATCTTAAAACACCCTGTTTTCCGATTCTTTAAACCGAACATGTTTATGCATTCTACGTTCGCTTCTCTGTAAGGCATTGGTAATTCGTTTATTTTCAATCTTTAGAGTAAGGTATTTTTACTTCGCTTCTACGGTGTTAGTGTATCAAGGCATTCTTCATTCGCTTATCTGTAAGGCGTTCTGCAGTCGTTTCTCTCCAATCGTTTAAGCAATTTGTTCTCTGATTGTTTGTAGGTAATGTAGGTTGCAAGGGCTTACGGCAAATGACATGCCCATGTTAAAGTAATGAATTCCAGAAGCGAAAGGGTAAGCGATTGCTACGGTTTATTTCGATTCCACTTTTATTTCTGCGGCAATCATGTTTTTTGCTGGGGAATAGACATACACATGCATACATACATATGTACATGCCCTGCAGGGAAATAACAAACTAGTCAGAAAACATACTAGTTTAAAACTAGAATTTCGTGCTTCCTGCTTGAAATCGAACTAGTCCGAAAAAGACAAGACTTTTACTAATTATTAGCAAATCTTTAATTGCTAAAGAAAAATTTTAAAATGTGTAATATTTTAAATTATACTTAATTCATGAATTTATTTTATTGAACTCTGCTTTTTAATTCCAAAATAGTGGTTTTGTTCCACAATTCGAAAAATATTTCTTTGTCTGTTTTGAACTAGTAGAAGACTAGTATGTTTGGTCCCGAATTGAACTAGTATTTTTTTGTCTATTCTGAACTAGTTTGAGAGAGAAAAAAAAACAATTGGCTGACTAGTTAAGCTTGCGGTACATACTAGTTGTGAAGTAGTTTACAACTAGTCCATTTAACTACAGGGTGTATACACAAACATATGCGCGTGTGTGCGTAAGAGTCATAAAAATGATTGCAATTGCGGGCAAATGTTTGCCATTTGTGGCCTTGCACATAACTCATTAAAACAACGAACGCAAGCAGGCTAATTTTCATGCATTTGCATGCTTTTCAATGCAACACTACAAATGTATGTATGTGTTTGTGTGTGTGTGTAAATATATGAATACTACTGCAAAAAAGTAACAATGGAAAAATATTGCCGACACACTGACTGACTTTCGCTTTGCAAAATTCACTCACACACTCGCGCGTAAATATGAGATGTGCGGTATCAGTCAAATTCGCGCTTTTGCACATTTGATTACCCTCATTTGACCACTCTTACTCATTTGACTCATACACTTGCCCTTTATGGATGTTACATTGACTAGGTTTAGCAATTTATGCGACTCATTTTCGCTTCTCATCGCTTAATGTTGGCATTTTGCGTTCTCTTCTACATCGAACTCTCGTTATTCGCGCTCATTCGCTAACAAAGTACACATCTGATGAGGAAAGCGCGTTTTAAATGTCTTAATTTTCTCTTTCCGCGCTTATTTTTCATGATCCTTGCTATTTTGTGAACTTAAATTTTACATGGTTTGTCTCTTAGTCTGCGGTTTTTGTGATCTGTAGCCTGATGAAGATCAATGATGCTGATAGGCCTAAAATACAAGAATATTTTGAAAAACCCAGTTTTCTTTCAAGAAACTCCACTGTCGACATAGATATACATATGAACATCTTATGACTACGTGATTTCTCCTATAGTGACCATAATAAGGTCTAGCGTAAGGTCTAGGTTTAGTAATAAAAAGGCATCACTTTGGAAAAGGCAGATGAATCTGCAGTTCTTGTTAAAGTGGACCTCTCAAACTTCAACAAGACTATGAAGTTAACAGTCTCGCAGCCTTGTCAATGTGAGCCTAGTCATCTGCAAGTGTCGACAAAACGTCTGCTGCAATTGGAACCGCATCGAACATCTTTACGAAAATCTCGTTTTGAAGTCGCCAGAACGCTCCGTAGTTTCACCGACAACAGTCAGTAGATGATATGTACTATTTTTCTGAAAGACTAAAACTAAATTCAGCGTCCCTTCCAAGGGTCGCACGCTTTTCAAATACGGAAGTTATACTCCAAGCCGAAAAAATATCAAACATAAGTCGGAAAAATAATTTGAATAGTTTAAGACCGAATAGTTAAGAAATCACTTTCGAATGAAGATCTCATAACAATAGAAAAAAGAACGGCAATACCTTTCCACACAACAACATGGCATCACTTCAATCAGGAAAGTCCGAATACAAAGAAAAAAAAAAAACAAACGAAGTAAGAGCATTGAATGAAAGCAACCGCAGTCAAGGGAAAATGTTTTTTTAATTATTTAAAATTTATGTACAAATTTAATAACGAACAAAATTCTGAAGAATTCATTTAATTACAAATCTTCACTTTCTACGCGTGTTAAGGAAACTGTAAAGTTTCAAATCATCCATGGAATTCGATATGGATACAGCATTTACAGTTTATTATGCAATCGTTTTACTTTCAATAGCGCTTAGCATTTATAGAACGACAACCGAAACAGCACCGCCACCACCAACAGAGGAAGTCAAGCAATAAATGGCGTTCTGTAAAGGACTAATCACACAAGGCTTAAAACAAGTACAAAAAAAAAAAGGAAAAGACATGGTCGTATATTCCTAAATTGGTATTTTAAATATCGCATAGCATTTTAAGCTTTATAAATATATCCTAGAACTAAAAAATACAGCTGATGTTAATAACTTTTTCCCAAAAATCAGTGTCCAATGCTAATTTATTCAACATTTGTTACTTTTTACGTTTAAAATCCATATAAGGCCCCGACGACAGAACGGGCGCTATAAGTGATGGCGGACGTATAAGAAGTTCAATTTTTAACTCTCTTTATTTTGTGTTGGGTCGTTTTAATGAAAACTCATCACCGCATTACGGTGATGTTATTATTTCTTGTTAAGGCATTTGTCTCTTTCTATCAACTGTCCTTTTAATCTGTTGAAACGGTCGGCAAGTATGGAAGAGCGCGCCGTGGATGTGCAGTTAAACCTGTCGACTCTCTACACTTACGGAGATCACATATTGATTGAGATATTGAGTTGAGGTTTCTTTTTTTCAATATGAAGCTACAAAATCATTTTTATATTTGTAAGACTGGGAGCAAAAAAATGGTCCAGTAGGATGCGACATAATTTTTGACGCAGTACAAATGACAATAGTCATTCGAATAATTTTGTCATAGGGATGGGAATAGGGCTGTTAGTTTTAGAAGCAGTAGTAACCGCAGTAGGGTAACTATAGTTGTTTGCCTTAAAAATAGAACAATAAACTGATGCAAGATCTATTTTTTTAGAACATTCTAAAACATTAGCGTTTTCACAAAATATCTCTTTCAAGTGTTTTTTTTTTTTAGAAGACTGCACACCAGGGATGGATCTAGAAAATATTTTTGGGGGGGTCCATTTATTTTCAACTTTTTACTATAATTTACATATTTTGAGATATTTGATTATAATCCATTATAAACATGGATATTGGGTAAAATGTTGAATGCATTTTTATAAAGACATCGGTAGGCTATGATTATATCATTTGAATCAGTAGAATCATAAAACTTCGTGGATTTAAAGTGCTTTATCGCTTTATCTAGTATTTGGTCACTATACCTTTTTCAGTTTAAGTTCAGAAAGTTGGAATTGAAATTCAGAAAATTACAATTCAAGTTCAGAATTTCCATTTCAAATTCAGAATTTCCATTTGAAATTCAGAAAATTACAATTTAAATTTCAGAATTTCCATTTCAAATTCAGAAAGTTGCAATTCAAGTTCAGAATTTCCAATTTACATTCAGAAGTTTACAATTTAAGTTCAGAATTTCCATTTCAAATTCAGAAATTTTCATTTCAAATTCAGAAAGTTACAACTCAAATTCAGAAATTTACAATTCAAGTTCAGAAAATTTCAATTCAAGTTCAGAAATTTTCAAATTATGTTAAAAAAACTTTTTTTTAGAAATGTACATATACATATGTATGCAAAATTTGTGCAATATGTAGTTTGCATTGAGGGAATAAGTATCCATTGGATTTTAAGTACTTCTACCGCTCATCACCCAGGTGTATGCAATTTTGTATGTTATTCCAAGAGGCGAAGCTAAGGCTGGTCAATCCTTTCCCCGATTTGCAACATTTAATATTCTCTCCCGATCTTGAGAAGAGTACTTCTTATATTTAACTATTTCTATGTCTTCGGTAGCTGATGGAAATGGAAGAAATTATTATACTCGTATAAAAAGTATTAATGGCTCAAACAAGTGCCAACGGTGTTCTTTTTTTTGCAGTAGCGGAAGTGTTTTTATTATTGCTAATTTTTATTACTTAACGTAAAACTTACAATTTATCTCCGTTCGGCAAATTGCGCAAAGAGTCGGTAGAGTTGACAACAAACTTTCAACAAATTTTTTGTGGTATATACATACATGTGTTTACATGGTATTGTGCGGCAAAGTCTTTACAAAACATTGTCGTTAGACATATTATACAATTATCTTTAAGGTCCATTGCACTTTTTTATTTTCTTCTATGTATATATAAATAATTTTATAACCACTTGTATGTTCGTACATACATATACATACATATGTAACTATTACCGAATAAAATTAAATTGAAAACAAATCGTACAGTGTATATGAAATTTTTCTGAACATGAATTGTAAATTTCTGAATTTGAATTGTAACGTTCTGAATTAGAAATGAAAATTTCTGAATTTTAAATGGAAATTCTGAACTTGAATTGTAAATTTCTGAATTTGAATTGCAACTTTCTGAATTTAAATTGGAATTGCAACTTTCTGAATTTGAAATGGAAATTCTGAATTTGAATTGTAATTTTCTGAATTTCAAATAGAAACTCTGAATTTGAAATGGAAATTCTGAACTTGAATTGTAACTTTCTAAATTTGAATTGTGACTTTCTGAATTTAAGTTGCAACTTTCTGAACTTAAACTGAAAAAGGTGTACATAGTAACATCAATGTTTCGATGAATATTTAGCAGCGCAGATACGTCCTCAATCTCCGTATAGTAGAAAAGGACCGTTCAGTCGTAGGTAATGTGTTTGTAAAATTGCAAATTACGAAGGCGGTTTGATAAGTCATTAACTTTTTGAATAAAATATACTTTTTCGGCAAAAAAACATTCTCTTTATCAACATAATCTCCTTTTAACTCTTTACACTTAGTCCAGCTTTTTTCCAATTATTTTATTTTGACCCAAACCTCTTACTACATAGCCATTTCTTCAGGTTTGGAAATAGAAAATAGTCGCATGGATTTTTGCCATTGTGACAACACACGTGTACATTCGCGCTTTTTTTGAGTGGCAGCAATCACCCATCGCACGGATAGCTTTTTCATATCCAAATATTCGTGTAAAATGTTATGTAGCTTCCCAGTTGAGATGCCTACAACCTCAGTCACCTCACGCACTTTCATTATCCGGTCATCAAATATCATTCCATGGATTTTATCGACGACTTTTTGTATAACGACTATAATAGACGCCAGTTAATGGCATTAGAATAGCAATATATTTATTTTACTTTATTTAATTCATTTATGTATATGCACCACTCAATTAAAGTTAATCAAATATAATTAAAAAAAAGAATATTGTAATTAATTGTCTTAAACTGAGAATTCCATACAAAATCAATTAAATTCAATTTGAATAAGGCAATCCAGACACTCAGAACCCCTCCCCTGTATCCGACCCTGCTGCACGCAATATATGTACATACACATTTAGTAGGGACATAGACGGTTTTTAAAAGAATTAATAGGTAAATTTGTATGTGTTGAATTTAAAGTTCTATAGAAATTAATAAAGCGCTAAGTTTTCAATTCCAAAGAACTCAAGCATAAAAAATGTTGCATATTTTTAGGAAACTTTTTTAATATTTTAATTGAGGAATACAACGCCGACTACGCACAGAAATGCAGACTTCTTTTAAACAATATTTCAAATTAAAACCAAGAAATTCTAAATCGGAACTTGCAATGCGATAATTAAATGCAACTACCCTACGAATCGACTACTTGTAACAACAAAAAGTATGCTTAAAATTGTCACAATCGAAACCGCAAAGCAAACAAATGCAACAAAAACAGTAAAAGTTATTTAAATTAAGAAAAGAGTAGAATGAAGTATTTGTATAATAAATGCAGCAGATACGCAATGCAGTATCTACAGCCTCAGCGGCAGGCAAATAAAAAAATAAAAATGCAAGTCGCATTGTTTTCAAAACAACAAAACTAAAATATTTGTAAAATGCATTTGTTGCACACAGAAACATAAATTCACCGCATGCAAAACCGCATTGCCATTGGCAACACTCACCAGCTGTAGTGATTTGTGCTCAGCTAGGGGAAGAGGCAGACAAGCCGGAACGAGAAGAAAACAAGGGAAGCGCAAGGAGGCAAAGCATAAAATCAGGAAGCAAGAAGTGAAGCTATAAAAGCAAAAATAATAGCGTTTAGAAGCGCATTTACGAAACATTCAAATAAATTGATGTGGCATGCAACAGCAGTGCAAGCGCAAGCAACAAAATCAGCAACAAGCAAAAACTAAAAATTTAAAGCAACAGAAAAACAATGCGCTCCATCAGGTTCATGCTATGCCAAGACATGCAAAGCAGGCGCAGCATGTGGCAAAGCAGCTACAAACTTATAAAGGCGAAGCAACAATAACAACAACAATAATAATCATTGCAACACAACTACTTCAACTTGTCTCCAAGAATGTTGTTAGCAACGGAAAACAGGGAAATCAACAACATCCAAAGAAATCTGAAGAATTATTACCACAGCAGCAAACGATGGGGGCTGCACGATAGTTGCACAATCACACAAACGAGGTATGCAAATTTGGAGGGGGGGAAAAAACAAAAAAAAATGCCTCACTTAATAGTGGCATACCACAATAACAGCAGTTGGCGCATTGCACTCACACACGCACACACACACATCGACAAAAATAGAAGACAACGCACGGCAAGCGTTTAAAAGGCGATGATTGCTGTTGGGAATAGAATTGCGGAGGGTGGGAAAGTGATGTGAGTAAGAATTATTTGGCTCTCTTGGCAATCAGCTGGCAATCAGCTTCGCCAACTCTGCAACCTTCAAGTCTCTCGAGCTCGATTCTTAACCATTAAACCGTCTTCATTTCTTCAACCGATAAACTGTGCCCTTTTCTGTCTCTCTCGCTCTCGCTCTCTCTTCCACTCTACCTCTGCCTTGCATTACAATTAAATGCTGGTGCAGCATTTAGCTTATCGTGCAAATAGTGATAAAGCAAAGACACAGCTGGAGAATACTTTGAAAGAAAAACTTAAGAAGGGGTGAACGTTCGCTGTGAGTATGATAGGCAGCTGTGTACTCTAGCGCTCTGATACCATATCAGGTTCGTCTAAATCATAGTCTCCTTCAATCGGCATCGTCACCGCAATACAAAGCCCCAACCTCATCTTCAGCAAATTTTTAAAATAAAGACGAATACACTTTGCTGGATATATAAGATAAGACAAGATTCTTCTGCCGGTTCTAAATCATGCTATGTCAATTTGGTGGCCAGAAGAAAGTTGAACTGCCAAAAACGATTGGATCCCATCTGATGTCACCTGAATCACAGCTATTGCCGCATGCCGAGCCGCTGCCCAAACCCATCCGAAAGCATCTAAATGAAGTATCACACTGCAACTATTTGGGCCGAGATAAAAAAACTTCGCCAGTGAAGACATGCTCTTCTGCACTTGGATTTTCCTTTGTGGTCGTGGGGGCGCTTGTCTTACGAGGGTCCCGTGAGAACTTTTGCCTGTTGCTAGGAGGTACTTTGTGTCAACCTCGATCGCTGCTAGACCAACTTCATTTACTTTCTTCTATGGACTGAAAATTACTGCACTGTCAAGCCTATTGCAAAGACCAACGCTGTCTGTAATATTTCGTGCCACTGTGATTCAGATTGGCAGCTTGTATTACAGTTTCCAGCATCAGTTTGTAGAAGTTCACGAAAATGTGTCGCTTTGTCTTAAACCTCGTTAGGTCTTCAGCAGCTTCGTATTATGCATGATTCAATCATAAAAGGTTGGATAATTAGGCAGTTGTCTCACTATTGCACGCTGCCTTAAGGTAGCCTGTGTTGATCTCTTTTAATTTAAGAAAAAAAATGTTATCAAACACGTGGAAATTATTACTTTTCTTGTGAAATGGCCTGGCGGGCAACACTGGTGCCTTTTTGTAATTTCAAAATTTATTTCAGCATGCCCTACATTAAATAATTGAATTGACGACATTCTCGTACGTTTTCCAGTAGCCTTGCTTATCTAGCAGCGAACAGGTATTGAATTTTTTTTTCTTTGCATGTATGAAATTGATTGGTCGTTGGTTCAATTCCCGGCCAGGTCAGATCATTTTGTTTGATTTTTTTCTTTAAAGAAAGCATTTTATGTTTTTAAATTTTTTACTGTATATATTTTATATAAAATAACATAAAATTAAAAAAAAAATAATTTATATAAATATTAAAAACCATAAAATTATACAGTTAAAATATCGAATAGAAGAACATTTATTAGTATTTTGACCAGTTTTGACTAACGTCTTTACTTGATTTCTAACAGATGTATCAATAAAAGTTCCGTTAATTTTTTGACGAAGGTATTGTGTGGTGTTTTCCATATAAAACAAAAATTTTTTCGAACAACTAATGTTACATTTTTAATGACTTGAATCTTACAATTTTATGATCTACAAAAATGGTAATTATATTTTTAAAAAAGTTTGGAATTGTAATGAAATATGTTTACAATCCTGGTTACTGGGCTTTTATTAGATACCTCTTATTTTGGTTGCTAAAATTGATATTAAATTAAAAAACAATTTATTTTCAATATTTTTTCTATTTTCTGCATGTAAAAACTTAAAAAAGGTTGAAATCACATTGTTTTTGTTAACAAAATGTGTAAAAAATATTTGCTTCTAAATCACACTTGCTTTTTTGTTTATATAGTTTGTTGTATTAAGGTGCTATCTATATACATACATACATGTGTGGTTGAATATTCGGTTATATTATATTAAATGGAAATATCAAATTTCTGCAAATATGTTTCATTCTATGTACAAACCGCATTTCGCTGCTAGTTACCTACTTTTCTACTACCTTTGCGCGAACAGGGATAAACTATTTTCCTTTTTATCAGACCTTCCTAAATGCAACCTTACAAGGCAGTTGGAAAACTTAAACATCAATAAGTATCCAACCTTTAATAATTGAATCATGGGTATTATGTATATGAATGCCAAGAGTTTGAGACGAAAAAAATTCAAAACTGAAGCGTTTTTATCATATATATAATACTCATACTATATTGGCAGTATGAGCAAGTGCAGTCACCAAACATTACAGTACAGATATATAAAATTAGAATTAGATAACCGAGTAAACGTAAATAAAAAAATCCAGTGGTGTAGCCAAAAATTAGTCCCCAAACTATAAATTGTTTTTATCGTTTCAAAATTTTTCGTTTATTTATTTTTTATTTTAAATTATAGTTCATTTGACAAAAACCATTTGCTTTTAAATTATATACTATGTGCAAAAATTAGAAATCTTCATCAAAAAAAATGAACAAACCAATCCCAAATGAACGACATTGCGAATATTGTAAAAATATCACTTCCGTTTTGAGTTGAGCCAACATAGCGTTTTTTCTCTTTAGTTGAATAGTCAATGATTAAATTTTTACTCACTGAAAATGGAAATTTATGAATATGCATATGAATTAAACATTCACATATAAAAAATTGCTTATCAATGCAAATCAAATCGTCTTTGTTTGATTTCCAAGGAGCTACAGAATAAAATTTTAATAATTCATCAGCACACTTTATTTTGTATGAGTAAACTTCGTCAAAAAAGGGTATAAGCCCCCCACAGTGAAGCAACCCCCTTCAAATTTATTTTTTGGTGCAACTGCAGATATGTCAATGATGTAAAACCTGCGCATGCGCACAACGTACATTTACACTAAAACTATCTCCCTTTGATTGCTGAATTTTTACATATTGCCCAGATAGGTTACTGCCAATATATGAGTATTATATATATGGTTTTTATGCAGAGCTTATTAAGATTGTGAAAAATTACTCCTTGTGGATTGGCGACGGCAGCGGAAACTTTTGAAAAGGTCAGCCTTAAATTTCCAACGATGAAATCGTTACGCCTTTGTCAAATCAACCCTACAAGAATTGAGTGATAGAAACAAATACATAGAATGATGATACAAATATTTTTAGAGGTAGTTTCAATTTTAATTTTTTGACAGAAACAGTGTTCGATGGCAGACTCCCAATATTGCCACTACTTTGAAATTGACATTGGGGATTTAAATTTTAATGTTATTGTATTTCAAACACAAATCGAGTGAATTTTTTATATGTATATGTTATACATTATACATTTTTATTGTTCATTCTTAATTACTTTTGAATTTATGAAGGATTTTCTTTAGTAAAATTTTGTCGAATTTAACATTTGCAGGAATGTGTATGACAGACCTTCAAAATGTTATACAAATTATACTCAATATATCGAAAACTAAATAAGATATCAAAAAATGAATAGCCCATTAGAAATGGCTTGATAGATAAAGAATAACTGCATTACTATTAACTTCATTTGCAATATTTTCACATACATATATGTAGCTCACTATATAGCTCAGTGTTTGGCCGAGCTTCTCCTACGATTTGTAGTGTGCGTCTTTATATTATATCACAAATGGAGGGACCTACAGTTTTGTGTCGACCTCGAACGGCAGATGTATTTAATGAGCAGCTTTTTCATGGCAGAAATACTTTTTCTATGGTTAGGATTTTGCTTGACCTGACTGAGATTCGAACCTCGAACTCACCGGCATATCGAGTTATAGCACGCACCGCTACCAACTCAACCACAGCGGCCACAATATTTTCACATACAACATTTAATTATCCTTGCGACAATACGAAGAAATGTCAAAGATTTGACGACAAAATGTTACTAGGTTGCAGTCGCTGAAGTGGAGGAGAAACTACGAAGCCCGGAGTATGTCCAAACAATGGTAATCAAATCAAACGTTATTCCCTTTTTGGAATTTAGTTTTCTATATTCTATTTACATATTTTAGAGACGACATTTCTTCACAAAATTAAAAATCACAAGCGTAATGCGAAATATTTTTTCTGATGATATAATTAAAGAGTAGCACTGGGACGGAATGTGGGACAAAAAAGCTTTTTGCAAGTTGACACATGTCGATTCCATTTTGCGAAGTTTTATACCGCTGCAAATTTTAATAACGTCTATTTTTATTATTTAATTTAGACGTATTTAAAAAGCAAGGAGCGAGGAACTTCGAGCTTAGCGTTAAAAAATCTATTTTGCTGAGCCATCACAGAGTAAAGAAACGCATTTATTTGCGCAACAAAAATAATAGCAAATAATGCAAAACAAAATATTATAAAATCGTTGAATTATTATCAACATTGACTTTCATGTGACCAGTCAAATGAATGTCATCGTTCTCGCAGGGAAGTTAAGTAATACTATCTGCTCCATCAGAATAAAAAAAAACATCTTTGTAACGTGTAATATAAGACTTTGTTGTGCATACTTATAGTCTGCTTTGGCCAATGAATACTCAATGTCTGCTGGCGAAAGATGGACATACACGCTAAGTTTGATGAATTGTTTCAGCATCCTCATCGCTAGACTGCCGGTACATTTGAGTACCGATCTAATCAGTGTAAAAATGGAATTTGTTGTTACTGTCATATCTGAAGCACCAAATAACAGCCATCTTAGGTCATTACAATATTCAAGTGAACTTTTTACTTTGATTTGGAACTTAAATGTCTTCTGATTTCATGCAATGCTTCATGGCTTCCAAATCCCAATGTACGCTCAAACGATTGACCCTTCAATGACCTTTGTTTTATTAATCTGTGCCCAGGCAAGGGCGAAAAATTTACAGCATTTTTTTTAGAAGATTATTCCTGCTGACCCTTGTGACAACGCGATAGAACGTGGTCGCAAAAAGCTTAATGTCAACTCTTACTAGTGAAATGATGTACTTTCAACTCAAAGGATAGCCAAAAAACTTGCACTGTCTAAGAGCTTCAACTGTAACAAATAAAGTAAATTTTTACGCATGCGATTTCTCTTTACATTTCAACATTCATGTACTGTATAAATTTTTGCTTTGCATAATCAAAAATCGTCTCACAATTTACCAAATTAAGAAGAACAAAATTTCCGGAACTAGCATTTTGCAATTCTTATTTTATTGCAATAATTTTCAAGCTCATCAGACACGAGTTCATTAAACCTACAACGTTTTGTTTATAAAAGTTATTTTATTTTGTTTTGCACAAAAAAACTACAATAAGAGTTGCGCAAGTGAGGACAGTCGCTTTAGTGTGTATTGTAAAAAGCGTCTCTAAGTTCAGTAGCCTGTTGTCATATGCAAAACCTTTTCAAATGTGGCATGTCTGCCTCGTATTTAGCCAACAAATGGAAGCGTGGAAGTGTTGCCAGTGCCAGCCGCTGTCAAACTTATTGTTTGTGGGCGTCACCGACAAACAAACAATAAAGAGCGAATACAAAAACATTTGTTGAGTACTGTGACCATAAAAAATATAACCAATTGTTATTGTAACAGAGTAAAAATTCCAACAATAGTACGAACTACATAAAAGAAAGTGTTGAGAGAGTGTAAGTTGTCGGCTACAGGCTGGATGAAAGATAAATTGGTGAAAGCACATGAATAAAAGAAGAAAGATGATTCCTACCATTTTTTTTTATAACTAACAAGGCAAATATTTGAAGAACTACGAATGGAAGGTAAGCGCCTGAAATGTCTGAATCCTTGATTCCCTCTGGAAGACTGACAGCACCCCTAATCAAGAGATGGGAGACACGCGAGGCACGACATAGACATCTAAGTACTTCAGCAGCCATGTGAATAAGTTGCGCTCATTGGTGGGGAGAGATTCTATAACTGAATGCTGTCATTCACTCCAATGAATTAGCTTCTCAGCGCAGGTTACATCAAACATATTATTTAACATATCATTCCTGCTTAATGATATCCCTTCCAGGGTAGACAAGGAAGGCATCTTTACCGCATAGTTGGAAAAATCGACCGCCATTGCGAAACATCCACTAACGAACTGGGGCTGATCGATTTTTTAAGTATCAACGAAAGGAAAGCTCGACGTCAAGAGTTGTCATCCCAATAGATAGCTAATAACTCAACTTCTAGTGAGATTAGATTTCTACCTTTTTCCATTGCGCCACAAAAAAAATTATTGGATTTTAGCAAAACCGAAAAGACAAGTGGTTAGATTAAAAATCCCAAAAATTTGCCTGAGAAAACATAACATCTTACCACCTTTTCAACAACTGTAGCTCCAATTTCCGTTCTGCCATAGACTTAGTTTTTAGAACGACACTGCTGAGCTCTAGGTCGCATCACTGGGATATAAAAGAATGAGATATAAAAAAATGTGTTTAGGTTTATTATCCGATTTGAACTTATGTGTATATGCAACAATCAGCTACAACTCTTCCCAACACTTTGTAAAAACTCAACGAAGAACTTTTTGACAAGATTTTATAAAAAGCAAAAATCTCGAGAGGAAAGCAAAATTATTGAATGTCGTAGAAAATTTACATGTATGTAATTCGTTGAATTTCGTTTGTCGGTAAATAATTAAAACACTTTTTTTTTTTGACTAAATATGTTGTCTCGCGTGACCCTTTTCTACGTACCACAATATTCTCGCAACCCTTTACATCAAGGAAAATATTAAAAACAGTAACTAACAATTTGTGTAAGCAAAATTTTCGTGCCACTTAAGGTTTGAGTGCATTCTCCGCTCGGTCGTAATGAAATACTTGAAATGTAGCAAACGCGTTTGGGCGCTTTGCGCCGCGTATTACAACATATTTGCTTGTATACCAGCCGCAATATTTCTTATCATATTACTGGTGGTATATAGCCAATTGGAGGATCTAAGACAGGATTATGCAGATACATTTCTGGAATGGTACGCAAAAGGTATTTGCTAAATAAATATTGAGAAATATATAACCGTCTATTATTGACTGCATTTGTTTATCACAGAATTGAATACGGCATTAAACTTCATTTGGCTGGTCATGGAAGTTACGGGCATATTAATATGCATACGCTGTGTCAAGGGCATATATGATGTGAGCATTTATTTTGTTTATCTGGCTTCTAATTCCGATTTTATGTAACCAAAAAATTTTTCACAGGTACGCGTTGATTTGGTTACCCAGTGGCTCGTTTGGAAGGGTATTTTAACTGGCAGTTATGGCATCAGTGTTAGTTTCTTTATTGGCACAGAATTGCCTTGGAGTTGGCTAATATTTCCAGGAATTAATTTTTGTAAGATTAAAAAAACTTTTTTATTTTAATTTGTAGCATATCGAGCTCTCTCAGTATTGAGTTCGTAGACTTACTATCTTAGTGAATAATTTGCAACAGGCTTTTTTTCTATTCACATACCTAGTGAATTTGTAATTCTCATTCAACTTGTATTGACAGTATTGTATAAAAGCCGCAAATTGCATGCTCATTATTCATTGCCCTATGCCCAAAAGTATTGCACATTTATGTTCATGTTTCACCAATTTTTAATAAGAATTGCTCAAAGAGAGTACCGCCAACGAAAGACAAAGTTGTGACTCTTCTTATCAAAGTTTTAAAAATTTATTAAATTGATGTGGTTATAAGATTGGAGTCTGAATAAAACTCGAAACAACTCGAGCTCTTATCTTAAAGATGGTGGCATTCATGTTGCGAGAGCTCACAAAGATGTTTAATATGCCTCGGAGGCCGCTGTGGTCGATTTGGTAGCGGTGCGTGTTATCACTTGATATGCCGGTGAGTTCGAGGTTCGAATCTCTGTCACGGCAAGTAAAATCTTAATCATAGAAAAAGTTTTTTTCTAATAGCGGACACCCCTCGGCAGTCAATGGCAAACCCCTCCGAGGGTATTTCTGCCATGAAAAAGCTTCTCATTAAATACATCTGCCGTTCGGAATCGGCACAAAACTGTAAGTCCCTCCATTTGTGGTATAATATAAAGACGCACACCACAAATGGTAGGAGAAGCTCGGCCAAACACTGAGCTATATAGTGTACGCACCAAAATTATTATTATTATTATGCCTCGGAGTCGTGAGGAGAAAATGAGAGAAATCTTTAAGGAGCAATAATTAATTATTAAATTTGGGTCGCAGTTCACACAATTGAGTTTGTAATTTGTTTAAAGTAATTTGCGGATACTTTCTTTACAGCTTTCTCTTTCTCTTACTTTTACTCATTCTCTTTTCTTTTAATTTTTCTTAATCTTTCTATCCTTTTATTATTTCTCTTTATCTTATCTATCTCTCCTTATCTTTCATTTGTTCCAGTTGTAGATCTCATACTTTTAATAATAGTATTCCTATACTATCAAACTATGCCCGATGACAGTTCCTCTGAAGAAGAAAATTAATTAATATATAAATGAAAAAAAAACGCCTTTATACAATAAGTTGAAAAAAATTCAAAATATTTTTTTGTAAGAGTAGTATATGTACATACATACATACATATATCTTATGGAAATTTCAATTTTGTACTAAATAAAGCAAAGTTTAAGTCATGTAATGAGTATTATTTTTTTTCATTTACAGAATATTTAATTTAGGTTAACATATATTTTACAATAAAATTGTGAATTATTAAAAGTTGAGAATAAAAAAAAATCTTTTAACTTAAGTCTCAAAGTTGTCTTACTGTTATTTGGAATCATTAAGTAACAGCCATATGTAGCATACTTTGGAGCTGTCAAAATAATATCTCGCATTGTCGCATTTTATTTGCGGAGTTCCATATCGAACGCAATAATTCCACATGTTAAGAGTTCACCGAAATGACTATAAATATTTTAATTGAAAGGTGCTATTGAGATTTAGTATGATCAAAGAACATAAATGTATAAGAAGGGACAACACGTTACTTTTAGCAACGAGTGAATCTCCAGGGGCATGCTTTCTCTTTTGCTCAAATGAATTTTTTGATTGGCTAGAGTAAGAAAGCACGCCCCTGGAGATTCACTCGTTGCTAATAATAACGTGTTGTCCATTCTTATACATTTATGTTCTTTGGTATGATAACCCTCAATCAGTTGCTGAAAAATGTAGCGCCTAAAAATATGCAATAGTTTGCATCGAAAAACTGTTTCTTTCAACCAAAGAACATAAATGTATAAGCAAAGTATAAGAAGGGACAACACGTTATTATTAGCAACGAGTGAATCTCCAGGGGCATGCTTTCTTACTCTAGCCAATCAAAAAATTCATTTGAGCAAAAGAGAAAGCATGCCCCTGGAGATTCACTCGTTGCTTAAAGTAACGTGTTGTCCCTTCTACATTTATGTTCTTTGTTTCAACCCAAAATGTGACATGAGCGCAACATACATGATATTGCATTCGGTATATGCTGCTAATTTTAAGTTCAAAACAAAAAAATATTTTATACATATTTTTTAATTAACTGCAGTAATTCATTAATTCATTTTTAATCAACACAACCGTTCATCACTCGATTATATTAAAATCGAATTATGTCAAAGCGTAGGTGTTTTATTCCTGACAACTGTCAATTCAAAACCAAACACATCGAAATGCAAGAAGATTGAAAGCAATGCCTTCGCACTTGTCGGTATTGAAAATTAATTAAAACTCAATGAAATGGATATGAAAAGGACACTGTTGCTGACATTCATTTACGCTTACTTATGCACATACTTATTTACTTTCAATGTATGTAACGAAAAATATTTGTTTGCTTATAGCATGTAATGTGTAATCTACATTCACACTTTTATACCTCATTAAATCCGTACACAACCGCAGAGAAGTGGTGAACATTTGCGGCATTCGGCATTGTTCTTAAGCGTTTTTCAATTTCTCATTGCCTGCAATCACATGTACATACGCACATACGAACGCTCTGCTATTTTCACTGGACATTTGAAATTGCCTTACTATCTGTCTCTGAATGATTTTATCGACTTTTATTGAGCATTAATTTCATGGAAATTAAGTACACAGTGTTCAAGTGTTTGTGAAGTTCTGATTTAATTAAAACAATTAGCAGTGAACTGCGAATTCAACTTTCAAAAGGCTGACATTGGTGTACTTCTCGACACTGTATGAATTCAGATTATCTGATAAAACAGATGCGCCAACGCTAGCCATAATAAATCAGGAAACCCCAAAGACGCTATTCTGTAAGTCAATTTGAAAAAAAATTGCTTGAATTCGGATTTGTTTATAAAGAAAAAAAAAACAAGTTTCGAATCGAACTACGTTATAAAGTCAATACAGTACAATAAAAAAAAACTTCCATCAACTCCATACTATAGCCAACACTCGACGACACTCGGGAAAACTCACTCCAACTTCTTATTTTAAGTAACTCTCCACGAGGCTACTTGTTGTTTGATATGCATCCTGTTTGATCATCCTAACGCATCCTCGACAGGAATTTTTCCAAGTTAGCACCAGACAAGGATTTTAAACTTTAGTCATATACATAAAGTTTTTGGACTTACATAGTTCATAGATCTTGACAAAACGACCAATCGTTTATGAGATTATACCCTTTCTTATGGAAGTACGTGAAAGGGTTGTCCACCAGCGCCACATGACGGAAATAATGGAGTGGAGATAGCTTTTCAGCGATATAGCGATGAACATGTAGTTCAGCTGCCGCTTAGAGGAGGTCGAGTGGATTTCCATTTCAAATAATAATTATTTACTTGCTTCAAAACTTGTTCAGGCTCTGATCGGATTATTCTTCCCTACGCTCGTAACACAATCTCCGGTCGTCTATTGTGGCAAGGTTGCAACACTTAAATATCATATCAAAACTTATTTAATATCAAGGCACATTAAACAGGTAGCAGCATTAAAGAAAATGCAACCCTGTGGTATATTTTTTGATTTATTGTGTTCCATCACTCTTCAAAATATTTTAATAATTCTAAATGTGTTTCTACATTTTGCTTGAAAAATTGCTCTTATTCACATTGCTGTTATTCACACAATTCTGGAATGACTGACGAGTTATGCTTTCAAATATGCAAAAAATGGTCGGAACGCACACAACCGTTTGCAGAAAGCGGCATGTCGAAGTTTGTTTCAATTGGATATAAAAACCTGTTCCCGTCTTTTAGAATACAATGTCTCCTTTTTGAGTACATACATATGTATGTATGTTTTCCAAATCGCGTTAATGAAAAATTTGTATAAATTAGAAATTATAAATATACAAAATATTAACAAATATTGTTTTGTCAACAAAGTTGTTTTGTTTTTTTTTTAAGAAAAAACTTTGTTTTGTAAACAAAGTTTGACTTGTTATGGACCACATATAAGAAAAAACTCCAATCAGCTGCTAACATTATATTACCTGTTTATTGTACCATGATTAATATTCATAAAATTAACATTACGATGTGATTTACTTTAGCTTGAATCAGCATCTTTTGTGGTTCGCTCATTCCCAGCAATACTATACTCCGTAAAAGTTTATCTCACCTAATTTTCTGAACAGATGAATGGTGGGTCAGAGTCACAAGTCATTCTGTACCCGATGACCGCGTCAGGTTAGGAATCCAGTTGGCTTAACTCGCCAAAATGGAATCTTTTGCTTCTTGCGTGCCACCATATGGTGTTTGATCAGCAATATATTATATTCGCCAATAATGTTGCTAATCAATATAAATCACTTAAGTGCTCATGCTGACTGCAAAGTTGGCTCTAGACGATCAATATTAATGATGTTTACAATATATTTAATGTGCTTGAATATGCTGTCAACATGTCTGAAACTCCACTAAAAGATCAATATAGCCTTTCAATAGATACGTTTTGAAAGACCAATAATATTGTTCATCTAGGGGCTACTTAAAATATTGCTGATTTATTCCAATACTTTGCGAATAAAAACAATAACGAAGCATCGAACTAAACCGGCACTATCGGAAGGCCGAAAAGAAGCCAAAAAAAAACCAAAATCCCCTTTGACAGCTGCGTGTGATTGATAGCAGCTGGGTTTGAGAAACTTTGAAATTGAGTTGCAGGGTCAACTTGTAATCAAAATTTATTTATGATCACAACTTGTAATTTTGTATGGAAGTATGTCTCAATACATGATTCAATTATAAAAGGTTCTGTAATAAAGCAGCTTACTTTCCCGGATGACAAATCGGCTTCTTAACTCATGAAGAATGTTGCATATTCCAAAGTTTTCACTTGTAAAAGTAGTATATTGTAAACTTCTTCATACTAAAAAATACGTTGGCATTACTGACTCCTTTGTCAAATTTCTAATTTTTTGATTCATTGACATTTGATTTTGTGATTGCGTGAATTTTGGGTAAGTTTTGCAAAAAATCATTATTATTTCATAATAATATAACAATTTTTCATTTGAAACATATAAAATATCTTATTTCTAGTATAATTAACAAGAACACATGTAGACCGAACCCTTCTGTGAGGTATTATTTATTGTAACATTTTCTGGCCGAGAACCTGGTGAGTAAATTTTGTTTTGTTTTTATTTGATTGCGGCAATGATAAATCCATTTATTTGCAGAATATGTTTCCCCAGTCAGGAATATAATTATATACATTTGAATATGCATTTCCATTGCCGATCGCGTGGTGCTTTGTAAACATATATGTATGTATGTACATAACCACCACCAAGGCACACACACACGTAGATAAAATTAAATATCAGTTGCAACTATAAGTATTTTAAAATAGAACCTTTTTGTTTATAGGTTCCTTCGAACGTTTGGTGTTTCCTGTTCCAACTGCAAAGCAAACTTTTTTTCCTACCTCAGACGCACACACACACACGCAAGTAAAATTGAATACAGCAACTGCAACTGGGAACATCTCGATGGCGATCATGTCAAGGGTGAGTCTAAATCTGGAAGAAGCTGCCGGTACTACACGCGTTGTAGAATACACAGCCGATGATCATAATGGCTTCAATGCCGCGGTGAAGAAAATAGGGCATGCCCACCACCCTCAGGTGTACCATAAGGCGAGAGCTATCACGGGGGCTATGGCTACGATCACGGTCATTCTGCCGATAGTTATGTGGAAATCAAGCAACACAATTAAATGAATGGTGTGTAAAATGCGAGCGATTCAACGAGAATGTGGCTTTATATGTACTTATAAGAGTAAATTAGTTGAACTGTTTTTTAATCGTGTACTACTCGTATAGATAAGTATGTATTCTAATCAAAAATAAAGCTTTTTTTTTGCTTAATTATAAATATGACAAATGATATTGAGAAATTTAAATAAAATTTAGCAGGAAAACGTGTTATATCCTATTCTGAAACATAGGATACTTTTTATAAAATATAAGTTAGAATGGCACTTCCCATACATGCGCTGGACTGATAAAATTTGGTGTGGATGTTTGAATATAAATAAAATCAGTTTCAGGACATTGGAAGAGTGGGCGTACCAATTGTGAATTTTTGATGCCGCATTTCTTAGAATAAATGTATGTATGTGCGTTAGAGTACTGGAATGATTTTGTTACACACAACGGTTATCTTTTTTTTAAATAAAATTTTAAATATTTTTTGCCAACTAAAATAGAGTTCTCTCTTTATACATTTTATTTGTGTAAAATAGCAGGGTCAAATCTCGCGGATATTAGTTAGTTAATACATAAATTATATAATTACTTAAAAATTGTATTTTGATACGTATTTTACTAAGTTGTTTCTACTACCATTTCGCAAAAAGGGATCACATTATTCCCTCTTTCTGCGTGCTTTCAAAATACAACTATAGATTAAGGAGTGTCAGATTTTAGCTGTCAGTAAGTACATAACCTTTTATAATTGAATCATGGTCTCAATATACACTTTTAATTTCTTCACTCAAAAAATGTTTTATTATTAAAGACGTTTGTTGTTTTTTTATTTTACTTTTTATTCTTATCAATTGATTTGTTTTATGTTTTTATGTTTAAATTATAATATTTTTTTATATATTTGTATTTATGTATGTACGTATGTATGTGTGTATATGTGTATAATATATATTTATTTATTACAATACTTGTTTATTTTAGTTTACGTTGAATGCTTTTCATATCGATTTCTATCGACTACTATCGAAGAATATGCACTGCTATCGTCTGTATTTTGGTAACATTTAACAGTTTGCAATATGTTTTTTTTTTTGCTTTTCGTAAAATTTACTATGGTTAATTTATATTTTTATGCAGTTTTGAGTGTTAATTTTTTACCAATTCTACTAACTTAAGTTAAAGTAAGAGTGAAACTTTTTTTTATATTTTAATATAACTAATTAAAAATAATTTTCGGTAATGCTGCTAAACTAGTATTTTTAGTAATCGTTTTTATTCATTTTTCGGGCAAAAATATAATTTTAATACATTTTACCCAAACATGTTCTGTTTTTTTTTCAATATTTTACCATATTTTTTGTATACATAGTTTACAATCAGTAATATCATTTGGTTTGCAAGCATAGTTTTCACTTTTATTATTTATTTGTATATCCTTTTTTGTTTATATATTAATTTTTACTTATTTTTTGCCTACACTTATCAGTGTTGACTTTTACTAGCTTTTAGGTACGTAATATATTTTATAAATATACATATATATATAAATATACATATATATATACATATATTATATAGTTGTTTTTGTTATTCTCTATTTATCTGCAGTACAATTATATTCATAGAAAGATGTATGAAATTAAACAAGAAAGTTTTTAAATTTGTAAAACTCATTTGCCCGAACGAAGTCTGAATGAAATGCGATTTTTTCAAAAAGAAAAAACCATGGTGGAATTACATATATACAGGTGATGGCAGTAAACCGAATAGCTGTAAATTTTGACATAGCCCGCTGGCTTATTTCCAGTGTTGCCCACTCTCCTACCCTCAATTGCAAATAATAATAATATAATTTTGGCGCGTACACTATATAGCTCAGTGTTTGGCCGAGCTTCTCCTACCATTTGTGGTGTGCGTCTTTATATTCTACCACCAAATGGAGGGACCTACAATTTTGTGCCGCCTCCGAACGGCAGATGTATTTAATGAGAAGCTTTTTCATGGCAGAAATACCCTCGGAGGTTTGCCATTGCCTGCCGAGGGGTGACCGCTATTAGAAAAAACTTTTTCTATGATTAAGATTTTGCTTGGCCTGACCGAGATTCGAACCTCGAACTCACCAGCATATCGAGTTATAGCACGTACCGCTACCAACTCGACCACAGCGGCCTCAATTGCAAAAGCAAACTAAAATATGAGTAGTTTTGTTTTGCCTCAAGGCAAATTTGATGAGTTAGCGTTAGTAAGGAGCAAAATTAATTATTTTTTTTCCTTGCAGTGGTACCGAAAATGTCAAAATAATGTTGTTTGCTTGCATTTCATTAATCACAGTCTGATTTCTGATCATCGTACATTTCAACTAGTAGGATAACCATGAGTTACTACGTGTTTTTAATGAATGCGAAAACATTTTCGTACCGGTATTGATTTCTTGCAGTTGTGTGTTATTTATTTTATAATCTAACAAAATAATTTTCTAAAAATTATAGTATATCTTATTTTTTTTTCTCTTTTAAATAAAGAGCATTTGTCGTCTCGTCCACGTCACATAATTGGAAAAATTTTAAAGTTTTGACGAGCACGTATATTTCAAAAGACGATTGAACATTATGCGTTATCACCTCGTTTTTGTGTCTTCATTCGATCGTCAAAACGGAGCTCATCAAACATTTTCGTTTTTAACTCGTCAGTAGTTTAGTTATTTGTGTATATTTTTAATACGCTACAATTAAAATAGTAAATCAAGAATGAAAAAATGCTGCATATATATTTATTATAATATGTTTCCTGATTTCTTGTCGGTTGCTAAGGCTCTAACAGAACTTTACTTAAAAATCTGTACGGCAGAAAGAAAATTTTAATAGCGATGTGCAAGTTTTAATTATAACTTTGCCATAATAATTTAAGATTTGTTTAATAGCAACGTAGAAAATAAATTCTAGAAAGGAACTGTTGAAAATGATATAGATTATTCCTTTTACATTTTCAAAATATGCGACAACCTGTTCTTAAATTTTAATGTCATTTGAGTCAGACGTTCCATTAATACTCTGAAAGATAAAACACCAATACACTAACAAAGCTTGCACCTAGAGCCTGTCACATTCACAGCTTGTCAGAAAATTAAGAAGAGAAGACTTGAATTGCTAATGAAACTGTACTAAATATTTCTGATTTTGAATTGCAAATATTGAAATTGTAAAAGTTTGATGTCTCCAAGTTCCTTCACAAAATCATCTCTTGGAGACTATTTTTGTCTCCACTGAGCAACATACGAGTACCTACCTAAATATGACCAGAGTATGGTATGTCCGGATTGGGCCTCGTAATCAAAGAGTAGTTTCTGATTCTGAATTTACATACATACATAACATATGTAGTGTATATTTCAATTTTGATGTATGTATAAAATTATATGTACATATGCAAATCTAATCCAAACAATTTACATGAATTTAAAAAATTTTTTATTCCTGGACTTATTTTCTCTGCTTTTTACTACTTTAAAAATGCATGCCACTGTTAGGACAGTCTGTCATTTGGTGAATTCGAACTGACGTCACCTGTATATAATTCCACCCGGAGAAAAAACCTAAAATTTTAATATTTAAAAAATTGTTTAATTGTTTAATAAAACGTTTTTTAATGGCCAAGCATGGTATGCTCTTTGTTCGCGTATTAATGTTCCTCATGTTGTTTTTTGATTGTTAAATAAAATTTAGCTGCTGTCTTTTAGGATTATCTATTCTCCTTCGTACTTTTCTTTTTTATGTAATGATTGCGTTTTGTGATTTCTCTCTTTCTCTCGCTTTTGTTCTCAACCTCTTTATCGCTCTTTCTCTCTTTTTCCCAAACCATGAATTACACTGGTGCTTAAACTGTTTTGTTTCAAATATTTTTATGTTCTCCTCACTTTTAATGTGCGCTCTTACAACAAATTGTTTATAATTTACTCGTTATTTAAGATATATAATTATATTGTTCATGAATATATGTATGTATGTATGTTTACATAAATTCAATATTTTCTTTTATGTACGCTATATTATCTTACTTACTCTTATGCGCTTTCTGGTTGTCTAATCAATGAGGCGGATGTCAATAATATCATTCGTTTCATTTAATATACATATTTTTGTTTTTATTTTTTGGTAATATTTACTTTGAAGTTCAAATTTTAACCAATTATTACACGGTTATTTCCAACAAGCTGTCAAAAACAGTTGACCAAAAACTTTGCTAACAAGTAATCAAAGACAGTTGTTTGACAATTGGTTGGTTTTATTTGACACTTGTCATAATCAGCTGTTCGAATGGCCGCGTTTTTAAAGAAAGCAACCCATAAATACAACTTTTCATTAGACGGCTTCTAGCCATTTATTTATTTAATTTTTATTTACTTAATTTATTATATTTTTATATTTTTTTTCCAAGGTACAACATTTAGGTATTTTACTGCTTTCTCTCTTTACTGTTTCTATATGCCTATTCAATTTCCACTATTTAATTTGTCTATTTGCTTAACTGTTTCATTTTTATAAATATCCGTTTTCAACATTTATTAAAACTCTTTTGTTTTTAACTGCAAAATAGCTGTATAAGTAAATACATTACTTTCATTGCTACGATGATATGATTGTGATGTAAAATATTTGCAACTAAAATTTTGTATGAAATATTTGTATACAAATACACAAACACTCAACATGAAATCTTTTGCTTAAGCGACCCACACAGTTTTTGTAAGTTCCGAATAGTAAATACGATTTGCCGAAAGTCGATAAATTCAAAAATTGCATCTCTCATTTTTAATGGGGCATTCTGAAATTATTGATATCAGATGCGTAATTAGCGGATTTTGAGAGGTATTATTTTATACACACTTGATTTTAAAATGGCGCAGCATTTCACCGCTAGGTGGCGCTGTGAACGATATTTTTAGAAAACCCAAACCTATGGTCTGATGAATTAATAAAATTTAATATTTACATTATGGGAAATGTATCCGCTAAAATTTAGTTAAAAAATAACTCGTTTTTGCTGGTTTAAACAATAGTCGTAAGACAGAATATACTCGTATCTGTCTTACTTGTTAATTTCTAGCTTTAGCTTGATCGAATATTCCACAGCGTAAACTCATTGACACACAGCAACACTAATCCCACTTAACTAAACTAACTTAAAAGAAGAACAAAAATGTAAATAAGGAATTTGTTTAAAAAAAATACATCCATCAACCATAACCTCTTTTTTGAAACTCGTGCGAAATCTAATTCTCATTTTCTTATCAAAAGGCTTTATTAATATACATAAGTAATTAAAATATATTTATTAATGGTTAACTATTAACAGAATATAAATATTTTTTTAATTGCTGTTCTTCACAATAAAAACAGCCTTTTTTATTCCTGAGAATGATGGCAACTAAAGATTGATAAAGAGTAAAATATGTTTGCATGTAAAGCCACAGTTTTCATTTGAAAACTTATTTATAAATAAATAACTTACTTCAGAAAATCTGTACATAAACGGGTATTGTAAAAATAGAAATAAAATAAAAATAAAAATAAGAATAGGAATAAAATAAAAAAATGAACAAAATCCAAATAAAGAAATTCTAAAATAATATTTCTAGGCATATTTTAATGGCATTTTTTACTACCATTTCCCCTTTCACACTTCACTGCGTAGTGTTCGTGCGTCTATAATTTTTAGCGAGTCTGTGTCCTTGCATACTTCAATATTTCAATAATACCACTAAAACTTGTATGGAATATATAGTTATGTTTATGTTTGTATGTATGTATGTGCTTGTTTATAACATTAACTGCGGCTACATTACATTAATGTACATACTCATGAGTGCATGTTTGTATTTAAAAATATATATTCATTTAGCTTTTATTTGTAAGTTGGCGTGAGCAAAAATACATTTTAGGGATGATTTTTTTTATTTTAAAAGTTTTTTCAACATGCAAATAAATGTTAAAATAATTTTGTTTAGTATTTATTTTGTTCAAGCCAAAACAAAAAACTTTTAGCAGTGCAACAAAAAAATATCCATTTAACTAATTTTAAGCAGGCCAATTTCCAAGATATGTTTGCAGTATGATTTCCTTTAATGTTCACTTCTCCCTTACATTTCTACTTTGCCTTACATACTTATATTTATTTTTATGTTTGAGTAGCATATTTTTGCATATTTTTAACATTCTTGTACATACATATTTATTCGATACAAATTCTTCACTGAGCTGATTTGCTTTGCTATCGTATTGTTGCACATTCTAGTTGATTGTTTTACATTACCATGTTTGCGTTCTCTTGGTTATTATAGTATTTCTTTAAGTTTGCTTTATATTTTTAATACTTTATTTTATTTTCTAAATATATATATTTCGTTTTTGCATTTGCGTATTTTTTTTTTTGGTTTTTTTGTTTTTACTCGTTTTACATCTAAAGTTTTTAAGTTACATATTTAAATTTTATTTTTGAACAGTTTCATGAAAGATGTAATTGAAAAAACACATCTAGAACTTTTTGTTGTTAATTTTGAATTTAATGTAAAATTTGCTAGTAACTACTAATATTTTGTTTAGCGAGTTCGCTTAATCAATTAACTATCAATAGAACGAAACAAATTGTTATAGAGAATAGTTGTTGTATTTCGTAGTTATAATAGAGCGCAAGATTTTGAGACATTATGCAATTATAATAATAGTATTTGTAGTAGTAATGGTAATGGTAATGGAAGTGGTAATGGTAGTGGTAATAGTAGTGGTAATGGTAGTGGTAACGGTTGTGGCAATGACAGTAGTAATGATGGTGGTAATACTAGTGGTAATGATAGTGATAATGGTAGTGGTAATGTTGGGGGTAATGGTGGTGGTTTGGGTAATGGTAATGAAAAGCTAATAGTGATAGTAGATAGTAGGTAGTAATCGTAATAATAATGATCGTGGTCTTGATCATGATAATGTACGGTCATAAAAAAAATAATATAAATGTAATTGCAATGTAATGCAATGGCAATGACAAAGTATTTTAATGGTAATGGTATAGCAACGGGAGTCCTGAGTACGGTAATGGTAATGGAAATAGTAATAGTACGGAAAATGGTTAGGACTTATAATGATAATGGCAAGGCAATGTGAGACATGAATGTGGTAATGGTAATGTATTTGGGAATAATTATGTTGAAAGTAATTATAAGTACAAAAAAAAGATACTGCTGCGACACGACAGTTATTGTGATCATATTAAACTAAGTAATGGTTGTGATAACTTTATTGGTAATGGTACTTTTATTAGTTAATGAAATTACTCAACCTTGATCGTCAAGCATTTATGATGTAAATTCTTATCGAATGGGATGAGTGTAAAAAATGGCGGACATTATAACCCGGTTTGGTGCCAAAAAATATTTTTCTGTGACGCATACGAAGCTTTCTAAAAATCATGAGCCTCTTTTCTTCTCGGTCTCAAGCTTTGTCAATCAATATATCTAACTCTCTACTATAACTCGGTTTTCTTATTAATAAAAACATGACTAGATTTTATAACTACATACATTTTCCTATCAAGAAACGATACAAATAGATCTCATCAAAACTGTTCTAACAAAGTTAAGTACATGCATACATATTTACGTAAATGCAAAATCATCAAAACTTAATTATCTCACCAAATACTTTAGTAATTTCCCACATTCGTTTTCATTGCAAAGGGACCGGAATTCTTTAAGTCACTCGAGCAAATTTATTGCGCGAATGGATTTTGTGTAGTAGCGCCTGGTATGTCAAGATTACCGCCCGAAGTCTGATAGGTGCCATAGCTATTGCCCGTGCCACCATTTGGATTCATCTCGTTCAGACGCGCATTAGAAAGCGCACGCGGTATCGGATTACTGGGTACACCATGTGGCGCCAGATGTGACGTCTCCTCAGCCACCTATTCCAAAAGGCAATTATTTCTTGTGACTCGACAAATTGTTACACTCAAAGAGCTTACCTGACGTGGATCCTCCGTTGGTGGCAGGTCCGAAATGAAGCCCTGATCTTTGCGATAGAAATTCACGAAAATGAAAACACCCAAAACGACGAGGCAAGCCAAGCCATATCCGCGGAACGTTTTCGTTGTACCATAATAAGTGACGAACATACCGCCAATAATTGCACCACAGCCGCGTCCCAATCCATGGTGTACGCCCTGCAAGACGCCCTGAGCCGATGCCCTTAGATGTTTGGGTGAATTGTGCGCTATATACGAACAGGAAGCAGCCCAGACGGCAGCATGTGTCACGCCTTGCATCAGCTCGAATGGCAAGACCATCCACGGGTTGGTTGCATAGGAAATGTATAAGAAGCGTATCACATTGCCGATCAAGCCTAGGCACAACACTTTAATATGACCGATTTGTGTGATGAAGCGAAAACTGTAGAAGTAAGCGAAGATCTCGGACACGTGATTGATTACAGAGGCAATGCCAAAAAGTGTAGGTGTGCCACCATAGTCTTGTAGATGCCAAAAGAGAAAAGTGAAGATCAGGCCGATGCCGAAACCCATAAACCAGGCGACAAATAGAAAGGAAATTGTTTTTATATCCCTAAAATGTGTCAACACAGTCAACCATTCGGGCATTTCTTTGGTGGTTTGAGCAAATATTTTCGATTGTGCACCAACAGCGGCCTGTGGTCCCTTACCCGCCACCGCCGAGCCACTGCCAACGGCCAGTGAAGGCAAATTCAACTGTGCTGCCAATTCGGCCATTGAATCATCCTCCGCTTGTTTATTAGCTGCAGTCTCCGGATTTTCAGCGGTTTGCTGCTCCATATCGATCGGATCGTATTTGAATGTAATCTTTGAGGCTGCACCGATGGCACAGGTCATCAACACAGAGAAAATGGCAAAGCAGATATTGTAATTCTTCTCCATATGACCAGCACCGCAAGGATGATGCGAAAAACGTGTGGAATGATCGAGGACAATACCAACAATGAACATGGAAATGCCCCAACCGAGTGAGCCGAACATTCGCTGATGGCCATACTTGTCCGCATCGTCGCCAAGCAAAGTGATAACCGCCGAGTCGGCGAGTGTGATGGCTGGTGCGCTAAAGAATTCGCCTATGAGTATGACGAGCAAGAGCAGGAAGAATGCTTTTTGAATATCCTGCGAAAGGAGTAGAGGAAATTAAAAAGAAAACAGTTACGGAAAAGTCTGGAAGTGAAATACTTACGGGAGTGCGATAAACCATAGATGAGAAAATGGGACTGACATAGTCGCGATGCTGTTTATCATTGTAATTGCTAACAAAGTTGATGTGAATGGGTGAAATTCCGGCATCAATTCGAGGGATTATCGAACGCTTGCGTCTGTTAGAAAAGGGAGCGAATGCGTGACGGCACATAACGTTTCCGTTTTTTTTTTTAACTTTAACTTGAACTTGAACTCACCTGCTATGCGATTCCTCTACTACTTCACTAGCCGGCATCGTAGCTGCACCATGCAAAGCTGTTTCTGAATCAAAAGTCTCCACGCTTTCTTTATTCATATCAGCCATGTCATAGGCAGTGAGGTCACGTTTGGTACGCGTCAGAGTTAAAACGAAATCGGTTTCATTTTTGCGTTCGATGCAATTTACAGCTTCCGGTTTGATAAAACTCAAAGGAATCGTGAATAGAACCCAGCAAGCGAGTGAGGCCATAAGTAATTTCTTGCCTTGACGACATCTAATAACAACAAAAGCAATAAAGCGAGGAAAACAAAGCAACTACCCATGCACAACAACTTGTTATATAAATACTTACCGATCCGCGTAGGAACCCCAGAAGGGTGCCGATAAGAACTCCACAAATGGGCGCATGCCAATCAGTATACCGCATTGACCCGGATTCATGCCCATTTGCTTGAAGTAAACGCCCATTAGCGGAAAGAGTGAACCGAAAGCGGCAAAGAAGAAGAAATAAAAGGCCTTCACAGGTATGAGTTCGTGTTCGGTTGGACCGAAAAGCATTTCGATAACATCGCTGTGACCGCGTATTTTGTGCGTTGATTCCTTGGCTTCCGGATAACTAAAGTGGGAAATTTGTATTATTATTATCAAAAACCACAAATTATTGTTATTAGTAAACTTAATAAACTTACAGCGTTGGATCGACTTCGCCAGTGGCCTCCACATCGACGCGTGGACGTGCAGCCATCCCATAGGGTTGTTGCGGTACCCCTCCGATGCTATCATTCGGCATACCTCCACCATAGCCACCAGCGACGCCTGGATCCGCATAACCGCCACTTTGGTCGTAACCACCTGTTTGATCGTAGCCGCCCATCTGCTGTCCATATCCGCCGCCGCCGCCGCCGCCGACGCCGTAGCTGGGCTGCTGTTGTTCATAGCCACCGCCGCCACCACCACCTGCGAATGGGTTGGGCGCACCACCATATTGAGCCATGCTTAGAAGACTTCTATTACTATTTCCACTGTCTGTCGTAAACAATCACTGTGTGAAAATATATTCGGTTGTTCTTGCAGCAATGATGCCTCTTGTTTTTTTTTTTTTGGTCTCTTTTGTTTGACTTCACTGCAGGAAGTTGGCTTTTGTTTTAGCGCCTCCGACTGTTTTATGAATCTTTCCCAAATTAACGTCCGTTGCCCTTCCTTAATTTTGCCTGCTACTGCTGCTGCTTACTACGCGTTTACTTTTCTATTTAACCTTTTCTCTGCGCTCGTTTGAAATAAATCTTTTGTAATTTTTTCTGAACGTTAGCGTTGAACTATTTCTTGTGCTTGTCGTTTCTTAATAATCATAAACGTACTCATTGTTTCGATTAGTCGCACTAGGCTTTATTAATCTGTAAAAGGAATGTAAAAAAAAGAAAATTAAACTCACGTCAGGGAAGAAAAGGGTATATAACAAATTGGCAAAAGTTTCCGTTTGGTGGTAAACTTACTTTGCTATTTTTCTAAAAGAGGGTAACCGCATTGACAGATGGCAATGATAATTCCGATTAAATTAACATAATATTTTGTTTTATTTTAATGACTTGGTCAGTTTAATGTTATTAAATGGAATAAAAGAAAAAAATTATAAATTAATAATATTTAAAAAATTAACTACTTTTGTTGTTAAACATTTTTTTTTAATATACTTCAGCTTTCTGCGGGACTTAATTCATTTAGCCATCCCCTGGGATATAAGAACGCATGTAATGGATCGATGATTTTTTAAAAAGCTGATATATTTTCCTAAAATCTTAAATAAATAATTATTTCATCTGGATCAATTTATTCTTTTTATTTTCCTTTTTATTCCTTTTATTGAATCAGTTAACTCCCTAGATAATTCCAAATTCAGATCAAACGCTACAGTCTGTCTAACCTCTAACAACAATTCATATTTAACGTGCTTCTTTACTCATTTTTTCTTTTTTATCGTACCATAACCTCATAGAGCTCAAGCAGCTATTCTTTAATTTTCTTTTATACTCGTTTTATTTTTTTCAATTACACTTATTTCAATGCTAAAAATCGCGTGCAATTAAATCAATGTGACGGCTGAGCATTGAAAATGTCAACCAGCTGTCTGTCTCTCGTCTTACCTAGCTGCCATTTTTTAAAACTTTACTTATCACAGCGTTCCACTCTCATCAGCTCGCTTTGTGCTCATTTTCTTTAGAGAGTAAGAGCGTAACTGAGTTGTTGGGTGTGGGGTGTAAGCACTGATATTTGTAAGCGCCTATTTTCATGCTTTTATTTGCTGTTATTTTTTCTATTTAATATATTATTTAACAACTTGAAAATCAAATAAAAATTCTCAAAGCGCACACTTTGGAACGCTACATACTTAGTTTAGATTTAATTTTCTCATATAATTTTCTTTCACAATTTGCCTGCGTGTCATAAATTTATGACTTTATTATAGACAGCAAATAACTGTCTGTGAGCTTATAATTCGTTTGTAAATTTTTTCTTGGTGTCTTCACTGTCGCACACTCACTGAAGTGTACTCATTGCTTTTGGTAATTTATGTCATGTTCACTTGTTGTACTATAATAAAATGATTGATGGGCGATGCGCAATACACCAAGAGTACGATGAATGAAATAAAACGAGAAGAGCAAGCAGCTAGTGAGTTGAAATTGAATGACTGCGTTTGAAGGCTACAGGCAAAAAGGACATACGCATTAAAGTTTGTGGTTAGCTTTATGCCCGCAACAGCTAATACCTATATGGCATTTTTATAATGATTATGGCGTATGTGTGTGTGTGTTGATTCTAATAGTGAAAGCATAGCGTAGAATTTAAGAAATTATGAACATGTTTTTAGTTAAATTAAACAATTTGCTCTTGAAAGAGCTCACTAGCAAACTGCAAGTATTCAAAAACTCAAAATAAAAAACATTGATTTTCCACGGATTTTTTTAAGAAATCACAAAATTGATTGCTTTCTGTTCTCTCCGGAATATGTGCAAATTTAAAATTATGTTTTTTAATTAAATAAAAACGCAAAATTGATAAAATGTAACAAATTATTACTCGTTTCGAGAAATTGCATTTTTTTCAATCACTCGAATATGATGCAAAATTTAATCAAAGTTTCAAGCTTTTTATAACAAAATTTTTAGCATTTTTTTGAGTATGCAGTTTTTGGACTCATTAAATTTTAGTCTAACAAAGTGCAAGTTTCAAGTATCTGCAAGTTATCACCGAGTTTTGACAAATTTTTTTACTGGCAGCCTCCTCCATACAACGCAAAACCGCGATTATTTTTTTAATATGGAAGGAATTGCGAACGAGCATTAGAAAAATAAAATTGTCAAAAATCAGTCGTAATTCCTAGCTACTATAAATTTGCACTTTGTTGCTCTAAAATTGAATACGCTACAAATATTCTAAATAATTTTTTTTTTTAAGTTGAAAACTTTGATGAAATTTTGTTTAATTATTGCTAATTTTGTTTTATATTAAACAAGTGGGTTGTTATGGCTTTTATTAGAGGTTAAACTGTACTTTAGATGAAACTTAACAAATATTTAATAAAAAAGAGATATTACGAGTAATATAAAATATTTATAAACAGAATTCAATAAATCAAAAAGAGAAGAATTTAAAAGCATAACATCAAAAGAAGTAATATTGCTAAAAGTATTAAATTCAAGAGTGTAATGCAAAATACAATCTTAAAAAATTAAAAGAAAGAATACAAAATATCTAAGAAAGAGAAATCGAGAAAAATAGAATTTGAGATCAAATTAAAATCATTTAAAGCACGTACCAAAAGAGCATTTCGCGTATATTCAGTTTTACAGTTTTCAGTGTAGAAAGGCAAAAATTTTCGCAAATTGCGCTGAGGAATGTTGAAATTAATACGTCTTAAAAGAAATGTACAGTCCGAAGAACCATTTATAATATTGAAAACGAAAGAAAGAGAGAGAACAGAGCGTGTTGTTACCAAAGACGTCAGATTAATTAATAGTAAACGACTAATATACGGTGGAATAAGATCAGAAAAATTTAAAGACCTTAGTGCAAACTTTTAAAAAACCTTTTGAAAGCGCTCAATTCTATTTATGCGGTTTTTATTGAATGATCTCCAGATGAATGTGGCATATTCCAAATTAGAACGAACAAAATATGAGTATAATAATTTAAGGGTATAGGGATCTGCAAATTTAGTACAGTTTCGTCTTAGAAAACTCAGAAGAGAGAAAGATTTTGAAACAACATGTTTAAATCATTAGTTCAAATCTTCAAATCATTAGCATATAACAAAAAATTAGCGAAACAAAAACACGCACTAATATCCTTTATAAATAGTACAAACAGTAATGGTCCCGAAATGCTTCCTTGTGGAGCCCCAGACGAAGCAATAAATGTGTCTGAAATTTTTTCATCTACTGAGACTACACTATTAGTTAAGTAGGATTCAATCCGCTTCAAAAAAACTGAATGAAAGCCAAGAGAGCCTAACTTCTTAAGTAAAATCGAATGAGAAACTCTGTCAAAAGCTTTGCTAAAATCTGTATATATGCAATCAACCTGGAATCCAGCGGAGAAAGATGAAATGCAGTATTCTGAAAATACTGCTAAATTAGTCATCGTAGACCGTGTTTTAATTCTTTTGCTGATTGTACGTTGTAGTGGTAAATACTCATTCATCAACATTTAGAAATATTTTGTTAAGATCCTTCCACATTCAAACATCTTTTCTAAGCGCACAGCCAAGCAAACGTGAAAGTTTCTCTCAAAACCATCAATTCGTGATACTACTCTATTTGCAAACTGCATAGGAATATCGAAGAAAATAACTGAATTATTTTTTGGATAATAAAGGCGAGAAATTAGCGATTTTAATCGAAGAGGATTTTATTCCATTTTGTTTTATGGGTATATTTTTATTTCGAACTATAAAATTTTGGAAAACTTTTCTTCAGGTAGAAAAATGTTTTTTTTACTAATAAATACTTTGCAAGCAGAAAGAAACGCTCCTCCGAAATAACGAAGAATTCTCTGACGCTCGAAAGTGTTTGTTGGACATATTTTTTTTTTTGTATTTGCTTAAATTTAATTTTCTTAATTGTATTTTTCAACTAATATTACAGCTTGTGATTACGTTATAAAGTTTCCTACTTCATCTACGACTATTTTCCACGTGGTTGTCATTTATTTCTACGATTTTTTCTAAAATTTGCCGACTTTTCTTTGCATATTTTCTTTGCATGTTCTATTACTTATTAACCTATTTTCCCTTTTAGCTGAGTTTCATATTTCAGTTGAGTGTCAGTGTCGCCATTTAGCATTCTTCTATGTCAATGTGCAAGACTCGCATAGGTCATTTAACAATGTACGGGCATACAAATGCACTGACATACATCTATTATATTTATATATACATAATGACATATACATATGTATATAGTTACTTTCATTTGTAAGGTCGCACGCAAATATTTGTATGTATCGAATGTCACCCATAATTTCAAAGAGAAAGTGCTCAATATAATCGTACATAAATGTATGTACATTCGAGTATATTTATATAGTTAGTATGTATTAAAGTACATTTTTAAGTGGTCACACTTGTGTGCCATGGCGTATGTGCATTCAGCTCTCTGCCAGCTAGCTACTCGCTATGCCCACACACGAGTAGTTCTAGTATTAACGACATTACTCATACGTCACGCATACCCCAACACACAGTTATCGCTATCATTTGCTGGATTATTAACATGTTTATTGTTTTGTTTTCGTTATTCTATGCTGCTATTCTGCAATGTATTGGAAATTGTATGCAACGAGTTGTGTTCACTTAAACGGATATGAATGTTGAGTATTTGAAATGATTTCTGTCGAATTATTTATGACAGAAAAGAAATGATGAGCCTTGAAAGTTTTATGAAGGATGCTGCTACAATTTTTCATTTTTTTTTGCATTAACTTAATTTTTCTGGTACTACTATGTTGCTTTGTCACCAAGGCCATGAAATATAAATAGTTAGTTCTATTTTAAGCAAGCAACATAGAGAGCTTAGAAAAAGACAACTTTGACATTGTGAGAGTTGTCTTTGTTGTAAAGCATAACGCATATACTTTTTATTCAGTGAATTTGCAATTACAAATTGTGTTTATTCGCAGTGGTTCATTTTGACAAATTTTTGGCAATTTATTTCCTTTTTACTTAATACAAGCATAATTTTTTTCAATTAAAAAACGACTCATTTTCTAGCAAAAATCATATAAATCGCTTATCAAAATGCTTACTAATTTCTCTGAAGATTAAAAAAAAACTCAATTACGAGTTTGTAGTTTTGTAGTCCATTTAATTTTATTATAAAAACGTTCCAGTTTCAAGTGAGTATTTTTTTTTCTGTTTTTCCTCATTTGATTGCTTAAAAGGATTGAATTAAATTTATTTTTAATTGAAAAAATCACAAAAATCAACAGTTAATTTTAGCCATTAAAAAATGGCATATTTTTATACAAAAGTTATATGTGCTTTGTATAAAACTGTAAACTTTAAAATTTTCTAAAACTTGTGAGAAAAAGTTTGCAATCAATTCGCGTGCTTGCGCCAAGTGAGAGACATTAATGCCGAAAGCAAAAAAATGTTGATGCCAGAAAATTATACACACATTTTTTTTAAGAATATGTATCAAAGTGCCATATTATAATATAATTATTCGGTAAGATTTTTCAATATATGTTATTTGATCCAAGAAATATTATATGAAGGTGAGCTAAACAAATCCTTTACAAAGCAAAAATGCTTTCACACTCATAATAAATTACTAAACAAAACTAAAATTAAAATACTGTAAAAATAAAAAATAAAACATTTTAGACCCTTCTGAAAAATGCAGTTCATTCAGTTTTAGAATAACAAATTTCAAGTTTTAAGTAGTTTCAATTTTTGTTCATATAAACAAAGTCTTGTGCTTTGGTTAAATGGCAGTAAATGCAAAAGAGCGTCTGTAAAAAAATTCGTCAAAAATCAACTGTCATCTGAAGTCAATTGAAACTTGCACTTTATTAGACATAAATCGTATGGACTATAAAACTGGTTACTTGAAATTTTTAAACTTTTTTTTTATTCTATACTTTTTATGAAAATGTGTCGCATTTCTCTTTTTTAGTTTTGGGTTTATTTGCTTTAGTAAGTTAATGCACAATAAATATTTCAATTTATAGAAAAATATAAATTATCATAATTGATGCGGTCACAATTATAAGATGGAGTGTTAGTTTTTTTTTAATATTGACTCATATTTTAAAAAAAAAAAAGCAAATAGAAATAAATTAAATGTGTTGTTGTTATGGAAATTTTAAAAGATTTCAATTAATTAATATATAGTTACGGCAAGCCGAAAAGCAAGCGCATTCCGAAAGATAGCCAAAAATTTTCAAATATGACAAAAAAGCATGCAACAATAGTTCCAAGGTGAATCGAAAAATGAGTACGAAATTCGCTGCTAATGAGAAAAAGAGTAATAAAAACAAATTCATCAGATCTGAGTATTTTGGGAAAAATGTTTATTGATCTAAGCTTGCAAAATTTAAGTAGATAGTTCGAAACATGAATAAACTGACCTGGTGTGATACAAGTTTAAACAAATTTTTTTTTACCTTAAACTTTACAAAATAAAAAAAGAAGGTTTTATTTTCTGTACTTGAAGAAAGCGTGTAACATTTTTTTATGTATCTTTCACATTGTGTTTCTCGTATCTAATAGAAACGTTTTAAACGTTCGTAAAAAAACACTCCTGCAGTTGCCAAAAAATTCAAACTCAAAACCATGTCTTTCGCGAAATGTTTGCCAAGCTATCAAAGGAAGGTAAATCTATACATTATTATTTTGTTTATTCCTCCTGCTCACACAATTATACATCTATGTACTCTTGGCTCAAGACAAAATTATTTGGCTTAATCGCCGAAAAAAAGTTCATGTACTTTCATCTAAGTATTTCTGCAGACTGCAGGTATGTCTGTATGTATGCACGAGTGTTGGCATAGGCAGCCGCAAATGCAAAGAAATGTGTGTGATTTTTATATAATCTTGCCAATATTGTGCAGGCCCTCCGCGTGCCACCCACTTTCTCTATCTATCTATCTCTCTATCTCGCTCTATCTCTCTCTTTCTTTTCTTTTGCACTTCGATGCTCATACATACGTAGGTTGCTTTCAATTTAGACTTTCTCACATTTCTACCGTGCTAGCCAGCGAAAAATTTGATAGATATCATGGCAGCAACAAAAACAAAATTTTGTTAATATTTATTTTAAGCGGAAAATTATAAGTTCTTGTAAATTTGCTTATTTCGCTGTATAAATTCATTTCGCTTTGTTGTTGAATTTGCTTTGCATTCTTATATTTTCAACGATTTTATTTATTTTTTTTTTGTCCCTTCATAACTGTTGTTATTGTGTTTGCATCATCGCCCTTTATTTTTTTGCATCACTAAGAATTTTTTCCCATTTTTTTCAGCTTGCTTTCTCGCTTTTATTGAATTTTCTTTGTACTCTTTTTTCCACTTTCCTACAAATACTATGAAATTAATGCACACATTCAAGGTAGCAGTTTGCACATTCATACATACTTACGTACATACATACATGCATAGTAGGCAGTGTACGTTGGTGTGTGTATGCTGTTTGTATGTATACTCACATGCCAATTCCAATTGTCTGCTTGAGTTCCAGCAAAAAATTGTATTATCATTTGCAAGATATAAAACAAAACTTTATTTAACTTTTCGTTGTAAACTTCACGCGTATATTTTAGCAAACGATTTTTTATAAATTTTCTTCGTATTTCAACACTCTAGAAAAATATTAATTTTCACACTTCCTCATATTTTTATTTCACTCGTCTTCAACGCAACGAAGGCTAAGCGAGTGATGTGAAATTCGATTTTTTCGTTTTTTTTTCGCCTTTAACTGGATGTCGTCGCCAACGCACTTTTGTAACTTGTCACACTGTTCTTCACAGTGTGCTTTTATAAGTTTCTTTTCATAGCTACACTTTTTCTGCAATTGTTATATATTTAGTTTTTCTTTGCAATTTGTAGTAGTAAAAATTGTTACTTGCTTGCATAAAAAGGTATTTTTTTCTAAAGCAAAATTTTCCGATTTATCCACAAATACTTCGCACCACCAGCGCGTTAAAAATAAAAGCGCTTATAAAAGAGCAAGGACGAGCAATTTGTGTATTTCCTTTTGCTACTGTTGCTGCTGCTGCTGCTGCTGCTGCTTGCCTTACGTTTGATTCGCTACTACACAGTCAGCGCTCTAAATGCTTTAACTGCTTTTTACCGCTCAACTTCTTTGCAGCGGCTCTCGCTCGATTTCACCAAAAAACCAGGCTGTCAAGTCGAATTTGTTAACAGCAACTCAGCAACAGCAAATTGCAAATACTCGGACATATTTAACGACACATATGGAAAACAAGCGTTGACCAGCTTACGCTCTATAAGCACATTTTTCACTTTCCGTTTACACTTGAATTTCTTATTCCTTAGACACGCTCTGTGTTGCTATACGAGCTTGATGGCATGCGAGTATGCGGCCCGTTATTGTCCTTCATGGCGTATGAGTGCGCGCTAAAGCGCATTAAATTTAATTCTCATTTTCCGTTAAACGAATGAGCGACAACGCTGTTGCTTGTGTGGGTAAGTATTGAGCGCAAATAATATCGAGAGCGAAAAGCACATTTGTTGGCATTTGGCTTTTCCGCTGCTCATTCGCGTGCGCTCAATTCAATTCAATTGCATTAACAATTTCGTTCAGTTGAGTTGAGTTTTAGCTGGTTGACAGTGTTCTTAACATAATTGAAATACTCTCAAAGTGACAGGAAAGCTTTTGTGTCGCGTGCTTTTAATGAAGATAAGCTCTTGTTTTGAAATTATGTAAAGGCCTTACTTAGTGTGGATATTTTCTTGAAATATTTTTAAAAATAAATTTATATCTTTTTCAAGCTCATAAGGTTGAGATTCTTGACTCATATTTTATTAACACTTCTATCTTTTTTTCTGAAGAAGTAATTTTATTCTTTCGTGGTCCGCTTTCTAAAGTAATTTTCAAAATTGAACTGTCCTGTAAACACAAATTTTGTTCTCAAGAAAATATTTTTAAAGAACAGACAAATTTCTAAAGTTACTTTAGGAAATGGCTCTAAGTCGTGTATCTATTTAAGTGACTTATCTATTTCAGTGGCATTAATGTATGAGTGTGAATTTTCTGTCACTTTGTCAGACCTTTATTCTCACCTAACTTGCATTTGCTTTTTCGGTTGCATTCTCTTTAGACTGAGTTGAAATGACTTATTCGTATTTAGAACGAAAATTTGACATTGCCTGTTAAATTGTATCTATTTTGGAAACAAATAACTGAAGTAAAATAAAATTGTTTAAGTACAGTGGACACTCAGGAGTCCTGAACTTGATTTCAGTTTCTCGAGATTTTTAAACGATTTCAAATCGATTTTTATTTAAACGAAACGCCGAAATATTAAGCTATTTTCATAATTTCTGTCCAATTTCTTCTATAAAAATTTCTATAAAAATTTCTTTAATCAGTTTAAAGCTCTCTAGGAAAAAGTTCTCGTATAGATATTTCTTCTAAAAAATATAAAACAAAGACAAAGTACTTTTTCAAGCAACAGAAATAATGAAAATTATATTTCTTCTGATTTTTCTTGAGAACTGAAAATAGACCTTAAGCTTAATGGCTGCTTAATAGCATTTAATACGTTACACATTGGACTACTGCCAATATTTACTTTGACGCTAAAAAGCTTTTAAAAATATGTTAATAATCAAAAAAGGATTTTATTGTATTTTTAAACATTTAACGAATTCGTACATATTTACCTTATAAATTATATCGCCTTTTATAATTTTATTTTGTATATTTAATTTGTATTTTAAAGGAATTTCGTACATTATTGGTTATTTTTTAACTTAACATTAAAATTAAAGCGCCATCTACCGGAGAAAAAAAATTGTTTTCCCAATAAAAAACAATTTAATTACCTTTTCAAAACTGGCTCAAGCATTAAAATCCGTTCACCCCTTCTGTTTTTATAGAACTTTTTAAAATAGTATTACATTAGAAGTGAACCTCCACGGTCCTTTGAAGTTTAAAAATCGATTTTCTCAAAATTCTGACATGCTACAGCAAAACGCCGAGACACGTATTTCTTCATTTTAAGCCTATTTTCATATTATCTTAACATTTATCATGTGTACCATTGTCGTACTGTGTAATAATCCACTAATGCTGGCCACTGCATCATTAAATCATAGCCCCAAGTGACGATTGCCTACCAATCCCAGGCGTCATATTGCCTTATGACTCTCCACAATGTAATAATTGACGATTAAAGGCGACAATAATCACCAGTGTGGGACAAATTACCACACTAAGAGGAGTGGCATGAAAATCAAAGAAACAAAAAATTGCGGAAACAATGAAACGCCAACCACATAAAAGAATGTTATAATAAAAACAACAAAAACAAGAAATGCGGAAGTGTAGCAATAATACAATGGGAAGAGCTTGTAAGATGTGTAAGCAATACAAAGTATAAAAAATAAAAAAACGAAGAAAAAAAACATAAATGCAAAAACAAAGGCATTGAAAATATGTAACAAATTGCTCTCAACTCAACGCATTGACTGTATTTGCTGGCGCGCACACAATGTATCCTTTAGAGCATATAAAAAGCAGATAATGAGAAGTGCACGCGCTGATGAATGAAAAGTGAAATATTCATATTTACGTAGATACCCGTACATTCTAAAAATTTTGATTCGTGATAATGCATGTAAGTATGTATGTACATATGCATTCATGCTCATAATTGCTGCAAGCAACAAGTCAAATAATTAACTCACTTTTGTTGCATGAAGAAAGAATGGATCCTAAAAGTATACTAAAGAAACGAAATTTAAAAAAAATTGAACAGACCGCAAGGTTGCACGGTAGATGTGACTTGTATTTACATTCCAATCAAGACTAATTACATGCTGTTTTAAGATCTTTAGTCCCCATTAATCTATCTACACAAAAGTATTTGGAGACTGAATCGAAGTCTTTCATAAAACACAGAATAAGGCAAACTTTTTCTTCACTCGCTAAATCTTATAAAAAAAACAGATTTTGCTATATAAAAGACAAGTAAGCCTAGTAATCGAATTCGCAGTTCATCTCAAAGCTGTCCATTAAAATTTATGATTCAGAACGATCGTTCCTTGTGAGAGATATTCTTAATGAAGAAGACATTTTGGACATTAATTAACCCAGAATGGCAGGGACGTTAAACGGTAAATAAATTCGCTCATATTTCATTTCATTTCATTTATTAAGCTAAACGATTAGTACAATAAGGTTTTACACATTTTTATAACACAACAAACAATTACGGAAATTATAATAACGGATGATTAAAGTACTAAGAATAAAAGTTATATATAAAGACAAAATATAATAAGAATAAGGATAAAAATTGAAGATATATTAAACTAAGTTTAATTTAATTGACAGTATGATATATATGTATAACTACATGGTAGGACAAAAAAACAAAAACAAAAAAAAAAACAACGAAGATTAAATTCTGAAAGGGCATTCTGTCCGAGCTCCACGTTGTTTCGGCCTCAGAGCATATGAGAAGCGTTCTTTGCAAACAAAATTTCTGTCTCTCTGTCGGAGTTCATTTGACTGCCAACGTAGTATTGCCATTGCTCCTTGCTCATCTTATGAGCGACAGAATTTACCTACATGGCTCTGGACCAAACCAACCGGTAGTAAGAAATATTCGGAGTGAGTCTTGTAGGTTCAACACATAAGTACACAACTTCGACTCCATTTCTTCACAAACGTCTTTTGGTAAGAGTAAGAAACTCTACTAAGATCGCAGTCGGTATTCAGCTACTTTGATCTAAACGCAGTATTATCGCTCCTTAAATGATTTGTCATCATATACAAAGTCAACTGAGTTGACTGATGCAATTTTTTTGCAACTGTGTAAACACTTTCAATTTCATTTAGATTGTATGCTCTCAATTGTGAAACACTTAGACTATGTAGAACTTTCAGTAAATTAAACAAATGGAAAAGGGACTTTTTTTATAAATGGGAAAAAGTTCGCATACTTGTATGTACGTAACGGGTTTTTTGGCAAGCTGGAAAAATATAGAGCTGAGCCGAAATAAACATAAATATGTTTGCAATAATAAGGCAGGCAGGCAGACATTAACAGATTAATGATAAGTGAAAGCGAAGTATTGAAAAAATCACGTTTGTACCATTTTTTTTTTATAATTCAGAAATACCCAGCGGCGCGCGACTGAGACTGCGTTATCGCATGCTCACATTGACTTCTCTCCCTTAAAAAATGCTTGCTGATAAGCATCATCGAAATAGAAGAACTCTCAAAGTTAGTATATAAGAACTTTTGTTCGACACTTGTCAGCGCCAATTTAGCAAACAACAGCGAATTGTCAACAGCTCGAGCTTAACTTGATTTCGAAAATAAATAGAACTACTAATTATATACAATGAAACTCATATTTTTTGTCATCCTCCTCGTAGTATTTTGCAGTCTAATGTCTGACGCAGAAGCAGCGCCACGGCGCCGTGTAATTCACATTCGCATTATACGGATTATTCCGGTACGTCGTGGTCGTCGTGGTCTTGATGAGTCAACTGCTGTTCTACCTACTGCACAAATATATAAAAACCTTGACGATGGTGTATTAATTGGCACCAAAGATCCAGATACCTTAATCTACAGACATAGCGCCGCGGAAGGAGAGGTGACGCAGGAAGAGATAACTCGATTATGTGATTCTGTGCGCCGACAAGTGAAACAGACAACTGGGGAAGATGTGGATTTTGAAGTGGAGCTACTACCAGGACAGTAGAGCAACGTAGGGAGAAGCGGGATTATTATTATTATTATAAAGTGTTAATTGTATTCAGTAAAATAAATCGAAGTTTTAAAATATATCAAATAAAAATCAATACGAAACCGAAATCAAGCCGAAGTAAAATCTTAATCATAGAAAACGGTTTTTGTAATAGCGGTCACCCCTTCGCAGGCAATGACTAACCTAGAAGGTATTACTGTTTGAAGTAGGTCCATTCATTTGTGGTACCATACACCACAAAAGGTATCATCAGAAAATATATATCCTTATTAAATTTTCCTTTATTAAATAAAAACCGAGTTATTCCAGTCCGTTGAACCATCTGTTGTATATGGCAAACTTTACAGTTGAAGCTCGATGATATTTTTGACCTACGCAATCACTGGTACGGACGACATACTTTTCACGAGATTAATCTTAAGCGCTTTTTACCTCGTGATCTCCGTTATCAGAGATGAATCACTTCCATAATTTCGTTTATTGGTGTGTTGAAATGCTTCCTAAAGATAGGTCGATAGTCAATTATAGCAGATGTGCGTCATTTTTTGTTGCACTTCCCATAGACCACTAAACTGACTACCTTAGTTCTTCTCCGTCTAACCATTTCCACAAATTTATGAACTTACCCATGAAATGTGTTCCCTTCTGATACTTAGTGTCTGATAGTTAATGTAAGAATGGAATGTTTTTATCCTCCAGCATTCTTACCTAACGGCTAAAGCCATGGCAAGATGGCAAAATTTTTCATGATGTCTGCTCTAGATTCGATTATTTGTCCTAATTTTGCAGCACTTCGCCATATTTTCGTGGCTAATTCCTCACAGAGTAATTAGATTATACTCCAAACTACTCCGTATGCATCCCAGGTTACCTCAATGGATTCGTACAAACAAAGTTCTGACTTGGCCAATGTTGCAGTGGCCGGGAACCCAGCGTAATGAAGTTTTCATTGGCCGAGCCACAAAGATAAGTTCCATTACACACTATTTTAATAGTCTTCATTTGATTACAGGCGCCGCATTTGCTAATTTAACTATATTTAAAAGGGTTTAAAATAAAAAAATTTTAAGCAATTTTTCGTGGTTTTTATTTTCTTGAGTTATGGGAGGATTTAGTAAATTAGCGATATGAAAACGCGTATGAGAGATAAATATGGTAAGGCAAACGTTGTGCCGGATCCGTATTATTTCCGAATGCCCCTTATAACTTTTGATTGGCACCATTAAGGGCCCTTTGCATCATCTTCGGTTAAAATTATGGTTTTAACCGGTTCTTTTACTTCTGATAAGCCACTTAACCGGAGATGGTGCAAACGGCCTTAAGAATTTCTGTGCTCATCGTATGAGCGGAACTTTTAAGGAATAATTTTTCATACCATTCTTTCTTTCTAATGAAGAATGTAGCTCTTAATGTTGCCTTCATATTTATTTATAAATACTTAATTGTTCATAGGAAAAGCGCGCATTTATGATTGCTTTGCTACTATTTGAAAGAAGGCAAAAAGCTTTCGTCAGATTATGCACAAATCCAGTTCCTCTATCTCCTCTATCTTCCAACAAAACAACACTGATTACTATCCCGATAAAATATAAAATAGGTAGTTATAGGACTTTCGTAATAATTTAGTATTTTATTATAAATATTTCACTTAATCTAAACTTACGCTAAAAAAAATAACTTTAATTTCTCCATTTTTTTTAGGATACATATTACTTCTTTGTAAACCTTCGCCGCTTCCTTAACCAATCATATGGGTTAGTCCCAAACCACCGAAGTAATCCCGCTGACCACTCAATGGACCACTGGTCCATTTCGAAGCGCTACCGCTTAAATCGAGGCGAGTGTTGCGATCCTGTGAAGACCACAGATTTGCTTTGCCGCCCAACTCCAATTGGCTGCCAAAATTGGGAATCGTGCTCTTAGTCAAACTAGCGCCATGGCCATTAATGTGTGAGTAATCCAAACCGGCGCCATTGCGATCGAACTTAAAACCATTGGCCAGTGTATTCTGTGACTTGAAGGCATTCGCATCCAAGCTGTGCACACCATTATTGAACAAATTCGCATTGACGCTTTGCATGAGGGTGTCACGTACGCCAGGAGTGTGAGTCTGTGAAACGGCAGCGCCCAAACCATTGCTATAATGAGAGTAAAAAATAAGTAAAGTTTCTAAATATTTTTGTTATAAATACTCACTTATTGTAAGCCACCGTGCCGCCAGTGGTCACTGGACCGCGATCTGTGTTTCCAGCAGCAAATGCGCTTGCAATCAAGTTATGACTTGGGTTACCAATAGCTTGTGCCACATCTAGGCGTGCATCAGCACCACCACGAGGATTACTGGCCAATGAGCCACCAACGCCAACATCACGCGCCACACGCACTAAAATGGGACGTGGTGGGCGTGTGGGTGGTGGACGATAGATCAAAGTGTGAGCACGTGCGGGTTGTGGATGGGCTTCCACGTTAAAAGCGCTCATTGCAGCGACAGCGGCAATCGCGAAGATGAAGAGTTTCATTTTTTAAGATTTTTGTTTAGTTTGAAAATAAAAGTTGTAATAAGTTTACTGCTAAGTTGATCTCTTATTCGATGCTGTTAGTACACTGATACTTTCAGTAGCTTTTTCGCGAGCTTTTATACGAAGAAGATTGATGCGAGCGTATCTCATTAGTCTTATCTCTTCAGGGTAGTGTCAGCCTTTGTATTGCGGAGTATATCCCCGAGTTGCGTACAACTGCTTGGCTCTTTATTGTTTTTGATGATTTTAATTACCTTAGTTAGCTACATACAAACATAGGTTAGTATGCATTTAGTATGAGTGTTGTTTTAAAAGTTTACCCAACATTCTTATCACTGGAAGTATCGGGGAACTTTTAAATACAAACGTATGTATGTATGTAAGTTTATTAATGGAATGCCGACTTTGAATAGTTAACAGAACAACTCAAAGTCTTCCTTAAGTTTGCTTTACGCGCTTTAAATGTTTCAGAACCGGTAACTTCATATAGTTCACGCCTACTTTTCATAAAATTGAAATCGCTGAAATTTCGAAAATCAATACTCTCTTTGTCTTTTATTTTTAATTGGATTACTGGCGCTATTGATTGCCCCATTCTATTAGTAAAAATTAATTTTAACATTCCTCAACGAAGTTTACGAAATTTTTTGCCGATTTATGGTGTTAATTACAAAACTGAATATGCAATTAGTGAATTTAATATGATATCGAACAAGTTATTATTCGATTTTTCTTATTCCAAAAAAACTTTTAAAAATCTTTTGGATTAAATTTTTCGGGGACTTTGCGCGATAATCGCGAATGAAAAAATAAAAAAGATTTCCTGGGAAAAGAAACAAAAATTGATAATAAATATATATGTAGGTATTTTTGTTTGTGGTAATCAATAAAAATTATGAATATATTTGTAAACCCCTAAAAATTTGCAATTATGCTTTGAAGAGAGTTAGCGAGCACACTGCGCTCTGAGCGATGGGATTCCCTCAACACCAGCTACTAAAAGCCGAGATAAGTGTACTCGTATAACAAACAGCGAACTCAGCGCTTATAAAAAGCGACAAAGCCATTCAACCAAATCACATTCAAACACAAGCTTTACTGACGTAAACAAGTGACAAGAGCAGCTTTAGCAAATTCAAGATGAAATTCATTGCAATAATCGCACTCACTTTGGCGCTTTTCGGTGCACTGATTGAAGCATTTCCCCAATCGCTGGGCGGTTCGCTGAGCAGTAATCCCAATGGTGGAGCGGATGCTAGACTGGAGTTGGCGAAGGGATTTGGCACACCGGATCATAATGTAATTGGCAAGGTGTTTGCTGCGGGCAACACAATGGGCGGACCAGTGGCAACTGGTGGCGCATTGGCATACAATAAGTGAGTAAAGACTTGACATTCCTCCTTCCATTTCGTATTAATAAATAAATTATTTATCTCCACAGTCATGGCTTTGGTGCTGGCATCTCTAAGACCCACATTCCCGGCGTTCGCGACACCTTCTCGCAAAGCGTCAATGCAAATCTTTTCAACAACGGTGTGCACAGCTTGGATGCGAATGCCTTCAAGTCACAGAACACACTGGCCAATGGTTTTAAGTTCGATCGCAACGGTGCCGGTTTGGATTACTCACACATTAATGGCCATGGCGCCAGTCTGACGCACAGTACTATACCCAAGTTCGGCAGCCAGTTGGAGTTGGGCGGCAAAGCGAATTTGTGGTCTTCACAGGATCGAAACACCCGCTTGGATTTGACAGGCAGCGGCTCGAAGTGGATGAGTGGACCGTTGCGTGGACAGAAGGACTTCAGCGCTGGCCTGGGGCTGACTCATTTGTTTGGTTGAGATGTAATGGATGATGGTTAAGAAGGCGAGAGGGGGGAAAGAGGATGCCTTATTCACGAAGTTACTTTAAGACATAATTTATGGGGGACATCTTGTTTAAAATTTGAATTATTGCATATAAAAATAATGGTAACAATTTTAGTTAAGACGAAATAAATAGAAGTATTCGACCAAATTTTAAAAAAATTGTTAAAACATTTAGTGTTGCTTTTTCTTGAAAATCTTATGTGTTTATTTCAGTTAAAAACTCATTCTTAGTTTTTTCCTAGGACAGCAGTAATTAGTCGTAATAAAAAATCAGCAACAGAAATAAATTTAGCTTTCAGTATTGTGGTATATATTTTTGTTGAAATTAATATTATTTTGTTTCAACACACCTGCGTATCTTTCGAGCTTTTGAAAAAAATATTTTTTTTTTTTAAATTCATCAAGATCTTGAGCGTAAGAAGTTGAAAGAGGTAAATGTATAGTATGTGAGTTGGTTTGAGTGCTGATTGATAAGCACTTAATAGATTGTTGTTTTGACAATGTTTTCGAATGAGGAAATAAAATGTTAATTTTATTGGACATTTATAGAATTTAATTTTTGTAACGTTCTATAAAAAAGTTTAAAAATTGGGATTTATGGTTTTTGTTAGAGATGAATTTCATTTTAACCGAATATGTCGAATTTGAAAGCAATTCACATTGCCATCATTTTATATTCTGTCCAAAACTGGTTTGTCTCTTAAATATTGAATTTGATGATTTCTGCCTCTGTGCCAATAAAAACAATTATGTTTTTCAGTAGTTTTTCAGGATAGCAAAAAAAAAATCATATATTTGGAGCATATAACCAAATCAGAAAAGTATAAAAAAAGACGGCAATAAAAAAGAGTTGACAAAAAACACATACCAGTTTCACTGCTTTTCCATAAACTTGCTATTACTTTTTTTAACTAATCATGAGTGTGAAGAGAAATTTCGAAACAATATTTTTTTATTACAACGTATGGTCTGTTTTTGTCAACTTTTTTCGACGAATTTTTAACAATTTCACGTTAGTCAAAGTAAAGATGAAGTCAACTCTAAGGTTTAAAGCAGTTTTTGTAATAATTTTTAATGTGATTTCTGTCAAAACTAAATGCATGTAGTTTCATTCTTTGAATATATCGACAGCGACGCCACCTAGCGGAACTATAGTATTTCTAAATCGGAGCATAAATGGGACCATTAATGGCATTTCTTTTTAATCGATTCATGCGCCACCTAGCGATTTAAATTATATTGCCTATGTCCTACCATATTTTTGAATAAATTTTTCGTAAAAGCATTTCTCGCCGCAGCCGTAGTATATTTACATTACTAACTTCATCAAAGTCGGATCATAAATACATAAATGTTCAAATCATATTGGCTCATGCGCCAATGAGTGAATTAGAATTACAGACAGAGCCTTAACTGAGGTAATTAGCAAATTGTCTTCGCTTATTTTGAGTGCACCAAATGTACTAATTGACTCAATTAAGCGCATTTTTAATATATTGAAATGCACTTGTATTCAATGAGTTTTGTACATTGTGTTATTACAGTTGAAGGTTGCGCCATCCGTATGCTTACGAATGTTGTGTTTAAAACTTCTTAAAGTAATAGGCGTAAAAATTGTATTTGAATACTTTTATTTAATAAATAATTTTTTTCTTAAGGCAAAATTCTCTAAACACAGCCGCATAACACCTTCTCATTTCTAGTACATGTTTAACCAATCATATGGGTTAGTCCCAAACCACCGAAGTAATCCCGCTGACCACTCAATGGACCACTGGTCCATTTCGAAGCGCTACCGCTTAAATCGATGCGAGTGTTGCGATCCTGTGAAGACCACAGATTTGCTTTGCCGCCCAACTCCAACTGGCTGCCAAAATTGGGAATCGTGCTCTTGGTCAAACTAGCGCCATGGCCATTGATGTGTGAGTAATCCAAACCGGCGCCATTGCGATCGAACTTGAAACCATTGGCCAGTGTATTCTGTGACTTGAAGGCATTCGCATCCAAGCTGTGCACACCATTATTGAACAAATTCGCATTGACGCTTTGCATGAGGGTGTCACGTACGCCAGGAGTGTGAGTCTGTGAAACGGCAGCGCCCAAACCATTGCTATAATGAGAGTAAAAAATAAGTAAAGTTTCTAAATATTTTTGTTATAAATACTCACTTATTGTAAGCCACCGTGCCGCCAGTGGTCACTGGACCGCGATCTGTGTTTCCAGCAGCAAATGCGCTTGCAATCAAGTTATGACTTGGGTTACCAATAGCTTGTGCCACATCTAGGCGTGCATCAGCACCACCACGAGGATTACTGGCCAATGAGCCACCAATGCCAACATCACGCGCCACACGCACTAAAATGGGACGTGGTGGGCGTGTGGGTGGTGGACGATAGATCAAAGTGTGAGCACGTGCGTGTTGTGGATGGGCTTCCACGTTAAAAGCGCTCATTGCAGCGACAGCGGCGATTGCGAACATGAAGAGTTTCATTTTTTTTACTAATTTGCTTCGAAATTTATAATTTCTATGTAAATAAAATCTTGGCTTGTAAGCGGATCGCTTATTGGATACTGTGACTCTACTGATGCTTTGATGATCACCTTTCGGAGCTTTTATACAAAGCAGGTTTATGTGAGATTAACTCTCTACGCTTATCTGTTTTTGTATTATTGAGAATATCCCCGAAATGCGGAAATTATTCATATAAGTATAACATATATACATATATATTTCAGTCACAGTTATAGTATTGTGTGTATGTTGCTCAAAAATGCATTGTTTTTAACACTCTTATCAGTTTAAAATTTGCATTTTATTTTAATTATTTTAGACGATGTCTGTATATACTCGTACTCGTATTATGTACATATGTATGTCATAAAAATGTGCATTCACTTATTTGGCGAATTTTTTTCATGGTGATTAGAAAAAGATCCCCGGATTATGATGAACCTTTAAGACTTAAATGGTGATCACTTTGCTCTGAATGATTTAGGCTTCAAAATAATATACATATGTATTCTGGCATTTAGGCTTTTTTGGACAAATTTAGTATTTTTTTATTTTGTGTACCTGTTGATATCACGAAATTGATTTTGACGAAGTATAACTTCTACGTTTCAGTATAGATGTAATGTTTATGTTGTTGTTATTGTAATTTAAGAACTTGCCGAACCTTAAATCAAAAATTATTAATATTTTTAATGTGCGATTTAAAAAAAAAACAACTTGATAGTTGTCAATAAAATAATTTTTGTGGGTTATTTTTTTTCCCTGCCGCGAAATTACGCGAAACATTGCTTGGCACATGGCTAGTAATAGTTGATGTCTTTTGAATCAAGTCTATTCAGAAATCTTATTGCATAATTGTAATATTTTTCAGTTTGCATTCTGGGAACCAAACACATCATATCGCCGTATTTTGCCTAATGTTGTCACATCACATCACATCACATCACATGATATAATATCACATCTCATAACATCGAACTATGATAACAACACATAACATAATGCTATTTAACACAATACAACATAACAACATAACATAACCAACATAATATATCATAACATAGCTTAATTTTTCTAAATAAGAGACACATCGGACAATAAATTAAAATTAAAATTATGTCTTTTTTTGTTGTTTATTTATATATATTTATTTATTTATCTACTTATTTTTTTTATTTATTTTTTTTATTTAATTAATTTTTTTGTTTATTATTTGTTAAAAGTATATGCTATATTTAATAATTTAAGCAATTTTTTAATTTTAAATTGAATAAAACCAAAACATTTAGTTTTCTAACTGAAAAAATTAACAAAAAAATTTTTGAAATTTTTTACTAATATTTTATAAATACTCATTATTTTTCTGTGAAAGGTCCATCACTGATTTCGTAACTGCTATTCTTATGAAAATAATCTGTCATTATCCTTGTATTTCGTATTAGTTTCGTTTAATTGGAGCTGTAAACAAATAAAAAGTTCAAAATCTAAGATTAAATTTTCAATGTTTAGAACTTTTTAGAAAATACATTTTTGTATCCCTTTCAATTTCAACACAACAAAGTGTAAGTTTTAAGTGGCAAAATAAAAGCGTTTATTTTTCAGATGCTTTTGCTGTTGGTAATCAAAAATTTTTTCCATATAATGCATTCCCGAGATTTTTTCAAATTTAATAGGAAATTGTGGAGGCGAGACAGAAAAAAAAAATTGTCAAAAACCAATCGTAATTTGTAGTTATTTCAAACTTGCTTCTTGTTATAGTTAAATAAATGGACTTTTCTTTTCTATCTTTTCTTAAAGTTCAATGTTTTCGTAAAATTTTGTTTAAAGTTTGACTTTTGGGCTCAAAGTTAATTTGTTAGCGAGTGCAATGTGTTTTATTTGAAAAATATTTGATATTAAAAAATTAATTAAAAGGTAATAAAATAATTTACACATTTTTCTACTTAATTATTATAATAAATTTATAGTTTTCTGCATTGAGCTTACCCTGACTTAACAAAACTGATCAAAGGTCATCTGCATGAACAAGTCAAAAATTTGCCAATTTGTATTTTACCCGCTAGACCAACCGACGCACAGTTCATATTTAAAGGGGATTTTTAAGTTTGCAGCCAACAATCATAATTGTGATTATGCGTGTGTGTAAATGTGACTGAATGTAATTCATAATGCGATGCAATTGATAAGAAATTTGCACAGCTTCAACTAAGACAAATGTATTCTTAGAAGACATAAAATACCATAGCGCAACTCCGCTAATAGAAACAAAAACATACAAACACATTTACCTAATTAAAAAAGAGCAAACCGCCTGAGAATCCCCGCAATTGGGGAATTAAACGTGCGCAAGTTTAGTGCAAAACAAGAGACACACTTGCCACTCACATAAGCATGTTTGAAGCTCTCGCAAAGCGGAGATTGGGAGAAGTATAAAATCCAGTTTGAGCGCTTAGTAAAGCATCAGTCAGCTCGACACAGCATTCACCACATCAGCTCGTACAGCGATTTTCAAAGCGTTTTTTTTTTTAATTAAAACTTAATAAACGACCAATAATGAAACTATACATTTTCGCTATTGCCGCTGCATTTGCAATTAGCAGCTTTGTAGAAGCATATCCACAGCAAGCAACATACCAACACTTGGTGTATTATCCACCACCACCACCACCACCACGTCCCATTTTGGTGCGTGTGGCGCGTGATGTTGGCGTTGGTGGCTCATTGGCCAGTAATCCTCGTGGTGGTGCGGATGCACGCCTAGATGTGGCACAAGCTATTGGTAACCCAAGTCATAACTTGATTGCAAGCGCATTTGCTGCTGGAAACACAGATCGCGGTCCAGTGACCACTGGCGGCACGGTGGCTTACAATAAGTGAGTATTAATCAACATAAATGTAAAGAAATTTTACTTATTATTTAACTCTCATTACAGCAATGGTTTGGGCGCTGCCGTTTCACAGACTCACACTCCTGGCGTACGTGACACCCTCATGCAAAGCGTCAATGCGAATTTGTTCAATAATGGTGTGCACAGCTTGGATGCGAATGCCTTCAAGTCACAGAATACACTGGCCAATGGTTTCAAGTTCGATCGCAATGGCGCCGGTTTGGATTACTCACACATCAATGGCCATGGCGCTAGTTTGACCAAGAGCACGATTCCCAATTTTGGCAGCCAGTTGGAGTTGGGCGGCAAAGCAAATCTGTGGTCTTCACAGGATCGCAACACTCGCATCGATTTAAGCGGTAGCGCTTCGAAATGGACCAGTGGTCCATTGAGTGGTCAGCGGGACTACTTCGGTGGTTTGGGACTAACCCATATGATTGGTTAAACATGTACTAGAAATGAGAAGGTGTTATGCGGCTGTGTTTAGAGAATTTTGCCTTAAGAAAAGAAATTATTTATTAAATAAAAGTATTCAAATACAATTTTTACGCCTATTATTTTAAGAAGTTTTGAACACAACATTCGTAAGCATACGGATGGCGCAACCTTCAACTGTAATAACACAATGTACAAAACTCATTGGTAGACTGATTCAATCGTCATCTCGTCCAGAGTCTTATGTCCTCGTGCGATTATAGCGCATGTAATAATTTAATTACCGACGATTTCCGGTTGTTAAACATTCACCAATATAGTTATCATTATTTTTGCGAAACGATATATAGCCAGAAGAGCCATTGGAATTTTATTGGCTATCACCGTAATGATTACTAATATACTTTTATAGTTTTGAGAGCACGTAAAGAAGACGTTAGCGTTACTGAAATTACATAAATGCATAGTTTGTATATACAAGTGCATTTAAATATATTTAAAATGCGCCTGATTGAGTCAATTAGTACATTTGGTGCACTCAAAATAAGCGAAGACAATTTGCTAATTACCTCAGTTAAGGCTCTGTCTGTAATTCTAATTCACTCATTGGCGCATGAGCCAATATGATTTGAACATTTATGTTTTTATGATCCGACTTTGATGAAGTTAGGAATGTAAATATACTAAGGCTGCGGCGAGAAGTGCTTTTACGAAAAATTTATTCAAAAATATGGTAGGACATAGGCAATATAATTTAAATCGCTAGGTGGTGCATGAATCGATTAAAAAAAATGCCATTAATGGTCCCATTTATGCTCCGATTTAGAAATACTATAGTTCCGCTAGGTGGCGTCGCTGTCGATATATTCAAAGAATAAAGCTACATGCAGTTAGTTTTGACAGAAATCACATTCAAAATTATTACAAATACAGCCGTGCTCCTAGTTTCATATTCAGAAATTTCCCTGTGGATTCGGTTTGAAATCACATGTTTGGTGCTCCCAATTTCACATTCACATAAATTTTTGTGAATTGAATCCGAATGCTTGGTTGTATGTGAAATGAAAAGTCTGTGACAAAACGTGTGTGAATCTTTAACTATTTTCAATTGGAATAATTTTTAAAATATTCTTTGATGTTTGTAGAAGCCATTTATGACATTTCTGTATTAGTTATTCATTGAAAAATGCGTATTTTTAAGTGTTTTGCTAATGACTCCTCACAAAAAAAAATGCATAACTGAATCCCAAAGGGAAATTTCAAGAACAGTTATTTGTGAATGGCCACAACGATAACCGATATGTGCGACAGGGATGACCTGATGTGCGAAGAAATTTTTGAAATTGGAAGCACACTAATTCACTTTCACAGGAAATTTTTCAAATCACATTGTGGAATTGAAATGTGAAACTGGGAGCAAGGCTGATAACCTTAGAGTTGACTTCATCTTTACTTTGACTAACGCGAAATTGTTTTAAATTCGTCGAAAAAAGTTGACATAAACAGACGATACATTGTTATTAAAAAAAATATTGTTCGAAATTTCACTTTGCACTCTTGATTAGTAAAAATAAGCGACCTTTCTTTCAAATAAAAATTTATTTAAAAAGTAATAGCAATTTTATGAAAAATCAGTTAAACAGTTATGTGTGTTTTGTAAACTCTTGCCGTTTTCTTGCCGTTTTTTATCATTTTTCTGATTTGGTTATAATAAACATTTGTTGTTATGTGCTCCAAGTATATGCATTTTCTTTGCTATCCTGAAAAACTACTGAAAAACGTAATTGTTTTTATTGGCACAGAGGCAGAAATCATCAAATTCAATATTTAAGAGACAAACCAGTTTTGGACAGAATATAAAATGATGGCCATGTGAATTGTAATCAAATTCGACATATTCGGTTGAAATTAAATTCATATCTAACAAAAACCATAAATCCCAATTTTTAAACTTTTTTATAGAACGTTACAAAAATTAAATTCTACAAATGTACAACAAAATTTTAAATTTTTTTCTCATCCGAAAACATTGTCAAAGGAACAATCTATTTAATCCTTATTCAATCAGCACTCAAACCAACTCACAAACTATACATTTACCTCTTTCAACTTCTTACGCTCAAGACCATGATGAATTTAAAAAAAAAATTTTTTTTTTAAAAAAGCTTGAAAGATACGCAGGTGTGTTGAAACAAAATAATATTAATTTCAACAAAAATATATACCACAATACTGAAAGCTAAATTTATTTCTGTTGCTGATTTTTTATTACGACTAATTACTGCTGTCCTAGGAAAAAACTAAGAATGAGTTTTTAACTGAAATAAACACATAAGATTTTCAAGAAAAAGCAACACTAAATGTTTTAACAATTTTTTTAAAATTTGGTCGAATACTTCTATTTATTTCGTCTTAACTAAAATTGTTACCATTATTTTTATATGCAATAATTCAAATTTTAAACAAGATGTCCCCCATAAATTATGTCTTAAAGTAACTTCGTGAATAAGGCATCCTCTTTCCCCCTCTCGCCTTCTTAACCATCATCCATTACAACTCAACCAAACAAATGAGTCAAACCCAGGCCAGCGCTGAAGTCCTTCTGTCCCCGCAACGGTCCACTCGTCCATTTCGAGCCGCTGCCTGTCAAATCTAAGCGAGTGTTTCGATCCTGTGAAGACCACAAATTCGCTTTGCCGCCCAACTCCAACTGGCTGCCGAACTTGGGTATAGTACTGTGCGTCAGACTGGCGCCATGGCCATTAATGTGTGAGTAATCCAAACCGGCACCGTTGCGATCGAACTTCAAACCATTGGCCAGTGTGTTCTGTGACTTGAAGGCATTCGCATCCAAGCTGTGCACACCATTGTTGAAAAGATTTGCATTAACGCTTTGCGAGAAGGTGTCGCGTACGCCGGGAATGTGGGTCTTAGAGATGCCAGCACCAAAGCCATGACTGTGGAGATAAATAATTAATTTATTAATACGAAATGGAAGGAGGCATGTCTAGTCTTTACTCACTTATTGTAAGCCAATGCGCCACCAGTAGCCACTGGTCCGCCCATCGTGTTGCCCGCAGCAAACACCTTGCCAATTACATTATGATCCGGTGTGCCAAATCCCTTCGCCAACTCCAGTCTAGCATCCGCTCCACCATTGGGATTACTGCTTAGCGAACCGCCCAGCGATTGGGGAAATGCTTCGATCAGTGCACCGAAAAGCGCCAAAGTGAGTGCGATTATTGCAATGAATTTCATCTTGAATTTGCTAAAGCTGCTCTTGTCACTTGTTTACGTCAGTAAAGCTTGTGTTTGAATGTGATTTGGTTGAATGGCTTTGTCGCTTTTTATAAGCGCTGAGTTCGCTGTTTGTTGTACGAGTACACTTATCTCGGCTTTTAGTAGCTGGTGCTGAGGGAATCCCATTGCTCAGAGCGCAGTGTGCTCGCTAACTCTCTTCAAAGCATAATTGCAAATTTTTAGGGGTTTACAAATATATTCATAATTTTTATTGATTACCACAAACAAATATACCTACATATACATATATTTATTATCAATTTTTGTTTCTTTTCCCAGGAAATCTTTTTTATTTTTTCATTCGCGGTTATCGCGCAAAGTCCCCGAAAAAATTGTTTTAATTGGGGTTTATTAAGCAATAAAAAAAAACAACTGCGAAGAAAGCTAAGCCCATCAATTGACAAATCATACACTCCTACGATTTTGACAAACAGTATGGATCAATTCTCTAAAGAAACAATTTTTTTGCTTATTCGAGTATGCAAATATTGGTTATGCTAAATTTTGTGCTTTTTTAAAAATTCAAAATGTTGGAAGAATGATCATTTGGTCGCAAGACTATTTCTTTCTTTATTTATTTATTGAGTATATTGAACATATAAAAGCTTCCTTACAGACTATTAACAATATTATGTTTAATAACTAAGAAAAGAAAATTTCAAAATCTTAAAAATTTAAACCAAAAGATTTTTAAAAATATTTTTTGAATAAGAAAAATCTAATAATACCTTGTTCGATATCATATTAAATTCACTAATTGCATATTCAGTTTTGTAATTAACACCATAAAACGGCAAACAATTTCGTAAACTTCGCTGAGGAATGTTAAAATTAATTTTTACTAATAGAATGGGGCAATCAATAGCGCCAGTAATCGAATTAAAATTAAAAGACAAAGAGAGTATAGATTTTCGAAATTTCAGCGATTTCAATTTTATTAAAAGTAGGTGTGAACTATACGAAGCTACCGGTTTCGAAAAATTTAAAGCGCGTAAAGCAAACTTAAGGAAGACTTTATGATAAATAACACCATTGAATTGTTCTGTTTACTAATCAAAATCGGAAATCGGCATTTCATTAATAAACTTACATACATACATACGTTTGTATTTAAAAGTTCCCCGATACTTCCAGTGATAAGAATGTTGGGTAAACTTTTAAAAAAACACTCATACTAAATGCATACTAACCTATGTTTGTATGTAGCTAACTAGGGTAATTAAAATCATCAAAAACCATAAAGAGCCAAGCAGTTGTACGCAACTCGGGGATATACTCCGCAATACAAAGACACTGACACTACCCTGAAGAGATAAGACTAATGAGATCAGCTCGCATCAATCTTCTTCGTATAAAAGCTCGCGAAAAAGCTACTGAAAGTATCAGTGTACTTACAGCATCGAATAAGAGATCAACTTAGCAGTAAACTTATTACAACTTTTATTTTCAAACAAAACAAAAATCTTAAAAAATGAAACTATTCATCTTCGCAATCGCCGCTGTCGCTGCAATGAGCGCTTTTAACGTGGAAGCCCATCCACAACACGCACGTGCTCACACTTTGATCTATCGTCCACCACCCACACGCCCACCACGTCCCATTTTAGTGCGTGTGGCGCGTGATGTTGGTGTTGGTGGCTCATTGGCCAGTAATCCTCGTGGTGGTGCTGATGCACGCCTAGATGTGGCACAAGCTATTGGTAACCCAAGTCATAACTTGATTGCAAGCGCATTTGCTGCTGGAAACACAGATCGCGGTCCAGTGACCACTGGCGGCACGGTGGCTTACAATAAGTGAGTATTAATCAACATAAATGTAAAGAAATTTTACTTATTATTTAACTCTCATTACAGCAATGGTTTGGGCGCTGCCGTTTCACAGACTCACACTCCTGGCGTACGTGACACCCTCACGCAAAGCGTCAATGCGAATTTGTTCAATAATGGTGTGCACAGCTTGGATGCGAATGCCTTCAAGTCACAGAATACACTGGCCAATGGTTTCAAGTTCGATCGCAATGGCGCCGGTTTGGATTACTCACACATCAATGGCCATGGCGCTAGTTTGACTAAGAGCACGATTCCCAATTTTGGCAGCCAATTGGAGTTAGGCGGCAAAGCAAATCTGTGGTCCACACCCGATCGCAACACTCGCATCGATTTGAGCGGTAGCGCTTCGAAATGGACCAGTGGTCCATTAAGTGGTCAGCGGGATTACTTCGGCGGTGTTGGACTAACCCATATGTTTGGTTAAAGGACGGGCGAATAAGAGAATAATTAGGAATTTAATAGTAGTTATACATTAAGTGTGAGATTATTATGTTTGTAAATGAAAAATATTTATTAAAGAAAAGTTTAATGATAAATTTAACTGAAATGAGAGAAATTTACTAATAGTTGTTTATGAGATTGCGGATATCACGTCGTTCAATGAATTGGTTTAACCTGAATATATTGTCCAACCCTAATGTTATATACAACAATTTTGATTTCCCCGAAGTCTGAGGACGTATCTTCTGGCATGGTCAGCATTTTGGTCGCCCGTAATGACAACAGGAATTTGGTATCTTGATACGGACAGCAAGTACGGAAGCGCAATGCGCCGATTGGTACTTTAATGATAAACTACTTCCGCATAGTGTTGACATATAATGATTGTTTTGTGTTTTCGATCTCACAAACTACATCGTGGAAGAATCTTCTAGACTAAACACCTCACCAAATTTGGGTACATGCTGCATCATATGAACCGAGGAACGTTTTCTTCGCAATGAGCGAGGATCTTTTTCAACTAACGCTTATCCTTATTGTAGGGATAGGGTTGAAAATCATACTTATATAGCCATGTATGTATACGTTTAGACAGCCAAGCAGCCACCAAGGACTTCCTTAAGCGGATTATTACGTGTACATTTATGGTGAGCAAAGGGTGCGAAGACAATCTAAAGCTGAAGAATATTTAGGCACCTGATCACGCCTGGATGAAATGAGTGCCTCAAGTTTTTCTATCGGAAACAATATCATTGAGACATGAAGAATTTTTTAGCTTTAGTTGGACATCGTTGAAAGCGGAAAGCTCAACGTATATTTTATGTAGAAAACACAACATATCTGTAAGGAAGTAGGGCCGATATCAAGATGCTGGTCTGCTAAGGCTTTGCCTTAGGGATATCGATACTTTCGACCCTAGCCAAACGAATGTACTTCGCCCAAATGTGATTCTAAGAAGAGGATTTCAAAGGACTTTTCAGCGCCTATCGGAGATATATCCCAGAAACTTAGCGTTAACGGTGTACTGCAGGGATACAGGTCGCAGTATATCTTCGTTTCCGGTTTTACGCCTTATTATCGGGCTATCTACGTGTCAGTTTACGAAACCTGTTCGAATAGGAAAACAGTTTCGTAAGGTGATTCGGAGCGCTCCGAATATGGAGCGAAGCGAGAGTCCTCAAAACCACCTCAAAAGTGTTTTTTGTAAATAAAAAAAAACTCCAAACCTTTCGTGTATACTATTTTCGAATGATTTATGGAAACCTTTTTTAAAAATAATGAGCAAATAGAGAGGTTCGCGCAGAGTCTTTGCTGGCTATCTGTATGGATTTTTTTAGATAGAAGTCCCTTTTTAAGGATATTATATCCAGAGTGCGCCACGCACTGAGTTCTATATATCTTTGAAATCCCTCTAGTTGGTTGGACATTTTTTTTGTGACAAGAAAATTTCTTTCAGCATAATTATTAAAAAATCTGAGAGGAACCAAACGGTTGATTTTCCAAAATATTTCCAAGAAAATTTATATTGATCACATTCGACCGGCTGTTTATTTAGTTTTAAAACTTCGTACACATATGTACATAGATTTGCAAACGTTTCAATTTTATACATAAATAAATAAATTTTATTTGACTTATTTTAATTCATAAACAATCTTTTTTTTTAAATTAGCCCTTCAGGTAACAAAAATATTCCCTTTCCCTCCCTGCCGCTTGCTTGCATTAAGAATTAACCAAACAAATGAGTCAAACCCAGGCCAGCGCTGAAGTCCTTCTGTCCACGCAACGGTCCACTCGTCCATTTCGAGCCGCTGCCTGTCAAATCCAAGCGGGTGTTACGGTCCTGTGAAGACCACAAATTCGCTTTGCCGCCCAACTCCAATTGGCTGCCGAACTTGGGTATAGTACTGTGCGTCAGACTGGCGCCATGGCCATTAATGTGTGAGTAATCCAAACCGGCACCGTTGCGATCGAACTTCAAACCATTGGCCAGTGTGTTCTGTGACTTGAAGGCATTCGCATCCAAGCTGTGCACACCATTGTTGAAAAGATTTGCATTGACGCTTTGAGAGAAGGTGTCGCGAACGCCGGGAATGTGGGTCTTAGAGATGCCAGCACCAAAGCCATGACTGTGGAGATAAATAATTTAATTATTAATACGAAATGGAAGGAGGCATGTCTAGTCTTTACTCACTTATTGTATGCCAATGCGCCACCAGTAGCCACTGGTCCGCCCATCGTGTTGCCCGCAGCAAACACCTTGCCAATTACATTATGATCCGGTGTGCCAAATCCCTTCGCCAACTCCAGTCTAGCATCCGCTCCACCATTGGGATTACTGCTTAGCGAACCGCCCAGCGATTGGGGAAATGCTTCGATCAGTGCACCGAAAAGCGCCAAAGTGAGTGCGATTATTGCAATGAATTTCATCTTGAATTTGCTAAAGCTGCTCTTGTCACTTGTTTACGTCAATAAAGCTTGTATTTGAATGTGATTTGGTTGAATGGCTTTGTCGCTTTTTATAAGCGTCGCGCGCTATGTTTGACTTGCGCTTATCTCGACTGGTTTTTTTGTTTGTACTCACACAACGCTTGTGCTAAGGGAATCCCATCGTTCTCATGGTGCAGTAAGGTCTGTTCTCTCATTGAGTTCGGTGAGTGATCACTTATCTTCTGGGTATTTACATCTTCATCTTTTTATTCATTAAGAAAAAAAATGTTTGTTATCAATTTTGGGCGCGTTTTTTTTTTTCTTTTTCTTTTTTTTGCCGCAGTTGCACAAAATCCCCGTTTCAACTTTGCAAAGAAACAATTAATGTTTAGCTTTCGGCGACTTTAGATAGGAATTTAAAAAATGTGTGTATGAATATTTGCAAATATGTACAACCAAAAGCATCAGCAAGTGTTCTTCTACTCCCTGAAACTAGTTTTTTTTCTTAAAAAAACATTTTACAATAAACTTAGGGTTCCCCTACAATTGACGACCCGAAACGAGAAACCGTAATGCATCTATTGTGAGAGTGTCACGCAATTTTTGCAAGAAGACACAAATTCTTGGGCTCAGAATTCTTTGTACATAAAGTAGTCGGATTCAAAGATTTTCATAAGGGGGCATATAGATCCATACATTTTAACAATAAACTACAGTATTTTCAACCAACCACCAAAAACTATACAAGTAGTATGTTCATATCTACATTTCTGCTATACGAAACTTTCACGAAGATCCTTAGTGCGATTGATTCCCAACTATAAATGAAGAATATTGGCTGAGCTCAAAGTTCTAACGATTATTTTGTAAATACAAAAACCGCACAAAATACCTTTGTTACTTTCCTGATTTCGTTCTAAACTTGACAACGGATCGAACTTGTTTCACGCTGAGCGCAACTTAAAACTTAATTTCATTAACACTAGATTTATAGACAAGTATGACGAGAGGAGTCTTCTATAATCAAATGCTTCACACTTTCCTTCTAGCAACAACTTAGAAGGCTTTCATGGGAATGAAAGTCTCTGGAAATAACCGAGCTGAAAACCCTCATTACTTCTTATAATTAGGCAGAGCCGAAAAGTGACATGATTGAACGTATCAAAGGTCTTCAAAAGCTTGAGTGTGACTAGAATTACGGTTGGTGTTTGCGGAAATCGTGACGAGCTAAGTTGATGCACCGACTGTAATTTAGTCAATGTCAATAAACTACGAGAATGTAAACGTTTATTAGTAGGTATACATGTTGTTGTTGTAATGGTTTCTCAAACCCTGGTCAATTTAGCGAAACGGTAGACGCACAGCTTTCTAGTCGTTCAGTATGATCAGGTTGTTCAATGACCATTTGAGTAATTTCCCTAAGGCAAGATATTCTGTCGGACACAAGTTCTTAACAGCAACAGCATTTTAAATTCATCACGCGCAATGGCCGTGAACGCTTTCGCGTTCTCGCTAGCCACCTGAATCTCGCCGCATATGAAAGCATTAAGCACGCTGGTGTTTGTTTTGCAGGTTGTTTAGGCTACTAATAACCTTCCGCCTGTCTATGCCCACTGAAGGATGATGTACGAATTGTGGACCAGAAAAGACTTGCACATCTATTTGAATACAGCGCTGAAATTTCTACTCCGTCACACATTAGACGAGAATCTAAAGCACTTCAAGTGCTCCTCCCAATAATTAACACATTTTATTTGTATCGAGTTTTCCTTTTCTCCATAAAAGCAAGTAAATATACGAAAATTTTATTCAATCTTTATGATTTGCAGACATTCGAGCTAAAGAAGATCAGCATATTTGTTTCATAGCAGCATACTGCAGTAAAATTTGATTTAAAATAAAGAAGATCAAAAGTAGTAAAGGAGAGAAAAACTCAGGAAGCAGATAATAGTGTGGATTTAAAAAGGTTGTTTTGTTAATTTGCTCACTTGTATTCGTCTTTAATATTTATGGTTTCGCAATAAAAGCTTGAAAAAAAAACTTAAGCTTCTTATATGTACGTATTGAAAAAAAGTCCTTCGAAATTTCACTCATTCTTGTGTTAGTTCTAAGTTAAAATTATTATTTTTATTTATTTTTTTGTTGTTATTGTTGTATAAGTAGTTAGCTCAATATTACTACAAACATATGTATATTGTATATGTACATATGTATGTACATATATGCCAATTATAATCTCTTGCAAACATTTTAAATCAGTTTCATTTTTATTGTTAAGTAAATATGTATGTATGTATGTATATTTTGTTGTTCAGCGCACTTTGCATACAAATAATTAGCAAAAATGTATATATAAATTTTTAAATTTTTTTCTTTGTTTTAATATTAATTTGCTCTGAAATTTTTTTCGACAATTTACTGCATTTACTACGATCAATTGTTGTGAACACGAATTTTTTTGTTTTTTTATTAACGGCCATTAATTGGGGATTGGTTGAGTATGCTGTGTACAAGGATATTGAAGAACGGCAGCGGTTGCCAGTATTTCCATACAAATTTAACAGAATGAATTTAAATTTATAAAAAGGAAAAGAAAATATTTGCTTAAGTTTCGTTTTATAATTATTTATGTGTTAATTGGAGCGATCTGTGTATCTATGATAACTTCTTGGCCTTCTGATAGAGCGTGTCCACCACTTTGCCCATGCTATGTATAGTCTCCAAAACACGCTCATAGGTCTTGTCAACGGGCGTTTCTTCGAAAACGATCAACACACCTTCGCCCTGATCCAAAATACCGCTGAATTTTTTATCTAGAATCATTTGTGACAATTTCTTCTCCACTTGTGGCATAGGCAATTTGATACATTCGGCGACATGAGAAACCTGAAATGACGAGACGATTGATTGAAAAATCAATAAGAATATTAGTATTGAGTGCAAAATTTTTTTTATATATATACATATTTTGTTTGTAATAGAAAACTATAAATGAAGTACAGCTGTTATAACTTTTGTAACTATTTTACCTATCTTAAAAGAGGTTTGACCATGTCCATTTATTGCATAGTTAAAAACTTTGGTTATTTTATGAACAAAATTTTTTTTAAAGAAAAATACTAATTTAAAGTTTTTTTCTTGTTGTTAACCAATTTCACAGGAGAATGAAAAATCTTCAAATTATTCACTTACAAAAATTATTTTTTTGGGCTTAAGGTCTAAGGTATAAATGAAAAATCATTGTTTGGATAAATAATAAACGTTTTAAGCTTTAAAAAACCCATGGAAAATACTTAGATGTATAGGTTTTTTATATTACTTTTCATAACGATTAAAAAAAAAACGAGAAAAAACTCATAAATATTGTAAGAAAACACCTTCAAAATTTCTAATACTAATATACATATAATAAATGTAGATATATTTGGCATTAATGTATGTAATTTAGTCTATTTTGCATTTGCTTACCTGCACTCTAGAATACGGCTCAATAATGCGACACAGATTCTGCTCCAACATTGTGTCGTAAAGGGTGCCCAAATGCGCCTGCACTATTACATCTTCAGACAATTCCTTTTTGTAGTCCTTCAAGGCATCTTGAAAATCGGCAAGTGAGCGTTTGTGTGAAGCTTCCGCCACAGCCTTCATGGCATCAATATCGCGGCCAGAGTAGGTTATTGCCTATTCCAAATTAAGAGAAAATTACTATAATCAATAAATTGCTGTTTTTCCTTATAATTTTTTTCCCAAAAGCCAATCGCCCTTAAAGCTCAAAAACAAATAAATTATTAATACTACAATAAACTCACCAATTTTCCGCTGACGATTTGATTGACATCTTCCGATTGGCCCAGCATAATTTTGCACAACAACATATACTTTAAGCCCGTTAAAGCCTTTGCATTGTCAACAGTATCGTAACTCTCGAATGCTTCGTAGAAATAGGAGAAGGCGGTTTTAAAGTCGCGCTCATCGGCGGCATGCAATATACCCGATTGCAGATCGAGTGCACCTTGAACCTTGGGCGGACAATATATCGCATTGGCAGTTGTGCGTGCTGATGTGAGTGCGGCGCGTGCTTTTGGTAGATTACTAAGTGCATGATAGGTTTTACTCTCCAACAATTGTACCTCGACCAAAAGATTTTTGTCATCCAACTTCTTCAGTTCGCGCAACAACTGGGAACCGAGTGCCAAAGCGTCTGTATACAAGCCTGTGTCGAAGAAGAGCGCAATGAGACGTGCTTCCAATGATTGACGTAAAAATGTGCGCTTTTCCTGTTTAGCCCACTCAATGCAGTCTTTACATAATTGCACCTAATTTAATGGTAAATATTGAATATAAATCATGTACGAACAGTAAATTTCAATTGATTCATTTACCTCTATGCCCGTGCCAGCATCCATATCTAAGAACATATCGACTAACGTACGCACCATTTTTGCTGCCTTCGCTTTGCTTATCAAACTAAGAAAGGGACGCGTCACCTTAATCAAATCTGCTAATTCCTTGGCCTTGCCTTCTTGCTTGTACAACTCGCCCAGCTGCAGGATACCCTGCTCCTTCAAACGAATTAACTCTTCATCATTTTCGGCTACTTCTTGTTCACGTACAATTTTATTTAGTAGCGTAATACCCTCCTCGCGATTGACGCTGGTAAGGGCTTGAGCGCGTTCAAACAACGTTGCTCCGGCCATTTTTCTGTTACTGCAAACAAAATTACACAAATTTCTTTAAATTTAGTTGCTTTTCTATTAACTTTCGATGTGTACGCCTTCTCGTGGAAAATATTATATTTTTGATGGTTTATTCAATGAGAAATTCGCGATGATTCGTTTAAATTTCTATGTTGAGAATCAGATGAAAATTACTTTTTTGATTTTTGCTTTGGTAGCAGATATATGACAGCTTACGAACCGCCAGTCATGCAACCAGCGCAGCCAACTGCAGCGCTTAATGTCTATTATTGAATATTGAGACATTTATGAGATGGAACTTTTTAGTACAAATAAATTTCTAAACAATTTATGTATATTCTAAGAATTATAGACTCTTGTATCAGAGAACGTACATTACAGAACATTCTCTGGTCAAGACATCAAACTGCCCACACATAAAAATTTACATAACATTTTTAATTTTTTCCTGCCAAAATGACAGATGTTAAAACATCAGCTATTTTCTGTGGAGATGTCGGGTAAGACAAACCGGTTTCGGCGTTGTGCCATCTTCAGTGTCAGAGAACGAAAAATGGCACTGAAGATGGCACAACGCCGAAACCGGTTTTCTTAAAACCAAACTTGACAAACCAAATATTATTAACTCTGTCGATATTTTGTTAAATATTTCTTACCAAATACAACGCTGCTTTTATTCCCCCTTTTGTTTTGATTATTATTCAGCTGTCAAAATTAATAAATTATTTCAATATTGCTTTCTATCAAAAATTGTTCACTTTTTCTCGATTATTATGGAGTAACAATAATAAACATTGCAAAATAGTTGTTAAGTATAAAACAATATAATTTAAAAAGCAGCAAAGACTTCAAAATTGCAAAGCTCACCGGCGCAATGGTGGAGGAGACGACACAAAGCAGCCGGCCACGCATGAAGACCGCACGTCCCAAATCGGTGTGTCTATGGTCAGTCACCGATGTACGAAAATGGTATATGCGACACTGTGGCGAGTATCCACAATATCTGGAACTTTTCTCGAAGGTGAGTGATAAAACTAAATCAAAAGGGTCGTTTAGTTGGCAGTTTCTACATGTTTATGTTGTGTAAAGCGGTGGTACACGGATGGTTCAAGGACTCGGGAGGGTATTGGAGCAGGCGATTATGGTTCCAGATCAAATATCTCGGTTCCAATGGGGGCCTTTCCAAGCAGGCCTCCAAGCGGAGGTCTATGCCATCAGTATGTGTGCAAAGATAAGCCTGGACAGGAAAGCGGCCGCTTCCGCCTCTATTGCACCCAAGCCGTTTCTTGCGGTGGGACCTTGTGCGATAAGAGAGGAGCTCATGAAAGAAACAAAAAGACTGGGAAACTTATACTTGTATAATGTCGCCAGGCTCAGACAGTCCAAAAGTCTGCTTAGGGCGTACAATCTTAAAAGATAGGCTTCGAATAGACCTTTCTGACGGGCCTCTATTGACTAAAAGGTCACCTGCAGAAGCTGGGGATATGATCGGGCGACCTCTGTCGCTTCTGTCGCTTTTGTGACTCGGCAAGGGAGAGTCCACAGCACCTACTCATGAAGTTTGAGGCTGTGGCGCTCAAAAGGAGGATGGCCCTAGGTCGACCATGGCCGGAAGAGTAATACATACAATCCCTAACTTAGGCATTTAATCAAAGCTTCCTGGGGCCATGGGGCTGGCTGCAGTGTTAGGACGAGCTTCGAGGACACAATAGACCAATTGGTCGTAGTGCATACCTCTTCGTAAATCTATCTATCTATTTGGGTAGAGAAAGCGGCTACAAGCCTTGAAAAGCCCATTAGGTTGAATCCTCAAAGCAACAATTTAACCACAATCACTGGACACTTACTTGAATTCTACTCTCTGCGGGTAGACGGTCACAACCTTCGCCGCCATATCTCTCAAATTTTCAATTATGTGGCCTTCTATTAGATAAACTCAAGTATCACGTTTAAAACTCTTTGTATGTCAATGACTTTGTAAAAGCGACTAATTATTATTTTGAGGCTTGATTTTTATTAAACTAACTTTCATGTGTAGTATGTTATAATTAAAGCGAAAAATTTAAATTTTCAAAATATTGAAAGCGTAAAAATTGTTTTGTATGTCGGAGTAAAATAAACTGAAATGTTGTTTTATAAGTATAAAAGTATTTTTAAGCAAATTTCTACCTTAACTCCAGAAAAACACAAATATATGATATCTACATTTTATTAATTTTTCAGCATGAAATCACCGGTCGCGCCCTACTCCGCATAAACGATTATTCGCTACAAAGGATGGGCATCAGTCATATTGGTGATCGAGACGCAATTTTCCGTGAGATATTAAAACAACGACTCAAAACTGATATTATGGAAATACGTGATTTGGAACGTGAAATCAATACCTATTATAACACAAGATAAATTAACGTAAACAACAGAGTATTAGGGAATTCATAGGGAGTTTAAGCTAAAACTTAGTAGTTGAAAAAAAAAAAATTCTGAAAAAAAAATATGCGCAATATGTAAATTGTAGTTGCGCATGCACAACCGACACAATTTTTCTGCTAACAATATTAAAATACAGTAGATATGTTTATATGTATACTATAATCATACATACATATGTATGTATGTATGTACATATGTATATAAGTAGAGTATAGATATTGTTTATTTATTTTAGGAAATTGTAATCTAAAACTAAAAAATTATAAAATACTGTAGCTTGCATTTTTTAGCCTTGAAAGTCTTTTTATTTACAATTTCGTTTCATACATGGTACACATATGTATGTGTATGTTTATATTTTATTATTATTAAGTTATGCGAGTTAATTTGCGTTCTAAAAAAAATTAAGTTAATATTTACACATATTTTTAGAAAAAAAATAACTGATAACACCACATAGCAATAATGTGAACGGTATTAAAAGTAGTCGTACGAATTATATATAAATAAATTATATTAAGTCGTTAACTTTTGTAATAAGTTTTAGATAAATTGCACAAAATTTCAACTTGTTATGCAGGAAAAGACGCGTAAATTGTAGTGTATAATAGCAAAAATATATGAGCATTTTTGTATTTTACGCTTAGCGGAATGTCATAAAAAGATGATATATGTATGTATATACCAAAACTCATCTTAAAGATAAAAAAAACACCCGTACAAAATTTCCAAAAGTGGAAATATCATCTTTTGAGCAGACACTCACCGTTTTTAGTTGAGAAAAAGTTGTATTACATTAAATTGTATGCACATTACGATTTTACGCACGTATTTAAAAAAAAGACGCCGAATTGTGCTTAAACGTACATTAGAATTAATTACATTTTATCATATACATATGTATGTATACATATATTTTTACAATTTTTATATATTACTAATACCATTTAGTTTTAATCATTTGACGGAAGTAGCATCATTGTTACTTTTTTTTTTAATTTTAAACTAAAAAGCAATTACAAAAAAGTATTGACATTGCTGTTGTTAAAAAAATTTCTTTAGTGTGCAAATATATCTATAAGACGATTATTTGAAATAATAACACTGCGTTTTTCTCTTTAGTTAAAGGTTTCTTTATATTAGAAAAATCATGATGTTAAGTTATTCTTGGATTTTCATTTGACGACCTAAAATAATAAAAATAAATAATTAATTTACGATAAAAAAAAAACAGTGATCGGATATAACCGAACAATTTAAAATAAATCTCTTAAATATGACCGAAGAAAATCTATAAACCAAAATCAAGTGAAAATCAGTCAATGAAAAATATGAAGATCTAAACTTAACGCTTAAATTTATATCGAAAGAAAAGAGTAAATAGCGATTACCCAATTACTACATTTCTAAATAATAGCATACTAACTAGATATTTGCTAAAAATTAAGTAATCGGTATTGCTAACTTTTTTTGGACGAAATATTCCTTTTTTTATTAATAAAAAATTATTTTTGACCTTGCCTTATTAAAAATACATGGTAATGGTTTCAAGATTTTAAGCACAAAAACTTTGCAAATCTGAAAAGATGTGTTTTTTTTTTGACATTTAAGAGTACAGATATTTTTTGGTAATTTCTTAAAAGAAATTGTGCCTTTTTCTCTTTTAATTACAATACGTGCATTTTTATGCTCTTAACTAAACTTACTAAGAAGCTATAAACTACTATTGTTAATATCATTTGTTTACAATTCCCAATTTTTTTCTTTTCTAATTTAAATCTATTCAATGCTTTTTCATACATTTCTTTTTATTTTGTTTTTAATTGTGCTCTTGAAGTTCTCACTCAACACTTAATTTCACTTGCATTTTTTTTTTAATGTACAGTTATAATCAGCGCCACTACTCGCCTAACTAAAGACCTCCAAACTTCTCTAACCCGCCTGCGCTTCATGCCTTTCACTCATCATGCTCCACTTTGGGCGTCACCAGTTGCACCTCGTCCGCACTGGCTTCTGCTACAGACAGTGGCGTTGACGCAGTTGCAGGTGCAGCCGCTTGCGTAATGATGGCGGTTGGCGCTGGCGACAATTTGGGCATCAAGTTCGCTGTCAGTTTAGTTGGCGTCAATATGGTCGCACCGCCTGTCACACCCGCTAATCCGGCAGCACCACCTGCCATAGTCGCCGCAGTGAAGACCAGTTTTGGCGGATTCAAACGCATCTGTTGCGTGTGTGCCTGCATTGCGGCGGCAACTTGCTGTTGTTGCTGTTGTAACACTTGTGCCTGTTGTTGCTGTTGCTGTTGTTGTTGTGTGAATAGTTTCGGTAGCTCGGTGAAAAGCCGCTCCACTGCTGACCGTTCGAATTCTAAGCGCTCGCGTTCAAGCGCCAATCGTTGCTGCTGTATTTCATTATTCTCCGTTTGCGCATTGTATATGTGACGCAGCAGTATACGCATGTTGGCGGCTTCCTTGCGCGATAGCAGTTCGTCGCGGCGTTGCTTTTCGTGCTGCTGTTTCTGCTGGAGCTTGCTGGCCGCTTGTGCTTTGGCCTCGTCGGCTTCCTTCTGTTCTTGTTGTTTTTGCTGTTGCTCCTTCTGCAGCTGTTGTTGTTGCGCCTGTTGTTCTTGCTGCTGCTGCGCCTGCTGTTGCTGTTTTTGCTGTTGTTGCTGCTGTTGCTGTTGCTGTTGAAGTAGCGCTGCGTTCAGCTGTGGGAGCAGTGTTTTCCCCAAAGCTGCATTGGACGCGCCCATTTGTGCAGCCGCTTGTTCAGCGTTGACTAGCAGTAACTTCATGCCGCCGGGACCCGTAGCCACAAAGCCAGCGCTTGTGGGCGTGCCTTGAACCCCGCCGACGCCAGCCGCACTACTTAACAAAATACGGCCTGGCTGCAGAGTGCCAGTGGCATTCAAAGCTTTCGGCAGTAGTTGAATTTGCGACTGATGCAAGGGCAATAATGGCGTTGGCGTCGGCGCTGAAACTGAAGTTGTGGGCGTGGTGACGATCGGCGCAGCCTGGGACTTGGGTTGCATGAGAAAATTTGTTGGTACCAAGGAAATTTTTCCCTGTGGCATCACCTGCTTGCTGAACGTGGTAGTAGTGGATGCTTTCGTAGCATTGGTGGCGGTAGAGACAATAGTCATGGGGCTTGAAACCGGAATAATTATGCTTGTCGAATTGAGTGTGGGTATGGTAGTGGCTTCGATCTCCTCGTCGGCGTCCACATCGATAGGCTCTTGTTTAATTAAAGCATCTGCACTGGCTGTTGTTTTTGTTGGCTTGTTTGTTTCCGCCGCGCTATGATTTTGTGTCACCTTTGTTTTGGTTTTTTCACCATCCACTGATCTGCGCTTCACTTCCCTGCACAGCGGAAACTCGTCGCTATCCATGCTATCGTTTTCGTCTTTAATTTGCACATCACCCAAATCATTGTCACCATCGCTACGAATATCCGAGCCACACTCATCTTCCAACTCACAAAATTCCAAGCTGCCCTCACTGGCCTTCGAGACCTTACGTCGTTTGGTTGCCGAAAGCGCTGTCACAGTTTTCTCGGCGGCACTCGCAATGGCCGCAAAAGCTTCATCATTGATATCCACCTCAACATCGGGTATTATGCCATCATCGATCTCGTTTTTAGAAGTTCCGTTTCCATTACTTAGCGCCACCAGCTCATTGAGCCCATCATCACTTTCGGACACTATGCCGCCTGCGAAAGTAAAGAGGTTAGTAATTTATTTAAAAAGAATTTTAAAAAAAAATTATATGCTCTCAACTAACCCTCCTCTAATATTTTTTGCTTGCGTTCCTCACGTTCCTCACGCGCCTTCTCTAACTGATACTTAAGCGAAGGCGGTGGCACCTCATTGGGACGCACACTAAAGATTGGTCGTTTCATAATCGCATCCATTTCAGCGTAGTGCTTCCAAGTGGGCTCCGCTGCCGATGTCAAACCCATATCAATTTCTTTCTTTAAGCGATTGTAAAAACATTTGAGATTTTTTATGCGCGTGCTGATCTCTTCCGTTGAGCGATAGTAGCCGTATTGCTGCATCTTCGATGCCAGTTCGCAGAGTACAGCATGCTTTTTATGTGCTATGATGAGCGTGCGCTGCACTTTCGGATCGCCCCACAGCTGTATGAGCAGTTTTGTTTCATCTGTATCGAAATTCGGATTCCGTCCAACGTTTCCGCCTTTTTTCGTGGTCGATGTGCTGTTAAGCACACGATTGTTCGATACCCAGAGCTCGTTGGAGCGGCGCTTTGACTTCAAACGACTGCTGCTTTTCTGACTCATTTTTGTTAATTAAAAAAATATCGGCCGTGTCAAAATCGGCGACTGGAAAATGAAAGGAAAAAAAAACAATTAAAAAATATGAATTTTATTTATATCTCGCATAAAGTACTTTGTCAAAGACTTCTATTAATCCACCGTCAATCAACCTGACGAGTGTGCCTTTGGAAATGTAAATCTACCATCGACCAGATATTCATAATTGGTTCAAACTCAAGTGGACAACTCTCTGCGCGTCAGAATAAGGAGATCTCTACAAGTCAATTGATGATACCAAATGAAGTTTCAGACATCTCGAACAACCGCGTAAAACAACTGAGTACAAAATTTAATAGAAATAGAATAGGCAATGAAGACTGTCCAACGATTAACTGAATACGTTTTTCGGTATCAATTGGTAGTGTGTTATGAGCCCACTAGCAACTTTTGCTAGGTTCGGGCTAAATTAAATGCCTCCGCGACGCTTTGGGCACATCGACCTTCCCTTAAGCAACTCCGAAGTCGAATTGGTGAATCATGTTATCAACAAACCAGAGGAAAAATTAATTATACAGACGAATATCGTACTCGAGAGTTTCCTCACCCGAAAATTGTGCGTGCAAGTTTTTCAAATTGTGATACATACTTATTTCAGTTCTACAGTATATTCGTGACGTAATTTCTTCAGACGTCACAATATAGTGATCCCAGTCGAATATTTACGTATTTATGTATGTTAGTATAAAATATTGGAAACAGTAATTTCATCTATCGGATAAGGATCCATCTGTTTCCGGATTTTTAAGAACAAACTCATTCGTACGAGTACAAGCGATCGCCGACAAGAAGCGACAATTTTGCAACGGAAGCGCAGCTTTTTAAACGTGGAACCAAAGACTCTTCTCAAGCAAACATGCACTCGTCAAAGTATTTTTTGAACACCTGAATCGGTTGGTGGGTGCAATAATGCAAGAGGTAGTGGTAAGACGTTCGTTCACGTTTATCAAAAGAACGCGAATATTTTAATATTGTTATTTGAGCAGTGTTCCCAAAAAATACAAGGGACATTTTTTAATGTTGTGACAACATGTTTGCTTTCTTCGTCTTTCCTAGAAACCTTTCCCTTGAAGAGTCCAAACATTCCAGATGCGTCACCTCATATCATAGCGTTTGCAGTCGTCGTCATTAAAAGAAGGAAACATCGCATACTTTCTGATGAAATCTCTCTCCGTTGCTGTCTCTTTATTCCTTAGAAACCATCACATTAAAAGACCAGACATTGCATGTTCAAGCTCTCAAATCATAGCGCTTGCAGTGGTGGTCGTCATAAAGGACGAAAGATTAATTTTTATTACAACAATTCCAGCGATATGTTATTTTACATAAAAAACGTCTCCTGTTATAAAATTGTCTCAACCTTTGACCTTTGAAATATTCAAAAAGGTTCCCTTCGTGGATCTACTAAGACTCATTGCTGTTTTAATAATAGAAAGAGTATTTTTTTTCTTTAATTTTACTGTCTTACAAGACTCTTTGGATTGTTGCTTAAAAAATGCTCCTCTTTTTGTTTTTCAAATTCTCTATTGGTTATCAAAAAATCTAAAATTCTCACGCTAATTCACTTTTAGTTATGAAAATCGTCAAATGCATATCACAAAATATCTCTCTCACGAGCTCATTTTAATACCATTTTCAACACTCTCACTTCTAAGTTTGTGAAATCGTTGGTTGCACACTTTTAATTGCAAACACACAATCATTTGTATATCTATGAAACCACATCCTTGGGCCTTGTCCATACTTCGGATTTACATATAATGTTACTTCATTGCACGGACACCAAAAAAAAACACACGACGAAAATGCTTCAAAATGAAGCGAAAAATGCACGCAAGTGCATTTGTTGTTGCATGAGTTCAAAAACAAATTTATGTACATACATACATACATATGGAAGTATTGAATTGTTCAAACTGCAAACATGCAAATCAATAATTTTCATAACTTTTCAAGGCGCTTTTAATATGCAAAACTCAAAATTGGTAATAAATCAATTATTTGCCCACTACTACCCAATTTTACGTTTGGGCATGTGTTTGTATATACCTTTACATATATTACCGGTCGATGGCGCGTCCTGGCGCAAAAGGTGTCCCTGTACTACTAAACGCAGGCGAATCGGAAAAACTGACGCACCAAGATTGTTGTACTGGTCAGTGGCGAAGCGAGACGGCTTCGCACAACAGCGCAACTCCGTGGCGTACAACGCGCGACACACCTACACGTCGACATACATACATACATATAACAAATATAACAAAAACAGGATACAAAAATATCAAACAACCCTAGACAACAACACCAGCGGAGACATACTCGAAAGTCGAGAAAGCGCGCGCCTGACGCCAACACTAATACCACTGCCTGGTCACCACCAAAACAAAAAAAAAACACCAACAACCAAAGCCACCTAGTTCCACCGACAATCGAACGTGCGCTGAGTCGACACTAGAAACACAACACACATACATACGTACGCACAATCGCATACATATGCACATATGTACATACATACCACAAGAGTTGATACTGAGCTTATTGCTCAGCAGCTTGCGCTCACTCACTCGATTCGCTTCGGATGGATGATTTGAGTGCGTATGTGAATATGTACACACACATACATACATACATTCATATGTACATACGTGTGTGTGTGCTTAAAGAACAAAGGTCGTCTACTCGTCCGTCGGTGGTTCACTTTACGCTGACACAACTGCACTTAAACAAACTCGTATGTTTAATATCCCTTTATCGCAACGTGCCGCTCAGCAACACCGTTAAGCTAAATAATACAAATCTATGTACTTCCGCGCACGTTTATTTTTTGTTTTTCTTTTCCGTTTATATACATATGTAATTTTCCTTAGATAACGGTTCCGCACACGACGCCGACTCTCTTGCAACTGAATAGCGCTTCGTTTCGTGCGGTTCGTTTGAGCTGCTGCAGTGTTCAAGCATCATGCACTGGGTGGCGGGTGGTGGGTTGACAATGCGTTGGTTGGTTGCTTGGTTGCTTGGTTGGTTGGTTGCTTGGCTTGCTCGCTGCTCGCTTCTCGTAGCTGGCTGACTGGTTTGTTTTTGTGTTTAAGTCTACTGTTCTGTATAATGTGTTGTGCGCAGCCTGACATGCGCAATGGAAACGCAAAGCATTTCTCGTGTGGGATTTGTTGTTGCGCCAAACTGCTGCTCCTGGTTGAAATTTTATTGATTTGTCGCATACAAATTTGTGGAAATTTTAGAAAATATGTATGTACATAAGTATATATAAATTTCAAATGAAAATTTTCCACGAATTATAGAACATTTGTTTGGATATTTAGTGAAAAGTCATCTAAGAATATTAAACATTTGAATGCAACTTGGAAGTTTCGTCCTTTGAAGACGCATGTATAGAGATATACATATGTATGTACATACACGCATAGTGTAAAATATTTTTGTATGTATACTATGTAGATGTAAGTATGTACATTTGTAGTTACATATGTGCTGTAATTAACTTTCGCACCTTTGCGTTGAATGTTGCTAAGCGATTTACGTTTAAAGGTTATTTGCTGCAATACTTTTAAGCAAATTTTTGCACAATATACTATATATTCCTACAATTTATTTTCGACGTGAAAATGAACTGAAAGTTTTTATATTCATAGCAAGGCACATTCAATAGGTAGCAGCAGTAGAAAAATTAAAAAAAAAATGTTTGAGCTCTGTATATTTTGTTTTTGCTTTTAAAATCTAAAATTTCAAAAATATTTTATCAACTACCTTGAATTGTACTGAAAGCATTCTTATCACAAGGAAATTCAAAATTTGACAATTCAAATTAAAATAAAATATGAAAAAAGTTCAAAAAAAAAAGTTTGCTGCTGCTACCTATTGAATGTGCCTTGATTCATAGGTCTTTTTTGAATATATTTAATAAATATTTTTTTTTATTTATTTATTTTTATTTTGATTTACTTTTTTTATTTTCATTTTTTTTTTTGTTTTTTTTTATTAGTTTAATATTTGTTTATTTAAATTTTATATAATATTTATTTAGTCTCAGGGATAAAGTTCTTATTGATTTTAAAAGTCCCTACAAACAAACACAAAACGTTTCAAACGTGTTATATATGTATCTATTTATATTGCAGCGTCAACGCAATTCATCCAAAAAATAAAATTTATTGTATTTTTAGATTTGGCAATCGACTTGAAAAAATATTGCATTGTATTGATTAAACGATATTTCAGAGTTCGTTAATTCTCTTACAAAGACGATTAAGATAATATTTTAAATTTTATAGAAAATGTAGAAAACATTTATCAAAATTTCGAACTTTAAAAAGAAAATGTTAAGATGCAGATATTTAGTTCATTTAATTTAATGTTTGCAGTGGCTAATAATTGCCATTGATTTTTGAGAATTTTTTTACTGACGCTCTTTTACAATGCTGTATAAAAAAATAATCATTCTCTGCATCGTTCGAATTCGAACTAATTTTCTATCCAATCAAACTACAAAGTAACCCCCAAAGTACCTTACATACATACATACATACATACATTCATACGATCGACCCAATGAATAAGTAAATTAATTACTATTAAAGTTACTGAGGTAATAAACAATTACATTTTTTCTATTACATATTTTCTCATGATTTAGATTTTTTCTTTTGTTTTAGAAATGATCATTTGTGCTCGCAATACTGGAAATACTCGTTCTCAGGAAAAAAAATTTTTTCGCTATGTAATTGAAATATATATGTACATACCTACTCATTGCAGCATCGATAGAATTTTCCCTTTTTTCAAAGGGTTCTTTTTCCATAAACAGGATTCAGAATTGTTTTGAGATTTAATTCCTTTTGGTCGTACTTAGAATAATTTTGAAAGCGATTATCCGTCTTAAATTCATCTATGAATTTAGATATATTTTTGTGTGTTCGTTTATGCTAAAGTTTATGAAAATACAAAACTCAATCCTTTTAGACTCGCTCATACTTGGACTTTGTCCATGTATACGATTACATATGTACATACATATACATACATATGTATGTATACAAAAATAATATACATACATTTTATGTGCATATATATGTATATGTATGTATAAATGCCAGTTTGTGTGGAAACATGTACATATATTTACATCTGTACATAAATTAATACGTATGCAAATGCATCCTATTATAAATCTGTATGTATGAATGTGTATGTGTGTACAGCCCAAACGCATTTATGTAGTTTTCACATCACCCACACCAGCAAAACTTATTTTAAAAAACAACAACAACAAAAACAAATCAAAGACATGCCGTGCGACAAAATATGCATACCGAATTCAACACCTTTCTGCTAAAAACAACATTCTCAAAAGAGGAGATATGTTAAATTAGTCAAGGGTAGTTTATGTCATAACAATAACTCACCAACGCAATTACCACCTCTGTGGTCCCTACCAAAGTTTAACAGCAGCAATGACAATGGCAACGGCAGCGACAACAACAACCATAACAAAAAATATCAGTGTCAGCTACCGAATTCATCCTCTTTAATTTCTGCCGTCGCACGAGCAGCTAGTCAGTCAGTAAGCGCAAATCTGCGCATATCATTTTGCTGCATATGCGCAGTGCACAGTTTCTCATCACTTGGCATCGACTTTTCCCTTTTTTTTGTTACGCACATATGTATGTACGTGCTATGTATACGTATACAAACATATACATATACATATATACATATATGTATACGAGTATGTAGTTTTGTGACAGCATGCGCCCGTGCCTTGTGTTAGACATGCATGCACACAAAACAGCCACCGCCCATTCCATGCAGCAGTAAGAAATGCTGTTTTGAATGTGTATTCGTATCCTGGTGCGCGCGTGATGTTTGTGCGTATAGAGTGGTGACGATGCTGCAGCTATGGATAAGTGTGACTTTTTTTAGGAAGCGCTTTGATGTCCATCGGTCGACAAGTGTGCATGTGCATTTGTTTAGTGGGCAATCTTAATTGCTCAGTGAAGCGTTTAATATGCAGACAGCAAAAATGGATACGTTCACAAATTATTCCAACATATGTAGCTCCATAGCTCCTTTGTTAGTCGGTAACACGCTGCCGAGGCGATGCTATTGTACTTTTTTGGTAGTCTCTGACATTAAACTTACTCCTTTTTGTATTAAATAATCCCTTTGCCGTCGGAATACAATATTTACCACCAACTCCGGAATATATAGCCGGAACAACACGAATTTATATCCGGTCAAGGCATTCACTTGAAAAGCCTTCACAAAAAGTACGGAAAATATATTTTGCTACAATAACTTATTGAAATTAGTTTAATGTGAAGAACCTTACACAGCAAAAGCTTAAATTGCAATGTAGTAATTATCGTAAAGCCGGCGCAACTGCAACCCAACTGCTGATATATGTAACTTAAATTTTCATGGAGTTGCTCTTCCTATGCTAATGTTTTACACTTAAACTAAATATCTACTTATAACCAATTTTCAACTGCTTTTCGACTATCCGTAAACTAATTTAACCAAAAAACAAATTACTTTGCAAGTAGCCGGAACTTTCGATTGTTTTACGACTTCCGATCGGCTGGCAAATAATCTATTACAAAAGTGTACATTATGGCATTGCCATTATGATATCTACAACCCCGCTCCCAAATAACATCTGACATTTCACTTTGACAATTGCTTGACAGAAAAGTTACATTCGACCAGTTTTGTTGCACTTCACCTTGTGTATAAAAACGAAAACAATTCGCAAAAATGCCCGATTTATCAACAGCGGAAAAGGATTTCCTGCGCCGCAAACATGAGCAAGTCTCTAAACTGCGTTCGGAATACTTGAAGCAAATCTCGAATCCCTACAGACAAGCCACAGGCGAAGGCGGCACTCTGGTAAATATGCATGAATTAGCTGAGCACTGTTATGTCATCAGTGTTCTAGTGTTTTTGTTCTTTAATGAACCGTGCTAATACAATGATATTGTTCATGCTTACAGTTCGATGCCGGTTTAGCCCGTTTCCAAGCGATGCGTGTGTCTCACTACGAGCACTTTAAACCGACTGGTGTTGCATTCCGTGCTGGGTTCTTTGCCGTCGTTTTGCCTATTGTCCTCTATGCTTGGGCAATGAAATCTGAACGCGATGGTAGGGAACATAAGTACCGTACAGGACAAGTAGCCTACAAGGATCGTCAATTCAAGTTCATTTAAATTCATTTGGATAAAAGCTTTCAGTAAAGTTGATTTAGCAAGGATAAAGAAATGCTGGAGATGTGTGCATAAGTTTATTTTAATGAGTATACATAGTCTAATTAAATGGAATATTAATCCCAAAGTTGCGATTAATGTAAATAAAACTTTGAACACACTTATTTTTCTTCCAATTGTTTGTCGCGTGTAATTACGAAGTCTTCGAACTTCACCATGTAGGTAGTGCCCTTATGCCAATGCGCCGACACCTTACAGGGCTACAACAAAAAAAGGTACATGAATACATATGCAAACAGCAAGAACTATAACTTATTTAAAATACTCACGAATCCGCTATGCGTTAGCACCGCCTCAACAATGCCCGCCGTGAAATTGGCACAGTTCAAAGTACTCTTATCTTTTGGCACACTTATGAAGGCATTCACCATCGGCTCCTTTTCAATAATATAATATGTACGTTCGTCATCATTGGCATGTTCAAGTTTCTCAGCTTCTTTTCCAAACAAGTTTTTCCAAACAGTTGTTTTTACGAACAACAACATTTGTGTAAGCTTTGTTTCACGTTTGGAATTGCGTTCACGCACAAAATATAAATCAATAACGCGTGTACCCACATCTTGACCAAGCTCGTGTAATCTTTTGCGTAAAGCAGTTTGCAAATATAGGTTGATTAATGTGTTAAAGTGATTGATAAATCAGTGGGTAACGCACCTGTTTTGTAGTTCCTGCACGGTGCTCACTTGGCTCTGACAATATTGGACGATTTCACTAAAGAGTAGCGCTACAATGCTTTGGGATACCTCTGTTTTTCCCTTTGACAATGGTCGATCTAAAATATTTGTGCGTGGACGCATTGAGGATATTTTCAATGCCTCTAATTTTTCCATGATTCAGAAATAGTGTACTTCAAATTATTTAAGTGTTATTAAAAACCTTTATTTCCTCTATTTGTAGGGACAAACGAAAAATTGCTTGTTTTTGTTGACATGGCCAACAGCTGTCGTTAACAGAGTTGCCGGATATCGTTTTTTTTTTCGAAATAAACTTAAAATGTACAATTTCGTAATGAGAGGAACCGGAAGTAATTAAAAAATGCAATTAGTTTAGATCGTTCTTCGTTGGTTAAATAAAATTGAATTAATTGAGTCTCGAAATTTTCCTTCGAGATTTATATCTAAATATGAAGGCGTACTCAACCGTAGGTATATTATAAAAAAATTAAAAATTTAAGAAGAAAGTCAAAGTTCGGACCATAATCTTATTTATGCTGCATTTTCCAGAGAAGTCGCAATAAACGCGCACTTTGAAGTAAAGGCAAGCAAGCTATAGAATCACTCACTGGCATTCAAATGGCTTACCCACTCCCCGACGGTATAGGAGGACGATGTGACCAAAGATAACTTCTATGAACAGCTCGAGTGTACGTTCGAGTGCATCGTCGAGGCCCGAGACATGGTAGTATATTGTATCGGACTCGAGTGTAGGATAATAATATATCAAGCTACACGACTGTCTCTAGATGGAAAAAATTGTAACCAAATAGCATAAAAAACAAATTGCATGTTTCTTTGATGGTGCTTGATCCGAGCACCTCACATCGATTGCATTTTTATCTTATCGCAGCCAATATCCGCCTTCGCCTTTGTGCAGCAAAACACACGCCAAGTAAGAAAATCCGCTTCGTGAGACACCATCGTGAAACTGCTAGCGTACGCCAACCATGGTAGCGCTGAATACTTGAGCTTACGCCTTTCCCGTGATGGATCGTGAATCATACTTCTAAATATTTAAACTGATATCTTGCCGACACTGTACGAACTCAACATTTCAAAGCTCTCCAATTTAAATAAAACACAAATTTGTCTTTGTTTTTGTTCTTTAGGTTTTATTAAATCTTTTTATTTTTTATTTATTACTCATCATCCAATTAGTATGTTGAATGGATTTGTTACCATATCAATCATTTATTTATTTGTGTTTGTGAATATTTTTATAAGAAGTTTTTTGCCTTTATTGTAAATACTTTATTCATACTCTTATTGAAATTATTTATTTCAGAGTATGATCTCGAGAAATTGGAATGTCATCTCTTCTTGCCGAAGGTTTGTGGCATTAATTCAGATTTTGATATTATGTAAGTATGTCCTTCTAGCGATCCTTTATATTTAATTGTTCTATTTCGCACTTTTCGACATTTTACTTCATGTTCAGATTTTGGTTTTAAAATTAATTAGTAAATAATTCTAAACATAATTAATAGGAATCAAATAATAGTGTTAATTAGTAATAATTTGCTTCAACTTTTTAAGCGCTTTACCGCGTCAGAGTCATTCTGCTTTAAAAAATTTAACAAACATTAGAATTTTGAATGAAGGTCTCAACAGTAAATGTTGTGTCACTTGCATGTATTTAAACATTTATTATAAACAGAAATAAATAAACTAAATATTTTTTTACTACATGTTTAATGTGCTATTTCATTTTATGTTTTAATTTCAGTTGAATGCTTATAAAGGGCATGTTTTTATTTAAAGTCTTACAATTTGCCACAAACAATTTTTTTTTTTTTAATATCGGATTTTATTTCGAGTGTATTTCACTTTGAAAAGGTAAACCTTCGGCAAAATTTTATTTTATTTTTATGTATGTATCTCAATTTAAATTTTCTGTCTGTTTGTCATCGAATTCAATATGCTTTCAACTTGCTAATAATATTTTAACAGCATTTCATAGACAAGGTATTTCACTGAGAAGGCATTCATTACATAAAGATTTTCCTATTTCATTCATGACCAGCGTTGCACTACTGATTTTAAGTATTTTATTGCGAAACTTTAGAACTTTATCGTCCATCCTCTATAATTATTCAACTATTCGCTTTACTGCTTAATTTACTTGTTTTCGTACATTGCGTTTGATCTTTTTCAACAAGTGTTGTTGCGTCAAGAATGATAAATTAATAGATAATTTAATGAATAAAAATGATAATTTATCATTCTTGTTGTTGCGTTCTCTCTGCCTTCTCCTTGACTACCAACACCGTCTTAAAAGGATTTAAATATGTTCGCAATTTTAATATTTGCTTACATAAAAGCTGCATTTGTTGCTATTTTGCACAACCTCATTTTATATTAGATTTATTTTTATTAAGCTGCATTTATTAGAATATGCAATTCACAGCTTTAACATGCCTAAGAATTGTCGAGCGCCATTTTCTGCCCCTTTCAACGGCTACATGAAAAGTGTTGCCATATCAGTATGTTAATTTATGCGAATGCAATTTCTCTCAATATTTCTTTATTTTATGTATTTTTTAGACACTGTTTATGCATATATCTATTATATTGACTTAAATACAACAATAATAATAATAAACACAGTAATTTTTAAGTGATAATCAGAATTAATAATTAGTAAATAGTTTAATAAATGGTTTGTATTCTGGTTTTTCTTGTTTCCTTTCAAAATTAAAACTAGAAATTCGTATTAAATAATAAAAGTTGTAGTGCTTGCACATACATTTTATATAATTGGAGACAATTTGTGTTTTTTTTTTTTGTAATTTACTTTAATAGGTTTCTTAAGTGTATTATTTCAATACACACAGTTAGTTGTTTTGTTTTTATTTTTTTATAGTTTTTAGTATTTTTACAATAAGTAGGTATACAATAGTAGTATTATTTTAATATAGTAGCTGCATAATTTTCCACTTACATACATGTTTTGCCAACATTCACTTATTATTAGAAGTATGACTTTTTAAATACTTTATTAATAATTAATTTTTACTATTAATTAAGCAAAGCAAGACAGACAAATGGTTAAAAAAAAACTCTTTGTTTTCTTTTTGTAAACTAGACATTTGACTGATTGCTTTACTTTTTTTTTTAATTTATCCATGCACCTACGCAATTAAATCACTACCCTGCAAGGCTAATTGAGCGCAAATTTTGTCTAATAACCATAATTTTTAATTTGATTAATACTGCAACTAAATTTACATTATTTGAAAGGAATTTAAATTTAAAGAAACCTTTACTAGCTTTTTTTCTTATTATTACATTGACGGCAAGGCAAACATATGCGTGCTTGAAAAATTAACAAAAGAAATAATTTTGAGTCTTCATGAGCCCTAAGAGTCAAAATTATTCTTTTACATAAAATATGGAACGTTTATTTCTTCGTGGTTTAATGTTGACTATTTTTATGCTTAGCTTTTTTTTTTTAAGTAATAAAAAATTACAAAGCTGGCGCTGCGTTTGTTTGCTTTGTAGTGGTAGGAAAATATTGCATAAGCGCGTGAATTGCTGATTTTAATATATGTATATATATTTTACACTTAAAGAATTTGTTCTTGAAATTTTTTGCGAAATTCAACGATTTTTAATTTCATTTTTTTTAAGTATTCTTTTAAAAATCTTTGAATTTTTTTCATAATTCTCTTTTATGAATCGCATTTTTGTAATTATATATGTATTATATTTTTTTATAATTTTTGTACGCAGAATTTCTCATGTTTTTATTTTGTAAAATAGTAGCTGATGTCACTGCTTATACTCTCTTTATTTCGTTTAATTTTGTTACTGATTTGCTATAGCAAATGCTATATATTTTTTTGTCAAATATTGTAATGAGTTTGAATTTTGAAACTTTTATTACATGAAAAGTATCAAACAGAAAACTATACTACTATTTTGTACAAAGGTAGCATTATATCAAATAAGCTTAATAAACTTTTTACTTAAAAAACGTTATAATAAAAACAACCAGTTTTAAAAAAGGGCATACTTATTATTTTGTACATTTAAAAAATTTTCAGGTTAATGGCTTTATAGATGCACTGCATTGTTGTGCTTTTGCTTATATAATTCCATTATTCATGTAACTCTTTCTTTCATTTCTTTTCTTTTACAAACCGCTTTTTAGATTTATGCAAGTAATTTTGTATACTCATTTTACAAATCGTGTTCTTTTAGTATATTTTTAGCGGGGTTTTTAGTAAATAAATTTTTTTGTTTTTTTTGCTCTCTTATGGCTTTATCCATATTTATCTTGTACTGTAATATTTTAAAGATTTTTTGTTAATACTGTGCGCGCTGCTCACAAAAAAAAAATAAATAATTTATTTGCTTAACATACATATATTAGAGAAAAAATTATAAGTGGCACATCTGTAAAACTTAAAAAGTAAACAATATCTATATATGTATGTACCTACAACACTGTAACGAACGTCTATAGCCAATAAGAGCATACAAGTATAAGTAGTAGTAGTATGACTAACAAGCCTTTTAATAAAAATAAATAATAATAAGTATATAAATGTTCTAAATTTAATAAACCGTTAATATACACACACAACTATTTTAAAATAAATGCTGCCACAACATCTTAAGACACACGTTTTTACCGCAAAATATATATTTACAACTTAGAGATAGATTTCAAGTCGATTACTTACAAATAAAAGTTTAAAACTATTTTGAAAATATGTACATTGAATTTATTTCGAATAAGTTTATTAACTTTAAACGTACACATACATATGTATTAGGTGCCTAAAATATTTACTAAACGCATAAAAAATTAAGAAATTCCTAAAATTGTAGTCAGTGGACAGGCTGTTCTTATGAGATGAAATTGGTATTTGAACTAATCAGCTTTGTTTATAAACCGAATTCGAGAAGTTTTAATATACATATATAGATATAAATGAAGGGAATTTCCAGTTAGTTTGATAATTTTTAGGTTAGGTACCAATAATTTCACAATCTGGAATATGATAAACTAATCGAATTAGTTTATCGTTATGTAAAAATTCATAACATTTGAGCACAAAAAATACATACAACACACATATAAATTATCCATTTTTATAAACTGAAAATAAAAATCAGTTTAACATTAAAGAAATGCATATTAAATACAAAAATTATTGATACAAAAAATTCAACATATTTAACTATTCCTGTTTTGTGCCAAACTAAACAAATATTTAATTAATTGAAAACCATGTCAAATTAAAACAGCAAACGCCCATAGTCGTTCTGTTGTGCTGTGGGTCGTGCCTGTTGCAGCGCAAAATGCAATGGTGTTTGCAGTTGTTGTTGTGCTTTAAGTTTCTTTTTCTGTTCCTTCTTTTGCTGCTTCAACCTTTGCTTGTTGATTTTTTCCTGCTCCTTCGCTATAATGGCGTCGTCACTAAGATGCCATTGCTCAAATTGTTGTGTTAATGTGCCGCCGCCACTACTAGCGCTTGTTGTCGGCGGCTGTTGCCTCCTTAGCTGTTTTTGTTGGTTGTAGGTATTGTAATTGTAGCTGTAATTATTGTAATTGTATTGGTTGTAGTTGCTGTAGTTATGGCTGTAATTATAGCAATCGTAGTGATCATCCAAATCGCCGATGGCATTGCCATCATAATCATAGCTGTCTGAGTTCATAAAATCAGCTTCCACCTCGTAACCGTTAACGTAGCCATTGTCGAATTGTTGTTGCAATCGCCCCTCCAAATGTCAGACTTGTGGTTTATGTCGACCGCCGCACACGCCGCATGATACTCCCAGCCAATGGCAGGCGCGCAGCGGCGGGTAACACCAAAGGCAGGGTACGAGCAATGATAGCAGTGTCAGCCCGAGCCAACTGTGTGGTTGAGAGCGTGGCGGATAGATAAAGCAATTAATTTTGTTTTTGTTTTTTGCGTTTTTAATTACATATGATGTATGTATGTATGTATGTATGTATGTATCTTCCTTTGACTTACCGCTTAGTGCAACCCGCTTCGCTGACGCACTCACATGGATGTTGCGGCGTTTCGCCTTCGGCATCGCTCATACAATGATATATCATACAACGCGCACAACCCATACCCGAAAAGCACTCGAGTGCCGAACGAAAGCGATCGGGTGCAAATTCACATGCGCCCTTCCGATTCCATTCGTCATTGAATAGTTCATGACAATAGCGACAACGCGCGCGTTGATTCTTCTTAATGATGTCCACATTGCTGGTGGGATCTTTGAGTATCACACCGCCGGCGATGGGTGACGATTGCGCAGCAGCCAGCGCATGTGCAGCTTCCAGAGCGTTACGTTTCTTCAGCGCGCTTATCGATTCACGACGTGCGTTAAGCACCTGCGCGACAGCTGGCTGATCCACAACCGGATAATTGTAGTCGTGCACCTGCTGGGCGGAAATAGATAAAAAAAAAGCATAAGAATTAGAAAAATTGGAAATTTAAGCGTTTAAAATGGAAAGAAAAGATTAGCATTAATTGGACTGTAGAGACTCAAACTTTATTCATTACCGCTGTCAGCTGCACGTAGGAGTAATTCTCGCTGGTGGCAATGGCGGTTGGCAGCGACGGCGGTGGCGCTTCAAGCTGACTCGACGAGACGGTGGTGATAGGTGGCGACATGATGACAGCGTTCACATTGTTGGTGGTGGTGACGGTGGTGGTAGTGATAAGGTTGCTGTTATTATTACCACCACCATTGTTGGCATTGCCACCGACGACTGCTGAGGCAACAGTGACGGCGGTTAGCAATGGTGGCGGTGGTGGCGCTTGTAAGCTGCATGACTTCTCGTTCGATATGTAGTGAATGGTGGCCTTGGGATATTGTGTGACATTGCCATCTGTGGTGGATCTGTCCAAATCGCTCTTTTGACTTATGCGATCACCACGATCGAGACTTATACTTTCTGTTAGCAGTGAGAGGAAATTAGAGAAACAATTTTTGAATTAAATGGAATATACTAAAATAAAATATATTTTACGTACTGTGACTTTTTTCGCTGCCTTCGGGACTTGAATGTGACTTATGTATGCAATCGGTTTCCACAGGTAGATCTAATGTCTGTTTGCGTAAATAGAAACGAAAAGTTTTTTTTTACAATCGTCATCAAAATATATATAAAATAAAAATAAAAATTACACACCATAAAAACATCGTCTTCGCCTACAGAGTCGTATTTCGTGAGTGGCGGACATATTATTGATGGATTCGATTTGGCCAGGCCTGAAAAAAGTGGTATTTAGAAGAATTATTATAGATAACTTGTATTATTCTTCTAAGTTGCTTTAAAAATGCTGTAATTGTTAAAACTCAAAAGGACGTACTTATGGAAAAAAGGACAATTAACAAATATTATTAAATAAAAAATTGTATTATATAAACAATTTACACTTTCATCTAATACAAATTCTTGTGCATATAAAAAAATTAAATTTTTAGAATTCAAGCATATACATAAATAAAATGAAATAAATATAAGAAGTAATTGTGCAACATTTATGAAAATATGCGAGGAGTTTAATATGAGAGCCATAACGATTTTAAAGAAATATGTCACTTCCACAGGTTTTCAAACAACATCCTGTAAGTTTTAAAAAAATACTAACCCTTTTTTAGAATCGTTTTCTTATAGTGAAAGATTTGTCAAAGGGTAGAGCTTCATCCGACTTTTGACCATGTAAAAAGTAATTTTTGTTTATAAAATGCACTGTGTAAATAAATGATGTCGTGTTGTGAATAGTACGTGTATATGTATCAGAGATCAGCAACGGGTGATTGTGAAATGTTCATACATAATCATTGCACTGAATATACGCCTTTATGCTCAAGCGATCAAACCATGCGATTCGTGTTCGCCCAATGATTTAATCATCGATCGACTCAAATCACTCAATTCGGGGATTTATTCGTTTAACTCACCATGGTTTTTTTTTGATGGAGAATAAATCAAAAAAGGCACAAATGAACGCTTTGATTTTTGTGCCGGTAGACAAACTGGATGACGGAATTTATGTAAGGTGGTAGCGATTCTAAAAATGCAACGCTTTGGTGGGTTATATGTCAAACTTTATCTCCTTTATATTTAACTTTCGCGAAATAATTTTTACACTGTTACAGTCACCGCCAAATGATATAGAGAACTATATCTTTAAATGTATTGTAGTTAAACGGAACAATTGATAAGTTTGAAACTAAACTTTTGATTTTGACTACAACCAACCACCAATCAGTTGATTGATTAACACCACCTTTTATGAATTCGCCTTGATTACAATAAAACTATATTTAATTTCTTACACACATATTTATGTACTTACATATGTATGTACATAAATACAACTTAAAAGTAATATATAATTCATGAAAAGGATAAGAAAAATAAAATATATACAAAAAAACAATTCAATTCACGTTTCTTTATATTAGTATTAATAAATAAGCACAAACTACATAATAGCACAAAAGTTTGATCGTTCGACATTTTCTACGGAGTTAAATGTCTGCTTCTGCACAGCAAACTGAATTCATATGGTTCATATGGTTTGATTTTATTCAAATCGAACTTACTTTCGCTCATGTGAGTGATTTGATACAAACAAGTACGATCATTGCACTCATAAATATCCGAAAGACGTGTTCGCCAGCATGATGCTGATTTTATTCAATGCTAAGTTTTGTTGCATGATTAAATGTGAGTAAAAATTTTGTTGTATGATGAAATCAAGAAAAAGGTGATTTTTGCTGATCTCTGATATGTATGTACAAAAATAAAGAATGTTTCTTGATGTTTGCTTCTCTGAGCGGGTTCCCCCTCGCGGCTGTCTTCTTACTTTTATTCATTAAAATTAGAACGATTCCAGTAAAATCGTTGGAAGCAGAGAAGCTCGACCCTATGTCGTTTCTTAGACTCTAAGGGTCTTTTGAAAACATAAGAATCGTCTTTTTTGTTGGTCAAATAGTCAAAAACTAAAACATATGAGGACGTAGTTATAGGCAAGATAAAGCCCACCACTCTGAGGTTAAAAGCAGAAAGCTATGTCAAAAAGCTGTTTTTAACTTTAAAGCCGACTTAATCTTGAGTATGAATACGCGGACATGTGTTTTTATTATTGTTACTTTTTTTAAATTTTTTTTTCTAATAATAACTTACCAAACACGAAATCATAAGAAGTTTGAAGTATTTAAATTTCGAACCATTGCGATTTTGTCGATTTTTGGTTTTTTATTTTTTTGTGTGTTTATCAATATAATATGTCCAATTATTTTAATGAAGCACAGTTAGAAAGAAAGCAGCATTAGAAAAGCACATCATACTGAATGCATTAAATTAAAATAAGCTTGAAAAAAATTTACATATGTTTAAACAAAAAACACGAAATACAAAATACAAAATAACGAATATTTGAATTTAATATAAAATATATGTACGAGTGTGTGTATGCAAAAAGTAGTGCGAAAGCAAATAAAAATGGAGCCTGGATTTTCGAAGAATACTTCTCGTATCATATTAGCTTTCATTTTGTTTGTAAATCAAGCAAACGATTCGTTATGTTATTCTCCAGTAGGTACGTAGATCATCGTTATCGAAATTAATCTCGCAAGCGATTTCCCACTTCCATTCCTTAATTGCTTTTAACTTCGAATTATTTCGGATATTTATAACATGATATCACTGTTGAATAATCTGATGCATAATAATACTAGGTACTACAATGAGTAAGTGGGATCTGCATATTTATATTTTGCATACATACTGAATTGCATCAGTTAGAAAGAGATGGAATGTAAGAGTTTCGAGTAGAATTGTCAACTAGCCCTTAAGGGTAATCAGGCATGTGGATAGGTATCCTACTAGTTGGCCTACATATGTGGTAAATTAACTGTGAATATTATGTGGAGGTTACGCTTTTTATATAAACCATGTTGCTAAATTCAAGCTGGATTCACTGCGTGCCACTACTGCTTGTGATTGCCAGTGGTGTAAGTAATCGCTGAGCAACATTTTGAATAGGTACACACCTTAGTGGCATGTCTCTGACCCCTATCCGTAATGGACTTGATCATATCAAAAATCTTGGACCGGTCGAATCGACAAATAAATGTCTCAATTGGCTAATGTGATGTTTTTCAGTTTCAATGGAGAACCATAACGTACGTGGTTGTGTGATAAAACTGGGGTCGGTTGTTAGAGGTTAACATCTTTTTGGCGAAACTCAAACAATGCCGCTCTTTTTATATTAAGAAATAAGAAATGAGAGAAATGAAGACCAGCGTATATTTGTATGAAAGGAAAACTGTTAATTGAGGTAAATTACGGAACTCGAACATTAACAACACAACAGCGGAAAAAAGTAAGAAATTATATAAAAGAAAATATGTATAAAAAATAAAAGAAAAAAATTCCACACAAATACTAAAAATAAACAAACAAAGCAACTGCAAGCAGTCATTGTAAGCAACACTTATACGCTTTTATGCTAGATTTTTTTTTTATTGTTGTTGGTTGTTCCAAGCAATTGCAATTGCATTGCGCCAGCGAGTGATAATTACCATCAATTAATTCATTGTAGGCGCGCAATACGCCTTTGTCGAAGGCGCGCGCATCGGCAGCCGTTTGAAAAGTGAGACCATTGCGTTGTTTGCCAGCACGCCAGTGATGAAATGTGGGCATCACTTTATAATACTTCAGATCACGATTTATGACACAGCTTAAAATTACCTAAAAGGCAAATAGCAAATGAATGGAGTTATTAAAAAGTTGATAATATTGACAGTTCGTTATTTATTAGTGTAGTGTAGGTGTAAATAAGTTTAGTGATTGATTTTTGAATTTATCGATAAATTATTATTATTAAGTCATTGACGAATTTCCAATCAAATCAATTCAATCAATTTAGAACTGATTGCTGACTTGCAAGAGATTGCGCAGCACCGAAAATAAAAGCAAAAATTATAAAAATTAATGAAACTACACGAATTTCGAACCACTGAAAATGTTCATGTTAAAAATGTTTGAATCCTGCTAACAATTTTTTTTTTTTGATTTTAAAACTTATATTCGAAAAAATTTTATTAGAAAAGATCGTCTTATCTCAGAAGTATTTTTTAATTTACACAAATTTTTGCATTTAATTTTAATACTCACACTTTGATCAGAGATTCTTTGGCCATAGATAATGTATTCATGTCCAGCAGCGCCAGGGGATAGTCTAGCACGTTTGCGTATTGAAACATTTGCCAAACCACCCCCGGCGAGTGGTAACCAACCCTCGGTGCTTTCGTCTCTGGTCATAACCTGTGCGCGTACTGTAACTAAGAAGTCGCTGTAAGTAGAGAAGAAAAGTAGAAAAATAATGAAATTAGACAAAGTCAAATGTTGATTAAGATTATAAAGGTGAGTAACTTAAAAAATATATTCTATAACGAATGAAGTAGTAAAGGACTTATTTTTAAATTAGGTTTTCCATACACATGTATGTTTAATAATTTTCTCTAAAAAATACTCTTTTTAAGTAAAATGGCAACGCTGTTTAAATAAATTTTTTGGATTTTTTGTTTTCACGACAATATTTTTTAATATGTACTAGGTTAATAAAACTTATGTAATAACTTAAAAAAATTGTTTTATTTGAAGTAAAATGCAAGCCTGCTTAAAATAATTTTTAACAGCGTTGCAATTTTACTTAAAAATTACATACTCTTATGTACATATTTAGGAAAATATTAATTTTAAGTGAAATGGCAACGCTTGGTAAACTAATTTTTTAAATTTTTTTTATATTAAATATTTCATGTAAATATTTTTCAATATTTACTCGTACTGTGGTCGAGTTGGTAGCGGTGCGTGCTATAACTTGATACGCCGGTGAGTTCGAGGTTCGAATCTCAGTCAGGGCAAGCAAAATCTTAATAATAGAAAAAGTTTTCTAATAGCGGTAACCCCTCGGCAGGCAATGGCAAACCTCCGAGGGTATTTCTGCCATGAAAAAGCTTCTCATTAAAATACATCTGCCGTTCGGAGTCGGCACAAAACTGTAGGTCCCTCCATTTGTGGTAGAATATAAAGACGCACACCACAAATGGTAGGAGAAGCTCGGCCAAACACTGAGCTATATAGTGTACGCGCCAAAATTATATATTATATAATAAAACTTATGTACTAACTTAAAAATATGTGTTTAATTGAAGTTTTTATGGCAAGCCTAGTTATAATGATTTTTACATAATTATATATTTTATTAAAGGAACATGTTTAATTCTATAAAATAAAAGTAATACGACAACATTTTTTTTTTCATTTTTAAATGAATTTTTTGTCGTAAAAATGTGGCAGTGCGGTTCATAGTTTCTGATGATTAAAAAAACTGATTAATTAAAAAAATAACAACATTCCTTACTTGATTCACAAGTGTCTTATCCAAATTACATGTTTCAGTTTGTTGTCTTAAAATTATGGCAACTCTGTTTTAAAAACTTTTTGACTATTTTCAAAATTCAAATTTTAATTAATTCAGTTGATTACTTACTTGCTTAATAATCGAATAAAGAGCGCTTATTTAATTTTTATTTATTTATATAATTTTTATATTTAATATTTTTTTATTTTTAGATTTTTTTTATTTAAAAGAAGCTTAAAACATTGCGCAAGTACCAGGTAGCTCCTTCACATGAAATTACTTACAGTACTTACAGTTGCGAGCACTGAAATAGTAGTGTGCACTTGTGGTTAAAATTTCTTGAAATTAAAAGAAAACTAAAATAATTGATGAATTCTTTTTATTGCAAAAACGAAGGACAATTTCATTACTGAATGTATGTTAACACTAAAAAAAATTCATTAAAATAAGATGTTTTGTTCATGCAAATAACTGGGAGCATCAAACTATTAGTGTATAACTGAAAAACATAAATTCGTGTTAAATTGGTAATATTAATACTAAAATATAGCACAGGTATCTAGTATTTGGTAGCATGGCCGTTATTTTGTATCACTGCTGCACAATGATTCCTCATAGAGTCTAAGAGGCATTGAAATCCTTCCTTTGGTATTGACTGACATGCCCGGAGAGCCCCAGCCCACAGTTCGTTTTTATTTTTCAGTTTTCTGTCCCTAACGGCTGTTTTAAGGTCGGTCTAAAGGTTTTATAAAGGGTTGAGGTCAGGAGATTGAGTTTGCCACCTCATGACCTCAATTCAGTTGTCCCGAAACCACAACTTTGCCATCATACTTGCACAACATCTTTCATTATTTTTACGCACTCATTCTACTTAGTCCATAATAATTTTTTTTCCAAAATATATAGAACACACACCATGGTATGTTAAACAGCCTTATACCAAAATACTGGATTCCCTATGCATCAACGTCTTCGCAGTGTACTTTGGATGATATTCCATATTAGGCTTCGTCTCACGATCTGCCGAGAACCTGTTGCATCGTACAGAACAATATTTGACTCATCAGTCCACAGTATTGTGTTCCTCCAGTGTAAATATGCCAATCTAGGTGTTTTTTGGCAAACTCTAGTCTGCATACCAAATGTTTTTTTTTTGTTTTTCGAAAGAGGGACCTTACGTGAACTTCTTGTATACTACATGGTAATTTTAAGTTATCCAAAATTTTGACAGCTGACATTTTAGTACGAGTCTTCGAAAATTTTACAATTTGTAATACGGAAGTTGTTGAAAATTTCGGCTTACCATCCCCTTTTTCAGATTTATTTTGATAAGTTACGGTATTTCAAATCATGGTAGCTGAGAAACCAACTATTTGTTTCACTTCTTTATATGGCTTCCCATTTTTAATGAGGGTTGTAATGAAATTAAAAACCTTGAATATTTTCACTTGAAGTTTAGTTTTGTGACTTTTTTTGTTTCGCGCTGCTATTTCACTGCTCGCCTAAAATGCCGCTCTCAACAGAGCGTATTTTTAGTTGTAGATACGCTAGCTTAACGTTAACATAGCTTAACCACAAGTTTTTTCAAAAAATACTTTTTTTTGAAAAAAGTCTGTAGGCTATTTTGAGAGCACTAAATGAGCTCTTAATTACTGCATAGTCATTTTTTATTTAGAGGTAATTTTTAAGTTGTAGATCCGCCAACTTAACGTTAATTTAACGTAATGGAAAGTTTAAAGAAAAAAATTGGGCTTCAAGTACATAAAAAGAAAAAAACTTTTAACAATTTTGAGAGCACTAAATGAGCTTTTAATTCCTGCATATTTGTTTTTTATTTTCTTCAGTTAGATTTTAGTTGTGGATACGCCAGCTTAACGTTAAGATAGCGTAACCACAAGTTTTTTCAATAAATAATTTTTTTTTTTTAAATCCTGTAGGCTATTTTGAGAGCACTTAATGAGCTCTTAATTCCTGCATATTTGTTTTTTTTCATAAGTTAGTTTTGGAGTTTAACGTTAAGCTGGCGTATCTACAAGTTTTTTGGAAAAAAGTTAGAGCATTAAATTTAGGGTTGCGGCATTAAATTAGCACTAAATGAGCTCTTAATTTTGATATATGTACGTTAGACTTTGGTTGCTTAATGTGGTTACGCTATCTTAACAGACCTGTAATATGTACTACTATTTCAGTGCTCGCAGCTGTATATGCTCGCATACATACATACATATATAAGTATAAGTTAAGTCAATTGTCACGATCTTGCCAAAATGTATCTCATCAGCATCACCGACAAGCAGATGTCCTTCAAAAGGCACAAAAACAATGTGGAAACAGGATGTTGCATAAAATATCTATATTTATATGTACACTTGTATGTATACATATATGTATGAACGTATGTATGTATGTGTATCAAGAACGCGCACAGTTATTTTGAAGCGAACCTATCATAGCAACAATATACAAACATACATATGTACATACTAGGCATGTCAATCCCTTTCTCAACTCCCGAATATCCCGGGATTAGTATATTTAAATCCCAGAATTGCAAAAAACAGTGAATTTAATAGCCATTTATTTTTTTAAATTTTTAGTTTACATTTTTTGAAACAAAAATAAACCTCAAATGATTTAAAACAAAAAGAGCCGATCGAATAAAACAAATAACACGCTAAACATACCTTTTAGAGTTGTATTGAAAAAAGAAAATTTAACATGAGAAACAAAAGCAACAAGTTTACAACTGTTGTATTACGATAACACAACACGGTTTGTTAACTAACTAAAGGCTTTGTTTTGCCCTTGCAATTATAAATGAGCTTGTGAATATCCCACTCGAGTAGAAAATGAGACAGAAAATCTCAAAGATAAATTGTATCAAGTTTTAACGAGCAGCTCGCAATTGTCCAATAATCGGAAAGCATAAAATTTGTTAGAAGGAAGGCTTGGTAAAAGATAGATAGATGGCATTTAACAGTGCTTCTCTACTGCAGATATTAAATGCAATAAATTATGTCAATTGAAGAATACCAAACCTAAGGCTTTTATTTTTTTGTGATTGCATTTTGATCAATTTAAGGAATAATTCTGCCTCGCTCAAAATGGAATAGTTGATGTAAATATTTAATTTTTACTTTATGTATTTCTTTTTTTACTGAATATACTAATATATAATATTGGTATTAAACAGTGATTAAAAATAATTTTACATTATGTAGGTGCATTTGCTTCTATACCAAATATGTATGTAAAGGGTGGTTAAATTTCAAGGGCCGATGTTGATTTTGAATAAAACACAAATTATTTTGGAAATTATTGTAATTTCTTTTTATAATCATAATATGGTGTGGTTCAGTTATGTATGTAACAAAATATCGGTTAAATGTCCGCCGTGACCTCTGCGGCACACCTCCATCCGATGGTCCAAATTTCCGATGACGCTGAGGCATAGTTGAGGTTCTATGCCGTTAATGTGCCGAATTATCTCATCCTTTAGCTCTTGAATTGTTGCTGGCTTATCGTCGTACACCTTTTCTTTCAAATAACCCCAAAGAAAGTAGTCCAACGGTGTCAAATCACATGATCTTGGTGGCCAATTGACATCGCCACCACGTGAGATAACACGGCCTTTGAATTTGTCGCGCAAAAGAGCCATTGTTTCGTTGGCTGTGTGGCAAGTGGCACAATCCTGGTGGAACCACATATCGCCCACAACCATATGTTCCAATTCGGGCCATAAAAAGTTCGTTATCATCTCACGATAGCGAACACCATTCACAGTAACTGCCTGACCGGCCTCATTTTGGAAAAAATACGGCCTGATGATGCCGCCAGCCCATAGACCGCACCAAACAGTCACTCTTTGTGGGTGCATTGGTTTTTCGACTCTTGGATTATCATTCGCCCAAATGCGACAATTCTGCTTATTGACGAATCCACTTAGGTGAAAATGTGCCTCATCACTGAAGATGATTTTCTTCGAATATTGATCATCCACTGTTGCCATTTCTTGCCAACATTCTGACAATTGACGACGTTTGTATCTTTCCATGTTCAAATTGAGTTAGTCTGAACTTGAGAAATGTCAAATGAAATGCAGAAAAAAACTTGACGTTTAGGTGTGGTTCATATTTAACATCGGTCCTTAAAATTTAACCACCCTTTACATATATTTGTACTTGAAGTATAAATTATTTTTTATGTGTGTCAAATTTTACGTTTATTTCCTTCTTTTCTTGAAAAGACCAATAAATACATACATGATTTACAACAAATTAAAAATTACGAATCAAAACTTCGTGAAATTCGGGATCCCGGGATTGTTCCGGGATTTCGTTTTCAGATCTCGAAAATCCCGGGATCAACAAAATTCCCAAAATAGACATCCCTAATACATACGTACATATACATATGTATATTTATGGAGCATCAGTTGGCGAACAGGTTATTGGTGTCCATTCATACACACGAAGAACGCTTACTCGTATTTCTATATTGTTTGCGTGTACAAATGTATGTATCAAACATCCGCATTAATGAAAACGCAACAAATTATTAAAGCAAGGCCCTTTAGAGTGTTTTAATCCCACAGCTGCTGTTAAAAATAAAACATCGTTGCATGGCAAGAAATTATAGACAACCTTCAACACATGCAAACAGCGTCGATATTTTTTCAACTTTTTTTTTCATTTTTGCTCGTACTAAGTCCTTCATTAGTTACACGAAACAGTTTGAAAATACATACATACATACATATATGTGTATATGTATGTATGTACATATATAAAATAGTGATGGAAAAAAGGTAGACGCACAGAAACAGGTGGCACCGCTGTGTGTTGCAATCAAACAAGTTCCTGGCAAATGGGCAAGGGAAAAGCTGCTTCGTTTAGGAGTTTTGGAGTTTGCGCTGAAGTGTTTTTCACTTTATATACATATATGGATGTTTGTCTGTGCGACTTCCTGTCGCTTTCGTGCGTCCTGCACAAACTCGAATTTCATTATACATAAATAAATATATAAAATTTAACTCCACATTGAGCGCCTTTAGAAAAGAGAACGCGAAACGCGGATAGAGAGAAGTGCGCAGCCAGAAAATACTGTAATTCCTCGTAAAAAATTAAAACGCTGCAACTTTATGAATGGAGTTTATCTGGATTGCGCAAAAATTGGTGTGGCTTTGGCAATGGCATTGACAGTTTATGTACTTAGCTGCTCAATGGCATTTTGGCTAAATTAACGCTCTTTTTCTTTTTCGTCTTGGCACTATACATACATAGCTCTTGCAGCAATTTCCTTGTTGCGCTTCAAGGTTTTTCGCAATTTTGTTTTAATGTAACTTCATTGCAGGCGTTTGCTGTGTTTTTTGAATGAAATTTGTGATTCGAAAATTGCGGTTGTGAATGGTGGAGTATAGAATGGAAGGTAAGATGAACATAAGTATGTATGTATGTACATATGTATGTGCATATGTAAATATGTTTGTACATGCGCAAGTATGTGGTATGGAGTTATTGCTTAACTTTTTATAATTCACCGGGGATATTTCATGTAATCTAAAATTTGGTTTGTATTTTTATGCGTTCAATTTACTTAACTTAATTATTTCCACCACTTTTTATTTGAATGAACGACGATTTTAGTAAAAAAAAAAAATTTCTTTATGCTATCTTCGCTTGTTTTTTTTTCATTACTTTTATAAGCTGGAGCTAATGTCATTGGCATAGCCGGGAGAATAAAACAATATACATAACTCAATTTCTTTATGCTATCTTCGCTTGTTTTTTTTTCATTACTTTTATAAGCTGGAGCTAATGTCATTGGCATAGCCGGGAGAATAAAACAATATACATAACTCAATTCCTCAAAAATTGTAATGCTGAGTTACATTATCACCATATGAGTTGGTAATAGAAACAAAATCAAAGTTCAAAGTTATATTTTAGCTTTCAAAGGATTTAAAAATATAATTAAAAGTGTTAATTTTACTACCCAAATCTTTTTAAAAGTTATCTTTACATAAAATGCAATACAAAGTCGATTTAGTGCGCCATGAAACTGCATTACCGAAATGGACTGCAATATCATCTTCGCCGAAAATGCAGTCACAAGAAGTGATTACAATTTTCTTGAATAAAGTATGTCCGTTAAAAAAAACTTCCGACAGCTTTTATTGCGCACTTTGACTGTACATTATAACTTTATTAGTAACTAGAAATTTAAGTACTTACATAAATACATACATATATATGTTTATATATATGAATTTATTTATGTATATTCGAAGCACTGTGTGAAATTATTTCGCATTCTCCGCCCACATTTTAACAACTTTATTTCATTCATTCCTTTGCAACTTATTGTATATAAAAATGTTTGCTTTACACTTTACATATTTATGTATATATGTACATATGTAAATATACATACATACTATGTACGCTTAAGTATATTTGCAATTGGATATTCCTGCAATAATGTACATTTAGATAAAAAGAGGCGTGCACCTAGACAATGTCCCTGATAATATTGCCAATGCCAAGCGAGCAGCTACTAAAGGTATTACTCAATGATTAGGCTACATATAAAAGTATATGTATGTTTATATGTATGTATTTCTATGTATGTTTATATAATGTTCAGAATGGACTAGCCCTGCCGTTGTTGAGCTCATAGCTTCATGGTCATATTCCCAGTGAAGGTTATACATACATACATACATACATATGCACATACATACATATGTATGTACATATGTGCGTACAAGTCGTGAAAGGGGAAATTCATCAATGGAAATATAGATGCGCAAGGGCATGAATGAAAAAGAAAAGTAAGCATTCGAGGATTATAAACGCAAATTAAAAAAACATACATACAAGCATTAAACAAAGGACTAAATGACAAAACACAGAAATTATTTATTAAAACAAATAAAGTTAAGAAAGAATGTAAAATTTAAAAATTAAAAGAAACAATTTAAAACACGATTTAAAAAAAAAATGACAATAAAACTGAATTTTTTTCTTTTTAAATCTTTAAAAGTAAAAAAAAAACATTATTATATATGAACAAATGTATGTATGTATGTATGTACATACATAAAATAAACAATAAATATTAAATAAAAATAGTTTTTAATGTTTTAGTGCAATAAAGTGTAAGTTTTTAGTGCCAAAAATTTGGCTGGCATTTTTTTTGTAGATTTTTTCCAAACATTTTTTCTAAAACATAGCTGGATTTTTTATTATAAAAAAAAATTTGCAATTTTGATTTAATTAACCTTTAGATATTCTATGTTATGAAAATATTCAGAATAATATGCTTGCTAGGAAAATCTAATATTTTACAATTTAAGAATGCAAATCTGCTGATCTTACGAGATTTCTCAACAGTTTAATTTTTACACATTCATGTTTCTGGCAAAAGAGTGACGATAATAATTTAAAAAATTTTTTTTTTAATTTTATTGGCTTTAGTAAGGTTTTATCATAGACTTTTATTCAGCTCGAGGACAGCTTATGAAAAAATTTAGTAAACGAAAAATAAATTGTAATAAGTTGCGGTTAAAATTTGCATTATTTACTGGCGGAAAAGCTTTTAAAATTTTAAGATGCATTTGTATTAGAATTTTCTTAACATAATTTGATTTCGTTACCTTAAGAAATGTATAAAAAAGAGCCCTGACTCAATTCCAAATCCAGCTTTAAAGAAAATCTGTCAAACCGCTCCCAAAATAAAAACACATTTAATAGAAATTTAACCCAAATATTCCACTTTTATATTTAACATGTATGTATGTATGTACATACATACATACATATGTATGTAGTTTATACATACATACATATGTTTAAATAAATAATAATTCAACGAAATTTGCAACTGTAGAACTATAGCTTTTGCCACATTATCAAACTACGTTTGTGGCAAAATTAAGGTAGCATATTTTCTTATTTTCCAAAAAGTATCGCAAAAATATATAAACTTATATTAAAAAAAAAAAATTGTTGACAGCGGTGGGATTCGAACCCACGCCCTTTCGGACTGGTGCCTAAAACCAGCGCCTTAGACCGCTCGGCCACGCTGCCTTGCATCAATCGCTTGCACAATGTCGCTTTCGAGCACAACTACCAATTATTAACAGCGACACGATGGTGAAAACGAATTCACACAAACAAGAACGAACACACAAACGCACAAACGAGAACGAAGGTCACAGCAAACGTAGGCAATGCCAGCGATGCGAATGAATGAAATGTTCTAACCGACTATCGTGAACGGCAAGGTTGAAGTGTTCTCCGTTCTGTTTCGCAGCAGAAAATTCATTCACAATATCTTAAATGTAGAACAAATGAATGAATGAATTTCGTGCGATGGGTTTTTTTTGGGTGTGGAAATGCGAAAGGTGGTGAATGAGCGTGTGATATGGTAATCAAATCGCGCATGTAAATATGTACATATGTACTATGTATGCACTGAATTTGTGTGTGTTTATGTATTTATATACAAAAACACACATTCAGTACATAAACATATTTGAATGCAAATAAATTTCCTGAGAAGAAAATTCTTATTTAGTCTAATTGAACATTATAATGAGAAATATGTACATAGACAGGAGCGATGCTTAAAATAAGCAGAGCTAATTGTCCACAATTTATTAGTTAATCTTTTAATACCTCTAACTTCACAATTTCTTCTGCTTTTATTAAGTTTATATGTTCTTCAATGAATTCCATTCATATAATTTATAATAAATTTAAAATAAAAACAGTTAGTTTTTTTCTAAACAATTTGAGAATAGATATATTTTAAAACCCATTAAATTAAAGTATAATCAAGTGCAAGTTTTACTTCGCTAAAATTGCCATTGATTTTTGGCAAATATTTTTGTAAAGGTGTTTTAGTTTTTTTTCACATAAAAATAAATTTGATTCATACATGTTTTATCGAAGCTAATGTGGCAAAACAAAACTCTCAAAAATTAGCGGTATGAGTATTTGTATTATATTTTATTAAAACAGAAATTCAAACGACAATAAATTGAAATACGGATTTGGTAAACAGAAGAGAGAACAGAGTTTGGGAGAATCTTACAAACGCTGTAAAAACACCGATGAAAGAGAGATTGGGGGAAAAAAAAGTAAAATAAACTTAGCTGTAGCTGAAAAGCTTCTAAATGAGAAAACTGGATGGATGCTTCGATACCCAATTAAATCAAATTAGGAGAGGTAGTGGGAACTATCTGAGACAGAAATAATTTTAAAAGAAATCATTATAAAAACAAGAGCCGATTACAAAGCATGAAATTAATTATAACCTGTAATCGAAAGTCATCATACGATATATGTATTGCATTTAATGATCGTTTAACGTTAACTTTAAACGCCGGCAATCCGTTCACGCCGGTGACAAATTTCGATTTTTATAAGCCAGAATCTCAAACAATTTGTTTGGTGTAGCGTTTTTTGTGAAGAAATTTTATTTTATACAAACTTTACGAAACACTTTGAAACCAATGAATTAATATCTACTTCATTAGGCCACAACTGACAGGCATAGAGAGCCTGTAGATGAGCAAAATTCAAGACCAAACACTAAGACATTGTGTCATACGGTGAATGATTGGCGTTTGAAGGCTTGAAAACTCGCTTGAGGAAAATTTGTATGAAAAATCAAAACTGATGCAATTAAGGCACAAGTATTTACATTACCAGAACGACAGGGATTTTTATTCGGTCAATGCATAAATGCAGCTCCTTGGCATCTACATACATATGTAAAATATTTGAAACAACACCTTTTGAAAATAGGTTTTTAAGAAAAATTCTTTTGTGGTTTTCAACCTTCATTGCAGCGAATTTTCATTGTTAATTTTATAATAATCAAGATTTATTTTTAGCTCTCATTAATTTATAATCAATATCATATGATGATTTATTTTTACATTTATAATGAAATAGTGCTATTTTTGCAATTAAGAGAATCTTTTATCCGAACGTTACCTCTCCCCTTTGAACAAAATCAATATTACTGAATGAGGATAGGTTGATGTGCCATCGGAAAGTTTCATTCAATGCCGCAGCAGTAAAGTAGCTGACACAGTTTAAATATGTTTTATTTTATATATACTTACATACATATATGTATATGTATGTACGTAAGCATATAAACACACTAAAATTGGCTGAATGAATTTACATACATACACACGTTTATATGTATGTACACACATCCGGCGGCTTGATTGCAACTGTAATAACGTCAGCAGGCAGCGGAAAAAGCAGGCGGCAAGTCAGTTAGCCAGCCAGCGAGCAGCCATAAAAATGAGCTAACCAACCAACCAGCTAAGCAATACATTATTATTTACATAAGTATGTATGTATATATATACGTTAATAAATACATTCTTACATATGTACATATGTATGTACATAATTTGTACTAATATGAATTTGCCACTATCAGCAGCCCAGCCTTTTCCATACAAAACACACCTACACGACGGTAAGAAAAACGAAATATAATTCAAAAAACAAGTATGTTATAATAATTGTGTGAATGGACGGGAAAAACTGATGGGCGAAGAAAAAAATGACAAGTAGATTAGTTGTTGATAAAATGACTAGCGAGGCAGGACAAATAAACGAAACTAGGTTACCTGTTTGTATTCATACTTAGTTATTATGAATGGGAGAACAAGTTATCGAATATAGGGATAAGTACCATGTGTACATATGTACATATGTAGGTAGGTATCGAGTGCAAATTTTTGAATAAAAATATACACAAATGCGTACGAGCACTGTAAGGTAAATTGATTGCCACAAGTGCTGCTCAATCAGCGAACAATTTTAAAAATATTTTTTACAATATGGCTTTAAAGTAATTAGTAAAGAAGTTAGGTGGAAAGAAAATATATAAAATTAAAAAATTTTCTATAGCATTTACACTTTACTCCTGATGTTTAGGAAGAATTTAGAAGTTATTGGGTGGCAAGTTAAGATTTTTCAGTAAATGATCTATTAATTTGTTATTTTCTTGGGTCGAATAAGTTCAAGTCAATGTATGAGTGCTCGCATTGCCATGGTAATTAATTATTTGATGTCTTCAATTTTTTTCTAACGACACTTAAGGATTAAAAAAATAGAAAAAATAAATAAATAAAAGACAGTTTCGAAATAATATTTTAACGCAAACAATAAATTTGGTTGAATTCGTCTCATAACGTCCATTTATTAAAAAAAAAACAACTGTCATAAACGAAGAAATAACAAAATTTTGTGAAATATGCAGAAAAGATTGCGTACCTTTTTTTTCCATGTTGTATAAAAATTTTATAGCTGTACAAAAATTTTAAACCGACTGGAATTTGATTTTTTTCATAGATTTTATAATACATATTTAACTGCTAATTGTTTTATACAAAAAAAAAAACCCCCCAGCCCTTTTCGCAAATATAATCAAAACAAGTAAGAAAGGCTATATTCGGGCGAAACCGATTTTTATATACCCTCGCGATTTATTTTTGTATGGTCGGTGCCCATAATTTCATGAAAACGCCGTTTTCTTTGTTTCAAATCGCTGCTAGTATTAAACTTCACTCAATTTCTTCCAATTAATACTGAAAACGAATTTTTTTTCATTTTTCAAAATTTCCGTTATATGGAAGTTGGGCGTGGCTATAGTCCGATTTCAAAAGTTTTTGACGGTGATGCTAATGATATCAAGGACAACATGTTCCCTAAATTTTGTGACAATACCTTCCATCGTTGTTGAGATACTAACAGACGCTTTTTTATAATTGGGCGTGGACAGTCAGGGCTAAATCGATTCCTCTTTTCATACTGATCATTTTAGTATATATATGTCTATATCTATCTCGATTATTTCATGCTGTTACAAACAACCGTTATGCGAACAAAGTTATAATACCTTTGTGTACAAGTACGCTCGGGTATAAAAATCGTACGATTTCAAAATTTTGGATATTGTTTGGATAATGAAATGTAGAAATGCTGACTGACATTTTTCGTTTTTTAAGGGGCACAATTCTTTGCAAAGAGCTTTTATAAAAATATCATATAATTATTTGGTTTTAAGTTGCGTCTCTAAAATGCACGGATCTTCTTAAAAATTTATATAAAAAAATCATATTTTGAAAATAATTTCAGTTAGGACACTTTCTACATTTTAACAACAATACTCGTACAGTGCCGGTAAAAAAAATAGCACTACTGCTTTCGCTTTTGAGAAAAAAATTTTTAGGTCACACTTTACTGGCTTCTTCTATTGCATTGGCTTAGTAACAAATGGCACTGTCAGTGCATTGTGTCGAAAAAAAATAGATTTCCTTTATATACATATAGTATTAAAGAAATATATATATGTATATACATAGTCGAGGTAATTTAATTAGTTTTAAATAGGTTTTGAATAAAAAATCAAAATTAATAATTTACTAAGTAGCTATGGCCCCTTTTGACTCGTACACATAAAGTAACTCGTAAACATAAATAACGTATTAGAGAGATGGAGGAATATTATATATATATGGACAGACGAAAGCAATATCGTTGTGTATGGTGGCAAAGGAGGTCGGTCTGAAGTTAGGAGACCCCCAAATACTGAGTACAATCCTCGATTCACAACAAAAACCATTAAACATGTAGGGTCCAGTATAAATGATGTGGACTTGCTTTTCCAACAATGGTATATGCCCTATACAATGGATACAAGAAGTCATGGATCAGTACGTACATATGTATGAGTCCAAACTCTACAGGAAGTTACGTTGCCTTACGCCGAAGAGGAAATGCCGTTATTGTGGGTCTTCCAGCAAGAAGGCAAAAAAAATGTTTTGGGGATCATTTGATCGTGTGACATGAGCAGTCGCCTGATTTCAATCCGAATGAGAATCTTTGGACTGAGATCAAAAAGGCGATTAATGATGCAAGACCCACCAGCAATGCGGCGCTGTGGACGGTAGTAAAGGATTCCTGGGGCAAAATTCCACTAAAAAGATGCCAGGACCTTGTAGACTCCATGCCAAGTCGTTGTGCCGCCGTTGTGTCTAATAAGGAACATGCTACTAAATATTAATTGGAATACATAACTTTATTTTTGATTACTAATTCATATTTTTTAATAGATTTTGAGGAATTTTTTTTTTTAGTTTTTAAGAGCATAATATTATCTTAGTGCTATTTTTTTAACAAATCATTTTGAGAGTTTCCATTGAATTTTAAAATCATGTTGTGAATCATTGAATAAAATTCAAATCCTTAATTTTTAACTATTGCTTTAAATTATAATATGTGTATTAGACCAATAAAATGTTATTAAAATTCAAAGATATTTGAACTTTTTCTTCCTCAGAGAGCATAGCTCATCGTAGTGTTATTTTTTTACCGACACTGTATGTTCGTTCCATAGTTCAAAGCAGTTTTTCGCGGTTGTTGGTTTTTAGAGTTAGAACTGTGATGAGAAAAAAAACTGGGGCAGGAAGGCTCCAAATCACAAAAAATTTTATCACCAATCAAAACTCCAACTTGAAAAAATAATTCACTCCGTTAAAAATTTTAAAGCACAAAATCGTGAAATTAAAAGTCCCCCAAAATAAAACCACCAAATATAATTAAATCTGCATGTTTTATAAAACAGAATTGAATTTAAACAAAACAACTTAATTGTTTACAAAATCTCAAGCTTGGAATGAATATTCAAACTTGCCGAGCTCATATTTGATATGCAAATTGCTAAAAACTTAAAAACTTACTTGCTCACATAGTTCATTTCGTTTTTTTCACAATTATTATTTTATTTTATTTTTTCAATAACGTAAAAGAACCTTTTACTTTCAAACACAATATACAAATGGCCCACAGCGCGACAAAACGTTAACGAGTCTGTTAAAAAAAAACAAAACAAATAGAAAATACGAAAACATGACGGACATCACCTTTTGAACGAAAAGGTCACTAAACATTTGATGGATATTGAATTACATAGCGAATTTACTGCCTGCACATACAAAATATTAATGCGTCTAATTAAATTAAACGCGCTAGTAAAAAAAAAAACGTTTTATATTTTTTAAATTACTTAAAAACGTGGGATTTTCGACGCTGAAAAAAAATTGTTGCATAAAAAAAAGCAAAAGCCGAATCGAAGTACGAATACAAAAAACGAATATCCAACACGAGTTGGACATCAGAAACGATAAAGATATTGATATCGATATACATAGATATAGATACAATGTTTTGTAGAAATCGATGAGTGCTATTGTGGCAACGTGTCTTTGTATTAAAGAAATGTCATAGGAATTCAATTTCGTACGTGTTTTTCAAATTTTTACTTAGTGTGTGCAGCTATAAATCTAATAATGCTCACAGAAAATTCGTTGATTTCGCATTACATTTACATACTAAGTACAAACATATGTATGTATGTATAATAAAGTGTATTTAATCCAATTACGCATACGCTTACTTAAAGTACAAACATACACGAATTTATGTATGAAATCAGTCTCAAAATTACAAAATCATATAATTCAATTAACAAGTCCTTTCTGTAAGTTTTCCCGTTAAATATTCGCCAGTACTTTAAATTAATTTCTGATTGCAAAATTTGCAATTTCGACGAACGCCTGAATTTTTATGGCTTACATCGAAAATCAAAGGTTAGAAAAGCATAATGTTCGTTTTTAACGTTTTCCGGAAGTAATTTTGCCAAATAAACTTAAGCAGTATTTTCGATATTTAATTATGTATTTTTACTTTAATTCTCAAAATGTTTTTTTTAAGGAAATTTTCTTATTTTTTGGATACAAGAACATTAAAAAGCGATATTTTTTTAGCAATTGTTTAAGAAAACTATTCCTCCACAATCCTGTCTCTTATCTAGTTATTATTCGTTCTGTTGGTACCTAAAAGTATGTTACAAAAATTGTATTCAATTTAAAACTTAAGTAAAGCATATTTTAGAATTTTTTTTTTATCCTTTGGTTTTGTAGTATTCATCCCACTTTCCCTACGACTATGCCAATATCAACTGATAACTAAGTTATGGGATAATTACTGCGCCTAAAATTTGATTGTATATAATAGCCATTTGTTACAAATTTGGTAAAATTTTCACCAGCTTAGGGCCAGTCTTTCAGTTCAAGTTGTACTCTGTTTGTCGTTTAAACTAAGTTTAAACTCAGTATGCAGTTTTTCAATCAACTTTAAACGAAGTTTAAAATAAGTTTAAACGAACGATGGCGCACGGTTAAACTTAGTTTAGCTTATCAGCTGTTTGCTGAGCGCAAGGATATTAAGTTTAAATTTAAACTGAGTTTAACTAAACTTAGTTTCTGGCATAATTTTAGGCGAACTAATTATAATAGATATATGTACGTATGCAATTTGTGACACATTTTTAATGCAATTCAAATTAAAACTTGAAAGAAATTTGATTAAAACTTTTTTTAACGTACAATATTAAAGGTCGTAGGAAATTTCACCTTTACGGAAAAAATGTTTGTTTATTTTTCTGTTGGCCTAGTAAATGTTAATAATTTACAATTTTTATTGACCTCAAGGCCAGTTTATGGAAGACGGAAAAGTTGGAAAAAATTTGTTTTCTGACCAAATTGATTTCGAGCAGAAATATTTCTGCACTTCTCGCTCAGAATATACATACATATTTAAATTGAATGAGAAAAAATCTCAATTTCAACCCATTGTGACGACCAGAATTAAACAGCAGAAGATTTCCTTTGTTTTTCTTTAACTTTCAACTATTTATTATCTTCCAAAAGTAGCCAATATCGATTTTAACTGCAAATCTGCAAATAATTTTCAAACATAATTTAAGATATCCAACCGAAGAGATAAGAAATTGCTTACATAAAAATTTAAATAAGCGTGATTATTTAAAAAAAGAAATTTAAAAAATATTAAAAAAAAAAAAAATTGCGCCTGTATTAAGTCGTCGCAAACTTACTCTCAGTCGAGAAGTAACTTGTGGAGTAACCTTGTTAATAATACACGTATATTTGTACATATTCAATTCTGCAAGTGAGAGAGTATTTTCGTGCAAAGTCAAGGATTCGTGTGTTTGAATATTATTCACTATTTTGCGCAAAAACATGCGGAGAGAAAAAACTGATGACGAAGAGCTGTTTGCAGACATTATTTAGTAGATATGTGTGAGTGCTGATATTAAAACAAAAAAAAAAAAAAAACTGATTACATTTTATTTTAAGCCTTTTTAAGTTACAGATTTTATTATTATAAAAATAACAAGTATACATAATTAGAAATCCAAAATAATATAGTACTTATGTTTAACTTATGTATTTATTTGTGTTCAAATGTACAGCCAGCAATCTCTTCAAAACAATAGCTCTCTCCACATAACACACACTTTTTGCACAAATACTCTCGCTTCGCCACGATACGCAACGAAAGAAAATTCCTTTACTCCACAAAAATGTATACAAACTGCTGCCTGCACGACTTCGCCACTCGGCTAATGGGTGGTGGGTGGTAGGTGATTGGTGTCTGGTGCGTGAAGCGTCATGGATGGGCCACAGTAGTTTGCCTAGGCCAATAACTAATGCAGTGAGAGCGGTAAAATAGCCGAAGTGTGTATAGCGAGTCAAAACGATTAGCCAACGAATGAAAGAACAAAGGTGTGTTGTAATTTTTACACATGCATACATACTTATAAACAAATGCACGATTTACCTTTTACCAGCGTTAATTTTGTGTTGAGAATTTCTCGATTTTCAAATACAAACATATTTTTATGTATGTATATATGTATGTATGTATGTACACTACACACCCATGTGTATACTTTTTTGTTTAAAACTTATTTAAACAAATTCGCCCACATACTATAAATACATACATACATATGTACATTCATACACAAACAGCTTCGAAATATTAAGAGCACCAAAGACGAACACTCCTATTCAAATTATTTCCCAGACGATTTGCCGATCGCTGCACGAATTTACCGACCCACTCATCGCACATTCACATGTACAAACATATTCGTATAAAAACTTTTAGAATATAATCATGAATGAAGACCTTAGCGTGTGTGTATTATGTTTCCAAGTGTGCGTGGGGTTAGCTTACAATAACAACAAGGCAATGCAACGTTTACTTGTGTAAAAACAACAAACAATAGAAATGCCATCAAAAACAGTCTGTTGAGTGATAGTGAAAATATGTACGAAATGCGTAGGGTGAAAATATAACAAGATGAGAGAAAGTAGCAACACAAGAGGCAAGCACTTCAATAGTTAGCGCGATTATTTGTCATCAAGGCAAGGCAGGTGCATTTTGGTATGCACATACATACATACATATTTATGTATTATTGATGCCATCCACTATTAATAGTGAAACGCAAAGTAGGCAAAATAAATGATTTTAATTAGTAAAGGGAACAAAATCAAATACATACATATGTATGTATGTATGTATATACATATGCTTTAACAATAAAAGGACTATACTACAAACAGTCATTCGCGAAAACCTTTCTACGGAAGCAATTGTCAATTACATTTTAATAGGCAAAAATGAATGGAACGTAGCCAACGGCATTATTTTATGAACAATAAAAATTCTAGGAAGAGCAGAAAGATTAAGAAGAAAATGGGTCTGGCGTAAGGCTACCAAGCATAACATATCATGAAACTTAGCAAGGTGTAGATTTCAAAAAAAGTATACTAAGCATCAAGCCGCTCTAACCGCCGAGTAGTGGTCTGCTTATACGAAATGAGAGCGAGCAATGTCCACTGCATTTAAAGGCTTTTAAGCTGTGATGAATTATACAAATTCAGGCGTCCAAGCGAGATTGGAACCTAGGCCGTTCCAACCATAAAGAGTATGGACATTTTTTACCCAGAATCACAGATACAGAAACAGCCAAGGAATTATTAAAGCTTTAGAGGGGATAGGAACTTAGAGTTACAAATTGTCAACTTGAGCTGGTTTACGCCTTGATTTAGCGAGAAAGAGACGGCATGTAACTTCCGCCACTCCCGGCTGGTGACCCATGATGAGTATTGTTTTTAAAAAACATGCGAGTATATAATTATGGTGTGCACGTTAGTAAATAGTAGTATATACATATATACAAATATTACAAACGAGATGACGCTGCGGCCCATGACTGTTCACAATAGACATACATATGTACATACATATGTATATCGTAAGATTGAGCCTAGCGCTCAAACCACCTCTAACCGGAATACCTGACGGTGGTATCGAGAGATCGGTATTGTGACAATAGGAAGTTTAGTGCTGGTTAAAGTTTCACATTGGCGGGGTACAGGCTTTCGATGCTTTTTCCTCGTAAAAAAAATTTTGTATATTATGTACATATGTATGTATATGTGTAGATACTGTTAGCGCCAAAGGAAATTAAACAGCTCTTCTGCTTATGTTGATGACTTTTTTACATTACATCGGTTAACAAAAAATAAAACGTTTTATCGCAGAATTTAAGGCTTATGGACTTAGAATATAACTCTGTAAAAACAATTAGTAAAAACAAAACTAATTCGGAAATATTTCACTTAACCTTAAAATACTTGTGATTTTACGCGTCAAAACAAAGTAAACAGTGACGGCACCCATTTGAATTTTTGCATATTTCGGAGAAGCACCAAAAAAAATTTAGAATAGTTTTACTGGTCAAGTGAGGGAAAGTGCAGGAAATATTTATTCTCAGTTTTATTCAATAACGTTTTCAAAATAAAAGTGAAAAACCCGAAATTTTCCAATTGGCAAGCAAACTTCCATCGAAACAAGAAAATTTTTTTTTAGATTTGTACAAAAAATGGAAATCATTTCGCAAAATTGGAGAAATCGTAGGAAGACGTCATTGCACTATAAAAATAATAATAGAAAAATGTATAAAACATAATTCTGTAGACGATATGCCACGTTCTGGACGACCGATATCATTACTAAAAATTATATTGTTTGGCATGTATGTATGTACGTACTTTTTAATATTTCCATTTTCTAACAAAAATCATTAATATAAAGCTAAATTGCAAACTTCTTTTTTTCAGAAGTGTACGAATTTTATTAAATTCATTTTAGTATAATAATGTGCAAATTTCAAGTAGTTGCTTTTTTACAAGATTTTTGTCGGGAATGTTCGGTTTTTGTAAATACATATGTACATACATATGTATGTACATATGTAAAGTAATAGTTTTAGGTATAGCGTGTAAGCATAGACTAAGTAATATATTAACCATTTTGTGTCTAGACCGTAAGTTATTTTGTTCTGTTTCGTCCTTAACGAATAGCTGTAACAGCCTAATAGCGCAGTTATCCACAAACGTGTACGTAGCATAGCGTAGACGGCGGTAGAATCTCATTTTAACAAAAACTCATTGCCGTAGCCTTAGCGTAGAAATCAGCTGTCTACTCATTGCATACCAACTCGCTTCTTTTTTTTAAATTTGATTTGTTCGCTCACTTTTGTACTATCTTGCCATTGATTTATATATTTATAATGTAAATGATCGAATCAAAATGCTGACCTATTTAAATAATATATCATGCTTTAACCCGCTATATTCGGTAGTATTTTTCTAATAATTTAAGAATATTTCAAGTATTTGAAAACTAACTTTTTAATGATTTCAAAAAGAACGCGGTGGCAACCTTGTACGAGAATGATGAGAGAGAGAACATTCAGCTGATACGTTTCTACGGAAAAAATCAAAATCGTTTGGATTTCCTACGTACATACATAAGTTCTCCGTCAACACGAAAATTCTACGGTGGTAAGTTTTCATTAACAAGGCGCTCTCATAAGATAGGTCATGTCAGCTGACACCTACGGCCGTTCTACGTCGGTGGGTAACTGCTCTATAACCTAATATTCACGCACTCCGGCAAATTTCAGTCAAAAATGTAAAGTAAACGCACGCAAATCAATTTCGGGTGAACGTGGTGAAAAAACTTGCGTGCTTGCATCCAAAAACGCAATTAAAAAAGGTAAAAACTATAAAAATGTACATACATATTGCCAATTAAAAGCATTATTTATGTTTTTAGTGAACTTCAATAACATGTGCTAACACTTATAACACTAAAGGAGCATTTGCAATGCCGGTGGATTCACTTCATTAAGCTCTGCGTCGCACATCAAGCGGAACACGGAAAAATTATTCGCCCATCCTCCTAGGCTTTCCGCAAATATCGCACATAACTTAAATTTTAATTTTTAGCAAAATTTTTCACAAAAATAACGCGTAGTCACAAAACACAATCCTTTCGCAAACGAAAATTGTAAACAATAAAACATAAACAAACGCAAAACACGTGATAGTTTGACGTACAGTGTTTAGATAAGTGGAATAAGAGGAAGCACGTATTTTATCGATATCACCTGTAATAGATACATCTTGGGTTAGCCTGTAAGAAGAAGTGTCAAAAAGTAGATAATAAAAAGATCATTCTGAATTGAATAGCGAAACCGCGCGTTACTATTTTTTACAAGTTGATGCTAATACGCCAAATTTGTCTTATAACGATAAAGTTAAACTGATAGACGGGCTGCAGTGTGTAAGCATACAACGGTGAAGACTGTGAGCATAATCACAAAATCCCAAGACGTTAGTAAACTCTACAGTGCGCATACTTCAGTATGTATGTACATATGTATGTATTTAAGAATTCTTCGATAATATCAATTTTATGAATGAAACTTTCGATAATGGCAGAAGTCAAAAACTAGTCATTAAAAAAAGTCATAAAATATTTAATCGTAATAAATGAAGTGGCAGTGGCTTTTTGGGAAGCCGAAAGAGATACGAATATAATGAAAGAAATGTATTTAATGAATGGGTGGGCACAAGCCAACCAACGGAATGATGTCACTAAAAAGATTGCAAAAAAAAAAGGAAAAATACAAGGGAAACCCATACATGCGAGTATACGAATAGCGAAAAGTATGAATTGAATGACTGGCAAGTTGATTGACTGTCTGATTGTTTGCAGTGCTGGTTGGCTTCGCGACTGATTGAGAAAACGCTCAGAATGATAGTGCGTGCGTATATACATACATACATACATACATATGTATGACATAACACATACACACACAATGCTCGCTGCAATCATAAGTAAGTATATGTATGTATGTTTATTTATTCTAATAGATCAAATAAATAAACATAAGAGCGTTCATTGCAAATATTTTTTTTTTCATGGATTTCGTGTATTTAAGAAGTTATGTATACAAAATAGAATATGACATAAAAGTAGGTTCGAGCTTAGTTGTTGACTTATTGCGGATCGATCGTATAATTTTCATACAATTGACATACATACATACTTCTTGCGCAAGCACATTATTAAAGTGATAATCTAGCGAAAAAAAGTATGATCCTTCATTGATGATTTTGCTTTTACAGCAATTGGATATTTTTTTTTTATAGCCGTCTTTTCTGCCTTTTCTATTTTTGCTGCTGTTCGCTCACGATATTTTTTACATTTTAATAAGGGTATTCTAGTTTTGTTCAAACAATGTTTTTTTTTTATTGAAAATGAGCGGATTCGAAAGATAATTAAACGGGGATGTTTTTTTTTACTTTTACATAAAAAATGTGACATTTAAGTAATGTAACATACAGTGGACTCCGCAAAGTCTAAAACAAAAAGTATATTTTCAAAATGTAAATGAACAAATAGTTTCGAATATTAAAGAAATCGGAAAAAAATATTGCAGCTATTCGTCAGACTTGGCGTCAGATGCATACGAGTATGTGCACATGCAGTTTATATTTATTTATTTATTTTTAAGAGTTTTGAATTAAAATTTAAAACTTTGAAGAAAACTAAAAAAAAAATCAACAAATTTATATAGATTTTAAACTTTTTTCCCGAAGTCTTTTTGAGTACGCAGTTCTATGAACCTTTCAATTTAAGTATAACAATGTAAAAGTTTCAAGTAGCAAGGAATTACTGTTGATTTAAAATTTTTTTTTTGTCGAAGCGATTGCGACTTTCTTTCATATAACGAATAAGCGGAATTTATATTTATATAGAAGAAAATTTATACACAATTTTTTTTTGATTTTATTTTAGTTTTCTACAAAGTTTTAAACTTTGATTTATGTTAGAAAATGAACTGAATTTTAATTGAAAATTCTTAAAAATAAATAAATAAATATAAGTGGCAAGCTACATACGTTATTTTGAATGATGTTGCTTTTGATATGTACAACACTGTATCTAATTGAGAATTTCTACCGATTTTTTTAACCGACGTCTTGCCGGTGTCCGTCTGACTCGCTATCTCAATGCAATTCTCTAATCGATATCGGTCAACAATTTTCTAGATTTCGAACTTTTTTGTCGACAAGTCTAGCAGATATCTGGCAGATGTATGGCCAAAGTCGGTAGCTGAGAAGTTACTCAGACACTTCTTTTTATTAACCGAATCGCTTCATGCCACACACAACAGCAAAATGAAGTGCTTCACGTTTGCTCGTTCTACAAAACGAAATTGAAATCGTAATAAATCGCTTAAGTGCTAAGATATGCGTATTGAAGTGACACGATCATCATAGTTCATCAATATTGATCGCCGTCTAGTGAGCGCCGCATAGTTCGGCATATTCGGCGTCTTTCAAACTTTCGATTCCATTTAGATTTGAGTGCCGGCGGCGGCCGTCGTCTTTTCCTCCACACAGCAATTGTAGACGAGAAGAGGCGCGCATTGAATTTTGTGATTGTTTTGTTTATGACTTTGTAAACTTGTGCGCAATTTCATTAACGACCAAAACAACCACGCATAAATAAGCGAACGTACTTTTTCAAGTGTTTTCTGAATTTTAATTTGTTATTTGTTGGAAAATAAAGTAAAATGAAAGCGTCATATCGCCATATCGGCATATAGGGAGCGGAAGTGGCTTTTGATTTCATTTTATTGAATTTCAATGGCACACTTCAGCACTTCCATTACCGATCCGCGCCGCACACAAAATGTTTATGGACAACATGACTCATGTGGATGGGCGACAGACAAATCGTGCAAGCGCCACTGTATCTAAAGTGTACTTAATGTCGTTAAAACCAACCAAACTGCCACTGTCATGCATATGTACATATTTATTGTATTTTTAATGGTAGAAAGAAACAATTTAATAGTAATTTTTAATCGTTTCATGCCCTTTAAGTGATGTTTATTGTTTGTAAGTAAAATGTGTCTGTTTTTTTTTTTTTTTGGTAAATGTTAAAAAGTTTTTATTTTCGTTTCGTTTATAATTAAAAACTTTGAAAATTTAAGGGGCGTACTTGTGATGTACTATTTCTCAATCTTCTTGATTAGCGCTTAAGTGATGTTGAATGAGCATATACCTTTCGCGCTTACTAGCGACAACGAAAATAATTATTTGAAGTCCTGAAAAACGGCAATGTGCTCTCTTAATTGAAGACATATGGAAATCAAATAAAATTTAAAAAAAATAGTTAAAATTCATAAAAGATTGTGACACTATTATTATTTTGAATGCAATGAAGGTGCGGCATAACTTATAGCTTAGTGTTGTCATTTAGGCACGTTTTAATAAGCAGTCGTTATTCGAACAAACAATAACATTTTTAAAAAGCAATATTAAATTTTGTTACTTTACTGATAGAAAAAATTGCATTTTTAAAATTAATAATGCGATAGTAGAATAGTACTCCCCGGGTAAATTATATTTACTTCGATTTGAAGCAGAATAAATAAAATGGGGAAAAAAAAGCTAAATTAATTTCTTATAGTTTTTAATTTATTTAAATAGCAATACGTTTTTAGATATGATTTGCAGCCAATTTTTGGTATCGATTAGTATTTTTTAGGTCCGTAAGACTTTATGCCAGATACTACATTTTGTTTAATTTAATTAGTGTTTCATACTGTTTTCAATAAAATTAAATTTATGTAGGTATGTATGTACTTTGTACATATGTACATATGTATGTACATACATATGTTAACATTTTTTTTCACAAACTTTGAAGCATGGCTTTATATGATTTTTGTTGGGAATCATCCAATTCAAGTATTGAAAATCTTTAAAAATAAATACATATGTATGTATATAAATAAACCTTAAAATTCAAAAACTAGTTTTTAGCCCTGTGAAGTTTACACCACCTTATGCGAATTTTAGAAAAAAATATATATCGTTCGTTTGTCCACCCTTTGTTTAAAAGTTATGTAAAAAACAAAAATTTTTTTGTGAAGTTGGCACCACCTTATTCGAATTTTAGAAAAAAATATATATCGTTCGTTTTTCCACTGTTTGTCCACGTTTGACCAGCAAAAATTTTCGTTTGTCCACCCTTTGATCAAAAGTTATTTTAAAAAGCAATTTTTATAAAAAAAACTTTTGAGCAAAGGGTGGACAAACGAAAATTTTTGCTGGACAAACGAAAACTTTTAGTGGACAAACATGGACAAACGTTGGACAAACGATTTAGCTCAAAAACGGCGTAATTTTCAACTTTATGCTTTTTTCATAAAAATTTGTTTTTTAAATAACTTTTGAACAAAGGGTGGACAAACAAAAATTTTTGATGGACAAACCTGGACAAACGAATTAGCTTGAAAAAAGTTAAATTTTTTACTTTTGGGTTTTTTTCATAAAAATTTGTTTTTTAAATAACTTTTGATCAAAGGGTGGACAAACGAAAATTTTTGCTGGACAAACGATGGACAAACGATTTAGCTTGAAAAGAGTTTGATTTTTCACTTTTGGGTTTTTTTCATAAAAATTTGTTTTTTAAATAACTTTTGATCAAAGGGTGGACAAACGAAAATGTTTGCTGGACAAACGTGGATAAACGATTTAGCTTGAAAAAAGTTTTATTTTTCACTTTTGGGTTTTTTCATAAAAATTTGTTTTTTAAATAACTTTTGAACAAAGGATGGACAAACGAAAATTTTTGCTTGACAAACGTGGACAAACGATAGACAAACGAACGATATATATTTTTTTATATTTTTCGCATAAGGTGGTGTCAACTTCACAGGGCTTAGTTATATGTATACATATGTATGTATGTGTTTATGCAAGTACGTATGTATATATACATATTACTTAATTTACTTTAACTTAATTTTAGGGTATACATATAGAATGCTCATATATGTACATATGTACATACATACATACCTACATTTGCTATATATTTACAATCATACATACCTTTCATGTCCTTCTGTCATGATTTGTAATCAGAAAGAGTTTAATGTGGTAGCGTATTGTGTCGGTGGTCAATTTCACCATGATTAAAGCATAAAGACATTCAGAACTGCATAAACTTCCGACCGACTGGACCCAACCGACTGGACCGACCGAACGCCTTCACTGCAGACGCAATATCATGTAACTAACAATAAGTACGTTACAACGAAGATTTTATGGTTGTGGACCAAACGAAGCAGTTAACGAACGAACCAGTGACTGACCAACGATCGCCCGATCGATGGATCCAGTGACCGACCGACAGACGCCGACTATCGGAGTTATGTCGTTGTTCCTCAGTAGTTAGTTGATATGATGTAATGGAGATGTTAGAATTTGAGGAATTTTGCGTTTTATGCCTTTTAATTTTTTAATTTGCTAAAGTTGTTCACTAAATCTGTTAATTTTTTTGGCACACACAAATTGAAGACACTATACGCCGTTGTGTTGAGGTCGGTGTCTTGACCACCACTTGGATGCACGCACAGTAATTTATTGGCTTTTTTGTTTCTACACACTTAATTTTCTTCCTTATTTCAATGTATGGCGACAATATATTCGTCTAATGTTCACATTTCAGCCTAAGTCAAAAAAAAAAAAGGTAAAAAAAAATTATATTGAACTTGCACCTGACAACTCAACGCAGAATCTTATTAAAAAAATTCTCCGATGCAATAATCAGGAATTGTTGTTGCTAGCACCTTGAAACTGGTGGGCGATGCAGAAGTGGTTATGAACACCAGTGACAGTCGAAAAACAAAAATGTTGTGCTACATTTTACACCAACAGCAAGTATACCTAACAAGCAGATGCGAACAGACAGTCAGGTCGTTCTGCGCCGACGACTCCAACACACAAACATATTTCGAATCGGGACAGCCACCAACAGCAGTACCAGCAGCCATAAGCAAATGAAAGATACAGCAGCGAAATGTTGCTCCAGCAACTGAAAACTCAACGCAAAAGCAACAAAAACAATTTTGGACACAAGAGCAAAATAAAGCTGCTATGTGTACGCTTTAAAGCGTAGAACATGGAAGATGAATTGGAGTAAAGCAGCAGAGACAGAAACAAGAACAAGTTAGATTTTTTGGGCGATTTCTCTTATTTCTGTTTTTGCGCCTATTCGTTTTATAGTTTTTGTTGTATTTTAGCGGCTGTTGCTGGATGCTGGAGTTGTCGGAAAAGTCTGATATGTTGCCAGGCTTGTATTTCGTATTGAGGACCTTTTATCAATTTTGTTGCCTCAATTGTTGTTAGACTCGCTCCAACTTTTCCTTGTTCTTTGCTATTTTGCCTTCATTTTTCACAATGAAATGTATGTACACACAGGAGGCTGTTGGTCCCTGACTCTCTAAGAATATTTTTGCAGAACACGAGAGAGCAAATGCTACTGCTGCCACAGCCTTCGTTGACCAAAAATTCTGCGAGCCTTTTGCACACATACAAATTTTGCCTCATCCTTTTCAATTTGCGACTGACTGAAAATTTGTACTTGTTATTTAGCAAAGATATTTCTAAAAATTTTTTTCTTTTGTAATGAGTTTGGAACCCAACTCAGCCCATGTATACTATTTTAGGGAACATTTGCTTTATGAATCGTAACTAAAAGGCTCGAAATGGGTATTTTTCATAATAGGGTGTACATACCATTACACAAATGACCATCTTTCGGATACTCCGATACCACTTAAAAAGGATCGCACATCCTGTCATTGCTTATACATATTCTATATTCTATACCTTATTACTGGGCAGGGCTTTTTTGGTTCCAATAACTAATTTAATATTGGGAATTTTTACAACGAATTTGAACCTGTTTGTTTGTGCACGGCTCTGGGAAGGATTTTATTGGTTAAATTATCTCTCATTTTATTATATGTAGTTGAAAATATATGCAAAAACTGCCAACTTGCACTTAAATAAATGTCCATCGAATGCATATAAAACTAATGCCACTATTGGGCGCGACGCCTGCAACAATCCCCAGCGTGTATCGGAATTTTTTCTCTATATTGGATAACGCAAACTGTTGTTTTTGGAGTAGCACTGAAAATTTTCACGCACGCATACGCACAAGCACACTTGTGTTACATATTTATATTTTATATGGCAATCGCACAGCAGACACCACCAAAGAATTTTCCCAACTTTTTCACTTTTGCCACTGCTGCTGCTTCTTCTTCACCAAATTTTCATCTGTTTCTGCAGATTTTTCACTTCACTTGTAATTTTAATTTTCGTACCTAACATTCACTTTATTCATTTTCTGCAATAATGCGACGTTTTCTACATTACTATTTTAATATATTTTTTATTTTTTTCTTTGAAATAAAATAAATAAAAATCTATAACAAAGTTAAGCGATGTGTGATTCATGCGGGCCGCTGGCAAACAAACCGATAAATTCAGTTTTTTCATTATACACCACGGACATATCCACCGCAATGCAACATGTTCGTGGCTCGAGAGCACATCTCGCACGACCATAGCGTATCTCACCACTAGCGTATAGGATCTCAACATAACCATAGCGTATCTCACCAACATGCAGTGTGTTTGAAGCTCGAATCCAACCGATGAAGGATTTCGATAAATGTGAGTATGCAAAGAATAATCGGAATTATTATATCGCCTGGCAATTCGTACATATTGACAGTTCTCCTGTCAAATTTGTCAATTTCAACTAGCAGTGCAGCCAACTTGACGGCATCAATTCTTTTCGTTCGCTGTGCGGAACTGAAGGCGGTTGGAAATTTTACAAAAAGTGCAAAATCTGTGTTTTCAACATGGCTAAAAAGAAAAGTGAAGAGTATGGAGCTGATGGCAATGATGGGGACTATGAAGAGGAACCAAATTTCGAAGATCCCGAAGGTTACGTCGACGATATACCCGATGACGGTAAGTGCCAGCGCAGCACCATTTGGGGTGCAGCCGTGTGAATTGGCACGCCAATTACCGTATATGCAACATAACCTCAAAGTTGGGATGCCAGCGGTGAAAAATTTGAATAATTTTGTAGTTTTTGTTAATATAATAGGTATATTAAATATATTGTTGAATGTAAAATTATAACTTGCAGAACTCTTGGCCAACATGTTGGCGCAGCGTCCCTTGGAAACGGATGGCGTTGAAAGTGTTGTTGTTGTTGACAACATACCAAAAGTAGAGCCATCTCGCTTAGAAAAATTGAAGTCGGTTATTCAGAAATTGTTTTCACAATGCGGTGAAATAGTGAATGTTGTGTTTCCCGTGGACGATGAAGGCAAAACCAAAGGTTACGCATTTATGGAGTACAAGAACGGCAACATGGCTGAAGAGGCCGTGAAAGCTTTGAATAACCATCGTCTCGATAAGAACCACACGTTCTCTGTTAACTTATTTACCGACTTTCAGAAGTAAGAGAAATTGAAATTTTCATGTTCAAAGAAAAAAAAAATATACACATACATATATAAACTTTACTTTTAGGTACGAAAACATCCCCGAAAAGTGGGAACCACCCACTCCTCAACCCTTTAAAGTACAAAATGATTTGTACACTTTCATCACTGATCCGGATGCTTACGATCAATATAGCGTAGCCGCTGAAACCGCACCCAACTCTGTACAAGTCTCCTTCTGGCAAAATACATTGCCGGAGCCCAATGAATTAGAAGCCCGTGAGCGTTTCACCGATACATTTGTTAAATGGTCGCCTCTTGGCACCTATGTGGTTACGTTCCACAAACCTGGTGTGGCCATTTGGGGAGGTAGCAGCTTCCAAAAAATTCAAAAATTCCCGCATCCAAGCACACAATTCGTAGAGTTCTCACCTTGTGAGAACTACCTGGTGACATATGGGCCGACGCCCACCGGTCAAAAGGTCATTATATGGGATATACGCACCGGTGCTGAGAAGCGTTCATTCGTGGCCGATGGCATGTCTGTATTGTCAATGTTCCGCTGGTCGCACGACGACAAGTATGTCGCGCGTCTAGGTGACAACTCAATACATATTTACGAAACACCATCATTTTATCTACTCGACCTGAAGTCGATCAAAATTCCTGGAATTAGAGGATTTTCATGGTCTCCAACGGATAATGTGATCGCATATTGGGTGGAAGAGCAGAACCAGATTCCCGCTCGTGTTACACTTATGGAAATACCTAAAAAACGCGAAACCCGCAACAAAAATCTGTTTCATGTTGCTGATTGTAAGCTACATTGGCAAAAATCTGGTGATTATCTCTGCGTAAAAGTTGATCGTTATTCGAAATTGAAGAAGGATAAGAAGGACTTGGATGTAAAATTCCTAGGTATGTTCTACAATTTTGAAATCTTCCACATGCGCGAAAAGGAAATTCCTGTCGATTCAGTGGAAATACGCGAACTGATACTTGCCTTCGCCTGGGAGCCTATCGGAAATAAGTTCTCCATAATCCATGGTGAGCAAAGTAATGCGAATGTCAGCTTCTATGAGGTTAACAAAGGAGTGAAACCAACACTTGTTAAGAAGTTGGAAAAGAAGTCGTGTACGCATTTGTTCTGGTCACCAAGAGGTCAATTCATTGTTATGGCAAACCTTTCCATGGGCACTTTTGAGTTTGTTGACACGAATAATGATTTCGTCATATCTGCATCGCCCGATCATTTCCGTGCCTCTGAAGTCGAATGGGATCCAACCGGTCGTTATGTTGTGACTGGTGTGTCGGCGTGGAAAGTAAAGGAAGATACCGGCTTCAACATGTACACCTTCCAGGGACGTATCATACGACGTACCATTTTGAAGAATTTCGTGCAATTCTTATGGCGCCCACGTCCGCCCACTCTTTTAACAGAAACGCAACAGAAAGATATCAAGAAAAATTTGAAGAAGTACTATCCATCATTTGAACAAAAGGATCGCTTGCGTCTTACGCGCGCATCTAAGGAACTGCTTGAGAAACGAGCACAGTTGCGTGAGCAATTCTTGGAATACCGCTCCAAGCGTATTATTGAATGGAAGGATCAAAAGGTCCGACGCCTACAGCTCAGAAATCGTAAGTTTTAAATGTGTTGCGGGCGAAATGTTAAAAAATATTTATGTTGAATTTTTTTTTTTTTCAGATTTTGACACTGATAATTTGGATACAGAAGAAGTTGATGAGGAGATCGTTGAATTTTTAGTCAAGGAAGAAGTAACAGTACTCGAGTAGTCGAATAAAGTTTGCAGTTTTCTAATAAAGCATACGCCTTTGCTATTGATTTACAAAGGCGTATCTTTTAAAAACGAACAATAAACGTTGTGTTTAAGCTAAAAAAAAATATCAAATACAATATTTATTCATCAAGAAATCGATTGAAAAAACACAACAGAGAAGAAGCGTAACAAGCCATCAAAGACAACAAGAAAAAATAGGAGCTTGTTTATTTTTATTATTTGTAATTTTACAATAGTTCTTTCAGACGCATTTGGCATACTCCTAACGCTGCACGCGTGTCGGACGCATATACATACATACAACCGCGTCCCATTTTTATATATTTTTTACTTTAAATATATTCAATACTAAACTTTTACAAAATTGATATTAATTTGATCACTTTGTATAGTAATTTTTACAGTATAAAACTTTGAAATTCATGTTAGTTAAACATACATACATACATACAAACATATAAATTCTGTTAAATAATTTTGTCTCTTTTTTTTTAATTAACTTTAAATCGAGTACAAATAAAACATACTAGTGCACAGCAAACTTACATATAAGCTTACAAACATACATAAAAACCATTTTTAACAAAATGTTAACCCATCTAGTGAATGTCTCTCTTGGTACTTATGTTGTACTCATTATGCTGATTTTTAACAAAATTAAATATAAATTTGCACTATATTTGTATGCCATAAGCAAAAGAAAAACGAAAAAAAAAGAAAAAAAAACAAACAAAAAAAGTTGTGAATATTTTATTTAGTATGCAAATGGCGTAAAGAAATGAAGGCAAGCAAGTGTTCGACGTCTTAAGAGGTAGGTATTCAAATAAGAAGAAAGTGTGAACGTTTTGCATGATGATGCATATTTCTATTTAAAGTATCAGCGAACAATTTATGTGTAGAGAATAAAAAAATTGTATGCACATACATATGTATGTATGTGCATGTATGTATGTATGTATATGTACATATATGAAATCGCAACCTTACGAAATTTAAAACAAAAATTCAAAAGATTAGTATATATTTTTGTAAAAAATTCGTTATTTTAGTAGATTACGATTACATATTGTTTTTGATTATTTTTATTAAAATTCCACTACTTATAACGGTAAAATTGCGGTGTAAACGACATGCTTAGTTTATATTCGTTAATCGGGCAAAGCTTCAATAATTTAAATTTCAAACGACCTGTTGCTTATTCTCCATATTGATTGGCGTTTATAAACGAATAACTAAAGCAAAATATAGCAAACAAGTGCTAAAACAAAAGCCTATATGCAAGTAAGGAAATCGGCATTAATATCGTCATTCTGAATTAAATCACTTATTCTTTTTAATAATAAAAAAAATTAATAATCTTGCAAAACCGTTCAGCCACTCTCGTTAGCTGTGCATGAAAAAATTGCTTCAAAATACAATACAATCTCGGAATGAAGGAGATAATTCGATTTCATCATACATTTATTAATTCGCCTTGGAACCAGACTATTTTTTTTACTCAATCTAAAGCTGTCCCCAAAACGTTCTTAAAACTGTTCTCATTTTATCTAGTCGGGTCTACAAAACGGGCACCACTGGGTGGTGTCCTCTCCCCCATTTTCTTTAACTAAACTTCTGTGTTTATTCAAGCACCAGAGCGAGTCTTCATAGTCGCGGTTGCCGTTGACTGCTCTATATAGACTATCCTTGCTCGATGATGAATGTCGAATCACTCCCAACGTATTCACTCCTTTAATGTTCGAAATGAGTGTTTTTTTTTGCCAAGTCTTTGGCTACCACATTGACAATTTGGGATTCACAAGGGTCAAGCTAGAACTCGATATCCGTGTCGACGGTTATTTACTCGAAATTTAAAGTCCTCCTGCACTTCATTTCAGGATGCTAAATGAACGAAGATTTAGGTATAACTTTTTGTAAAGAAAGAAGTGTACTGCATATAAAATTTTTTTCCAAAAAAAAATCCCAAAACAAAAACCGTTAAATGCATTTTAGTATACGCTCCAATAATTCTTTTAAACAACCCTTCGCAAAGTTGCCTTGGAAACCAACTAAAGCGGCCAAACAAATCACTTTATCAGACAGCAAACGTAAACTTTTGATTGTGAAACCTTCCACGGTTATTAACTTAAATACATAAATTTTAATTAAATATACATAAATACTATAAAGTTTTACATTATAAAAAATATAAAAAAATATGAGTAGCCGTCGCGCTCAAGTCACAAACAAGAAATCGAAAGGTAATCGCCCGAAGAATCAAGCGCAGTCTAGTCGCACGAAATCAAAACGCCACAAATCGCGGCTTACACGCGAGTACCAAGACAATGAGCGTGAGGTACAAGTGTTGTTGGAGAACACAAGCCTTTCCATCGATAGTAGTCCACAGTCCCGTCAAACGGACGAGTTAACGCGTAGCCTGGATTTTTTCTGTCGCACCAGCGAAGAGGAATTCATTCCAACCGCGAGCTCAATGCAACGCAAGATGAATTTGAAAAGAGAAACCTTTAAGCGGCATGGGCAATCAGAGATAAGAAGTTTCAACGAAAACGATGAAGCGACTGAAGAGGAGGAGGAGCCGGACGGTCAACAGGAAGAGTTAACAAGTGCCGAAGACCGCGATGATGAGAATGTGACCAGCGACAGCGAGCAGACTGCTTCACTTACATCTGCGCAGCAGCGCGAACACACGGCATCCACATATTTACAACTCGACGAAGATGTTTTGGTGCGACTGAGCGCTCGTGACAAATTCATACAAGACGCTGATCTACTTTTTAAGCCTGACACCACACTATTGCCGGATATTGCCTTGGCTGCGCATAGTGTCAGCGGCATGGAAGAAAACGAAAACAAACAGACTCTGGGCGCCAACGTCTGCCGCATGTTGAACCGTCATCAAACAGAGCAACGCACAAGAGATGAGGCGATTTCTAAAGAGATGGTGACACAGCTCAAGCGGGCATACTTAAGTGGTAGGCCCTATATGAAGGATCCTACGCTTTATCGTAGCTTTTGTGCACATAAGTTTCATCCAATCTTTTGCGAACCGACGCGGCAACCTGACGAGATACCGGCACGCAAGTTCGTTCGCATCTATCTTAAGGAGTTACTCTTCACCGTGCATCCACATCTGCTGGAGGAACATAAGCTCTCGAATGAATTGGAAGAGCTTTATGAGCAGTATGCGCAGCGTCAGCAGCAACGTGTATGTGAGAAGTTACGCGCTCAGCTGCAGACCGAACGTCGTGTGGTCAATGAATTATTGCAACGCGAATCGAACAACAGCACTGAGCTGGAGTCAGCGGCCACAAAGGAGCGACGTGCGCTCAAATTAGAGCAGCAGTTGCTAGGAGTACGAGAGCTACGCAATACGTTGTATGAGGAAGAGTCACGTTCTAAGCGGATACTTAAAGAAATACTCGACGCTTGGATGCGTCTAAAGGAATTACGCAAGACGCAGGCGTTTCAGTGCACGCGTTTCAAGCTACGTATCAGAGTGGAGGATGCAGTCAATGCAGCTGTAGAAAGTCATCGTTGGGCGGAGCGATTCGAAACGGACTTAAATGAGATATATCGCGAGGAGCTGGAGATTTATTATCGCGCCAAAAGGTTGTGGAAAGCGCGCGATCGGGAGGTGGATATAACAGCGCAGCCGACCAAGCCGCGTAAACCGGACATCACGCGCTTGTCAACGGAGCTGCGCGCCAAGTTGGCCGAGTGCTTGGGTACGCCGGGAGAACCGAAAGTGGACGTTCAACTGCATCGTGTCTGCAATGAAGAATTCTACAATTTGCCTGGGTTGCGGCGTCTGAAAAGTTTCTTTATGAAAATCTACTTCGACGGCGAATTTGTAAGCGCAACGCGCAGCTATCGCATTGAGCCTGATTTGCGGTTGCCAATGAATGAGGTGTTTGGCATATTTTTGGAACGACGCATGCCAAAAGGGATACGAGTGGCGGTAAAATAAAGTATACAGTTTTTAGAAGGTAAATTTAAAACTTTAAATGTGATTCCTTTTGCAGCTTTACGAAAAATTTCGCCTGCATTCGGCGCGCAAAGTTGCGGATATTGAGGTGCCAATACCGCACGCGCTACAGACCGCCGACACTGAAGAGCAACGCGTTTCATTTGAATCCCAAAAATCGCCTAAGGTCAGTGGTCGTCTCAACATACGCTTTCAGTGTGAGGAACAAACGAATTTTAGCGCGCAATGGCATGTCCCAACCATTCAAACCACGCTCACCTCACTTCCCAGTTCCCCCACCCTTCAAAGTCAAGCGCGAGAGTGGCATGCGGAGAATTTGCTTGCGCAGTTTGATGAGAATGTGCTACGCAAAGAGAACGAAGAGGACACAATATACGCTGCGGAGCCTAAAGCGCAATCACCTAGTAAATCGGCGCATACCTGCACGTTCGAAGAGGAGCTTCTACAATTCTGTGCCGTCGAAGAGCTGGACAACAATCGACGTTTCAAATTGTTACGCTCCCGTTATTTGAAAAACGATCCGCGTACACGTGATCTCCGCTTCATAGCGGCGCTCGATAACGAACTGGAGTTCGATTGGTCCGACAAAGAAGAAGCGGTCATCGAAGCAGGTGATTGGATGGATCCGATAGATATGCATAAGCATGAAGGCAAGAAATATTTAAAGCAACTCTACGAAGCCATACCGAGTCAGTGCGAGCGTTTGAGTATAGCAGCGGCGAGCGCAGAGGAGCTACTCATTGGAGATGTACCGGCTAGTTGGAGGTATGTCATAAATCTTTAAAAGTGATTAATAAATACACACTTTCCGCTTTCCATAGCACATTTTTTCAGGCCCTGAGTTTGATTTTCAATCCCAAACGCACTTTGAGCGCGCCAATAAGTCATCAACCCGTCACCACGCATACGATCGCTTTGGATATGAATGCATGTCAAAATTACAAGATCATTTTGAATGTTGTGCGCGCTACCGGAATACCAGTGCGCTTACCCAGCTCAATGGATAACGAGAGCAAAGAGCGCAGCAATGATAGCCCCAATATGTTTGTGACTCAACGTAAGTTGATCTCGCCGCTATTTAGCTATCAAATTTCATTAAAAAATCCAAAATATTTCAGTTTATAAATATTCGAACGTCCGTCCATTTATCGCTCTCAGTTATAAAGATAAATTTTGTCGTTCGCTAACTGTTGAAGGCTCGAACCCCACGTGGAATGAGCAGCTCATTTTGCAGTTAAGGTATTGTTATTCGTACGTAATTTTGTTGCATGTCACAATCACCTTGAAATTATTATCCCTATCAGCGGTAGCTTAGCTGATCTCCGTGACGATCTAAAGATTTCACTATTCGACGAAGTGATCGAAAATCACGTTAACGATGACCTAAGCGTGCGCAATATGGACAGTTATCAGCGTATACAAACTAATTGGTTGGGTGAATATCGTTTCGCGATTCATGCCCTACTTGCGCAGCAAAAGGTAAGCAAGATGTCTCACGCGCAAGCTGTGCGCTAGATCCCTTACATTTTCTCTTCGTCTTCAGATTGAAGGCGTCATCGAACTCAACATGCCCAAAGTTTTGCTCGGCTACAAGCAACCGACGCTAGAACATATTACCTCGCAAAACGATGTCAATATAACTATCGATCAATTCCCAGAAATAAAGGAAACAGTAAGGCTTTGGTTTTACATGACTATTGAACCGCATGTTAGATTACCGCGCATCAACACCGCCTGCTTGGAATGTGCCGAACTAAAGGAGGTGCGTCGTCAGCTACAACAATGGTGTCTGCAAGTACAGGAGCTATGTCCGCAGCGCTTTATTGAACCATTGATTTGTACCGCAGAGGGCAAGCGTGTCTGCTTGACGCGTCTCTTAGAATCAATTACATTACCTTTGGATGCCAGCGAGCATCAATTTGACTTAGCCTGCCGTTTCGTTTCCCAGCTGAATATGTTGAAGGGATATGATCCTTGCATATCATTCGAAGGGATTTGGCTGAGCAACCAAGGTGTGTTGGATACCAACTGGGGTACCGTGAAAGATCTGGGCGTGCTGCTATGCAATTTTCTACTAAGCATTGGTCTGCAATGTTGGCTGATATTGGGGTATGCTTTGGCATATGGCGAGTGTACCTTCGCGCTTTATAGAAGTGAGGATGGTGAATTACTGCTAATCGATCCGTATACCGGCAAACGTTATGGTACACGCGATGTCTTTTGTCCGCTGTATAAGATATGCCTTGTGGTAGCGCCGAACAATGTGAGAGCATGTGAAATCTTGAATGTCTTTTAAACAAATTAAATAACATTTTTTCAAACACTTTCAGTTATACTGTAATATTCAGACTGAAACTCGTGTGACCATGACGAATTTCAATTTGAACGACACCTCCTGTTGGCTACCCGCTTTCAGCAAGCGCAATCCTGCTCCTTTGGGTGGCGTACAAAGGTTGAACTACAACTATCAGCTAAGCTTTAACACTTTTGAATTGAAGCGCAATATTGAGCGCAAGATTATGAAGAAAATTAATTCGTGGCGCACAATGCGTAAAACCATTTGGAACCGGTATGTTGGAGAAGAAAAGAATTTCACTTTTTAAATATTGTTTAAAGAGATTTTAATTTTGACTTATTTACAAAATATAAAACAGTGCTTTCCAGCCACGACTTCAAAACATTCTTCATGATCTGGAGCGGCTAAGCACTCCGAGTAATGCTTCGCTTACTGAAGTCAAATATACAGATCAAATAGCAGCCGAGTTCCCGAATTATAAGGTAATTTTAAAAACGTTTGCATAACTTAAGCTATGACATCTTAAATTCCAAATCAGAATTTTAAGATGCTCAAGTTAGTAATAAAAGTAAAGCAAAACTAAAGTCACGGATTAGTTGAGGATATTAGATTTCAGATACCTACGAAGTACCTACGCAACTTTAATTTTGCAACGTCCATTTATTCGCCAGCAGTCACTGCCGTTTAAGCCTCGTTAATTTGTTTAAAATATTGGAACATGTCATTATGCCTGGGTAACAAAAATTGAAATTATATTTCTGGTATCTGGTATTCAGCTAGCTCTAAAGCCTTCAAAAAACCGACCAAACTAGGCATACGAGTCGTTTTTATGCTGTCAACAAAATGGAACTGGACATCAAATGTATTAGAGATGTATTTTGAATTTGTAAGAATGGCTGCATTTGCGAGTTAATATTTTCTATAGAAATAATTAAAAAAAAAACCCCTGTTAAATTAACGGTTTATTAACAAAATATCGTTAATAAAATGAATTGCGTGGAAGTAAGGTTAGGTTAGAGTGGAAGTTACTCATCTTAAACAATTTTGTAAGAAATTGCAAGGTGAACAAATTTTCGTAGATCATTGTTTTTATAGAAAAAATCTAATCAATCGCTTCTCACAACACAAACTTTATTCCATTTAAAATTATATAGTGCTATCAATGATATTTTTTATTGATTTCAGATCTATGGCTATACGCTCAACTTTCCATACACCAATTTAACGTCTATTTCTGAGCGAATCAAATCGACTGGCATACATTTGAATACAGATAAACGTGTTGAATTTTGTTTGGCAACGCACATACACATCTATTCAAATGATGTGCTCTCAGTATGGATATTCCTCATATCATTAATACCAAATCGATTTAACTAGAAAATGGTGGAAAAAATAAAACCATAATTTACGAAAAGAGAAAAGAAAAATTTAGAGAGGGTTTGAGATAAGTAATAAACGAAATATTTGCTTTTAAAAACGGATACGAAATGTTAGAACTAGAAGATGCGAAGAAAAAATTGATATTTTTATTCAATTGATTTTTTTACATATGTATGTTACTAACAGTTAACTAAAAACTGCTAAAAACCGTTATATGTACAAAAATATGTATGTATGTACATAAGTACAAAGCAAACACAAATTGTGATACCATTTCAATTTGTGAAGCACTTGCTCAAGTTTTCTCGCGACGGTTGAGTATTGAAATTAAAACAATAAATTTTATTTATTTTTGAAACAATGAATGGATGACTTCTGAAATTTCGATTTGAGACAAACCGATTTCGGCGTTGTGCCATCTTCAGTAGCATTGTTCGAACGACGAAAATTCATTTTCTGTAACATAATTTCCAAAAAGTTTTAATAATAATAAATTTGTTTTTATAGACATTCTATTATTAATTGGCAGAACAATTGTATTGCTAACAATTGCATTATTCGATAACTGGCTGGATAATTAACTATAGAGCGGTCTACAAGGGGAGAGATTAACCGAAAAAATAGTTTACGTAATGTGTAATAAAAGTAGTTTTACATAAAGTTTTTATAAAGGTGTAAGTTACTTCATTATGATTTTTTTTATATATCTATTTTTAGCACTAATCTTCTTAATTTTCAATCAAATTTTTTTAATAAAATTAATATTAAATATGAAATACATTGAAGTACTTTGGATTTCGATGATAACTATCTGAATGTAGATTTTCTTCTGCATTTGATAGCATTATCGAGTAAGATGGAAGGTCAAAAGCATTTGAATATTTTTATAAGTTAATATTAAATGCGAAGAAATGTTAAAATCCAGCATCTAAATTATCCTTTAGCAATTGACGATTATTTTCAATCTCTGGCTGGCAGCACCAATGAAGTTTGTTCGAGTGTCAAAATTAAATTGACAACTGTCTGACATTTTCATTCGCAGATTTTTGTTTACGTTCTTGTTTATTCTCGATGAGTTTTATGTGAAATTGTTTATATTTTACACAATGTCCAACGATAAACGCACCATATATGTTGGAGCTCTAGCAGACGAAGTCACCGATAAGCTTTTGAACAATGCATTTATTCCTTTTGGCGATATCGCCGACATACAAATGCCTGTGGACTATGAATCGCAAAAGCACCGTGGGTTTGCCTTCATCGAATACGAAATGTCTGAGGATGCCGCTGCAGCGATAGATAATATGGTAGGTTAACCAATGAACAAATCCTGATATTAATTAATAAAAAAAAATGTTGAGTAGAACGATTCAGAACTTTGTGGGCGCACGATCCGCGTTAATCTCGCCAAGCCGGTGCGCATTAAGGAGGGTAGTTTCAAACCCGTTTGGGCGGATGATGATTGGCTACAGAAGCACGCCGGCGCAACATTAAAGGGCGATGAAACGGAAACAACTGAAAGTGAAGTGAATGGCGGAGATGAAGTAGCTACCGGTAAACCCAGCGGCCCAGTGGTTATCGAGAAAGCGGAACAACGCAACCCACAAGTATTCTTTGACATACGCATTGGTGGTCATGATGTTGGACGCATTATCATGCTATTGCGCGCAGATGTTGTACCTAAAACGGCAGAAAACTTTCGTGCGCTATGTACGCATGAGCAAGGCTTTGGCTATAAGGGTAGCACCTTTCATCGTGTCATACCTGAATTTGTATGAAAAAAAAACTTCAATTCCTAAATATGCTCTACTAAAACATTTTTACATAGATGTGTCAAGGTGGCGATTTTACCAACAACAATGGCACCGGCGGAAAGTCAATATATGGAAAGAAATTTGCAGATGAGAACTTCACGTTGAAGCATAATGGTTTTGGCACTTTATCAATGGCCAACTCGGGGCCCAGTACAAACGGTTCCCAATTCTTCATCTGCACAACAAAGTATGCTATATTTTACTCAAATATAGAAATTTGTAAATCTTTTTTTTATTTCTTCAGAACTGACTGGCTGGATAATAAACACGTGGTTTTTGGTCATGTAATAAGCGGCGCTGATGTAGTGCGAAAAATGGAACGCTGTGGTAGCAAATCCGGTACGACAACGCAGAAAATTGTAATTTACTCTTGTGGAGAATTGAAATAAAATACAAATATATTTTAAGCTTGATAATTTATATTTTTATATTTATTGAAAGAAAAAGTAAACAAAATGTTGCAATCCAATTTGACCCACATATATTAGAAGCCCTCTATGAATAAGCCTGCAAAAAAGAAAAAAAAAAAACAATTAATATTTAAAACAATAAAAAACAAATAGATTCTGAGTATAATCTATCAGTCAATAAGTGGACAGCATGGTTTTAAAATGGGTTCGACTCAGTAGAGGGATCCTGAGTAAGGATAAATCATCATTTAAAAAATGCTTTGGCTATTCAATAAAAAAAATCGTACCTTTGTCGAATGAAGCATCTTTTCTTCAGTCTTCCGAGAAAGTTTCCTGAAATTAAAACGACATACATTAGTAACTATAGCAATTCTCTGCGAAACTTGAAATAATTAGGTGGAAAGGTAAATATCAGTTAATTAAATACAGCATGATTGTTTAACTTGGGTTCGACTCAGTAGAGGGATCCTGAGTGAGGATATATCATCACTATATGTATAGAAAAAAAATATATAAAAAATTGAGGAAGTTGCATACCTTTTCAACGTTTACAGATTTTGATCCGCCGTTAACACTACCGCGTCACGAAAGCGAATCTAAAATAAAATATGCACAATTAAAATTTTCAAAAAACACTAATGATGATGTGAATTTAAACTAACTTTATATTCAGTTAAAATCTAAATTTGTTACATGTATATTTCAAATGAACTATACTATAATGAGTCATCATATATATAAATCGAATCTCAAATAACTAACAATTTTCACATTAATCTCTAATAATCATGAGCCATTATCTTGTAGTAAATATTTGCATACACTATACTTATTTAAAATATACTAACCTTCAATGATTTTGTTCCTGATTAAGAGAATTGACAATAGATCATCTGAAAAACAGAAACAAATATATTTTAAACAGCACAACAAACTTAAGATACATTTTATTTTTTTCATAATATTTCAGTATCCTTTTGGTTAATTTAGCGTAATCAGCATGATTTTAGTCAGCTTAAAGTTATCATCAGTTAAAAATAGAGATCTTTAAGTCTTTTAAAACACTGCAACGTTCACGAATTGCAAGGCTTTCACATAGGAAAGCCTCTTTTTAACGTGCAACGCGCAAGGGTTTTAACAACCTAATGTAAATTATATACGCATTTATTTGAAAATACAAACCTTTGCAACATTTGAAGGAATTTGCTTGTTTTTTGCGGCTTTTCTGTGCTATTCATCGGTTAAATATACAAATCTGTAATATAGAGAATGTTTGTAATGATCAATATATTAAACATTTTAATTTAATAAACTAAATAATCTACGTGTTATCAGAATCCTTTTGGTTTAATTTTAAGTTGTAAATCAGCAATTATTTAACTTATGATTAAACTTATCATCACTCGAATAAAAAAAAACAGAGGCGATGTGCAAGCACCAAGCATTCTAACTGCAAATAAAAAGCTTATATATCCCTAATCTAAAGACGAGTTTGGATTTCGTAATTAATTTTGTCTTTAAACGTATGTGTATCTACGAAAATCAGACATTTACATTCATTATTGTAAAGGAATAAACCACATATTTTATCTCAGTTTTGCCGCAAATCATTGGCGTCTGAACATCACCATAATATAAATGAATAGCATGTCCTAACAAATTTTCCAATTTACCTCCTGAGCGATTAAGGCCACAAAGGATGCAGCTCCACTTATTTGTATAGCTGCTACATAACCATGTTTTCACATCTGCCTGTAAAATGTGCAATGATTAGACCAATTCTTCTAGCGAGAAATTTCTTTAATAAGGTTTTTTCTTTCAGCTGGCCGTTCTTATCTATCCTCAAAACATAAGGGCATACACATTAATCAAGAAGATTAAATGCATGTACTTATTTTTAGGACGAGAACAATCATCAAAATTTCTAACATTTGCTAGCAACCAGGAAAATACTTACATAGAGGAATTATATCAGTTTTTCTCGCGGCCATCCAGGCTTGCTTGCATTTTTAAACATATGCAAATTCTGTCAAACATATGACTTGATTATATTTTAATATTATTTTGTTAAATAAATCCATAATATATGGTATTTTTGAGACTTTGCTGAAGCAATTACTTTACTCGAACAAATCCAAAGGCGAAATGAACGAGTTTCATCATGGCGCAAGGAACGAACGAAAATGCGACTGGTGTGTGGGAGTTGCCATATCACTTAAAATTATTTCCATCTATAAAATGTCAAGTCTCCAAAATAGTCAAAGAACAAAGTTAACCCTGCACTTACGCACGAGAAAGTTTTAATAATTTAAAATAGACGTAATATTATTTTTCAATAGCCCCTAAAAATTAAAAATAAATTAGATTTGGTTAGATTTTAAAGAGATATCCTGAAAACTCCTCACAACACTTCAGCCGTACCCAGATCCTCCAGATTCATTTCCCCGTATTCGCACCACGGCTCTAAGAGTAGGTTCTGTGGAATCTCCTTTATTGAGTTACAGAACCGACATTAGTCGCTTTACCAGGAGTGCTTCTCTATAATAAACGACGAAATTGTCGATTATAGGTGACGTCTCATCGTTTTGATAACTTTCTTTTTTTTTCATCTAAAACAGTAACGTCCCATTCTGCAGTTCCCACGTCAATACAAGTTGTAATTCTCAATATCTTCTTGTGAAGGTCAAAGAGAAGATTGTGTCTTCTCAAATAAGGGCACACCCTACAGAAGAGGCACCGCTGCAAGGGAATTCACAAAGAATGAGTTACCACTTTCATCAATTATCTCCCTCGGAATACCGTACTTGGGGACAAAAAACCGGCTCCCTCGCGAGACCCAGTCATCTTGGCACAATTACGAGCAGGATATTGTGGCAGGTTAAACTGCTAGTTATTTCAGAATCAACCCTGACATAGCCAATATATGACCGGCATGTGGTAATATCCTGCACGACGCCAATTACCTTTTTGCTTGTCCCTTAAAACACACTAATCTAACGCCCCTCTATATCTGATCCAACCCATCGAAATCGAAACTTCGCGTTTCCCGGACCTCCTATTAAATGACTGATGATAATTGACGTATTCGACGACTTAGCGTGGTCAGCATAGCCGCCACAACGTAGGATGCAGAGCAAACTGTAGAGAGATGCCAACATACATATGTATGTATGTGTGTACGTGGGTGCGAAGGGGTTGAGATGTTGGCCGACTGAGATAGCGCTCAAAAATTATTTTTGGAATTTTCATGCAACACTTAACTGCTACGAGGTTTTAAATAACTGCTTTGAAAAATGTCGTATTAAATTTTTTTTTCATGAGATTTATAAAAATGTCAAAATTTTTAATTGTAACATTACTTCTTATAATCTAAAATATTTTGTATTATTTAATGCTTATAAATTTGCGTGCATAACTTTTCAAAGTAGGTAACTGCAACTAAATAATGGCAAAAAGAAAGAAGGGTAGAAAAAGAGCGAAGACCGGAAGTTCACAACAAGCAGAAAAGGAATACAAAATATTGACATTGGAAGAACAACGAGCGCGCGATGCTAAATATGCAATACGTTTAGCCGATCTGCGAGCGTGTCTAACCTTTATAGATGGTGGGTGAGGTCTGGGTTGAAAGCAACATTTCATATTTGCATATATCCGCTCAAGAGCACTTGCAAAGTTATATACCAGCGGAGTACTCCAATAGCTTTAGCAAAGCCGAAGTTGGACTGTCTACTAAATGCTTCTAAAACAGCAAATATTTTATACATTCTTATATAGTTTTTTGGTTTCAGATGCTTTTATAAAAATAGAAGACTTAAAGGAAGAGGAAGATAAATTGGAGAAGGTGAGTATTGAAATATAATAAAAGGGTCTCAACAGTAAAGCGCTAAAGATTTCTCTCGCCTTAGTGGAAAATCTACTTGCGTTGTGATGGTCTGCCCAAACCTTATATGCCCCCGGATATTCGTTTGTTTTTCGAAAAATTGAAACACTTTGAAGGATTAAACATTGAAAAAACTATCGATTGGCTGCTATCAGTAAATGAGCGCAGTATTTTGACGCAGGATATATTCAGCAAGGATATGACGCGCAGAGCACTAGTTAAGGAAATACGACCCGAATTCGGTGTAGAGTACAAAACAAATATAGAATTGCTGCTAAAGGTAACGGAAAACTGAAATAATTTATTTTTTATATAACATATGTACATATGTACGCGTGTGAAAACATACATACATATGTTCATAAATATGTATATTTGTATGTAGGTTGTTAAGAGTATTGAATATTATCTCGATGATGATTTGAGAACGGCTAAAGCGCGAAGGAATATTTTAGAAGACATTTCAAAGGTATCTTATTGACATTAACATATTTCTTGTGCAAGGCATTTCAGAAGAAATTCATATAATTGTCTACTTTTGTAGCTGAAGAAGGCGGCATTTTGCGAAATAGAAAACTTTTTCGATCATTACGCTTATCGTATATTATCCTCTGAAGATTCGTATATGGAGTAAGACTTATTTCGAACTAATTTTTATAAGTTTCCAAATGTTTTTTGATGAGTTCTATTTTAAAGTTCTGTGAATGCGACCACAACTGAATATGTCTATGAATGCGAAAACTTTTCCATGCACATTTGGACCTTAAAAAATGTGCCAATACTTTTCCGGTTTTTGGAGTACGTATTTATATGAACACAAATTTTAAGTTTGATAAATTACACTAGTTTACAAAATTTAACCTTTTGTCTGTTGCCGTGAATTTTGTGGTTTATAAGTTTATAATGTTCACTTATGACTACAACTTTTCCAACAGTATTTCAGAAAAACACAAATGTATTTCAGAAAAGATCAATTGTATTTCAGAAAAACGCAAATGTATTTCAAAAAAGCACAAATGTATTTCAGAAAAACACAAATATATTTCAGAAAAACACACTTGTGTTGATCTTTTCTGAAATACAATTGATCTTTTCTGAAATACATTTGTGTTTTTCTGAAATACATTTGCCCTTTTCTGAAATACATTTGCGTTTTTCTGAAAAACTTTTACGTTTTTCTGAAATGCAATTGATCTTTTCTGAAATACATTTGTATTTTTCTGAAATACTGTTGGAAAAGGTGTAGTTTTTGTCAAATCTACCCTCAAAAACTTTTGAGCAGTTCGAGTTAGTTTGTTTTTGATTTTTGACATTTAAGCGTATATATTAATCGATAACAGGCGTATTTTAATGTGTTCAGATTAGTATCTAAAGTTTTTGCGTCATGAGTAGTTCAAGGAGACGTTGTTGAAACAATCCAGATCATTTTTGCAATATATGCGGAGAATAGGTGTTTAACAATTGTAGAAAAGTTATATAAACGTTTGAGAAAAATACCTATTTTGAGTATTTTGGGATGCTCTTAGATAAAAATGAGAAGTCTTGGGCTCCAAATTGTGATTGTAAATCGTGTGTGGAATATTTAAGATTATGGAAAAGTGGTAAAAGTAGTGCGTTTAAATTTGGAACACCGACTATTTGGCGAGAACCACGAAATCACCTAGAAGACTGTTAATTTTGTAGCGTGAACGTAAACGGTATAAACACTAAAAATCGAGCTAAATGGCAGTACCCAAGTACTAATTGTGTTCAACGCTCAGTAAAACGTTCACCTGACTCTTCAGTGGCCAAAAATATATCTGAATCCTTAGAACAAGACATTGAAGTACCAAGCTCATCACAAAATGCTTCTGATTTTGAACGTATGTCAAATAAGCCGAAATGCTTTTCACAAATTGAGTTAGATGAACTTGTAAGAGATTTAAATCTTTCTAAGCAAGCTTCAAAATTGTGAGCATCATGACTGAGTTAGAACTAAAGGAGTGGACAGCTTTCGTCTCTGTGATGCAGAATTTTCTCGGAAATAACAAATCTAAAAATTATATTGAACTTATAGAATACATTCTGCTAGGATTAAAAAATATGGGCTGCAATATGAGCCAAAAACTCCATTTTCTCCATAGTCACCTGGACAGGTTTTCAGAAAATGTAGGAGATATGAGCGAAGAGCAGGGAGAGCGTATGCATCAGGACTTACTCGTCATGGAAGAGCGCTATCAGGGTTTCTGGGATACGAATATGATATCTGACTATTGTTGGTCTCTGATACGTCATTTTCCGAAGTCTACACATGAGAGAAGAGCTTTAAAACAAAGTTTTTTAGAACACAATGATTAATTATTATTTTTAATAAAGTTTTTCTTAGTAAATACATGGTTTTTTTTGTTTTATACCTACATACATAGCTGAAACTCAGAAACTAGAGCTAATAAAAATTTTCTAATTATATTTTTTAAAATAGCCTATCATATGTAGTCAGCAACAGCTAAAATTTCTTTAGCAACAGATGTACTGTAAACTAGTGTTATTTATAGAATATTATAAGTGACATTTATACTAATTTTTAAAAATGAAATTAAAATTATTTAAACTAACGTGAATTTTCATTACATATGTACATATGTACATACAATTTTATAGAATACCTTGTATTGAAGCATATTTACATAAACTTCAAGTTAAAATTCAGTTGCCAATAACTATTTTGCAAGAAAACCTCACCATAAGGGGCATTCACTTTTTTTTTGATCCGTTTAGTGAGAGTGCGAAAAGTTATAAGCAAGAAATCAAAGATGTCGGTGAAGATTTCACGGCCGGTATACCGGGTTAGCATTTTTATAGATGATTTTTTATTACTTAGCTGACTACTCGTTTTCTTCTCTAAATTTCATTTGAAGACATACACGATTGTTTGATCCAGGAACATTTCTTGCAAGTGGATTTGCAAAACCAAGTACGTAACAAATTGATGGAAAGGCGTGTGGAATATGAAAATAAAGCGGCGTAAGTTTTTAATTGTCATTGTCGTTGGTTTCTCCATATGCTCTCCGAGATAATAAGTTAGTTGTGAAATGCATCTATGTTCATAATAAAACACCGGAGCTTTCATTAATAATATCACTCCTGAATTAAAAATATGTATATATTTTCCATTTCCCTTACAGTGCACTGGCAGAACAATTGGAAGGTTTGAAAAAATCAAACGCTGGCGACGATGATAAGAAAAAGAAGCAACCAAAACTAATTAAAGTGCCCAAAGAACCGCCTATAATAACAAGTGAAATGTATCCGGATGTTTGGGATGACTTTTTACATTTGGAAAACGAAAACTTTAACAAATATATTGATAATATTTATCACCCGAGTTGTCTGCGGTTAGACGAAGATGAGGTAATTTAACTAATTTAATGATTTTGTAATGGGTTTTAATTTACTTTGCCCTTATTTCTAGATCAATTTAAAACAATTCACAATACTCGGCGGCATTTATCAATTATATTTCGTTAAAAAACCGACACATTATAATTTTAATAACTTTAATATGACTTGGCATGAAAATAATGGTAATCTACAAGTTATCAAAGACGTAATTGCTGACGCGGTCGTGCCACCAGTATCCTCGTTCACATCTATATCCTCTGAAGCATCTGCACTCCGTTCCTCAACTAAACGTAGCTTCGCGCGTCCAAGTGCAAGTCGATCTAGTCAGCCCATTATGAATACAACGAAATATTACGATACATCGAACTTTGTTGTATCAATTGATTTGCCGGACTATTTATGCCTATGGGGTGAACCGTTGGCCTGTCACTTCGAAGATGATATAATCGGTTATTTAGAGGAAAATGGATCTCCACCAGAACCTCAACCACTGTCAACACTAGCAATTCCTGCTGATGAACGTGATAAACACTTTATAAAAGACGCAGAATCAACTACTCACTCGTCCATGGATCTTTCTTATACGCCTAGACAATCTGCATCAAATGTTTCCGTACGAATGAGACGTTCAATTTCGAATGTCTTTCGGCCGTCGTGGGCCTCACTTGCCATCAGCACACAACAGCAATCGCAATCAGTTCAACCACACAATATAATAGAGGTTGAAGATTTTCCATTGGACTTTCCCTTGACCGTTGTACAAATACGTAATATTCAGCGACATTGTATGCCACGCATTATTTCCTCATTTAAATTCCCTGTGGAATTGGAAGATGAAGAGACCGAACGTGGCAGACCCAAGGGAAAAGGTGGTATTTTATTGCGTAAACGTCTTTCCGATGATGATCAATTTACAGAAACAGCTAAAGAATTTCAATATGAAGGCCAAAATAATCCTGAGCGTTTTTTTCCTTATTTTATTAGTCCAGAAAAATTTCATTTTGACTATTATATACATGATCAAGATACAGAGTCTGTGGTGACCGCTGGTACCAAATATCCTATAACTTTCTCAAAACTAGTACAAACATTGGATAAAATTAGGAGCGCTTATCATACCAATTACAAACGAACACTTTCTGTTCCTGATAAGAAAATCAGCCCGAATATTTTAAAGTTCCGCAGAAAGCTGGTTACGACGGCAAGGTCGGTGGACTCAACGGCAACTGTTGGACAGGTTACGGCACATTCGTCTACAAATATGCCAATTGTGAAACATAAGTCTACAATTAAGCGTAAAACTTTTCGAATAAGTGAATTGGATATGGCAAAGATGAAGGAGCAAAAAGAACGCGAAAAAGAGCGTATAAAAATGGAAAGAGAAGTGCTGTCTTTGCGAAAACAAATGGCGGAGGCGCAGCTGCAAGCGGAAGCGGAAAAGGAAGCGCGAGATGCAGAGGAAGAGGAAGAGGAGGGGATGGATGAAGAAGTTAAAGAGAGTATACAAGGAGTGCAACCTGAAATGGAGGATAAACGCAAAACATTTCGCTATTCACATTGGACGACAAAATACATTAAGAAGACGCAATATGAGAAAGAAAATAAAAAAATCATTATATGGACGGATCGATTGGGTGAGTTCGGCAAAAAGAGGGTTTTTTGATCAAGGGAAATGAAAAGGTGAAAGTGCTATTGTACGTTTTCTTCACTCACTGCTTAATATTAAAATAGTTGTTTCTGTTGTTTAATTTCTTTACAACTTCTTTCTTCGATTTTAAATTGATTTCTAAAAATGCAATAATGATAGGTGTTGTACGTTGTGCACAGCACCAGTTTGAACGCCCTTAGCTCAATGTTTTATTTAAGAAATATGAGAGAAACGGGAAGAAAAGAAGGTCCTTTTGGGTAAAAATAATCATTAGAAAAGATTTTGCCATAAACTTTAATTACAACGATTTAAATTTAATAAAATATGTATTTTCTCGTATGTACATACATACATATGTAAGTATGTAAGCTCACAACTGTATTTAAATTGCGGTTGAAATCGGTTCACATTGCAATTTTCCACTTTTTATGATGTCGATATTATTTTAACGTGGGATCATATGTATATCGAGCCCTAACCGCGAAAATAACGTAAGCGACATTTTTTCCAAAATTAACTTTTTGATGCAGAACTGTTCTAAAACTGATAATACGTCATCTGGCTAAATATTGTTTCGCTAATCGTTATAGTTATGGAGATGTACGACTTTACATTTTATCGTAAGCGACATTCACTCTTAAAAAAAAAAAAAATATTTAAAAAAAACCTTCTTCTGTAAAATTTGGTTTTTGTCGCTTACGCTAAAATGGCGGTAAAGGCTCGATATGTACAAGTCCATTGAGTTCCTCAAAATTGTTTCGGTATTGTAACAGGTTAACCTGGCCCCATAAACTGTGGTCTATTTTTGCTTATGTATCGAAGATATTATGTATAAAACAACAAAATTATTAATTTTTAATACTTTATTCATAAAACATGAAAATCGTATATTCAACATGCATATTGCTAATAAAATATTGTTTTAGACATTAATTCCAATTACTTTTTAATTAAAATACATACAATCCACTCTCTTATAAAAACTAATTAAAGTAAATTTAAACAAAATTTAAAATATTAAAAAAAATCGAAATAGAGTTTGTTTTTATTAAGATTTAGAGCCAATTCAATTTTGGTAAAAGCTTTAAGTCGCTTGAAATTACTGTTTATTTTTAGAATTTTTTTGCTGAAAAAATTAAAAAAACAGCTTTAATTTTTACTGAATTAAAATCAAATAATAAATAAATAAATAAAAAAAAATTAAAAAAATTAAAATATAAGAATAGGTTAATAGGCTATAAAACTGCGTACTCAAAAAATCCTTTGGATTATTATAAATTGTGTATAAAGTTTGAAATGTGTATCTTAATGAGGAGTAATGCCCACATATGTACATACATATATGTATGTATGTACAAGCAATCACTTTATATTTCCCTTCCCTTGTATTTCCCTTGCTGATGACACCACTTCCATGTTACCTTTTTATGAAAAAATCTTGCTCAACATTTTTTTTAATTTGTCCATTCTCATACATACATTCATATGTATATGTCGCAAAAAATGGGACCATAATGACATAATGAAAAAACTAAAAAAGTATAAGACGCTTTTATGGCTTTCCTCTTTTAAGTTGGGTCTGCTGGCACACTTTCATCCAAAAGTAAAACTTCATTTGGAACTTACTTGCTTGGAACGAATTGCTTCACAAAACTTTCTTGTATCTAACCGCTGCACTATGTAGGAGCAGTAAAAACACGTAAGTCGCAAACATCGAGCTGCACTTGCGCGGGAAAGCCCACAAATTTGTAAAAACCTGCGAACAAAAAGTGTTGCTGACGATATCATTACAAATGATTGATTTGAACTTACTTGCATGTGCACTTGGCTGAGAAATTCAAATAAAATTGTTGCTCCTGTTTTTAGCAATGCATACCATAATTCTATTTTACCTAATAACTGAAAAAATATAATATTTTTATACAAAAAATTGAAATTTTTCACAAAAAACTTACCAAAATTCTCACGTTCAAAAAGTCAACGAATAGAAAGAAATTAAAATGCCAAGACAAGCAATGATGCCTTCTTTTACTTCTGATATTTAAATTTTTTTTTTTAAATTTGTCAAAGGAGCAACACAGTTTCAACACCTTTAATTATTGCATCGTGCTTATAACTTTGGACTACTCGGAAAAATAAAGCCTAAAGCGGTGTGCCATAGTATTTTGGTTAATCATTGGAACATGATACAAATTAGTGTCGCTTTATTTGTTCAAAATTTGTTAAGAATTTTTCTTTTGATTTCATCTTGGTCGTTCGCTAGCGTTTGCGTTCATGTTTTCAACAGTTACAACACAAAAAAACACTCCAGAGAGAGATCTAATAAGAACACATACATACATACATACATATTTACAAATGTAAAATCTATCTGCACGTTATTGAACTTTTTTAATATATTTGTATACATATTTTAAGGTACTATTGGACTGGCCTACAAGCTCTACGAGCATTTTCCTTTTAAAGATTGGCGAGTTGAGCCGGATCTCGAAAAGTAACTTTAATATACATATTAATAGCAGCTACATACTATTTCATCAATATTGTATTTTCAACCGAATAGCGAAGGCGAAGTTATTTTCACATTGGAAACTCAATATGTTATATGTGTGATTAATATTTCATCAAATGGCTTTCGTGGCTATGTAACAGAGCCGACAAAAGGTTTTGTACGACATCGAAAAATTTATTTGGACATTAAAGAGCCAATTACAGATTTTAAGGACTTAAAAAGGGTTAGTTAATATACAATATCAAAATACGTTATTTAATTTTTTGTAATTCGCTTAGCGCTTTCGTGAGCGTTTCTTAAATATATTCACTAATCATGATGCTCGTTTCTACATAGAGAAAGGTAAGCTTACACAGTTTGCAATGTTCAGGTAACAATTCTTACTTTTATTTATCATGTTTGTGTACTTTTAGGATACTTTTCGGAAAAACATTTGGCTTGTGAATTACACATATATTCCAACATTGCATTGCATTGTTTGATGTTGAAATTTGCACGTTCCGATTGGAATCGCTTGGCAAAGCGTCGTGACATTGTTTTGAATTTCGCCCATCATCATGAGCCACCAGAAAATATGATACAGGTGCGCATTACGCCAGAAAATGCTACTTTTGTGGATATAAAAGAGCTGTGTTCGGATAATTTGGACGTATTCCTGTTGGATTATACATTAACATGGCGCAATATCGATGTAAGTATTAAGATAAAACTACGGTCGGAAAAAGCTGGTAAAGAAACTACTGATCATAAATATAGCCTTAAAATAGATAGTTTTCTTGGTTCAACCATGAGATATCAAAACTTGAAGTTCAAATTTTCAATTTAGAAAAATTATTATAAAGTTTCATTGCTGTCTTTTTTATAGCAATATACCGATTTCCACCACCTAATAATGTCGACATATCTCACTGCCATGGACAATCGCTGTAAAGATCCCAAATTACTGGTAAATGTAAAAAATGTGCTTTCTGAAATACGCCCACTGAGTTACTCGTAGTGGAATTAGAAGAAATAAATTGAGTATGTATTTATTTAAAAAAAATTTATTTTAATTATGTCATAAGAAGAATTCATAATGAGCTACTTGGCAGTTGAGGATATGATTTTTCAAAACGCGTAAAACTTTAAACTTATATTCAAGTATCGATTAATTGAAACTTTTAAAAAAATCAATGGAGACGATTAAAGTAATCGATTATTCGCTGCCATACACAAATAACAGCTGTTTAGTTTGACACGCAAGCAGCAAAGCTTGTTTGTTTACCATTCATTGTAATTTTCGTAAACTTTTTGTAACAAATTGCAAAGTTTATTAAAATTTGATGGAAGCAGAAATAAGAAATAGATTGCAAAAATACCGTGCTAATAAGCAAAGGGAGCAGAAATTTGAAAAGTTTAAGAGTGCACTAAGTCGGTTTTGGATGTTAGGTACCGGTACGTCTAATACAGAGTCAAAAGAGAATACTATAAATAAAATATCTGTAAGTATGCTATGACGCTTGGGTGCAAGTTTTAATATTGCTTATAATTTTGCCTTATACATATTAAAAAACAATAGAAAGTTAACGAGCCCGAAAAAAAAGTAGAAGATACAAATCACTTAATACAAGAGGATGACAACATATTGGCGTTCAGCTCGGAAGAGGAAAATGATGAAAATACCATTCATGAAATAAATGTCGACAATAAATTATTTACATACACCCTAAGAGTGATAGGAGCGTTGTTTTGGATAACGATCTATGTGATTGCTATACAGTTACAATTTGGGATAGTATTTCTAATGTTCTCGGCGTTATTTGGAATATACTTTAATACAAGGACTTCACCGAAAAAAAAGAATGAAATTAGTGCCTACAGCGTTTTTAATAAGAACTGTGAGAGCATAGATGGAACATTAAAGGCGGAACAATTTGAGCGAGAAATTCGATATGGTGCGGGCAGTGTAAAGTAGTTTGGCGATTGATACGAAAGCTGAAAGCTGTGCAATTTTTAGATATATTTATTTGAGTACATAACCTGTGTACCTACGTATCCACATACGTTAGGTTTTAATAATAATTATTATAAAAATATAATATAAAAGCAAGGAACATCTAACGGTATATGTTAGATGAGTCTGGCATAAAAGCGATAATAGTTGTATGGTTGATTTATTACGCTTATTTAGTTGCAATCTGTACATATTAATCGGTATATCGAAAAAATAGCAGGGCCTTTCCACATTCAAAAAAAAATGCTCAGAAGTTTTTAACGCATAGTTTTTTAATAATTGACAAATTTATTGAGTCGAGACCAGTTTAATGAAGATTTTATTCGAAAAAAAAAACAAAAGTTTTCAAATGGTTAAAGTTATAGTACTATTTCGGAAAGCACCACATTTCCTCTTCAGACTTCTTTTTATTAAATTGAATTTATTTTTCATATCACTTCTCGCAGGCTTTGAACTCGGGAGCTCGGAGTTGCAGAGCCAACACGCTACTTGTTGTGCTACGCTAGCCGAGTGGACTGTTGTGTTTATTCCATCTTCCTTAAACAAACCAACTATAAACAAGTCTGATCTGCCGCTATTAAACTTGCTTGTGTGTTTTTTGTAATTCTGTTTGTTTTAGTTATTTTACTAATTTTTTAGAATGCATTATGAGCACACCTACTTGCATATATGTATACTAAATATATATAACAAAAATTTTAATAGGCATAGTTTTTTTTTTAATTTTTTGCAATGTTTAGTTCTATCAATGACAGGTAGCCGCGTCAAAGAAAGAAGAGTAAAATCGAAAACTTCCTGAAAATCTATCCAAAGCAAAAGCCAAATTTAATTATGGAATGATTTTTTTTGCAACCTTTAGGTGGTAGGAAAATCGACAATCGTAATAAAAACAACAAACCATTTTCAATTAGCAATAGTATGGAATTTAATTTATCTGTAGAAAATTAACTTAATTCACTAAACTTAAAAGCGAAAGTGTATATTGGAAATTAATTGCTAGCAACAATTGTACACAACAAGCAGCAACCAAACTTACTAACAGCTCTAGTTATAATGGATTACTCGGATTTTGGTACAACGTTAACGTCGACATTTTCAAGGCTTCTCCAAACAATCCTGATTACAGATGGCGACAATCACGTTTTTAAGTATAAATTTGCTGTTGTTGCACTTATCAAACTTTCAACTGCTGCTTTATCCCTTAAGAACGATTGTATTTGCCCCAAATGTGTAGCATAAATACGGAGGCGATGAAAAGCAGAGACATGACCAGCACGGGCACGGGACCACTAGAAAAATAAAAGTTTTTATATACAGAAAGTAATAAAGCGATATATGTGCATATGTCCAATTTACAATGAGCATTTTTTTAAATCCAATTTATACTACACTATCAAATCTTAAAGCTGCAATATTATTTTTTTCAAAGACTACGTTTGTTTTATATATTTTCGAGCCTATCTAAACCTTTGTGTTATAAAACATATTTACATATATTAATGATTAATAAAAATTTCAAAATATTTTAAATCGGTTAAAAAAGAGAAAGTACACGTCAAGCACTACTGTCCTATACTTTAGCATGACCCCAATCATGTTTAAAATAAATGCTTTGTTGGCACACAATTACTCACACTTTAATGCCGGGCGAGTCGTCGGTGTAAAAGCGCCACATACCACCAGTGCCAGCGCCGCCAGTAGTACGACTTCTGGCCGCTGTGGTGCTACTTGTGGTCTTACGCTGCTTCAGGTTGCTACCACCAGCGCCAGCGCTGCGTGGCGCAGATATTTTTGTTGGTGAACGTGAACCACTGCCCACAGAGGTTGAACTGGCTGGTGCAGGCTGAAGGTGAAAAAACAAACAAAAAATGTATCGTATTAACTTTCAAGATATTTGTTTTAAGGACTTACCATTTTATTGTTAAATTATTTAACAATTTGCAATAAAAACACGTATTTTACAAATTATCAATTACAAACAGCACGAACCAACTGGTGAACCTTTTCTAAAAAAAAAATAAAGACTTCGCCGTAAGTGTGACAGTTCGCTTTACTGCTTTCGTTGTTTTTCCCCAATCGGTAATTCAATCGTTCCACGTAGACGATGAATATTGGCTGCTATTCGTTGAGCTGTCATAAGAAAAACGTCATCGTATATTGTTGCTGTCTGAGAAGAAAGATGTCGCTCTTGTGCAAAAGCTTTAAAACTTCAGCAGGAAATCCTACTTTGGTAAAAAAAAATTTATTTAAATTGTGAAGATAGTTAAAAATTGTGGTTTGAATGATTTTAAGGAGTGGAGTTCATTATACGTGATTTATCTATTCCGTACCAGCTTAGAAATTTACACGGTAAATTCGGATAAGCCGAAGCCCGGAAATACAATACTGTGGAGGAAATTTTGCAAATTCATCGCCGGTTTCCAAAGTGTGGGTTTCTTTTTCTACTTTTGGTGTAGTTTAAGCACTGCTTCTGGACAACCCAAACAAATGAACCGGAACCATCCCAACGTGACTATACAATTTTTTACCTAAGTGTCTGTGATTATCGCCTGGCAGGTGTCCGTTTGAGGCAATTTTGACTTTGTAGGGCATGGCTAATCATAACTTCGCTAGCATTAAGTACAGAATTTACGTTGGAATCATTAAAAATTGCTTTAGAAAACTTAAGTGTTATGGCTCTTCAAGGCGTTGTGTGTCCATTTCCCACTTTATTGGAAACTGAACAATCAAATTAGGAAGACGGTTCGACAATTTAAGGGCGCTGCAACATATGTACATACATATAATACAATAATTTCTATTTATTTCTGTTCGACAAAAAAAAATTATTCTTCCTTTTGTTTTTGGAAAAAATAAGAACTTCATTCTAAGCTAGCCTCACATTCTATATCTTCAACGATGTGCACTTTCTTCGTCTGATTGAGTTGGCAAGGGTGTAAAACAAACTTATGTTTTTATTTCTTTTCACGGTGATCGTTGTGACCGAATTTTTCTTTCTATTTTGTTCTTATAAAAAAGTTATTCCTTCGTGTCGTGTCATGTAGAAAATTACGAGTTTTGTACTACCACCTGCTGGATTGAGGCGAAGATTATTGTCAACGAGCCGAAGGAAGCACTGAATGAAATAGCATTGTGTTTTTGATTTCAATAAGATGCTCTGAATCCGAAATCTAAATACTTTCGTCGTTGTACTTACATGCTTATGTAAAAATAAAAGCAATATCAATATTTTTTTATATTTTTTATTTTGGTCAAAGTAAAGTTGGTTTCGTGCATAGTATATAAGCTAAGTATGTAGTACATTACATAAATTTCTTTAAGTATACTAGTATAATTTTAAAGAATAATTTTCCACATTCTTACTCTTCTTCGGTGTTTATGTTATGCTTTTGTTCATGGAAACACTAAATGAAAGTATGATCACTAAAATAATAATTCAATAGAACTCCTCACACCAAGTTGGATATCTACATAGTTTTTCGTTACTCTCTGGTTTATTGCCAGGTGTTTTGATATCTCTTTTGTTGTCAATTGATGACTAATAAATTAGAACGATATTAAGCTTAATCATTTGAATGTCAGTGCATAAACAACTGATTATTTAAGTTTTGGGATTAAAAGAAGTGTATTTCTTAATTTGTTGTCTATCACAAATTATTTTCGTTAACTTTGTAACACAAAAAATTTAAAAATGAAAGCAAAATGATTTTAAGAGGAAAGTAAAATTTTCATTAGCTGATATTAGCGCTCTTTGTATAAACTGTCTCTTCTTATAACATGTCAAAATCGTCAAATTAACCAAAGTCCGCTATGTATGTATTTAATCGAAATGGGTGTGCAGACTACTAATCTTATATGCGTTTGTTTAATAGGCAGAGTTTAAGGTTAAATTACGTGTTTAAATTTACTATTTAGGGATATCATGTCTGCGTGTTTGCTTGCTTGAGTGCAGTTTGCATTTATCGTCTATGCTTTAGAATATTTTTTTTTGAAGCTACGTTTAAATGTATCTTACTTAGAAGCATGGTTTAAAAATTTCGTTTTTACACTATGCAATATTTAAAACATTGTCTTGTATTTAAGTGGCTAAAAAATCGGCGCGGAGAGACATGATATCTTTTGTAAGTTTTAAAGCAGGAGTTAAAAGAATAAAAAAAAACTTACAGATAATTGTGTATTGGAAAAAATACATGCATGAATATGTATGTATTTAAATAGTGAAAATATACTTATATAGTTTTTGTTTAATGCATTTCCATATAATTTCAAATAAGCTCTAAAGTCTGCATTTTTTATAATACTTTACATATACTACAGCTACATATGCGTATGCAATACACAATAAGTTTTTGATTAGAGTTAGCTGTGTATATGCGGAATAATTTTGTTTAAAGTTAAGAATAAATATTTTCAAACTACCAGTAAACTATTAACCCCATATACATATATGTATGTATGTTTGTTTATATCCTTAATTTTTCATACTTTAATTTTGTTGTTTCTCTTAAGTGCATTATGAAGAATCGTAAAATTGTTGCTTATATTTTTTTTATGTGATTTTTTGTTTTACTTTAACTTTTTTTCATTAACTAGTATGAATTCAAAACTTTAGTAGTGGAAATTTTCACGTTTATGCTGAAATCGCACCGGAACTCGCCTCTGTAATCGTTTGCATTGTTGTTGTTGTTTTTGGCTCTGCTGTTGTTGTTGGTGGTGGTTTGACATTCAATTTCAATGGATTGTTAACGTCCACATCCTTCAGATCGGCATCGACCTTTTTATCCTTTAATTGTCAATTTTCAGCTGACATAATGCCGATCTCCTCATTGATAGTTAATAGTTGTCGTACGAAATCCTGGTCAGTTATGACTTCGGCTAAGGATTTACAGAGTTCGGTAAGCTTCTTTTCATTCATATTCAATTGCGGTGCCAATTTATTCAAATGTTGCTGCACATTGTCCGGAATCTGTAAATGAAATGAGACAAAAAAGAAAAATTAATTACGCCGGCGCAAAGTTAAAAAAGTGTGTAACTTACCTTTGTTGGATTTTTGAATACATTGAACATGAATTTCACTTTAATTCGTTGATCATTCGCTCCGTCATAAAATATGGTGAAATGTGACTCGTTACTATTTTCCACAACCGGCAAATAAATACCCGCGAAGACACGTCCCTTGGCGTCACGCGCCAGCAGCGAACGAAAGTTGTACACGAGATTACGACGCACTGTCACATCGATGGCGGTCATGTATGGCTGGTCGGTGTAGATAAGTGATGACTTGAAAGACTGCTCATCGCCACGTGTTTCACGTTCCATCCATTCAACGTACTTGTTGCTATGCATACAAAAGTTGTAACAATAGTCACGCTGTATATGCGTTTCTTTCGATTGTGTGAACCAACCTGTAAGTGGGGCAAAAAAATCAAATAATTGTTAGAAAAATCTTTATTTTAATACATTACGATTAGTTGCTTAAGAATATAAGTATCTATGTATGTATATACATATGTATGTGTCGATCGACATACCTGTGTGTGGATACATTTGGTCCGACATCACGGTAACGACGCGTCCAATATGATAACCCGGATCTAATATCATAACACCTTCACGTCCAGCAATTGAAATTTTCATAGCCACCATAGCGTGTTCTTTTTCAACATTGGCATGTGGTGAATTCAGACCACCCACCTCTTCAGTGCCTTCAATGTAGTCACTCTGTGACATAACTTGCTCCTCGCACGAAACCAGATACAAATAATGTTGTAATACTGGGAAGATCTCAATGATGCGTGTCATTATCTCCATAGCCAATGAGACACACATATGGTGACGTCTATTGATCGGTAAATCGTAGAATTGGAAGAACGATTTAAGGTCCGAACGACGTGTACGTTTGAAGGCGCGATAAAAGTCCACAAACAAATGCACAGTGTCGTAGTGTGTCTCTTCGAGCATACGATGTAATTTCGTCTCAATAATCGCATTTAGATCCTCATATTCCCAAACCGAATCGAAGTGCAGTACGCCTTTGCTGTGTTCATCATCGCAAGCCGCTGCCCAATCGGGTAGTGGCAGCGGATGTCCCAGCGGCCAGATTCCGTTGACTTGATTGAATGCAGTTAAATTGTAGCTATCCTCATCGGCCCACCACTCCTGCTGGCCATGGTGCATTTGATTGCGCCACCACTTGCGGTGCTGCTGCTCAAGTAGCTTACGTATATTGGAGCAGCGTTCCAACGATGCATTCGATGTCACATTATCCACTTTGTCAAAGCTTCGAACCATATCGGTGACAGATGCGGCAGCACCGGCCACAACAGTTTCCCCATTGGTGTTTTGCTTATTAACTGCTGTTGCTGTTGCGACTGCTGTAGCGCCAACTGCATCATCACCATTTGTAGCGCATCGTCCACCAGTGTCGTTGTCATCATCCACATGGCTTTCATCAACATTATGGTGGTTGTCCGACGACCACGTCTTGTTGTGCACATTGCATTGCTGCTGTTGGGCGACAACAATACGTTGGCCGTTGTTGTTTTGTGGTCTATCTTGAACAGGAACGGTGTTCGTAGTCAATCCAATACGTACCGTACCCGCCGATAAACCGGCATTGGCGCCGGCGTCCACAACAACAGCTGATTGTACAGCTGTTGTGCTAGCGGCGGCGGCGCCACATCGCACCAGGCTGGCTTCGGCGAGTCAACTTGGCCATTCGGCACCCCAACGGCCAACCGTTGGCACATAGCCACTTTCGCAATCATTTAACGAGATTTCTAGATTAATTTTGGCTGCTGCGTTGTTTGATAATGGAATAGCGGTAGCTGGATTGGCAGCGGTTGCTGAAGCGGCGGCGGAGGCGGCTGCAGCACCGTTACACGTTGAAAATAGACTATTCCGGCCCTGTGCGCCTTTGAACAGGAGGTCCGGCTCGTCTCCAAAATACGATGGTTGTTTAGAAAGCTCTGTATGGATTAAAGAAAAGGAAATTTAATTTCATTGCTAATTATTAAGTACCGTAAGTTGCAGATATTCTTTAAAAGTTTAAATAATAAGCCGTTATGTTGTTTTAGATTTAAGTAACAAGTTTGATGAATCAAATCATTTAATACATTTAGAAAGCTTATAACTTTAGAAGTGGAATATTAAAGCTCATTGAGAATTGTAGGGGAAATGTATACCCGTATTCATATGTGACTTTTGCAGTGACTGTACTTTTTCATTCAATGTTCTCTAACAAATACCTCGACATGTTTTTCATGAGAAGCAGAATGACAGAATAGAGTGTGAGCATTTAGAAAAAAATATTTGCACAATTTTTGATTCTACATGCCCGGCTGAACTTTGAACCTGGATACATAGCGGTATTATTTCAATACACATACAAACATATATTTTAAGAGAATACTAATATTATACTTTAGCTTATCACTTATTTAGATTTCGCGTATTAGTTTGCACCGAGAATATGTTGACATTGCTTATCAGTTTTTTTTTGATAACTTCCACTGACGTCACAGCTTAGTGCGATAAGTAGTTACAAAAAAAAAAATCCGCTGTTATCTTTATGAAATGCTCTTATTTAAGTGCCTTTATGTACATATTTGAACCGAACTCAACGAATCAACAAAAAATTCCCATTTTTCATATTTGTAGATAATGCCTGGTTTATATAATGTTAAATATTTAACAATAAAATATGGTTACACATAAAAGGCTTAGTCACTATTTGAGCATTTTTTAATCGTGTCAGAATCATACTCAGTTTATTTTAAATAATTTTGCAATGAAGGCGAAGCTTTATGGCTGAAACACAATGCCGACGTACGGTCGAAATTTCGCCCAGCAAAGCGACATCCTCAGCGACGTTCGCCCGGAAATTTCGCTTACTAAACATAATTACGGCTACAACGAAATCAGCTCAATTATGCCAAGTTGTATGTCAGCTGATAGAGTGACCATATTGAGCAGATAAAACTTTTAGAACATAGAATGAATGCAGCGAGAAAAAGGCTATTTAACAAAAACAGAAAATGCTTTTACTAAAGTTAAATTTTTTACAAGTAACAGAATTAATACTTTTTAACAAAAAACCAAACCATTTTTTGTTTTATTTCGATCTTAAGACCTTAGAATATTTAAGATATGGTCACAATGGTTAACATTTTGCCGCTGCTGCCAGCGACGACAATATAAATAAATCTATCGCCGCGAATAGACGTCGGACGAATTTCGTCGTGCGCTTTGGTTGTGCGCATTCTCATTTACGGTGGTGTGTTCGCGGCGAAAAGTTCGTCGTACGTCGTCGTTGTGTTTCAGCCATTACGCTGTTTCGTACAAACAAAAAAGACCGACATCTTCATTTGATAATCGTTTGTCCCACAAAAAGTCCCGGTTGCATTACTTTGACACATTAAACAAGCATGAATGTACCTATACAAATGTATATATTTATATATGTACATATATATATGTATGTATGTGCATTAAGTCGTTACTTAATTTGAACAATTTATTGCCAACAACGTTTCAACAATTTCTTTCTCAATTACTTCCGTAATTTGATGCGTAGGAAAGAGAAACAATTTCGCGCTCTGCTCTATATAATCTACGAGCAGATGACTCTACTTATACTATGTATGTATGTACAGTATGTATATATGTATGTATATACATACATACATATGTAGATTCTGGCATTTGTATAATTTCAATGACCTCAAAAGGCTTTGACGTACATATGTATATACATACATACATCGAAATTTCTGAATGGAAATGCACGTTTGATTGTTATGATCGCTTCATTTAGACTTATGAATGTGTTCCCAGACAACCGCGTAAATACTTACATACATAGTTCTGAATGCGAGAATTTGAGTGTATGTATATGCCTATTCTTATATGTACATATGTACCTACCTATATGCATTTATATTTGTACATATGTAAATAAGTCTGATTATTTAGTATGAATTTTCCACTCACAATCTTAAAACTCTAGTGGTCGATTTTTATTAGGTTAAATTCGTTTTCGTCGACATCGGAAATTTCCTCAACTGACGTTATAAAGTTTTAATTCAACTGACGATATTTGACTCAAATTTGACCTAAGGAAAACCTGACATAAGATAATTGGTAGCCTTATGGCTAAGTAGCAATTAAAATCCAATGCGAAATGAAAAACATAGAAATGTTTCAGTTTAAACTAGGTTTCATATTTACGTTTTTAAGACAAAACCTATCGTAGTTCGACTTCTAAATTGTAACAAATTGACGTCACCTCTATATACCTACTTTTTATGTAGGTACATATGTCCCAGTAGCCAAAGGAAATAGCTAGTACATACATACATATGTGGGTAAGAGAAAAAGTGAGTGTCTTACGCTTAAATTCATCGCTGAATTTTAACACAGCGATGTCTTAGGAATTTCACACCTGAAAAATTCGCTCACTCCGAGATATTAACCGGCCATTTATATGCATTACCAACTCACATACATACCTTGGGTATATGAATCGATCGGCTGTACTGAATTGATCGCATACCGTTGCCAGTGAGTCATTCAGTTGTGCGAACGAAATTTCTTGCCTCCTATTACCAACTCACTTACTTTTTTCAGTTATGAATTCTTTTGCTGCTGGGATATGTTCATACATATGTATATATAGTACGTATGTATGTGTATGTGTATTTAATAAATTTTAGCGCCAGTGAAAGACGTCACATGTATTTTTATTTCTGGATTCTTTGGAATTTCTGGCAAGTTTCCGCTAAAAGTTGTTTGAATCAATCGCTAAATATAATTTTTGTTAAAAATGTGTGGCGTAATTAAATTAGAGGGAAAGGTCGTGAATACAAACAAAGTTCCATGACTCGCATGCGTCAGCAAAACACTCATGTATCTGCGTAGAAACAAACATATGTATGTATGTAGGTATTTACGTATAAGTACATTGACGGAAATAAATCGGTGAAGAAAATAAATCCGTGATGAAAATAAAGGAAGCGAACAGTTGGACCAGTTTTTACTATTTTTTTTTCCTTTTCTGTTTCTATTAAAATTCATTTCAATTCAAATTTTTAATACGGCAAAAAAAATTCATTAAAATTTCGAGCTAAAAAAAGTATAGTTTTTGAATATGCAGCTTTGTAGTTCATACAATTTTAGTAAGGTAAGGTTATAGCGATAAAAGCAAAAGACCACCCCTAAGTTGGCAAAATAAAATTCGAAATCATCTGGAAGAAATTTCCTAAATGGACTTTTTCATTTCCTCGAACACCAAAGGGTCATTGTAGTCACATAAATTCAAGAAATGGTATTAATTCTGAACAAAACATTCTGACAAGATCTAAGAGCCGGTTTTACAATCCAATCTTAAGACTAAATTAACTTCTAGTTAAGAAAAATCTTAGCTAAGACCAGTTTAAGATTTTGCACACATTTGCGTTTCATAATGGAGACTTAAGTTTGGAAAATATTCAATTCAGAAATATGGTAGCACCACATGAATTTGCTTTGTTTTTTTTTAATATTTTGAATTTCGTGCAAATAGAAAATAACTCAAATAAATAGATTTGTTGCGGTTAATTAAAAAAAGTATTTTCATGTTCAAATATTACAGAAATATATTTATTTATTTTAAACAAAATTTAAAATACAAAGAGAATAACCAATTTCGCTCCGAATTAGATTGGTGGGTAATCTAGGGGCAAACTAAATTTTGACACTGTTTGTTTTTTTCTTTGCAGAAGTTTTATAAATTTTCTCTCAACAATGCTATAGGGTGCGACGTAAACTCGTATGTTATGGCTCGTGAGACAGTAGCTTTGTCGTCGAAATGTTAATAAAAACATACTATCTAGACACAACGCATAGTTCCTGAGACAAATAAAAGTTGTTCATGTTTCTTTGGAAATAATAAAATCAGTCGTGAAAATCTTTCTCATCGTACAATTGAAATTACTTTAGTTCTCTTAATACAATAAATTCCGCGACTTAAGTTTACTTCTGCATCAACGCAGTGCTCCGGAAATAACTTTTATTTCATATTTATTTATTCGTATAAGGTTAGAATTTTTGCTGTCTTGATTTTGATGTCTTACATACATACATACATACATATGTATATTCATCTTACATGACCCTTATCATTGATATTGAAGCGGCTCAGCGACATCAAACGACGTCTGAAACTTTTAATTTCAGTGGTTTCCAAGTCGTTACAGATTAATAATTATGGAATACACACGAATAAGTGAAACGAAGAGAAGAAATTTTGTACTAAAAATTTGTGACGTTCATAACCAAATTAGACCTTTGGCCTAAGCTATTTGTACATCGAACGCGAAATCTTATACTTACATATGTTTGTTTACAAAAATATGCTAACTTCGAATTAAAACACGCTTTGCTTATCAAGCATGTACATATGTACATATGTACTCGTATAAATAAATAAAAAAACAATAAAGAAAAATAGGCAATCTAATACGAGCGGTGGAACAAAGTGAAGGCGTTTTTGTGGTAATGTGCATGTGAACAAGGCGTGGAGGTCACATGAAATCGAAAATCGCAGTTGTTTTCAACGCATATTTTCAAAAAGGTATATATTTACAAATGTATGTACATTTATAACTACACAAGTATGTACATACATACATACATACATACGAATGTTTTTGTAAAAAGTGCGCTCAAGTTCCTGCGCTTATTGTCTGGCCTTTTCGCAGCTGTTTTACGCAATTGATTGAAACAATTTATTTACTAAAGAAAATTATACATATACGAGTACACACATTGGTTCGTACATGTGTCCATATGTATGTATGTATGTATGTATGTATGTATGTACATTAAACCGCGTCAAAGCAAAAATTACAATTTTTTGCTTCGGTCACATGTGAAAATAGGGTTGGCAGCCACGAAAAAAATTGCGAAATTTTAGTCCTCTATCTTAACTTAACAACTAGCGCTCGCAAAAATAAAAATTTTCAATAAAAAAAATTCAACCACTTTTTTTATTAACAATTTAAAGCTGATTGGAAGTGTCTATAAATTAAAATTTTTTTTTTTAACGACAGTGTTGCACAGTTTTTAATTGACTAAAAAAAAAGAAGAAGGGTTATCAATTCGTCGCAATATTTCTATTTGTTTTATTTTTTTTTCTTGCAAACAAATCGCAAAATAGCGTCAGTAAAAAAATTGTTAAATATTAACAGTAACTTATTAAAACTTGCGTTAAGTGATACTAAAATTGAATGAGCTACAAAACTGCGTACGCTAAAATTTATTTATTTATTTAGTCTATGAACAAAAGTTCCTTACAGACTATTTATAAAGTAATTAAAAATTAAGATTTAAAAACCTAGATAGCTAAATTTAAAATACGAGAAAATAAATTTTTGGGAATTGAAAAATAAAGTTGGATGGAATTCGAGAGTGAATTAAATTCAATTAGCATTTCGCGAATATTCTGTTTTACATTAAACTCCTTAGAAAGGTAAAGAAATACGAAGATTACATTGAGGAATATTGAAATTAATTCTTTCTAAAAGAAAGGAGCAGTCAATGTCCCAATTGATGATATTATGAACAAAAGAAAGTGAGAGTACCGATCTTCTTGCTTCCAAAGTCTTCAAGGTTAATCAAAAGCAAGCGAGATTTATAAGAGGGAATTGCCTCTTCAAAACACACTTTTTGGACCCGTTCAATCCTATTTATGTATATACTTTTTTTGACTAGGCCTCCAGATAAAGGTAGCATATTCCAAGTTGGAACGAACAAACGCCGTATATAATAACTTAAGAGTATATGGGTCAGAAAATTTGGATATATTTCGCCTAACAAACCCTAAAACCGAGTAAGCTTTCGAAATAATATGACAAATATGCCTATTAAAAGAAAGGTTACTTGAAAAAATTACGCCAAAATCTTTAATTTCGTCCAAACTTTGTAAAAAAAATAATGAGAAATCATATAAGACTTCGGCTAGGTATTATGAGTTTTCGCATACGTGACTTTAAAGCAAGAGAGCTGAGAGTTAACACACCACAGATGTAAGCTGTCAATGTCATTTTGAAGCTGCGGCACATCATCGGGATTTTTAATTATCGAAACAACTTTTAAGTCGTCGGCATAGAGCAAAACTTTTGCAAATCTAAAGCAGCTACTAATATCATTTACATATAAACAGAACGAACAATAATGGACCTAGTATACTGCGCTGGGGAACCCTAGCCTAGACTCAGAAGAATTGCCGTCAATTGTTACTACGCAAATTCTTTTGTACGAGTATAAATAGGATTTAATCCATTAAAAAAAAACTGAATGAAAACCCATTTATATGTGCCAACTTATAAATCAATAAAGAATGCGAAACTTTATTAAAAGCTTTTGAAAAGTCTGTATATATACAGTCAACCAGCAGCCCGGCAGAAAAAGACGCAATGCCATATTCACTAAATACTGCTAGATTCGAAACTGTAGATCGGTGAGGGACAAAACCGTGCTGGTTAGGCGAGATCAGATGCAAAATACATTTTTTTTTAATGATACTCTAAAAAAGTTTCGAAACAGTTGATAACTTTGATATGGGCCTATAATTACAAACGCTATTCTTAGTACCACTAATGGAAGTGAATTTCCAGTTATCAATGAAAACTCCAGACGTTAATGATAGATAAAAAATTATTTTTAAAGGTGAAATTAAAGCGGGGCAATTTTTAAACAAATGAACTGAAAGTCCATCAATATCCATTTTTGTAGATGGTTTTAAATTTATTCCGGAGGTTCTATAACTTTTTCAAGTGAAAGTTATACCACGGTAGTTTATAAGGTTTTTTCTTAATGATCGGAACGTTAGTTAAACAGAGATCAAACATTAAAGTTTTAAAAACATAATAGCATCTGCAAACGTCGGAGCAGGACAATAGGTCATTCCATTTGTATTCCATTAGTAAAGTATTAATCAGATCAAAATTACATGCTGCAAAATTAAAAGCTATTCCATCATCAGGCACAGATAAAGATAACTTATAAAATTTAAAATTCAAAATCAAGGCACATGATGCTTATCACACGGCGTAATAGGAGAAATTTATTCCGAAATATTTTAGATCAAATTATCACTAATAAAAATGAGATCTATCCAACTTGTTAACAAAACTGTTAACTTGTCTTAAATTAAGACTTAAAATACTATCAATAAAATAAGATTCATGAGCTGAAATAACATTTAAATTGTATATGTTAAATTGTTTATAAAACAAAAGTATCAAAAAAAATATTTATTTTTTTTTCAATGAAATATGTTTATTCTAACTGAGAAATGACGATGTAGTATTAGAATTTCGACATTATTATTTTTGTGTTCCACAATGAAATTTTCACATACATAGATACACGCACATACATATGCGTAACATACTCGTACATATGCACGAAAACATATTATGGTACATAAAGAAAAAAAGGTCTTATACTTGTATGTTTGTATATACGAGTATCTATTTTTTATTTCTAGTTTATTCTTTCTATTTTTATAGTTTGCTTAATACGCGCGAAACTATTAAGCTAACATTAGCGTTGGCTGTGTACAAATATTAGCTCAATTTTGATGTGACCTCTAGAAAAATTTTCTTTGGCATCACTGAGGCTATTCAGCAATGGTTTATTGTTTTTAACTCAATATTTTGGTTTGTTTATTTAGTAAAAGCTTGCAAATTAGTTATTATTTTATTCGCTTTCCGTACTAGTTTTGCCTCATTTACTTATTTTGTTTCAGTTTTTTTTTTATTTATTTAGGGTTCAATGCAACAATAAGATCTAAATGTTTGGCATTTTGCCGCCGCTTTGCTGTTTAATTGAAAACGATCATCTGTTTTTTTTTTAGTTTCATAATTGCACGAACGCTTAATTGATACAGCATTTCGTTAGAAAATGTGCCGACAAAGGCGCAATTTAGAATGATAATAGAAGTGTTCGCGATGCAGATATGTAATTGTTATGAATTGTTACGAAATATCACGATTTTTGTCAAATCGCGTTTGCGGTGTCCAAAAAATTTGCAAGGAAGTGGAAATTGTGAGAGCGTAAAGATATTTAATTTTTGCAAGCTGATTGCATTTTGGAAAGAAACGAAATTTTTGTTTAAGAATTTTAAAGGTGATAATTATAAAATATGAGTGTTAAACATGCAAGAAGCAAGTAAATGTTAGTTTCGTTAAATTTCCTTAGTGTAATGTTTCAAGAAAACATTAATGCAATGTTTTTCATTTCGCATATTTGCAAGCGGACAAAAATTCAATCAGCTGTTCGTTAAACTTGCAAGTTTCGGCAAATTTTGTGTTCGCGTAAAAATTTGCCATAGAGACTAGTGAGAGAGAATAGTCCTAAATTTTCAGAAATTTCGTTGCTGCATAATTCTTGCTGGGCTATTAAACGAACGGACCTCTTAATGTGAAGACTCAATGACTCTACGGAAGGAACTAAGCTTAAAACTTTGTATAGAATTACAAAAAAAATTAAGGAACCTTCATAAAATATCATATTTTTTGTAAAAAATTTTCGACTTTTTTTCGATTATGCAGTTTTGTAACTTTATTAATTTTGATTGCCAATTTTTAAGTGCATTCAAATAAATGTTTTTTTTTGGCAACAAAAATACATTAAATAAAAAAAATTTTAAGTTTAAAATTTTGCGGAAAATTTATCAAATTATTTTTTTTTTTAATTTTGTACAAATTTTAAAACTTGAGAAATTAACTATATTTTAATGGAAAATAATGGAAATATGCTTCGCTCCCTGGACAAAAATGCCAAAGCTGAAGTGCAAATATAAAGCTTTCTATGCATTCGAGGTCAAATCGTTCTAGCTTTTAGAGCGCATATAGGCACTGAATTATGAAGAAAATGAGAAAATGAGTATGTATGCACATGGACAGGCTTCTCCGAGGAATATGGTGACACTAATGCTAGCAAGTAGCAAGTAGCAAGAAGAAGTGAACAACCTCCACGCGGAAACAACGAATCTTTAAAGCCCGTCACGTGAAATGAGAAGTGACTGCAAGGACCACAAAGGCTGCGTATCTTCAAAGCATCCCTCCCCGCGAAGTAATACCTAACGGTGGTCCCGCGGGGAGTGAAGACTGAACAGGCTTATCCTGGTTTCGATGGGCCACTTGAAGGTAGCGAGCTACCACAACGTCCAAAGAAAAAAAAAAAATAATAATTTGCATTGTATATAAACCAGGCATACGGTTGATCGAACTTTGCCACTTTTGTGACTCGAGCCCATACTCGCGCTATTCCCAAAAGCTTTTTAAACCTTTACCTATGTTAAGGCATTTTCAAACATTGCTCCTGATTGTTCATGAATATACATATAACTTCCACTAGCATTTTCTCATATTCCAAGAAGTGTTTAATCAATGTGAGCTTAATTTATAATCTGACACTGCAGTCTACCGCAAATATGATGAATTCGGTGAACGTTTTTTCGTACATTTATGTATATGTACTACGAATATCACTCAACAAATTTCGAATTTACGTTCGTAGCTAATTAAGTTCATAAATCCATTTTGTACTTGCTTAATTAAAAGCATAAAATTTTTCAACTTTTGATTATTGTTAAATTCCACTCATTTCGAGTTTTTTCTTCAACACATGTGAATACAAACATCTTATAAGAAATACAAAAATCGCAACTAAAAAAAAATTATATATGTACATAAGTATGTATGTGTATTTGTATTTTTTGGATAAATCAAAATGCAAATTTTTAATTTTTTCTTCTTCAACTACTATGCACAAAACGATCTTAATGCTCTTTTTATATTTTTTTAAATTGATTCTGTATGTTTCACATGTGGAAATTGGACAAAGCAACTTATCTCGACTTAGAACATTTTTTCTATCACGCTCTTAATAAGAAAAATTAATTATATAAATATGATAAAAGTTGTTTAAAAATATTTTGTTTGTTTAAAAAAAATTGCGCTGGCTAAAGCCAATTAAATTGTTTTGTCAAAGTGTCAAAGCTGATATTTCTAAACTGGAATTGATTTTTGAGTCGCGCTGCATTTGTATTTAATAAATACGCGATCTGTGTACAGAACTTTAAACCTCAAACAACAAACGGTACATTACATTTGTAATTTTTATACTTATATTACTTTTTTTTTTAAATGCCACTTACCCATACAACGGCCAAAGCCCGGATAAATTAAATTCTTTGTTCCTTCAGATTGTTGTTTATGTTTATCGCTTACACCGTTAAAACGCAACAATTCTTTACTTTTTATTGTGTATACGACTGAATTCTCAGAAAAAATGATTAAATTAAACTTTAGAGTTTTGTTGTTTTTGTTTAACGCGCCTATACGCACGTTCTTCGACACGCGCGATCGACAATTGCTTGCTTGCGACTGATCGACGCTTGTAGCGTTCTACTGTCTATATAGTACCTATGTATAACTAATACGTCGGGCACACGATTCGTAGGTAGTCTACGAAATTTTTTTTTTGTTTTTTGACTGGAAGGAAGTCTCTCTCTTCACTGCTTTTTTACAACTTTGTTTTCAATTAGTCACTTAATGTTGTTCTTGTTGAGGTTGTGGTTTGCGATGTTTTTAATTGCACGTGATTTGATGGAAATATTTTTTTTTTTTTTAGTTTTTCACTTGAACGGCAAAACTTTTGCGTGCCAGCAAATAAACGAAACAAATTTAAAAAGAAAACGAAGAATACTTTCGAAAACGAAACGGAAACGAAAAAAACAACACCCTTTTGTGTGTGGCGTTGTTCTAGTAATTGTTATTGTTGCTCAACACTGGTATTGTATGTAATTAACGCCTGCTTCAATTTTTTTTTTATTTTTATTTTTTTTTACCTGTTTAAATCAGGTCAGAGTTTGTGTGTATTGGCGAATTATTCGACATCGGAAAACGGTTTACTTTGCACCGTACAGCACAGATAAAAATTATACAAATGATCCAAATGTGTTTGGCTAAAGAGTGGCGTTTTGATTTTTGTTAAGTTGTATCGCTCCTTTGTCTTGCTTGGTTGTAGATTTTAACTCGATCCGAAGTATGTAGTTCTTTCTGCTGGGCAGCTATCCGTACAAAAGTCAAAATACGACTGATTTCTCGTTGGCAAATTGCTATGCGCTTTAAATACTACGATCTGAATACGATCTGTATCTGTGCCACGATTTGCGCCAAGGCGTACATACATATGTATATATAAATATATATGTATATAGACACTATGATCGTCGAGCGAGCACGCCAGCTATCGCAATTTGTTTGTGTGCACTAATGTGTGGCAAATGCCACGCTAATATCTAGCTTTGTTTGCCTTTTTATATGTTTGTATGTATGTACATACATGTGTACACACATATATTGCCTCTATAGTATTATCAGGTATATTTTCTGCTGGTTTTTTTTTTCTTCTTCTGCGCTAGTATTATTTTTATTACGTTTCTCTTATTTTTTGTTATTATCGACCGCAATGAGTGTGTGGCACGACGATAACAATAGTTTTTTTTTTGTATTTGTTGTTGCTTTATTTGCAATAAGTACCTCAGCGTTGTTTGTTTGCTAGTTCACCTTTGAAGGCCATATACTTTGCCTCACCAACGTCGCTACAGCCCAATTTATGGCTTTATTGTACAACTACTATGCTAGTTTGTAGCGCCGATTTACGACAGTTATTTTGCAGCGGCGGTTGTATGAAATGAGACGAATACAAATGTTGAGAAGGCAGAGTGAGTTGCACGCTCAACAGGTAAACATTAAAGAGATAGACGAAAAAAAAAAGTAGTACGACCAACAGAAGGTATGCGCCTAGGTCGTGTAAATTCTTATTACGTCGTAAACAGCTGACTTGCTCGCAAGTGTAGTTTCAATGCGCACACACAAATGGAATGGAGTCAATGGCAACCCAATTCACAGACGTACACACGCACCTAAACACCTTTGTGTTGGTATTGTTGTGGTTTAACCCCTAAAAGTCGCTTGGTTTCCAAAGAAAAGGCAGCTCGAAGTTGCAGATTTTTGCTTCAATGTCTATGCGTAGATACTTTTTTGTTGCTTATGTTTTGCTTTAGTTGAGATTTTTTTTTTTTTTATTATTTATTATTTTGCACTTTTACGGTTTCTATTTTGAATTTTAATGCCGCAATATTTTTGTTTTCAATATTCGCGCTTTTAAATGTTTACTATCTCTTATCGTTAATTACTTCCGTTTTTGTCTGCTGTATTTGTTTGTAAGCACGCTTTGCTTTGTGGGCTCGCTGCTTTAACGTTGCTTCACGTATTGTGGCGAACTTTCCAAAATTTGTGAAATACCGATTTTTTTTTATGTCGCGCGCTCCGTAGTTCGAAATTCGTTGCTCATTGTTTGTTTAACTTTATATGCGAAATTATATTTGTTGTTGCGTAAAATTGTATCCCAAGAATTTCAATTGGTACAAAAGAAAACGAATGAAATATTTACAATGCACGTTTTCTTCAAGTAAAATAATTGTTCTACCCAACGTCTCTGCCGCGCACTGTAAGAAATAAAAATAAGCAAAATTTATAAGAATTTTTAAGAAGAAAATACACATATAAAATTTTTTTTTTTTTATTATTAAATTACAGAAGCGTTTTCAAAATTATTAAGTGCAAAAACTATTTGAACTAACGCCTTCTACTATAGCCGTTTTTTTTTTGTAAAAAGAGCGCAAAATTCTGTACGTTGTGAAGAAAAACGTTTTCGCAAAATATTGTTTTATACTCGCCGGTGAATGAGGGTAAAGAAACTCCATCTACAAATTCAGTTACTTCAACATAAAATATACACATTAATAGCAGGAGCACAGTATTTCCAACATAGAGAAGTAGAGAAAAGATTCCGATCGCTTTCTCGATGAACAATAATCTTAAATTTGAAATCTCACTTCATACTCTTGTATATGACGATGCCGAACAACGATGAGAGAACTTTGTAGACTTTTCGGAAGAACTTCCTCAACGAATGCGTTGTGAATTAGTACGTATAAGAAATAAGTAGAAACCTAAGGAATAATAAATTGTATGAACTTTATAATGGCATGGAAATCCGATAGAGAGACCACGTGTAGAAGGAACTGACTAAAATCTGTATAAAACACTTGTACAACTTCGTGAAGTAAAGAAAGTGAGGCGACTGTTGAAGACTTTATTTGCTCTGAGCCAAAAGGCGATAAACTCCAAATCTGAAAACTGTTAACATTGCTGCTGCATGCGTCAACCCTGCTGTCGCTAATTCCTCGAAACAACTATCAAACGATTTGCAGTCTCAAGAATCTACAATCATAGAAGTAATTTGGCCTACGCTCCATGACTGCATGGACCTGAACAAATTTCTTAAAGAAAAGAGGTTTCCTAGATACAAACAAACACGTATACGTTTTACTCTCGGCGCTTATGAACGTCACGGTCGGCCGCTACAATTCCAACCGGAAAATCACTCTTACCTTCAAGCGCTTTAGACTGAAGAGATGATAAAACCCTTAAGATCGCACTTATATAATAGACAATGGAAATCAACAGATAACTTCTAGTATTGATAAGTAAGAAAAACAAATTCCACTCCCTTTTGAAATATTCTGAGAGCGGCTTGGGAGGATCATTAAGCATCATGTTAAAAATAATGACGACGGCCTTGGTGTGCTCAGCACTTATTGTTTCGTATTGGCATTATCAGAAGCAAAAAAGTAAAAAAAAATATCTGAATATCATTTCTAAAAAAATGGCTCAAAGAATTTATATAAAACTTCCTTGGTTTGTTCTAGAATACAAAAAAAAAGTTATTTCAGTTAGATTAGTTAAGATTTCTTAGGAAGTACAAATCAGTATTTCAATCCCTAGACAGCGCAGAAGAAAATTTCAAAATTACTCAATTACACTAATTTAGTCTCATTTGTTTGGACTTTATTTGCATAATTTATTCTGCCTGTACATTTCTAAATTTTCACCCAGCAGGTGAAGCTTGCAACTTACATATGTATGAGTGTACATATATTTATTTATCTACTTTTAATAAAATGTGCTTGAGTGGGTAGCAGTGCGTGCTATAACTCGATATGCCGCTGAGTTCAAGGTTCGGATCTCAGCCAAGGCACGTAAACTCTTTATCATAGAAAAGGTTTATTTTCTAATAGCGGTCATTCTGCTATGAAAAAGCTTCTCATAAAATAGATTTGCCATTCGGAGACAACACAAAATTGAAGGTCCCTCCATTTGTGATATACAGACGCACACTACAAATGGTCGGAGAAGTTTGGCCAAACACTGAGCTAAATTAGTGTAAGTGCCAAACTAATAATAAATAAAAATTTAAAATATTGTTCCATCTCTAATAGAAGCCATATAAATAAAAGTTTCAAACTTTGTACAAACCTCTTAAAAAGAAATTCCGAAAATGGTCAACAAAATTTTAAACTTTTTTTATCAGAATTTTCGAGTACGCAGTTTTAGTTTAATAAAGTGGAAGTTTCAAGTAGCGAAAAATTACCACGAATTTATTAGAATTTTTTTGCCGATGATGTTGAGAATTTCCTTCCAAAGAAAAACCAATATTGTTATATTGAGATACATAGTTATGTCGGCTAATAATAAAAAGTTCCTACATCCAGTTCTGTTTTATTTAAAATTAAAAGAAGTACGGAAAGCTAAATTTGTTTATGGGCGATGCCCATAATTTCATAAAAACCCCGTTTCATTGTTTCAAGTCGCAGCTAGTATTAAACTTTACTCAATTTCTTCCAATAAATACTGAAAAACGCATTTTTCAAAATTTCTCAAAATTTTTTTGACGGTGATGCTGATGATATCATGGACAATATGTTCACCAAATTTTGTGACAATACCTTACACCGGTATTGAGATATGGAATTTTTTTCATAAGTGGGCTTGCCAACGCCCAATTTTCAAAATTTCATAAATACCTAATTTCTTAGTTCAAAATCGCTCCAAATACCAAATTTCACTCAACTTGCTGTATTATATACCGAAAAAACGGATTTTTCGCATTTTTCAAAAACTTCCGTTATATGGGAGGTGGGCGTGGTTATTAACCGATGTTGATCATTTTCAATACCAACCTACCCTGTCCAAAGAGCAATCTATATTTGAGATATCTAAATGTTTACTCAAGTTATTGTAACCACGGACGAACGGACGGACGGACTAAATCGATTCCACTTTTCATTCTGATCAGTTATGTACTGTATGTACATAGTTTAAATTTTTTGTGGCAATAAATACTTTTTAAGTCAACATACGCCAATAATCTACATACATATATTTAAAATATAACTTACTTGTCTGATTAAATTAAGTGCGCAATTTTCTATCTATAAGGGCCTATCACCGGGCACTAATTGCATACGTTAAATAATTGTGACAGCTAAATACATACTTGTGACAGATGCGATTTGAAGAAGCCTACAAAAAATAATTTATAAGAGCCTGCATGCCGTGTGTATATACTACATACATATCTTTGTGTACATATGTATGTACATATTTTAAGACATATTTTCTTTTATAATGTTCATATATGTACATATGTAAGTTTTTATATTCGATTTGCGGTCTCGTACAAATGTTAGCCGGATTATGTTTATGTTGAGGTTTCCATTTTTAATAAACAAACCCAGCAATTGCACATATTCCTAATTACGTTCATATATAAAGGGTGTATGTACGTTCATACATAGATATTTATTTATTTATTTATTTATATAAGTATGTATGTACATACATATATACAATTGTATGCACATATATTTGTTTTCAATTTTGTCTTGTATAAACAATTAATGGTTTAAGGCGCAATTTGCTATTCCTCTTGTTCTACATGTCATATCTGTACATTAATTATCAAAATGAAATTATACTTTGTATAAAGCGCCTCAAATAAATCAAATTATAATAAATATAAGGCAAGACAGCTTTAAGTGAAATCAAAAATCTAAAATCTTTGCAGAGCCCGACCTTTTTCAAAGGCGTTTCGCTTTCCAAACGACTCGAAGGCCACTTCCAAGCAGAAGGCTATGCAATAGAGGAAACAAGTAGTACTATCTTAAAAGAGATAATAGTTTAATTTGTGAATTAGATACTCAAGAGAATAGTTCGCACTCTGAAATCAATAAATTTTTATTTAATTTAATTGTTTACCGGAAGTCACCGAAGACGCTGAGTCATGACAACCTAACTCTCTGCTGTGCTCCCAGGACCGAGATAGTGAACGAAATGGCAAGGTGCGGTTCAGACAGGACAATCAGCGCGGCGTACATATTTACATACATACAAACGAGAAGATTGTTACATCTTAAGAAAGAAAAAAAACTTTAAAATTCAGCCCTATTCTGGGAAAGAGTGGAGTTTCTATGCAGAGTTGGCGTTAATGATTTCTATATGTTTTTTTTATCGATAGCTACGTTTATACATAAGTGCAAAATATAAAAAAAGAAAAATGTGACTCTATTCCCATCAGTGCAATATGCAAAAATAAATAAAATATCATACTTATATTTTATTTAAATATTTGATATGCGCTTCCGTATTGCAATTTTTCAGCTGGTTAACGTAAACATTCTTTTAATAACTTTTTTTCTTTTGGCATTTGCTTTCGCTTTTAAAATTGTCTCATTTTAAAATAAAATTGCAAATATAAACATTTGTATGTACGTACATATGTATTTATACAAATTAAATTAGATACATAACATTACATATGTATGTATATACAAATTTGTGCTTATAGCGAAAACTTTCGAGAAAAATGCTCTTGCATACATACGTACATATTTACGTGCATACATAGATATTGTGCAAGTATTTACATATTTATGTGCATAGTACATTATACGAATGCATATGTACATAAATGTCATATAGCCCGAAGTGTTAAGAAATGTTGTGATTAAATATAAATTAATGAAATTCGGTTTTTTAATAAAACTAAAATAAATAATTATTTTAATCACAAATTTAGTTTAATGCAAGTACCTTAGGGCGATAGTAAATTAGGTTAGTTTCAGTGGTTATCCAAAGAAGAACTAACCTAGCCTCAAGGCCTTTTGTGATATCGCCGAATAGGAATGGTACTGAAACTCATAAGTTTCCAAGTCTTCATGGACCTGAGATCAACTAAGTCACCCTCTCTACCACGGCTTAGAAATTCCTACAAAAGTTATTCCAAAAGGCGTCTGGCTGCGTGACCTTTTCTGAATCAAGGAGAGTAGTGCCATGACGGGTTAATTATTAATATTCCGTAAAGTATAGTAGGTTAGGTTAGGTAAGGTGGCAGCCCAAAGGGCTCACTTAGATTTCAGTTTATAGTCCATTGTGACATCACCAAGTTTTCTTCTCTGAACTGAAAGACCCACCGCTAGAGTGATAAGCGACACGTCGAGTGTTCTTTATGAAGGAGCGTAGCCTTTCGATGGAGCCCCTCGAGAGTGTCGAAGACGTAAGAGCCAAGGGGTCTGCATATAAGTCTTGCGAAAGCAGGGCAGCTAAGAAGGTAATGTTGAGATGACGGTGTCCTGCAGTGTCCTGCCAGAACAACGATCAAGGCTGATAGTATTTAACAGTTCCCCAGACCGTCTGCGGTCCGCAACCGGCCAAAAGGACCTTGCAACTTTGTACGCCCAGCGTTTGCTGAGCCGACTGAAGGCCTATTTTTCCAGGAGCAGCCCACACGTGAACAGGATAATTCCAATGCCCTTCCTCCATGGAATGATTTTTTCTATAGTGCCCTGGCGAGCTAGCTCGTCGGCGAGGCAGTTTCCCGCAATATCGCTGTGACCTGGGACCCAAATCAATCGAATACGGAAGATTTCCGAAGCGACTGATAAGGAGGCCAGGCATTCCCCGACCAGCTTCGACTGCGGCTTGGCTGTCCGAGTAGATATTTACCACCTTCTGTGTGTTAGTAGTGCTGCGACGCAAGTGGTCTACTGCTTCCATAATGGCAGCTATTTCAGCTTGAAAAACGCTGCAGAAATCTGGTAGTCGCCCCCTCCTACTCTTCCCTCCAGCTTCGATCTATCCGAGAACATATTCACTGCGCCTCTGCACCAGAGGTCGACCCCTCCCACTCCTCTCTTGATGGGATGTGAGTAGTGAGGGATCCTCTTGGGGCGATCTTCGGTACGCACTGATCGACATCCTCGGGAATGAATTCGAAGTGTTAAAGGATCCCCGAGTGCCCGTACTCCGGGGTGAGGGAGAACTTGGCGCTTCGCAGTCTGATGGAAGAGCGGGCGGCAGCAACTCTGCCAGCCAAATCTACAGGAATGACGCCAAGCATCACATTTAGAGCAAGCGTGGGAGTGGTGCGAAGTACCCCCATGCTTGTAAAAGCATTTGAGTATATGAAAACAGTTGTACGCTCAATTATAATAAAAAAAGGGTAACCAATATAAGAAAAGTTAGCAATTTAGTACATATAAGGGTACATATGCTTAACATATTTATCTACTTCCCAGCAAACATTGAGGTTAGTGAGCGATTAGCGATACGCTAACGTAGAACATGAAAGAACTATTAGAGAATTTTCCGAGAACTATACCATTCTCTACAAAAAGAGGACTTTGTAATCGACGTCAAGAAAAAATATTGTTATCCAATCGAAATTGAACAGACAGCGCTTTAATGAGTCATTTAGTAAATTTTGTTGACTCAAAATACATGAAGACAATTTGCTAATTGCCTCAATTAAAAAAATTCGATATATTGAATTTGTGTTCGATTTATTCTTTCGCATATGTACTCATACCATATACTTTGATTATTTTGCAATGAGTTTCTACTTTTTAAAAAATATTTTTTTTTAAATAAAATTCTAATGTACTTCTCGAGCAATTTTTTCAATATGCAAAACTCTATATATGGAAAATGTGTTTACAGGGTTATTGTGGCTTGTTATTCAAATAGCCCATACGGCGAATACATGTGACATTTACGACACATCTAATTATAATGATATTGTTAGGATAATATTCTAACCATATTATGTGAGCACTGTTAATACAGCAAGCCACCACCCACCATCACCCCACCAGCTCGTAACCGTTGTACTCAATTTCTCTCAAAGCCCTAAAGCGATTTGAGTATCAACTCATTTGTTGTCTAATGAAATATGAAGGGGTTTGAAGGACAAGTCAAACATATTCCGAGTTTGTTGCAATTGTTGTTGTTATGGGGTTAATGAAGCTAGTCATCAAATTTATATACACTTACGTATATTTGTATATACCTATAGTACATCGATAATACTTTGTTAGTTAATAACTTTTCTATATAAAAGTAAATTTGATATTCCACTCGTACACCACAAATTTATTAAATGTCAATATTTAATAAAGTCGATTGCCTGTAAAAGCGTTGAAGTGTTAAAGTCATATTCGTATAAGAGTTTGCACATGTATTCACATTATATGTACATATGTATGTATGTTTGTAAATACCCAGTCGGAAAAAAGCAGACGGTCTGAAAAATTAATTAAATTTTAAAGTGGTTTGATATTAAGAGCTTTAAAACAAATGCTGCGAGCGAATCCTTAGTTCTTCATTTATTTAACTCATCGTAATCAAAACACAAAAAAAATGTATTTTAATGTTCTTTCAGTTAAATATATTTGCAAATGGTTGAAATCAAATGCAGAGCCGGATAATTGACTTGTTCCTAGTACATGTTAAAAAATTTAGTTGATTACAAGAAAATACGAAGAATTTAAACCACTTGTAGTTGGAGGAAAAGTACTTTTTAAATTTAGAAGACCAAAAATAGGCATATTTTTAATGAACATGAAACTTTTTACAAATTAATATTTAAGTTTTAGAGAGTAAAAAAAAATTTTTTTTTTATTTTTACATTTACAATCATAATATAGAGGGCGCCAAAGTCGAGTCCACTAAAAATAGGTATACCGATTGCGGACAGTTAATCTCAGGATTGCGATCTCTGAAACGAAAAAATCTAACGTCATTTGAAAAAGGAAGGCTTCCCCGTGGCTATTTACCACCGTTAGTGAAAAATTCCTTAACGAAAAAAAATTTGAAAAATCGCCTTTTTTCTTCTGCTTTTTCATATTTAAAAAATATTTATTTATTGTTTTTTATCAAATTGTGGTAAATTTTCAAACATAATATAATAACAAATAAAACGCACCAAGATTTATTAAAATCGGCCCAGCCAATCCGGAGATTAACTGTCCGCAAGTTGAAAAAATGTCATTTCGAAAAAAACGCTTTTAAAGTTTACGCTTTCTCTCCGGCAGCTGCGCGAGCACCTTGAGAGAGCCGAAAACGTGCATGCGCTTAAGAGTCATATAGACAATTTTAAATTTCGAATATTTGAAGCTACATACATACATATAAGGAATTGAAGAAAGCAAAAAAAAATTTTGATTTTTTTAAAACTCTAAAGTGTACTAGTATTTACCTTACTTTGATTTCCGTAAGGGCCCGTTACGATGTACGGAATTAAAAGCGCCTACAAGTGGTTTTTGATTTGTTTCTGTTATCAAATTTTAAATACCGCAATTTGTGTATTTTACGAGCATGCTTTGTATTAAAATTTTCCACTTGAACAAATTTTATTATCTTATTTTCTTAAGTAGAAAAATATTGCAGACAGTTTGTCATAAAAGTATACTTAGATGGGTCTCAAATTACATAACTATTAGAGTGGGTTTGCAGTTTTTTAAGCGCTTTTAAACGATCTTGTTCATAGTGTGTGGTCTTTTATAAAAAACATGAAGTGATACAAGATTTTTAATATAGTATGACAATTCCAAAGCCATCTTAGGTAAATAATTTTTGTAAAGAGAGAGAGATAATGATTAATATCATTATGTACGTTTCTAGTTTGAACCTAATCGGATTGTACAAGTTTCTAAATACTTCAACTTCAGCGCCACCTAGCGGGTAAATTTTATTCTCCTGCAATTGCCATACATTCTGAATTTGAACCAAAGCGATTAGGCAAAGCAAGGCAGCTCAGGTATGTTAAGCATTTTGCTTTGCGTTTAGTTGTGGTGAGTTCAGGTATGATGAGCAGAAGAAGTTGTCGTTCCCAGCTATTTCTCTATGCACCGTCTTTCGATTTTTATCGATACAAAATCTTTCTCTTAAAGAAATACACTAAATATTATGTGAGTGAATGATCTGTAATGGTTTATGTTTAAATATTTTTTTTTTTGGTAGAATGTATGAAGTTAAATATTAAACTGCTGAGCGAGACGTAGTTCTTCATACCGTTAAAATTTAATAATTCTATACTTCTTCAACTTCAGTCATAAATATTTTCAGACTTTAAGACACTACTACACAAACAAAAAAAAATTATTAAAAAAAATTTTTTTTTAAATTTATGTTTTTAATGAATATTAGTTAAATATTATGTATGTAAATCTTCCATAAAGTTTGAAATTTCTTATCTGCATTTGTATTGAAAAATTTGTCCACTAGGAAGCTATAAAAAAAATTATGCTTTCAACTTGTTGGTTTTTCTAATATAAAAAATTAATTTTTTTTTTTTGCCTTTTTAGATGTACATACATACATATGTATGTACAATTAATTACACTTTTTGTTAAAATAACAAATTCGTCATATATTTACTGTTATGCGTATACTAACGTACGTACAATTTAAATTTGTATGCAAATATTTTTTACGCAAATTGCTCCGTTTATGTTAATAGATATGCAAGTGAGTTGATAAGGCAGTTTAGAGCCAAACCAATGCTGAGTTTTTAGGCCGTTGTTTATTCTAGGTGATAAACAATTACTTTTATCAGCGTATTTTGTTAAATGTGTTTATTTACTTTGTTTGCTGCGAAAACGCCACATACATATGTATGTATGTACTTATTAACGCACATACAGTGAACCACAAATCGTTCATTAAAACTGATATTTGGATTTGTATTAGTTTTTATTTGAATTGCGTACAAATATATAATTTTTTGTATGCAGTTTTGTATTTTGCACCATTAACAATACTGGACTTGTTCCTGCGAAAAAGCTAACGGTACTTACGAATTTTTATGAACACTTTTGTGATTGGTGCGTGCCATTGAGTTTTTGCGCGCATTGCGACATTATGTTTCGCTGAGGATACAAACAAATTAGTTGTATGATAATTTATAAAATTTATAATTAAACTGTAAACAATTTTGTTTTGAAAATTTATTAATTTTTTGTACTAAATATGACAAAAGTTGTAAGCGACAATATTGTCGTTGCCATAAAAAAAGGCAAAGGTGTACGAGAAATATGTAATAAGTGCAAAGTATCACTCAACTTTGTAGGGAAAATTAAAAAAACAATATAATTTAACTACTGAAACAAACAAAGACGGACGCCCACAGAAACTTTCAGATACAACAAAGAGAAAAGTTTAGAGACTTATTCTATCCGGTACCGCTGAAAATGCTGTAGAAGCCAATAAAACCATCTCCGCAACACTAAATATTAAAGTTTCCGATAAAACAAACCGACGTTGCCTCGAACAAAGTGGTATGAAAGCCAAGACCAAAATTAACAAGTAAGAAAAGCTAAATTCGGGCGAAACCGATTTTTATATACCCTCGCGATATATTTTTGTAAGATCGGTGACCATGATTTTATAAAATTCCCGCTTCTTTGTTTCAAATCACAGCTACAAAATTACAAAATTCCTTCCAATAAATACTGAAAAACGAAGTTTTTTGCATTTAAAAAATTTCCGTTATATGGAAGTTGGGTGTGGTTATGGTCCGATATCAAAAATTATTGACGGTGATTACAAAGATATCAAGAACAATATGTTCACCAAATTTTGTAACAATATCTTACATCGTAACGCCAGGTCCTGGAAAAATGGACCTTCGGTCGGCTCAGCAAACGCTGGGCGGAAACACCGACCTGCAAAATTGCAAGGTCCTTTTGGCCGGTGCTGGACCGCAGGCGGTCTGCGGAGTTACTAAGCACAACCTGGCCACTGCTCTCGGCTTTGATCGGCGTACTGACCGGGCACTGCGCAATGGGAATCCACCCTGTAAGACTGGGCATTGTCTCTAACCCGAGGTGCGGCAGCTGCATGGAGGATGATGAGGTGGAATCTTCTCAACACTACCTTCTTCGATGCCCCAGAGAGGCTCTGTGGGATAAACATATGTAGGTCGTCTGCGCACCTTCATTACGAGCTCCCGGCGCTTCTTTTAATATATATATGCATCTTACGGTGGGTATCGTCTCTCTTTCAGGTAAAAAAATAGGGTATAAATATATCAGTGGTACCACAATGGACTTTAAATCTAGTCTAAGTGAGCCCCATCTTTGGGGCTACCACCTAACGTAACCTAATCTAAATATTAAATTTTAATTAATATGTTCCAATAGATAAAGAAAAAACAAAATTTTTGCATTTTTCAAAATTTCCGTTATATGGGAGGTGGGTGAGGTTATGGTCACGCTCCCTTACACCGTAATGGAGATACAGAAATTTGTTCCTAAGTGGGCGTGGCAACGCCCATTTTTCAAAATTTCATAAATACCTAATTTCTTAGTTCATTAAATACCGAATTTTACTCAATTTGCTTTAATGAATACCGAAAAAACGGAGTTTTTGCATTTTTCAAAAACTTCCGTTATATGGGAGGTGGGCGTGGTTATTGACCAATCTTGACCATATTCAATACCAACCTACCCTGTCCAAAGAGCTATCTATGTACCAAATTTCATTGAGATATCTCAAGTTATTGTAACCACGGATAGACAGTCAGGAATTTCTCCTTTTATTCTGATCATTTTAGTATATATGTATATGTCTATATCTATCTCGATTATTTTATGCTGTTACAAACAACCGTTATGCGAACAAAGTAATAATACCCTTGTCTACAAGTACGCTCGGGTATGAAAAGCCACTTCTGACACCCAAGCATAGAGCGGAACGACTAAACTTCGCGAAACAGCACACAAATTGGAAAACTGAGCAGTGGAAATTTGTCATGTGGTCAGTTGAATCAAAAATTAATCGTTTGGGAAACGCTAAAATTTGGTTGCGGTTTTCAAGTGAATAAATTCGGAATTCTTCCCAAGATAGATGAAATTATAAGAGCTCCAGATTATATTGACATCTTAGAAGACTCGTATCTGCCTATTATGGACAAATTCGGATGCGAACCTGGCGAAACTCGCTTCATGCAAGACAGCGATCCCAAGCATAAAGCTAAAATTACCATGAATTGGTTCCGTAGTCATGGAATTATTTGCATAGACTGGCCAGCGCAGTTACCCCATTAACCCCATTAAAAATTTGTGGAATATCCTGAAAAAAGTTATAATGAGATAACCCGCACCACAAAATACAGAGGAGTTATGGGCACAAATATACTAGAAAATTTGATTGCAAGTATGCCGAAAAGAATTCAATTAATCATTTAAGCAAAAGGAGGGCACATAAAATATTGGTTTTATGTGAACAGTTTTGTGGGTCACTGTTTGCATGTAAATTAACTTTTTTGGTGCTTGGTGAGCGTTTTAAAAAAACACAATTGTCTTGCTTGAAGACTCAAACCAAACTCTCTGCTTTATTCGTAATTCAGCTTATTTATAGTTAATATTTTGTTAGTCTTAATTCTAATTCTTACTTCATATTTCTTGCTTTGTTTATCTTAACTTTGATTTACAAAAGAACTTTAAATGAAATGCCAATTTGTTTACAGAAATCTTTTAATGGATTATTCATGGAATCAATTACAATAAGTAAGCAAAGAAGCTAATGTATATTTATTATGCTTCTGCTTAACTGCTGAGTGTCAAAAATACTTATGAATCTTTTAGGATTCAAATTGTTTATATGTAGTTATGCTTATGGTACTGTGATTCTTAATAAAGTGTCAAAAGGGACAATAATATTTGTTTTGATTCCGGAATTGATATTTTAGTTTTACTAGGAAGCAAAACCAGTATCATCTCCAATTAGCATTGACAGTATGTCTGGGGTTGCTTATTGGACTTTTTGTTTACATAGATTATTGCAATAAATGCTTTGGGCTGCTGTTAACTTGTATGTATGTACATATGTATGTATTTAATTGAGTAATAAAACCATTTAACTTGCACATTTCTTTATCAACGCGTCGTACTTTTTTATAAAATTTGTAATGGTCATAGTGATTATGATAATTAGATTTCCAGATATTTCCAGATTTTTGTATTATCTATCGCTCAAATAGATCTCAAAAGAGCTAACTTAAAACCTCCTTTAAAACAAAAATAGGCTATCTCAAAAAACTCAATGAAAAATAGAGCTATTAATTAAGCAGTTATATGGTGGGGAATTAATGAATTCGAAGGTTTGCTTAACTTCAAAAATCTCAATCGGATTTCTTACCAACATTATTGATTCAATAATTATAACTTTTGTAGATCAGATCTAGGTGTGTAATATAAACAAACATACATACTCATACCAGCACTGTGCGACCATATGAGTTACAGCGAAATTGTGTTTAATTGTGTGTAATTTTTAATTAAAGCACAATTCATTCATTGTTTTACAAAAATTATAACAAAAATGTTTTCTCCGAAATCTTGGAAATTTTTTTACTATACAATTTTATAGCGCATTCAATTTGAAATATAAATTCGCAGGCATCAAGTGGCTAGCAATTTAAAACTTTTTTCTATCGATGTTTTTCTTTCATTAAAAAAATGTTTATAGAAATAAAAAAAAAGCTGAGTTGCCAACAAATTAACTAAATGTCATATCAAATTTTGTGCATAGCAAATATGTACATAAACGTTCAAAAAATATGAAAAGGTAGTTAAAATAATTAATAGTGAATTAAAATAATTCTGTCAATCATTTAAATGAAAATAACTATTTTTTTTTAGCAGAAACGAGGCCATCCAACATAAATACGCAAATTCCAAAACAACCATAAAAAAGCAACAATAAAACTTTTACTCTGTGCGAATGTATTTATTTTCCAATGGTGATTATTACTGCCATTGGAGTAAGTTGGTTTGACGTCAAAGAAAATTCAGACGCAAGAACCAGCAAAACTGAGTAAGAACAATCGGAAGTATGCGATAATGCCGTTAGCGACCAAACCATATGACAAACGTAGGCCTACCTACACACATACATACATATGTACATCTGAATATTTATATACGAGTATATGTATGTGTGTACTAGGCATGTCAATCCCGGTATCCCGAAATTTCGGATTTCCCGGCCTTTTTTAACTCCCAAATATCGCCAGGTAAATGTATTGAAATCACGGAATTGTAGAAAACAATGAATTTAATAGCAATTTATTTTTTTTAATTTTGTATCATTCTTAAAAATTCCCCCTTCAAGGGCAAAACAAACCCTTTAGAGAGTTCACAATCGACAAATAATACAGCCTGTTAACTTCCTCAAGGCTTTGTTTTGTCCTTGCGATTATAAATGAGTTGAAGAATATCCCACTTGAGTAGAAAATTAGCTTCACTATTAAAGCAATGTTAATAGAATTATCGACGAGGTGCCTGAAGTGGATAAGGTAGAAAGTCTCAAAGATAAATTTAAATACATTTTAAGGAGCAGCTCGCAAGTGTCTAATAGTCGAAAGGCATACAATTTTTTAGAAGGTTTGGAGAAGAAATTGATAGTTTTTGTAATGAGGCGATAAAGGCTATGTCGCACAGATAGCATCTAACTTATTGTCGATAATCCAACCAATAAGTGTTGAGTCACAGCAGTGCTTCTTATGTACCAAATATGCATAATTGGACTTGAAGTATACATTATTTGATTTGAAAATTTTACGTTTATTTTCTTATGAATACCAATAAATACATACATGATCTAGAACAAATCGTTCTTCTTTGTTATATTAATGTTATTTTGTATATGACCTTCGGGTTACATTTTTTGGCAAATCAAATCTAAACTTTGTGAAATTAGGAACCCCGGGATCGTCCTGGGATTTCGTTTTCAGAACTCGAAAATCACGGAATCAACAAAATGTCCAAAATTGACATGCCTTGTGTGTACATACATATGTCCATATTGAGGCTTTTGCCACCTCTCGGCAGAAATTCAATACTAAATATCGTGTGCCCAATATGAATTTCCTTTCAAATGCATGTATGTATGTATGTATGTATGTATGTATGTATGTATGTATGTAAGAGTGCATACATATGTAGCCAAATTCTAATTTGCGCAAAACAAATATCTTGAAGCGCACGCGAAGCCACTCGAAATTGGCGCTAACTATGCCAGTAATGTCCTGTTCTCATTCAGTAGGTGAATTGGTTTGATTGTCAGCGGATAAAGCGTTGAGTGGGTGTTTCAGAGAAAGAACATATTTATGTATGTACATTTGTAAGTTTTACTAGAAAGCGTATCAAACGCGTGTAGGCTTCTGAGCTTTTGTTATGGCATTGTGATTGTATGGAAATGACAGATTTATTTTGGTTATAAATAAATAAGATTTATTCTAAACAGAGTATGTAAGTAAGTTTGTATGCATATTCGGCAATATGTATGTGTTTGTTGTATGAAAGCATGAGTGTACCTTTGAGTGGGTGGAAACCACTTAAAAAATTCAGCAGTAAAATACTAGTGGCGGTAAATTGTTTGAGTAATATGAAACCAAAAACCCACATGCTTGTATTTATGTGCAAGTATACCCTGCAGGAATTGAAGCTAATGTTATAGTAACTTTAAGTTGCATTCAAAAACACTAGTGCTGATTATTTTCTGTATATTATCATATAAGCAAAGTAACTACTTTTGCATGGCGATGGCAAAAAAAAATCAGTTTTGGCTACCTCTGCATTTGGACGAACCTATTTTTTCACTACAAGTAAACCAGCAATTAGATAGCATTTTGCAAAAACATATTATCAGTTTTGCCAAACCTCTTATGTCCTACTTATACGTAATCTATATAAAACTGGATCCATACCTAGCATACTGCGTCCATTTTTACCCTTTTTTATAGATTTTTACCTACATTAATCAAAATATATCTGCAAAATCCAAAAATTTCGAGTTCACTTTTTCCTTTTCATTTTATGTTTGCAATCGTTTGACAGTTGATTTATGTCATTGCCAACTACGAGTATGTTGTCACATCTTTATCTTATGAAGTTTTTCGATTGTTATGCAAGATTTTTTAACTTACTTGTAATTAGTTTTTATAAGTTTGATAAAAATGGGGTATTTTTCGCAACTATCGCAAAGTAGTTAGTTAAAAGTTAATTAATTTTAGCAATTGATATTTTTTAACGGCATGTATACATACATACACATATTTATCCCATATAATTTGCGGAGTACTCTTTTATAAAAGTTTATTTTAATTAAAGTATCGAAGTTAAATAAATATTTTAAAATTATTTTGAAATTTTTTTAAGTACGCAGTTTTGTAGTGCATTTAATTAATTTTTGAGAATTTTCTCGCCGCTTTTTTTTTGCGTGCAACAAACATTATCGACAAAAAATTATCAAAAATCACGCTTAATATTTAATCACTTTAAACTTGCACTTGTTCAAACTAAAACTAAATGGGCTACAAAACTGCATACTCAAAATTTTTAATTTACAAATTTAACTGATAAAAGCTTATTAAAACTTGAACTTGACTCTGGGTCTTATATGGATTCCATTACAGAATAAATTTTATTTGAATTGAAATATGTATATAAGAAAATAAATTGAAAAAAAATTAATTACCGAAATTATTGAACGAATGAATGGTCGTGTATATTGGAAGAAAAAAATGGAAGTTATATATCAGCATTGGACATAAGAAATATTTGTAAAATAAACTTCTTTTGAGGTTCTTTGATTACATCCATATTTTTAACTGCCTTTACGAAATATTCGTGCGTACATACATACATACATACACACATACGTATGTACATACTAGGGATGCATTTTGTTGATCCCGGGATTTTCGAGATTTGAAAACGAAATGTCGGAACAATCCCGGGATCCCGAATTTCACGAAATTTTGATTCTTAATATTTAATTTACGAAGTGGTCGAGTTGGTAGCGGTGCGTGCTATAACTCAATATGCCGATGAATTCGTGGTTCGATTCTCAGTCAGGGCAAGCAAAATCTTAATCATAGAAAAAGTTGTTTCTAAAAGCAGTCACCCCTCGGCAGGCAATGACAAACCTCCGAGGGTATTTCTGCCATGAAAAAGCTTCTCATTAAATACATCTGCCGTTCGGAGTCGGCACAAAACTGTAGGTCCCTCCATTTGTGGTATAATATAAAAAAACACACACCACAAGTGGTAAAAGAAGAACGATTTGTTGTAAATCATGGATGTATTTATTGGTATTTTCAAGAAAATAATTTATACTTCATGTACAAATATACATATTTGGTTAAGAAGAAGCTCTGCTGCGCCTCAACAATAAGTTAAATTGTATCTGTGCGACATAGCCTTTATCGCCTCATTACAAACACTATCAATTTCTTCTACCAAACCTTCTGATAAATTGTATGTCTTTCGACTATTGGACACTTGCGAGCTGCTCCTTAAAATTTAATTCAATTTGTCTTTGAGACTTTTTGCCTTATCTACTTCAGGCACCTCGTCGATAGTTCTAATAACATCGCTTTCATAGTGAGGCTAATTTTCTACTCAAGTGGGATATTCTCCAACTCATTTATAATCGCAAGGACAAAACAAAGCCTTGAGGAAGTTAAAAGGCTGTATTATTTGTCGATTGTGAACTCTCTAAAGGCTTTGTTTTGCCCTTGAAAGGGGAATTTTTAAGAATGATACAAAATTTAAAAAAATAAATTGCTATTAAATTCAATGTTTTCTACAATTCCGTGATTTCAATACACTTATCCCGGGTTATTCGGGAGCTGAAAAGCACGGGATCCCGGAATTGACATGCCTAGTACATACACACGTTCAACGGGTATAACTATTTTATTATTTATGAATAAAACTACTAAATGCAAGCGAAAAACGTAAAGCCTTGATGTTCTATTGTCGAATGCAACAATGCCACAAAAAATTAAAGTGGATCATTGCCAAACAAAAACTTTCACACACACAAACAAACCAAATTTGTAGTAGAAGGCACTAAAAGAAAGCGTACTCGCAATAGTGCGAGCAGAATTTGCCCTGCAAACGCTTAACTCCGCCCAGCATGTTGACGTCAGCCACACAAATTACCACATACTGACAAGCTATGGAAAATTTTCCATCATTTTCATTGATTTTCCTAAAACGAAATGCATTTCTTATATAAGAAAAGAAATAATAATAATTGTGGGCAAGTTGTTGAAAGGACGCAGGTGTCACCAATAGTTTTCATTTAAGCGAAAAAGGGTGGAAGGTAGGAATTCGAAATGGAGCCAATAACTGTATGTTAATAAATTATTTAGTATCGTAAGCGTATGCTAAATTCTCTGGTCTATTTCTTCTGATATGATTTAGTAAAACAATGCAGAGAGTTTGTTTTTTATTGCAAGCAGCGGTCGGTGCCAAAGTTGTGCTATTATTTATGGCATTTTATAAACATAAAGTACTTGCTGCCGCGTATGCTTTCTAACACAAGTTCCACTTCAATGAACCTGAATAAATGATAACGACGATTTGGCCGCAGGTGTTGGCAACCGCAGTACATACATACATACATATGTATGCATGTACATAAATGGTTGGCTCTTCAACACATTTGAGCATCGTAAACGCCAAGTCCACGCAATCATACCAACACATACAAATGTGCAACGCCATATTCCACATGTCAGAAAAATCGTTAAATTGCTGATTTGTTTTCTTCTTCTACTTCTTTCAATATTTCGTGTGGCCATCACGTGCCAACAATCGTAAATATTTTTGTAAACAAATGACACGCCAGTTGTTGTTGTCATTTTACGGTTGCTATTGGATTTGCTGTCTTTTTCTTTTTTTTCATTGGTAAAGCTTACTACAAATTCTCTCACTGGAAGGTAGTATGCGTAACGAGCGCAAATATTTTCATATACTTTATTTTTCTGGTTTTTTTTTTGACTTTCTTTCATTTGCAAGCGCATGCGCCTGGAAGTAGGCTTCCATGAAATGTTTCACGTCAAATTCTTTGGAGAGCGCGCATCACCAACCAAATACAAAACAAACATACGTTGGTAGTGGGTAAAAAAAAAATTTCTATGATTTATTATATTAATTTATCGTGAACTAAAAATGTTTTTTGTTTTCATTTTTTACGTGGTTTTAGTGCGCATAGGGTAAGCAATTGCCTCTCTGACCTTCTTTCGTCACGGTTTTCATGATAACCTGCGTATAATTCGTATAAACAAAGCGTTTCAATTTGTTTTTTACTAAATCTATACTCAACACAGTGACGGCGAATTATTAAAGGAATACTGCCTGGAGTTATAAAATTAAAAAATTGTTATATGGCCAAACAATAACAATAAAATTAAATAATTTAAAATCTTTACACGCGAATAATGCTTGGTTTTTTTATAAAGGTATCTTTTATTTCTTTATTAAAAAATTAAGAAATATTCTAAGGAATTTATTTTACTTTATCTATCAAAAACAACTTTTTTGCCAACATTAGAAATAAAAAAAATGTCTGCAGTAGAGAGTTAGAATAGATTTATTTGGATCTCTTTAATAAACGGAAAATTTATTTGTTGTTTCATGATATCAATTTGTAAAAATTCTTCATCATTTTATATTGAATTTTTATAACTAGTTCCACCGAATACAAAAAAAATTACATTAAATTAATTAAATTTATGCTAAACGAACTGTGGAAATTTTTCGGTTGGTTTTAAAATGTGTTTCTTGTATTTTGAGACAGTTTCTACTAAGTTATTGTGGTGGTTGTAGAATGAAGAATCGTACAGAATTAGTTTTTATCTATTACATTTATCTATTTTATCTATTACATTTATATATAATTAAAATTATATTATATAGCCATATTACTTTTGGTAATATTTTATTATTCAATAAGAGGTCAGCTAAGTCCATATTTTCACTAGCTCATTTTTTATTGAAGACAAAAAGAAATATTTAAATATTTTTTCACGGGAATAATAATAATAACTGGTGTTTAGACGGTGTACACGTGTTCCTTGTTTTCAATTTGCAAAATCAGTTGCAAAAAAATGCACAAATACCGAAACATGGACTGGATATACACTTTTTTTTAACTTATATTGAGTTTATCTATTTTGGTATAATCTGAAATTAAAAAATGTTATACTCTATATAAGACACTTTTAAATTTTTTCTGTTACAGGTTCTTCTTCTTTATTTTAATTACAATTTTTTTTTTAATCAACGGATAACAATTAAGAGGCTTATGTCAGTGGGCGCTGTGGTCGAGTTGGTAGCGGTGCGTGCTATAACTCGAAATGGCGGTGAGTTCGAGGTTCGAATCTCAGTCAGAGCAAGAAAAATCTTAATCATAGAAAAAGTATTTCTAATAGGGGTAACCCCTCGGCAGGCAATGGCAAACCGCCGAGGGTAGTTCTGCCATGAAAAACTTCTCATTAAATACATCTGCCGTTCGGAGTCGGCACAAAAATTGTAGGTCCCTCCATTTGTGGTATAATATAAAAAACGCACACCACAAATGGTAAGAGAAGCTCGACCAAACACTGAGCTATATAGTGTAAGCGCCAAAATTATTATTATATTATGTCGGAATTCAGTAAGCAATACCAGTCAAAAAAAAAAGACAAAAGTCATAGTTTTAGACCAGTTGGCATTCATTAGTCTCAATATCAAGCCTCTAGTGCCAAAATTAATTAAGAAATATAAAAACGTAAAAGCCAGGAACTGAAACAATCTTAACCTCATAGTCTCGAATTTTTGTGACTTAAGTTTATACCAAATTACTGAAGTCGGGCAGTATTTTTGAGACTAATGAATGTCAACTGCTCTAAAAATTTAACTTTACTCGCCATCAATACCATTTCACAAAATTAAAATATTCTTTAAATACTTTTCCTTTAAATTGCTGTCTCAATTTAATAACCACCAGTGTGACGCGTGCATCATAACCCCAACAACAGCAAGTGGCTTCTTTGTTCTACATACTTAGTACATTGTACGGCACCTAAATAAGTTTGTGTGAGTGTGGGTTCATTGTAAATGAATGTGTCTGACAAAACAAAATGCGTCTGTCAAATAATCGATAAATCCCAAACAAAGAAGCGGAGGGTCACGCGCACACCCTACAACGAGTGCAAATAAATTCGCCCAAACCCAAGTGAAGAAAAAATTAAAAACTAAATTTCTTTTTTCAAATTTTCTAGGCATTTCTATAGAATAGATGCAATGATTTTACACTAACCTGCTACTGTTTTGTCCTTCCTCTGCGGCTTAGCTGCGTTTTCACTTAATGTTCTGTCCTCCTTTATTTATTTAAACCTTTTTATTCCAATTGTAAGAACCGTTGTAATAAAATAAAATCAATATAAACATTTTATCGCACATATTTGGTATGAGGTTCATGGCAAAAGTTTCCACAGCAAATTGCTTAAACATTCACTTTACAATGAAATTTCGTTTTAACTGCGCAGATTACGATTTTATTATCTACACTTTTTACACTCAATGACTTATATGTTTTTTATAACGTTTGCGTTTCAACATTTAAGAAATTTTACGCTTGTGGCGATTAGTTAAGTTGTAGAATTTGTTCTAAAACATTTAATTAGAAAATTATGAAAACTGCTCGAAAAACGCAAAGTCAAATAATTTTGCAAATATCAGTTTAAAAAAAATGCACACTTCACTACGAGTGAATCACTCGTTTTACTATTTTCTACAGTGTAAGTTTTTTAAGCGAAGTAAAATTCAATATTAACAGAAATTTGCAAAAAACTTAAAAACACCAAATAATTTTTTATTTTCTTCACTATCCTTCACAGTCTGCATGCGGTTGGTGTTTTTTTTTTTTTTTCAATTATTCTTCTGAGTTTTGCTGTTTCGCTGTGACATCGACTTTTCCAACGTTAAACTTGTAATGACACCCTAAGACAGTGTTGCACTTGTTTTTATATATTTTTATTTGAGAAAGTTTGTAACTCGTCCGCCAGAGAGTGGCGTCCGGTGATTGAAGGGGAACTGCTGCTCGATGGTGCGCTCCTTTGCTCGGGTACTCTAGCCGGTCGACTATTCAATTCGACGCTTCAAATAAAATTGTGAAATTTGAATTTTTCATAGCGATAGCCAAGTTGAGTAAGTTTTTAGTGACAGGACAATAGTCCCACAAGGAATTCCAGTTGCGAGAATGTTGCCAGATGGTTGCAGAACATAAGTGTTTTCATAAGCTTTTGTCGACTCAAGATTGACAAATAATTTCGAAACTCGAAAGTGAATTATTTTGGACGAAATGGATATTAATTTCGTTGTTCTTGTTATTGTGCTCGTTTTAAGACACATCCCTCAAATTCGCCGAATTTAGCAATTTGTGGCAGTATTATCTCCAGTACATATATTAGAAGTTATTTGACCAAAGTACATTTACACTCAATCTGGCCACACTGGTACGCTCATGCGCATAACGGCTCTGCTTTCCGTTCAGCGCATTTCTCCAGCTCTTTTTGGTGATTTAAGTGCATATCTAGCACATGTCATGCGATGAAATTTCCAGTTACAACAACAAAATGCACGCAAACAGTTGAGAAACTAACTATGTACATACTTGTCGGTAAAATATAGGAATTTTTAAACAAATGAATACATATTTATGTACCATAGATAAATATGCACTGTACATACATATGTACATATAAACCTACCCAATAAACCTTAGGCTTGTTTAACAATTCGATAATAATTGAAAACAAACCTCTTTTTCAAGTGTCACCTTCAATAAATAATGTGAAAAATGCCTGTTCGAACAGATAACTTAGCGATTCTCCGACAAAACGGAATCCTTGCAAGCCAATATCTTTTATACTCGGTATCCGATATATAGGTATGTATATCCTTTGTTTTGAATTCGTAATACAGCCCATTCTCGGATGGAAATTTTTTCGTAAGAGGGAGTGATTGTCTTTTTATTTTGAGACTATTGTTCCTCTTTTTTTTTTGCGAATCCCCATATACTTTGAAGTTCAAAGTTTGTATGTTGAAAAACTTGTATTGGTTGTGACTTCAATCACAGTCCGATATTTATATTGGATATCTAACATTATTTTTGAACTTTCGCAACAATATTTATTGGGTATTCACAAATATTTTACATACATATGTACATACATACATATGTATTTATTTACACATGTACATATGTATGTGCATACATATTAACAAATACGTGTACGAGTAAAAGCGGTCAATGAAAGTGTTAATTTTAAAGCTTAATTACCACGTGGCGTTTCAGTAATGGGCCACCTCCCCGTGGTCTAACATACAGACATTTACTTACATTCACACACATCCATAAATGTATGTACACTTGTATGCGTATTACTTTAGAGGACATGTGCAATGAATGACAGCAATTTCAAAGGAGCTGGCCTATTTCGCTTATTGCGGTTAACAACTAAAGAGCATTGTTAGTTTTTAAGTGCATGTTTGCGTAAATGCATACACACACATAGGCATATAGTACATACATATGTACATAAGAAAAGTATGTTCTTAAGAGAAAACTTTAAATAAAGAGACTATTTAAGATAATTAGTTAGTTACATACACGTACGTTGTAGAAATATGAAGTTTACATTTCTATCACGGGTATTTATTTTTTAGAAAAAATCTAATGAAGGGTCTGCTTTTTAATAGACAAGCGAAGCCTTAAAAACTATTTATCATGGCAGAAGTTAGTCTTCACTAACAAAGTCCTTCAGAACTTCGAAGTTATAACTCATTGTCTTTGAACTTTTATGTTTTACCAGGACATATAATTTTATTTAGCCCTTAGAAATTAGACTATCTAGTATCGCAAACAAATCGCTCTGCCTCATTTCGTGGGAAGCAATTTAAACTTAGATCTTCCGTGGTGAGACATACAAACGCTCGGTTGGTGCTCAAACGTGAAAGGCGGTAATCAGAAAAATTCCATTAAGCTTTTGGGAAATGCTTCAGCAATAGTAATACTCAAGCGAATAATTCCTGCTTTCGGCTAACATTAACTAGTCGCTAATGAGTACATTCAGAAACTTATCTAAGTCGCTCCCTCCAATCTCAAACGAAGTATGCAATATATGAGCTTTATCATTTTTTTTTTCTAACTCGCTTGAAAATGGGGTCAAAATCACAACATTCGATGTCGTATCAATTTCTCTTCGAAATACTCGTAAGCATTTGAGATCATGGCACAAAGTGGTTCTGAGTTCGAGTTTAAAAATAAATAAGCTTTTTCACATCATTGCTGGTGCTTATGTGTTGGGGACATGCAATGAGGGTTCCTATAGAACATGGGCACGATTTTATTTCTGTGCCATTAAAATTTTCAAAATCCAGCTCCAGTCTTTTGATTACAGGCAAAAACTCGCAGGATGGCTAGGTCAAGGTGCTCCCGGAAACTTCGTTAACCCAAGTCAACGAAGCCTCATTTGCACTATTTTGCGACAAGTATATCTTTCTTAATACGAAGAAGTTATTTATTGGGTTTATTCCTTTTGTTTATTTACTATGGGTATCAGGTTTATTCTTAATATTGTAATGAACCACTGGAGGGTGAAAGGACCAAACATTTTATTCTGATAAATAGTAAGTGCCTTTATGGAGTTGCAAGAAAACCAATAATTCGAAATTTTAGAAAGAGAATCTTTATATATTAAGAGGTAAATAAATCAAACTTCATAACTCGAGAATTAAGTTCTGACAAATTCTTGTTTTTGGCATTTGGAAGTCACATTACTTTTAATTTATTCTAGAATTCATTCTAGAAATAACAAAACTTTCCAATCTGTCACATCGAATTTATATCCGCGTGAAAAGCGTTTAAAGAAAAATCGCGTCATTTAACATCATGTACATGATATATTTACGAGATGGGGTCAATCGTGTAATCAGAAAAAATGCTGTCTTTAATATCCGGATGCAACAAAAAGTGTTGCCTGTTAGTTTTTGGTATTAAAAAGTTTTGAGGTTACTACTGTTATTATTTTTAAGAAGCAACACGGTTTTGATGCTAAGGGAGCCGTTTGACAAAAAGTGAGCGAGCTAGCTGTTTATCGAACTAACCTTTTATAATTGAATCATGCTTAAATATTAATATGCGCATATGTATGTATGTATGTATTAAATAAATTTTATTGCCAATATAAAAATATAACATGATTTTAAATACTACAAAATAAACACATTAGATCGCGCTATATCTAAAAACCAAAAACAAATATTTTACAAAGTTTACGCATAATATAAAATAGAAAACATTTTTTTATTCACGAATAGATCTTGAGTAACTACCTAGAATCCCATGCCCTGCAGCACACTCAAGAGCGGCGGAATAGCTCTATGCTTCTTCTCCTCACCATCGCTGCGACACTTTTTCGAGTCCTCATTACGCTTATTATTCGTGCTGTCGTTGATATCGGAATCGGCATCGTTATTATTGTCGCCATGCACCGCTTTAGATCCCTCTCCTGTGCCTGTGCCTACGAGTTTGTCATCATTTTTGTTGGCACATTTTAGCCCAGCGACCACTAAATTACTTTTTGCTTTCAAACTCGCTGCGTTTTCATTATTAATCTTGTTATTGTTATTATTATTATTGCTATGAATTTTACTATCATCAATGCTGGCAACTTCCTTCGCGCTGCGCACAGGCGTAATTGATGCCGCTGCCGCCGGTGCTGCATCGTATTCGTGCATGCCCTCCATTTCTTCAGGCGACTTTACGATTTTTATAATATGTTGCACGCTCGTCTGCGGACTGTCGGCGCTGTCGGTGGACTGCTGCTGTGTCGCATGGAGCATCGCTTCATCGAGCAGCCGTTTACACTCCTCAATTTGGTGTTTCCATGCGTGCACAGCATATTGTGCCTGCTCGATGAACTGGTTCGGTGGCAAGTCCGCGGTATCGGTCAACATTGGCGCACCGAATTCGTTGATGAGTATGCGTGGCTTTGTGGGTGCGCCTTTTGAGTTTGGCTTTGTATTTGTATTCGTATTGACGTTTTGAACGTTACCACCACTTTCTTTGCTGTTGTTGTTGTTCTCATTGTCGTTGCGATTTTCGTTGTCAATACGATTGTTGTTATTGCCCACAGAGTTTACTCTATTTTGATTATTATTGTTATTTTCGAATTGATTTTCGATACGCTTGAAACCGCCAGTGCCATCGATATAGCCGCCATCGCCCGCGTCCTCTTCTTGTCGCATGCCATAGGGCGCTTTGCAACTACCTTTACTTATCGGTCGCTGTTTGGGACAATTGGCCTTTGGTCGTTCATCCTGGCAAGCGCCCAAAAAATCTCCCTCCAGCTCATTAATTTCCTTTACAATCGCCACTGCATGTTCGCGCATGCGCTTAATCAACGTCGTTACATGTTCTATTGTATCCTTAGTGTCCTTCACTGCAGCATCCAAACACGCTTGTTGTTCGGACGTTTGTGCGTGGCATGTGTAGGCCGCCTTTTGTTCTTGATCTTGATGTTGTTCGTTGGCGCTCTCACTGGCCTCCCGTTTACGTTGCGTTGCCTCTTCGTCCGTTAAATCCAGTCGTCCTGCTTTCACCATCTCAGCGAGTTTTTCCTGTTCATACGCATCCCGCTCTTGCTCTTCGGCAATCGGAAGATTATCCAGTTGCTGCACTGAGTCACTTTGTTCGTCATCGATTGGCGCATCTTCGATGTGGTCTTGTGGTACTAGCATCTTATCAACATCGCCATTACCCAAATCTCTTTGTGGACTATCAAATGTATCATAATAGTTGATATCTTGATAGAATGCGTTGCCGTAGTTGTTGTCGTTAAGATAAAGCACCGCGCCGTCTCCTATTCTGTTGGACCGTTGAAGCAATAAGATGAGTAGCAGATAATAAAGCAGCGGCTGACGTCTGCTTATCGTCATCTTTTTTTTCAAACGAACTTTTTTTCACAAAAAAACGTAAATAATTAACTTAAAAAATATGTTGTTTATTCTGTCAAGTGCAGCTCGTAAGGTGTGGTGAATAATTTATGAATTTATAGCTATTACTACGGAGATCACTACATCACCTCACTAAACTTAAGTATTGCTTAAGTCGAAATCCAAGGGCCGAGTCCGTAACTATTGTTGTTGTTGTTGTTGCTCTTGTTACCTTGGTTTATTTCATAAAGGGAAGTTCTTCCTCTTCTCCTGACATCACCTGTGGCTTTTGCATTTAATACCTGCGGGGCTATAGCGTTGGCATGGATTCGAGCGACATGACCCTGCCTGCAAAGTCTCCAGATATTAATTGGCTGAACTATGTATGTGGAATGTTCTAGTGAAGCGCTTGCGTTCCACCGTCGGTAGTATTTGGTGTCTTAAACACATGAATCTCTCTTTCCAAGAGTCATCTCATCTCATGTTGTTCGTAGCCGCGCTGCTGTCCGAAAAGATCACAATATTACGGGTCCGGTAGTCGACTCGAAATTATTGTCATTGGATATTGGTTGATTATAATTTTATAATTTCAGTTTTCTCATGACACACATGCAAGGTATGTGCGGTTCGTGATACTAGGCATCCTTAAGAAAATACTATTCCTTAAAATATGACTTGGATACGTTCTCATGTTAGTTTATTCTGGATGTTAGTTATAAGGTAGGCGTTCGTGTTTCGAGGAATTCCTCCCGGTTTCGAATCATTCTATAAGACGCATACATTATTTTATAATTTTCGTGCACCCTTCTTGTCAGCTAGTACACAATGATCACGAAAATCTATTAGTTGAGTGGTCGTCTGAGAGGAAAAAAAACGTATTAGCAATTGGCTCAGAAATAAAATTTTAATTTCGAACTGGCCGTAAATAATTTTTAAAGTGGAAAAGCATATGCGTTCTGTTATAACGTACATACACCTTCGCCATTTCCGTGTTCAAAACGCAGAGATTGTGCTCGCTGGGTATACTTAAAGTTACTCACTGAACGTACCCTAACCAACTGACATTCTGTTGGTGTGAGAAGTTTTGTCACTTCCGCACCGATGCGGTAATCTGACAGTAGTAGTGTGCACTTCCGCATAAGCAGAAGTAGTTGATTTTGGTGCTTGTTTTAACGATTAGTTTATAGCTAATAAAGAAAAGTGTATACATACCAAGTGAATTACAAAAAAAATTTTAATATTATGCAAATCATAGTGTACAGCAGTTTAAGAATTGTATAAACTCATTTGTTTTGTGTGACGTTAAGTGCTGCAGCACCGTTCAATAGCGCATATTGCGGAAAAAAAAAGAAAAAAACGCTGCATATTTTTTGGTGCAACTAGAAAATTCGCTGAACTTGAAGCTTTGAAGTGTGTATGTGTATTCCTTTTAACGCATTGATTACAAAACCCCATTTGTATAGCTAGCGCTCGCAGTCATGTACACGGCAACAGGCGCCTTGCTGGCGGTATGTATTTTATTCTACGCTTTTGTGCTTTTCGTTTGTCACTTAAAATTAGGGTTGCATGCACGGTTGGTTAATTCAAATGAAAATTATGAAGATATTTGAATTGGAATTAAATTAAAATGTATTATATGTATGTACTCCCTCAATTTTTATAGCTTTTGTATTTATATGTTCCATTACAAATTCATGCTTATTCACAAATCGCATGGTAAACTGAACTCGGTTCTCCCTTTCTATATTCTACAGTGTTGTTGACTTCAGCTAAATATCCCTTTTTCACGGAACTGTAATGTTTCATACCGACAGAAGATTACTAAGTGGAATTTGTATAACATTATATAAATATTTCTGTTTTAATGATTCAGTCTTATGTATGTACGTTTATTTTGTCTGAAACACGCAATTTTTTTTAGCGCATGGCGAAATTTTGTGAAAGTGTTTACAACACTGATCTTTTGCGTTTGATCAATTGGCAGACGTTAACTGCGCTGTCGCTGTGGGCCGAGCCATTTGGGTGCTTTGCGCGTCGGAATTCATTGCAATTGAAGCTTTACCAAAGATGATGCTTTACTCTGTTTGCTTTTTACCTTCACTTCGCTCGCTCCAATTTTTGTTCGCTCGCCACGCACGTATATTTTATTTTAACAACATAAATGTTTTAAAACGTTACTACTGAAATACAAGTGTTGATTATTGAAAAAATATAAAATTTGCATACGTATTTTGCTGTTGGCAAAGTTGATGGAAGATATTTCTTGATCTCCATTTAAACGCAAAACGAACTGTATGCGAAAAATCAGGTTACGGGACTTTCACGGCTGTTATTACATTTCGTGCTTTTGTTTTTGCGCTAAATTATCGCTTGTAAATTTGTGCGATCGCCTGTAAAAGTGCAAATTTGATGTTCACCCTTGGTTAGGAAAAGTGAAAATTGGCTAGAAGAAATGTAAATAAGAAACATATTTATTAGGTTTCAATTTAGACAATTAATGTGAGAATCAAAACAATTGTGTTTTTGTTGGCATTCTTGTACTACGGTTGGGGTTGATGTACATACATACATACCTACATATGTACCTAATTGCATACAACTCGTTTGCCCGTGTATTTGGAACATCGGAAAAGCAGTAAAACGGCGTAAAATATTGTGGCGCGCGCAACAAATGCTAGTTAAAGCGTATATATTTGCATATTTAGAAGGTAAATATAAAATATGAAGTGTATAAAAAAAATGTAATAAAAACTCCTGACAAAACGTGCGAATGGGAGTAAAGTTTTTATGTACATATGTACGTGTATTTGGATTAGTGCAATTCTAATTAGAAGCAACTGTTGGTTGCGTGTCGCGTATGCTAGAAAAGTAAAATTGCAATATCTTATCAGAATTTTTTATTTATATATTTATTTACTTCTGGAATCTGAAATTCTTAAAAGACTACATACCTACAAACATACGTAAATGTATTTGCATTTTTATTAGCGTGTATTATTCGGAGCAGAAGTCCAGAAATCAAAATATTAAATTTGGAGTTATTGATCCTCAATTATTTTTAAATGCATCACATACATACATATAGTTATGTATGTACATACATGTATGTTCATATGTACATATGTATGTATATTTACCGAGCAATTTACGCTACACAAACAAACCACCTGCGCACGGCTTGTCTTCTGCAACGAGAACATCGGGAAGGCAAAAGCCGCAAAGCCATTGGTTAAGCATGTTGATATTGCACGTCAAAGGTTCGCATGTTATCAATGGTCACCCTCATTATCCTAGAATTCTTGAATATGAGCATGGTGATCCCTTTACTCATAAAAAAGAAACCTTCCAATAAAGGTTAATATTATCGACCGATCAAGCACCAACTGTTCCCTGAAAATATCGACATGTTTTACTCAAAGTGTTTATCGCAACAACTCTACTATACGCGAGAGAACCACCCAGGTGGATCGGGACCTGTCAAAGCCATTCGACACGGCCGGTCATCCAACACTTCTTTAGAACGTGTAGGCGTCAAAACTCCCAGTGGTGTTGAAGTGATGGGCCTAGAATTTTCTGAGAGGCTGTCAATCGAGTCCGCGACGTAAAAGGCCTGCCAGATAGAATACGTTGATTCCGCTCCAACGAGGCATTCAACTGACAAGGCGTAAGAAACGCAAAGGTACGCCACATTAAAAGCGTTGTCGCATGTAAACAAATTAGTTGTTTTGTATTGGCGGTTAATTTTTTTTGTATGCAAATCAAATATATCTTAAAGTTGTGCTGATATTTACTTTTGTGTAAAGATTATAAAAAAAAATGGAAATAATTGAAAAAAAATGAATCAGCTAACACTAGCGACGGATTTGAATGCGTCAAAAGTAGAGAGTTGGGCTACTGTTGTACGTTGCGGCATCGCATGGGTTGCGAATGTGGCATTCTGCATTCAACTACATATAATATATGTACATACTTAGCTGTCAGTCGAACGCTTCGGCGTTTTCTTACGCCTTGTCAGTTGAATGCCTCGTTGGAGCGGACTCAACGTATTCTATCTGGCAGGCCTTTTTAACTTGCCAACCGACAATCGTTTAACCGTGCAACTACTATGTGGCATTGGGTCAAGTAACTTGTATAACTACTATATGTATCTCGAAGCTCATTTCTTTCGCCAGAGAGAGTTTCAATCGTCTCGTATGCCGATGACTACACGCTAATGGCTACCGACAATAGAATTGATAACCTGGATCACAGAACCTGGCAAAGGCAAAGAAACGTAGGGAACAAACGAGGCAGTTAGCCGGACGGTTCTAAACAGCGTTGATCCAATGCATAGCAATTTTAAAAATTCTTTCTACACTACCTTTATCGAGTTTGCGTTTTTGTTTCGCTCTTTTGTGCCCAAAGCAATGCAGATTTTTTACTGAAAAGAAATATATTTTTTTTTGTAATTTCATCGACTTTCTCTTACATTGCATTTATATTTGGGTATACATTTTTAAAACCCAGTAAGGTTAAATGCTAATTGACCACTTACCTCCTTGACTATGTGTACTAAAACACAAGTGATTCAGGCCATTGGTGAAGACTAAGTTGTATGTAGATACTCGTACTACAAACATACATATGTATATCTACAAATATGTATATAAAAGGTGTGTTTTTTAGACATGTGGTTTTAAAGAAGAAATAATAATTTAATGCTATGACCAAGAATTTAGCTTTATGTAAAATATAAGGGTTCGCCATTATGTTTTAAAATTGATTTCGGGTTGACTTGAATAAATTCCAGCGGAGAGGGCCAATTTTCGCCAACTTTTTGCAGCAATTAGGGCCATATTTATTTATTTTTTATTTATTTATTTATTTTCAAGGCGTCAATCGTCTCGGGCTTATTTGCGTAGACAAGCGACTTCACATAACCCTAAAAAAAAAAGTCCAGCGGTGTTAAATCGAACGATTTTGGAGGCCCACGACGAAAAAAGTTTCCTTCAATAAATTGATTGTTTTGTTGCCTGTATGGCATGTAGCGCCGTCTTGTTGGAACCAAACTTCGTCCACATCAACATCCTCTAATCCAGGCACAAAATATTGACTCATTGAAAATCACACGTCCAAAAAAAAACACCCTTTATGTGTATACATATGTATGTATGAATTCTCAGGAAGAATCAAGAATCGCAAACGTGTCTAAAATTTAGTTGATTATGAAAAATTTTGGAAATATTTCATTAATAGTTTTCTAAATCAAATGAAAAAAAAACTACCATTATGCTAAAGAAGCTAAGAGCATTTTTTGTGTACTATGAAAAATGGCAAAGTACTAAAATTTCACAAAATTTCTTTGGTTATTTTGCGACATTGTACATAGCATATACTTACTTAAGTACAAATTTATAAAGCTTTTAATCTTCAACGTCCTCTTTTAGCTACCATTTCTTAGAGTAGAACAGATTTGCTTGCTTATTTCTTTGCGATTCAAATGAGTAGGTATGTACATATGTATGTATGTAGATACATACATACATACATATTTGTTTAGACAACTGCAACAATAATTTTAGCGCATGTTTCTGTATTTTCACAACATTTACGCAATTGCCAACACTTTGCGCGAATTAGATACCCACGGATGTGAGCACTGCAACGGCGACGCTAAAGCCCAGCTCATTTTCAACGTCACGTTTACGGTGTTGTCTTGGATCACTAAGTTTACATGATCTACGCTTTTGAAGAGATTTCTTTGTTTTACAATACCTGGTGTGTGGTTTAAATGTATTTTTTTATTATTATTTTGATTTTTATTTGTTTTTCAGAGAGCATTGAACGCTTCATTGCATGCGTTTCCTTTGTTAGTCAAGTTGCCAATCAGTGCGGCAGCTGAGTTGTTAGCAATTGATGATGTACTAAAGGTAAATGCCTTTCTCTTTTGTGCGACAGCGAAAATATTTTTAGGCAATATTGCGGTCACATATTTAAATTGTTTTGTTCATAGTGGTCGTTGATGCATACACGTCATTACATTGTACTTATATATATGTACATACATACATACATATGCATATACATTTTCACGTAGTAAACGGAAGAAACTTGAATTTTGTTTTAATAATTTAGTATAACCGGATTTCTATTGTTAAATGTTTGTTAAACGAGTGGCAGAGGATGAAATATTAGATTGGCATGCTAATTCGAAAACAGGTACAAACTTTACCGGCTGTTTTCTTGCAGCTGTCTTGTCTACGAAGCGCCAAAAAATAAAAAGGCTACTTGTTGCTCGATATCGTAGCACACTCACCTTTGGCATAATTTTAACTTTTTTAATGTGTGCACATTTCTGGGTTGCCCACTTTTGAATGAATAATTATTAAAAAAAATATCCACAAATTAAAAATTGTTTGGATAAAGAATACATTTTGAGTTAAATGATTTAGAATAACGAATAAATTTTAATTCATTGTTCAAATGATTTTGAATAACTAAATTTTTTTTCATCAGATGCAGTGGAAGCCATTTTTTTGTATACCCTGATATTGTATTTTATATGTACATATGTATGTACGAGTAAATTATTTACAAAATTTTCAACGATTTTCATGATAAATATTTTTCTGTAATTTTTAATAAAAAGAAGGGTTCAATATTAAATTAAAACAATTTAAATTTAAGTTTCAAACTTTATAGGGCATTCGCAATAATAAAAAAAACTGCTTATGCAGTTTTGTAACCTATGTACATATGTACATACATACATATGTACATATGTATTTAAATTCAATCTAACAAACATTAAAAAAAACAAGTCTGCAAAAATGTTCCAAACCTATAAAAACGTGTTGTACGAATAATTTTGAGCTTAAGTGTACCTATAACGAATTATATTGTATCTACGGCTGCATTAATACACTTTCATTTTTTCCATTAACTGCACCCGTTGGTTTTTTATTCAAGATTATTTTACACAATTACTGACTTGGCGGTTTCGAGTGGCAGCATTCGTTAACGAATTCGTGTAGTAAGTGAAAATATTTGCAGACAAAGCAAAATTCACTTGAACCATTTGTAGTTTTTTTTTCCTTTTTCACTTCACTACGTTCGTTGTTACAGCACTTGGAGCAGTAATTATTTTTTTAAAGGTAGCGCAAGGCTTCGTGTTGCATGTAAACAAATACTCCACTGAATATGTAAACACAAATATAAAAACAAAATGTATGCACTTTCGTTTGAATTAAAGCCATCGTTGTGGGTTTTAAATGACTTTAAACAATTCTCTTGTTAATAAAAACGAAAGTCAAAAATATTTATATGCTTGTTAATACAATAAGGGTGTCCATATGACTTTGAAGATTTTCTCTATTCGCTTTCATGCCATTCGTTTTAATTGGACCTCATTTGAAATGATTTAATTTAATTTATGTTCATTAAGTTTGTTTTCATATCATAACCATTGCCATGATAATTTCGTCTACGAATGCTCCTCTTTCGACTTTATTTGCGACTATGTATAATAAATTTGAAAATAATAAACCTCATAACTATTTTCCAATTTCCCAATGCTCTATTTTAAATCGATAAACTTTTTTCTTTTGTTACGCTTCAGTTAATTTTTTCATTAGAAAAATCAATTACAATGTAATATTCAATTACTTAGTTAATGCCGGCAACAAGGCTTATTTATTTGTAAATAGAAATGACTCAAGTGTGGCAAAGGCATGTCCCAGTCATTTCATACGCCTGATCGCCAAACACACAAATTTACAAATTGTTATTTTTTTGCTCGCAAAAAGACCGATCTCGACTGTCGATTACATTTGCTCTAGTTTGTTTTGCTTTTCAATTTTCATTATATGCTTTCGTATTTTGTATTTTTTTTTTTATAATTAGTAACTTTGTTCTCAGTATTCGCTTTACTTATTAAGACTTGCCGCTAATCGTGATCATGCAAGCGAGCATAAGTAGTCGGTTGTGTAAATAAGAATAGCTCTGCCTTTGTTGTTTGACCCAGAAACCGTGGAATTTTGTACCTACTCCGTACGAGTTCATCACATTCAGTTCTTTGTCTAACTCACTTGTATACAAAGTTTAGCGATCCCAATTGCTGTTAGTTTCACAGTGGCGAGTTAATTTTCAGTAGGCAGTTAACAATGACAGTAAACTAACTGCTGCGAAATGTTTGCTCAGAGTTAGTCTTATTTATTCAAATAAAAGGAGAGCTTTCTTAAACTTCGAAACAGTTTTTAATGGATATTATCACAAAAGTTTAGTTTTAAAACGCGGTAATCAGAGAGTAACCCAAAGAAACACCAGGCGAAGCCCTTACTGGGCGCGTTTAATCTAAGAAGATACAAACTTTGCTAGTTTTAGTTAAACTCAGTTTAAACTTGAAGTAAGTTTCCTTTCAATTAAATTTGTTGCAACCAAAACGAAGTAATCAGCAAACAGCTGATAAGTTAAACTATGTTTAACCGTGCGCGATCGGCCGTTTAAACTCTGTTTAAAGTTGACAGAAAAACTGCATACTGAGTTTAAACGACAAACAGAGTTCAACTTGCACTGAAAAACTGGTGACCGGTTTTTAACGGTTTATTGCTGACTTAGATGTTAATTTAAAACGTCAGTCATTTCATTCATCACCTTATATTTTCATAAATTCATACATATGTACTATGTATGCACATACATACATACATAAATATGTAAAGTAAATTTTTTTTTATTTATTATTAAAGTAAAATAAGCTGAATAAATACCAACATAAGTGTGTACGATTGCGAAAACAAGTGCATACAAAAATCAAGGTAAATACTGATAAATTACTCTGCTTAATAGCTGACAACGAACGCGAAAGCGAGTCACTGCATTTTCAAAGCAAAGAAGAGTCGACAAAATATATATCTAGTATATTGCAAAAGCAAAAGCGGCGATTGGGCTGTCGGTGGGTCTGAAATAACGTCTCTCTCACGGAACGAATTGAGAATATCAATTAGTGATTCGTGTTGAAAAGCACGCGCTTGGCATACATATGAATTTGCCCATATGTATGTAGATCATTCATTCATACTATGTACTTATGTTATTGTATGGAAAATGTAAACAAAGCAAAATTCGCGAAAGCAAAACGCAATCAGCTGTGGCAGGCTTTTATTGCCGCCATATTGAGCGCCATATTTGTATGAGTAACTTAGCGTGGAAGTATTTCTTTGCACAACTTCTTGGCATGATTTTCTTTTATGGATATGCAGACAGACATGCATGTTCACATGCTTATAAATAAATTTCGATAGCCTCAGTGTGGTGATTTTTTTTTTACCAAAAGAAATGTTCAAACTTTATGTTTCAGTTATATGACTAAATGCATCAAATGTTCAAAAGAATGCTTTCAGGGGGACCTTTAATAAATAAGATAACTGATTAAAAATTTTGTTAACTCCAGTCGTTTAGTTTCGTCAGGTCGGCGACTTTTTCTAATCTTTTGAAATGTGAAGAAATTTTTAGTTTTCAATGAACATTATATAGTTAAGAGATTTGTAATGCTTGTTATTTTAGTTCTTACAACCAAAAACAAGAAAAACATGAATACACAAAATTCGCAAAAATAAAAGAAATAAAAAGATAAAACACGCCTGCACTATGTAAGTGAAACTTTTCTTGATTAATTTATTAAACATTCCATAATCGTGATACACAACATTCAACTGCAACTTACAAAACATAAAAGAAGATAACATACGCTGTTTTTGTAATTTAAATTATCAGATGGCTATTCAAAAAATCAGTTTAAATTAGTAAAGAGTAAGTCAGGTACGGTAAGGTGAAGAAAGTTGGCACGTAGTGAATTAAGATATGATGAGTTAATCTACTGTGGTGAGTTTAGTTCTTGCGAGATAAATATTGTGAGTTTTGGTGTGGATAATTTAGCTTTAGGGAGTTTGATTGACAGATCTAGCTGCAATCCCCAGCCATTGAAGTGTATGGTAAATCGTTTCCTGTGCCGCCAATTCCGTCTCACTCGCCAAGTATGTACTTATATTATGCAATTTACTACTTCCGATAAACAATTTTCACTTCAAAGCAGGAACTGCAATTTTTTTTTTAACCAGCTCATGCCTAATTTAACAACATATAATAAAGATAACATGAAATCGACTAAGGTGTGGGGAGTTCAATATATTTTGAGTTCAATTATGATGACCAAAAAAGACGTTCCCAAAAATTTTCCTTAGCACAATTCGACACGATTTCAGTCGCATTATAAATAATTTTTCTTTACTACCAAGGCACATTCAAAAAAAAATTTGAGCTCTATATATTTTGTTTTTGCTTTTAAAAGCTAAAATCTCAAAAATAATTTATCAACTACCTTGAATTGCACGATTTAGAAAATACAGAGGCTGCGCCTTCCGCAAACCGCTATTCGCTCTCAGCAAATTTGACAGAATCGGCTGTTTATGCTACGTCACAAAACGACGTTGGTTTTGTTTGTATGTTTGTAAGCATACAATTGTTTGTGCTTAAATTCAATGCTTAAAAGCAATTTTATATAAAATAAAGTTATTAAACATGAAGTGTGCAGTGTTAAGTGTTAAGTCGCAGAGTCTATCAATGATACGGGGCTAAAAAAGTTGCTAAAAGTGGAGCAAGTTAAGCTTCTTGTGTCTCCTAATGCTGCACTGCAGTTTTTTTTAAGGCATCCAATCAAAGACAGAGCATAAATGAAGTTATTTGAATATAAATATGTTGCATAAAGCGCCGAAATTGGTAAAAACTTTAAAATTTACAAATCATAGGAGAACCTAGCCTCACATTTTTCTTACGAATTTCTTCCGATTCTCAGTCAGTTCATGCTCATGACGTTGCACGCATTTTGCTCCACATCATTTTTCGTCGGGAAGGCGCTATGTTGTATTCTATCGTTCTTGCTTGAATTGTACTGAAAGTATTCTTATCGCAACAAAATTCAAAATTTGACAATTCAAATTAAAATAAAATATGAAAAAGTTCAAAAAAAAATTTTGCTGCGGCTACCTATTTGATGCGCCTTGTTTACTGCAGTCTGCACATTTCTAAGATGAAATACAGATATGAGCGGGAGTACTTAAAAACAAAATAAGCCTTTTTTGTATGTCCTCGAATGATGGTGATTTGCAGACAATTATTAAACAACAAATAAAATAGTAAATGAAATTTCCCAATTAATTATAAATGAGTCCATTCGCATAAAATAAAAAGCAGATCACAATGCGTCACTGCTCTACTACTATGTACTAAATAATAGCATAAAACAATTTTTCATATTTAAACTCTATTTCGCCAAAAAAAAAGGGGTTAGACTTCATATGACTTAACCACCTAAACTGCAGCGTGGGGTTCTGCTTAGGAGATGCTACGGTAAAATATGAGTTTCACTATTACCTGTTGTGAAATATTTTTAAAATTAACTCATATCGGCTTTAATTATAACTTCAAAATACAACTGGCCTTAATTGACCTTGCTAGCGATATTGCTCCCGGGTTCATCAAGTTATTACAAATAATTTTCCTGTACTTCGGTATTTAACAAACATACATAGTACATATGACCATAATCTAAGAAAATTGTAATTATTTTTCTTTACATTATCTTTTCATTCCATGCAATTTGTTTCTTCCTCAGCCGCATTATCTTTTCTTTCCATCTTACATATTTGCATTTTCTAGCTTTACTTTGTCATAATTTTACTTGTATATCAGTGCACGATGGTACTGCCGCGAACATTGTGCTAATTTTTTTTCGCTCTCTTTTCATTTTTCCGTCTGTCTTTGCATCGTCATTCGAACGCGGTAGCTTTTTGCTAGCGCGTCTGCTAATTTTATATGTAGATTTCTATGCATAAACCCACTTGAGCAATCGCATTTTATGGCAAATTTTTTCGCAAATTATTTGCAATCTACATACATTCCATTTGCATTTGCGCATATTTGCTTGCCATAAAAAGCGATAAAAACAAAAAAGAAAAAATGGTAAAGTAAAAAAAAGACAATTCGCATTTCCTTCGCTAATCGTTCAGTTATCGTCTTGTCGATTGTGCAAAAAAAAAAAAGATGAAAACAAAGTAGAAAACACTACTCACGCGTTCGACACGATTTGCGTTAGCGCGACAAGTGCGGTTATGCGGCTTTTGACATGACAACACATACTTACATACATACGTTAATTACTTTATATTTGCACTTTGTCTAATTTCAAACAACACCTTTGTGTCAGCTTTTGTCGGTCTTATTTTTAGACTCATTCACGTCACATTCAGTTCGTCATTAATTTGCTATTAAGTTTTGTAAAAATGTAACCACTCACTTTTTTAACAACCTGCCAACACAGAAGAGGCCAAGCCCACTGTGGGTACACCCTCTTACCTAAATACATACATACGAGTACATACTCTTCGAGTACATAGCTCTCACTTTGCAAGGCAATAATTATTGGCACAGAATTTACTTAAAGAAATTTTTTTTTTTTTTTTTCATTTAAAAGTGGTCTCTTTAATTATCAGCAATATTTTTAGCGCCATCTTCCGAATTTGTAAACAGTGGTTGTTAAGCCACTTTTTTCCTTAAAATACATTTATTTTTTATTACCTTTTTACACAAATTTTTGTTCATTTTGTGTTCTCATTTGTTCCGTAAATTTCGCAAGACTGATGAAAAGTGAAGTATATGTACATACATAGGTACATGTATGTTAAATAATAATGGATAATTTGTACATAAATAAGTTTTTTTTGTTGTTTTTTTACTACGACAAGGTTGAAAGTTGATGTATTTTGGAACGATTTTCCGTCGATCCTTGTCAAATTTGGTTTTGAAACAAACCGGTTTTCGAAAAATTACACTGAAGATGGCTCAACGCCGAAACCGGTTTGTTTCAAAACCAAATTTGGCAAGGATCGACGGAAAATCGTTCCAAAATACATCAAGTTTGTATATGCTGTATGTGTGAATGCTATTTGCAAGTTAGTCACAAATCGATATCGCTTATCGTCTATAAAGAGTAAGTTAACCAGCTTATAGTATTGTTACTTTTTTTTTCTTGAATTTACTCGTTACCCAAAAAACATTTTGGCGAACGTTTGAAAATTTTATACGAAATATATATGTATATATAATATAATATAATTTTGTCACATAAACTATATAGCTCCTCCTATATAGCTTCGCCTACCATTTGTGGTGTGCGTCTTTAGATTATACCACAAATGGATGGACCGACTCCGAACGGCAGATGTATTTAATGAGAAGCTTTTTCATGGCAGAAATACCCTCGGAGGTTTGCCATTGCCTGCCGAGTGGTGACCGCTTTTAGAAAAAACTTTTTCTTTGATTAAGATTTTACTTGCCCTGACAGAGATTCGAACCTCGAACTCACCGCCATATCGAGTTATAGCACGCACCGCTACCAACTCGACCACAGCGGCCACGCGATATATAAATATCGAACTGAAAAACGAACTCACTACTTGCATTGTAACAAGAGAAAAACAATTCTTAAAGTTTTCCGTCGAGAATAGGCTGGATTCGAATTCATAACAAAACGAAAATACATTAAATAATGTGGGTTCAATGGAGAACTACATAGCGGTTTTGACATTCATTATCGAAAGTGATAATTGAACACGAGATTTGTTTACCAATTATTTTCGAATTACTAACCATGCTTAGTGTTCGTTGGGCTAGTTTAATACCTTCTATATTGCCTGCACTAAGAGGAGGTGAATCTAAACACATTCTGCTTTGTTGTACATTTCCGGGTTGACAACGGTACATTTTCTAAATATAAACTACTACCGTGTATTGATCGCTGATTTTTTTTTTATTCTGAAGCCCCATGAGAGGTTGATAAAACATTGCATATAAGAGATTCGATTCGTCGGCGGAGATTGTCGAATTTTTCAGCACACTAACTTGAAAGCCTGCTTAAAAGTTAGAAACCGTTTTGCAGACAACTGAAGTATTATTTTTTGCATGGAAACTTTGCAGCAGATATATCTTCCTTGATATCGAGAGGGTTATAAAAAACTAGAGCTATTGGTTAGGCTTGAAATAGTATTCGATTTAATATTTATCTGGACATGCTCAGAGACAACCGTGGCAGTAAAGTAGAATAACTATTCCTTCCAAAGTTCCTACACATTATTTTAAAAGAAAATTTTCTGAAACTATGTTGAACATTCAATGATTTTGAACTCTAACTACTTCCTTAGATACATCGGTAGCATTTCACTTTTGATCTGTGACCGGATAAAGTACTTGGTTGTAATAATAGGTTGCTCTGCAAGGTTGCCGTGGAGACATTATCAAGAATTGCGACCTCGATAAAAATTAATAATGGTTAGTTCTTATCTAGGAAAGTTCCGTCATTAAACAAACAACTTGCGTGTGAGAAATCCCTATTGAGTGTTTTAAATATAAGCCATTTATCTGTTTCGAGACTCAGCGGTATAGTAGTAACAAAAGTTTTTTTAAATAAAACAAAAACGGATATCAATGAAATTCTTTATTCTTGCGAAAGTATATTTGATGCCATTATGTATGAAAATCGAATTATTTTGTATGGCCACCACGGGCACGCTTGCAGAAGTCCAGACGCTGAACCCAATTTTCGACAGTTTTCAAGCATAAATCAGTGATACTGCTGTAATTTCACATTCGATATTCGTACGAAGTTCATCAATCGTCGCTGGCTCGTTGGCATAGACCATAGACTTGATGTAGCCCCACAGGAAATAGTCTAACGGATGTTAAGTCGCACGACCGAGGCGGCCAATTGACTGGGCCATTTCGTGAGATAACACGTTCACCAAACTTGGTTCTCAATAAATCAATTGTGGCATTCGCTGTGTGGCTTGTGGCGCCGTCCTGTTGAAACCACATATTGTCCAAGTCCATATCATCCAATTCGGGCAAAAAATATTCGGTTATCATTGAGCGGTAGCGATTCCCATTCACAGTAACGTGCCGGTCTTGATCATCACGGAAGAAGTACGGCCCAATGACGCCGCCGGCCCATAAACCGCACCAAACCGTAATTTTTTCGGGATGCAATGGTAACTCTTTGAGTACGTGTGGGTTGCTGTGTAACCAATAACGCATATTTTGCTTATTGACGAAGCCATTCAGCCAGAAATGAGCCTCATCATAAATTGCACGTAGCGCTCTTAAAGTTGAGGCCACTGACTCCGAATTTCGGTAGTAAATTTTAATAATTTCCACTCGTTGTTGGATCATATATCTTTCCATGATGAAATGGCAAACCCTTTACATACCTGACGAACTGACAAAATACGAGTACTTTACACTTGAGATTACTACTCCGATCATATAGAGGTTGAATTTTTTTTCTTTGCTGTCCAACTTTTGCGGGGCTTAGATTTAGAAATCTGGGATATCATTTCTTTAAAAGCCCATTCATTATATGGATTTTGAGTCAAGCAAATAGAAGAGTGCGATGAAAAAAATTTAATTTTTTTGGATTCCACCACTACTAGAAGCCGAACTGCTTTAAATTCCAGTCACCAAAACACATCGAAAATTTTTTTACATACTCGTACACATCTCGCATTGGCCGTATCATTTTACTCAAGGTCTGTCTGTTTATCGTCGCAATTTGGCAAAACAGCAAAATTTCAACAAATTAAAATTTTAATTACAATCAATTACTGCTTGCCACACAACTTCGCAATCCATTAATTTCGCTTTGTTGCAAATTTGTTTCTGTATGAATTACAAAAATTGATTTTTTTCCTTCTTTCAGCAGTTTTCGTCAGCGCGCCACAACGCTTTTGAACGTTTTGCATTTCTGAAACAAAAAACTGCAACATGTCGGCAGCAGTTGCAACAGCAGCAAAAACAACAACAAAAAATGTAAACAATGCAAACTCGCCAACAATCAAAAACAACAACAACAACAATACAACTAAAACAGCAGCGAAAGTTTCAACACCTAGCAGCGATACGGCGAGCAAAGTAAACAAAAGCAACAATAATAATAATCAGAAATCAAATGCTGCCAACACAATCAGCAGCAGCAGCGGCGGCGGCGGCGGCGTCAGCGGCAGCAACGACAATAACGACAACAAACAACAGCGCCTCAAATACATTGCGAATGTAGTGCGCGCTCTAGTGACGTCACGGAAACCACCGTGCAAACTACGCGAAGTACTACGCGAGTATCCAGAAATCGAAGGTGAACCATTGAATTTTCGCAAATACGGCTATCCAACGGCCAGAGATCTGTTGAAGGCAACTGGCGAATTTACTTTTATGCAATATGGCGAAGAGGTGAGTAGTGAGCGTAAAATTTGTGCAAAAATTTAACGAATGAGCAATTAATTGAGATCAGCTTGATGATAGGTTCATGTTTTCTGTTTTAAATAATAATTTTATCACGAACAATTTGCTGTCTCATGTGTTCCTTGTGTGAGCCACATCGAACTATACTTTTTTTTTTTGCCAATTACTCGACTCCAGTGCAAGTTTACTTTAAGACAACGTTTCTCGTCTTAAAATAAAAATTATTTTATTCCTTAATAATTTACAATTTTATTGAGCTCAAGGCCAGTTTATGGAAGATTTTTGTTAAAAAAAACAACAACAGTTTTTAATGGTAGAATTTATAGTACTATTTCGGAAATCACCACGTTTCCTCATCAGACTTCTTTTTATACCCGCGCACTTGTGTACAAGGGTATTATAACTTTATTCACATAACGGTTGCTTGTAACAGCATAACGAAATCAAGATAGATATAGACATATACATATATACCAAAATGCTCAGAATGAAAAGAGAAGTCGACAGTCCGTCCGTCCGTCCGTGCAGACGATAACTTGAGTAAAAATTGAGATATCTCAATAAAACTTGGTAGGTAGATTGTCTTTGACCCAGAGCAGGTTGGTATTGAAAATGGGAAAAATCGGACAGTAACCACGTCCACCTCCCATATAACGGCAATTGTCGAAAATGCAAAAATTGCTATATTTCAGTAGCTATGGAACCTAATATGCTCAAATTTGGTATGCATTGTTGTATTCGAGCAGAAAATCCGACTGTATCAAAATTGTCTACAGGGGGTGTGACACCGCCCACTTTTGAGTTTATTTGTATGAATATCTCTGGAACCACCCACTCGATTTTACACGTATGTACACGTATTACACTATGCCTATTTAAGCGATATTTGGAAAATTATCAAAATCTGACCATAACCACGCCCACCTGTCATATAACGGTAATTTTTCGAAAATACTTAAAATCGAACATTTCAATAAATGTTGAAGGGAAATATCTTAAGTTTAGTATGTGGTATTGTATTGCAGCCAGAAATCCGACTACGAGTATATGAGATCATATGTATGTATGTATATGTCTGGAATTACTTTATCGATTTCGTCTAAGCTGGGCACACATGTTAGATTATACCTAGTTAATTAAAAAATTTAGCTGAAAGCGTGCGCCGCGTATATAAAGTTCGATCGAACTTAGCCACTTCTTTACTTGTTTTTTTATTAAATTAATTAAATTTATTTTTCATAACCACTACTCCCAGGCTTTGAACCCGGGAGCTCGGAGTCGCAGAGCCAATACGCTTCTTATTGTGCTACGCTAGCCGAGTTGGCTATTGTGTTTATTTCATCTTCCTTAAACAAACCAACTACAAACAAGAGCAACTGATCTGCCGCTATTTAACTTGTTTGTGTGGTTGTTGTTTGTGTTTTATTTGCAAAATCTGTATTTAAGTTATTTACTTTATATTAGAATGCATTTCTGTATGAATGCATTCCTTAACTATTTTCAAATATCTGCATTTTTAATGATTCAAAAAGGATTATAATCAAAAAAATTTTAATGAATTTTCAATTAATATCCTTCCTTTAAGGCGACTCACTTATTCCTTTAATACATTTTTATTTTATTGCTCGTTTCATAGTTATGCACAAATTTGCACACCCTGTTCCGACCACTTTTGTTCTCATGTAAATTGTAAAAATTTCGTCTCTTTAGCCATATTTTCTTTGCTTTCCTGCATTGCGCTACACGTTCTTATTACAGTGCAACCTCAAGACGCAGCCAGTTTGTCTGTGCCGTTTTCTTCGGAAGTTGTCTAAAAATACTTGGTTCTAGTGCAACGAACTTTGGCCCCTGAAAAGTAAAGAAATATTTACATAAGTTTTACTATAAGTGCATTCACCAAAAAAATATATGAAATTGGAGTAATTAAACTTAGAAATAAATAGGAGATAATTTTATTAAGCAGCTGAAAAACTATTTGTTTATTTCATTAAACAAAAATGTAACAGCTGGCAGTGAACACTATTTAAGGCCAATTACAAAACAAAAACACACTTGCATGTGTATGTACGTATGTAAGTTGAAAAGTGTTGTAAAAATATCTATCGCATTAAATCAGAGAGGATGAGAGCTTTTAGTTCTGTTTTTTTTTTTATTATTTTTTTTTTACTCACTACTGATCAGCGATCAATTTCGATGTTCATTGCGCTCGCCGTTCTCCGAGTAGCGTTCTCATTTTCTTATTGAAATAGTTTTTACTCTCCCCTCTCGCATTCCAGCAAATCTTTATTCTCATAATTTTTCTCTTTATTTCTCACAGACATACATAAATGCCGCACCTAGCCAAAAATCGGCACACATCTCGTCGATGGTAAGACAACAGAAGGCGAGCAAATCGACACGGATCACAGTTGCAGCACAAGTGAGACAACCGAAGCGCTCCGATCAGAGTTGGAACAAGAGTAGCTACTCATCAAACGTCTTCCAGCGTTTGCCAGCGACGGTTCAGCGACAGCAGCAGAATTGGCGCAGTAACGCGAACACTGGAGCAACGGCAAGGGTTGGTGATCGCAACAATAACAATAGCCAACAGCAAAATAATAACCGCAGCGCTCAACAGCAGCAGCCACAACAACAACAACAACAACAAAGAGAGAAAATACAGCCGCCCAAGCAAACGCAGCCAGCGAAATCGACACAGAAGCCTCAGCAGCAACAGCAACCACAAAAATCTCAACAGCAGCAGCAGCAACAACAGCAGTCCTTGCAGCGTCAGAAGTCGGTTAGTTCGACAGATAAAGCAGCTGTTGGCGGTGGTGGTGGCGAAAAGAGAGATCTGCGCGAAATGTTGAACGCAAAGGCGGCACAAAAGCAAGCCAATGGCGGCACAGCTAACAATGGCAATAAGGTGTCCGCCGAAACCGATTTACGCGAACGATTAAATGCCAACCGCCAACAACAGCAGCAGCAGCAACAGCAACAACTGCAGCAACAACAACAGCAGCAACAACAACAACAGCAGCAGTCCCAGTCCCAGTCCCAACAATCACAACAAAAACAGCAGTCATCGGCCGAACAGCAAAAATCATCGCCACGTCCCATTTTAGGTCAGAACAACAATTCCGCAATAGCGATTGCTTCGACCTTGATTTTGGCGCAGCGTGAACAAAAATTGCAAGAGCAACATCAGCAACAGCGCGCACAGCTGTTGGCGGCGCAGCAGTTACGTCAGCAGCAGCAACAACAACAGCAACAGCTGATACAGCAGAATTTGCTGAAGCAACAACAATTACAACTACAAGCACAACAACAGCTGCAGGCGCAGCAGCAATTGCAGGCAAAACAACAACAACAGCAGCAGCAGCAGCAATCAAGGCAGGTGCGACAAATCACGAGTGGTGTTAGTGCGAAGGCGAGCGGCGTCGGGGGCATTGGTTCGGTGCAAGATCGCTTGCGTATACGTATTAATAATAATAATAGTCTGAATGGAAATAGTGCTGCGGCATCGTCAAATGGCAGCAATACGCCAGATACATCACCAGCGCTATCGTCAGCCGGCTCCGACAAGCTGGCGACGGGTGGCAGTCCATTCCCTATTTCGCCGGCAATGCAACAGCTGCAGCAGCAACAGCAACCACAATTTCATAATCAGCGCTTCTTAGTGAAACAACAACAGCAGCAGCAGCAGCAACAACAACAACAACAGCAACAGCAGTTTGGCGAGCTTAATGGCCAGGTAAGAGACAGAAATACATACATGTTTGCATCTCCTGCATTTTCACCCCACTCCATCCATTCTCTCTTATTGCAGCACGTCATACCGCCACGCGTTTTCCAATTCAACCCCAAACTCGATCCTATCACATCGCTGTCGCAATATTGTGTGGTACGCCGTTATGCGCCTCCTGCTTTCAGCGCTATACGTTCGAAATTCTCACGCCTCTATCAGTGTCGTGTCAACGTGAATGGCACAATCTTCTCAACATACCCCAATGAATATTTGCACGAACATCTGGCGCAAATTTCATGTGCGCAAAAGGCCATAGAGCAGTTGAAATTACAAGAAGCACGACGTCCCTTGCCCTTGTTCTCGGATGGTGATGTCGATCTCATTGATAAACTCTACAATGAATTGCAACAACATCCACATGGTATATTTGCTAAAAATATACCAGAGATGTTTGAGGAAGCATACCAGCAGGCATTGCCCGAACACTGGTGGACATTGGTGCAGACGTCTCCCAGATTCACTACAGAATCGGCGACTAATAATGCTGTGATTGTGTTTGCTAATGAGGACGCGGAAAAAGACAAAGGTAGGTAGTATAAAGTTTTAGTGACTAATTAATCCATTTGAGTACACAGTAAAGTTTTGATAAAACGCGATGTGGTATATTTGTTGTTGTAAGCGCGCGAAAACATTCCGAAAAAAATCGATTGAATTGAAAATTCTTAGCCCAATGTAAAAGCAAGTTGATCCGTTTTCGTAAAGCTGGCTGTTATGACAAAGTAAATACTTTAAATTAATTCGCTGAAGTGAAAAGCTGGTAAGGCGGTAGTTACTCAAATGCTAGATTTTGATGCAAGATGAAGGAAGATGTAAAATTACTTAATTGTTTTTTCTCACTTAGGGCCAGTTTATCAGTGCAAGTCGAACTCTGTTTGTCGTTTAAACTAAGTTTAAACGGCCGATTGTGCTCGGTTAAACTTAGTTTAACTTATCAGCTGTGTGCTGACTACTTCGTTATGGTTGCAACAAATTTTATTGAGCGCAAGGAAATTAAGTTTGCATTTAAACCGAGTTTAAACCAGCACTGAAAAACTGGACCTTGGAATATGTGATACAGTTTACTTAACGGCTTTCCAATCTTAGCAGACTTTTATTGCCACGTTACGAAATTTAAATTTAACGGTACATATGTTTGTAAAAATTTAAATTTGAAAGATACAAAAAAATCCAAAAAGTTTCGTTTTTATAATTCCTTAAAATTAAAAGCAAAACAGAATATAGAAAAATTAAATTTCGTTGATTTTTCTAATTTTTGTTTTAAATTTTTTTTTTTTCAAAAAATCTGATATCACAAAATATTTGAGATATACATTTTCAATTAAAATACTTAAAAATTTTACGAAATTGAATTAATTTTTAAGCAAATTTTGATCTCATATCGCAGGATATTATTCCATATAACTTTTTCCTTCCTAACAAATGAAACGAAATTTAATTGACATTTAGTTAGATTTTTATCCCAAATTTTTACTATATTTAATTAATAAAATTGGAAATCATAAAATATATCTTTCGTTTGGTATCTCGCGATAACATATCAGACAATTTAATTCATTTTTGAATGGTAATAATGTTTGCTTTAAGATCAAAGTGTAGGGTGTTTTTTTTTTAGACGTGTGGTTGTCAATGAGGCAATACTTTTTTCAGACAGCTGTTTCATGATTTATACTTAGATTAGTTTGCCATTTCAAGATGCCTTGGAAGAGAATGTTCAGCGCGTTATTGCGAAAACTTAATTCATTACCCTGACACTTATTTGCCCATTTATGTATATGTGGCGATCCATCAACGCCGCAATATATTAAGTTCGAAATCCAAAAAAAAAAAATTGGTAACATACGGCCCCAATTGCTACAAAAAGTGGTCAAAAATGGGGCTTCCTGGCGGGAATTTATTCGAGCCAGCCGCGGCGGTCATTTGCCCGATATCATTTTAAAAACATAGTATTAAATTATATACGTTTTATTTCTTCTTAAGAAATACATGTCTAACAAAAACACCCTTTATCATATGTTGCTGGGTTGCAACCTAACTGAGTTCATTCCAATAGCAACCATTTTCTCTTATTGGTTTGAAAAATACTATCTAATTAGACACCACTTATTTGATTATAAAGAATTCCAATTGAAAAAAAACTGGTTTTTTAAGCAGTCCAATTGGCCTTTGAAAACAAACGAGGCATCGCGTTAAATGTCAAATTTGCCAACTGTAAAAATTCGCTTATCGCGGGAACGAATTGATTTCTGTTTTTTTTTTTATCGACTTCTGCAAATCAATCAAATAATGCAATAGTTTCCTTCCTCCCAAACAGTTGGCGCAACTGGTGAAATCATACAAATGGACGGCATTGCTTTGCCATGGAAGCAAAAATATTGGCAATTATACATTACGTATTGTGCTTCGACAGTGGATGTGTGGGCGCGCCTCTTCGGCAAGGAGTATAGCGAACGTTTCGATAGTGTTATGAGTGAGATCGATGTGTACATGTCCACGCAAAAGACACGTCCACTTTCGCTTGCCTGCAAAAACATCTACTTGGTGTGCATCAACGAATGCTGGCATCGTGTGCGCGTCGAGGAGTTGGACAAACCGAATGCGACAGCGCGTTGTTTCTTCATTGACTATGGCGACAGCGATTGGGTGACTGTGAGTGAGTTGTACATCTGTGAGGCGCAATTTTTACGCCTACCCGCACAAGCAGTTCCTTTATCATTGTTCGGCTTGGAAGATTTCGCTGGTAATCCAAATGCGCGTCGACACTTGGATACGATGTTGTCAAGCAAATCGGTGGTCGGTGAGATTTTGACCAAGGAGAGTGATTTCTATAATGCAGAATCAAGCGCTTGTGGTAAAATACAAGTTGTGATGTACGATACATCAACCGAAGAAGATGTGAATTTGAATCCGTTGTTGCTGAGCAAGATATGCGATGACACACCGCCGCCGGAGATTAAACACAAAGGTGCCACCAATGTGCTGGTATCGCATGTGAGCGATGATGGTAGTTTGTACTTGCAAATACTCAATACTGATTTTAAATACGTGCAGGTATGATTGCGTTCATTTCACGGCTTATGGTCAAATAATTTTAACGACATTTTTCTTTTAATTTTTTTGTTTGCTTTTAGAAATTAATTCAACAACTCATTGAATCGAAATTCAAACGCGAACAACACAAGATCAGCGCCCACGATTTGAAGCGTTCCAATCTCTTCTTGATTTGTGACGACACAAATGGCGGCGACACGCAATGGTATCGTGGCGCGCTTACAGACTCGCCAAACTTACGCACCGAGGGCGAGGAGTTCGATATTTTCTATGTAGATCATGGCGTAACGCGACGCACGCACATTTCAAAGATTTTCCGCTTGGAATCCTTGAGCACTGCGTTGAACAAATTTCCACGGCAGGCGATTTGTGCGCGACTACACAACATACCGCCAATTGCGAAGAGTATCGTGGGACGCATGCGCGCTTTGTTGCCATCTAATTGTGCTGCTTTTGTAAGATAATGCTATGAGTAAAATAATGTTTGAAAATATTTATTTCATTTCATTTGACATAGGTAAAAATGAATAAACCTGGCAAAATTCCGTATGTAACGGTTTACCGACGACACGAAAGTTCCGATATGTTGTGCAATATAAACGAGGATATACGCATGGAAGCCGAATTGGAGTGGTAGTTATTCTTTTATTATAATTAATTTCTAATGGCTGCTCCAAAAAAAAAATATTCTTATATATATTTATTTTTGTTTCTACTCAGTTCTACCGCTTCAAATGGCGAAGACGATGAGTTGCCAGTGAATGGTAAACTCTATGGTCTACCTAAAAACGGTAGTGGCGGTAGTTTGAATTCACCCACAACTCAACAAACATTTGTCGAAATGACACGCGGGTTAACCATCACTTCTTCCGTGCCAAATTCACCACAAAAGGTAGCTGAGCTGCCAAAATTGAAAAATTACGATACAATACCGCGTGATCCAAACGAATTTTTGGAAGTGCGCGTCACTATGTCGGCGAATCCTTCCAATTTTACGGTGAGTTTATTTCATATGGCAGCTTGGACTACTCACATTTGCTGAACTAATGATAACAAACTAGCGTTTATCACCTTACCAACTCCCTGTAGTTAAATGTGGCCCTATTGAGGAAGACAGTAGGTGTCCGGTCAGACGTTGTTGAGCTCGAAATTGTATACGTAGTTTTTACAAGTAGAACCCCTTTCTTTTGCTGTCTGGCAGAATATCACTCTTATGATGGCAGGTAACTTCAGCAAGCCAAATAATCGCGGTGGTATCGTTTGTTTGACCAGATAGATATTTAGGCATTCATCACAGTTACCTTCGATAGTTTTCTAAAATTGTTTATAATCAAGGAAGCCTGGGTTATTATTGAAATATACCCGAAATGTCTGCGCGTTTAAACGGCGGTGCTAGTTAAAGAAGTCGTCCATTTTTCCTGTCCAATCCAAAACATTCAAGGCCAGCAAATACCGACAAGTGATTATTGTGGTCAAATTACCAATCATGTCAAAGAAAGACGTTTTGCTGTCTCGTGAAACCTACGTCGAGTTGGCTTAAATAAAGTGTGATTTACGCCTATCTACCCAGAATTAACCCAGGCTTTTAAAAAACATATCTTGATCCCGAGATGTATCCTAAAATTCATAGAGGCTCGGGTTGGTTGAGGTGCTGTAAGGGAGTTAGGGCTTAATCATGATACAAATATTTTTTGAGGTAGTTTCACTTTTAATTTTTTGACAGAAACAGTGTTCGACGGCAGGCGACCGACCAATATTGCCACTACTTTGAAATATACTTTCCAGATTTTATTTTTAATTTTATTATATTTCAAACACAAATTGCGTAAATTTTACATGTTTATGTATGTGCATATTTTTCCATAATTGGATGTCTATTTTTTTTTACCGATGCAGAAGAATTTTATTGAAGAATGTAAATGTACAGTTTGTGGCTTATTCTTTAAACCGAACCTACACAGTTACGTGTATTTAATGCTGTACTATAAGTTCTAATAGACATAAAAAAAAAGGTCTAGTGGGGTTAAATCAAGCCCTATTATATGTCGTATGTTACATTTGAAGACTTAGGAAATCGCAGTTGCAGTTTGGAACTCAATTTCTCAAAAAAGGACAATAGATTTTTTCCAAAGCCTCGAAAAAATTACTTGTTCACCAAAAACTTAAACTGTTTAATTGTTTTTGTTTATTTTTAATTACCTTCGAATTTATGAAGGATTTTTTTCAGTAAAATTTTGTCGTATGTTATATCATTGTGTATAACAACAAGTGAGATATCTTATTTGTCAGTTGCTTTTGACAGGATACCTAAGATGGCGTTTGACAGGGTACCTAAGCTGGCCGCCAATATGTCGACAATTACGAATGGCCCGAAGTTGGTAAAAGCTGATCTGAAAATATTTTGGGGGGGTTTTCAATATTTTAGGATATTTTACATATTTTGAGATATTCGATTATTATCCATTATAAACATAGATATAATAATATTGGGTAAAATGTTGAATGCATTTTTATAAAGCCATCGATAGCACAATATATCTTTTTTTTAGGTCGCAGCGCTACTATGCCCTGATAATAATAATAATAATAATAGGCTATGATATAATTTGAATCAGTAGAATCATAAAACGTCAGGGGTTTAAAGTGCTTCATCGATTCTCCTCTTTTTCTTTGCCAAAATATCTAGGTCACTAGTAACCTCAATATCTCGAGATACGTCTTCAATCTCCGTAAAATAGAAAAGGACCGTTCACTCGGAGCCACCGTGACTGGCAACGTAACATTGATTTGAAAAATTCGGTAAATGTGTTTGTAAAATTGCATATTACGAAGGCGGTTTGATAAGTCATTAACTTTTAGAATAAAATATACTTTTTTGGCAGAAAAGCATTCTTTGTATTCCAGTTACTGGGTAAAAATTTTTAATTTTTTTGTCTAGAGTGAGTTTTTGTGTGTGCTACGAATTTGAAAACACGGTTGAAATTTTCTGAGACTACCGATTTTTTGGGGGGAATCCAGACACCTAGAACCCCTCCCCTGTATCCGTCCCTGCATTCGGGTAAAATATACGAGGAACGCCAGGGTTGCGAATTTACTTTGCAAAAACAGGTGATCTCAGCTGTTCCAAATTTTGACGTTTATCGAAAAGATATCTCACTTGTTATTATACACAATGTGTTATATTTAGCAACAGTTTTGTAGGAAATGACAAAATGTCATACAAATTATACTCAGTATGTATGTATATCAAAAACTAAATAAGAAATGAAAAAACGTATTACCCATTTGAAACGGCTTTATAAATGAAGAGTAACTGCATTATTAACTTTATTTGCAACATTTAATTATCAGTGCGACAATATGAAAAAATTTTACAGAATTTACGACTCAATTTTTGAGATCTTAAAAGGTAATTTAGCATTTGACAATATTTTCCAATTGTTTAAAGCACGTAATTTATATTAAGAAATATCGTACATAAAAAATGTTTGTGACATTCGACAAAATTGGACGAAATGGCTTCGACCTTGTAGTTGCGACAAGTTTTTACTCAATATTTCGGAAACTCAGAGAAATCCAAAAACTGATAACGTCATTTGAAAAATCTTTATTAGTTTAGTATAACTGCATTATTAGCTCAAATTGGCATAATTTTTGCAAAACGATAGTTATTTATCTAGGCGACGATATGTACATACAATAGGCAAGTAATTTTAGAATCGTCTCATGTACATACATACATACATATGTAAATGCAGCTTTGCACATATTCAAATTTTGTTTCTGTTGACTTTGTTTTTCTTAATGTGAAAAAATAGAGGCCTTTTTTAATAAGGAATTGGTAGCACGAAAATCCGGAACTCTGTTTCTGTCAAATGGTTAATATGGCGTCTGAAATGAGAGAGTGAAACTACGTCTAAAAATAATTGTATCATGGGGCTTAATATACCTGCCGGTCGAAGTGCACACTTTATTTCTCTATCTAGCTATGTGGAGTTCTAACAAAACACACGTTATTTTGGACCTTGGTTAGCTGAGTTTGACGATAAAAATTAAATGGACACTCAAACAAAATCGTTGTTAATTCGCAGCTATTCAGTCGTTGATAGGAATGTCGTTAATAACTTCGATAACGCGATAATGTTGAAAAATATTCTTATATATTTTCAGATTCAACCCTATAAAGACTATCCACACCTTCGTGATTTAATGAAGGAATTGCAGGAGTACTGTGAGAATAATGATGAATTTATACCGGCTGATATGGTGGAGATAGGACAGGCATATGCGGCCAAGAATCCTGATGGTTTCTATCATCGGTAAGTTCCATGAATAAAGTTGTTAACTCGTATTTTTTTTTTTAATTTTCGGCTGAACATCTAATTAAACAATTGTGCTATCTCAATTGTAATGTTAATTTAATTTTGTTCCTAAAAAAAAAAATTTCTCCAATCTCTTGCATGTACAGCGTTGTTGTGGTGAATACCTACAATGGTGATATGATACACGTTTGTTTCTGTGATTTCGGTGATATAGCTATATTGCGTAGCGATCAATTGAAAATATTATCAGCCAAATATCGTCAATTACCAAAAATGTCGATACAAGCTAAATTGCATGGTAAGTAAACCAAAAATAAAAATACAAAGTCTTCAATAAGAAATTGATTAATTTTCATATTCACAACACAACAGGCATTGCCGCCACACATGGCGACTGGAGTCTGGAAGATTGTCTACGCTTCCGTCAACTAACAGTCGGACAAAAATTTGTAGCGTCCATAAAACATGTTACATACGATAAATTAGGTTCATCTGACACACCAATACTCGAGCTGGAATTGATTGATGTGACAACAGATGAAGATGTTTATATACATGAGGTATTGTTGCAGGAACAGCGTGCAGTTAAGCGTGGTGAGAATGCGGGTAAATGAAATGAAAGCAAACAGCAAGACAAGTTGTCAATAAATATGCAACACACGTACATACATACATACAGACTCGAGGACTAAAATGAGGAGCGAAAAGCGCTCTAGCTTAACTATTTTCTAGATTGTAGCGTAGGTTAGAAAAGGGAGTTTTTTTTTTTTAATTGCCACCTTTGTAGGCGCTTCGATTTGTGCGGACACTTTTTGGTTTTATCAATTTGAAAGAAAGTTTTCATTGAGCTGATATCATAGCCGAAAAACGATTTGCAAGTTGAATTTTTCAACAAAAAAAAAAAACAAAAGTAAGAAAATAGATTTGTAAGATTTGCGCTCGGTTAATTAAAAAGGAAATGTGAATTTTTTTTTAGTGACCAAAGTGCATTGATTTGCGAAAGCAATTTGAAATTGCTCATTTTACTAACAATGCGTTAAGGTGTTTTATTGTTTTTTTCTGATTATTTTTCCCAAAATTACGCGCTGTAATTATGCTGTTAAAATAATTATCGTTATCTTTTTTCATTCGTTGAATTAATGCCATTAATTTTTTTTTTTTTACTGAAAAGCATCGCACTATAAAATTTAAATATCAATGTTAACTTATAATATTTATTTTGAGCGTGAAAATCACATTCCGTGCATTAATTCTCATACACTTTAGACATTTTCACGTTTCGATGACATTTTTTTTTTATTATTAAGCTTAGGTGTTTTAGCTGTTAACTATTCCTCAGCGTTGAATTTTACTAACGAAAGTAATTTTTGTTTATTAAACTGAAATTAAACTAATTATCAAATTACGAAAAAGAAACTCTTCGACAGTTATGCGTGATTTTAGTAAGCATACGAAGATATATATTTACTACTTATTGTTTTACTTTTTTAAATGTTTATAACAAAGTAATTTAATATTTAAATTATTATTTATGTTATTTTACGTAATATGTATACATACGTATTACTAAAAATTTAAACATTGCAAAGTGAAAAATGTAAAAATGAAAAAATTTTTAAAATAAAACATAGTATGTAAAAGAGAAATATCGAAATAAAACATGTACACTCAGTAAGGGTCAATATAACAGCGCAGGCTTAAAGTTGCCTATCCAAGAAGACCTCAAGCGCCTAATATTGGCCGTTAAAGAAGACATAAAATGCATGTATTTTTTGTACTGTGCACTAGATTGACAAGCTCTTAAGGCTTACTAAAGTGCTAAGGAGTGCTTAAGCCTGCTCTGTAATATTGGCGCTAGGACCAACTGATATTATTTGTTTTGTTTTGCTTAAAACGAGTGACTACAAATAAGTTATTTAGCTAAATGAAATTATTTGCTAAAAGGAATAATATAAAAGTAACGGTTTACTTATGTATAAAGCTAGATAATCAGTTAAAAAATAAAAAAAAAATAAAAATTTTGAAATTGAACGAACGAAAAAAAAAACCGAAAATACTTAACCTTAAAGAAAAACTATAAAACTACAATTGAAACAGAAACAAAAAGCCCCCAAAAAAATATATATGTATGTACATTAATCCACATAGCTACTCTTTCATATTAAATATACAGTTATTTTTATGTGTTTGAGCAAACAAGTTGAACAAAATGTGATTAAAATTAAACTTAAATTTACAAAGACAGCAAGTAGTAACTTGACACAACTAAAATGTTCGCGAAAGTCGAATAAAATTTGTAAAAGAAAACTATTACCGAAAAGAACAAAATAAATCACAAAAGAAGTAATTTAAAAAAAGTTCCCATAGATGTTAGTTTTAACACAGTAAGCATTCAAATTAGTTTTGTCAACCAGCAATGGAGAGGTGAACTACAATTGCATTCATTTACGATTTTTCAATTTTTCTTACGCAAATCTGTTGGTTCTTTTATATTAATTATGCACCACAGTTGTGTGCTTATCATTGCGTGAAAATCAAAATCCAAGATTGTATAAAAACTTATTCAAAACAACTTGTATAATATAATTTTATTTTCACATAGCTTTTTTTTGGACTTTTATTCGGCTTTTTTTTTTTTTGCTCAACTCACGTGAAATTCTTCAAAATGCAAATTACCCAATATTCTGGCCGTATGCGGAAATGCATCGAGTCAAAACATCAGTTTCTTTGTATGCACATTATATGTAAGTCATACATAGTCGATACTGATGCTTTGGCTTGATGCGTTACCGATTAAGGTCACTTGCTTAGTATGTAAGCTTCAAAATCAATACATATGTGCGTGTATGTTACATACATTCATAAACAATATCGAATTATTAACAGAAAAAACCACAGCTATTATATCCATAGATATATGTACATATATACATACATACATATATATACATAAAGCATATATGTACTCCCCAAACACATACCTACATACATATTCTATGTAAATGCAATAAAATGAATGTGAAATTGCAAATTCAGCAATAGATGGTATATTTTTTTCTTATTTAACTATTTGTTGTATATTGTTGATGTATGATTTTCGATGCAGGCATCCTTGTTAGAACTTGTTAGAACAGGTGTCAAAAGCATTTTTTTTTTTTCATCGGCCTTCTTACAACACATTAATAACTATAGGGCAAGCCATCCACAAAAAGATTGCACTGACGATACACTGATGTCAAAAGGCAACAAATTTATTTATTTATTGAGTCTCTATTGAACATATAAAAGTTTCCTTACAGACTATTAACAATATAATGCTTAATAACTAAGAAAAAATAAATTTCAAAATCTAAAAAATTGAATCCAAAAGATTTTTGAAAATATTTTTTGAATAATGAAAATCTAATAATACCTTGTTCGTTCGTTCAAATTTATTAAAAGTAGGCGTGAACTATACGAAGGTACTGGTTCCGAAAAATTTAAAGAGCGTAAAGCAAACTCAACGAATACTTTTTGGATAAGATTGGGGGTGTCCGGCAGCCTAAGTGGGGTTAGGTCGCCGAAAAAACAGTCCTTGGTCGCATGAAATCCGAGTCACTTCGGTAGCGTATAACCGACTGTTGTGGAAGTGGGAGAGGGAGAGGGAGCACCTGAAGTCCTGCAACCTCGGTGCCGGAGTGGGCAAATTATGGTCGACCGTGAGATCCCTGTCCAACCCGACGAGGCGTGATGATCGAACAGAAATCTCCTTTGGAGACCACGCCTCGTCGGACCCGAAGCGATGCGCGAACTATTTTAGTCGACAATTAACATTGCATCCTTCGGCCGACAGAACCAAACGGTCAGGCACCAGAAGGCTGCGCAAGTCAACACCAAGCGCACCAATTGTCCTCTCTACCACTGAGGTTAAGGAAGCCATCGGGAAGGCGAAGGCCTCCAAATCCATTGGCCCAGACGGGTTAAGTATGTTGATGCTGAAAAAATTGGGCACCGCGGGAGTAGCATATCTCACCAGGGTCCTCAATCTGTCACTATGCACCTCGGTCATTCCAGATATCTGGAAGACCAGTAGGGTGATACCACTGCTGAAACCAGGGAAACCGGCCGGCCGAGGCGAGTCCTATCGGCCGATCTCCCTGCTTTCTCCAGTGGTTAAGACACTTGAGGCCCTGCTGCTCCCGCATTTCAACCACCACCTCAGCCCGGCGAAGCATCAACACGGCTTCCGGAAAGTGCATAGCACCACAACGGCACTTAACGCTATAAACACTCAGGTTAATCGTGGTCTCAACGGCAACCGCCCCTGTGAGAGAACCGTCCTCGTGGCTTTGGACTTGTCGAAGGCCTTCGACACAGTCAGCCACTCCATCTTGCTGAAGGACGTTGAGTCCTCAGCTCTCCCAGTGGCGTTGAAGCGATGGACCGCGAACTACCTGTGTGGTCGTCAAGCGTCGGTGTGCTACCGTGACTCAGTGTCAAAAGCGAGAAGAATTAAGCGTGGTACCCCCTACCCCTACAGGGTGGCGTCCTATCCCCCCTATTATTCAACTTCTACATCTCGCGACTCCCTTTCCCGCCAGAGGGAGTCACACTGGTCTCGTATGCCGATGACTGCACGATAATGGCTACCGGCAATGGAATTGATGGCTTGTGTTCCAAAGTGAACAGCTTTCTCCCAGACCTTGCTCACTACTTTACAGGACGGAATCTGACGCTGTCTCCTGCTAAGTCCACGGCGACCCTTTTTACATCTTGGACGAAGGAGGTCGGGCTCACCCTCGACATCCACATCGAGGGGACCCCCATTCCGACGGTTAACCACCCGAAGATCCTGAGAGTCACCCTCGACAGCCTGGTCTCCTTCTCAGCGCATGCCGCCAATTTGGTCGCCTGGAACTAGCAGGACTCAGTGGTCAAGACTAGAGACCTGTCAGAACGCCGCACTCAGGACAGTGACGGGATGTCTCCTGATGACGCCTGTGGATCATCTCTATCATGAGGCTAACGTGCTCCCAGTGCAGGAGCACAACATTATGCTCACAAAGCAGTTTCTACTGGGATACCACCGTCCGGGGCACCCCAATAGAGACCTGCTCGCGCTGGAGCCGGCACCCAGGCACATCAGGGGACATCTCTCACAACGGACGGACGAGGTCCAGACATACGTACACCGACCGCTGGACCCAAGGACGTACCGACAGGCTCTGGACAGCATCCACAGGGAGTCGGTGTCCAAACACATCGACACCCGCCCTGTGAGTGCAGTCCTGGGAGTCCAACCACCACCCATTGCAGCTGAGGAGCTCCAGCTGCCACGTGAGACCCGCGTTACTCTGGCCCAGTTCAGATCTGGATATTGTAGCAGGTTAAACTCCTACCTATCCAGGATCAACCCAGACACCCCCAACACGTGCCCGGCATGTGAATAGGTGATTGGTGTCGTGCGGAGACTCTCCCGGCCAAACCTACTCAACTAACACCCCTCTCCCTATGGTCCGACCCTGTTGAAACGGCTCGTTTCCTGGACCTTTCGTTAGTTGAGCTTGACGATAACGGTTGAGGGAGTCCGCCAACCCAGTGGGGTGTAGCTAGCCGCTACAACAACAACAACAATACTTTTTGGACACGTTCAATTCTGTTTATTAAATTGGCATCGTATGGTCTCCAAATGATCGTTGCATATTCTAAGTTGGAGCGTACAAAAGACGTATGTATATAATATTTTAAGCGTGTAGGGATCGGAAAATTTCGTGGTATTACGCCTCACAAAACCTAACATCGCATAAGACTTTGCAACAATATGAGAAATATGACTGTTAAAAGTAAAATTGGAAGAAAAAATTACGCCAAGATCGTTGATTTCATTGAGCGATTCTAAGACTGAAAAGGCAATACTATAACACTAGGCACAATATTGTGAATTTTAGCAAAAGTGACTTTAAAGCATTTGCTGTTATTCAAAAGGAAGGCGGGATTTAATGCACCAGCATTGCAGCTTGTCTAAATCAGCCTGAAGCTTAATTGCATCAGCTGAGCTTTTTATAACCGAAAATACTTTGAAATCATCAGCGTACAGCAGAAAATTAGCAAATGTGAAGCAATTGGTAATATCATTTATAAATAGCACAAAGAGTAAAGGATCTAAAATACTCCCCTGAGGAACTGCAGAAGACGCTATAAAAGGCTTAGATGTTGCACCGTCTATCATGACTACACAGCGTCTATTGAACAAATAAAATTTAATACACTGCAAAAAATTAGAATTAAAGCCCATGCAAGATAACTTGCTAACTAAAATCCAATGAGAAACTTTATCAAAAGCCTTGGAGAAATCTGTATAGACACAATCAACTTGAAAACCATCCAAGATGGAATTAATACAGTACTCACTAAAGACCGCTAGATTAGAAGCAATCGACCGATTGGAGACGAAGCCATGTTGATTTGTCGAAATTAGGCTCTTAAATACAAAATACATTTTTTCTACAATAATACTCTCAAAGACTTTTGATACTGGAGATAACTTTGATATTGGCCTATAATAAATTTGAAATCGTTGGATTCTAGAAGATCCATACTCTCATTGTCTTTTATTTTTAATTTGGTTAATGGCGCTATTGATTGCCCCATTCTATTAGTAAAACTTAATTTTAACATTCCTCAGCGAAGTTTAAGAAATTTTTTGCCTTTTTATGGTGTTAATTACAAAACTGAATATGCTCGTAATGCCTCTATTGCCCAAGCCATTGTTGAATTTAATATGATATCGAACAAGGTATTATTAGATTTTTCTTATTCAAAAAATGTTTTTAAAAATCTTTTGGACTCAACTTTTTAGATTTTGAAATTATCTTTTCTTAGTTATTAAGCATAATATTGTTAATAGTCTGTAAGGAAACTTTTATACGTTCAATAGAGACTCAATAAATAAATAAATAATTGCACACATCACTTTTATTCCCGCTTTTGACAAGCGGAGTAATAGAGGTCAATTTGCAATCGTCGATAAAAATCCCTGAAGCTAATGACTTATTAAAAATGAGTTGCAATCTATAAGTATGTAAGTATATGGATGGGGAAATGAACGGTCAGACCAGAGATAAACGAATAGGAGTTCTGCACAAATAACGATGATCGTCTACCAAAAATATGGATACAGCTTGCGTGACCTCGGAATAGTACACTCACAGACATATGTATGCATGTTTTGCGAAAACCAATGCCACAAATTGGTAGGCTAAAAATTATAATTTTAATTAAAATTATTAAAAATAAATAAACATAAGTTGCAAACACAATACCCTTTGGAATTTTTACCATGACTGTATACGACCATAGCTAAACGATGTCAGTCACAACGTTAAACTGTCATTTTAAATCCACGATGACCTTGTTCACCGCAAGCAATGAGAAGCCTCCTGATGCCGGCTGAGCAACATAAATATTCACCATTTCTTTTTTTTTTTTTGACTGTAGAGATTGAAGTTTTCCTCCAATTTATTGCAATCGATTATTCTATTATGTTCGTTCCAGGATTTGTGCTCCACACGATGTACGTTTTTGCTTGTTTGTGTGTATTTTTCAGTTCTCTCAACATTTTTTTTTGCATCGCGACATATATTAATTGTGTTCCATGGTACAATAAACAGGTAATATAATCTTAGCAGCTGATTGCAGTTTTTTGTTATAAGTGGTCCATAACAAGTCAAACTTTGTTTACAAAACAAACTTTTTTCTTAAAAAAAAAATAACGAAACCACTTTGTTTACAAAACAATATTTCTTTACATTTTGTATATTTATAATTTCTAATTTATACAAATTTATCATTAACGCGATTTGGAAAACATATGTACATACTCAGAAAGGAGACATTGAGTTCTAAAAGACGTGAAAAGGTCGGATCTCGCTTTTCATATCAAATTGGAACAGAACTTCGGCATGCCGCGTTTCTGCAAACGGTTGGGTGCGTTCCGACCATTTTTTTGCATATTTGAAGGTATACAACGAGAGTCTTTTTCAAATTTTGTGACCAGGAGCAATGTTTCCTGGGGATCCGTTGTAGTATGATGCGTCTTGCACTGTTTGCGTTGAAAACAAATATATTTTTTAAGCAAAATGTAGAATCGCGTGAATTTTGTTTACATTTAGAATTATCAAAACTCGTCAAATTTGATATATATATTTTGAAGGGACCACAACAAATCAAAACATATACCCCAGGGTTGCATTTTCTATAATGCTGCTAGCTGTTTATGTGCATTGATGTCATGATTCAATTATAAAAGGTTTGGTAAATTCGAAATTTGACATTCCCTTATAGAGGGTTGTTTTACGTAGCATGGAAAACGGGTTAGAATTGTTTTCCCTTTCTTAAATAGTAAATAATTAGTAGTAAAACGTTATTGATTTTTTTAACTTACAAAACATAATTATAAACTTATTGGTACATTTTTTTTTTTAATTTTTTACCAGCGAATAAATTGTCAATTTATTTGCCCCATGACCTAAACGACAAATAATAAATCCGAATAGGCTTTTTGATCTAATGTTATTGAGTGCAAAAGAAACAAAAAATTTGTTCTTTTCACTTTCTGCCCAACGTTTCGCTAATTTCCTTAGCTTCCTCAGGGGCGACAATCTTTATTTAAACAAAAACAGAAGCATTTTTACACACTGCAACAATGACCAAGACATAAAATAACAATCACAGCTGTTGTAAAACATTAGTAGTTATTAAGCATAGTTTTATTTTTATTTATTTATGTACATATGTATATATTGCATGTTTCATGTAAGTGTTTGTTGATTAATGTTTAATAATGTCGATTAATCATAAAACGTTATCTTGAAATATTTATATTATTTATTCGCTTTATTCATTTTATTTGTACATACATATGTATGTATATCATTGACATGAGGATTATTCTTAATATTATGACAAACAACTGGACGGCGAAAACCATAACAATTCGAAATTTAAGAAAGATAATCTTTATTTATTACAAGAAAAATGAATCAAACTTCATAACTCAAAAATTTATAATGTAATATAAATTTGGCGCGTACACTATATAGTTCAGTGTTTGGCCGAGCTCCTACGATTTGTGGGGTGCGTCTTTATATTATACCACATATGGAGGGACCTACAGGTTTGTGCCGACTCCGAACGGCAGATGTATTTAATGAGAAGCTTTTTCATGGCAGAAATACCCTCGGAGGTTTGCCATTGCCTGCCGAGGGGTGACCGCTATTAGAAAAAACTTTTTCTATTATTAAGATTTTGTTTGCCCTGACTGAGATTCGAACCTCGAACTCACGGGCATATCAAGTTATAGCACGCACCGCTACCAACTCGACCACAGCGGCCACTCAAAAATTTAGTTCTTACAAATTCATGTTTTTGGATGATTATCACATTATTTTAAATTTAATAAAACCTTTTCCTTCTAGAAATTACAATACTTTCCATTCCGTCAGATCTAAATTATATACCTGCGAAAAGCATTCAATGAAATATTTACGATATATGGGGTCAGTCTTGTAATTAGAAAAAAAGGCTGTCTTTAAAAGCCGGATTTGAACTTGCCGTTTACGCGGACAAAAGAAACAAAAAGTGTTGCCTGTTAGTTTTTGGTATTAAAAAGTTTTCAGGTAACTAATATTTTATGTTTAAGAAGCAACACGGTTTGGATGCTAAGGGAGCCGTTTGACAAAAAGTGAGGGAGCTAGCTGCTTAGTCACCAAACCTTTAATAATTGAATCATGCCTTGATGTATTCTTATTTCTCAGTGACAGGATACAAAAAATGAGGGCTAAAAAGCCCACTTCTGTGCGTGCAATGAGCATTGAAAATTTAAAAAAAAAAAAAGAAAAAAAAAAAAAAACAGAAAAAGATTTGATAGCAAATTACGATGTTGGTCCCCTGTTGTATGGCCTTATTTTACTTGAAAATTTGTACGTGTATTAAAATCAGTCTCAACTTTGCTTAAAGCTATTTTGTACTTTTTCCAGCATTCTTATACTTTTCAAGTGTGTTATATTTCTGTAAATCTCTTGTTTTCTTTTCTTTTTTCCTTTAATTTGTTGCCAAATTTATTTTTATATATAGAAATATTACTTATTTATTTTTTTTTTACTTTTTAAATCTCTATTTTTGCATCTTCAATGAAATTGCAAAGCTCTTTAATAGCTGCAGCATCATTATTGTTGAAAAGTTCAATACAATTTTTATATTTAATAACTGCATTGTATCTATGTACCTCTTGCGTCTTTGTGCTTTCTACAAACGAATATCGCGTGATTATATGTATGAGTCTACAGTATGGCAAACATCACACATGTCAGAATTAAATACATATTTGTATTCTATGCAGATACACCTTATCATAAGTGTGACCTATTATGAAGAATTATGATACCGTGGCTTTTTTGGAATTCTGGAAAAACAGATGCCAAAGTTTTGCCTTTCTCCTGAGAAATTGCTTTATACCTATAGTTCGAGTCAATTTTTTTAATAGCCACTTCATAGGTGCAAAGGGGATCCTTCGGAGCTCCTACTTCAGTTGCCCATTTCGCTAATTTGTCCGCTATGCTGCAGTTCATTTTAGGTTTGTTAAGTTCTAATCTATTTTTTTCAGGTAGATGACATAAAGTCAGACTGTACGTAAAAATTTCTATATTCTCAAGTTTATCCTCTACCGCAATGACGACGGCTTTTGCAATTGCCCATAGTTCACTAAAAGCCGATGAAGTCACAAAATCAATATGGAATAAGAAACTTTGATTCTGGGTGAGATTGTAAATTCCGCACATATTCACCATGAGATTAGTATGGTCCCAGTAAAGGCATACGTTTGAGGAAGAGCTGCCTAGTAGGTACCAACTCAGGTCCAATCATGTTATGGTTATTCTGGTAGGCTTAACCCCTGATTATCCAGATTCAGCCCCGGCATACCAAAGACAATTAGCACTTCTAATACCCACTTAGATCCTGACACCGCCGTTAATTGAGCCTAACACTTAACTATTGAAGCATAAACCGTCCTGGGGTAGAGTGTAGCTAGTAGGTTCAACAATAAAGAACAGTGGATGAGTATTTGGAATCGATTTTCAATCTTAGCAGGCTACCGAAGATCCAATATCAAGTATCATATTATGAACTGGTAATATTTGTTGAGTAACGAATTTTCTTTCGAGCGCTATAATACCAAATTCGGTAGTAAATTCGATCGATACGAGCAGTGTCTCACATGACAGTTCGAGATTTTCGGAATTTCGTGAAGTTTACGAAAATGAAATCACTGAATCAGAACTGCGATAGACACAGAGATAGCTATTTCGTAGATTTTACGAAAACCCGAACTACGATAGATTCCATGGTATTACCGTAACTCCGTAAATATTGGTTATTTTGATCTCGTCTTACGAAAATCCGAACGAAGATTATAATATATTCCATGACAACAGCACCGGGATGATTTGTCACTAAGAACGTAAATCTATAATGGAGTTACGGTCTTTAATATAATAACAGCTTTTTTAGGCGCCATCTTTATACATTTTCAACACAACAGGAACAGACGAATTCCAGACGACAATTTGCCGGAAGTCGAAACAAAGACTTTAGAGAGAAACGGAATTGTAAGAGAGTGAGTGCAGCTGTCGGTTATATACATTTGTCGGCAGTTAAATAAATAGCGGCGCATATTGTTAAAAATTAAATAAGACACTTAAATATAAATTTACAAAATAACATTTATTTTATAGTCAAAGTATAGTATTTTAAAATGATGTGATTATACAAGATTTATTTAAACAGAAATCTCGGAAATTTTTAATTTTAACGTCTTGTCCCGTCTAGTTAGTACATGCTATGTAGATTTACGTTGTTTGCTAATATCAACGCATACTGCATTGCCGACGTTACTGCAACTGTTACGTTACTGCAACTGTGCTACAACAACACTGGCGCACCACTAAAGGGCCGTACACATACAACTTTCCTCGCTTTACTTGACAATTCCAACTTCAACAACAAAGCATGGGGTGTAGAAGGTTTGCTACATAGAACGCTTTGACAGTTTCTGCGATAATTGTTTGTTTTGAATTGCGATATGTGATTATTCCGAGTATTTTGTTTAATAAAAGAATAATAAATGTGTTTTACAGCTTCTTATGTATGTTTGAAATTCGCGAGTGTAATAAACTTTATTAAGACTGAGAAGTAACAAGTCTTCTTGCAGCATCTTTCGACAAAATAAATAAAACGATGAAAGTGGTTAACAAAGAGGTGTTTCATTTGCTATTTGTTCATATTTTACTTATTTTCTCTTTTTAAAAGTAATTATACATGCAAAAATTATGATATACTAGTGAATTTTCTATATCGTGTGTATATGCACGCAGAAATAAAATGGAAATGTAAACAGTTGGTTGTCAAAGTGTACAAAAGTTGAGAGTTCGCCATGATTTTGCTTCGTTTTGCTTTGCTTTACTTTTTTCGCCTTGTATTTAGCAGCACTCGTATAAAATCAGGTATTCAACTTATCTGTCAAAGCGGAACTCTGAAGCAAAGCAAAGCGAAAGTCTTATGTGTACGGCCCTTTAATGTGCGCGTTAAAATGCCACCGCTGACAGATGTTAACCAGCTAAACTGCCGCTTACCCGTCTGTTTTTGACTTTTCCATTCAGTTTACTAAAGAAACGCAACAAATACACTCCAAACTTTTGCCGTGCGCTCTGTTTTTTTTTTGAGTGTGTTTGTATATATAGATGTGTGTGTGTGTGTGTGTGTGAGAGTGTATAAAAAGTGAATTGATTTGAAGTACATAATTTTTTATTAAATAAATACACGACTAAAAGAAAAGCATTGATAATTAGATCGCGTGTGTGCTGCGCGAGTATTAAAAAAATAAGAGAAAAAATAAATTTGGCAGCTGCTTCGTGCAAAGGAAATTATAAAAAAATTATTGAAGGTGCAGTGTTTCTATTAACAAATACATCCAACAGCTACCAGGCGCGCTCGTCTATTATGGCGTCCGGCAGCAAATAATCTGAGCACCTCAAAACAAAAACAACCAATGATATTTGTTTGCAAGAAATAATTAAAAATCGCGTCGATTGTGTATGCATTTGCAATGTAAATTGTGAAACATTTGTAAAAAAAATATCATATACAATAAGTCTAATAAAAAAAATCAAAGTGTATTGAAAAAATTATACATTTTGCGCTTAGGAATTTAGCGTCAGCGTCAGCGTCAACATCAACAGCAGGGAGGCAGAAATTTGGACAAAAACACCAAACCAACGTTGGTCAATGTAAGTTGCTGTATTAGTTAATATATTATTTCAAGTATTCACATATGTATGTATGTATGTATGTACATACATATGTGTATCAGTGGCAGCAGCGAAAAAAAATGTTTGGCTGCGTTTGCTGCTGTATATGCACATTTGCTTACATACATACATACATATGTATGTATATTTGTAAATATAGTTAGGTAGTTCACAAGCCGTGTTATTTGTCGTATATCTTTAGTGCGCTATCACAATAACAGAGAAACCTGTGAACGCACTGTGTGATTTCCTTTACTATTGTATGTACATATGTGGTATTCATGCAATTAATCAGCAAAAAAATCACTTATAATAAACTTGAGCGTTCGGTTTCTTTAAAATATGTATGCGTACAACAACATTTGACTTTATTTAATATTTTTTCAAACAAAAATATACCTAAAATGATGATAAACAGAAAGAGCTGAACGAATAACATACACAAATAACACACAAAACATACCATTTAGAGTTGTATAGAAATACGAAAATTTAACATGTAAAACAAAAACAACAAGTTCTTAATGACTCTTATTTGTAAAAGCATTGAATTGACAATCTCACGACAATTGGCATGATCAAGATGTACATATTTATTATGTACATATGTATATCCGGTCAAGCACTGTCAATTGGCAACAATTTGTGAACAAATTTTTTAAAATGACAACATGCTACGAGTATATTAAACCTTGAAACTCTATCATAAAACACATTGGAGAAAAATTTTGAAAAATACTCACAGTAAAACTAGAAAATTATCTACTTCTTCAAGCTTATCTCAGCAATTCTTAAATAAATAGGCGGATTTCTAAATCATAATTATTCTCCGATAATCAAGATTAAAAAATAATTCCATGTTTTGGCTATGTTTTTTCAAATATTTTTGCAACGTCGATAGCAAAAAACGCATTACAACGAAAAAAGACATTTAAATTATAAAATATTTCAAATAAATTTTTTTAAATATACATACATATATGTACATATGTACTTAAAAAAAAATATGATCAGAGTGCCATAAAGAAGTAGAGTTTTCTCTATTTTTGTATTAAGAAAAGATACCGCAGCCATAAGTCGAAAAAGAAAGCCTCATTTTATGTCTGTCTGTATAAACAATTAGATTTATTTTCTTTATCCGTTAACGAAAAATTCCATGATTCAATAATAATAATATAATTGAATCATAATATAATTGAATCATGGAAAAATTCCATGTACGAAGAGAATTTAATTGTCACCAAAAAAAAAACGAGAAAAAATTTCAAGGTAGCCGAAAATAACTTTAAAAAAATTTATAGTAGATATACATATGTATGTATGTATGTACATATCAGTTATATTTAATTTGGCAATTTGAAAAAAATCTTTAACTTTTTCGTATTTCATATACTTACTCGTATGTTTATGTATGTATGTATATCACTACTTTGGTAACTTAATTTTTCTACACACTGTATGTATTAAGATTTCATTTAAAGTGCGCGGTCAAAATGTAACCGGAAATTAGCGAGGACGTATTTTGATATAATTTTTGGGCAATATTTTTATTTATAATTTTTTTTTAATACTCGTAGAATGAAATTATTTTACTAAACAATAAGTACATACATATTTATTTTTTTTTGGCTATGCGCCGATGTCCGATTGTTGATAAAAGCTACACTCTCTTGCTCATTTAGCTTTACATATTACATATGTATGTACATACTATGTATGTATGTATTTATGATAGTAAATATACAAAAACAAAAATAACAACATCATACCCACCAGCTGTAAACAACTTTATTTTTTCCGAATCATCTGCGTTGCAGCTCATGCTCTTACGCTTTATTACGTTTTCCATATATTTACCTTCATATACATACATATGTGTAAATACCCAGTAGGAAATATAAACACGTAATAATATCTCACAGTGGTTCTTACCACATCTCTGCTGAATTTCCTTGCGACATGGCGAGCAGGAATTTAGAATTTAGCTTTGATATCAGACATAGGAGTTACTCTAGGTAGTCTTACCAAATAATGTACTATAAACTTGACAAATTTATTTATTTAAACGTGGATGATCGCCAGAGTTATATTTATTTCGATTTATCGATACATTCATATGCTTATAACTAGATTGCACATGGTAATACTTATCTTTGTCTTAAACGGCTGACAGACGGGGGCACTTATGCAAATTAACGAGCTCATATATCTGCATAACATTTTAGGCCTGACAGACGACACTTATCTGCATTTAGACATCAGCTGATTTGACGAACGAAATTGAGCTGAAAATGGAAAGAAGGGAAAAAATACGATTGGCAGCTATTTTATTGGCAAAAAATCATCTCGCATTTAAAAAAAAGCTTAAAATTATTCTCTTGAAGTTGCTAAATAATATTAAAATAACCAATGCATTAGCAAGCATAATTCTTAGCAGGATGCCTCAGTCTTGTATGGTTACACTTCCCGCCGACGTTAGAGAAAGGCAGGTGTGGAAATTTGTGAGTATTTTTATATTTGCTATGAACGATATAAATAATGTATACACATGTTTGCTATTCCATGAAGGATCGCTATGGATGCTTTTGGGAACGAGACGTGCCTTCAATGGACGAAAATCGATTCAAAGAAAACTTTCGTGTCAGTAGAACTGCTTTTCGGAGAATTTGTGAAAAAGTTGTGGGCATTGAAAAAGTGGACAGCAATATGAGGACATGTATTCCACTTCATAAAAGAGTGGCTATCTCATTGTTCGCTTTAGGATCTGCTGCGGAATATAAAACTGCTGCAAGTCTATTCGGAGATGGACGCAGTACTGTTGGTGAAATTGTTGTGTATTTTTGCCAAGCAGTTTGCTTACTGCATAAATTCCTATCCTACAAACCCACCAGAAATCTAAAAAAATCGCATTTTAATTTATAATTTGTTTTAATTTGCTAATTTTCGGAGCTATATTTTGGAAGCATTATGCAGCAGTTCACTATTATGGGCCATTGGACATAATGATAAACCAGATGGGCCCACCTTTTTCGTCTCTTCTCTGAAAGTTTATTAATGAAATGTTTAAATTTTTCTATTAAATATAAAATTATGAATTATACCGATATTTTTGTGTCATGTTCCTTATTTTCACATGCACGTCCTGTGAGCTGTATTTCCCTGCCATTTGGATGGAAATCTCGGCAAATATATGGCCATTTCTTTTAGCGCGCCGCAAATCCATTGCTCTATCGCCCCACAGTTCTAAAAGAACCATTTCATCGCGCTCGCACCATATCGCACGCTTTTTTAAAATTGTAGACATCTGAAAATGATAAAAATGCATTTTAATTTATAATAGGGTTTAGTTTTCTTTAAAATTAATTAAAAAACAAACCTTTGATAATTTTTGCAGCTCTTTTTTTTAATAACAAACACTTTTTGACAGCTTCTGTATACATTTTGCTAGTTCACAATAGTATTTATCTGTCAAAAGTGGCAGCATTGCCATATTGAAATCACAATATTCAGTACTTATGCACATAATTTTCGTGCATTTATATGAGTGCTTATGCGCATTTGGAAGAGGATTATCCATGAGTTAATGCAGATCACGGCTACTTATCTAGATAACCTTGCCCGTCTGTCAGCCCTTTTATACAGTGTTTACAACTTGGCCAATTCTGACAATGAATTGTCCTCGATCATATTTACAAACTACTTAAAACTAATTCATGCCAAGGGGTCACACACTGCATTCACTTCACAACTGCCACCATCATCCGGTTTGCTTCGATTGCCTGCATGTTTAAAACGTACCGATGTAGTGTTTCTTCCTTATTCCTCCACCGTCGCTGTGCCAACATTCTGTAAATCTCCTGTCTGGTCGCAGCAAAGTCGAACTCTCTTATTAGTTCTCTTTTTAACGTATCGTAGCAAAGTGCCGTTGTGGTGGTCAAAAGCACTCGAGCCGTACCAGTCTAGCAGCGACGGAGAGCGAGGAGTTTAAAATTCTCGTTCGCACCTCTTGACTCCATAATTTCCTTAAAGTCGCGTACAAAATTACAAACAGAGTAGGCCACATCATCCCCACTAAATTTAAATGTTCAATCTCGCCAAAGTCCAAGCGACGGTGACCTCCGGCAGCTTTGCGGTTTTCAAGCCGAAGCATTTCTAAATTACGGAGTTCTCCCGTTGTGGCCGTGGTTGGAATATCCACATGAGTGTCGCTTAGAAGATTATCTAGGATTTGCAATATTTTCTTTAATATGATACTTCCTGCTTCGTTCTCCACACCTGAAGCTATAAACTCGACAAATTTATTTATTTAAACGTGGGTGATAAAAGATTTTGCGTGTTACTCGTATACTAGTTATTCCGGAAGTGCCCGTTTCATGGCTCCCCTGATCTGTATTTATTACGATTAATCGATACATTCATTAGCTTATAACTAGACTGCACATGGCAATACTTATCTTAGTCTTATACAGTGTTTACAATACGCAAATTGTAGAGCAAGTCATTCGGGTCCCAATCTAGTCTTCGGCTTCTCATAATTTTAAAATTTTTTCGAGTGAGGTAGAGTCGAGTAGACGTCCACTCTGTGCATTACTTACTGATAACATTAGTGATGATAACAATTTAGGTCGTATTATTTTCCAACTGGGTCACTCATATAACAAATGTCTGCACAATTAAATGAGCATATATAAATTGGTATTTGCATTTGCCCGTACATACATACATATGTATGTACATACATACATTCTCGTTTGGCGCTCATTTGCTCTGAGTTTTAATTCTAGCTCAGCCCATATGCAAAATGTATGTATGTATGTTAAGAACAAGTTTTTTTGGATTTATTTGAAAATTATAATAAAATTAAATAAATCACATTTGTCTATACACGCAATAATTTCCATAAAACGCAACCCCGCGATTGTTTTTTTATATAAAAGGAAATGCGAAGGAGCGTCAGTAAAAAAAAAATCATCAAAAACTAGTGGTAATTTGTAGGCACTTGAAACTTGCACTTTATTGTAGTATTTAAATTGAATGTTCTACACAACTGCATACTCAAAACTTTTAATTATTTTTTTAAAGTTCGAAATTTTGATGAAATTTAGTTTTATTGTTTTGAAACATCTGTTTAAAGACTTAGTTCAGCACTCACGAAAAACCGATTTGTAAAACTTCATTTTCATTCGCCCCTATTACGGTTGTCGTCGTCGATGTCGTAGTCGCTTTTCAGTCGACATCACATTGTGTCGACGTCGACGTCACATCGACGCACAATTGGTATTGGCTAAATGTATTGAGACGATGTCGACAGTTTATCGATAAAATCAATGTAGAGCTGTTTCATTTTATTTACAATTTTAATGCAAAAAATTTCATTGTTCGAATTCGTCGGAATATTTTAATTAAATATTTTCTCATAAAAATGTTCGTTGTATTTGTTCAAGCGATGATGAGAGCAAAAAATAGCTTGCAGCTAAAAGAAAAATTATAAGGTAGAATTCAGATGTATTTAATTTGCCAGATAACAAGTAAGTGTTACAATTAACATTCGTGGATAAGGATGTAGAATATTTTCGACTCAACAAAACTGTGTTATGTATGTACTGGAAAACATCTGTTCCCAGAAGAGTTTCAAATTGTTCTGCACTTGTAATTTTCATTTCTAAATCAATACAGATACACATGTAATAATTCAATTTAAATATTTGTTTGTTCATAAAAATTAATTTCTTAAAAAAAAAAACAATTATACCTTCAAAATTTCTTCTAGTCGTCAGTAAAAACGGTGTCGACTAAAATGGCGTCGCTTGAACTCATCGTCGACAGCAATTTTGCTTAGCCAATACCAAATGTGTGTCAATAGCTGTCAATAGTTATCGATAACGACTATGCCAATACCGATTTTAACAAGTCGTCGTCGTTTAGTGTCGACGACGACAACCGTAATAGGGGGGATTGTGTTTTCGATCAAATTCAAAATTATTATTGCGTGTCACAAGGCGAATTCATAAAAGGTGGTGTTAATCAATCAGCTGATTGGTGGTTGGTTGTCAAAATCAATTGTTCCGTTTAACTACAAGAAGTTTAAAGATATGGTTTACTACAAATTTTTGCGGTGAATCAAATAGTGTAAAATTATTACGCGAAAGTTAAATACAAAGGAGATAAAGTTTGACAACAACTCACCAAAGCGTTGCATTTTTAGAATCGCTACCACCTTACATGGATTCGCCTTGGCGTGTCACTTATTTAGCTTTTATTATTTTTCATAAATTTCAATTAAAATACAGTTCATCCTCTAACAAATATCATATTAAGCCAAGCTTCAAATTTTCATCCAAATTTGAAACCATTTTCTCAGATATGTATGTGAGAATTTTTCTGAGCATGCAATGTTATAGGTCATTTAATTTAAGTACAATAATGTATGTTTGTATAAGTCTAAATTGCTCAAAATTTTTTATTGAATTTTTGAGAAATTGCACGTTAAAGGCTTGCTCCCCGTTGGAATCAGTTACTAAAATGTTATAAGGTGTAGAGCATGAACACAATGACTTTTTATTGTAGCACTGCTTCAACTTGGCATTTCCGTATAACACCTAAGGATAAAGCTTTACACTGCAGATGTCTAAATAAATTAACTCCCCTGCTGTTCGTATATATTTAAATCTTCCTCATATTCTGCAACAAACCACTACCATCTTATGCGAAATTCCAGTAAAGGTGAGACTTATAAGAACTCACAAGTTGCGGGAAAAATACGAAAGTTATTCGTGTTTATTTTAGCCAAGATAAACATTCATTTGAATAAAAACAAGTATACAAAAAGTGCGAATGTACAAAAAACAATTTGTTTAAAACAAAACATCGTTTAGTCTTTATATTTGCTGAAATCTTGCAGATTACCTTTTTTATGTTTACATATATAAACATTTTTTTTTTTTTTTTGATTTAAGTACTTTTGTACATATTTCGTTCAATGTACAGACTTGGGGGCTGCAGCATTTTATCACGATTTATTTTTATTTATGTACATATACCAACTAGGGATGTCAATTTTGGGCATTTTATTGTTCCCGGGATTTTCGAGATCTGAAAACAAAATTTCGGGACAATCCCGGGATCCCGAATTTCACGAAGTTTTGATTCGTAAATTTTAATTTGTCAAAAAATGTAACACGTCTGTAATCGTTGTATTATAGAAGTATACAAAATAACATTAATATAACAAAGAAGGGGCAATTTGTTGTAAATCATTGTATGTACATATGTACTTATTGGTGTTTTCAAGAACAAAACAGAAATAAACGTAAAATTTGACACATGTACAAAATAATTTGTACTTCAAGTACGAACATGCATACCCAAGGCGAATTCATAAAAAGTGGTGTTAATCAATCAGCTGATTGGTGGTTGGTTGTCAAAATCAATTGTTTGCTTGCAAATTATCAATTGTTCCGTTTAACTACAAGAAATTTAAATATATATACTTTAATATTTTGCGGTGACTCTAACAGTGCAAAAATTATTTCGCGAAAGTTAATTACAAGGGAGATAAAGTTTGACAATAACCCACCAAAGCGTTGCATTTTTAGAATCGCTACCACCTTACATGAATTCGCCTTGAGCATACAACCTATTTGGTACTGGAGCAAATGCACCTACATAAAGTAAAATTATTGTTAATCACTGTTTGAAGCCAATATTAAATATTAATATATTACCATTTAGTAAAAAAAGCAATACATGCAGTGGAGAAGCACTGTTAAATGATCTTTGTAGGACAGAGCCTTTATCGCCTCATTCCAAAAACTATTAATTTCTTTCAACAAGCCTTCTGATAAATTGAATGCCTTTCGATTATTGGACAATTGCGAGCTGTATGTTAAAAGTTTTTTATTTTTTTATGTTATAAAAAAATCTTTTATTTGCAATTTGTGCTGTTAAGGTTCAGCAAATTTTAGGAACTAATTATAAATAAGAGTGTAGAAAATAATAGCAAATACATTATTTCATTGTAAGTATTTTGTAGAAGTTCGTTAAAACTTTATGCAATTTAAGTTTGAGACTTTCTGCCTTATCCACTTTAAGCACCTCGTCGTTAGTTCTATTAACATCGATTTCATAGTAAGGCTCATGGCAAAAGCAAAAAAAGCAGGGCTGCTCAACAATCGAAACGATACCATTTTGTTTTGTTAACGAGCAAAATTAACTTAACGAAATGAGTTTGTTGCGTTTCGGCAAAGAACATAAATGTATAAGAAGGGACAACACGTTACTTTTAGCAACGAGTGAATCTCCAGGGGCATGCTTTCTCTTTTGCTCAAATGAATTTTTTGATTGGCTAGAGTAAGTAAGCATGCCCCTGGAGATTCACTCGTTGCTAAAAGTAACGTGTTGTCCCTTATTATACATTTATGTTCTTTGCTTTAACGTCAGCATTTCGTTTTGGTTAAAAACGTAATGAAATTTATTATGATAATTGCTTTAACGATAATATTTTGAAATGTTTCAACCGAAACAAGAGAAAACATTTCGGAACGGTTAAATTTAACGTTAAAATGCATCCTTGAAACAAAGCCTTTATAGAGTTAAAAAGCCGTGTTATTTGTCGTATTGTATTATCGTAATACAACAGTACAACTTGTTGTTTCAAAGGTATGTTTAGTGCGTTATTTGTGTGTTTTATTCAATCGGGTCTTTCTGTTTTTTATCTTTCAGATTTATTTTTGTTTGAAAAAATGTAAATTAAAGTTAAATGGAAATATGCGTATACATATTTTTAAGAATCCGACCTCTCAAATTTATCATAAGCGGTTAATTGCTAATTAATTTCCTGAATACCACATACAATAATAAACGAAATCATACACATGCCGATCTAAGCTTAAAACCACCGTAGCCATAGCTATAAGTTATTGTATTTATTCGGTTAATTAATAATAATATTAATAAACGAAATTGCACAGTGCATCCATACGTTCCAACATTATTTTAAAAGCGAACTATAGAAATATGACAAATAACACGGATTGTGAACTCTCTAAAGGCTTTGTTTCGCCCTTGAAAGGAAATATTTTTTAGTAATGGCTATTAAATGTTCAATGTTTTCTGCAATTCTGGGATTTGAATAGACTTAGCCCGGGATATTCGGGAATTAAAAAAGGTCGGGATCCCGGGATTGACAAGCCTAATACCAACTCATACTTATGAATACGCGAATATTTATTGTTTTTCGACTGCTGTTACTGTCCGCTGATCAACATACGCCTTGACTATACTCGGTGGTGGCTCCCTTCCCGCGCCATTTGTTCTCCTTTTCGTTTTATAAAACAATTTACTTATAATTCTTGTTTGTACACATTTCTTTACGAGTTTTATATCCATAATAATACTCCAACTCGCCAACAGATATCGGCCTTTGCGCGAAAGGTAAGCGCCAAATAGTATGTACTCGTATGCATTGGCGATTTGAAGTGTACAATTTGTTCATATGTAAATTAATGCTTGTAATTTAGACGTCAACGAACGCCTTCGTGGTTAGCTGATTTGCTTACCGGCTTTTCGTAATCAAATCCAAAAGCAACTACTACAGCTGTTGTCGCTAGATTGATTACCTACGGTCTTTAGTCTTTAGTAACTTTTTGAGTATTCTCATCTATTTCCTTTTGCTGCTTAACAAATTTTGCGTTTTTTATGTTTAAATTTCAACTTAATTTGCATTAACAAATCATTGGTGAATATGCTTTTGCGAAATTCTTGTACGATTTCTCATTTCCGTTGCGGTTCTTTGAATTCCGGCTAGTGAAATTCGCGCTTTTAACACGAAAATTACTACAGAGAATGCTTATTTTTTTAAGCAGAAAAAAATGCAGCTAAAATTTTTTCTAAAATATAGTATTTATGTAGCTATGTCAGCAATTTTTAATATTTGCGCAGTCACCATCGTGCGAGTACTTCTCGAGCTCGTTTTTGCTATAAGGTCGCCATTTATGTATTTACATACATATATACACGGGGGCGGATCCAGAACGTTTTTTGAGGGGGGGTAATGAAAATTGCTATAGACGCTTTTCGTGACACAAATCAAGTTTGTTGTGGCAGCTAGCTTTTCTTATAATCATATGAAAATTTTCGTATTTTTTTAATTTCTTTCAACTGTAATTGATTTGGGTGTGCAGTATCTCAATAAAAATGTATGTATACTTGAAAAGTATATCCGATATAGCTTTTCTTTGCAGCTGTTTGGACTTTCAAATCGCGGTTAAGGTTTCTACAGCAAGATGTTTGCAAGTTTAACTGCTAAGCACACTTAGAGAATGGTTCACTTGCGTAACAACATGAATGTGAAAAGGTCCTACGAGTTCTGTGACATGCGGGAGACGTCTTATGTTACTTTATCCCATTTGGCGACTTTGAACTCACTTTAACGGTCTTATTAAATAAGGTACTATTTATGCTTCGGGAGGAACTAAAATAGACACTATTCATAATTTATACTAAAAATCATTTGAATTCTATTATTTTCGAAAAATGCAAAATATGTAAAAAAAAATGTATGGCGACCGCTTCCTCGAACCGCCCCTACCTCCCCCCTGTATCCACCCCTGTATATGCATACATACAAGTATGAACCATATAAATTAGAATTCTCATAGCGATAGTTTGCCGCCAAATACATTTTTAATTAATCGTTAATTAATCAATTTGATAGAATAAAAATAACCATTGCCTTTAATTCGAGAACGTTCAATTATATTTAGAGATAAGATCTCTCACAAAGGCCAAATGAAGTTCATTATAATTAGAAGTAGAGTGTACCACAATTTTTTGCAAATACATATATATATCTATATAACTATATTTATGAATCATTATTTAACCAATCACGTTCAATTTTTTTGAGTTCATAATTTAGATTTAACTGCAACTTTGTTAGAGTTTATTTTCTTTTGAAAAAAAAATTATCTTTAAAATAAATTTATCTGTTTCAACTACTATATCGAGTCCGTATTGGTATTATTCAATATTGGCTTTAAATCTGCATTCAATTAGTAAAAAGAACAAGCAACTGATTTTTTTTTAAATTATAACATACTCTTCCTGACAAAAAATATAATCGAAAAAAAAAATTAAGAAAATACTCGCTATACTTACTTTATCTAATAATTAGCCTTAACTAATATCTCGCACTTACACATTATTCAAATTAAATTGAATTTTCTATAAAACTCAATACATAATAAAATAAAATTATAGTAATTCTGAGAAAAAACGTTTATAATTTGTATGACATTTTGTTAATATTTTTTAACTTTCTTTAATGTTTGAAATTTTGTTTTATATGATTTTTAATTAACCGTGTTTTATATGTAATATTATTACAAATTTTTAAAAGTGGCAAATATTATCAATTGGACTTTAATAGCATTGGGTACGGCGACCACTGTGTGTACACTAGAGTGATCTAAAATAGTAAACTCGTCAAATTTGTGCTCCTTTTTTAAAGTAAAACATATTTATTTGACTCCCAAAATATAGAAAAATTTTAAAAAGGAAATACATTCAAGAAACTAAAAAAAAAATATATTTAATATTAAAAACTTGTTAAATAAGCAAAGTGAATAATACTCTCAGGTCTCCAGATAAGAAAGTTGGAGCGCTTTTAGCGATCTCTTGATACTTTTTTTAGTAGTAGTAGTTTTTTCGGTATATAACAAATTTATTGTGTTGGAGCATTAAAAATGCGACTATACCTTTTTACTCCATACACTTTTGTATAATCATAATTTACGCATGCGTAAACAGAAACGTTAACTATAATGAAGTTGGTGATAATAAAAGCTACAACCAATGCATATTCAAACATTTGTGTTAAGTAATGTCGGGAAGCTTATTATGTCAAAACGGCAACTTTCAAAATTTATTTACATTGCTTTAACCCATAAATATACGTTGGAGAAAAAATAGCGAAAGTTAAAACCGACAAACGCTTGTAGCGCCATAAAAGAAGAAGAATACATATACATATATGTATAACTAATTTAGCGCAAATAAAGAATAGCTAAAACGTCAACAGAGTAAACATTCAAGCTTAGTCCATTTGAAGCTTTGTAAGTTCATATGTGCATGCGTATAATTTTGCCACAAAACTTTTTGTTTCTATTTTTTTTAGTTTTAAACACATTTAAGGGTTAAAAAATGTCATAAGGTTTGACATAATAACGCTCCGAAATTCAGGCGCTCTCAGTACTTAGCACACTTTGTTAAATACACTTTGGTTATAAGCTCATGTCAAAAATTTCTCAGTACAAAATACTCGGTAACTTTTGTGGAGCTTTTTTTTAATTTTTTTTTTTTACTTTTGAATACTTCAAATCTCATGCTTTATTCCCATCTACTTAATATGCGTCACATCTTGAATGAGTCCAAAACGTATATGGAACTGTAGTTATTTCACTTAAGTAAAATTTCCTCTTTTTATGAACACTTCATTCCCTAATATACCATTTTCCTGATAAATATTCCAGTCTCTCAATCAGTCAGTTGTTATTGCCAACGTCACTCGCTCGATTAATAAGTTAAATATCTTCAAATACTGCTGCGCGTGAGCTTTTGATTGATCGTTGCAGGATGGGAGACACATATATACACACATATGTATATACTTATATACTAATGTACAAGTATGTAGGTGGGCGGATATGGTTCAGGGCCGCCACTTCAATAACACACATCACTGACGATTAGAAATTGTTTACCTTTGCGAATTTTGAAATTGCTTTTCCGCTTTCAAAGTTTTTTTTTTCAACAATCAATACATTGCGAGTGAGTTGTTTTTTTTTACTTTTCTTCTATAAACTGAGGATGTTGTGTGCATTTTAAAATGAATGCTTCGCTGATGTGCGGCACGTGCTAGTGATTTGCTGAATTTTTTAATAATTGTTTTTAGTAAGAGTCGAACATCAATTCGAATCTTAACTGAATTCTAAATGTTAAGCTTAACTAATAATTGTTTTCAACTAGCCGTTTATATCTCCTACTTCCCTTGCAGTGTATACAAAAAAAAACACTCAAATATGCAACTATTTCGCATTGAGTTTGCCTCAATGTTCGACACTTTATCTTCCGCTATGCAGCTGTCAATTTTGTTTTATACTCGTATCTTATTATTCAGTCATTCGAGTCACTCTATGCCTGAGGCATATTTTGCATCAAATTGACACTGATAAGCCTTTCATAAATACTCCTACATACATTTCAGTGTGTATGTATGTATATAATGTGTACTTCTCTGCATGGATCTGTACATTGGCACGTCCGAACCATGAGTCAGTTGTTCATAAAATTCATAAATATTGATCATTTCCTTTCTAGTGTCAGGGCAAACGGGATGTGCGCATGTAGAGAAGTAAGAACTAGCGAATAATGTACTTTTTATGTTACGTTCAAAAGCAATAAAAGATACTTTTTTATAATGTTCACGATCGATTGTGAAGCAAATGTAAACGGAAGGAAGCTTAGTTGTGCATATAAAATCTAAATTGCTATGTATAAATGTTTGTGTGCTTTGTACATGGTGAAAGTAATAAAAGAAATCCGAAGCATTAACAATTACTTTAAATATTAAATTGTGCAAAAATTTTTTTTTGCTAAATTTGAAGGTTAAGAAAAATCACAAGATATATTTTTTAATTATTTCTGTCGCTTAAAAAGTACTTTGCCTTTGAATAAATAAATATACACGTATTTTTTCCTTAAGAGCTTCAGAATGATTTAAAAAATTCCTTTTTCATTTCTTGAGTGTCATTTTATATGAATATTTCGATCACAAGATATATTTTTTTAATTATTTATGTCGTTTAAAAAGTACTTTGCCTGTGCTGTAAATTTTTTTGAAGAAATAAATATAAGAGTACACGCATTTTTTCCTTAAGAGCTTCAGAGCTTCTGACTGATTTAAAAAATTTGTATAGAAAAAAAATCCTTTTTCATTTCTTGAGTGTCATTCATTTTATATGAATTTTTCGATTTTCTTGAGAGCTGTATACTAGGCTTTATAGCAAAAACTTTTTTTATAAAATAAAAACAAAATTTTACAATTTTCAATTTTAAGTCACAGTTTTTAGAAATAACACATTAAATGTAAAGGGCGCTTTTTGTAAAAAATAAATATAAGTATTTTTCAAATTGAGAAGAAGTGAGTTCTCAAAGTAATTTCCAATGCAATTCTCTAAATGGCCTCAAACATATCAATTAATTTCATTTATTTTTATTTTTATTATCACTTTGAAGAAGACATAATTTTTATTTTTTATTTTGACTTAAGCAATTTACATATATGTAGTTTATAACATAGTTTTTCAAAAATCGTTTCTGCTCTATGAATTTCAACTAAACTTGAAAATAATGTAGTTGAGGTGTGTTCCAAAAGAAATCGACTTTGTTTCAAGCAAAAAATATTTATTCATACATCAATATTTAGTTAAGTCTTTAATGACATATCGATCGATAAAAAATCGTCGTTTATCTCAAATAAAAACGTAAAGCCCCTTGCCTAAGTTGGCGTACAATAGCTAGAGTGAATAAGTTTTCTAATTTTGAGAAGCCAAAAAGAGATAGCCAGAGGTAACTCAAATTCAAATTAAGGATATATGTATGTAAGTTTACACAAGTATCAACAATTTTCAGAACTTACGCATATATGTATTAGTGTATTATTTGAAACCCTCTCTAAACTAAAATTCAATCGAACATATTTAATATTTTTTTAATTTTTGTTTTTATTAATTGCTCTCAATAGACTGCATATTTGAAGAAAAAACAAATTGTTCCTTAAACTTTTAGATAAGTTTTAGCAGATACATACATACATACATACAATTTATTTATTTTTTTTTTGCCTATCGTCTTCGAATTAATATCGTTGTCGTATCATTCCGTTGAACGGCTGGTTAGCTTCAACTAATTTTACGGTTATGGTATGTTTTCCATAAGCTTTTAATAGAAAAATTACACAATCTACATTTCTTGCATGCACTCATTTACTTATATAAGCAAAATCGATATGAGAACTGCGGTTAATAAATGAAAATAATTACGCAAATTGCAAATACGAGTAAATAAAATAGATGTCGGATTATAATAATAAACACATGTCTGTAATTATTTATTGTTATACATACTTAAGTGTATTTTTCGTATGTACATATGTATGTATGCGGGTTATGTAATTATTCCCACCTTTACACTCCAATAATTTCGTTCATAATGATGTACTAAAAGAAGATTATTTGTAAGCGGGTACGGCTGCGAAAATAAAAATGTTCAAATTTGCAAAAGTGCAGAAATTTTGCCAAAATTTGAAATGAATATGAATTTTTAAACAAAATAAAAAAAAACGAAACAACCGCTCCAATAATCACTTCATTCCAAATAAGTTTGACATATGCGCCGTCAAAATCACATTAAAAATAAGCACTCTTAAATGACATTGTTAAATGATAAGAAGTGCAAAGTGTCAGCAAAAGTGTAAATATGCTTACAATTTGTTATTGCTACTAACACCCTTACCATCACTCCATGATTGCAACAAATACTTATGGACGCGTTGATTTTTGTTCTCTTTTTCACACAGTTGATATCTTTCGCTATTAGTTTACTATTATTTATTTTGTGTCATTATACTGTCAAGACTTCAAGTTAATGCTGCACGCATACACGCCTAAACACGATAAATTTTCCCGGTAGTGAAATGCAGACATTTTTAATAAGCGCAGTATGAGCTGGTAGCCTTATCACCCACCTCCACAGTCAAACGTTGATTGTCAACCAGCTGTCATTTTGACAGATAGATCTGAGCCGATTTTTGTGTGTGTAATTAATGTCTTAAGAATACAGCTCTCAAGAAAAATCACAAAGAAATATTGCTTGAAAAAGTACTTTGCAGTTGCTATAAATTTTCTTGAAGGAATAATATACGAGCATTTTTTCCTTGAGAGCTTCAGACTGATTTAAGAAATTTTTATAGAAGGAAATTTCGAATACTAAGAAAATATAAGGTTTTCGATCACAACTACTTTTCGACTAAAATTACTAAATAAATGAATTTAAGGAGACGATAGACACCAAATAATATTTTGTGACTCACAGCCAACGATTCGGGAAAGACAAATATAGATTAACACTCAAAGAGGCGTCATATTATTCTTACTCAGAAACCCTTCAATAAAATTTTTTGAAATATCTTAGAAAAGCGGTGAGCATATTTATCCTACTGACGAATTAAAAAATATTATAAAAATACTTAAGTGTGCCCTTCTTAAAAGTAAATTATTTACTTTAATAGTTAAGTTAAAAGTATTTTCTGAGGTCTCCTTCAACACGGAGTCAAAGCTGGTAGACAGCTGCAGAACTGAACTGGACTCACTAGGAGCCAACAACAGAGTTATCCTGTGGTGGGTTGCAGTGCATGAGGGCGTGGATGGCAATAAAAAGGCGGACTTTCTCGCAAAAAAGGGGTCCAACAGAGCTTTACGGCTCTCAACCTTTTGCGCTCCCTCTAAGGGATACACAGCAGAAATTCTGATAAAGTGGGAGGACTCAAGAATCGCAGCCCAATGGCACTCGGCCAAGGGGAACAAACAATCTAAAAGGTTCATAAGTCCATCCGTGATACCACCATCTTCCTAAAATAGGACTCTCTGAGGTTGCAGACTGTAAGTTTTGTGGCCTAGATGCGGAGACTTCTGAACATATACTTTGTGAATGCCCAAGAATAAGCGGACTCAGAGTTATACACCTGGGGGAGCGAGTATTATCTCCATCCAGAATATGGACAAGTACACCCTCCAAAGTGCTTAACTTCTTAAGTAGCCTAAGGATGGAGTGACAAACTTAAAAGGTTAGAACAATAGATCTTATAAGGTCGCAGCGCTACTATGCCCTAATAATAATAAGAATTATCTGAGGTGCTTGTCTGTTGGATTAATTTTGAAGTTCTTCGTTGGCGCTTTGCTGGTACAAATAGCCGCCAGGGTTCGAAGTTCACGGAAGTCCAGAAGGATACCTAACAATAAGGCACTCTAAATTAAAGTTTTTTGAATCCTACGCACGAAGTTTTTGAGTCTTCCCAGACTAATTGTATGGCTTACTACATCAACTAACCTATCAATACAAAAGAAAGAATCAAGCGTTAAAAGCTTTAGTTTGCTGGAACAAGAGTAATATTTTAGCGTGAATCGTCTGTCATGAAAATATGGCATCTTCTTAAACTTCTCGACTATGTTAAGCACACAAATACTACCTTTTCAACAGTCCAAAGTTCATGACTTCCAAAGTTTCAACTGGGTTCAGACCATTGTATTGAATGTACACTTATGAACAAAACTACTACGTACATATATACAAATTGATAGCTGCGGTTGAAATATTATTCTTCGTATTGGTGTGATAAAGCGTTTGCTTATTGCTGTTTGGTCACCCGTCACTAATATATGATTTACGAATGACTCACTCCATGTCATGCTATGTACATATGTTGGCTGCGCAGCGTTGCACAGTTCATGGTATATTCATACATACATACATACATACATGTATATTTTTTTATGAGAAAGTATGAAGTGGAGAATGTCATTGGGCGATGACCGGCGATGAGTGTTGGTTGGCAATGGAGCTGGTGTTGTGGTTGGGTGTGGGAATGCCGCCATAGCATGCTGACGGCTATTTATGAATTTAATAAATATTTGTCTGCCATCAGAAGTGCTTTTTGATGAAATACGAGTAAAATTGCCTTCATGGTAAACATATAACAGATGCGCATGTATGCTTTTCTTAGCTTTCTGGAATTGTGTGGGTGTTAATAACCATGAACATATTTGTTACATACATACATATATACATATTTTCACTTCCAAAATATTAAAAAAAAAAGGTTTTTTTTTTATAAATTCGTATTTATTCGCTTTCTATTGAAGCGTTTTTATTCGTTTTTTGCTTATAATTTAATTGTAATGCAATTATTTGCTGATTCAATCGTTTATGCGCTCAAATGTGCAATGAATATTGCATTGAACTGCAATTGATGTGAGCAAGCATAGAAGTATGTTTTCGATTGCATGATTTCCTGCAAATTATTTAATTGTAATACTCGTAAGCAACGGGTGTTCCATTGGCATATACTTTTATGATTATTGGGACAACGTAATGCCTAAAATTCTGAGTCACAACTTGAAGTTTTCTATCACAGCTATGTGATATTAGAGAGGCTTCTTTTAATAAAGTAATATCAGTAGAAATATTCCTAGGGTAGGTATTCACTGTTTTTATTTTTTTGGTAATGAGCTTAACGCTTCAACGTAAGTTCGGCAAAAATTGTAGCGATGATTCAGTTTAATATGAGTCAATTCAGTTGATTTCATTTATTGAAAATATGCGAAAGCTCAGACCAAAAAAAAAAGAGGGCTATCAAATGCAAAATTATAAAAAACAAGTAAGAAAAACTAAATTCGGGCGAAACCGATTTTTATATACCCACGCGATATATTTTTGTATGGTCGGTGCGCATGATTTCATACAATTCCCGTTTCTTCGTTTGAAATCGCAGCTAGTATTAAACTTTACTCAATTTCTTCCAATAAATGCTGAAAAACGAACATTTTCCCATTTTTCAAAATTTGGGCGTGGTTATGGTCCGATTTCAAAACTTATTGACGGTAATGCTAATGGTATCAAGGACAATATTCTGTGACGATATCTTACATCGTTATTGAGATTGAGATACCTACACGGTTTTTGAGATACAGAAATTTTTTCCTAAGTGAGCGTGGCTCCATATACCGAATTTTACTCAATTTGTTATAATAGATACCGAAAAAATTAAGTTTTTGCATTTTCCAAAACTTTCGTTATATGGGAGGTGGGCGTGGTTATGATCCGATTTCAAAAATTGTCTACGATAATAATACCGATGTCAAGGATAATATGTCCACCAAGTTTTGTGACGCGTGGTAACGCCCATTTTTCAAAATTTCATAAAAATCAGGTTTCTTAATTAATCTCTCTAAATATCAAATTTTAATTAATATGTTTCAATAGATTAAGAAAAAACAAATTTTTTGCATTTTTCAAAATTTCCGTTATATGGGAGGTGAGCGAGGTTATGGTCCGATTTTAAAAGTTTTTAACGATGATAACAGTGATATTAAGGAAAATTTGTTCACCAAATTTGGTGACGATACCTTACACCGTTATTGAGATACAGAAATTAAGTGGGCGTAGCAACGCCCCTTTTTTCAAAATTTCATAAATAACTAATTTCGGCATCTGCTTTATTATAAAAAAAATTTTTTTTTAGTATGCAGTTTTGTAGGACATTCAATTTTATTACAATAATGTGTAAGTTTCAAGTAGCTTAATATCACCTCATTGATCTTTAACAATTCTTCTGCCGCTTTGCCTTAATTTCTTTCGCATAAAAAATACGCTCGATATGGGTTATATTGAAGAAAAAATTAAATAAACAGACAGAAACTTGCAAGTTTAAATATACTTAAACAAACTTTTATTAAAATTACACATATTCAAAAAATTCTAGAATTTTTCTGAGTATGCAGTTTATTAGCTTATTCAAATTTTTATAATAAAATGCAAATTTCAATTGGCTACATTTCAGTGGTGGCGCTCTTTCGCAATATCTACTTAATAAAAGTTTGATGAAGAGTTATGTTAGGCAAGAATTTTAAAATCTCATATTAAATGTCGTTATAAATATGAAATGGGATGCATGTAATAGCACTTAAACTTTTCAATTTTATGCCTGGAGGAGGTTTTGGTTTTTTTTTAATTTATTCGTATCCCAATTTTATATATAAAATTTTGTAAAAAAATGTCTAATAAACGAGTACTTATGTATGTATGTACATATGTACATAAAACACAGAAGACTACAATTTTTCTACATGAAACTATTTTCCCTGAAGGCAAAGCCCCTTTGGCGGTATAACATTTTTCTCAATAGTTTCGCACAATTCCAATTATGAAACTTTACCAATCACATTTCCGTTGCTGAATCCAATTTTCCACGATCAAGTACTAAATAAATAAAGCATTCCGACATTTTTACTTTCGTTCATCATACAATATATTTTATACATATATAAGTATACTCGTATGTAAGTGTGTTTAGACTCTTTAAAAAAAAACACCGACTAATGAAAAATACTTTTTATGGGCGTATTGCAACCAAATTTTAATTACTTCAACACATTTTGCTGCTCTCAGAACTTTATTTTAATCTGTTTGCCATTGTGTTTTTTTGCTTTTGTATGTTTTCGACACGCCAATTTTAATGAATTTTGCAGAAACGTGAAGAGAGAATCGTGTGTTGACTCACAAAAGGCCTACAAAGTCGGCGAATGCAAAATTTTTGTACTGAAACTATGCAAAGTATGTGAATAATGAAATGTTTTCTTTCTTTCTTTTTTTTTGTTTGTCTACAATTTGTTATGATTAAGCTTGATTTTAATTATAGCGAAAGTGTAGAAAAAAATTATCGAATGGAATGAGGGAAGCCCTGCTGTTTTGGAGTCGTCATTGCAATTAGTCATTTGTGTCAACTTTAAATTGTACAACAACGACGATACGTTGACACAGTGATTCGTTGTGAATTAATACTAATTTTCTTTCATTTATTGTGACACCTGCTGGATGTATTAGAAGTCATTTATTTTTAGCTCGATTTCTTATTTTGAAAAAAATGCCGGCTAAATCTATCGCTTTCTAAATAAAAATTATAAATGAGGTCTCTATTAACAAATATGTAAATATGTAAATGCGGAATGGGGAGTATTTTCGAAATTGAGCTCACTTGTTAAAATTAGTTAAAAGACAAATATGTGAACACTTCCTTAACTGCTCTTTTGCATTCTAGGTGTGATTTTCTTTAATCGATCAATGAAAACGCACTAACATATTTTCCATTGAAGTATAAAATTTCGAACGCCTAGATAGTGCTACATATTAGATAAAACCACAGATAAATAAAACTTTATATCTACACTTTTGTGAAGAATTTTAAATTTCACACCAGGCTGGTCACTGTCCTATTGACATCGATACCGTTATTGCCATCGAAATTCCATTCATTTTTAAACCGTTATTTTTCGATATATTTATCGATACCAAAATTTTTAGTTTTCATCCTATTATTGCTATAAATATCGTGGTAGGTAAATATTTCCATTACCGATATCCATGTCCTTACCGATATCGATAATGTTCTCTATTCAAATGTGTATTTAACAAATACCAACCAGCAATAGTAGAAAAGTTTCGATGATCATAATATCTTAACGTCTTTACTTAATTTAAAAGCTCTCTATTCTACATACATATCACCTCGCTATTACTTGCCTCACTTATCGAAGGGCACTCGTATCTCAGCACTCAGCGCCACAAGCATTTAATTGAGGGCGATTACGCAGTACTTTGCGCTGCATTATTCGAGCAATATTCTTTGGAATAACAAAAAGAGTGTACAAAAAAATATTAAGTGACAATCAAACATAAGTGGCTGAGCGATGACACCACATTGTGACCCCACCCAAAAAAAGTCAAAAAAAAAAATGCTATTTATGGAAGTATTGCAATGGCGCAAATGATAACAAAAACAATGCAATGGGACTTCAATTAATTTTGAAATTAAATATTTTGTTTTGTCTCTTTTCAGCGTTTGTTTATGCTAGAAAATATTCATAAATACGGTAATAGCAGTAAAAGTTGATTGTATTCACATTGGTGTCCAAAAATTATCTCCGCTTTGTTTACAAAAAAAATATTTCTTTTCGCCAGAATATAAACGAAATGTTGATTGCGCCGTTTAAAATTAGTATTGGTCCTTGATCTCCAAGAGGTTCCACTTTCGCAGAATTCCCTAAAAGTCTAAAAGTATTTTTTTTATGTTACAATAACTCTGATTACAATAAACATGATTTATCTTGCTGAAAAAATGGCATGGCTTACCAAGAGAATTTTAAATCAAAAATCGTTTTTTCTTACTTTAAAAAGTATTAAAGATTAATTCATTTTTTTTGTAAATACAAATAGAAAAAAATACTAAGTGTCTGAATACAGGAGTTTACAGGTCCTGGAGTTGCGAACGGTAGCTGAGCTATTTTTTTAAGAGGTTAATAAAATCAATTATTGAGTTTACAAATTAAAAAGAAAAAAAAATATTATGTTAAACAGATTTGTGAGTCGATTTACTTTCTTCAAATCTCAAGTCGCCAGGATATAAAAATAATATGTATGTAAGTAAAAAACAATTTCTGCTTTTTGCGTTAGGAAATTTTCGCTGGGATTCCCAGTATAACCTGCCATCCTATATTAATCTTTTAAAACTTATTAATCTTCCTACGCTTGCTAGTCGCAGAGAAATGTTAGGCATAATATTTTTGGTCAAGTTACTGACAGGTTTGACGTCTTTCCGGGGTCTTTTTCTAAATCCTTGCACTTTAACTTTCATTCCGGTTCCTTTGATATTTCCGACGCACTTTTTTACATAAAGAATACTATACTTTGTACTTTCAATAGATGATGGATTACATACACAATTACGCTTTAAAACAATTTTTACTATCCAAAATAATTGAAATTTAAAATCAGCTGATGAACTTTTATTCTGTAGCTGAACAGTACGGCCCTTAGAGTCTCGACACCCAACAAACTCCTGCCTTTTATGACGGACTGCAAAAAAAAAATTTTTTTTTTTAATCCGTGCGTCATGCGGATACGCCCCTTGCGTCGGTTGGGCGGAAATGGAGGGAAAAAACCGTTGGGACTATTATTATTATTATTATTATTATTATTATTAAACTAATTCTATGGACCTAAGAACCTAATCATCTTTAAACTTTGTGCTGGGTTTCAAAAAAAAAAAAAAGAAAAAACTTTCGGGTAAAGTAAACATTTTTTTTAATTAAAATTTTATTTTTTTATTAAAAAAATATTTGTTTACTTTTTAGTTTTTTTAGGTATTGTTCTACAATAGCTTATTCGATTGATTCTAGTGTAAAAAATTTTATTTTTGAAGTGTGTAGTTACAAATTACTGTGGATTCTTGGTAATTCAACAACAGCAACAATAAAAAAAATATAAATTTTACAACAGCAAAATTTTCAATATATAGAAAAAAATTTTGATATAAACAAGAGCTCTTGATTAATATTTAAAACTTGTTGAAATGAAGAGCAAAATTTAATACTTTTAAACCTGACTTGACCCCACACTCCTTTTGCATCATTGCTCTCTTGCAGTAAATGAGCGACGTGTATTCTTAAAAGCCAGCAATTCCGATAACTCATACACACATAAATACGAGTACATGCAGTATTTTCGAAGAAATTCCAATGACTACTCACTCAAACTGAACAATCAGCATTTCTGCAACGTCTACACCATCTCTGGAGTGTGAGTAATTGCAAGGGGGTGTCTGTGGATTGGAGGGACATTGTTGATAAATTAAAAATTTAAATCGCCAACCTTTGGGGTGGTGTCGTAATTAACGCAAAGTTCTTTTGCTTGACTTTTACTTTTACGCGCTTTATTTGCTCACTCAACAGTTGAGGGCGACTGCCCGGCAGCGTCTTTTCAGCACATTCGTACGTCAGTCATTCATTCATTCATTCAGCCATTGTTTTCATAGCGTTTTGTGTTTGTTTTTCCGGCCTACATAGCTCTCGTGCGCGCGCGCTCTCTCCATTCTTTAATTAAGAGCTTCGGCCATTGTTGACTGTCATTGTTGGGACAAATGTTAAAGTGTATGTACGGGAAAATGTGTGCGTGTTGTTGTGGGCTTATATTTATTTATGCTGCAGTCATACACAGCCGGCCGTTGTATTCTTAATTAATTACTTATACAATAATTACTACAACATTAATTACATCGTTGTTAATATTTTGTTTGCATGTTTTTTTGTAAATATATATTTTTTGGTTGTTTGTCCCTTTTTTCAATCCATTGCCTTTGGTTACATTTATTGAAGGCTTATTAACGTCACGTATACACACATACATACATATGTACATACATATGTATGTATGTGTATGTATTTACATGAGTTTGTGCGCGTGACTTTCTGTTGTTGACGTTTATGGTTTCATTGAACGGTTGGGCGCCCATCTGTAACAAATAATGTAACCAGAATATACCTCTGCTCCTACACCCTTTAAAGGTTTTACATTACCTTTCATATAAGCTTCAAACCCTCCCATCTTTTGCACTAAGCCTAGGTTTTATTATCTACCTGTGTTACACTCACACACTCATACACACACATGTGTAAGTAGTCATGATTATTTCACGCGGATCTTTGTTTCCGAGTAAATACTGAGCAGTGTTATCATTTATGCCATCTGCTTTTCTAATATGTTCGTATGTACACACATGCATACATATGTAAGTGTAGAAATTCAAATAAAACTGCGCAATATATTTTTGAAATGCATATTAAATTATGTAAATTATTATCAAAGCTAAATGTGTAGCGACGCGTGCTCTTTACTGAAATGTTACATTTCAAAGTTCCGGCGTGCGTTTTTTCTTTTTCTAAAAACACACCGCTCGGCAGAAAAAAAAAATTTGGTTACATCCAACGCCATTGGAAAATTTGCGCACAGAAAAACTGATGATTGCTTGTTCTGTCTACGCTTTGTGCGGTGAAAGCGTCAAAATGGTTATTTTATTAACATTTTCAATTCAAATTCCTTGAATTGCTCGTCTTGGCATAATATTATAGAGACATTATATTGTTTTTTTTTTCAATATATGTATGTACATCCTCAAGTACGTTTGCTTTTTGTGCCAAATTTGTAATTGTACCTAAAGGACAAGGCGAATTCATGTAAGGTGGTAGCGATTCTAAAAATGCAACGCTTTGGTGGGTTATTGTCAAACTTTATCTCCTTTGTATTTAATTTTCGCGAAATAATTTTTACACTATTAGAGTCACCGCAAAAAGTAAAAGTGAACCAAATCTTTAAATTTCTTGTAGTTAAACGGAACAATTGATAAGTTTGCAACTAAACAATTGATTTTGACAAACAACCACCAATCAGCTGATTTATTAACACCATCTTTTATGAATTCGCCTTGCTATACGTTTATTCTGACATTTTCACCGTATGTGAAGTATATCACTTTGAATGAATTCCCCTTGAACGACCAGAGGAAAATTTTATATTAAGAACCTTTAACGGATTGAATATTGAATTTAAATATGTTCTTAATCAGCGAAATTGTTTTTAAATGCTATTTACAAATTTTTAAAATTTTTATGGCAATTTGTCTATTTTTTTTAAATAAAAATTTGTATAAAGTTTGAAGTTGGTATTTGTGTGAGTTTTTATTATAAAATATATTATATTGTTATAGAAAATAAAAAAACAAATTACATTTCGAAAAGATTATAAAGAATTATTTAAAACAATATTTTATAATTTAAATGTTTTAAACTAATAGAAAAAATTTCAAACAACTATTTATGTATGTACATTTTCACAACTGACGCTTTTTCACAAAAAAAGTTTGACTACCCAATATACATATGTATGTATGTACATACAAGTACATACATACATGCATATATAGATTTTTTTAAGAAATGGAAACCACAGACGTTTCTTGAAATCTAAGATTTTCTAAAATTTTTTTCCAATTGACTAACAGCAAATACAAATATTTTACATTCATAAAAAAATAATTAACGAAATTTGACATGACATTTTTACCGCATGCTATTTTTTAGTTATCATTTCTTATTATTTTTTTTCGATTTCATAAAAGATTCAGAATTCGTGATTCGGTTTTTTTTTTCAATTTAAATGTGGTTAATGTGTAGCTCGTGAGCATTAAAAGTGATTCCCAAAATATAATTTTGAAAAAAAAATGTTTGTACCAGTTATTGACATTCATTGTTTATAGGCAATTTCTTGAAATTTTTTTTTGTTTCACTATATCTCATAATCTATTCGCTCAAATTAAATGAAATTTTCACAGCTTTTTACTTTTTTGTCGTAGTTTATAATGAAATTTTTCCTAATGCGAACTCTTTATTATTTTTTTTTTTGGTTTTTTATAATATATATTTATAAAAAAAAATTGTTTTCAAAATATCGTTCTGGAGCATCAAAAATACTGAAAAAAATTATAAATATTATACAAGACTTATTTAATAACATATACAAATTTTGCAAAATAGTAAAAAGTCGTAAAAATTTCATTTAATCTGAGCGAAGAGATTATGAGATTTAGTGAAACAAAAAAATTTCAAAAAATTGCCTATAAACAATAAATGTCAATAACTGGTACAAACATATTTTTTCGAAATTATATTTTGGGAAACACTTTTAATGCTCATTTAAAACAAAACCGACTCATTTTTAGTGATCGGTTACACAAATTCTGACTCAATAACGAATAGGGATATACATACATATGTATAAATACAAAAAAATTTTTTTTAGATTTTCAGAAAATTAAAATTTCAACTTTTACTTTTTTTTTTGACCACTCTACTGAACGCACATACAAATTTATGTGTACATCCATTGCTTAAATTTAATTCATTAAACGTGCATAACAGATGATTATTTACTATAATTCTCTTTTTTCTTCCTTTTTCATCAGCATTCCTACATACCGACGCATTTACAAATTAATGAGAAATATTTCACTCTTACAAATGCAAGCCATTGATGCAAAATTTTACAGCCGCAGTATCGTCTAAATATTACAAATTCATATTGTAGAAGGCTTGAAGTGTTGTAACTCAGCAAACGAAAATGCCGCGCAATGGCTGTGAGGGGAATGGAGGCGTTGCCAACGATGGTTGCGCTTATCCCGACGAGCTGATCATGGAGCAGGGTGTTTCGTTCAATGTGCGGGTGAGTAGCAAATTACATGGTGGCATGCCATTGTACTCATACACTTATGTACTTTTGGCTGGCTTGGCATTGCGCAATGCAACGTCTGTCTTATGCATCTTTCTGCCCTCGCCGAGCGAGTTATCATAATCGAACAATGCTATGAGGTCCTCCTGTCAAGGATTTACCAGTTGCGGCATTTACTTTATACATTTCCTGCTTCCTTTTGCCACTATACCATTTTCGTTGCAGTCGTTTATTGTTTGCTTGGTGGCTTGGTGGCTTGGTGAGTTCAATGCACGTTGGTGATGCTTGCGTTTGAAGGCGCTTGACTGCCATTGAGCAGATGAGGAATGTTGGAGCTGCATTGCTTCTAAGAATGATTGTTTGTAGTGCTGATACTTCGTGGCTTTACTTCTTCGCTATTTTTTTAAGAGTCATTTCCTTCTTCTCAAGTATTTGCCTTACTTCCGCTACTTCCGCTAATGGCTTCTACACATGCACTCACACATTCTTGGACGTAGCGTACAGCTGTTTTAGAACCACCATTCATTTGTGGCTGTCTGTTGCCTATTGGTTGTTGGCGCCCACCAGCGCCAATGCCAATGTCGTCGTCGCTACTATAAAATGCTCAATCATTTCCTTTGCTTTCTTTTAACCGCGCACTTGCATTTAAACATTCATTCAAGTTGGCGCTCAAGTACCGCTTTACATACACATGTAAGAGTACGTACATACTTTTGCCGCTGCCACACTTGTGTTGTTCTTTTCTTCCCATTTTTTGAAGCGCATAGTAAAAATTTTCTTTTCTTTTCTTTTTCTTTGACACATGTGTACTTGTTGCCCACCTGCTTCTCTGACACCGCACACTTACACACACACAAACACACTACGCAAAAGTCTTTAACCCTTAAATGGCTAATGTTCCCAATTGGTAACAAACCGTAAAAGTGTTTAACGGTAAAAAAATGGTAGACTAATGCTAAACTTTCTCAGTAGTGCCGCCGATTAAAAAAAAATTGCATTCCCGTTGACTTTGCTAAGCTTTCAGGTTCTTTGGTGGCAGTCGACAGCTTACGGTTTTTGGAGAGAATTTACCTCGCCCGCTCGATCACCACCTTCAAGTTCTCGGGCACCGCATTATTTTAATATTTTTTTCAGCTGATGGCTCTTGGGCTTTAGGCTGATTCTGAGACACTGCGACAAGGGATCGACCTCAAACTCTTTGAGGGTAAATGATCAATTGTGTGGCGCGTGTAGGTCTACCGGATGGCAGTGGCCCTTCCTTCCGGATATCTTTCGGAGCTACCCTCAGTTGGTTTACTTACAGCTTCTTAGACAACTTGCATGGCCCACATGACAGTTGCTCGATTTTTGTTAATAGTTTCATATACATAATTCTTTAGCCGCCTATTAAGCTAAGAACCTTCGGTGCCTAATTGTAGGTGAAAAAAAAGGTTCGCCCTGAGCTGTTGCAATCCAGCAATACTTCCAAAAGGGCGAAACGATATCCAAGACGATTTAAGGTATATTTAACAACCTCAGGGATATATATCCATAGTGTCTGTTGTAAACAGCGTCACTTCGAAAAGGTTGTAAATTAAAACAAAAACCCCATGCATTTTAGGTTTAAATTGTATATGGCGCGCCACCATACAGCCTTGCCACCTAGTTTTCTACGCTTTGTTCTATTTTTATGCCAACACTCTAACCACAAACCACTTATACATGGATTTGCTGCTTTTCACTACTTAATTCTTGTATTCCACTTTTTTCTATTTTGTTTACAGTACACCGGCTGCGTGGAGGTGAAAACTTCAATGAAATTGCTGAACTTTGAAACGAGAACCAAAGTTGCGCGGTGAGTAAAAATTTATATTACGAGTGTATATACATACATACATACATGTGTATATACATATATACAAACCTAAACACATATTTATTTGGTTATTTGTAAAATTGTGGGACGTGCAGCCATACAAACTTTTGCGGCTAGTGGAAGTGAGAGGGTGGATTACGTATTGCTTTTTAACCGAACTCCAGACCAGCTTAAGTAGTGAAGGGTTTTAGTGGTCATGGTTTTGTATTTTACGGCAGACTGAACAAGTCATGGCGCGTTGGAGGCGAGCTCGCTCGTCCAGCTTTGAAGTGGTCGGTCGGACGTGTAAAATGATATGACAAAGGGAATATCAGTGACAAATGCGGATTTGAGCGAAAGAAGTGGGAAATTAAATCGGACATGAAGATTTTCCGACCAGCCCGGCGTGCTTAAAAATTCACTTTAAAAAATGATGGCTTGTGAAACAATTTGCTCGCAATTGCGGAACTCAGAAAGTACTCGAATAATCATAAATCATTGCTTTCAATACTTTAAAATACTTAAATATTGAAGTAATTATTGCTTAAAACTTTCACATTTCAAGTTGTATGATAAGCTCGAATATTTTTGGAGTCAAAACTTCCCTGCTATTCAGAAAGCTTTCTTTAAAGTTTTGGAATTTCAGGTTTTTAAAGCATTTCAAAATTCATAAAATTATTAGCGGTAGCCGCTCGAGTGCTTAAAGCTTCTATATTAACGTTTTAAAACAAGCATCGCAAATGAAACTTTTTACGCTTCAGAAGGAATTGGTTCTTCCCACAGCAAATCAAAAGCTCAATGAAATGAATTCTAACATGTTTTAGTGTGCAAGTTCTGAGCCTTTTATCAAATATTATTAAGTGTCAGTGTCAGTTGCAAATTTTTTTTCTCAAAATTTTCCATTTCGAAGCTTTTAGAAGTTTTGGTTAGTTGAAAATATTTTAAATTTGTAAACTTTGAACTTTCACGTGTTTAAAGTTTCTTTCTAATATTGAAAAGCTACTAAACACTTTTCATTAACTAACGATTCTAAATTTTTATTTTTTTAACGTAACAATTTTCTATTTGAATTTTACCAGGGAATGCATCAATCGCGTCTGCGAAGCCGCCGGTCTCAAATCTGCTGGCAAGCGGCGCGTGGACAAGAAAATTCTGCACTTCATCTCGGATCGACCGCACATGCAGAATGCCGGCACAAATGTCATCATCAATGTGTCGAGTCGGGCGCTGGATTTGGTGAACGCGGAGACGGGTCAGCGCATAGCCAGTCACAATATGCCGCACATTTCCTTTGCATCCGGCGGTGATTCGGTAAGTTTCGCAAGTCAATTTTGCATGTTTTACATATTTTTTGTTTTTTTTTTGCCATGTAGGAATGTTTAAATTTTTTCTCCTTCCTTTTTGAAATTTTCATTGTTTCTACTCGCAGGATACTTTGGACTTTCTGGCGTACATCGCCAAGAATGAGGACGAGTGGCGCGCCTGTTACGTGCTCGAGTGCATTGGCGGACAGAGTGAAGACTTAATATTGACAATCGGCAAAGCGTTTATGTTGCGCTTTAATGCAATCAAACATTTGAAGTGAGTAGACGAATTGGTTTTAATCAGGGAGAGGAAGTTATCGTTATTTTAATTTGCAAGCTTTCACTTAAAAAAAAATATATATTTTAAAGCGCTTTGGTTAACATAAAAGGCTTTGATCTTTCTTCTCACAAAGTTTTAAACCGAAATTTCGGATTGATTTCGCTCGATTTCTTGAGCGTTACTTTATCTATAAGACTTGATACTTATTCAAATATTAACAAAACTTCTGACAGTGAAAATAAAATTCTTGGTTCAAAAACGTACATAAACTGGTATTCACTGAAGTTTCAAACGATTAGGCTTTTTCTAACAAATTAAATAATAATTTACAAATTTATTGAGTTCGAGGTCAGTTTATGGAAGATTTTATTTTGGAAAAACAACTACAGTTTTTAATGGTAGAAGTTATAGTACTATTTCGGAAATCACCACATTTTCTCATCAGACTTCTTTATTTAATTAATTATATTTATTCCATAAACTGGCCTAAAGCTCAATAAAATTGTGAATTATTATTCATTTATAAGGCCAATAAAAATCTTAACAAAAATTTATAACAACTTAAGTTTGATAATATTTTTCTAAGAGGATTTGTTAACATGGAATTCGTCAAAATATGAACTTTGTGCTTTCCAGTGCTTTAAGTTTCTCTAACTCACACTAATCACAGATTTGGATAATTCATTTTTTTCTAATTATTTAAAATTATGTTTCAATTAAAATACCGTTCATTCTCTAACAAAAACCATAAAAAGCAATTTTTTAAACTTTATACAAAATTTACAATGATTTAACAAAATTGCATCAGTTTTTCGAGTTTAAAAAAAAATGTTTGTTTATTTTTCTGTTGGCCTAGTAAATGTTAATTTTACAATTTTTATTGAGCTCAAGGCCAGTTTATGGAAGATTTTTGTGAAAAAACAACAACAGTTTTTTAATGGGAGAAGTGGTTATGAAAAATAAATTTAAATAATTTAATAAAAAGAAGTCTGATGGGGAAAAGTGGTGATTTCCGAAATAGTACTATAATTTCTACCATTAAAAGCTGCTATTTTTTCCACACAAAAATCTTTCATAAACTGACCTTGAGCTCAATAAAAATTGTAAAATTAAAAAGAAATGGTTAGAATTTTTTTGAGTATGCAGTTTTGTAGCTCATTCAATTTTAGTGCAAATTTTTAGTGCCTACAAATTACCACTGCTTCTTGGCAATTTAAAGCGCTGTTCAAAACATTATCAAAGCCAACAAAGTTAGAAGTTTAATGAAAGCTTTTAAAACAAAAAAAGCTTTCACATCAATTTGGAAATACAGTGAAACTTTTATTTAAAAGTGCGATTTGCACACTTCTCAGCTGATCTTTCATTCCCAAAGCTTTGGTCAAAATCTTTAATTCACAATGTGTGTGCTTTCGAGTAATATTTGTTTTTATTTTTCGCCCACAGAAATCAAGCCGTACAAAATCTCAACACACCAGTGGAGAATAGCAAAGACTATTATAATGATTTGCCCGACAAACTGCCACCAGATCTGTTGAGCGAAAACGATTTACCGCCAGAATTACAACAGCAATTACTATTACAGCATCAGCAGCAGCAGCAAACCCAACAGTCACAATTACCTCCACACAAAGTTGGCCAACTGAATTTAAAGAAACCGCGTGATCGTCTTAGCAGTAATCTGATCGATTTGAATAGTCCGCCACCCGATCAGACCACCATCAAAATGAATCTCAGCAATTTCGATCCCATGGCCGAAACGCAGGGCGCATGTGCGCTGCCACAAGCGCCCGTGCGTGATGTCTTCGATATGCGTGAGTACAGCGGAATATGAATTTGAGGGCGTACACTCGAATGATAACACAATTTTATTTCTTATCTATACCTACATACATAGAACCCTTCTCGCTATCCGCCGAAGTACAGCGCTCACAACTCAATACCGAACTGTGGTTCCATACGGGTATTAGTCGTCAAATTGCCGAGAGTATGTTAAGAAATGATGGAGATTTTCTTGTACGCGAATCGCAAGGTAAACATGGTCAGTATGTGCTTACCGGTTTGGAGGTGAAAACACCAAAACATTTGCTGCTTATCGACCCAGAAGGTGTGGTGCGTACAAAGGATCGCATTTTCGATAGCATCAGTCATTTGATCAACTATCATTGGGCTAATGCTTTGCCGATTATATCGGAAGATTCGGAACTCGTATTGCGCAATCCGTTACTGCGGCAATCTCAAGCGCAACAGCAGCAACAACAAGCTGTACAACAACATTCCGTAGCACCAACTGCCGCCGCCTCGTCAGTGCATCACCATCATCATCATCATCATCACACGACAGCACAACAGCAGCAGCAGCAACAACAACACCAACAACAACAACAACACCAGCATACGCATCATGCGCGACCGGTGGTAAATTCTTGATGAGCCTACTACTGTTCGCTCTCGGAGGGTAGAAGGAATTGATAAAAAAAGAAAGCATTGAGATTTTTAATATAAAATATTTTACAATTAATTAGTTGTAAGTTGCAATGTGTGTTGTAGTCTAAAGTAGCACAACGTAAATTTGTCTGTATTAGTATGTGGTATTTGTAGTACGTGTCGAAGTACGAGTATTTTAAAATGTTTCGTAAACTTGAAAATGTTTTATAAAACTATAATTGAATTGTTTGGTGCACTGTTTTAAACATTTTTTATTTGTTGCAAGATTCTTCTGCACCAACATACTTACTTTCAATTTATAACAATGTAAATTTCTTTATTTTAAGTTTATGCAGTACAATAACATAATTAATACAATAAATTCTTTTTTAGTTGTATTTTTTTGTTTTCCTCTTGTTTAACGCTTGATTTAATTTTTCGCAGGTTACTAATACATATATGCACAAACTAGGAATATACAGCTGTGTTCACAATAATAGCAGTAAGTTTTTAAAATGATAATTTTTGGAAATTATATTTACTTATTTATTTTTTATAATTTCCATTTAATATTTAGTAGAATCTCTTACCGACGCCATAAAAATAAACCGAACCATAAAATAAAAGTATCAAAGCTTATGCGAAATTCGAAAAAATTAAACAAATTTCTAAAAACTGTCCACAATATTTCCAACTTTTTATTCAGGACTTTGAGGAAAATTTTGGTTATGCAGTTTTAAAGCCCATTCAATTTCAGTAAAACAAAGTGCAAGTTTCAGTTGGCTAAAAAGTAGCTTTGATTTATTAAAATTTTGTTTTTCCAGGGAGTTGAGCATTTTCTATGCAAGTTCTAAACTTTTATACATATGCCTTCGGTTATAGATCCTACTAAATTTTAAATGAAAACCATCAAAAGATATCATTTCAAAATTAACTGCTATTATTGAACATTGCTGTATATATGTATGTATGTTGATTGACTAATGCTCAAAACTTATTTTCGCATATTTATGCAAAGCTTTTATTAAATTAGCTTTTTTTAGGCAAAATCTTCCCGCCGAGCTTACAGTAGCTCGATCCGCTAGGTGGTGCAAGAGTTTATATATTTACTTCTTTTGAATTCATTTATTAAATTTGTATTACATTTCAATTAAAGTACAGAAAATTCTTTAACAAAACCAGTTTAAAACTTAAGTAATTAATTTGTATAAAATTGTAAGCTTGTATTTGTATGGGGTTTGTTAGATAGTTCTCTGTACTAAAATTGGAAAATAATACAAATTTTAATACTTGGTGGCGTTTGAGATATTAATTGGATATATACTTATAAAAGAATTTGGCAGTGAATTGCACGAGAGTGGACAAAATTCGGCAAAACGATGATAAATATTAAAATATTTTTAATATTTTTTTGAGTATACAAATATACATACATACATATGTAAGTATTGGAAAAGCTACAGGAATTTCAATATATTTGACTAATATAATCGTAACAAACAAGAAACCTGCATACTTTATCAAAAAAATAAACATAAAAATTATTACTATTTCTGCATGATTCAATTATAAAATTTTGGATACAAGGCGAATTCATTCCAGGTGGTATACTCCATATTTAAGTAAAAACTTTGTTTATTTTGCGGTGAAAATGTCAGAGAAACTTAGAAAAACAAAATAAACAAATGGTCGGAATTCCAAGTTTGGCACAAAAAGCGAACGTACTAAGGATTTATAGTAAAAATTTGCAATTGAACTTTCACGAATGTAATTAGAAATGAAAAATGCAAACAAAATAGCGCAAGGCGAAGGTAGAACAAGCAACCAGCTGATGGGAATATACCACCTTCTATGAATTCGCTTTGGTTGGATACTTATTGACGTTTAAGTTTTCCAACTGCCTTGTAAGGATGCATTTAGAAAGGTCTGATAAGGGGAAAATATGTTATCCCTTTTCGCGCAAAGGTAGTTGAAAAGTAGGTAACTAGTAGCGAAATGCGGTTTGTACATAGAATGAAACATATTTGCAGAAATTTGATATTTCAATTTAATATAATATAACCGAATATTCAACCACACAACAAACTACATAAACAAAAAACGCAAGTGTGATTAAAAAGCAAATATATTTTACACATTTTGTTAACAAAAAGATTGTGATTTCAACCTTTTTTAAGTTTTTACATGCAGAAAATAGAAATATCACATTTGGAAAAATTTTGATAAAAATTTTTTCTTGAATTCAATATCAATTTTAGCAACCAAAATAAGAGGTATCTATTAAAAACCCAGTAACCAGGATTGTGTACATATTTCATTACAATTTCAAACTTTTTTAAAAATATAATTACCTTTTTTGTAGATCATAAAAGTAAGATGTAAGATTCAAGTCACTAAAAATGTAAAATTAGTTGTTCGAAAAAAAAAATTTTATTTGGAAACACCCACAATACCTTCGTCAAAAAATTAACGGAATTTTTATTGACATACATCTGTTAGAAATCAAGTAAAGACGTTAGTCAAAACTGGTGAAATTACTAATAAATCTTCTTCTACATATTCGACATTTTAACTGTATAATTTTATGGTTGTTAATATTTAAATAAATTCTTTTTTTTTTAATTTTATGTTATTTTATATAAAATATATACAGTAAAAAATTTAAAAACATAAAATGCTTTCTTTGAAGAAAAATAACAAACAAAATGATCTGACCTGGCCAGGAATCGAACCAACGACCAATCAATTTCATACATGCAAAGAAAAAAAATTTCAATTCCTGTTCGCTGCTATATAAGCAAGGCTACTGGAAAACATACGAGAATGTCCTCAATTCGATTATTTAATGTAAGCCAAGGCGAATTTATATAAGGTGGTGGTAATCAATCAGCTGGTTGCTTGTTCTTCTTATTTTATAAAATTAAGGATGTTAGTAAAAGGTAATGACGAAGAATTTTGTTTACATATTTTGATATTTTGAAGCTCGTGATTTTAAAACTTGTGAAATTTTGTAAAAAATAAGGATATTTCAAATTTAAAAAAATGGGAAAGTGCGCGGTGTGTCTAAAAAAAATAGAAAGGCGGAAAGGACCTTTTTTCAAGGTTCCAATAAGCGGCTGATGTGGTTGAGATCCTGCCGTACGCAGCTTGGAGCGAAACGCAGGCGCTAGTAAAGAAGCCTACAAATCGCGCAGGCGCTTGTGCAGCAGCCTAAAAATTCGGCAGGCGCTAGTAAAGCAGCCTACAAATCCCGCAGGCGCAAGTAAAGCAGCCTACCAACACCATCTGACAACAAAAAAACAATAACTTCCATTCTTAATTCTCTTCGATTATGACATTCTTAATTTGACAAATTTTGATGAATTCGCTTTGCCACCACTTTTAATCAATTCGCCTTGATGTAAGCCATGCTGAAATAATTTTAAAACTACAAAAAGGCACCAGTGTTGCTTGCCAGGCCATTTCACAAGAAAAGTACTAATTTCCACGTGTTTGATAATATTTTGTTTTCTTAAATTAAAAGAGAGCAACACAGGACACCTTAAGGCAGCGTGCAAGAGTGAGACAACTGCCTAATTATCCAACCTTGTAGAATTGAATCATGCTATTTATGTATGTACACATATGTATATTTATTAAGTACAATATATAAATAAAAAAATAAAAATAATTAGCTATGCAGAAAATACATACAATACAATAAGTAACATAAACAAAAGTATTCAATGATATTATAAATACTCATACAAAGACTTGAAAAATGTAAATTTCTACAGGAGCAATTTTTTTCGATATGTTACTACAGAAATGTGTAAATTAAAAGAAAATACATACTCTTGAAAATCCCATATATGTAAAGCTAAGTTTCATACTTTACATAAATGTTTAATTATTTAACAAATTTGTATCTAAATTTTTAACTCTGTTTTCAGAAGTTTTAGAAAATTTATAGTGTGCCCATTCGGTTTTAGTATAACAACTTGCATGTGATTACAAGTCGCTAAAAATTACCCGCCTTTTTTTGTGCAGTCATTTTTTATCGAGGGTGATGTAGTTTTTTCTATACAAAAAAAAAATTAGTTCACTTGCACATTGTTGTACAAAAAATTAATGGACGAAGATCTGCATACCTACATATTTCAAAATTTTCTAAAAATTTTTAGAAAAAAGTATGAATTTTTGAAGATTGTTTAAATTATAAAAAAACAATTTTGTATGTTTGAAACTTGTGTTCATATCGTTTTTGTTAATTTAAAAAAGTGAATTTCTCTTTCAATTTCTAACACACTTTTTATTTCCATATGTAGAAAAAAAAGTGACTATTTGGAAATTGTAAAAAAAAATTATGAAAACTTGAATATATAATTCTGATAATCCTGAAAATATTTAGAAAAAAATTGTTGCAAATTTTATACGACCCAACAATTTTATGAAGGCGTTAAATGAATTTATGTGTTTTTTCGAAAAAATCAAAATACAGATTCCCTGTGCACCAAAAAAAAAAAAATCATTCCGCAAATACGCAGACAACGACTTTACTTACTATAAAACCCTAGGCACCACAAATATTTATTAAAACTATGCAACTTCGAATTTTGAAATTCTACAATTTTACAACTACGACACGTTTCTAAATGGCCCATATTTACAAAATTATACATTGTAAGTTTAAATATATATACATATGTATATGTACATATGTATGTATTCCCATGCATATATTTCTTCTAATATTTAAACAGGTTATATTATCTTTTTTTCACAAATTTCGAAGTATCTCGTAGCACTTACTGTAGCTTTTATTTTACAATCGATATGGAAACCTCTTAATCAGTACTATAAAAACCTTGATTGCAGATTTTGAAATCAATTACATAGTGCATAAGTATACTATACTTGATATTACATATGTAGTCACAAAGTCATTACTAGCATTAATCAAAGTCACTTTAGAAATAAAAAAATAAAAAACTGGGGAAAACGAGTATTTTCTAAAAGCACTACATTTAAGAGATTGTCTCAAAGTGATAAAAAATTGTGAAAAATTAAACAAAAAATTGTGTTAAGCTCTATTTGAAATCCCATTAATAAACGATGTTTTTTTTAATTTCATTCACATTATATACTCAGTCCTACCGTTAATTCCATGGGAACCAATCATTCCCATAATTTTTGAAAAAAAAAAAGGTTTTTGCAATACTGTAATTCAGGGAATACTTGTTCACATGGAGTTCCCGATAGGTCTGATTATTTAGACATTTCTCCAAATTGCCTTATCTACCCTACAAAATTTGTTAGTACCTACATACATACGTACATACCATGTGTACATACAATAGTACATAAGGGACTTTTATAAACTATAACACACTAGCTTACCGATGAATTTCGGTAAATTACTTTTTTATTTTTTTTTTTTAAATACCGTTCATTCTCTAACGAAAAAAGCCAAATTTACAAAATGTATAATTATTCAACGAATTTTCAACAAAATTTCGAACTTAAAAAATTTGTTTCGAGTATGAAGTTTTGTGGCCAAATAAATTCGTAAAAAATAAAGCTAACAGTCCTATTCGCAGGCAGTGACAAATTTCGCCGTAATGACATTGCTAGGATTGTTATAACTGTCACATTTTTGGTATGCGCAGAAATTTTTGAAAGCTCTTTTTGTGTCTACTGTCATATTTATTGTTATGACCTACAGAGCGTGTGACAACGTTGACACAGATGTTTTTGTGTTACATTTTATTAAAGTAAAAATTTGCAACTCAAATACTACGAATTGGTGTTAAATTTTTAAATAAACCAAGCGTTTTTAAGTTTTTACACCACAGATTGCGTTCGAGTTTTAGCTATGGCAGAGTAAGTGGTTATAATGTGTTTGATTGTGGAGCAAGAAGAAATTACAGCCAGAAGGCGACTTCTGAGGAATCTGCGTGATAACAGTAGATAATCCATTTTCCATGCAGGAGACCATCTTTATACAAAACTTTTGGTTTCCTAAATCACTTTGCCGCAGATTACTCGAAAAGTTGGAACCAAGTGACCGTGGAATCAAGTCCATCATCCCATTCACTATTCGTTTTCTTGTTTGCTTGTATTTCTACGCGTGTGAATCATATCAAAAGTGCGTTTGAAACAATTTTCAAATTGCCATAAGCCAATCCTCAGTATCACACGATAAAATAAAACGAAGAATAAAACTTGAAATTGTGAACCAAATCAGCTGTTTTTGCTATACAGAACTTTTCGCCGCATGCGGCGAGTGAGAAGAGCTTTTCTATTGTCATTATTGGCGGTGCATACCTATGACAACTGGCCGTGACAATATAATGACAAGTTACCCAAAACAATTGAAGACTGTGACAAAACGCGAATAGGGCTGTAAAGAATTACTATTGAACTTGAAAATAAAATGTAAAGGGTTTCTATTGTATACAAAAATAAAAATAAAAAAATTAATATGGAAAAAAATTCGACAAAAAAAATTCTCGGTACACTAAAATTGAGTTACGTGCAAAACTGCGTACTTAAAAATTCTTGAAAACAAAGTTTAAGTTAAACAATTTTTATAAAATGTCAATTCGATTATATTAGCCATAATTAATAAATATAAACTAAGTATGTATATATCGATTTTTATTGAGCTCAAGGCCGGAAAAAATAAAACAATTGAATAATATATTATTTTATTTATTTGTCAATATTTCGACTTCAGTCTGAAGTCATCATCAAGGACTGTCAGCGCGACTAATTTATTATTAAATTTTTTTTATTTTTTCCGACCTTGATCTCATTAAAAATCGATATACAATTTGTATAAACATTATTTTTTAACAATAATTGTTTTTTAAAAATCGTATAAAGTTTAAAATTTGGTTTTATACGGTATGCGTTAGAGAATAAAATGTATTTTAAATAAATAAAAAAGAAATAATTAGATTTTTGAAATGCACTGTTTATGAATGCCCTCGAATCGATACATTTGTACATACTTAAATACGTACATACATATAATACTTATAAAGTAGTATACAATCTTTTGAAAACTTTAAAAATATAAATATTTTAGGAAAAATGTAAGCTGCACAGAAATTATGAAAATAAATGCTGAAAAGTGAAAAACTGTAGTTTTTAATGGTGAAACTAAAAATCGGTTAGAATTTGTTCTTTACTTTGGTAAAACAAAAAGCGTCAGTTTAATATTTTTGAATTTCGAAGTAATTTTCCAGAATAAAATCGCTGTCGAGGTACGAAGGCGAGGATTTTAATTCAATAAAACCGATGTTGCAATAAAAATTTTGTGCTTTCAATGTTACTTACAGGTGATGGAAGTTCTTTAACGCAATTTTTTATTTTTAGCTTTCGTATGCATATAGAGAAATTATCATATTATTATTGTAAGTAAAATCGTAATTAAAGTTTAATGTTTATTGTATTTTTAACAAGATGGAGAAAAAATATTTATAGAATATTTTATTGCGAGTAATTATTCCATTAGCGGACGTTTTCATAATTGAGAAAATGTTTATCTAATAATCGCAGTAGTGATAGCGAGCATGTGCATTTTAAAATTACGCGTTTTAAAAAAAAATTTAAAACAAGGAAAGCTGTTTTTTTTTTTAATTTCAAATTTTGAAATTGTATAGCAGGCTGGTAGTTTTCTTAATTTTTTAAATCCAATTATGAAAATAGTTGACTTTTTTCGAATTTTAAGCGTCTAGGGCAAATTGTATATAAAGGCGCAATTTCAGCCGCCGCTTCATTGCTATTTCGAATCGCGTAGCTGACGCAAGTTTTCTCCTTTTTTTATTTTTTTTTTTTACCTTGATTTTACCAAAGGCGTTTTGGTATTTTTTGTTTTTTTTTTGTTGTTTAATGCTATTCAAAAACTAACCGGACCCGGCGTTCCTTGCTGGTGTTCTTTTTTATTCCTCAATCCTTCTTAAAATCAACTTTTTTTAAATGGTGTTATTATTAATATTTATTTTTGTATGACAATTATAAGTCCAAATAAACTGTTACCTCGATCTGTACCGAAACTTCTAAACCTTTTCTACACACCACATTAATAGCTGGAACTTGCTCTTCTATAGGAAACAGCTGAGCTGCATCCTTTAATGATGATTGTTCTTGTCATCAAGGCACGTTAAATTTGAAGGCATGCAAAACTTTTATTTTGAATTTTTTACTATTTTATTTTAATTTGAATTGTTAAATTTTGCACTTCTTTGTGATAAGAATGCTTTCGGTACAATTAAAGATACTTGATAACATTATTTTGAAATTTAGCTTCTAAAGCAAAAACAAAATACGCAGAGCTCCTGAATATGCCTTGCTTGCATTGCATTTTTTTAATTTTATTACCTTTTCTTTTTATTGTGGCAGAAAATTCTTGCGTAGACGCTTAAGTTTCTGTCGAAAATTTTTACAGCTCCTGTTTTCATCCTCGTAATATGCATATCCTTTAAATTTTTTTCGAGTATTTCTCTTACTTTCAAATATCCCGAAATTGCGCTTATTTGTGTTTGTACCAAGCAAAGCGCTCCTTATATGTCCTTATAAGGTTGATATCTCATGAAGTTATCAAAAGTTCTAGTATTATATTTACTAAAATACGTTCTTCTTCTCAATTTTGTAGTATTTTTTCTTGCCTCACATAAATGTGAGCTTGACTGAACATTTCAAATCAAATACTCGCTCAAAATTTGACAATTTATTTTTCGTTTGTTGAATTTCAAGTATTTTTATTAAAAATATCGTTCATCCACTAACAAAAATCGTATAAACCCAAGCTTCATACTTGATGCAAAATTTATAATAATTCAACAAAATCTGATTCAAATTTAGAAGTAAAAAAAATTTATAATTTTTTGAGCATTTGTCGCTTTAAAAGCTGTAACATACTCTTAAGCTCGTTTGAAAGCGATGCAGGTCTCCCTACTACAGTGTTCGTAAATCTTTTCAAAATTCTTTAGCCTGCATAAACCAAGTTAGCTAAGACACTTTAACGGCTTGGAAAAAATTATTGCCAGCAAATTTCATTTGATCAATACTGTTATTTAGTTTACAACTGTCAAACGTGTGAACATTTTGACAAAAAGGTTCGCACGCCGAAAGCTTGTATAAATACAGTAACTTGACTACACAGAGCTTTAAAAACTGTGACAGTTTTTTTTTACACATAAAAACGTTCAAGAAACTGTATTAACATCTTGTAAAACTACATTTTATTCAAAAATGATTTTTAATTTATTTGCAATCGAGTGGAAAAATTTTCATTACTTCGAAAGTCTTTATTGCTCAGCCACAGCAGGCACCTCCTTCACAACTTTTCTAAACTCCGCTACATTGCAACAGACTACGCCACCTTCCTTCAACGTCTTCGATAGCCAACTAATCTCACCACATTTACTCTCACAAATCGTTACATGCGTTGCAGGTGCTACGCTACTCTTCACCTCATTCGCACCAGCATCATTGTATACACCAAAAGCCGTTGCCTTATTATCTTCCTTCACAACGATCCATAACAGTTCTGGCACTGGGAACTTGCCATGTTCGCCCGCTGCCGGTTGTAGATAGAGCTCCAGTTGTTCACCATCGGCACCGCGTAGCACCTGAATGCCATGACTGCCCACATAAATGTCCACAACTTTATCTTTATTCGAGCGATGAAGTGCGAGTATATCCGCTTTGAGTGTTGTCCAAGCATTGAGGTCATCATGTGCGACAAAATAATTCCAACCCAATTTTTTCGCGGCATGAAATTGTGGACTGCTAAGCAAGAACTCATCCACAAAGTTGGCTTTATGTAGAAAAGGTGCGCGTTTCACGTGCAGCGCTTGGCGTATACGTTCGTAGATCTCATCGAAGCGCAGTCCGGCGAAGAGTTCACTTTTGTATCTTGCATTTGGATGCGGTTGCTTGCTTAGATAGTCTTTTGGCAGCCGTTGCAAGTATGAGGAGCCTGCAAAAATCAATAAATGAAATGGTGGAAATAGGTATTACAACATGTTCTACTCACCCGCCCCGCCCAGTTGAACATGCGCAAAAATGGTACGTCCCTCTTGTTCATCGTAGCAGGCCTCGCCAATTATGTGCGTTAGTCGATCCTGTGGATTCACATAACCAAATGCCACCGCTGTCCAGTCACGATTCGTGCAGCCGTTCACAGTGCTTTTCACCTCTTCGACAACACGTAAATCGCAACCGAATTGATCCACCGCTTTTGGCGCCTTTTTAGCTTCGGATACAGCACTTAATACACTAAACTTGCCGCCACTTTCACATTTTACATTCAACACCTCTGCAGGTATAATTTGGTCCACAAGATAGTGTCGCCTCTGCTCCGGCTGGTAAATGTACACTTGCATATTGTTGTTCTCCATCCAATTGTGTAGGATATAGCTCGCCATTGGGTTTGTAGATCAGTGGCCACTGAATACGGTTGTAGTGTATTGAGGCGATGGGTAGAACGCACTCATCGAGCGTCTTAGCCGCAGCTAATGAAAGCGTTATAAGTAAAATACCGTAAGTGACTAAACCCATCTCGAGTTGGAAACACTTTGATGGGGATTCTGTGTGCGACTTGCTTTTTTATTCGTTTTAATTAGGAGACTAAATGTCGTAGTTGAGAGGCTGAGTTGTTTCCTTATCAGCGTCAGAGAAATCTCTGACTCTGTCTTGATTTTCGTCGACTGTAGAAAATAAATTTTTATTTTGCTGCTGGGTTTTTTGCTGGAAATATTTTGACCTCGAGTTGCTGATAATTTCAAAGGTGAATAGAATCAGACACAGTTATATAAATACATAGATATACTACATATCTTTTCGTACATATTTGTATATTAATACATATGTATGTACATACATTTAGTGGGTTTAGATGTACATACATTTGTACATAGACTTTGTTTACATTTTGGATTTCTTAAAATAAGTACAAGTAATCAATAAATGAATTAATTGATAGTGAAAGTTGCGAAAAATAGAGTGAGTCATAATTTTGTTTGCCTATCTCATTTTGAACTTTATGCAAAGTGTGTCAGACATTCGCTGATTTTTTCGCTTGTTTTTTACTTTTTGTACAGTCTCATACAAACCTGCATCTTTAAGTTTGAATCGTATCATACAATAACGCTGTATTTAGTATACATGGAAGTTACTTAAAAGCAGACAGTTTTTATTTATTTTTTTATTTATTCCAATTCAGTCTACAGAAAAAACATCTTACAGACTAGTTACGATAACAAAAAAGAAAAAGGTATATTACAGACTAATTGAATACAGTAAAGAGATTAAGTTTAAATCTTTCTAAATTAACATTAAAATCTACTATATCACTATAAGCATTGCATAATCGGGCACATCGTACAAGAGGTTCGTTCAATGAATAATTAGTTTTGTAAGTTGGAAGACCAAATATATGACTATTTCTTAGACATCGAGGAGGAATATAAGATTGAAAGAGGTTAGCCAACTCATTGCAGTTAATGTTCTCATTGATAACATTGTAAACGAAAATTAATGAAAAGTATATTCTTCTATCATAAAATGACTGCAAACCCAGCAATTTCCGTCTCCCTATATAATGTGGAGGACCGTTAGGCCAATACATTTTGCACAGGGCGAACCTGGTAAAGACTTTCTGTACCTTTTCAATTTTTACGGAATGGACCTCATAGTATTAATTCCATATTAACGAGCAGTATTCGAGCCGGCTTCTTACTAAGGCAACATAAAGAGACTTCAAGGTTTGAGGATCTTTAAAACCACCAGTGTTTCTTCTAATGAAACCGAACATTGCAAATGACTTGGAAACAATATAGTCAATATGTTTGGAGAAGGATAGCTTGGAGTCAAAAATAACACCTAGATCTTTCATTTCGTGACAGCGATTAAGGAAACAGTGGTTTAATTTAGATGTTTTTCTGGTGAATGTTACCACAAAGCATTTCTTAACATTTAGATGTTAATGGTTTGTTGCACACCACAGTTCAAAAGCATCTAGATCGGACTGCAGATTGTTACTGTCTGATCAACTGTGTACCTCTAAGAGGAGCTTTATGTCGTCTTCAAACATTAGACACTTTGCAAACTTAAAGTGGTTCACCAAGTCCTTTATAAAAGTAATAAATAGCAATGGGCCACAGTGAGTTCCTTGTGGAATGCCCGACCCCGCCTCAATTAATGTTTTGGATTTACTAGAACCTATTTTAACAAATAATTTTCTGTTAAATAGAAAATTGGCGAAGAACTCTAAAAGTTTATCCATGACTCCAAAGTACTTCAACTTGTATAATAAAATTGAGTGGCCTACTTTGTCAAACGCCTTCGAGAAATCTGTATATATTACGTCTAATTGAGCATGGTTACTAAATGACTTTATTATTTGATTTGTGGCTAAAGCTAAATTTGTGCATGTTTATCTACCAGGCATAAATCCATGTTGACAGTTACAGATATGTAACTTTACTCACGTGATCAAATAGTTTTGATTGAACTATCTGATCAAATAGTTTGGCTATGGTAGTTTGCTTAACGATAGACCTATAATTGCTCACATCATTACGGTCGCCTGATTTATAAATAGGTTCAATTGAGCAAAGCTTCCACGAGTCTATAAATGTGCCATTATCTAAACGTTTCTTGAATAAGATCGCAAGGGGATAAGCTACAGTATCGGAGCAGGTTTTGAAGAATTGTGGGGAAAACCCTTCACAATCTATTTTTGAACTAGGATTTAATGACGAAATCGCAATCTGAACATCATTCACGCTAATATCAAAGGTGGTAATACTTTTTAACGGATGAGAGGTCAAATGTGGATATGTTGTATTGTCATACTTTTCATAAACTTTTTGAAAGAAGCTCGCAAAAAGATCGCATGTTTCCTGCGTAATAACGCAAACGTCAAGCTGTGTGGTTGTGTTTACTTTGCTCTCTTAAAAATATTGTTATAAAACAATTTTAATATCAAATTAATCAAAAGAAATTTCATTAAATTGTGATTAAATCAATTTTGTGCACTTCAAGCTAAGTATAAAGTGATTTGGTGCAATATTCATTTAATAATCTTTAACTTATAAAAAATCTCATTTAAATCTTTGTTGTGTTGTGTGCCGAGTCATAATTTTTCTTGTAGTACAGTTGTTGTTGCCAATTGTTTTGTTTTTGCATTTGCGGCTGTTGCTGTTTGTGCGCGCACTCTTTGTTACTCCTTTTAGCTTTCACAGCTGTTTGCGTGATTTGTTAAGGGCCAGTTTTTCAGTGCAAGTTGAACTCTGTTTGTCGTTTAAACTCAGTTTAAACTCAGAATGCAGTTTTTCAGTCAACTTTAAACGGAGTTTAAACTAAGTTTAAACGGCCGATTGTGCTCGGTTAAACTTAGTTTAACTTTTCAGCTGTTTGCTAACTACTTCGTTTTGGTTGCAACAAATTTATTTGAGCGCAAGGAAACTAAGTTTAAATTTAAACTGAGTTTAACTAAACTTAGTTTAAACTGAGTTTAAACCAGCACTGAAAAACTGGCCCTAAGTGTCAATAAAACTGTGTATCCCAAACTGTTCTAACTGCCTTACCGACTTCTATACTGCTTTTTTTGCTAAACTGCTTTTTTTGCTAAACTGCTTACCACTGTTAGATCCTTTCTTCTGCTAGTCCTATAAATTGTAATTTTAATTCTAATTAATTTTCTCCTAAATAATATACCATGTCTTGTAATTATCCTAACTGCCAAGTTAAGAGTGGGTCTGAACGCTTTGTGTCTTGCTGGCTTTGCGATGGGCTTGCCCACATGAAGTGTGCTGGTTTGACAGGTAGAGTGTTAGATTTGATTGATGATGGTAAGGGTGTCCGCTGGTCTTGTCTGAAATGTAGGTCAACTGAAGTTGATCTTTTTAAATTTTTTAGGCAGTGTAGGAACGGTTTCTCTGAGATTGGTAAGGAGCTAAATGTTCTTACCGAAAAATTCAAACACTATGAAAACGTATTTAATTCTTTTAAATGCTTAGAGAATACGAGTATTCCTATTAGCCGTAATAGTAAACGGAAACGTATTGAGAGTCCGTCTGACGAAGCTGAGCCAAATCCTATTCCGACGACAATTATTTCTTCTCCCTCAGGGGAGTTGATTAGTTTCTCCTCGCCTTGTCCTCAGGCTGTTGAACCTTCTACATCAAAAGCTGCTGCACACAGATCAGTTCAAAAGGAAAGCAGCGAAAGCAAAAATTCTGCTGCGGTTTCTGTGGCGCCTGCTAGGGGGCTGGTTGTGGTTCCTCAGAGAAAATCTATTTTTATATCAAGATTTTCCAGTGATACCACAGTTGAGGATATCAAGTTTCACATTTCATCTAAGGTTAAGACTGATGACATAACTATCAGGAAATTTAACTTTAATTACAAGAGAAACATTTCTTCATTTAAAATCGATGTAACTTCCGAAAACTTTAATATACTTTTAAATAGCTCTTTTTGGCCGACTGGGGCTTTTGTTCGCGAATTCGAGTTTAAACCCAACATAAATAATAAAAACTTAGCAAAAATCTCTAATCCTAATCCGGAGTCAAAAAACTGATAAAAACTAAACTTGATATATATTACCAAAATGTTAGAGGCTTGAATACAAAACTAACTGACTTGCTTTTGAAGAGTTATCACTGTAATTTTAACATTATAGCTTTTACTGAAACTTGGCTTAAACCTCACGTTTTTGACTCGGAGATTCTTTGCAGTGAATATCATATTTACAGAAATGATCGAGAGTGCAGGATCGGTGGAGGTGTTCTTTTTGCTGTCCATTCTTCATTACCATCTGAAGTGGTGAACGTCCCTATCATTGAGTCTACTGAATTTAAGTGCATACGAGTGCAATTAAGCAAGTCTTATATTTATTTAGCCCTCTGCTATATACCTCCTCAGTCTGACTTGTCGGTATATAGTGATCATATTTCCTTACTTGGGATTGTGGACTCAATGCTTAGGCCTCCCGACTCATTGATTGTGTTGGGTGATTTTAATCTCCCAAACATTTCTTGGAATATGATTGATGGTCATATCGTACCTTCCATTAACAACGCCTTTCTGGAGGGAATGACTGAACTTTGTCTGAACCAGGTTAATACCCTACAAAACAAGTTGGGGAGGGTCTTGGATTTGGTTTTTGTTGACAACATGTACAGGGCCTCCTTAAATCGATGTGATCCATTGGTTTTGCCTGAGGATGTATATCATCCTGCAATTGAATTGTCATACGAGATCATAGACGGAGAGCGGGTTTCTGGATCGAAAGCTTTTAATTCTAATGACAGCTTCGATTTTAGAAAAGCTAATTTTAAAAAATTAAACTATGACTTATCTAAAATAACTTGGCCTTACTACAATGGCGATATTGAGCGTAATGTTTTGGACTTCAACAATACTTTATACAACTTATTTCTTAAACATGTACCTAAAGGTTCTTGTATTCGTGATGAATCAGCCCCTTTATGGTTCACTAAAGACTTGAGAACTTTAAAAAATAAAAAATCGCGTTCTTTTAAAATATATAAAAGTACTGGTCGTCATGTGGATTATCTTAATTATTCAGTCTTGCGACATAAATATCTAGAATTAAATAAAAACTGTTATGAAAAATACTTGAATAAAATGAAAATGAACATTATCCACGACCCGAAAGCTTTCTATGGTTTCGTTAATTCTAAGCGCAGAGTAAATGCATTCCCTTCCGCAATGAAATATCAAAGTACTGTGTCATGTGATAACGAGATTATTGCCAATCTATTTGCCCAGTTCTTTAAATCTAACTACACCACTCAATTTAAATATAACTGTATTTCCTATCCATACAAGCTGAGCCCCAATAACTCTATTAATATTCCAGTCATATCATCAGATGATGTTTTTCATTATTTAATATCTCTAAAAGAATCATTCAAGTACGGCCCTGATATGATCCCGACATGTTTCCTAAAAAAATGTGCAAAGCACCTGTACCTGCCATTATCGAACTTGTTTAATTTGTCCCTCCAGCAAGGAGTTTTTCCGTCAATATGGAAACAGTCTTACATAATCCCCCTTCATAAATCTGGAAGCAGGTCTTCTATTGAAAACTATCGTGGTATAGCTAAACTCTCTTCTATCCCGAAGTTGTTTGAAGCTATTGTTACCAATCAAATGACTTATCCGATTTCCTCAATAATAGCAAATTGCCAACATGGCTTCTGTAAGGGCAAATCGACCATTACAAATTTACTTGAATTTACCACCCATGTTTCAAATGGGTTTAGGGAATGCATTGATACTGATGTTATATATACTGATTTTAGTAAAGCATTTGACAAAGTATGTCACTCTTTACTCATCCGTAAACTAGATCTGCTTGGTTTTCAACCTGGTATCCTCTGTTGGATGTCTTCTTATCTCTCCGGTAGGACGCAAAAGGTAGTTTTTAAAAATTTTCATTCTGGGATCATCGATGTTTCCTCGGGAGTTCCTCAGGGCAGCCACCTCGGACCGATTCTGTTCCTGCTATTCATAAACGACATTTCTAAAGTAGTAAAGTATTCTAAAATATTGATGTACGCGGATGATGTTAAACTTTTTAAGACTTATGCCTCGGCTGAAGAAAGATCCTTGCTGCAGCAAGATTTGGACAGCATAGTCAATTGGTGCAGTATTAATTATATGCCGCTTAACCTTAACAAATGTAAATTCATGTGCTTTTCTCGACGAACCATTCAGCCGGCCTCCTACAAAATAAATAACTACGTCCTAGAACATGTAAACAGTTTTGTTGACCTGGGTGTTGGTATGGATTGTAAACTCAATTTTAATTTTCATATTAGTTCCACAGTTAATAAAGCAAGGGGTGTACTGGCTTTTGTAAAGCGTTGGTCAAAGGAATTCCGCGACCCGTATATAACTAAAACACTTTTTACTTCATTAGTAAGACCAATACTGGAGTATGGTTCCATAGTTTGGAATCCTCGTTATCAGGTCCACTCAGACCAACTAGAGTCAATACAAAAACAATTCTTACTTTTTGCTTTGAGAAATCTTCGATGGGATTCGCCATACAATCTTCCCCCTTACACTAGTCGTTTAAAACTTATTAATCTTCCTACTCTTTCGAGTCGCAGAGAAATGTTAGGTATAATATTTCTCGTAAAATTAGTCAATGGATGGATCTCAAGTCCATTTCTTCTAGAGCAAATTAATTTTAATGTACCCTCCCGTGCAACGAGAAACTTTAAACCACTTTTCTTGAAACTATGCAGAACTAACTTTGAGTTGAATGAACCGTTTCGGGGTTTATGCCAAGACTTTAACAATCATTCCAGCACCTTTGATGTATCGGACTCACTTTTTATAATTAAAAGAACTATTCTATCCTCTCTTAATAACAGCTAACGATCCAATTTTCTTACTTTGCATTTCTCTAACTTTGTATTCGGCTGATGAATTCTTATTCTGTAGCTGAGCAGCTTGGGATCTCGACGCTTAACAAACTTTCTTCTGTCACGACTCGGCACCTAAGATTTGTATATTTAAAAAACATCCGTACGTTATGCGGATTGAGCCCCTCGTGCCGGTTGGGCGGGAAAGTGGGTTTCCGTTGGGTTATAATAATAATTGTTGGAAACAACGCCGCCATACGACAAGCTCGATGGAAAACCATTGGTATTTCTTTTAGAGGTAATAAAATTCCAAAAGCTTTTCGGATTGGATTTAAGTTTATTTTCAACAGAAATCATATATTCTTTAAACAAGACATTGTGCAGGCTGTCGAACTCTTTCCTCAACTTCAGAAAATGCTGGTGATCTACTTCAGTTCTACTCGATTTGTATTTTTTGAACGCTTTATTTTTTAGATTTTTGAAATTGCATATCTTATAGTTAAACCATGGTGGTTTATTATTCGTTTTTACTAATTTTAGAGGCACAAAACAAGAAATATCATGTAAGAGCTTTTGATAAAAAGTCTCATAAGACGCCGTTAGATCATCGGAGATACTCAGTCAGTTGTTTTAAAAAACTCGTTAATTGCTACGTAATTTCCTTTTGAGTAATTGTATTCATGTGATATAGTAGCGGGTAAAGTCTCGTAATGGTAGAACTGGAAACTGTATTAAATAGTTGCCCCGCGAACGTGATAGCACTGACAGCAAAGAAAAAACATACCAGTGATGATTTTCAGAACCTTAACTGAAAACTTCTTCTAAACTTCTGTCCGCAATCTTGTATCAACTATTTGAAATTGACATAACTTTTGCATTCAGCGATCCCAAAATCCCCCTTGTAGTATATAATAAAATGTAAGCGTAATTACAAAAACGATTGAAACGGTGCTCAACTGAATTTAACTGGCAAATATTTTATAAAAATTCATAAAGAGCTTCCAACTTTTATTGCGAATATGATGATCGGAACAATTCGCAAAAGGTTTGTAATAGATTACGATAGGATATTGCGAAATGGCCGTCTTGGAGAGCGACATCTGCCGCTGAGCTTTACATGCTGCAGAAGCAATATTGCAAACGAGTCTCGCGCTGCAGGCCGCCTCGAACAGCTGGGCAGCACAGTGTAGCCACCTGTACATTTTTGTTGCTTATCAGCAGTTATTTACCCATCAGACACACACACACATACACTTTTTCTCACTCTCAACGCTCAGTTATCAAATATTTTGTTGTTTCCCATTTCAGCTGTTATTTGCAGTGTTTTTTTTTATGTTTTCCTTGTTGCATTTTTGCATTTTTCGCTGTGAAACAGTTGCAGTTTGTGATTAAAACGACGTAATGCCCGCGATAGTGAAATTATTAATAAAATAAGGAAAAGTGTGTGTTGTTGGAGGAGAGCATAATTAAATTTAGTGAAGTGTGTAAACAAGAGCATAAGAAGGTTATTGAGCTTCATTTTGTAGTGCTGTGGAAAGGGCGCTTTGTCAGCTGCTTTTATCAGCTCAGCGCAAATACATAGATAATAGATAATAGCAAAATAATTGTGTGGAAGAGTTACGGCTCCCAACGAGTAAGGCGAGTGAATTGCTAGCGCGTCACTTGTGGCTACAAAGTAAAAAATATTTAGTAGCTACATATAAATAAATGTGTGTGTGTATTTATAAATCTATTGAAATAGTGCGAGTGTTTGAAGTGTAATGCATATTTTCGTAAAGTACATAAATTACATATATATTTGTGTATGCAAGTGTTGTGCAAATTTCTATCTAAATTGTTTTGGTGTGGCAGCAAAGAAATCATTTGCCTGTTTGCTTCCGGCTTTCGGTGCAACGCTCACTTTTACAAAGCGACGCTGAAGGAAGCCCCAGCAGTGCGCGCTTCAAGCACATCCGCCCACTTCTTTGGCAGTTTTCATTTTATGTGAATTTATGTATTTGTCTTATGTTATTGTTTTTGTTATCGTCGCATAAAATATGTAATTGCAAATATATCAACACGTTTAATTCGAAGCCTTCGCTGACACAATTTAATTGCAGTTTGCGGTTATGCCTTTCTCATCAATTCGATCCCGTCTCTCCTATCGTCGGCAGAATGATGACGCGGAAGTGGGCGTTGTTGGTCAACATCGGCGTCGAGAGTATGAAGGTATTAGAGGCAGAGGTGAGTACAAGCAATGCTTAGTACCCCAAACTTTTATATATACCATACATACAAACATATGTATGTACAATAAAATATAATTTAAATTAAAAATTAATTTATTTTTAACTCTTTCCAATTAAGCAAATCTGTGTTGTATTGGTCAGCAATTTGAGCAATCAATCGGACTTGCTTTATGATTAATTTGTATGCACTATAAACGAGCACATATGTATGTATGTATGTATGTACAAGTGTGTGAAGTAAAGTTAAAATGTTAGGTGGTGTGTCATAATGTAAGCAATAATTCAATTAAGGAATAAAAAAATGTGGAGATCTTCTCTATTCGCTAAAAGGCATCATAAACGAGACCCATAGTGATCGACTAAAAATAAGATCAACTCTAAAGTTAGAAGAAAATATTTCGGCATCAAAGGCATCATAAACGAGACCCATAGTGATAGTCAAAATAAGATCGACTCTAAAGTTAGAAGCAAATATTTTGGCAGTTATTCCGCTTATGTCAAGAAGCTGCTCCTATTTTTAAAGTTCCCTTTATCTTTATTATAACTTTGCGAATTTGATTGGATGATATGATTTTAAAATATTATTTTTAAAGTACATATAAACATAAAGCTGACATGTGCGGGATAAATCATTACATTTTCGAGTGTGGTAGTTCACATGATTGGCCGTGCATGTGAAGGCGCAAACTTGCGCATGTACACCATTGTGTATAATAACAAGTGAGATATCTTTTCGATAAACGTCAAAATTTGGAACAGCTGAGATCACCTGTTTTTGCAAAGTAAATTCGCAACCCTGGCGTTCCTCGTATATTTTGCCCGAATGCAGGGACGGATACAGGGGAGGGGTTCTGGGTGTCTGGATTCCCCCCAAAAAATCGGTAGTCTCAGAAAATTTCAACCGTGTTTTCAAATTCGTAGCGGCTAGGATTTAGTTTATCATCCCCGGAATTGGAAAACAAGGGGGTGATGGAGGGGTAGAGGGGGACCTCCTGATCACAAATATATAGTTTTTAGCTGCCGCTGACTTATAGTTTTCGAGATATTAATACTTAAAGTTGAAAAATGCACACTTTTATATTGGTTATTCCACTGAATTTTACACTATATACACTTAACTACCGTTTGTATAATGAAAATAATTAACATTTCCGAGCCCGCACAATTAAGAAAGTTAATATTTAATCGTTTTATTAATAAATATTAAGTAAATAAAAATAACCTAATTGCATTCACTCAAAATGGTCGGCACAAACATTAGATGAGTGTGTTGCCATATTTGTGATGTGCATAAAATACGAAAAATATGTCTTCTAAATATGTTATTTTATACTGACTTTTTGTGAAAATTTTTAATAAAAAATCGCACATCACCGATATTGCAACACACTCATCTAATGTTATTGTCAACCATTTTGCGTGTATGCAAGTGCGCGATTATTTTCATTTTGTTTATTTAATATTTATTAATATAACGTTTAAATATTAATTTTCTTACTTGTGCGCGCTCGGAAATGTTAATTATTTTCATTATACAAACGGTAGTTAAGTGTATATAGTGTAAAATTCAGTGGAATAACCAATATAAAAGTGTGCATTTTTTAACTTTAAGTATTAATATCTCGAAAACTATAAGTCAGCGGCAGCTAAAAACTATATACATATTTGTGATCAGGAGGTCCCCCTCTACCCCCCCATCACCCCCTTGTTTTCCAATTCCGGGGATGCTAAACTAAAATTTTCCCTTCGTAGCACACACAAAAACTCACTCTAGACATAAAAAATTAAAAATTATTACCCAGTAACTGGAATACAAAGAAATGATTTTTTGCCGAAAAGTATATTTTATTCTTAAAGTTTATGACTTATCAAACAGCATTCGTAATATGCAATTTTACAAACACATTCGTAATAAGCAATTTTACAAACACATATATTATTATATCTATGTTTATAATGGATATCAATCGAATATCTCAAAATATGTAAAATATCCTAAAAAATTAAAACCCCCCCCAAAATATTTTTAGATCAGCTTTTTCCAACTTCGGGCCATTCGTAATTGTCGACATATTGGCGGCCAGCTTAGGTACCCTGTCAAACGCCATCTTAGGTATCCTGTCAAAAGCAACTGACAAATAAGATATCTCACTTGTTGTTATACACAATGATGTACACACTCGAGTGCACTCGGGTATCTACTAATGGCGATTTCTTTTCTACAGAAAATGTTGCACTTCATTGCCCCGCTCTTGTGTGTACGTGCGCAGAAGGCAATGTTAAGGCAACATTTTCTGTAGAAAAGAAAACGCCATAAGTATTTATCCTATTATTTACAGATAAAAGAAACGACTTAGTTAATTTTAATTAATATGTATTGTATACATTTATTTAACAAAAACATTTCATGAGATCCAACATGTAGGGTTAGTATTTAAAAAATTTTTAAATAGTAGGAGTTAAATTTAAAATGAACATTTCATAAGGCTTAATTTAATTTCAAAGTTCTTAATCTGCTAGATAGAAAATTAAAGTTATAGGAACAAAAATCACATTTCAAAAACTCTCTTACACTATGTATCTGCCATCTCACGTAAAAAAAAACGATACAAAAAATATGATAGAAAACACACTTAAGATCGCTAATCAACTACTGCTTGCAAAGAAAAATATTATTACGGGTAACCCGAGTGGCTCGCAAACAACACTAAAGTGTCGCGAGCGTTTGTCGCCGGCGAGTGTGTTACATACATGCAACTTTGTATGCTGACGCAAATTTGTCCGACGGATAATGTAGCGAGCATGTATGCATCGTCATGATCGTATTGATCTATGAGCAAACAGACAAGCGACGGTTTGTACACGAAAACAACAAAGCATGCAAAATACGGCTACATGCGCGAGTATACACACAATTTCTGCACTCGTTGCAGTTCTCTGGTATGTATGTATGTATGTAACTCCGTTGAGTCGCAAAATATGTTAAGGGGAATTCTCTTTAGGTGATCATTTAGCATTTTTTTGTAATTTATTTTTTTGGAGGGGGCAAAATAGATGCCAAACCAGTTTCTTACATTTTACATTTCATTTTCCTTTACAATTTTTTTTTCAATTTATACAAAGTTCATTCTTTAATAAAGACCAAACTTTTGAAATTGTATAATTTTTTATAATAATTTTACAAGTTTTAATCAATATTTTAACATTCTTCTGCGAAAATATATTTTACTATAAAATTCTGCAAACTTCATGTAATTAAAAATTAGCGCTGATTTTTACGATTTGAGTTTGTGTTTGTGGAATGCCTCGCAGATAGTATTTTTGGATTTTTTGAAAACAAAAACGAAAATAAAAAGAGCGCGAAGGCAAGCTTAGTGAGCGTGTGAATTATATTTTTATATTAGTTGAAATTGATTATACATAAAACTCTCTTGCACAAAAATGCCGCAAAGCGTCTCCTCTTTCGCAATGCAAATGAACAAATTATAATAATAACATATAGATCGCCTTTAGAACTTCATTACGATCATCAAGTTAAAAATCCAGCGAACAACTTAAATTATCTAGACCGCTTCCACAAGCTATTTCTACATAAGCTAATGGCTGTTTTGTGGCAATGCTAAAATATGTGAACAGAATGGTGCAGCTTATGTTAAACAAAATTTTCCAAAAAAAAATTGTAATTGATTGAGGACAAAGAAGTCGGCTGTAGTGAATATGTGCTATTTTGCCAATTCAATTTATTTTCCAGTTTTTTTTTGTTTTTCGTTTTCTATTTTAAATTTAAAATTTAAAACTGTGGCGTAGCGCCATAACAATTCAAGATAACTCAATCTTTTTTAAAATAGATTTATTAACTACTGCTTTGTTTTTTAAATGTCTATTTTTCTATATTGCTATAAGCCTAAAAGTGTGCGAAAATAATGACTTTTGTCAAATTTTGCGTAGATACGTTGCTGTAGTCAGTTAAAAAAAAAATTAAATATCGAAATGTGTCAAATAGTCTGTGCCTATGCGCCTAAAAATATACTTATCTTCAATGCGTTAATGTGAGATAATAATAATAATATTATATTAGCAATTTGACAATACAATTTGTGTGGGTGAACGTATTTTCCATTTGAAAATTGAAAAAGTAAGCATGGCTGCTCGCTTAAAAATATGCCAGCAATATCATTAAAACTTACGTTAGATTACAAGAGAATTTTAGCGAAAAAAAATCACTAGTTTGCAGCGACACACCTTGCTGACAATCGTTCAATTCAATGCTCGGCAAGCTGCAAGTTCTATTCAAGTGAGCATGAGGACGTTTAAAATGAATTAGACACTTTCGTGGTCTTACTTTAAATTTGACCTGCATGTGCGCCACTCCTTTGCTGTCAGCTAAGTGTAAATTTGCTATTTTTTCTGTACTTAATGATATAAAAAAGCATGAGTAAAGCGCAAAGTTGGAAGTCTAATCAAACGTAATTTAAACTGTGTACATAAATTTTATCTTTTTTTTTGCAAGTTTTGTACAATTTCTTTATTTACTTTTTCATACTCGTATGATGTAACTAACTTTTACTCAAGTGTTATCGCATTTTATTACTGCCAGTCACGCAATTAATAGTGCAAAAGACAATTTGTGGCAGTATGACGTCTATGAAAAATAAACTTAAACATCTTAAACTTAATTTAGTATGTTTGTATACAAAAGAGTGCCAGCTGAATGAATTGTGAGCGAATATTAAACCCAGAATATTAAAAACAGTCATTGCTGTAGTTATAGTACTTTAAAGGTATGTAATATGAAAATAAATTTTTTAGAAAATAAAAAAAATTAATTAAAATATTTATATTGGCCCATGAGGGGATCGAACCCGCGACCTTCGCGTTATTAGCACGACGCTCTAACCAACTGAGCTAATGGGCCAGTTCATGATTTCGTGACAAATGCTGCACTTCAAAACGCCAAAGTAAAACACGACCGGAGAAGAGAAACAATTATAGTGAGAACAAAAATAAACATATTAGTAAATTGTGTGCGTTTGCCCATAAATGCATGCTAGTGATGGAAAAATTTGCTGAGGTGATGCTTAAGCGACGTAACACACAGCGCTTAATTGAGTCTATTAGTAAATTTTGTCCACTCAAAATACACGAAAACAATTTTCTAATTGCCTCAATTAAAGCTCTGCCTGTGCGCCGTTTACGGTATACGAGTATAATGCTCAATTTGGGTTCTCTCTCTTTTCAACCTTCCATATTGAAATTTTCTTCGAAACACTCAGCAAAAAATTCCCTAAAATTGTGAGCCCTTAATATTAATATTTAGTAGGTATGTACCTGTCTTCGGCGTTTGAAGATTTTCCATAAAAAATACACCTAAACTTGAACTACATAATTTTTTTTTAATTTTTTCTTACTCTGCGGAATTTTATGCTTTATCAAATCAAAAATACAAGTTACACAGCAATTGACGGTGTAAGATAAATTAAAAAAAAAACAACGGTGGAAAACGTTGGATCGAAATACTGTTTAGCTCAAGAACGTTCAACTATTTTGCTTTCATCTTTCTTCAAGATATTTCTCCATTTTTAATTTACGCATGTCACATATCCTTTGCTCTTGACATTGATGTACTATTTTAAAGACTCAGACTTGAAGAATACGAGAACCACTTGCAATTTACATTTGTACATGCGTACATACATATGTATGTACATATGAAATTGACTAAAACACTCATGTAAATAAAATTTTACAGCAGCTGACGTTAAAAAAAATATGGAGTCTAAAAAGTGCAACATATACTGCACGCCAGTTAACCGAAAATTATTAAAAAACAAAAATTAAAAAAAGGAAACCTGCGCCCAACGTGGGGCTCGAACCCACGACCCTGAGATTAAGAGTCTCATGCTCTACCGACTGAGCTAGCCGGGCATGTCGACGTGGCGGGTAAATGCTACACTTATACTCTCGCCGATTGCAGCAAAGAACAAAGTGCTTATATACAACAAGAATGTTAGAGGACTAACAAAACTAGTTATGACATAAAATTTTCAATCTTACTTAGAATATACTCCTATTTCGGCGGTCATATGTATACTTCTTTAATTTCAGCGAATTAAATTTTATTAAGCATATTTCTGAAGGAGCCGCAAAATCTGTTATATGCGCTTTTTTGCAATATTTTCTCTTAAGTTTAATACATAAGAAAATGTTGCCTTCTCAACTTTTGCATTAGGCTATCTATTTTTCTTAAAAATTTGCTATATTAGTAAAAATTGTTGCAACTATGATTGATCTGAGTCCAATAAAGTGGGAAATGGACACGCAACACCCTGAAAGGGCTGAGAAAAACAAACGTGGCAATCGATTTTTAATCGATTTTTCTTGTGGTGACTTCGATTTGAGAGCATATTATTTAATACTCAATATTACTTTTTAAGGGGAACACAAAAAAAAATACCTTTTGCTTAGCCTTTGTTAGCGATTTGGATTTGTAAGTGATTCGTATACTGACAGAAACTATTCTGGTTTCTCAGACACTTCTTTATACTTTGGATTATTGTCTGTAACGGAAGATGATGTTCAAAAAGCGATTGCAACTCTGAAGTTCTCATCGCTTACTGACACTGATTGTTTATTCTCCTCAAAAATTGCTACTCACTCATAAAGTCATTAACCTTAATTTTTAATAAGTCGCTTTCTGCTGGACTGTTTTTACAGGATTTTGAAAAAAGTGCATATAACACCTATATTCAAAATCGGAAATAAAACTGATGTCACGAATTATAGACCTATAACGAAATTGACAATTATTTAAAAGCTATTTGAGACCGTTGTTAAGGGAAAGCTGACTTTCGCAGTTTATAGCGTAACGTCCGAGTGAACACGGCTTTGTTAGAGGAAGGTTTACGATATCTAACCTCGCAATTTTTTTTGAAGGCTGTCTTGATAGCTTTAAGATGGGCCAGCAAGTAGATGCCATCTACACAGACTTTGCGAAGGCTTTTGATAGAGTCTCGCCTAAAATATTGCTAAATAAACTAGCAGACTTGGGATTTTACTCCGCCTTCTTGAATTGGATAGCATCTTACTTATCCGGTATAATATCTTCAGTAATGCTTGATAACATATGTATATTCGCGTCCATTTGAGGTAACGTCAGGAGTTTCTCAAGGCAGTATTCTCGGTCCGCTTCTTTTTATAATTTTTATTAATGATATCAGTTCATGTTTTCAGTTCTCTAAATTTCTCCTATACGCGAATGACCTTAACATTTACTCCGTCATTTCGAACGTTGAAGATTCTATTTTAATACAATCTGACATAGACATGGTTTATTCTTGGTACGAAAAAAATGATTTATATGTATGTTAACACCAGCAAATGTTTCCATGTAGTTTATACCAGAAAAGCGAATTCCATATACTATACTTATTAAATTTTGGGGTCTAAGCTAAAAACATTTGACCGTATTAAAGGCTTAGGCGTATATTTTGACTCTAAATTTACTTTTAGTAACCATATTGATTACATAATTCCGAAGGCGTATGCTATGTTAGCTTTTGTAATGAGAAAGTGTAAATTAAAATAAGAATGCGTAAATTCAAATTGAGAAATGTAAGTTCAAAATGAGAAAATGTTATTTGAAATGAGAAAGCATTAAATTATATTGGGAATATACTTACATATACATAAGTTGATATTGAGAAATGTAAATTCATATTGAGAATGTGTAAATTCAAAATGAGCAAAAGTGAATTCAAATTGAGAAAAAGTAAATTCAAAATGATAAAAAGTAAATTCAAATGGAAAAAAAACAATTTTGAATGTAAATTTTATACGGTATTGAAAATTCAATTTTATTAAAAGTATAATTATTGGTTTTGAAACGAATTTTCGTCATCCATTCTCAAGTTTGGTTTGAATACAAACCGGTTTCGGCTTTGTGCCATCTTCAGTGTAATTTTTCGTTCTGGTTAATTTAATTTTTTCGTCCGTATTTATAGTTACGTTCCGGTGGAATTCATTGTCTATGTTCGCGTAGGTTAGGTCAGTTGTGGGACGGTGTGTTACTTTGTTTATTTCAGGTACCACTCCAGTATAAGTATAATTAATAAAAGTATAGAAACAAAAATTGGAACAACAAACATTACACCCCAACATGCATATCATTTAATGCAAGTGCGTCTTTATGAAACGTAGTAGTATGCTGCACAGCCCTTGCGCAATCTCCCCCAGTTATTGTTGTTTTTTCGTTGTCTATAACTGCTTCCAAATATTGTATTCGCTGTTCACAAAGTCTGGGGGGTTGAACATTAGGCACACGCAGGTTCGCTTTTACTTCCATTTTTACTTTAAACCAAATGTTTTCAATTGAATTTAGCACTGAGGAATAAGGACTTCGACGTATAACCGTTGTTGATTCTTTTTCTCATTTTGAATTTACACATTCTCAATATGAATTTACATTTCTCAATATCGACTTATGTACATACATATATACATACATATTCCCAATATAATTTAATACTTTCTTATTTCGATTTACATATTTTCATTTTAAGTTACACTTTCTCAATACAACCTTACAGTTTCTCATTATCGTCTTACATTTTCTCATTTTGAATAATTGTATTCCACAGTTAAAGAAATAAATAAATGTTAAGAAAAAAAAACTTGAATCTTATAATTCTTGAGTGTTGTAGGCTATGCACATATGTACATATGTATGTATTTTTATTTTTTATTTTTTTTCGATGAGATCTAAACTTTTTCGCACATATAGGAACAATTAACTTAATCAAAAAATGTTTTAGCACTTCTGATAAACCTATACATAAATGTAGTATTTGTTGGAACGATTTTTCGTCATCCCTTGTCAGGTTTGGTTTGGAGACAAGCCGGTTTCGGCGTTGTGTCATCTTCAGTGTCAATTTTCGTTCTGGTTTGGCTTCAGTGGTTAAAATATTAAATATTTAAACAAATTTCAATAGTTTCGGTCACAAACTGTATGTTATGCAGAACTCTAATGTATGAAGGGTAGTGGATGATATGGAAAGATTTCAAACATTTGTTTATCGTAATACATACATATGTACGTACATAGCATGATTCAATTATTAAAGGTTTGGTAACTAAGCAGCTACATAGCTCCCTCATTTTCTGTCAAACGGCTCCCTTAGCATCAGAACCGTGTTGCTACTTAAAAATAATAATAGAAGTAACTTCAAAACTTTTTAATACCAAAAACTAACAGGCAACACTTTTTGTGTCATATGTGCGCGTAAACATCAAGTTCGTAAGTAAATCCGGATTTAATGACAAGACTGACCCCGTCTCGTAAATATTTCATGTAAATGTGTATAAATGACCAGGCTTTTTCATTGAAAGCTTTTCACGCGCATATAAATTCGATGTGACACAGTGGAAAGTTTTGTAATTTCTAGAAGGAATGGGTTTAAATAAATTGAAAATAATGTGACATAATAATCATCCAATTGCCAAAAACAAGAATTTGTAAGAACTAAATTATTGAGTAATGAAGTTTGATTTATTTTTCTTTTAATATATAAAGATTCTCTTTCTAAAATTATTGTGGTTTTCCTACAACTCCATTAACTCCATAAAGTCACTTACTGTTAATCGGAATAAAATTTTTGGTCTTTTCACCGTCCAGTGGTTCATCACAATATTAAGATTAACACTGATACCAATGGTATATAATTGAAAGGAATAAACCATATAAATATGTAACTTATATTTTCCTTATACCATAAAATCGTTTAGGTCATTGGACGAATAGATTGAAAATTTATTTGCTAGGTAAAAATTAAAAAAAAAATATCTACCAAGAAGTGCATAGTTATTTAAATTTTGTAAGCGCAGCTATTGTTTTTCTTAATTTAAATGAAATGTCTTCGAAATTTTTAATTAAGAAAATCACTAACATTTTACTACTTATTATTTACTTTTTAAGAAAGCGTAACAAAATTTAACCCGTTTTCCATACTTCGTAAAACAACCCATTATAAGGGAGTGTCAAAATTCGAATGTCATTAATTACATATTCTTTTATAATTGAATCATGCGTACATAGAATTTCAAAAAATTTCAAATATGCATAATGAAAAGATGTCACTGAATTTGAAAATATAATTAAAAAAAAAATAGGCTTGACCCAATTGTATTCTATTTAGAAATTTGATATGACCTTGTCCATACGCGTTCGCCTTTTCTCATCAACTGAACAATACTACGTAACGTAATCGTAACAGAATTATCTTGTGCTTCATACAAATGTATAAGTACATATGTATGTACGTACACACATATGCATAATTTCCTGCCAATCAGTGATTTTCCATCTATGTATGTATGTAAAAATGCTGTTGTTTTTGTTTATTTTTTCTATTTTTGTTATTTCATATTATTGTTAAACTACGAGTATATAATAAAAGAATCTTTACTAATTACGCAAAGTTAAAAAATTTAGATTGCGCCCAACGTGGGGCTCGAACCCACGACCCTGAGATTAAGAGTCTCATGCTCTACCGACTGAGCTAGCCGGGCTGTTGCAAAAATTTGTGCAAAATTGCAAACATGAGATCAAACCGCAAACTGAAATGACGCGAAAAAATAAAACTAGATGGGTGCGTGTGTAAATTTTTAGCAGTGCGCAAGGCACATCAAGCAGTTACCGCAACTAAATAAATTTTTATTATATTATTTTTATTTGAATTTTAAAATTTTGTATTTTGTTTAGTTGAGAATGCTATCACAAAATTTCAAAGTTGTTGATAAAATATTTTTGAAATTTTAGTAACAAAACACACAGAGCTTTTTAATTTTATTTTCAACTACCTATTAAATATGATTTGGCAGATTTCCAGCGGTATTGCCAGATATGCTCAAATACAAATATCCTCTCTGATGATCTGAAAAAAAAAGTATTAAAATTATTTACTTTGTTTCAGCGTGCTTTACTATTTTTTCAGCTCTAGTTATTATTGTGTTTCGTTCATGGAAATTAGTTTTAAAAAAAAAATTCTGCAAAAATTTTGTGCGCCCCCGGGTGGGCTCGAACCACCAACCTTTCGGTTAACAGCCGAACGCGCTAGCCAATTGCGCCACGGAGGCAGTTAAAAATCCCCGGTCAAAGTTGTTACATTACCACTTGTTGTAGTTTTATACACATTTACTTAAATTTAGAGCGACATTAGTGCCATGCACAGTAAAGAGCGCTTAAGGGAAAAGTAGTAAAATATTTACATTTTATGCTTGAGAAGCTAAAATTTTGTTTTTTCAAAAAGTACTTAGCATTTGTATAACTATTGTATAGCAGTTCATTGTTCATTGCTGTAAGGAAGCTCAGGAAATAGTATATTTATCAAAAACAGCAGATTTATTATAGTTAGATTTTGGAAGAGAAGCCTCTGCAGAGTGTTGTCTGGAAAATGTCAGAACTAACTAAGAGAAAAAAGTATTTTTGGGAGGCATTAATATCGAACGCATATTTAAATGTTGTATGTATGTATGTACATATGTATGTGGCATACTAATGTGTGCATCATACGGGTATTAAGAGTTAAAAAAAAAGTGTAACTATTTACGAAGTTCACGGATCACGCTATCGTTCAACACACTGAGTTATTATCTATCTAGGTGCTGGAACTAAGATTTTTATAATAAAGTTTTCACCTGTTATCAATTAGCTTAAAGTTAAATGAAATACATATGTACATATGTATGTACATATGTATGTATGTATTTGTATTTTTTTATTATTATTTCTTTCTTAGAACTCTTTAGAGCCTAATTCTTTACAATAGTGGTATACTTAACTTAATTATTTAATAGTAGATATCTTAAGTCTAATAAGTTTACTCTTAATCATAGAAAAAGTTTTTTTCTAATAGCGGTCACACCTGAGCGGGCAATGGCAAAAACTTCTCATTAAATACATCTGCCGTTCGGAGTCGGCACAAAACTGTAGGTCCCTCCATTTGTGGTATAATATAAAGATGCACACCAAACATGGAGCTTATATAGTGTAAGCGCCAAAATATTATTATTATTATTAATGGTCGTACATTGCTTTACAATATTTGGTAACTCATTATAACATTTAAGACCTTTATAGTATAGATTACATTTATCAGATTCACTTTTTAGCATAGGTAACTTGAAATAATTTTTTTACGAGTATCATTATTGTGTATATTAACGCCATACTTTAAGTTAATGTTTAGGTAGTCTGGTAAGTTATTATCTTTAATATTTTTGACAAATTTCATTGTGTAATAAAAGTGCTGTTGTTTAAGCCAATTAAGTGCTGATAGCACATCTCTGATTGGTGTGTCATACGAGTATCGTCTCCGAAGAATAAATCTCATTGCTTGATTTTGCTGTTTCTGCTATCATTCATTATGAAAAATATCGTGGGACAGTAATTGAGGAGCGGCTCAATGGTGGATCTTATACCATATTTTTATAATTTATTTTCAAGAGTTTGCAAGTACGTCGCATAAAGAACATTTTTTTTTGCCACTTATTCAAGCGAATTTTAATAAATTAATTATTATTTTGAAAATTTTGTATATGGACAAAAAAACTATTTTTGATTAGGGTTGCTACTTATAGTAATTTTTTTTAAATTTATTAATCATAGAAATACAATATTGGGTTAGATACACAACCGCATTTCAATTCAAGTACAATTTTTAAGCGGATATTGTCACCCGCTTTCATTTAACCTTAGAACCGTGACTTGGTTGTACAACTTAATCTCGTGACTTGGGCACTCAGTGCCCACTAGTGTAATTTGTATGGAAATTTGAGCTTTTCAAACAGTTTTTTTTTAAACCCAATATTTCGCTTAATCATGAACATAATTTAATGAAACAAGTATTTATTGTTAGCAACAAAGGATTGTTATTTGAAAACAATAAAAATCACATAAATTTTAAGTTTCGAACTGCTCATATGGGGGAAATTCTCCAATGTCTTTTTGATGAGTTTTGATGTTATATACACCGATTTCTGATGTTATATACACCGATTTTCTGATGTTATATACACCGATTTTAGTAAAGCATTCGACAGAGTAAGTCACGCTTTACTGATTCATAAACTCGATCTCCTTGGTTTTCAACCTAATCTCCTTCATTGGATATCTTCTTACCTCATGGACAGAACACAACGAGTTCTTTTTAAAAATAGTTCCTCACACATTATTCATGTATCTTCAGGGGTCCCGCAAGGAAGTCACCTTGGTCCGATTCTGTTTTTACTTTTTATAAATGACATACCTTCTGTAATTAACTATTCAAATATTTTATTGTATGCTGATGATGTAAAACTTTTTAGATCGTATCATTCTGTTGAGGAAAGGTCCTTACTACAGGCGGATTTAAATAGCATGACTAACTGGTGTGAAGTAAATAACATGCCGCTAAACCTTAAAAAATGTAAGGTAATGTGCTTTTCTCGAAGGGCACTTCAACCGGCTTCTTATGACATATGTAACCATAACCTCGAACAAGTGTTTAACTTTGTTGATCTTGGAATTACAATGGATCCGAAACTTAATTTTAATCTTCACATTAATGTTACAGTTAACAAAGCCAAGGGTGTTTTTGCATTTGTAAAACGATGGTCAAAAGAATTCAATGACCCATACATTACGAAGGCTCTATTCACAACGTTAGTGAGGCCAATACTGGAATATGGATCTGTTGTTTGGAACCCGCGCTATCAAGTTCATTCCGACCGAATAGAGTCAATTCAAAAACAATTTCTGCTTTTTGCTTTAAGAAATTTTCGTTGGGATTCTCAGTACAACCTGCCCCCATATATAAGTCGTTTAAAACTCATTAATCTTCCTACACTTGCTAGTCGTAGAGAAATGCTAGGCGTAGTATTTTTAGTGAAGTTACTGACAGGCTTGATCTATAGCCCATCTCTTCTTGGTGAAATAAAACTAAACGTTCCCTCCCGAATTTCAAGACATTTCCGGCCTCTTTTTCTGAAGCCATGTAAAAGTAATTTTGAGTTAAATGAGCCACTCCGTAGTTTGTGCCAGGATTTTAACACTCATTCCGGTTCTTTTGATACTTCAGACTCACTTTTTTACGTAAAGAAAACTATACTCAATGCTCTCAATAATTGATACAAACATACTTATATATTACTACTCGATCAGCTGATGAGCATTTGTTCTGTAGCTGAACAGTTTTAGATCTCGACACTTAACAAACTCCTGCCTTTCATGACTCGGCGCAGCATATGTACATATATGAAAAAAAAAAAAAATATTTTTTTTTTTTTATATATCCGTGCGTCATACGGATGCGCCCCTCGCGTCGGTTGGGCGGGTATGGAGGGAAAAAAAACCGTTGGGATTATTATTATTATTATTATATTGTCATCATCTTCATCAATATCTGAGTTTGAATCAGCATCGGCATTGTATTTTACGAAAAAACAATTTTCACATGTCCTTATATAGTGTTTGGTGCATGTCGGAGCAAAGCAATGGTCACAAACTGCTGTTGTTTTGTTGTCGGTTTAAGCAGTTTTGCAGGTTTCACACCGTCGTTTTAAAGTATTGATCCGGGGAAAAAGGGAACCATTCACTATGTTTGAAAACTATTTTTTTTTTGTCTTAAAATGAATTAAGGAAACTTACCTGTACTGCTGGACGCGTTCTTGGCACTGCAGGAACCCGTTTGAAATCTATCAAGTCCATTGCAATTTTTGTTGTAGAATTAATTTTTGTTTTGCATCGGTTGTGCAATTGGTTCTGTGCTAGCTCCATAGAGAGCTCTTTCAAAAATATTTTACGCTTTTCAGACTTATTTGTGTTCCAGGTAGGGTGACTATGCTCAAAAAGCCTGAACGCTGAGAGCCCAGCAACATCCAGCATATTATAAAATAATGCCATGGGCCAGCGGTTTGTTTTTCTTTTGCCAGTGAATCCACGTAGCATTTTGTCAAAAGTATCGACTCCACCTTTATGCTCATTATAGTCATGTATGACTTGTGGTTTTTTTGCCACAGGATTCACATCTTCGCTGACATGGGCAGTTGAAAGCAGTAGCACGTTTTTTTTCGAATGTGTTGTAAAACTTACCAATTGCATTGTCTTTGAATAGCAAAACACTGATTCTAACATTCCTCTTCAGAAGATGTAAACAGTTTTGGCAGTTGTGGCTTATTGCTTCTTATCGTGCCCACCAAGGAAGTATTCCGTTTAAGCAATTCCCCTGCCAAATCATAGCTGGTGAAAAAGTTGTCGATCGTGATATTCATACCCCTGTCCGAGTAAATAAAATACAGTCGATCTCTTTTTAAACGACGAATAAATCCATACTTTAGTTCTTAAAATAATCTGTTAATTAGCGCTGATGTTTCTCTTTCTCTATGTCGTTATGTTTATCCTGGTAGCACTCCATAGCATTTTTAAAATGTCGACGAAATTTCGCAAAACGTTCATCATTAGCGCTTGCAAAATGTGTTAAAAATAAAACAAAAGGACAAAATCAGAATGAATCGGGAGATGCGGAATAATCTGTGATCAAAAAATGCGCGTTAAAAAAGTAAAACCGTGTAAAAAGAGACAATGGGGGATTGTAGAAAACTCCGCGTTAAAAAAATCGCGTTAAAAAGAACTTCGTTAAAAGGAGATCGACTGTATAACACTAAGGGATTCAAATGAAGGATATTTGAGAAAATTTTGATTTAAAAATACACATATTTCAAAAAAGCTGGTACTTACATAATTTTTTCTTTACTATATACATATTTTAAATTCGTTTTAAGGATTCAGAGTTGAAATGTGATATTACGGGTAAAAAAATTTAATTATTGATTGAATTATAGATGGGTATGATATTAAATTTCATTAAAAAATTAAAAAAAATATTAATTTGGCCCATGAGGGGATCGAACCCGCGACCTTCGCGTTATTAGCACGACGCTCTAACCAACTGAGCTAATGGGCCACATATAATTCTCATGTCAAAGTGCCAATATAAACACGAGCATGAGAGAGTCACTACTTAGACGTAAATATACAAAACAAAACCAAAACACAGCAAGGTTGCTTTTTAAAAAATTGCCACTCAAGAATCATGCAGATAGCAAAAAAAAACAGCTTGTAAAATACCAAAGAGACGCCACAAGGCAGCGTTAAAAATAAACGATACGTTAATTATTAGCTTTACAAAAATAACAAATTCTGAAAACAATAAGTATGTGTGTATGTTGATCGGTTGGTCGGTCGGCCAGGCAACGATGGCGCTCTTCCAATGATTTACATTTATTATTGCGCCCAAGAGAATTGCGTGTGTTTGTGCAAGATTGAAATGTTAATAAAAGTGTATAACAACGCTACAAACAAAATGAGCAAATAAAAGAATCTATCGACACCAACAATTTGTGCCAAATCCAAACAGCAATAAACGACAAATGATTGACATACATACATACTCGTACATATGTTTGGATGTACATATGTACATGCATCTCTTCCAATTTGCCTTCTGAAGCCGACCAGCTGTCACCAGCAAAGCGAACGAGTGTACACCACCAAATGGTAAGAGTATGGCGATGGAATGCCGCTGTTGTGTTGGTGGCTTGCCATCGCTGCCTGTTCGCCTGGTATTTTCGCTTAAACATTTCTTGCTCTTTTTTTGCCATCCATCGTCGGACTCCTCTACTCGAAAACGTAGCACCAAAGTAGCAGGAAACGGGCACTCAAGGGATTTTTCCTACTACTGCAACTACTACTTCTAGCAAGAGTCCCAACAGCCATTGAAATATGGAGAAACAGTAAAAGAGTATTGCTGAACTACATACATACATACATGTGTATGTAATTCACGAAAAGAAGTACGGACTACTCTACTCACACGCTTGTTATGTCGGTTCTAAGAGGCTTTAAATTTCACTTACCTTAACTACTTACTACACTGTGTAAACCCCGAATTGTAAAAAGTAGTTAACTGTGATTTTGAAGTCACATTTGTAGCAGTGGATCATGATGTGGAGAAAGCGAGCGTGTGCCTTCTTGTTAAGTTTGCAAATACATAGTATGTACATATGAATGTATGTATGTATGTATGTATGTGTGTGTGCTTGAAGCTTCCCTTAAATGCGCTACATTTGTAGTGCGATAAAAGTTAATTCTTTTAAAGCACTCTTCTTTCAAGTGCTTCGCTAGGCGACTACGCTTTTTCATCGCGAAGAGCAATTTCAATAAAAAAGTACAATTTGTTAAAACAAGAGATTAGGTGCTGAGGAGGTGTGCTCTTTTGTCTTGACTATTCAATACTAGTATGTAATTAAAGATAATTTAAAACTGCTTGAGTACAAAAATATTTAAATTTTTGTTTAAAATAAATTTAAGGAACTTCATACATTTTAAATCACTGTATTGTGTACCATTTATTAAAGTATGTTCACTTATTTATTTTATGAATTTTCAATTAAAATACAGTTGTATTATCTTAAGAAATATAAATGTGTATGAAAGCCAAGTTTCAAACTTTGTAAAAACTTAAAAAAAATATGCAAAATTTCATAAAAATTAAAAATTTTTTCCTTAGAAGTGTTGAAATTTTTATGTGCATGCACTTTTATATCTCATTAAATTAAAGTATATCTAATAGTTTGCAAGTTAGAAATTTTTGTTTGTCTTGCATATCAAAATATGTACATTGTATGAATAAAATATGTTGCAAAAAATTATCGCAAATCAATGAAAACTTTAAGCCTGTTGAATGTTTGTAATTAAAGGCGCTATAAAACTGCTTACTATAAAAATCTTTTAATTAAAAAATTTAGAATTAAAAATTTTTAATTAATATTTTTTTTTTAATTTTTATACTTTGAGGTAAAGCTTAAAAGTATTGTCAGTAAGAGTTGTTAATATCTGATTTCATAGCTAAGCGGTTATCAAGGCCTAGGGTTCACATTTCGTGCGCTCTAAATTTGGAGGAAAATGCTTCACAATTTCAGCTTTTGCCAGACTCAATGAGAAACACCTTGACTCTCATTTCTTAATTCTCTCATTTTTGTAGCAGCTACCTTTCAAATCACATTTTTTTCTTCGTTACCGCGAACTACTACTGAAATAGTTTAAGATCGGCGGCTTTACTTACCTAGTTTTTCAGTTTAAATGTATACATATACATATGAACATTTATTGGAAAAAACCACATATTTTTTATAATTATCTCATATGTATTCATTTATTATTAACACTGAAGAATTTGTTTTCTGATTCTGTTTCAAAATTATAATGTCTCCACATATGTATGTATGTGTTAAGAGTTTTTAACAGTTTATTTTTTTATTCAATTTCCAAACTAACAATCAAAAATATATATAAATATGTATGTATATACATACATATGTATGTACATAACATGCTTTCACAAATATCATAGGAACGCTCATTTATTTTTATACGGAAGAAAACGCGCATAACCTATCGGCGAAAAAATTCTAAAAAATCAACGGTAGCTTTTAGAAACTGGAAACTTGGACTTTGTTAGACTAAAATTGAATGAGCTACAAAACTGTATGCCAATACTTACTTACTCTACAAACTCTGAATACATTTTTTTAGAAATGTTAGTAAATTCTGTTTGAAGCTAGTATAAGCTGTGATGTATACGATTTTATTTAAATAATGAACATTACTTTTATTAAAAATAATTCATATATTTTATGTGGATATTGTAGAGAAATTCTCTCGACCATTTTCACTGTGAGTCGTCGTATTTTCAAAATGAAATTTGAAGTGTTTAAATATTACCGTTGAGTCTTAATAATTTTTTTTAGTAATGATCTTTTGCAATTATCTTCCTTGTGATTTTTTTTATATGTTAAAAATATTTTAATTAATTGTTTTGATAGTGTGTTTAGTCAACATTTTTATTGCAAAATTTTCTGAAGTGCATTGTAAAATTTTTAAATTTTCTGTAAATAAATGTTTGTGAATTTTTCTGTTGGCCTAGTAAAATGTTAATATTTTATCATTTTATTGAGGTCAAGGCCAGTTTATGGAAGATTTGTTTGTGAAAAAACAACAACAGTTTTTAATGGTTAAAGTTATAGTACTATTTCGGAAATCACCACATTTCCTCATCAGACTTCTTTTTTTGATTATTAAATTAAATTATTTTAATTTAATTTTTCATAACCACTTCTCTCAGGCTTTGAACCCGGGAGCTCGGAGTTGCAGAGCCAATACGCTACCTATTGTGCTACGCTAGCCGAGTTGGCTGTTGTGTTTATTTCATCTTCCTTAAACATATATAAAAAAAATTTTTTTAACCATTTACTCTGAAAACTTTAGTAATTTTAACTTATGAATTTCATTTAATTTGCTGGCCTTATTCTAAATAATTATTTTTTCCAAAATTTATATGTTTATTAAGTCTTTTACTACCAAATAATTTTTTGATACGATCGTTTAAATTTTGTATAAAACTAAATTTTCTTAAAGTTTTGATATTTTTGATAGTTCAATTACATTAATTTTTACAAAGGTAATTTAATAGACTGAAAATTTTTTTTTTTTTTAAATTGGCTGTTAAAAATTTAATTACAGTTTTTAAGTTATTTCGAATTTTTTTTCAAAAATTTTATTTATTTATTACATAAGTTATGTAGTTTCCCTGAATATATTCAAAATTGTAATCACTACATACATATGTACATATCTATTTACTATCTTAAAATTTATTTCAATAGCTAATTACTTTTTTAATTATTTTTTCTTTAAATAATACTTCCTTGTATTATCAAAATTAAAAAAAAAATGTTTGAGTGGTTTTCCATTCTTCCATTCTTCTTTTTTGCTTTAAAAATTAGCAACCTTATTTATTTATTCATTGGTGTATTCAATGTTAGTTTTTTTGAATATTTTATCAACTTCATGGAATCACTTAAAAAAAATTCCACGTACGTACATACATACATACATACATACATATATACTGGGTGTATGTTTTAGCAACAAATTCTAAGAATGTTCATTCATATTCACGGAAAATATTTCAATGATTTTTTTCCACCTACATACATAAGTAGATTTGTTTTATTATAATTCTCAGTAATCTATTTTTATTTTATATTTTTAATATGTATGTACATAATTTAATTCTTCATTTAGTAGTATACATACATACATACATACATATAAGCAATATGACAATGACAAGCAATATGATTTAATTTTAAGAGAAAACAGTTTCTCTATTTCTTATTGTACTTATCACTTCGTTAAGTTTTTTTTTTTCTTTGCTTACTTTTCACATTTTATTACTTTTGCTTGTACATACACATAAGCGATGTTTGCTTGCGCTTACTTAAAGAGTACCTATGCACACATTGTATTTGATTTTTTCTTTCGTATACAAAAAATCACTCTATATTTTTGTATAGCGCCTTTCATAATATTAATATACATACATATGTACATAACGGCATGTGAATTTCATTTTCCCTTAAGTAGCACTTATGCAACCAATGTGAATACAATCTCAAACGGATCTCTTTCATACGCTTACAATACTGTGCTACACGCTTCATTTATGAGTTGATTGCTCGAGGCTGAACTGCAAAAAACCTCTTCGTTTGTAAAATACCGCAAATATTCACAAATCCATATCTCTTGATTACTCCGTCAGCATGTTTGGCGTGTGTTATTTTTAAATGTTTTTAATATTATTAATATTATAACTGAAAATTTGTTTAATAAAATTTTTCCTTGCTACATTTTAGAAAAGTAAGTGTTTTTTTAACGCTTTTTTTCATTTCTTCCATTGCTCTTTTATTTATTAATAATTTCTCTTTGAAGCTTCCCTTAAATGCGCTACATTTGTAGTGCGATAAAAGTTAATTCTTTTAAAGCACTCTTCTTTCAAGTGCTTCGCTAGGCGACTACGCTTTTTCATCGCGAAGAGCAATTTCAATAAAAAAGTACAATTTGTTAAAACAAGAGATTAGGTGCTGAGGAGGTGTGCTCTTTTGTCTTGACTATTCAATACTAGTATGTAATTAAAGATAATTTAAAACTGCTTGAGTACAAAAATATTTAAATTTTTGTTTAAAATAAATTTAAGGAACTTCATACATTTTAAATCACTGTATTGTGTACCATTTATTAAAGTATGTTCACTTATTTATTTTATGAATTTTCAATTAAAATACAGTTGTATTATCTTAAGAAATATAAATGTGTATGAAAGCCAAGTTTCAAACTTTGTAAAAACTTAAAAAAAATATGCAAAATTTCATAAAAATTAAAAATTTTTTCCTTAGAAGTGTTGAAATTTTTATGTGCATGCACTTTTATATCTCATTAAATTAAAGTATATCTAATAGTTTGCAAGTTAGAAATTTTTGTTTGTCTTGCATATCAAAATATGTACATTGTATGAATAAAATATGTTGCAAAAAATTATCGCAAATCAATGAAAACTTTAAGCCTGTTGAATGTTTGTAATTAAAGGCGCTATAAAACTGCTTACTATAAAAATCTTTTAATTAAAAAATTTAGAATTAAAAATTTTTAATTAATATTTTTTTTTTAATTTTTATACTTTGAGGTAAAGCTTAAAAGTATTGTCAGTAAGAGTTGTTAATATCTGATTTCATAGCTAAGCGGTTATCAAGGCCTAGGGTTCACATTTCGTGCGCTCTAAATTTGGAGGAAAATGCTTCACAATTTCAGCTTTTGCCAGACTCAATGAGAAACACCTTGACTCTCATTTCTTAATTCTCTCATTTTTGTAGCAGCTACCTTTCAAATCACATTTTTTTCTTCGTTACCGCGAACTACTACTGAAATAGTTTAAGATCGGCGGCTTTACTTACCTAGTTTTTCAGTTTAAATGTATACATATACATATGAACATTTATTGGAAAAAACCACATATTTTTTATAATTATCTCATATGTATTCATTTATTATTAACACTGAAGAATTTGTTTTCTGATTCTGTTTCAAAATTATAATGTCTCCACATATGTATGTATGTGTTAAGAGTTTTTAACAGTTTATTTTTTTATTCAATTTCCAAACTAACAATCAAAAATATATATAAATATGTATGTATATACATACATATGTATGTACATAACATGCTTTCACAAATATCATAGGAACGCTCATTTATTTTTATACGGAAGAAAACGCGCATAACCTATCGGCGAAAAAATTCTAAAAAATCAACGGTAGCTTTTAGAAACTGGAAACTTGGACTTTGTTAGACTAAAATTGAATGAGCTACAAAACTGTATGCCAATACTTACTTACTCTACAAACTCTGAATACATTTTTTTAGAAATGTTAGTAAATTCTGTTTGAAGCTAGTATAAGCTGTGATGTATACGATTTTATTTAAATAATGAACATTACTTTTATTAAAAATAATTCATATATTTTATGTGGATATTGTAGAGAAATTCTCTCGACCATTTTCACTGTGAGTCGTCGTATTTTCAAAATGAAATTTGAAGTGTTTAAATATTACCGTTGAGTCTTAATAATTTTTTTTAGTAATGATCTTTTGCAATTATCTTCCTTGTGATTTTTTTTATATGTTAAAAATATTTTAATTAATTGTTTTGATAGTGTGTTTAGTCAACATTTTTATTGCAAAATTTTCTGAAGTGCATTGTAAAATTTTTAAATTTTCTGTAAATAAATGTTTGTGAATTTTTCTGTTGGCCTAGTAAAATGTTAATATTTTATCATTTTATTGAGGTCAAGGCCAGTTTATGGAAGATTTGTTTGTGAAAAAACAACAACAGTTTTTAATGGTTAAAGTTATAGTACTATTTCGGAAATCACCACATTTCCTCATCAGACTTCTTTTTTTGATTATTAAATTAAATTATTTTAATTTAATTTTTCATAACCACTTCTCTCAGGCTTTGAACCCGGGAGCTCGGAGTTGCAGAGCCAATACGCTACCTATTGTGCTACGCTAGCCGAGTTGGCTGTTGTGTTTATTTCATCTTCCTTAAACATATATAAAAAAAATTTTTTTAACCATTTACTCTGAAAACTTTAGTAATTTTAACTTATGAATTTCATTTAATTTGCTGGCCTTATTCTAAATAATTATTTTTTCCAAAATTTATATGTTTATTAAGTCTTTTACTACCAAATAATTTTTTGATACGATCGTTTAAATTTTGTATAAAACTAAATTTTCTTAAAGTTTTGATATTTTTGATAGTTCAATTACATTAATTTTTACAAAGGTAATTTAATAGACTGAAAATTTTTTTTTTTTTTAAATTGGCTGTTAAAAATTTAATTACAGTTTTTAAGTTATTTCGAATTTTTTTTCAAAAATTTTATTTATTTATTACATAAGTTATGTAGTTTCCCTGAATATATTCAAAATTGTAATCACTACATACATATGTACATATCTATTTACTATCTTAAAATTTATTTCAATAGCTAATTACTTTTTTAATTATTTTTTCTTTAAATAATACTTCCTTGTATTATCAAAATTAAAAAAAAAATGTTTGAGTGGTTTTCCATTCTTCCATTCTTCTTTTTTGCTTTAAAAATTAGCAACCTTATTTATTTATTCATTGGTGTATTCAATGTTAGTTTTTTTGAATATTTTATCAACTTCATGGAATCACTTAAAAAAAATTCCACGTACGTACATACATACATACATACATACATATATACTGGGTGTATGTTTTAGCAACAAATTCTAAGAATGTTCATTCATATTCACGGAAAATATTTCAATGATTTTTTTCCACCTACATACATAAGTAGATTTGTTTTATTATAATTCTCAGTAATCTATTTTTATTTTATATTTTTAATATGTATGTACATAATTTAATTCTTCATTTAGTAGTATACATACATACATACATACATATAAGCAATATGACAATGACAAGCAATATGATTTAATTTTAAGAGAAAACAGTTTCTCTATTTCTTATTGTACTTATCACTTCGTTAAGTTTTTTTTTTTCTTTGCTTACTTTTCACATTTTATTACTTTTGCTTGTACATACACATAAGCGATGTTTGCTTGCGCTTACTTAAAGAGTACCTATGCACACATTGTATTTGATTTTTTCTTTCGTATACAAAAAATCACTCTATATTTTTGTATAGCGCCTTTCATAATATTAATATACATACATATGTACATAACGGCATGTGAATTTCATTTTCCCTTAAGTAGCACTTATGCAACCAATGTGAATACAATCTCAAACGGATCTCTTTCATACGCTTACAATACTGTGCTACACGCTTCATTTATGAGTTGATTGCTCGAGGCTGAACTGCAAAAAACCTCTTCGTTTGTAAAATACCGCAAATATTCACAAATCCATATCTCTTGATTACTCCGTCAGCATGTTTGGCGTGTGTTATTTTTAAATGTTTTTAATATTATTAATATTATAACTGAAAATTTGTTTAATAAAATTTTTCCTTGCTACATTTTAGAAAAGTAAGTGTTTTTTTAACGCTTTTTTTCATTTCTTCCATTGCTCTTTTATTTATTAATAATTTCTCTTTGAAGTCAGTATTCATTATTTACACATACAATTTATATGTACATATGTATGTACATATCTAGAGTCTAAGTTCTTTTCCTAAGAGAACCCCTATTAGTTTAATAACTTTTGTGGCGAAACAAAGAGCCCATATTTTGTTTTCGGGTTTCGTTTAGCTAGCTGACAAACAAAATTTAAGCATTTTTACCAGGGCAACAGGAAGTTTAGTAAGAGTCGTGCTTTCCCTCGCAGATGCAATGTTTAATAAAAAGTAAACAGATATTCGTACATACGCCAGTGTGCATAAAAATAGCAACAGTAATCTTTAGCAAATTTTAGCAATTTGTTTTGAGTTTATTTAATATTATTAAAAAAAAAAAAAATTAGTCCATAAAAATAATCCGTAAAAACTTTGTTTTAAACATTTGTGCAAAATCTAAAAATATTAATACAATTTTTACCAAACATATAAATCTCTTTTCTCAGAGTTTCTTTCGTTAAATTTTTTTTGAGTATGCAGTTTTATATCCCATTAAATCGTAGTACAATGATGTTAAAGTTTCAAGTGACCAGTAATTATTTTTGATTTACTTAAATGCTGCTGAGCCTTTCCTTCCACATAAAGCAAACTGTAAATATTTTTTTTTGTATGGAGAAAATTCAATGTTGTATAAAAAAATTATAACAAAGTAAGGGTAACTCTAAGTCATTTGAAATTACACATTAATTAACAGCCCAATCACTGATTCCGAATGAACTCCCGTCGGGTCAAAATCTTCCGTCACGAATTCGGAAAAAAATGCTAGCAGCGATTCCGACGTTTTCGTCGTTTACGTTGCCAACTGTAAACGCTAAGTTCGAATAAGTGTTACCAAATCTTTACACGAAATTCAGCGGTTTTTTGGTTTACTTTTTTGACAGCAGTTGAAAGAAAATGCATACATATATTTTCACAGGCAAATTTTACAATAGTTATTTAAATACAAAAAAATAATTAAATGAGTTCCATTGTGGAAGCTGTTTTATTAAAAGAGCAAACGCGAAACCCGAAACAGACGTTTCCAACCGGCAAATCCTTTATATCGTTTCCTCTAAATTATTGAATGTGTGTATGTGGTTGCTTTCTTTTCTTGTTACTACTTTTTATTATAGTTGAATGAACATTGCCACTTTATTCTTGCACGGGGTTTTCCACAAACCTTGCGCAATGTCTGCCCGTTCATCATATTCACTAGTATCATACTAACTCCGGTTAGTGGATAGTCTTGATCTGTTGAAAAATAAATGTATATGTATTTATGCCCTACAGCCATTAATAAACAATTTTTACATTTTTAATTACTTCAGTGAAAAATATCCACTTAGTTTCTAGTTCACTTGTATTTCTTTGTTCATTTTAATTATTATTTTCACTTCTCCCAATAAAGGAAAGCGTTCGTAGATTATTCTCACGAATAAATGTCAAAATTGCGTTTCACTTAGAAAACGCGATCGCAATCTCGCGAACTTCGAAATTTCGTAAGAATTTCGTGATCACGTCGGAATTGATGATAGCATTTTCCCGACGTTGTCATGATAGGCCTGTAAATTAAGTTTCAATGGGCTAACACATCTGCAAAAAAAGTTTAAATTTATGAACAATGAATTTATTTTCATAAGTTTTATACTAAAGTTAAAACTTATGTATTTGTAAATGTATTTGAAATTAAAAATAAAATCAAAAAATTAAAAGAAAAGCAAATTGTGCTATTATTTGTATGCACACAGATGTACGTGCATATGTATGCGTACTAATATGCGCATGCATGAATGTGCTTTAAGAGGGATGCTCTAAATTTTGAAAGTAAATAAACGAAGAGTTTGCCTGTAATTTTCGCTTAATTATTTTCTCTTTTAAAATTAACTAAGGGAAAAATTTTATATCTAAATAAAAAGTAAAAACTATCATTGTGTGAGTAATGCTCGACTGAAAACTTATTCTGTAGCCCGTTTCTGTAAAAAATCGACAAAATTGTCGATTATGGTGACGTCACATCGATTCGATCCAAATTAGTCGATTGATCGAGAAAGAGTGTTTCCGTAAGAATTAATCGAGAAAATATAGAACAGTGAGAGAAATGGAATGCCAATCGACAGGAAATTCATGACATCGGATTAGCAATTACATATTTAAGAAAATCGTATTGTGAAAAGTGAGCATTTTGACCAAAATATGTAAACAAAACATTTAATATTGATAAATAAAGATTGTTTCTATTTCACCTATGAGTTTATTGGTAATTGGTAACCCGACAAATTTGTTCCAATAAATCTTTCCGGACTCTTTTGTGATAACAATAACCTTTTAACCCGATTACGGTGGAATCAATATCAATGAAATGACGTTATTGATAACTTTCACTTCTTTTATCTGAAGAAAATATTAAAATACTGTGCATTGAGCTTTCATTCAAATTGCATTGAATTTGTATTGAACTTTCACTGAGCTTTTTTCATCTGCATGTCTTCACCTGCGCACGAAATGCGTTAATGCAAATGTTGTGCGCTGAGCTTCCACTAAACTTTTATTCGCCAAATTGTAGAAAAATTTATTTTAAATAAAGCACAAAAATACATGCTTCAAATATTTATCATACAATTTCTTAATACATATTTCTTTATGTTAAAATATTAATTTTATTTAATGATGAAAATATTTGAAAATTTAAAAAAGTGTGGTTTTGGCCTTAAATGGTAATCCTTCAAATCTCTCACAGCGTAATTTAATTTCCGTTCTCAATAATGTAAAATTTAAAAATTTTTTCTGTATTTTGTGCTTTTGATTATCTTACGAATTTTGGTTGTTGTAGTTGCTTGTGATGTTTCTTTATTTTTAAGCTTAAGCCTTTTACGCCAATTCCGCAGTGTATATGATTTGTAGTGGGTGCCTGATTCTTTCGCATTTTTACTCGTTTTCATTTGAACTATGACTTGGTCATAAAGCACGCAGACAGCGATGAAAGCTATGTGGAAGTGAAAGCATTTTAATGGATTGATTTTGTATAAAAAAAGGTTGACTTGTAAAGGACTTGGCGCCTATACTCTCTCTTTCAAAAACTCTCTTTTACTCCCTTTCTTGCTCAAGCAATTGACAACTCTTACTGCACACGAAGCACGTTGAATGTGGCGTGTCAAAGAGTGCTTAAAAACGTTTTTTTAAATTTTTGGAAAAAATTGTAATGCTGTAAAAAGAATATGTAAATGAAACAAAACTAAAAAATTGAATCTTTTGACATCAATACCGTCCTTGAATTGTTAAAATTAGTGCTGTGAGTTCCCTTCTCAGGATTAGGGCAAGGGACACTATCAGCCTTAACGAGGAAAGAGGAGTAAGCCCTCAGTAAATCACACTGGGACAATCTGCCAGGTCTGGAACACTCCAAATCCCTTCTGGGTAGCTACAACCAAACAAGACTCAGAGAATGCATGCGCTTGTCTAAGAACAACTTGAGAATGATCATACTAATCCTCACAGGACACTGTAGGCTGAATTATCACCTAAATAAACTGGGAATTTATTCGCAGGAACGTTGCAGATTCTGCAACGAAGAGAAAGAAACTTCTAAACACGTCCTAGAGAAGTGCCCCGCATTGATGCACAAACGGCAAAAATGTCTAGGCGAATATCTGGTTACGGACGATGGGATAATTTCCTAGAGACTGTGGTTCAATACCAAGATTTATCTCGAAGGTTAGACTAAGGGAAGCTCTTTAATCCAAGTAGGGGGCACAATAGACCTTAAGGTCGCAGTGCTAACTCCCCAACAACAATAATAATCATACTGGACATTAAAATATCGGGAAATTATTACTATATACTCGTACTATATAATTATTTTACTATTACTATATTTACTTTGAACATCAATGTTGATTATATTAATACGGGAAACAGTCAGAGATGAATCATAAACACTGCACTGAACCAACAGCATGTACCGCTACCAGGGTTGGGCATAGTACACTGAAAAAAAAAAAATGCATTATGCGTTCCACTTTCACTATATCTTCAGTGATAGGTAAAAAATGAATAAAACTATCACTGAAGATTTAGTGAAAGTGAAAAAAAATGTAACTATCACTAAATATCAAAAAATCACTATCACTAGATGTTTAAAAATAAAAAATGCATTATCACTAAATATTCAGTGATAGTGAAAACCTTAAGTGATAAATAACATTTTTCAATAATATAACACTGTTTCTTGAGGAGTAAGAGTAAGACTATGAACAATCATTTGAATGAGGGAATTTATTCAAAATAAAACATGTTTTTGAGTAGAGACATACATATGTACGAGTATATGTATTTATATATTGACAATTCCAGCAAAGGAAAGGGGTCTTTCCACTGGCGCAGAGGAAGGAAGAGCTGTGTTGTATTTTAAAAACATTTTCTTTTATAATAGGAAAGCGGTGCAAAGCATCAATGCTACTATCATCGCCATTCAAGTACAAAATTACTTCAATTGCTATACTTACTTCCGCCATGGAAGTGTCCTTTTGAGATATAAGCAATGTTTTTCCATGAATGTTTGCCTTTTTGAGATATTAGCAATATTTTTCGTGGCACAATTTTTTCGATACGGTTATACAAAAAAAGTTCATTCCATAAAAAATTTCATATAAAGATTTGCGTTATAAAAAAAATAACTCCAAGACTACAAAAATGTATCAAAAATCAACGCCCAGAGTGAGCCACTTTAAATGTGAATAATACTCGAATTTGTTCGGCTATAAAACTGCTTACCCAAATATTTTCTGAACGCTCTTAATAAAATCTTAAAAATTTGGACAAAAACTTGGTAAATTGTCATAAATTTTGTATAATGTTTAAAACTTTAAATTATGGTATAAGAAATGTTTTAAATATGAACTTTAATTTAAAAAAAACCTATTAAAAAAAATTTGTCATTCAAAAAACATTGCTAATATCTTAAAACAACAAACTGATACGTACGAAAGCGAAAAAGCGTATTTTCCAAATTAATCGAGCGGACGTAAAATCATGCGGGTTTTACAAAAGCGGATGATAGGAATACCGATTATATTCGATTTAAAAGCGGGTTAATCAAGTTTATATAAGCGATTCTTATGCTAAGAAAAAACACGATGTTACCAGGAACACAAACATTCAACATTTTTGCTCGCCAGTGTACAAAGAAAATGCAGGTAAAAAATGCTAATACAAATAATAACTGCATTGGGGTGAATGACTTTAGATACTTGACCTTGAATATTTTAAGCATATAATTAGTAAATAGTTGACAAATGAATAATAACATACTATTATCGACGAATGCTGTGGTGGGAAATCAGTGATCCAACAGCATCGTTTATTTACAGCGTCTATACACCAAAAAGCTTATTTTGAACAAATTAGTTGACAAATGTATGTATTTAGTTAAAACTCATTTTTCACTAAAAGTTTAGTGATAGTGCATTCTTTTTTAACTAACACTAAAAGTTAAGTGATAGCGAAATTTTTTTTCACTATCACTAAATGTTGAGCGATTGTGCAATTTAAATTTCACTATAACTAAACATTTAGTGATAGTGTTTTTGCTTTTCACTATCAGTAAATATTAAGTGATAATGGATTAAGCTTTTTACTACTTTAAACAGACAGTGGTAGTGCATATTAGTGGTAGTGAAAAAATGCCCAACCCTGACAGCTACACATTCGACTGCAGCAACTAAAAATAAAAATAGTAGGAACACCAATAATGATATTAAAAATATTAAAACGATTAATATTGTCACTATGAAAGCTGATAAAAACATACGAACTGTGAACATTTATAATATTATAGTGGGAACGAAAATACTGGGAAAATTATAAAACAGTAATATAGAATTTCTATAACATTTAAAGCACAGATTTCATCAATTCCGGTAACAACAATAGGCGAATCATAAATACAACAATGAAAAAAAAATAATGGGAACATTCATACTGGCATAGTTAGTACAGGGAAGCTAATACAAGGAAAATAAAAAGTGTAAGTATTGTCAATGCCGATAATAATAACTTTTGAATTTTAAAAAGCTGAAATGTAATACTGGGAATGAAATCACCGCGGAAAATATTGTGGAAATATTATATAAAGATCAATACTGCAACCTCTTTTTTTACTGCAACCTGAAACTCATTACTATCTCGCCTACATTACATACATACATACTTCCGACATATCTTAGTTATGCACTCCAACCTCAGCTGAAAATAGTCACATTGGTTAAGAAATTGCTTGTCTCCACCCACAATTCGCAATCATTCTAATTATCCATGCCACCGATTTGGCCACACTTTCATTTCATAAAATATTAGTTTTGCGTGCCATTTTCCGTGCTTTCGCGCATCTTGTCATAACAGTACTACCTACATATGTTCGCAAGTATGAGTTGAACATACTATTTCATGCCACGCGCGCTGCGCGCTGCTCGCCTAGCAAACGGTATGAGTTGGTTGGAGTTTGATTTGTTTATTCCATTTTGGTTAGTAAAATATTTCCGTTTAGCTACGAAAGGATTGGCTAGAAAATCTTCACACAGTTGTCACTACTAAGTAAGCAACTGAAAGTCAAATAATCACGATTTTTGTAGCCATCACGTCACCAAGCGTGCGCCCACTTTTCCTGTCACATGCACTCGTACAGCTTTTCGTCAATTGGGTGGGATGGGTTGGCGGAATTCGTAGGGTCCTTCCTGTTGCCAGACATGTAGCAAATTTGGTTCGAAGGTTCGTCGGCTGGTTGCTGTTAAGTTCGTTGTTGCAATTCGGCTTGCTTCCTTGCTACGTTGACAGCGCTTTTGGTTGGTTGTTTGGTGTCTGCGCTTGGTTTGTGTGGTTCGCTTCAATCTGCTGGCACAGGTTGCTTCGCTTGTCTGCATTGTTAGTTTACTTTCAGGCGCGTTACAGTTACATTTCGGCTGTTGTGCGGTGCAAAGGTGTTAATTGGTGGATGGCGGTAAAGTGCAAAAAAAAAAATGTTTAAAAACGAAAAATCACGGTTTGTGCCTTAAAAAAAAATTTTTTTTTCACAGTTGTCCATTCACAGTTTCCATGAAAATGTAAATGAATGTGCGTGTTAAATTCGCATTAAAGTGCATTTGTGTCCAGCGCGTTATTAATTTGAAGTGTTATTTCCGCACTCCGTTTAGCTTTTTTCTAAAATGTATGCCAACGCGTGTTTGGTGTTTCTTTAAAAATAATAATATTAATAATTATAAAAAAGTGCTTAGTCTTCACTTAAAAAGAAAAAAAAAAATGCACGAACTTACGACAATCTAGGAATTTTTCTATCCATCGCGTGTTTTTAAGCCCTTTAACTGCGATTTGTTTTATATTTAGCACCTCCGCTTTTAAGTTTCGTGCTTTTAAATAAATGCAATATTTATTCATGTAATCCTCGTTGGCCCTACGTGCGTGTCGTATACTTAACATTTTAGTACTTGGATTTTTGTGGTGCGAGATTTGGCTGGTGCATTTCTTTGCGGCGCGTTTCAGCTTTGCATTTTGTGGCTTGCCTTTTTTGTTACTTGCACATAAATATGAATTATACATTGTTGCTATTGTTGCTTCGCTTTTGCAAGTCTTATTACAAGCAATTTCACCGGCCACCAAATACAACTTCTCGGTATCATACTCATTGCTCGATGGCTTTGGGCGAATTTACTTATGATTTATGTACCAGTTGGAGTTTTAAGTATTACTAAGGAAGCTATAGCAAATGTTAAGGAGTGTTATATGAAAGAAGTGGGTGGTAATTGTACAGATATAACTAAATTATTATTGTTTTATATAAAAATAGCTATATTTTGTTATCTCCGGCTCTGAATTAATTTTAAATTTAACGTCGACTATTGTATTGTGTAAAAAATTAACGTCCAATGCCGGAAACCATTTATCCGGTTTATCCGATTTATCCGCATGTCTTCGGATAAGCAAAAATTGCGAATTATAATTGTTTTTAGGCAATAACATCTCATCTCTATTCATGTCCAGCATTGTTCTAGCTAGCCTTTACTGCATAGTAGCTCATTAAGCTTATGTTAGTCGGAACCCCCAATAGTATGTATTTGAAAACGAAAATATGTATAAACTACACAATATTTGCTGGTTAAAACTTTTAACTGAGAAAAATTTGGTACATTTTACATTTTACAATTGCTTTTTGTTTCCCGGATAATGTAGAATAATAATTTTTTAGGCATCGGCAAGTGTATTTTGATGCAAATATGGTAGAAGACCGATTAATCAATTTGAGAGCCGTTTATCCGGCTGGTTTTAATAGAAAAATGCAAAATATTTAATCATTATTATGAACAATTATAGTAAAAACTGATATAATATTTATCCGACTTATTTTAAAGCTGTGCAGGCAAGTTTTCAAACGATTTTCGAAATATGTATATAAGAATCAATTGAAAATTTTCAGCAGAAACGAAACAGTTATGTTATCCAAGCTTTGTACAGAAAAGTTTTCAGTTATATTTCGAAATGAAAATTTATAAAAAAAACATAAAACATTCACTTTTTGCACAGTTGTTATAAAAACTAAAAACGATATGACTAAGTTTGTTTTTTGAATAATTTCAATAACATTGAAGACTGTGTTAAAATAATAGCGATTAATTTATGAAAATGCTAACATCTTTAATTATTTTGCGAATTTTTTTATTAAAGCACAAAAGCTTCATTTTTTACAAAATTTCAACAAATTGTTACTCTCCTACAATTTAAAGTTTTTTAATTAGGTTTATTGTCCATTTCGTTCAAAGCAGTGCCAATTATGTTATTATCCGGATTATCCAAATGTTCATTAACACATTTAAAACTATTTTCAAAACTTTTTATACTATTACTGAGTCAAAATGAGAGTATAAATGCTTTATCCGGATTATCCAACGATATTTAAAACTTATTTTAAAACTGCTTTTATCCTTAAAAGTCTAAAAGAAGCACGTTTTCCATATTATCCAAGTGAATATAAAAATTTTCTAACCACAATTTTCTAACAATCTTTAACATTCATGTTTTCCTCTCGCTTGTGACCCCTACTTCATCGCATTTTGTTTTACAATGAAATACAATTTTCTGCTTTAACGCCTTCATTGTGATTCAACAAACCGAAAACAAGCCAAGACAAGTTATTTCAAGTTGCTGGCATTGGGTGAAGCGAAACAAAGCTCAATTTTAATATCAACAATAACAAGTGTTAAGAATACTAGACTTTTTAAAGCTGCTAAAACTCATTGTACTTAACCGAAGTTTAGCCAAAGAATGCTTTGATAAGTGCAGTGAACTTTATTCATACCAAAATGACGTACTTAAAATACTTAGCATACTTTGCGGCTGTGCTTCGGTCAGCTTCTCTGTATTCATGTTAGATTCATTCGGTCAACTGCAAAGTATGTAGTGCCGCAGGGGGTGTTGCATTAATTAACTGCAATGCGGTAAATTGTAAATTTATAAGCAATATTACGAGTAAGGAAAGGATGTAGCAATTGTAATGAAATAATCTTGTGCGCCTAAAGTTAGACTACATTAAATTTTTAATTAAGCATAAAAATATATTAATGAGTTTCGGAATATTACTCGGTAAATATTTCTCTAATTAATCTTTAAAGGCAGTAAACGATCAAAATGTTTTTAAAAAAAAATTAACTAAACTCCAGACCTTTGCTCGTATTTTCAACTGCGTTTTCCACTACATTTACCTCAGTTTAGCGCTGCGCTTGTTCGCTCTCACAATTGTCGTAATGAAAACTTATCTGCGCGCTGATTTAACACTTCGTTTAACGTGTTAATTGCAAAATATCACCAACTTTTTAAACGCACGCCTCAATGTTCAAAGTCTAGTTGTGTACTTTCCTCTCAAAGCCTCAGTCTCCTGTTTCCACCCAAAAGTAACACGGGTACCTCTCAAAATGTGCTATGACCATCGCAGGTAGAGCTCTGCTTTATGCTTTTGCCTCGTTTTGCTCTATTCACTTTGTTGCTTTGGCGCATTCGACGACGACAAATTAATTAAAATTCATTTCAATTTCCTTTCAACGACTTTTTACTATGCCTACTACGTGAGTCCTCGTTTGAATGCGCGCACGTGTGTGTGTGTTAGTTGAAACAAACTTTAACACTCGCTGGCACACTCACTCATCAGTGTGCCACAAGTTGGAGCACATACACAAATGTTTGCATGTATGTTAGTAAAATATTTAAATATATGCCGCACATGTTCGGTTCCCCTTCAAGCCAAAGCTGGCATTTTCTTTTACGACCTTTCAAGTGTCAGCTGTGGGAATTCTCATAATTTTTTGAATATTCAGCGACAATTTTGTGTTTGCTTTATGTGAACAAACTTTCAATAAATTTTAGAACGTACATACCTATAATTTAGGTTATACGTATCCTCTTTTTGGATTGAGATTTATTTATTTTTTCATATATTTAAAACATCTTTCTTTGTATGCCACATGCACCCTAATTTATTGCAGCTCAAGGTTCCCATGCGATTTGTATCGAAGTTAAACTGTAAGGCAGTAGAAAATACTTCAAATGTAGTTACATACATACATTGGCCGCAAGATTTATTCAACATACATATGTACATACTCGTATAAACTGTAAACCCTCGTAATTATAATACTTTTATATTTTATTTTATCCAAATTTCCTCCACTGTATGAGTTGTTAGACTTTCTTAAAATTCACCTAAGATTTTGAATTGCACCAATTGAAAATTTGATTTATCCGAATTATCCATATGAAATTGAATAAATTTGCCGCACCAATTTGCAAAATAAAAAGGTGTTAACAGCCGTATCTCTAAGATATTCCACGAATTTGCCTAAAATATGCATATATTTTAAAAGGCTTTAATTGCAATAAATAATTTTAGTTTCTTTTTTCTCATGAAAAGCTTTAAACAAGTTTGAGTCGATAGAATTTACGTCATTTTATAGGATTCACCTTTTGTTTTTTGTTCGTAAAATAAAGTCGCGAAATATTGAACATTATCACTGTTTTAAATATTTGCATTAAAAGCAGTTATTATGTTGTGGATAACGCCGGATAACGCTGGATAAGAACTAATTCAATATTTTAAGTACTTTGTTATCATTTGCCATAAGACAGTTTGAGTAAAATCACCGCGGATAAACCGGATAACATGTTAGCAGATGATTAATTTTAGATTCTATGTAATTAATTTTAGATTATTTTAGTATTTTTTTATTTTCTTTATGATTCCTGGAGTTAAACAACCGCGGATAATGCACAGAACATGTTTGCAATAACATTCTAGGTATGTAGATGTACGAGTATTTACATTTCGTAAGTGATTGAATGTTTTAAAATAGTCGTATGAAGTATTTGTTTTCAGAAACTTGCAACATTAAGCAGATAAACTTTTATTTTTTTGTACGAATTGAAACTTCACACATTTAATTACTTTTATAAAACCGGATAAGCCGAAGGTCTGTGTCTCTAGTGCTATTTTTAAAGTAAGTAGGATGTTTATCAGCTCTTTTCTGTATATTAAAACATATTGGATAAACCGGATAACATAGACAATTAGCGACTATTATCCTGTATTTAATGTCATAGATAAAACCGGATAATAATACTTTGAGTGCAATTTTTTTAATCAATTTTCCCATACACAAATAAGTCATATTTACGAAATAAATAGTATATATTGAGTAAACTTTAAAACGGTAAACCATAGACTTTCACATATTTGATTGCTATTACGCCTTTAAATTCTGATACAGTTCACCTGTATCAATAACTTTTTTAATTTTCCTACCCATTTGCCTTCTCGCCATTCTTATGTACCTAAAGATATTTGTATGCACTTAGGTACAAATTCTGTTAAGGCACGTTATGCTTGCAATATGGCACAAATTCTCAGCTGCTAACAGCAGTAAACAAATGTAATCGAATTATTGATTGGCCACTTGAAGGTACAACTGCCGCTAACCCATTTTCAAATGCGATCGATCTAAGAATAAATGTATGAAATAAAGTGAGAAATTCCGTACCAACAACTGACCAAAATTAAGCAGGAAGTGGTAGAAGGTAAAATATTGCCGGAAAGGAAAATTTACTTTAGTTCATGTGTAAATAAAAGTAACTCAAGATGTTGAAAATGAAGAAGGGAAAAATTATAAAAGGAAATCTAAGTATTTCCGTTTGTGGTACATATACTTTTAGGCGCCGAGCCAAGAACGATTTATGTAAGTAAGTCAGGAATATTTCAATAGAAAACGGTATAGCGATCATGAGCGGCGGTAGAGAAAGCGTTTTGTTGATTCTGGAGAAAAGTTAAAAATTAACTGCTATGCAATTGCCCAATCGAACGATGCAATTGTCATTTGTTCAAGTTAAATGCCGATTAAGTGACAACAAGCAGTCAGCAACAATAATAACAATAGCTAGCGTTCCCAAAAGTATGCTTATATTTTTTCGAACTTAATTTTGAACTCTGCTTTCACTTCAGTACAAGTTGCATTTTAGTTCGCCGCGTTAGTCTCAAGCCAACACCCACCCAACCAGTCACTAATAACATTCACTCCTTGTTGTCCTAAAAAGTCGTAAATCGTGCGCTGCTTGCCAAAAATTATTCGAACCTCTAACTATTGTATGCATTTTGGCAGTTGAATTTACAAGAGCCAACAACAACTCGACAAATGAAATAGAGTGGAAAGCGAAAAGAATGCTGACAATGTGAAGAAAATTGCGCGCGGATTTTGTATTGCTGAACTTTTGCCAGAAAATATAATCACACAAAAATTTATTAGACGTAAAATGTGCCTTTTCTTGCTTTGCTAATATTAACACGAAATCATAAATGTATGAAAAGATAATAAAACTTAAGAAAAGCGCTTTAATAAAGTGAAGATTTCGATGAAAAACTCACAAAAAGTGCCTTCAAAAATTTATCCAAAATACAGTGTCTAACAATGCTGAGTAACTTTTGGCATGAAACATGCGTGAATTTGGAAAACACTTTCTGGTGAATTGAAATATTTCGTAATCCCCAGCAATTCCGTCTAAACATGTCCGGTTCGGTCAACTTAAACCGTCAGTCCTTGGAGCTACGTAGTCAGGCATCGACTCTTCTGCCAGCAATCAACGCTGGCCCGCATGATCATCATGTCACCGCAAGCAACACAGATACGTTGGCATCCTCTGGTTCCGCCTCTGCCTCTGCCTCAGCATCTGCTACCGCCATTGCTGCAGCTTCAGCGTCAGCTTCGGCCACCACCTCCAACATCGGTATGGGCGCCTCACAGCGCCGCCGCCAGCGCAAAGTCATCACACAGCGACAGGATTCGTGGTTTCGCCACTCAATGCCACCAGCGCTGACGCGTGATTTTGAGTCCATTGAGAATTTGGCGCAGACCACTACCAATGGATTGGACGAACAGTTGGCCGCCTCACTTTCGGGTCGCTTTGGCGCATCCACATCGGCATCATTGGCCGCCTCGGCTGCACACAGTGGCGGCAGTGGCAGTTTGACTTTGTGCGGCTTTGGCATCGGCGGTGGTTTTGGTAGCAGTGGTGGTAATGGTGGTGGTGGTGGTGCTGGCATGGGCAATCGCATTAGCGGTGGCATCAATCTCAATAGTGCCAATAGTAATTTGGGTTTCATCGATTCGGATGAATCGAATATACACACGCCGATTACACCGCTTGCCTCGCACTCGGCGTCCATTTATGGTGGTTTGCAGCAACAGGGGTCCGTATCGGCCGCATCGGTATCGTCGACGAATGTGCTTGGTAACGGTGGTGGGGGTGGTGGCGTTGCTGCTGGCTGTCGAAGGCATAGATCGAAGCGGCGCAAGGATTCGAGGGCATCGGTGTTGTCGAAACAAAGCGGTAATAGTGTGCGAAGTCGCGCCTCGGCGTTAGCCGCGCGAGCTGGTCTGCGAATGACGGCGTCGTTTTTGCGCAAAAAGCGAAAGGAGTATGAAGGTGAGTAGGTTGAACTGGCAATATGGCGCTGCTGTACTTTTACCTTGGCATAAAAATTCATAAACTTATAAGTATCAGCATTGAGACTTTTTAAATTTGCTTAGATTTTTTCAAAGTTTTTGTTTTAATTCATTTTTAAATTTTAATGTATTTTTAATTTTGTTCTATAAATTCTATTAAAAAAAAAATATCTTAAATACTAGTTTAATTATGTTCCTCCGTTTTCGTGAATTTCGAAGTTAATTCACAAACTCAATAATTCATTAATTTGGAAAACTTTAAAATTGATTTTAATATATCAGACTTTTTGGCTTTTAGAACTTTTCCCAATTTTTTACTTATCAAAACTTCATTTTATTATTACGAATTTATAACCGATTTCAAATGGTTTTTAAATACAAAATTTCGTATGAAAATAGATTTTATAAAGAATTTGAAAAATTTTTTTTTATGAATTTTCCTGTAAATCTTTATTTTCTAAATTTGAAAATCCGTTAAAACTTATTGGATATGAACCCAAAGTAAAATTTAAAAAATATTCAAAACAAAATTCTCAAAATAATTAAAATTTTTTTTTTAATAATTAGTATTTTCGAAATTAATTTTTTAGAAAACTTTGTATGTATGTACGTTTTCTCGTCCAACATTTATTTCTACGAAAAAAAAACTTTTAACTAATATGCAAACAATTTTATTCATTGATAAATTAAAAAAGAATTAGTTTGGAAAATTTTAAAATTCTGCTTTAGCTTTTAAAATAAACATCTGAACAATTCGATTTGGTTTTTTGTTACATTCTACACATTATTAAAAAATTCGACACTTTTATGACACTTTTTAAGATTTTATATTTTTTTATGACGAAGTTTAAAACTTGGGCTTGAGGGGTTTTCGTAAGAAAATTATCTGCGATTATATTAAAAAATAAACAAAAGGAATAACTAAGTGTCAAAATTTTTAAATATATATCACTGCTATTTTTTTGATCGCCATTTTACAAACATTATTCGCCCAAGAGGTCATTGAAATATTTAAAGTTTCTCCTTACAAAAAGTTAATCTGCAATAAAACTGCTGCCAAACCAAAAGCATTTTTTTTATCGCAGACATTGACAATGCGACAAACAAATGATGAAAGTCAAACAATATTCTTATGGCAAGTTTGCTTTGGCGCCAGAATGGCTTAAATTGTGAAGAATACAGACGAAGTGAAAATATAAAAATACAAAGCCAAATAAAAAGCAACGCAAATGACAATAAACTCATAAAATTCAACCAAACAGCCAACCAAGAAAGAAGTGAAATGTTTTCTGTTGAAAGCGGAAATGCATAATGACAAATAAAAGCAAAAGTTAAAAACTCATATAAATATAAAAGTTGTTGAATGTAAGAAAACAAAAAACAAAAGATTGAGTCGGAGCAAAAGTGTTTAGAATAGTAGAAATATTCCTATAAATAAATCGGTTTAAGTAAACAAGGGAAAAAAATGACTGCAATAAGTTAATCGAAAAAATAAAAATTATGAGGATAATAAATAGTTGGTACTATTAACCATTTTTTATTAAAAAAAATAAAATAAATTTTTGCGTATAAAGTTTATCCACATCAAGCGCACTCTAGTCTTCGATTGAATAATCTGAAACATTAGAGTACATTTGTAAATACGAGTATCATTGTTTTAAGTACTTTTACTCAGCAGCCGGTAAGCTTTACCGCTTATGCATCATTCATTATTTCAATATAAATCTTTGGCTTTATTCGGTAGAGCAGTCAGTCAGTAAATGTATGTGCCGTACAAGGAATAAGTTATCACAATTGAATGATTCGCACATACATTTGCGCCTTAGAGTATACAGTAATTCTAAATGGCTGACTTGCATCCAAAAATGACTCTTGATTGCACGAAAAAAGTTTTTCTTTTCTACAAACTACTAACCAAATTTCAACACACACTTTCCATTTTTTTCGCCATAAAAGATGAAGAAATACTCTACCTAGTCGCACATACTTTCAGGTGCCATCAAATGGCACATACATAACTTCCAAAAAATATTTTATCGCAGCAACCAAATATCATATTCGAAGTGTTTGCGAACACAAAGGCGTCTACAAACACTCAAGTTGAGTTGACTCATTCTTTACACCGCTGAAGGACTGTCTCTCTTCAGTGTTTTCAATCTGTTTTTTTTTTCAGTTTCCAGAAAAATGCGCGTTGTTTCTGGCGTCATGCTGAAGCATACTTTTGAGCTTGTTTTCCACTTTGTTTGCATTTACGAGGAGATAAAAGCGCAGCGTCGTAAAGTGGGAGTGTGCTCAATATAAAAATGGGAAAACGGGAAATGGCGTTAAAAAGTGTTTTTTTGTCCTCAAATGAAGAAGTTTTTATGTGTGGCCACCGGGCAACAGCGCCCGCAAGTATGCTTAAGCACAGCCTGAGTATCCTGTAGTGCACTTTCGTAGTGCCTTGCGTACTTACAAATGCATTTCAAATGAGCAAAAATGTGAAAAATGCAAAAGACTTAAGCAAACAAATTAAAAAAGAAAAATAACAAAACTATTATGGTACCAGAAATGATTTACGCAATAAACGCAACATAACTGTTTTTGTATGGCTGTTTTGAAATTAAATAAATTGCGTTAATGAGTGTTTTGTGTAGTGTTTGTTTTAGTATTTTCGAAATCAAATTGAATTCTTTGTTCTTTTTATTTTCTATTTTTTATTTTTATTGATATTTTGAATTTTTAGATAAGCCTTTAATTCCTTCAGTCGCTATACCTTAATGATTTCTTATGTAATCTAAATATGTATTCCGCGAATTATCGAAATTCGATATAAAATTTTCAAATATGCTAATACATGTACAGTACTTTATGATTTTATTTTTAATTTTCTTTGCAATTTTAAAAAAAATACTATTTTATGCATATTATATTCTTTTTTTTTCAAATAATTTAAAATATTAAAAAAAAGTAGTTTTAAATCTGGATATTTAAAAAAAAAATTTTGTTCAGTTTGAGTTTTGTTATAGATTCTTATTCGTCACTTATTTTTTTAAATTTTTCTTCCAAAATTTCAAAGCTCTTGAAATTAATGTTTGTTATTTTTAATAGTCAAAAACGTTTAAAAAAATGAAATGGGTATATATTTTGAAATTGTTTTTTTTTGTTAGTATTTTTCGAATTTAATTAAAAGTTGTCGAAAATCGTTTTGGAATTTTCGAATATTCTAAAACTATGTACAAAAATGTTTTAAAATTTAGTTAAACTTTTTTCTAGACTGAGCCTTATCGAGTTTTCAATAGTTCGATTTTCAAAAGTTTTAAAATAAGCTACAGATATTACCGTTTATTATGTAATTTACAGAAATCCAGGTAAAAGGTTTCTGAAATTTTATGCTGTTAGAGTTTTCCAAATTCAAAAATTCTTTTCGGAATGTACCAAATTTGAAATAAATTTTTTTTGTTATTTAATTCTCATTTTCATTTTTTTTAAGTAAAAAGTTTTTAACATAACAAATTTATAAGTTTGTGACATTAAGTTTTCCGTGTTCGATTTAAAGCTATAATTTTAGTGATTTTGCAGCTTTTTTTATGATTTATATAAGAAATTTTAAAAGTAGCGTTAATTAAAAATGTTCAAATATTTTCGTTTCTCACATTTTTCGTGATTTGAACCGCATCTTGTACGTTCTGAAACTTTTTTAAAATGTTTTCGAAGCTTATTTTTAAGGATTTCGTTAGAAAAATAACGGCAGTTCAAGCAGGTCATCCTTATTTGAAGGTTTTAAAATTGCTTAAAATTTTGATACACATAAGTTATTAAGCCGATGCACACATTTTCCGAGTTTGAAAAATCTCTATTGCATTTCCATCACCTTCCAACAGTTAATACTAACGATTTACCTTTGAATTTTAAATATCTACTTAATATTTTTTTACACTCCATTCTATAATATTTCCGCTCTATTTCCGCTTAAAAAACACACACACAAATTATTTGTATTACATTAAAGTCATGTCCCCTGACAATGCAGCGCCAACTAAAAACACTGGCAAATTCATTAAAATGGTGATGACATGCAAATACCATTTGACACTGTTGCAACATAAACATTAGCATGTTGCATGCAACACATTAACATAGAAAGAAAGAAAAAACTCATTAGAAATGTGCTACACAATTTTACGCAAAGCGGTTTGGGCGAGCAAAGGACGGTGAAAAGTTATAAACAGCAGCGCACACAGTAACCGAGATGCCATAAGAAGAAATACTGGGTTAAAATACTCATTAGGATGCATTGTCTTATTGTTCTAGCGGAGGAACAAAGGACGCTAGGAAATGTAGGAACAATAATTAAGGATTGTTTGCAAAGAGTTAGCTGCTAAGGAGTTCCTAATACGCGCGAGTGTGTCGCCAACAGATCGCTGTCTTTTGCAGAAATTGGAATATCACAGAAGAAATATGCAAAATTATTATTTATAGTTTATAGCTACTGATGCAATGGATAATTTAAGAAAATCAAATCTTCTTTTAGAACTGCTCTTGAGGAGCCAGATTTTCATAAAAGTAAAAATATAGTTTTTTCTGTCATTCGCTCGATTGTAGCTGGAAATATTTTGTGTGCAATGAACTCTATGATTCGATTATCGTACAAGTTGTCAAGGGACTCATCGGACGAACATGTGCGCCTTCATGCGTTCTATGTCCTTGTGGAAGCTAAAAGGCCTATTTTGTTGGCATCACAATGGTCCCAGGAGTCATCGAAGGAACTCTTATTTCTAGCTTATTCCCGAATCATCTTAGGAATAGCTGTTATTCCTTCAGCTATTTTTTCAGATACAATTTGACAGTCTTATTCCTACAGTTAAGACAAAACTATTGTAAAACTATTGTAAAACTATTGTCATACTACTAAGCCTTAATCAATGCTTCATAAACTTAGTTATATTTAGAGATATGTATATTAAATTATTTCTGTGCATTTTATTAACGCATAAAATCAAGTTTTTGCGAAGTAATTTTACGCGAAGAAGTGATGACAATAATAATGCGATGCATTTTACGATAGAGCTGGGGATATAATGGCGAAATGGCATGCTTAGATTGATTATATTGATTGCTTTGTTAACTTAAGTAATTACAAGAGTTCGAATTCTTATGCTTAAAAAAATAAGCCTAAAAGAATGTACACTTAATGTTGAGTGCGTTTAACGCTTATTTTTAACATAAAAATCGGACCTCTAGCATTGGTCTTGTTTGGTCATCCGCTCCTAAATATAAATATATTTAAGAGCAGTTAGATCTTCTAAGTAAGACGAAGTCATAAACTTCTGCACCGATATATCTCCAGCATTAGCCTCGCTGGCCTTAAAAGGGAAAAGCAATGTTAGATTGCATGGCGTAGTAGGAATTCAATATTCTAATATTTCGTAAGCAAAGGTGTCAAATTATCCGATCGCAACAACTATGCGACCGTGTGCCATCGGATACACCTACAGTTGAAGCTGAAGCCTGAAGAAATGAATACAAAAATAAAAAAAACTCAACAAGAATTCGAATAGTGACAATAGTGATTTTTTGCAACTACGCAGCTTCAACTCGGCCTCTTCCAGCTGCCATCGGCTTCACCAGCTTCACCGCCTTCATTGCAATTATTTCTACTGCTATATACTCGTATTTATGTAAATAACTACGCATATCTATACTCGTATGTGTGTACATATTTGAGTTGTTTCCTTTACTGCTTTTAATGTTACTCTTCCGCTTGTCAGAGCGCATTTTTAAGCCTTGACATGTTGACAGTGCAACAGACATGTGAACCCCTACACAAAAAGCAAACACATAGACATAAATAGTACGAGCAGTATTTCATATATTTTGTATTGGTTGTTGTGTAATGAGTCGCTTCGCGCACTATTTGCATTGTGACCCCGGTTTTTAATAACTTCCGTTCGCTTCCGGTAATGACACCCAACAAAGGGATTGCACGTGTCCTTGCCAGCGTCCGTTGTGATCTTGTAATTTTTAAATATATTGAAAGCTATATATTTCAGTTTCGCTACCACGATATTGACTTGTATATGGCGCAGTATTTGACATACTTTTATGTGTATATTTATAGTTAATATCTTTGAGTAAGTTGCGCTAAAAAATCATGCAGCAAATGAGAAATGCTCGACAATAGGCGGACATTTTTTAAAAGGATGCTCGATTTTTTGTTGTTTTGCTGCTTCTTAATTTGAGGCTGGTTTTAAAGCGTTAATAGTAGTTAGCAAAAGATGTAAGTTAGAGAAGAGGCACGAAGGCTTTTCATACAACTCTTAAACCGCTATCGTTAGAGTTATCAACATTGTTATCGGTATTTTTATTGGTATCACTATTTTTATCGTGATCGATACCATCATCTTTATCCGTAAAGCATTGATTCGTAATCGAAATAGAAATTGTGTTTTGGTATCAAAAAAGTCATCATCGTTTTGTTAATAAATATATTTGTCATTGTCGTTATTCGTATTTCTATCGCTACCGGAATCGCTATTGCTATAATTATCGGTATCTGTATTTAATCGTTGGTGTTGTATCGTTATGATTGTCATCGTTTCGACTATCAATATCATTATTGTTATCGTTCTAAATACAGTGGTTGTCCCTATAATTGTGTTTATCGGTATCGGCAACATTATAATTATCGGTATCGCTATCGTTTCGTTTATCGATATCAGAATCATAATCTTTACCAATGTCATTATTGCCATTGGTATAGGCTTTGTTATGGGAGTTTTAATCGTTGTCGGTATCGAAATCATTATCATCTTCGCCTTAGCAATGACTTTAGAAATGCTTTTTACTTTTGTGGGTATTATTTTATTGTTATAAATTACTTCTGTCGATATAATTATCTTTCTCGATGTAGTTATTTGTATAGCTATCGGTTGAATAATATTTATCGATATATGTATCTTATGTTCGTGGTATTTTTTTTTAGATGTGTTCGTGAATATTTTAATTCTCAAATAATGAATGCGGTTCAAGCCTAACCGTTAAACATGTATTGGATGACTGTAACGCCTTTAATAAAGCAATTTTGTATAATTTCTTAAATCTGGGCATTTATTTATACAACCTAACATAAGCCAATCATTTGCATAAGTACACCGAATACCAATAGCAGTGTAAAATTGTTATATTATTGTAATATAATATAATTTAAAATCGAACAGAAGAGAGAATCGAGGCCCTGGCAGCCAGCACTCCTAGTATTAGCTAGTTATAATAATTTGATTATGTATTATAATTAATTGTTGTAAATAAATAAATAAAAATATTTAAAAAAATCCAAATTAATTAATCAAATAGATAGCACAGAAATAGGATATGTCATTCATTTTTTTAACTTAATCACTTTTTACTAGTTTACATCCATTTTGTTTTTAGTCAACCAAAATTTATAATTTTAGCTCCCAACATTTTCTCTCACTGCATCGTCATCACCATTTGTTACGCATACGCACACGTGTCTGATAAATTGAAATTCCATTGAAAGCATTTAACCATTCAAACTTCCAACAACCTTTAAGAGTTCAAAAGCCATTTCAACTTTCTTTTTTATTGAACATATCTGTGAGTTGCAAACTATTGTTGCTGCTCACATTGTAATGCTGCCAGTTGCTCGACTTGTTGAAGCTGTTGCGTCTAATATTTTCATTTTCATTGTTGTGCATTGTTTTTGTAATATTTATCAATATTTTGACACACGCATAAGTGCACGTGCCGCGACAGGAGGTAATGCCTTTGTCAACTATATACACAAAATAGAACAACCAAGAACTATTTGTGGCTGTGGAGCAGATGTAAGGAATGTTTTTCGGTTAGCCTTGAATTGTAGCACACTTTGGAGCGAATGTGCGTCGAGTGCATAAATAAATTTGAAGCGAGTTAAGCGTGAGACTGTTAGGAGAGTAGCAAGAAATTACTGAACAATAAGCTCTGCAAAAAAAATTTAGCAAAAAATTTTTTTGGGACCAATTTGCTTTTAAATAAAATTTGCTCAAAAGTTTTGAAATAAATAAGTGTGCCCTTATCGAATTTTCCACATAGACCCAATCGCTTTACACGTATGTATTTTATAATTTTTGTGAGGCCTTGACAACATTTTAGCCATAATTACTATTAATCTGGATCTAATTTCAATTTATGATAGAGTTTTTTGTTTTTGGAAAACAGCAACTGCTTATATTTTATATCAAATTTTAAGTGTTAATAGTTAAAAATTTATTTTTCCGAAAACCAAGCGATAATTTTTTTTAAATTAATTTTTTTTACTTTATGTTAAATTCAATTTTTGGAAGTCGATGTTTTTTTTTAGGGCTGCTCAACAAACGAAACGATACCATTGTGTTTTGTTAACGAGCAAAATTAACTTAACGAAATCAGTTTGTTGCGTTTCGGCGCCATGTTATCAAAACCAAAGAACATAAATGTATAAGAAGGGACAACACGTTACTTTAAGCAACGAGTGAATCTCCAGGGGCATGCTTTCTTACTCTAGCCAATCAAAAAATTCATTTGAGCAAAAGAGAAAGCATGCCCCTGGAGATTCACTCGTTGCTTAAAGTAACGGGTTGTCCCTTCTTATACATTTATGTTCTTTGTCAAAACGAAATCAAATCGTTAATATTGCAACGTTATAAAATTTCCGTTTTCGTTAATTTTAATGTGCCTAAAAGTATGCAGCGCTTCTGTTTGCGCTTCTGTTTGCTACGAGCAAAGAACATAAATGTATAAGAAGGGACAACACGTTACTTTAAGCAACGAGTGAATCTCCAGGGGCATGCTTTCTCTTTTGCTCAAATGAATTTTTTGATTGGCTAGAGTAAGAAAGCATGCCCCTGGAGATTCACTCGTTGCTTAAAGTAACGTGTTGTCCCTTCTTATACATTTATGTTCTTTGCTACGAGTGAACCTCCAGCGTTTTTCTTAACGTTTTAACGTTAACGCCAGCATTTTGTTTCGGTGAAAAACGTAATGAAATTTATTATGATAATTGCTTTAACGATAATATTTTGAAATGTTTCAACCGAAACAAGATAAAACATTTCGGAACGGTTAAATTTAACGTTTAAATGCATCCTTGGTTTTTTTCGTAGCCAACGCATTTAATTTGGGAACTTGTTGCTTGTTTTTATAATATTTTTGCATTTCATTTAGTTTAATTTTGTGGTATTTACAATTTTTGTTATGAAAATCTTTTCTAGAAAAGTTTACGTTGAAAAACAAAAACGTTACAGCAGACAGAAATGCAACAAAAGTTGCTAAGTAAACGAATTTTATTTGCAACTGTTATTTTCGTAATTAGAAAATTTAGCTTGTTTTTATAATATTTTAGAATGTCATTTAGTTAAATTTTCTGGTATTTAAAATTTTTATTACTGAATTTTTATGGAAATCTTTTCCAGAAAAGTTTACTTTGAAAAACAGCTACAGCTGACAGAAATGCAACAAAAGTTGCTAAGTAAAAAGTTTTTAGTTTTCTAAATCTGATTTGGGAATTTTTCTACGCAAATTCACAGAGCAGAGCAGAACACATTGACCAAAAAAGGTTTTTTAATTTAAAAATTTTAATAATGGCTTGAAAAATAGTAGCTATTTCTTATTTTTTATTTGGTTTTCAACAATTTTGGGTTTACATGATTGCATGACTTTGAATTCTACATGCCAAGGCATTTCACCTTAAGATATTTTCTATGCATCTCTCATCAATTTAAAAAAATTTTAAATTTTTTTATGAAATTTTTTATGGAAAAAATTTACTAACCCACATATTACAAAATTAAAAAAAAAACCGTAACGAAAACATTTTTAATTTAATTTGTCGCATAATCAAAATTCGTCACGTGGCGCAACAAAGCCATCAAACTGCCGTTAAACCAAAGGCGGTCCCAGCGGTAAAGTAATTAACTACATAGTTACATATTGACGAAAACTGATTTAATTTACAGCAACTGACTAACGTTTCAACCTTTGGGGATTTTCCATAGAAAAGCGTAGTGCAAAGCATGCGTGGAGCGTTTATTATTTAATTTATGAGGAACTTTATTAAAATACCCTAATGTATTTTCAGGAAATTGCGAATGATAGGAGAAGTTAGCGGAGAGTTTATATGGATGTGTTAAAGAATAAGCTAAGGCTTTTGAGAAAAATAAATATAAAGTATCAAAGCGACTGCCAAAGTTGATAAGTTCCGAATTGTTGAGGGGAGAGTTTGTAGTTTTCCTCGTATAAAATTAAAATCACTTTTTTAAAGTATGCCGATAATTTTTAAACAATTTTCCATGCCATTAACACTTTTGTGGTAGCATAATTTTAGGCGTAGGCGCTTTCAACTATGAACTATATTTTACCAAAGAACATATTTTACCGGCTTTGTCGCTCGCTCGCCAATATCCATACAACCCATTCGTTCAACCAATTACAGCCAATTTTACACTCGTACAATCGTTGGCATCCGGTACGGAGCGATTTGCCTGCCGCAAATTCATATTTTATTGCCATTTCCATTGTCGGTTGCCAAACGCCCGCGTCACGCTTTTTTCGCTCCTGCTTTTGCTACATTTGCCGCCATTATTATTATGCGGTGTTGTTGTTACTATTGCTTTTTTTTATATTATTTTGTTATGCTTGACTACAAACAAATTAATTCGATTTCGTATACAACCGTGACGCACGCATTTCAAGAGTGAGCTGAGGAAGGACTGACTGATTAATAGAGCCAAAGTGTGCAGAGATTGCCAATCGACGGGAGAACGTTGAAGGAGATGTGCGACAATCAGCCAGTCAGTAAGTCGATAAGAGACCAAGCGCCAAGCTAATGCATTCAATCACGGCAATTTGGCGTTATCTGAATAGGAAAAGGCAAAACGCTGGTATTAAGTTAAGCTATGGTAATGCGCCAATTTGAGTGGTGAATGGTGTGAGTTGATTTATAAAACCTCTACAAACAAAAGTACATACATACATACACACATACAAATATATGTTGAGTGTGTAGCATTTGAAAAATTGTAAATTAATTGTAAATAATAAAATTGATTTGATTATTGCAACTAATTATACATTTGCCTGTCGAGGACGCCGAACGTCAGTGGCTGAGTTTGAGTGGCTGAGTTTGAGTGACATGGCGTATATGTACGTAGTACTTATAACATGTTTTCGTGTAATTTGATTAAATGCAGTCCTTTCCAGAGCGTATACATAATTGAATTGGCGACTTGGTTTAACTTTGTCCTTCATTGAATCTGCTCACATTTAATTTAACGAGTTTGCTGTTACTCATTGTCCATTGTCGTTAAGTTTGTGAAAATGTCTGCCGTACATAAAACGGGCTCCGCCTACGAAATGCTCGCTGTTCAGTAGCCACTTTGTATTGCGAATTCAATTTTACTAATTTGATGGTCAAACTGTGATGCAGCATGTCGGCGAGAGATATGAAAAACATAAAAATTGTGCACTTGGATAATAAATTGATTTACATGTGTATACATATAAGATGTTTAGGCACGGCAGGTTGCGGTTCTTAATTTTTTAATCAAGAAAAAACCGAGTAAACCGGTTCTTGTTCCAAGTAAAAAAAACTACATCAATGAGTTAGCAGCTTTACCCCCGAATTCAGTAAGCAGTCTCAGTCTGTAATAGAGACAAAAGTCACAATTTTCGACCAGTTGGCATTCATTAGATTCGAAATAAAGCCTCTAGTAAGAAAATAAAGTCTCTAAGTAGTGACCTGGTAATGAGCAAGTCACAAAAAAATGTAAATTAAAATAAAAGAAAATAACGTGAAAGCGAGGAAAAGCAATAATATCTTGCTCATTTTGAGACTTGAGATGATACTGAGTTACAGAATTCGGGTATAAGTCTCTAATAGACAAAAGTCACAATTTTAGACCAGTTGCCATTAATTGTTCTTCAAATAAAGCCTCTAGTCTCATAATAGAGTCTCTCAACTATGAGCAGGTAATAAGCAATCCACAAAAATTATATGTACAACTACAAAAAAAACCCGTTTTTGGAGATTAAAAAAACCGATTTTTTTGGTATTCAAAAAATGAAGATTTCAAAAAAACCGTAAAATAATTTATGAAAAAACCGGGGAAAACCGAGTCAAATACCATAATTAATACCGAAGGCTTAAAAAATAAAATAAAAAAAATTAAACCAAAACAGAAATGTAAAGAAACGCAAGAGCAGTTACTCTGCCAGAATTAAAATTTAGAAATGTACGCTTACCGCTTACTTATAAAAAAGATACTTCACCGGAAAAATTTAAAAAAAAATTTACCACTGAAGTCGTGCTCTCGCGAAAGTAGTGTCCTCGTAAGGTACTTCGAAAAGATTTCAATGATGGACTTCGAAATATCACTGGACTTGCTCTAAGAGACTGATGCCATGAGAATTTTACAAACTTAAATTTTAAGGTTTTCACTCAGCGCTCAGATTAAGTCGCATCTGCCCAAGAGCGGACTCTGGTCGAAGGGAGAATCTTCACTCGATCTTGTGTAGAGAGATTAAGCAGTTCAAAGACCGTTTCACCATATATTTGCCAGTAAGGTTCCTTTAAATTGTTAAGGAATTTATTTGGAACGATAAGTATATAATTGCCTTCAAAGAGCTAGTCAAGTTCCTTCCAACTATGTACATATATGTATGCAGATGCACGATGTACTGATCTTAGGACTTGGCTAGTGAAGTATAAGTTCTCATCCTTAAATAATAAAAAGCCACTCTAAACTTAATTTAAAAATTGCCTTCCTCAACTGTCTACACAAATATCAACGTTCGCTTATTTTAATACCCTTAACAATTTACTTAATTTTGTAGCTGCTGCTAAATTCATTTATTTTCAAATATGCACCATCACTTTTAACTCCATAAATTAAACTGATTATCTTCAAGCGAAAGAAGAAGAAGAAATATGCCGTAAAAATTGAAAGTAAAATGCAATAAAAGCTATCCCACAACGTAATTTCCGCCGCAATCTAATTGGCCCACATAGAGATGAGCACACACGCGTGCGCACGTACATTTCAACAGCTGCCAAAAGAGAATTTTATTACCTTCAGTCAGAAAACGTAATAGTCGGATGGTGCCCGTTTACAAGATTGGCAAGGATGTGAGTAGCTGCTCTACTTAGTCAGGTTAGTTGCTACGCGTATGTTTGTTTGTTTGTTTGTTCAATCATGTGTGTCGTCGCACCAAAGGTGGTCAATAAATTTGTTTTCACTACTTTTCACCTGCTGTCTGCCATTTACTCGTACTTAGCTTGCCATAAAAGTGCTGCTGATGATGCTGATGTCAGTCGACGGTGATGGCTGGTTGTGTGTGTATGTATATACATATGTATGTATGCACTATATGTAGATGGATTGCTGCTTGAATGAATGTGTTGAAGGTCAGATGTTGAGCGCGGCGAAAAGTAAAAAAAAAATGTCAAAGAATGCAACTCTAGGCTTAGTATACAATTTTAACGACAACTAAATGAAGTCATCATCAATGGTTGTAATATAAATTTTCACATAACTACTTGAATATGCATAGTTTGAGCACATGAAGGACATATGTATGTATGTACATTCATACATACGTTTTCTAAAGCTAATCCTTCCTTGGATAATTCCATCACTTACGCATATATTTAATTTTGTCGTAAGCTCTTCAACTTTTCCAAATCAGTGGAAGGTGGCTAATGTCATTCCGGTCCACAAAAACAATATTTGTGATGCTCCCAAAGACTTTAGGCCGATTAGTATTTTACCAGCGTTGGCGAAAGTCTTTGAATAGTTAATTTCTTTGCAAATAATTTCACATCTGAAAAAACAATATTTACTTAGTGAGTTTCAGTCTGGCTTTAGAGCTGGGCACATTTGTTCCACAGCGATCTTGAAGGTTTTGGAAGACATTCGTCCTGCTTTCGATAGTACATTTCTTACTTTTCTAGCGCTCCTCGATTTTTCTAAAGCTTTTGCTACAGTCAACCATGAAATTCTTCTTTTTAAATTGCAGCAGTACTTCGGTTTTAGCTTGACTTCCATTAAGCTTATAAAAAGCTTTCTGTCGAACAGGTATCAACAAGTCCAGAGTGGAGATGCAATGTCTAGCCTTTGTGAAATTACTACTGTAGTGCCCCTAGGCGCAATTTTAGGTCCATTTAGCATCCATTTGTACGCATATGATACGCACATTTTTTATTCACGTCCTATTGGCCTCAGTGAAGATTTACTGTTTAGTTTGAATGATGTCCTCAAAAAAAAAAAAAAATTTCGCTCTGAGCCAAATCAAATGGTCTCTGTTTAAATGCGGAAAAAACTCAGTTGCTTTTTATATCTCACGAACCTTTCGATCTGTGCAGTCTATTCCCGATCATACTTGATGAGAGAGAGATTGGAATGAAATCAGTTGTGATAAATCCTGCATTTAAGATGAATTCCCGTTTAGGGTGTTCAGATCATATTAATTATAGCATATCGAAAATATATTACATTTTGAGAAACCTGTGGCATACGTGCACTTGCCTACCACTCAATTTAAAACTAAATTTAATAAAAACCCTCACTGTTCCACAAATTTCGTATTTTGAGTTAGTATTTGGTTACATGGATTGCGAGTCAAGGAACAAATTGAATCTGGCCCTAAATAATGCAGCTAGATTTGTTTACAGTAAAAGAAAGTTGGACCACATATCGGTATATACCAAAACAATTCTAGGTTTCAGTCTGGAAAATTACATTAATGTTCGTCATATGATATTTTTAACTAATGCTAACTGTGATCGAACAAAGGCAGTGTAGAGCTCTTTTAATGTATACTCGTACAGGCCAGAGAAGCAGGAACCAATACGACGAATAAATGAGTGAAAAATATTAGTTTGACAATTAATTTAAATTAGATTTACATTAGATAAATAACTTTAGTATACTCTACTCGGTAAGGACAGAGCAACGTGAAAAGAACTTGATACATTTAATTTATGAGTTTATTCCAATACGTGCAAAAAAAAATATTTTTGCTCCTATCACCATTCTCGTAGATTAAAGCATTTTATTACCATGTGTGACACCCTGTTAATGTAAATGAAGTAAATATTAGAAATATAAGAGTTTTGACTGCTGTTGTTTTAAAAATTGTCGGTAAATGAAAGCTGTTCTCTGGATCATATAACAAATATAATCTATTTTAATATAATTCGATTAGTTGAATTAAAATAATTCTTCGTATTAAAAAATAAAACTCTAACCTACAGAGACATTGTTGAGAATTTTAATCTCTGTTAATAAGAACAAATAGAGAGTACATTTTTTTTTTATTATTTGCTTTATTACAAAAATTTTTCTTTGTCGTTATTATAATCAATAAAAATACATCGTCAGCGGTGCAATCTAAGAGTCGTGCAAAGTTGAAATGCGCTTATTGATTTTAAATATTGAAAAATATCTGAATATTAATAGAAAATGCGCCAACGTCGTTGCAATGTGTTTACTTTCACATCTAATCATTATGACCTCAATTGTAAATCATTATCATCGAAGGTACTTTAATGAATAAAACAATTACTATTGGATTATACTAACTATTTGTAAAATACATGTATATATATGTACGAGTATATGTATGGTACATTAAGGTGCCTCATGCTACTTAGAAACAAAAAACAATATTTTTTTGCGGGCAAAAATAAAAATTTTATATATCCTAAATCTTACAAAAAAAATTTCATTTCACTATCAAACTATATAGCACACACACAAGATGATAAATATAATTTGACAATTTTTTTATTAAAAGTCAAATTTTTTCAAATTAAAAAAAAAAAATAGAGTAAAAGTACACATTTTTTTAATAATTATTAAACTGTACTTTTGAGCATCATATTGAATTTTAATAAATAAAGTGTAAGTTTCCAGTCCCTAAAAATTATCACCAATATCTGACATTATAAAAAAGTTCAGTAAGTATTGATAAATTATAAAAAAATCTAGTATTTGACATACAGTACTCGACAAAAATATAGCAAAGCCACATATTAACAAATTCGGATCATATATTTATTTTATTAAAGTAAAAAAAAATTAAATTAAAGTAAAAAAATACAGAAACAAATCCCATTTAAACCCATGTTTCAACCTTTGTACAAGATTCCTGATGAATTAATATTTTTTTCTAAAACGAACACATTTTTTTTTTGAAAAATTGTTGAACATTTTTTTTTCAGTATGCAGTTTTGTAGCTCATTAACTTCTAGTAAATAAAGCGCAAAATTTCAAATCGCTAAAAGTAAACACTGATTTTTGACATTTTTATTTGGAAAAAAGGCGCATCACTCAAAAAAAAAAAGAAATCGAATATCAGTGACAATTTAATGTTTTAGTGAAAGTCTTTGAAATTACTACGCTTTATGATACGCTTCGCGAAAAAGAAAATTACCTAAGTAACACACCTTAATGCGAGTATAAATGTATGTAAAACAATTACAAAGTAAACGCGAATCCTTGCGGAAAGTTTATTGTGTACTACTCACACATACATTCCTACATATGTATGTATGTACATCCTTCCATGAGACACACCCACTCGCAGGTATACTTAACTTTATAACGACACTGCTTCACAATAATGGCATGCACTGAGTTGTGTAAGAGTAATAACAATAACAATAACCACATAAGTGTAAGGATACAAGTACACCTACTATAAACACATATCTTTTCCACGCCATTTCCAATACGAGTACTTACTGAAATATGTAGGGTGTTGCGTAGTTAGATGAAATCACTTGCTGGCATGTCCTCTCTCCAGAGGCAGAGAATTACATATGTACATCCCTCCGGTGGCAAAGGTGTCGTTAAAGCAGTGCAAGCTAGCAACATTAGTTTGTAGTCGCGCTAATAAAGTGAGCCAAAAAAGTGTGTAACTATCACAAAGAAGATTTCCATGAATAGTTTTGCCATTCTCAATTCAATTCAAAATTTCAAGTGACGAATCTAAGATGTCTGCGGAAACGGTGACAGGAATATATGAATCAAATGATAAGTTTGTTCTCGCATTAGGAAAATTTCCTAACCATCTTTCATAGTGAATCACCAAAAATCTCATTCTCCATCGGAGTAAGCCTAGATGGAGGGTACGTTTATTTCTTCAGCTTGTTATGCCACGATCATGGCACATTCCAAGCGAATAATTTAAATGAAGCTGGTCGAGGAGCGCTGGGATATTTTCCAGCTGTCGATATCGAAGAATACAGCAGTTGGGTATCTGGTCTGGTTAAGATTTGAAGAAATTAACATCGATTTTGACATCGTTGGCTTTAACAACAGGGCCATTCAGTCAAGAGAAGGAAGCAAAAGAGGTTGGTCTTGCAGTGAACGAGGACGAAAAAAATTATCTTGTCTCAACAAACAAAAAAAAATCCCCATATTGGGACCCAAATCACTGTTGGCATGTACAACTTTGAAGTGGTATTGTATTTTATTTACCTTGCATCCAGAATTAAGACCACAAATGTCAACCTCGAAATCCAGCGAAGAATAATACTTGCCTATGGGTGCTACGTTGGGCTTGGTAGGCAATTGAAAAGCAGCTTTCTTTTCGACGAAGAAAAATCTTACTCTACAAATCCCTCATCATGCCTGTCCTTTAATATGGCACAGAAACATGGAAGATGCTGATCAGCGATGAGAAGGTTTTGTCGGCTTTCGGAAAAAATGTTCTTTGCAAGATTTATGGTCCTATTCGCGTGATCGACGGGTACCGAGAAATATGGAATGTTGAACTGTATAAGTTGTTTAATCAGATGAACATAGTCAACGGCATGAAGAGTCAGCGACTGCGATGGCTTGGCCATGTTAATAATAAAAATAATAATAAACCCAACTGTACCTGCCCGACCGACGTGGGGGCGCATCCATATGACACCGGGATATATATAAAAAAATTTCATAATGCTGCGCCGAGTCATGAAAGGCAGAAGTTTGTTAAGTATCGAGATCTAAAACTGTTCAGCTACAGAACACATGTTCATCAGCTGATCGAATAGTAATATATGTATATGTATGTATGTATCAATTATTGAGAGCATTGAGTATAGTTTTCTTTATGTAAAAAAGTCAGTCTGAAATATCAGAAGAACCAGAATGAGTGTTAAAATCCTGACACAAACTACGGAGAGGCTCATTTAACTCAAAACTAATTTTAGATGGCTTCAGCAAAAGAGGCTGGAAATGTCTTGAAATTCGGGACGGAACGTTTAGTTTAGTATTTCGCCAAGAAGAGATGGGCTATAGATCAAGCCTGTTAGTAATTTTACCAAAAGTGCTATACCTTGCATTTCTCTGCGACTAGCAAGTGTAGGAAGATAAATGAATGCCAACAAAAATTTCTTAAAACTAAAAGCAGATATATTTTTTCGAATTGACTCTATTCGGTCGGAATGAACTTGATAATGATGCTTCGGTGAAAAAATCCTTCGAATTGGCACCCAGGGGTGTGTGAACCAAGTTCAGAAGGACTTGTCCGCACTTGGTGTGAGTAATTTGCGTAAACTAGTGAAGGAGAAAAGGAACTGGCGAAGGTCTTTGCTCTTGGCCCAGACTGTTTAGTTCTACGAAAGACTGGCTGTAATCGCAGCTTATTTTCTTCAAAGCAAGTAATGACAGGGAAACTACTGAGTGGCTCATACAAGTCTTCAACAAATAATTGTGATGAATTTGAGAACAACGTTGGACAAAGTTTGAGAAAAGTACAGACTTCAAATGCTTTTCAAATTGAGATTAAACAAAGTTGTGGGTTTTTGGTGTGATGATATTGCTTGGCAAAGTGCTGTTACAAGGAAGGATGTATGGTGTGTACCTGTTTAAAATAAGTTTATCACGGGTAATCTAGCTTCAATTGGATCACCCTTAATTCATTATTGTATTCATTACAAGAGTTCACCAAAACGTTCGCCCTTTTGGAAACTTTACGCAATTTTCGGCAGCCGTTGACATATTAAAAAGTACTAAACTTTGCACATTACAACACAACTGCATGCTAGCAAACCTACAATACAAGTACAAATGCATGTTGTAACATGTCAACAACAATTGCATATTGACACCATGCCAAGGAAATGCATACGAAATTGTCCAAGCAAATAGACTGTAACTGCCACAGACCGCAACAGAGCAGGAGCGCCGAACTCAGAACCTACGCTGGACCCACCACTGCAACGCCCGTAAGCAGTACTGTTCGTACATCGACAATTACCACATTGCGTAATTAGCAGTAGTCGTCGAGCGGATTGACCATTATTTAGACGACCACAAAATGGTTAGAGGAAGCATGAACTCTGATGTTGTAAGTCTTGTTTGTTAGTGTCCGCTACAGTGTGGTGTGCAAAATTTGTGTGTGTAGTACCTCAGCTGGTGAGTTGGACGTTTTGAAAATTCCCTCTGCTAGAATTCACTAGCTTTATTAATGCCCTTTTAACAAAAAAAAAAAAAGAACACGCTATTGATTTGCTGTAGGCTATGCGTTTAATGCATTTTTAATGAAAAAATGCAGTCGAAAATGCTTTCGATTATTTCATACTAAAGTGGATCCATGTGTGTTTGTGCGTGTGCGTGTGTGTAAACTGCAATCTTCATACGAGTATTTTGGTATTTTGCTATGGTTTAGTGTATTTCGTTGTAATGTCACAAATCGTGTTTTCCCCATTATTGTTGTATTTTTTCGACTTGCTGTGCTTTTATGAAAGCTTAATGGTGTAGCAATGGGCTCGTTGTGCTCTGCACTGCTTTTGCTCAATAACGAGTTACGAGTTTTCAAAATTCATGACAGCCATTATATCATCGCTATGTTATTCGTGTGTACAACTAGTTTTTATTGCATATTTTATGGCAAATCTGCATTGAGCGACAGGATTTGCTGTGAAACTTTCTTTGATTGACATTTAGCATGGAAAATGCATCAATGCGTGTATTCATATTTCTGGAAATAACAGTTTGTTAGCGTTGGTCATTAAAAGGTGTAATTTCAGTGCAGGTAACTGTGAAGGAATATTGGCCTTAAAGCTCAAAAATATTTAAAAATAAATAGTGAAATGGCCAAACAATAACAAATAATTTATGTATTTGACGTTTTTTAACGAGTAAGTTTCGCAAATATATGTATAAAATACTTTTTTTGAACGAAAATGTATGTATGTAAGTATTCTATCAACAATGGGACGACAATTTTTTATACGAAAAAGCTATACAATTGAAAAAAATAAAAATCTTCATTATTAAAAAAATTCACTTTGGATAATTTTAAAAATATTTTGTTTCGAAATGAAAATTGATTCAAAAGTTTTAGACAAAAATTTTGTGATATTAAAAAACATTAAGCTGTTCAATACAAGTTTCCTATACATGAATAAAAACGAATCTGAAAAAAAATTAAAAAAAAATTGTATATAATAAAATTTTTGTTTATTTTATATGAAAACTGAGGGAATTTAAATATATAATTTACATTAAATTAAATTAAATATAATTAAAATAAATAAAAATTTGTATTATTAAAAAAAAATTCACTTTGTATAATTTTAAAAATATTTTGTTACGAAATGAAAATTGATCCAAAAGTTTTAGACAAAAATTTTGTGATATCATTAAAAAACATTAAGCTGTTCAATACAAGTTTCCTATACATGAATAAAAACGAATCTGAAAAGAAAATTTGGAAAAAAAATTGTATATAATATAATTTTTGTTTATTTTATATGAAAACTGAGGGAATTTAAATATATAATTTACATTAAATGGTGTCTGAAACCGACGGTAAATATTTGTAAATAAATAAACAAAATCAAAATTGTGCAAAAAATTTACTTCGCAAAAAAATTTTTAAAATGGATTAAAAAAAAGGGTTTTTCGTTTTAATTTTTGGATTTTTTTTAGAATTGAAAATATTTATATTTTAGAAAAGAAATTATGTACATTGCTTAAAAAAATTTATAATAAAAAATGTGTGCACACAAACAATTTTTTACTTATGTATGTATGTATGTAGGTATGTGCATACAAACGGAATACTTTTTTTCAAACCCATTTTCCTCCAGCTCATTACTCTTGTGTTCGGAATAATGTATTGGGCACATACAAATATTTTCCATGCAGTGTAGTTTTTAAAGCAGTCTGTTGTTTTGTAACCTTAAAATAACTGTCTAAAGAGAGGCGAATCTAAAGCCATTGTGTCGTGAAAAAAATTTAATTTAAATATCAAAAAAGTTTAACCAGCTTAGATTTATAATCTAAGAACATTCACAAATGATAAAATATTTATTTTAAAACTATTAAAAACTTTCCTCGAAGTCTATACAGTCGTGGGTGAAAGAAAAAAATTTCAAAAACCTTACACAAGTTTAAAGCTTTTTAACAAAAAAAAAATTTTTCAAGTATACAAGAATATTTTTTCATTTTTAATTTTTCCTTAGTAACTTTTAAAATCGCTCTACCTTTTGACCAAAGCCAGACCGCGATGGTTTTCGTAGTTTAAATTTGAAAGTAAACGGTTAGTGATATATTCAATTATTTCTCCTAATCAACGTTTTATTTTTATATCATGCGATTTTTAAGATAAGAGCAACATTCAAATGATCTCAGCAACCAACAACCAAGCAGCGGTTCAGTGTGCACAAGAAGAGAATGAATGAATTATTTTATAAAGAATTTAAAATAACGCTAGAATAGCTGCGCTAAGTCCTCTCCCTGCGTACTTAATACTAAAACAAAAAAAAAAATAGGGCATATGTGTGTATGTATGTACGTGCTTGACATTGATTGCGAGTGAGAACAAAATATTTCAGAGGTTTTTAAGCGAGTTGCTCGGTTCAAAAACTTTTGAGGGGCTTAGTTGTGGAAATAAAAGCAATAAATAAATAAATAAACAAATAGGCAGGAAACACAGAATGATTGAAAACAAAGGAGCAAACGTATGCTTTCAAACGCGCCAAAATCAACAAATGGACAAATGAAACTAAAGCAAACACACTGAAGAGAGGTGAGTGAGAGCTCGCTTTGTTACATACATACATACACACGTAAAATGGAAGGCCAGAGGAAGTAAATTGGTGCTTGTTTGGTTTTTTGCCGACTCTGTGAATGGTTTGTATGATTTTATTTGGCTGTAAACATTCCTTTCTTTTTATTGTGTGTGCTTCTGGTTGATAGTGAAAAAAGAGGAAATTAAAATTTGCCGTATCACACACCATAGCCAAAGATTATATGATACGAAACTCTTATAGCATTTTCCAATGATGCCACTATGAAACAAAACAGATGTGGTAATTATCATTGCATTCTGGAGTATTTATGAATTTATGCAGTACAATAATAAAAGTACAATGAAGTTACAAGTAAAATACGGGATTTAAAGACTTTCACGAAAAAAATTATAAACTTATGAGTTCAGCATAAAAACTTCCTAGTATACCAATAATTTTAACTGAAATAAACAATATCTGTTTTCACATAATCAAACATATTAAATTCAATCGAAATGTGTTTATGTTTATATGTTTGTACATATGTATGTATGTAGGTAGTTAAAAAGTATTTAAAAAAGTAATATACATACATATGTATAAGCAGTTTTCTTTGGAAAATATTTTTATTAGCATTTTTAAAGACGCTTTTTCTAAATAATACGCACCATTTTTGTGAAAAGTTCAAAATTTTATACGTTGCTCTTTATTTTGAGATTGTAACACTTTTTTTTTGCAAACAACTAACACTCAATATTTTATATTTTACACATTTTGCCTCAGGCATCTCGCTATTTTACTTGTCAGCTGATAATAGGGGGACTAATTCGGTTTTGTTGCTAACATGTAAAACGAGATCAGTCCCTCTATTTAAGCAGCGGTTGAGAGAGTTTCGTATCACAAATCCTCACGATTTAGAAAATACAGAGGTTGCACCTTCCGCAAACCGCTTTCGCTCTCAGCAAATTTGACAGAATCAGCTGTTTATGCTACGTCACAGAACGCGGTTAGTTTTGTTTGTATGTTTGTAAACATACAATTGTTTGTGCTTAAATTCAATGCTTAAAGGCAATTTTTTTTAATAAAGTTATTAAACATGAAGTGCGCAGTGTTAAGTGTTAAATCACAGAGTTTTTCAATGATACAGGGCTATAAAACTTGCTAAAAACGATGTGAAGGTGTAGCTGCGCACTTGGTTGAAAGTTAAGCTTCTTGTGTCTCCTAATGCTGCACTGCATTTTCTTTTCAAGGCATCCAGTCAAAGACAGAGCATAAATGAAGTTATGCATAAAGTGCCGAAATTGGTGAAAACTTTAAAATTTACAAATCATAGGAGAACCTAACCTCACATTTTTCTTGCAATTTCTTCCGATTCTCAGTCAATTCATGTTCATGACGTTGCACGCCTTTTGCTTCACATCATTTTTCGTCGGGAAGGCGCAATCTTGTATTCTATCGTTCTTGACAAATCCTTGCCTTAGCTGTCGAATCATTTACAGTCGATCTCTTTTTAACGCGGTTCACTTCGCGTAAAAAAACCACGATAACCGCGTTAAAATAACCAAGTTTCCTCCCAAAACCCATATTTGGGGAAATAAACAAATTTATTACATATGTACCTACATATTCGCTATGCTTTGACCAAAAATCATATAAAGATCACCTATAACTTAAATTATATTAAACGACGAATAAATCTATATTTCATTCCTTAAAATAATCTGTTAATAAGCGCTGAGGTTTCTCTTTCTGCATGTCGTTTTATACATACATATGTACATCCTGGTAGCACTCCATAGCATTTTTAAAATCTCGACGAAATTTCGCAAAACGTTCACCATTAGCGCTTGCAAAAAGCGTTAAAAATAAAACAAAAAGAACAAAATCAGAATTAATGGCGAAACGCGTTAAAAAAGTAAAACCGCGTTAAAAAAAAGCAACGGGTGATTGCAGAATAAACCGTGTGCAAAAAAATACGCGTTCAAAAAGTAAAACCGTGAAAAAATACTGTATACATATCAATAGATGGGCTCACTTTGAAAGCTCTTGATGCACCGTGAATAAGTCAAGTATTATGCTTGAAAATTTCTCAGCAAACATTTAGATTAATTTTCGATTGGAAAAATATAAAATAACTAATATGTCGTTTAATCTTAAATGTTAGAGATTGATTGGAGGAGCACTCGAAAACAATAAAAGAGCATTGATGTTATTGAATTCACTAACCGAAATTCGTTGTGTAAGACGAAAATATTTTTGGATGGCAATGACTTATTATTTAAATGTATATTACTTTTTAATGATAGCGGAAAATAAATTGTGAAATCAGTTAAATAAACCCACGAACATTAATTGCTTCGTTTATGGCACAACCCACTTTCTTGCTTTATTTGCAATAGTCGATTAGTAATTACTAATATTTAGTGCAAAGCAAAATCGATAAGTGTGTCGCTAAAATGCTTAAGCAATTCGATAAATGTTAAAATAAAAAAAAAAAACGAATTGCATGCACCACCGAGGATCGCAAATAATAGAGCAAAGTATTGTGGAGCATTTGAGAAGCATAACATTCTCAACTTGAGAATTTCTTATTTTTATTTTATGTTTCATGAGAAATTTTCGAGCATTGCTTTGTATTTTTTTTTTTTACCGGGTTAAACTTATTTACAAATACGCTTACCCATGTCGGTACACACATATATTTTTGTTTATAAATATGTAAGTATGTATGTATGTATGAAACAACTTTAGTCCGCTTATCATTAGCAAACACAAATGCAATAGATCTACATTTGTTACGCCATTTTTGTTGTTTGCTTTCATTTTACGCTGTTGCGACTTTCAATGTAATCTCTTTCCATACGCCAACTTAACCGCTAGTCTGTACTTCGTGTTTCGCTGTCCGGTGATTTTTGGTTTTACGCAGTTTTTAATTATTTGACGACTTAAATGTCATCGTGCTGGATTGCTCGCGTCAATATTTGTCGTTGCAAGATAAGATTCGAATTACATTAAAGTGCATCATTAAACATGCACAAAAATCTTAAAAGGTGTCATATTTTATAGCTCACAAAATATATTTTGAGTTAAAGCGGTACAAAACTATATTTCAAATATTTATTTTTCACTATCGATTTTCTCTTGAATAAAATATTTTGGCTTAAATATACATATGTATATATGTATATCATTTTATGTTTGGCGAGGAATATACTTAGGGGTTTCATTTCCATGACAAAAAATTAATAATTTGTAAAAAAATATATGGAAATTCTATCAAAATTTTTCAATCTAATACCGAATGATGAACATTTTTATTTTTTAATTTAATACGTGAATTCCGTTAATATCGATTATATAAGGAGTTTCCTAAAGCATTGATATCCTTAGTACAAGGTCAAGTGCCTTGTAATTTTAAGTAATCAGTACCGATGCTTTTAAGGGTCAGCTTTCCCTACTTTTAAGCAACGTTTCTTCCAAAAACTGACATTTTTATATGGCAACCAACAAAGTACTTATTGATTTGTACTTTGAAAAAATACTACTTAGTACAAGTTTAGTACTTTTAAGTAACCATTAACGAAACTTCTACAAATCAGTTATTGAGTATTTAAAATAAAAAATAAAAATAAATTCATTCTTAGATGATACTCGTAGAAAAGTCTTAGCCGGGTACCCGGAGTTTCGAGAGTTAGCTTTTTGGGATGTACATTTAAGGGTAAAGGAATATGCGTAATATTTATTATTAAAACTTTTTTATAACTTACTAAAAATGAGTAGTTTCGATATTTAATTTAATATGAATGTGTGAGTGTGTGTCTGAATGCTCATTAATGTAAATGTCATGATTAAAATGAAATGTGACAACAATGATTACATGACAGAAAAGCGATTCAGTAAACGAATATTTGAGAAACTTTTATTCGGCGATTTTTAATTAAATATTTAATGTCTTTTTGTTAATACTTTTTTGCCGTTTACGCTTTTCGTAATGACAACACGTTTATAATTTTTATGAAATGCTTAATTAAAACGTCCTTAATCTATAACTTAAATATTTGTACGTAGATTCTATGATTAAACCAAACATTTGTATTTTCTTTGCAGGTAAGCTACATAACATTTGCGCACTTGTTGGTGTAAGTATGTTTATGCATGTGTATGTATGTATATGTATGTATGAAAAGAAAAAGGTAGTATATGTATGCTCATTTAGCATGTACATATTAACATTAGAATGTTCCAAAAATTTATGGAAAATGTTAAGGAATGGTCAAATAAACAATTGCGTATTTTTCTTTGAGCTTAATTAAAGGAAATAACGCAAAAATTGGATTCAGAAAAAATTTCTATGTAAATAATTTTTGATTTCAAAAAAATAATGGGAGCCATTTGATTGTTTGATCGTTTTGAATTTTATGACGATTTTGAAAAAAATATTTAAATAAAAATTGTAAATGGAGTCAAATAAATTTTTAAAATATTACCTCAAGTCATGAGAAAATCGCAGATATCCACACGCATACAAAAATTATCACTGGTTACTGCTCACACTTAGCTGAGACCAAAACCACCGCACAAAAATTATCGCATGCTATAACAAAGAGCGAAAAATTAATATGTTTCTAGTAAAATAAAATATATTTTTAAGCTCTTTCGCTCTCAATGAGCATAAAAGAACGAGCTGGGGGGGAAAGCAAGTAGTTTGTATTGATAGCTAAGCGCTAGCAACTAGCCCCGCCGAGGGAGAACTAAATGAAAGAGCCACAAGGCACATTGTGCTTGCTGGCTTTGTCTGTGTGTGTGTGCTTTTTACAGTTTTCGAAGAGAATTCAAGATTGAGCAACAGACTAACTTGTGCGTCGAATGCGCTTACACATACACGCTGGCTGTCAGTCAGCCGGTCGCCCCCCTATACCTCCGCTTGCTGGCGAGTCTGAACAAATAGCCGGTTTAGCGCCAGTACAATACTGGCGAGTGGCACTGCAGCTAGATAGAGTTTAGTTAGTCGTACACCGCGAACGTGTTGAGGTGATACTTTAATTTTAACAGAGTCAATCAAGCGCGGCGAATAGTCTGACATTTGAATAGTGCTAGTAAATATGTGAGTGATGAAGTGCCTCTATCAAAGTGAAATAAAATGATAGATAATTTTTTTGCTAAAAGGTGTGTTGGTCAAGTTATTTTTTTTTTTCAAATAAAAATGTGCGTTTATTGCGAAAAAAATAAATTTCTCTTGAAAACACAAAACACGCAATGTAAATCAAGTGATATACAAATGTTAAGTGAGACATGTGCACTGCCTTATTGTCGCTTAATTGATGCAAATTTCAAGTTGTTAGTGTCGAATTGAAATTGAAATTGAGTTATACATGTTGCCACATACACAAAATAATATTATGTAGATTTATATAAAAAAAAAAAACGCCACTCGAGTTTTCGTTCACTGAGTTTAAGTAAAGTGAAAAGAGTAAAAAATTTGCATGCGATTGACCATATTCGTAAGCAAAAATTACTGTAGCCGGTGCTTTGCTAGCGAAAAATTTCCTTGCTGCGTGATTCATAAAAGCGTGCATCATTAGTGTTTACTTTCTAAGTGAACGTGTAGAAAAATATTTTTTTTTGTTTTCTTTTAAATTTCGTCGCGCCAAGTTCCGCAGCAGCAATTTTGCCTGTGGAATGAAAAACGCGAATTATAAATTACAGATGCTAGGGAAGTGAAAAAAAATTGAAGAAAAAGTTACAGTGTAATCCATTTATAATGGACTCGCTTAAGATGGAAACTCTGTTATTATGTACCTCTTTGTCAAGTCCCAGTTCAAACATATGTAAAACACTCGGTTAAAATAGACTCGGTTATAATGGACTCCGGTTATAATAGACAATAAAATCGGATTTTGTCCATTATAACCGAAGCTTTCAAAATCAAATTTCAAAACAAAGTTGGCAATCGGTTGGCAATAAGCAAAATTTTGTACTTCCCCGAATTCGATCAAGAGACACAATCAGTCTCTGCAGCAGAAAATGTTCATTTTTTCTTGGAAATAAGTCAAAGAAGGCAAACAACTTCTGCGGTGGGCTGAAAGTGACGTTCGTTGGCTTTTCATTGAGAGTTGTTAATTTAAGAAAAATGTTAATTTAAGAAAAAAATAAAAAGCGAGCATTTACATTGCATGAAAAATATACAATAATATGCGAAATTGAAGGAGGAACTTCCCAAGCTGACATTTGCTTGAACAAAAACCTAAAAAAAACAGACTGTTTCGAACATATGGATTAATCGGGCAAAATTAAAAATGATTGGAAAGTCAACGACAAGAGAAAAAAAATGAGATTTGCGACACATCCTCAAGTTGATGAATTACTGTTTAAAAGGTTTCAGCAGAAAAGGGCGAATAATTTTCCAGTAAGTGGTCCAATGCTAATGATGAAAGCCAATGAATTCGGAGAAGCTGTCGGTGGTAATTTTAAATGCAGTTCCGGATGGCTAGACAGATTTAAAAAGAGGCATAATATTTGCTTCGGCAAAATTTGTGGTGAATCGGCTTCTGTGGACCAAAGTGTTACAAATGACTGGCTATTACAAACCTGGCCTACAATAAGTAACAATTATTCCATGGACAACATTTTTAACGCGGACGAAACGGGAATTTTCTATAAGATGCTGCCTGACAAAACACATAAGATCAAAGGTGAAACATGCAGTGGTGGAAAAATGTCTAAAGAAAGAATAACTGCCATGATTTGTGCTAATGCGTCGGGCCCGAAACTATAATAAAAATAGAAGACGCTATGAATTATTCTAGGAAACTGAAGCTATATTTTCAACAAAAAGAGAATAGTTCAGATGCAATCAATTTGCTCAATAAAGTCGAAATCAGACTACAAAAAGAATTTGCCAATAAGGCATTCACCCAAAAGAAAATCACTGACTTTTTTCAAAAGACTTAATTAAACTCATTATTTTCTTAATTTGGTATTTTTATGCATAAACTTTATTGCTTTAATAAAAAAACACATTGAATTTACTTTTTGAGTTAAAAATTTTATATTCTGATTAGATGGACACTCGGTTATAATGGACAATTTGACATGGTCCCGTGGAGTCCATTATAACCGGATTGCACTGTATATGTATGTATGTATATACATATGTCTGGAAATTGTACTTCATCGACATGGCGACTCTTAATGCATTCGCAGCAAATTGCAAACCGAAATTAAGTGTAATGAAAAATGTGTTAAGTTAAGTTAACTTGCTCAACAAATATGACGTCAAAATTTTACCAGCAAAGTGCCTTTGTTACATTGTTGCTCTTAAAAATCAACACACGATCACTCTGCGCTGGCATTTACCGATCCACCGACTCTGCTGAGTCGCTTGGATACAATTGTTCGTAAAATGTGTACACACAAATAGTAACATACATTTGCACATACATACATACATACATACAATGCACGATCTAGAAAATACAGAGGTTGCGCCTTCCGCAAACCGCTATTCGCTCTCAGCAAATTTGACAGAATCAGCTGTTTATGCTACGTCACAGAACACGGTTAGTTTTGTTTGTATGTTTGTAAGCATACAATTGTTTGTACTTAAATTCTATGCTTAAAAGCAATTTTATTTAAAATAAAGTTATTAAACATGAAGTGCGCAGTGTTAAGTGTTAAATCACAGAGTCTATCAATGATACGGGGCTATAAAACTCGCTAAAAGTGATGTGAAAGTGTAGCTGTGCGCACTTGGTAGCAAGTTAAGCTTCTTGTGTCTCCTAATGCTGCAATGCAGTTTTTTTCAAAGCATCCAATCAAACACAGTGCATAAATGAAGTTATTTGAATATAAATATGTTGCATAAAGTGCCGAAATTGGTAAAAACTTTAAAATTTAGAAATCCTAGCAGAACCTAACCTCACATTTTTGTTTACAATTTCTTTCGATTCTCAGAAAAACCGTGTTCGTGACGTTGCACGCATTTTGCTTCACATCATTTTTCGTCGGGAAGGCGCAATCTTGTATTCTATCGTTCTTGCATACAATGCACAATATTCATGACTTTTTGGTTAAACGCTCTTCTCAATTGCATGTTGAATTGTGTACTCCTTTAGTTGTTATTCTCATCTCCCACTCTCTTTCTTGAAGTTAGACCGACTTGAACTGGTCTTTTAATATTGTTAATGTGTTTTGATTACATCATGTTGTTAGCTAGCGCAATGATGTGAATGTTTATAAAACTGTTCCCACTTACATGTAAACTGTACCCACTTATGTACATGTAAACTGTTCCCATTTACATGTAAACTGTTCCCGCCATTAAACGGCTCGCTTTTACTGTGGTTGCTGTTCTGTATATTGCCAAATGCAATTTAGCTACAAAATGGTCATAAGTCAATGAGTTTGTTATTGTCGATTGTTGTTGATTTTTTTAATTATAACGATCTGTGATATACATATGCTAATATTTCTTGATTTTCATTTGTTTTGTCGACAAGTGACAGCCCTTTAAATTAAATCTTTTAAATGAATTGACCTAAGCGTCTGAAGTAGTGACAAATGAATTAAGTATATAAATAATATAAGAATCGAATTAATTATACTTCCCCGCCAGTTTTTGACTTCCCTTTGCAGCTATTTGTTCACTTTGTCTGTCTACCTTTCCGTTCCCTAATAACTTGCGTATGTTTAACTTTATTCTTTTCGCTTAGTATTCTGACAAAGTTTTTGTATTGTTTTGGTAGAATATAAAGAAAATCAGCAGAGCAGGTTTGGCGATGTTAATGCAATAAATGCAAGTTCATTGAACTAGTGGATATAATTTTGTATATGTTTTTAATTATTTCTTTATTTATTGCCTTAATTTTTTGATAATTCTAAGGCAAGCTTTAAGCAAGAATATAATAAAACTTTGGCACTGCAAACAGACCGGAAAACAAAGTCAAAACTGCTAAATATTTTAAATAAAGAGATTTCCACAAACACTTCAGCAAATCCAATTATCTTCTTTATAGCTAAAATCACATATGTATGTTTATTATATGTTTACACTAAGGAAAAAAAATAACATTGAAGTATCTCTATAGAAACGTAGTCAATTCCAGTCTCTTCGATGATATGCTAATTAGAAAGCGCTTCACTTGACTGTCCATATTTAATATTCAGCGTATTTGTGCTAAAAGGAAAATAATTAATAATGTATGCATGTAAATTGTGCTCATACATCAATGTATGTACATACATGCATACATACATACGTTCATACATATTTTCCTACATTTTCTTGTTAGCATATTTACAAACATTATTTTTTGTTTGTACTTAGTCCATTGGTGTTGTTACTTTATCGCTGTAAATAGATACGCTTCATTGCTGTCATCAATTGACATGATAATTATAATGTTGAAATAGAAAATACAATACAAAACAATAATCAGTGGAGAATAGTAAAACACAGTCGATAGAATCGAAAATGGAATTTTAAGCGTTGTAAGTATGTATACTTAGGTGTACGTGCGAGTATGTATGTAGATCAAACATTAGATTGAACCGAGAGCACTGAAAGTACGAAAAATCAAATATTTAATCGAATAACTATTCACATACATACATATACATATACACATGTATGTAAGTAGGAAATAAAGCAGGCGAAGGGCAACAAGGGGGAATATTCGATTATGCATATTAAGTAAATATTGTCAATATGAAATTACTAGTTTCTAATCGTCTTTAAAAGGCTTAAGCTGTATGACTACATGTTTTGTTTATGTAACTTATAATTTTATTATGTACATACATATTTGGTTGTCAAATTTATTTGTCGTTTTAGTTAAATGATTTAAGTTGTTTTGCAATATTTTATAACTACTGGCCTTGCCATAAACTACACAATACAAAGTAATATCTTTTTCTGTATTTTAGTACATACAATACATAGTTCCGTATTTAAAGACACTATAGCCATAGTTCAGTTTTCAATTTGCCTTTTGTTAAAATGATTTAAAACTTTTAGTATATTGATTTCATAAAAATGAAAAACGTGCCCATTTTATTGATATAAGTTAAACTTGTTAATTAAATTCATTCATTTCAAAAAAAAAAAAAAAAGAAGGAGATAACAGAATTAAAAAATAAGAAAGAAAAATGCTTTCAACTGATCACGATATTTTGTGACTCTTCTTCATTTCTGAACTCACGACTATACGTCATATACAATTTCTAGAATGTTTTATTTTTATAGTTTTTGCATTTGTCATTCACTTTATACAAAATCTGTTCTCACAAAAAAAGAAAAAAATGTTTCCATACCTTTGCCCAAATGTTTTTCTTTCCCGTAAAACTATTATTTACTTATAGCGATAACTCGAGATACAAATTTAAACTCTACGCTTGGTTTTGCGAAAACTTTGTCTTTACTGGCTTAGGTTTGTTTATCTTCAACTGAACCCAAAAACGGATTTTAATTTGTTTTTAGCTTAGAAAAACATTTCCCCACTGTAAGTTTTTAATAGTTTGGTTAAAATACCACATTTTAAATGATTTTTAAAACTGTTCTCAGTTAAAAAAAACTGCTCCCATTAGATTTTCATCTCATTCTAAAAATAGTACACTAATAATTTTAGTTCGTTAAGAAAAGCGCTATATTTTGCTATTTGTATCATAAACTAACAAAAAAAAATTTCAGCCGGTCTCTGCGCAAATACCATCAGCTGCTAAAGAGTATGTGTGCAAGTACATTTGTGCAATGATAAATATATTTTTCTTCATCGAAATATACATATCTACATATATAAATACATATATGTAAAACTTTTGAGCTTGCTAATAATATCGCTATAAAGATAAATCAACTGTTCAAATATCAAAATTTACCAGTTAAAGGAACGTTTGTAAATTTATTTCGGTTCAATGCCACCGTTGGTTTTGTCGCCGCCAACGCTGACACATAATGTACAAGTAAAATTATATTTGTGTGTTTATATACATACATACATATACCATATGTATGTACATACATATTTAAATTAAATTCTAGCGCACGCATAGTTTATTTCTATTCTTTACCTATTAGACAAACGATTGTTTGTTTGGTGCATACACGTACATACGTACGTACCAGTATATAAAGCCTGTGCGGCCACGTTTTCTGGCATACGAAAGTGGAATTTCATATGCGACGTATTGACGTCATACTTTAGGAAAATTTAGATTTTCGACAATTATTTGAAAATTTACTTCTACGCTGTCTGTCACTGTCGCTTGCTCGTTCTTGAAAACAAACTAAGCACTTACAATGTGTCGATTTAAAAACAAAAACATTTTTGTTTCGTAGTCTCAAATTTTACGCTAGCATTGGTGCTAAAATTTAAGAATTTACGGTGTAATTATTTTCTACAAATTTTCTTAATATTTATACTTAATTGCCTTGCTTAATGCGCAAAGATTTTGTTTGCTGTTTATAGCTTTTTGTTTGTTAAATGCCGTACAAAGTTGCTTGCACAAATCCATTTCATACTAACGACTTGTTTTGTATGTTAGCAAACTGTACCCACTTACTCAATTTGTGTGCACAGTAAAACAAAAAATTCTCAGAATACTTATCTTAGTCATATATGTACGCTTAATTAGCGAAATCGCGCATCGATAACATTGCCTTTGTCACGTCACCCCACAGACACTCCGCCCCAATGCCGTCTCAACAAATTGCAGCGTAAACAGCCAACAATTACGCCATTAGTGTGAATCCCTACAATTGTCTGTTTTGCTGTTGTCATCAATTGTTTCTGTTGCCATTTTCAACATTATCAGCTCTATTCGTTTGCTCTTGTTCGCTGGCTATTTCCAATCATGGCACCCTCTTGGTCACGTGAATTGAGACCCTTTGTTGTGTGTTGGCGCTGTACTCTCCTTTCGCTTGGCGTTTGTTGATCGCTCATCTGGGAAAACATACATACATACATACATATGTACATATAAAATTGTATAGCTCGCCTGCTGGCTGTGTAGCAAGTGACCCTATCGTTTGTTAAAATTTTTCGCAACAGATCCACTTGCATGGCGTCGCGACGCCGGTGTTTCCCCAACTTGCCACATGCAGTGTTGCATGCTTCATCAACAGCATCATGCACTCGTATTGTTGTTGAATGTACATATGCAGTTGATTTTCATGCAAGCTTTATCTTCATGTCTTGTTGCTTTTGTTTATTTAATTTTTTGGCACAAATCTTTCATTGGTTGTGGTGGGGGCCATCTGCTGCGATTCGTAGTTACATTTATTGCCCGCTCAGCAGCGTAACATGTTGTGCTTATTTATTTAATGTATTTTTTATTTATTATTATTTGCAATACACACAAAACTGTTGCTTTAAGCGCGTCATTGTTTTTCTGTATTATTCGCGTATCTTATTTCTTTAACTGTTCCCACTACATACAAATTAGTTTTATTTGCTCATACTTATTGTGTGCAAAAAAATTTTATAATAATTGGGTAAATGATGTGAAAAATTGTCAAGAGCGATTGCTATTTTGGTATTCATTATCACATGCAAACAATTTTTTCTACAAATATAAAATTTTTATTTTTAATTGTTTTGCCTTAATTAATTTTAATTAGGATTCTGCCAGTCATGTGCCTCAAAAGTGGTGGTCTTAAAATTCTTACATTTTAGTAGCTGTTACTATATACATAAGTACACATTGTTAGATATTTTTTTTTAAATTTTAGTGAACAAAATTCACACACTCCATCTCAATTTTATAACCGTGCAAATTTTCTTATTTTTCTTTCATTTCTTTTTCACTATATTTCAATTAAAATATAGTCCATGATCTAACAAAAAGTATTAAAAACCTTATTAGAAACAAAATTGCATTTTAGTCAAAATTTCAGACATTTTTCTTTGAATTTAAAACGTTTTTAGTATTTATAGCTCATTTAATTTTAGTACATCGTTGGTTTTGGACTAAAGAATTGTCCTTTCCTTTCCTTTTTTCTTATAAAAAAACCTCGTTATACAAAAAAAATTACAGAAAGTTGTCGAAAATTAGCGTTTGCAGAAAAAGTATACAATTTGGTCTACTGTAGTGTTTTTTTTGAAGATAAAAGTATTAAATATGGGCATTAGTTTTTCGGGCAGAAAATCATTTGTCGTAATAAGTTGGGTTTTGACAAATTTTTTATAAAATTTTTTTTTTTTTTTTAATTTTATTTTTACAACGCTTGAAAATGAAGCTCTTATTGTACTTTTTTATCTTTTTTTACGTAAATTTTTCTAAAACATTAATTTTTATTTTCTTAAAAACTCGACCTTTTTTCGGTAGAGCATAAATCGTTCTTATAAGAACAAGCAAAAACATAGCCCTAAACGAGTCTTGGTGCTGATTTTTTAAATATTTAAAAAAAAAAAATTATAAATGCGTGCTTCATGCGGATGTGCCCCTCGCGACGCGTTATTATTAAAAAAAAAAAAACTAATTGAAATTTGAGTTTCAAGAACCCTATTTTCATTAATTTGCTAGGGTTGTGGTTCGACATGATTGACGCAGTTTTTTATGCTGTGAAATTAAGTTTTTTTAATGATAAAATTTTAAGAATGAACGTTGCAATGAACACTACTCGATTTTTCTACAAAAAAAAACAAGTGATGCCATTTAAAAATTTATTTTGCGCCAAACTTAATTATAATTATTTCATCTCTATTTATCCACTTAAATCTCAAAATGAATGCACAGATTATCGAGGCTCGTTATAAATTTTACTTTTTTTTTTTTTGATATTTTTGGAAAATTTATTTTGCGCCAAATGCAATTAAGAATTTGTTCATTCTCTTTTTATCCACTTAAATCTCAAAATGAATGCACAGTTTAGCACAGTTTGTTACACATTTTATTTTTATTTTTTATAACTTTTATTTGCCATCTCGTTAATGACGTCTTCAATTGTATTGGTCAATTGCCAATTGAACCAAACGTAAAATCAAGCAATTGTTTCGTTGCAAGCCGCAAGTTTACAAATACAATCAATATAAGAGATCTAGGTATGAATGTACATATATTTTGTACACAGGTGCAAAACGAACCACAGAAAGTATTTTTTTTCAAACAGTTTTCTTTTTTGTTTTTATGAATTTTGGGCCTGCCACTTTTATCTAACTTTCGTTTTTTTTTTTGTGCATTTCCTCGCTATCGTTTTTTTGTTTTTTTTTTCATTTTCTACTCTATTGATTCGCTTTTCGGCCTTACCCGCAGTATATCAACATGTCACCTTCAATTATAATGTCACCACACACGATTGTGTCAAAGATTTACGTCATTGCCATGACAAAATGCGCAAGAAAACATTTGCTAAATTTAAATTATCGTATAAAATTAGTTCAACGCCGATACTCGTTTACGTATGCATGTATGTTTGTATGAGTGCATATGTAAAAAGAACATTAAATTTTTTCTTTTTTGTTTGCATTGAATGCATAAAATGTAAAAATAGCATAATTGGGGCAAACTTGAAATATTGAGAAGGTGAAGGAATTTTTTTTTTTTTTTTTTTTTTAAAGATAACTCTTTCGAGATGTTGATGATTATTTGATGAGCTGAAGGATGCCAATTTTTAGATTGTTCTTTCAGTTGTGGGGAAATCAAGTGAAATGAAAATAAAAAATTTAAAAATTCTATAAATTAAAAGTCGTACTTCATTCATAGCTAAAGAAAATATCGAGCATCTAAATGGCTTTGCCTTATCAAGATAACATTAATTAATTACCGTTAGTTAAATAATTTTTTATTTGCACTCAGTTGTGCCATTATTTCGATTAAAATGTCTTTAGTGTGCGTTAACGATAAAATCGATAATAAATGTGTTTTTATTTGAAATAAGTTGGTAAGCATTAGAGTACCATTAGGTTGAGTAGCAGTTTAATATAGAAAAGAAAAACAAAAAAAAAAACCCACTTGCTTGTCGACTGTTAGGCGAATGGAATGTAAGTTCTTTGCTTTAATTTGCTATCGTTAAGAGTGGGCAGTTCAATAAGTAGGCGCCTTTTTTTTAACTGAGATAGGCGTTTTCGGCTCTGAAATTTGGTTCGCTACTTGCCACTTATTCGATTTGATATGACGAAATGTTTGTTGGGCGTTCCTCGAATTTCTCAATGTCCTCTGAATGTTATGATTTCTGTATGGGACGTTTAAGGAATGCTTTCATTGTAAAAACCCAATGTCCTTATGATCATAAGTACGAGGGCGGGTCAATAAGTTCGTGACTTTTTGAATTTCTTGCCTTTTTACTGAAATGGCAACACTGCTACTATCAACAGGCATCTGTCCGTTGACCCCTGTCAAAATTTGAACAAGCTGCAGCATTTAGTTTGTATGTGACAGCCATTCATAGCAGACTACTGCGTGATTTGAGGAAAAAATGGAAAAAATGAATTTCGTGTACTCATTAAGTTTTATTTTTTGCGGAAAAAGAACATCACCAAACCAAAGCTAAGCTTGATAAATACTATGGGGATTCTTCACCATCAATTCCAATGGTAAAAAAGTGGCCTTACAAGCACGAAAGATGCGGAACGTTTTGGATGACCAATTGAGGTCTCAACACCCGAAACAGTTGGAAAAAATTACGATATGGTGTTGGCCGATCGGAGTTTGAAAGTGCGAGAGATTGTGGAAGCCTTAGGCACCTCACATGGCTCAGTGGTTCCAATTTTAAATGGTCACTTGGGTATGAGAAAGCTTTCCGCAAGATGGGTGCCGCGTTTTTTATGGATTTAGCCCCCAGTGACTATTTCTTATTTCCAAATCTGAAGAAATGGCTCGGTGGAAAGAGATTTGACTCCTACGATGAAATCATCTCACTAACAAATTCCTATTTTGATGACCTCGACAAATCTTATTTTTTTTTAATGATAAAAAAAAATTGGAGAAACGTTGGACAAAGTGTATAGAACTCAAAGGAGACTATGTTGAAAAATAAAATATTTGTTTATCGGAAAACTTGTGTTTCATTCAAAAAGTCACGGACTTATTGACCCGCCCTCGTAGCATCTAAAAGCGAAGGAGGTGGCAGAAGATAGAGCGCACTTCTAAAGATTCAACTTAAGCGACTACACCTTGGCTAAATGAAAGGGCACTTTCTTTTGACGGGATGCGGTAATTTTTTCTTTCAAGCATCAAATCCCTTTTCAAGAAACCTTATTACCGATCAAAACCATCTTGACCTGTGGCGATTTATCCGCAAAAAAAAATACTTAATTTTATTGCTGCATGTGCATAAAAAATCGTCTAGAATGAGGACAAATCCTTGAATTGTGTCAACTATTATTTCTAATAGCCTTCTTTTAGAAAAGTTTTAATCTGAAGTCGAATTATCTGATAAAGACATACTCCTAGGGCTTCTAAATGTATTCTATAACTATCAAATAATAACGTAATAATAAGTAATTTGTTTATTATTTTGCAGAAGTATGATATTATTATAACATTTCAAGTGACCACACTGTAAATTCAAAAATTCACGGACTTAGTAATTCACTCTCGTTGGTGGCGAGTTAACAAAACACCTTTCCATGTTCTGTCACAAGCAGCTGAACAAAATAAAAGTGTGAATTCAACCAATGAGCTTATGTCATTAAAAGTACAAAGCATGTGGTGAAAAAAGAAATAAATGTTTTAGAATAGCTTACGCTTAATCATTGCTCATTAGAAAAGTAGCCACACTTCACACCGTTTCAACAGCGGTGAGTTGACAGTTAATTATCGATTTTCATTATAAAAATAGCGGACGGAATATAAATTTATTAGAGCTCACAAAAACAACCCTTAACCGAAGTGAAAAACCTTTCCATCGGAATACCATTCTAAAGGCGATGAGAAGAGGAACATAAATATAATTACATGAACAGACCAATAGACATTAATTTTAGTTTCACGAAACCTCTCCATGTTACTACCAATCATCATTATTTGATTGTTAACATTACCTTAAATTCGGTTTGATTTAACTACTGAATCTCTGGCGACGAAGATGGTTGCTAATTTTTCAGAGTTATATATATATTTTCGGTAGAGCCGGCAACACCTTTTTTGAAAAAATTATCTTGTAATTTTATTATACCTTAAGTGAAGAAGCTACAAAACAGCGTACTCAAAAACTTTCTTAAACATATATCACCACACTTAAACTCAGCACAGCTAAACTTACCACAACTAAACTTACCACTGCTATACTAACCACAGATAAACTCACCATATCTACTCTCACCCTAAACTAAGCTGATCAACCAATTTCATCTTACGTTAACTAACCTCACCTCACTTAACTTGAACTTATCTCTGGTCACCTAAACTCAGTTCACCTCATCGTAACTTAGTTTGTTTCACTTTTCCTCACCACACATCACCTCACTTTATCTCACTTCACCTCATTTATTTCACCTTGAATTTTAATACTGTTTGGAAGTGTTTCAGATAAAAAATTCCCTTCCTTACTATTCAGACACTAACTAGTACAAGTAATTGCATTTCCTTTTAAATATAATTTATCGTACGTAAATTTTGTGACATGCTTATCGGTTTGCCTAGGTTGTTGCTATAATAACTTTTTCATAAAGGAAATAATTAACTCTTAATTTACGCCGAAGTGCACGCTATTTTTATGCCTTTTCAGTTTTTCCATGACTTTATTTTATTAGTTACACATTCACAAACCCAATTATAATGCCTCTGGCAAAATATTCTTAGAATTGTACTACTTTCATTTAGTATGACATATTTATTTACCAAAAATTATTGAGTCATGAGTTTGTTAGTTAGCTTATCAGTTAACAAGAAAATAAGTACATATCTACCCGTTTTGGTGCAAACACATTTATTTTTAAGCACGAATTTTTGAACACAAATGATCGTGTAAATAATGACTTTATGCATATATTTATAAAGTTTTACAACTGAACCAAAAGCGACTTTTATTATTATAATTTTTATTCAGAAATGTGAACATTTTTATATTAAATAATATTTTTTTTTAATAAAAAGTATCAAGCATGTTTCGCACAAGTTAAATTGACCGTTAAATCATAAAAAGAAATTTAAAGTAACATCTTGAGAGTATTTTCCCCATATTTTTAAAATTTAAAAAAGATTAAATGAGGTAGCTAAGAAATGTATAATGAACTCAAGCTATTTTTAATTTCTAACTATAATTACGTGCTTGAATAGTGCGCGTAAATCACTCTGAAGCAAGCGTCAGTTATTTTTGCTTTCAATATTGCTAATAATTTCAATTTGTAGTTTTGCCAAGAAAATCATTTTGTTAATCACACTCAAGCAACGTCTAATTAATTTTATTTTTCCTAAAATTAATATTGCTAGTTAAAAATTTTTGAAAATTTTTCTAAAATCACTTTTATGTAAATTGCAATTGTTTTTAATTTTCACTTAAATTAAAATAGAAATATATAAGAACTGCCGTAAATATCGTTTAAGCAATTCTCAAAAGTTTTGATCTTAAAAACTCAAGATAAATTGTGCATTTTTGCCTGTAAATTAGCAGAAAAAGTTGCTCAATCATCTTCAAGCAGCCATCAATCATTCTTAAAATGTGCATGTTAACCCAAAAGTATTGAACACTCAAGATAAATTGTGCATTTTTGCCTGTAAATTAGCAGAAAAAGTTGTTCAATCATCTTCAAGCAGCCATCAATCATTCTTAAAATGTGCATGTTAACCCAAAAGTATGCGAAAAACAATAACTTATTAATAATTTAAAGTTAAAAAACTATAACAAGCATGTTCAAGCAATTATCAATCAACTTGAATTAAGCAGTATTTATATAAAAACTCGAGTAATAATCAAAAATAAAGTTTTGAACAAAAAAATCGTTATCAAGCATATTCAAGCATGTGTCAATCGCCATTAATCCAGCATTATAACTTCTAAATATCTAAAATGAGAATGAATTTTAGGCTGTTTGTTTGAACTAGCGGTGTAAAGCTCACACAAACAATCGTCAATCATCTTCAGAAACAATCAAAAACGAATTGACATTATTTATTCAAATACGCTAACCCCTTTTATTTTGATAAAAAAAAATCATATGCCAATTTCACGCCGTTTTTCAATATTCCACATAAAATAAACGGGAAAAAACTATTTGAATTAATTTTTTTTTTTGTAAATATTCCCCAAATTTAACGCAAATCCCTTAAGCAACTGGGGTAAATGTCTTGCCAAGTTGGTGCTAAACCGACTCGAGCTTATCCAGCTGCGCATACATATCTACTTGGGTAAAGCCGTTTAAGTTTAATTTTCTTTAAAACAACTTTTATGGCAATTTTATTTGGCATCGTTTTATATAAAAATTGTTTTTTATTGTTTTTTGCTTTGTATATTTGGTGCATAACATAAACATCACTCGAGTGCTGCAAAATGAAATGTAATGCACGAAAGTTTAATGGATGTTAAAGAAAAAAAAAAACTTATAAACGTGACCTGTTTTTGAGTGTGTGTACCGGCTTTATGGGTATGTATGTATGTATGTATGTCCTTTAAAGGATACATATAGCAATTGCTAATGTATGCATGTGTGTGTGTGTGACAGCTACATAGCTAGGCTTTGTTTTGCTGCAGCAAATCTCAAAGTGGAAAAGTTTGGCAAAGTGAGTGGTTGCATAAAAATAAAGTTGAAATGTTTCAAAAGTTGGAACAAAAGGGTAAGAGAATTATTTTATGTGAGGAGAATGACATTGTCAGTAGAAATAAAAATGAAAACAACATTTTATATTTGAATTTAAATAATTTATTTTTGTATATTTTTCATTTTATATAATAATTTGAAACATAGTTAAATTTTTGCTTAATTTCGAAACGTTTTCTTTTCCGCTGCAATTTAGCTTTTACTACCACAAATTCTGTCATTTAATCAATCAGCCAAAACTAATTGTCTGTTTGTCTATAGAAACGACGCGACGATGGTCAGTGCTGTCTGTCAATCAGCAATTGCTACAGGCTGGTCTAGCTCATATTATTAGAGCGACTGTCGAACACGAGTAATGCAATGAAATTACTTTTTTTTTTTGAAAATGTGTATTGTGTCTGCCTAAATTTCACAGAAAATTTCGCCTAATATGCATTTCGAAAAATATACATTTCTATGAATTAGTAAATATACATATACTCGTTTATATCTACAGTCATTAGCTGAACACCACGCCCATTTTGCACAATGTTTGGAGGACGTTCACGAATTTTTTTCTTTGCTTGAAGCTTTAAAGTATTTCATTTGAATTTCTAATAAATTTTACTCAAATTGTAGATTTATCGTTTTTAATTGTTTTGTTTGGTTAAGGTTTATGGTTTTTAGCTATCTAATATACACTTGGCTTCTACCCAATTTGTTGCTACTTTTCTTGATATACATACATACATGTGTTTGGATTTTTCTTTTCTTTTTTTCTTTTAATAATTTGTTCAGTAAATTTAGAAAAGTGAAAAAAATAAAAAGCTGTCGTTTATATTTATGAAATCCTTCTTATTCAAATCAGTAATACTCACAAAAAGTATCTATGTGAAAAATACACATTTTTAATAAGTGCAAATAGCAAGCCTTGTTTAATAAGAGAGTGATTTCAGGCTTAAAATACTTTTTGTTGTGACTTTTTTATTTTCATATTTTTTATTGCCTATTTCCGCTCCTTGAATATATCTTAGTGATATCACAGAAATGCACACTCTCAGAAATATCCATTATCTTCGAAACTGCATATCGAAAAGTTTCTTAAGCTTCGGAGAAATTTTGATAAACATTTTTTTAAATATAAAAAAACATTTTATTTAAAAAGTCTCAAACTTCGCTTTATACCGTTTTTGTTGGAGAATTTAAATGAAAGGAAATGTCAAAATTTGTCACAATGAACAGCTTATGTTAAAGTAAATACAATATATGCCTAAATTATATATGTATATATGTGTGTATTCCAAATGTGATAAATATTTATACAAATGTGATAAATTTTTATGTATGTATGTATTATAAATTATGTATTAGGTTTCAAACCGAAAATATGTGAATGACAAATTTATGTAAATAAATAAACTGGCGATGACATCAGTTTAAGCACGAAAAAAAAAACGTTACTCAGAATGTTAAGGGGGCAAAATTGCCATTTAATTTTTACTTGCTTATTAACACACCTTAAGCTGTTAGATACACAAGTATATTTTTCTGTAATTTACGTGCCAATAATATGGGCCGTGCACACCTTTAATACCAGACGGTTGCGAAGTAGAGTAGTTAGATAATTGTTAAAAATTGTAAGATAAGATAAAGAATTTTTAATTTTTTTAACTTCTTGGTAACTTCGCAATAGTGAAGTGCTGCCAAGGAACCTCCTAGCTATTGCTTCAACTCACACTCCATTACTCATATGTGCAATAAGAAAATTCAATAAATTCTTTTATTCTCTAAGCATCTGTGCTGAGTTTGTTGAGAACTGTGTAAAAGTCTGGCTGTCAATTTGGCAATATTTAATTCGAAAATGTTGTTGTAATCAAATATATATTTGTCGTTTTTAAATAGAAAAGATTGGTATGATGCTTTCAAAAAATGTTAAAGGTTTCTTAAAAAAATAGAGGCTTAAAAAATTCTAAATAAAAGTTACTACTTGCACGCTATTTTAGATTTTCTACCATTGGATTTGACTTTTCGCTTTAGAAAGTCATTTCAGTGGAAGAGCGCAACCAACGGCTATTGTATATTAGATATATTTCGCTTTCGGTTTGGTTTCGAAAATCGATTTTAACACAAGAATCGGAAGTATCACCCTTTATCCCCAGTATCTTTCAAGCGGAAATACACGCTATTGAGAGATGCACCCAGTTTAACATTGTATATTAGATACATCGTATATTAGAAGTATCGCGGGAAAAACATCGCTATATTAGCCGATAGTCATCCTGCGATTTAAAGCTTAAATAGTCTCACCCGTTGTGAAGTCTAAGCTAGTTTGGGACTGCAAAGAGAAATTAAACACTCTTAGCGGTATAAATAAACTATCCTTACTGTGGGTACCGGGCCACACGGGAATAGAAGCGAACGAGATGGCGGACTGTCTTGCTAGAAAGGCGGCTGCTTCTACATTCAATGGTCCTGAGCCCTTCTGTGAGTTATTATCCAACACAGTGGCACGTTTTCTAGAAAACTGTACGAAGGCTAGAAGGAGCCAAATGTGTAAATCTCTTCCAGGCTTAAGACAGTTGAAGGCTTTCTGGGATATTTTAATCTTAAGCACTTTGTAGGGTGTGATTGTCCATATTCTGGATGAATAGTCGGTCTCCAGTCGAGTCCACTTATACTCGGGCATTCACACATTATGTATATGCTCGGAGATCTTCGTATCTAAGCTACAAAACCTACAGTTTGCAACCCTCAAATAGTCATATTTTGTGAAGATGGTATCTCAACCTACAGTGACCTGTCAAGTACCCGCTGAGATTGAGAAGTTTTTCAGAGGCTTCACGTCATGGACTTATGAACCTCTTCGATTGTCTATTACGATTTGACGATCGCCATTGGGCTGCGTTTCTTGAGTCCTCCCACTTTCTTAGAAGATCTGCGGTGTATCTCTTATAAGAACCGCAGAACGGCTGAAGGCCACACCCTCATGACCCGGAACCCACCACTGAGTAACTCTGTTGTCGGCTCCTAGTGAGTCCAGTACCGTTCTGCAGCTGTCCACCAGCTTTGACTCCGTTTTGAAGGAGTCTAAGGCCCTAAGGGCTGGCTGGTTGTCTGACATAATGTTGATTGTGGCTCCATTAGTCCTTCTGTGACATTTAAAAAAACGCCTTGAAACTCGAAACCTCCATGCAAAATATTCACATTTTATTTTGGCCTTTTTTGTCTTTACAAAAATTTTAATATTAAAATAGGCCCAGTTTCCAAGCTATTCAATATTTTGCATAACATTCAGAAGCAGCACGCAGAAAAAATCTCGAGTTTTCTATTGAAGAAATTGCGGAAATCGTCAGGAAAAAATTTGAGAAAAAACAACGGTAATTTTTGGCTCCTTGAAACTAGCAGTTTATTATATTAAAATTGAATGGGCACATAAGTTCATACACAAAAAAAAATTCCAAAAAAAAATTGTGAGGTTATGTTGAAAGTTTGATAACTTCTTTTTTAAGACTTCTACAAATGTTGAAACTTCGGCTTATAATGTAAATCTATCGAGAAAAACATGTAAAATGACACTAAAAAAATTAAAAAAAAAATTTTCTTCTATTAAAATTTTTTAAATCGTCTGAAGCTCTCAAAAAAAAATTTTTGCATACTTATTTCTCCAAGCAAATTTACAGCAACGGCAAAGTACTTTTACAAGCAATAGAAATAATGAAAAATATTTTTTGTGTTTTTTCTAAATACTGTATTTCAAATAATAAATAATGCAAATTTGATAAAAATATCATCAAAAATTATATATATATTTAAAGATTTGCGTTTAGTTGTTTATTATTTTCAATTATATTTGTTTCTTTTTTGTTTTTAATTTTAACTAACTTTATCGACTTTAAAATGTTGTCCAGCAGGGAATGTTGATCAATGTCAGCTTAATATTTATGTATGTACGCGTATGTTTGATATTTTAACGCGCCATTCACATTTTTAATCATAATTAAAATGCCAGGGCCACATCCTACACTCTACCATTTGCTTTCTATCCTCACAGTGTGTTTATTTTAAAATCTACTCAAATCTATTTAATAAACTATACGAAACTTAATCAAAGTGTTCATCTAACACCTCCATCAGTTTGTTCATACTATAAGCGTACAAAGTTAATAATTATCTTCGCTTTAATGCCTTCAATGCTAGCAGCACCCCTCACAAAAGCTAGTCACCGGTAATTACGTTGCATTTTCAACAAAGTGCTGCGGTTTTGTTCGCCTCTTTGCTTTCCCCCTCCAACTGACGCGGTGTTCACAGTTTTTCACTTTTTTCCCTGCTTTTATTGAGGCATAGGTAGATTGGTATTGGCTTGTTTATGTGTGCTGTCACTGTTGTTGTTGTTGTTGTTGTTGTTGTGGTTGGTGTCGGTGATATTTCCTTTGTCGCAATTGCAATTGATGTTGCTTATACGCCGCGTTGACCCGGCAATTGCACGCGCAAATCGCCAAACTGTCCTTCACCGTTATTATTGGCTACTTACTGTTACGTACATACATACATGTACTAGGTGGCACTCACACACACACACACATGTAGCCTTGCATGTTGGCTTATTTATTGTAGCGACTCGCTTGCATTTCAACATTCTTGTGAGTGTTGAATGTCCGCTGGCTGGCAATTGTCAGTGGTAAATAGTGTAATTTTTCAGCGGTATTGATTTTTTTGCTGGCTAATTTTCCACTTTTTTTTGTGATATTTTATTTTTTTTTTTCAAATATTATTGGCTTCAAGGTGGGTCTGTTTTTGCCACAACACAGCGGTGTGCGAATGTGTGTGTGTGTATGTACATATTTAACTCTTATTTGTATACACACGTAAGCAGCGCGTACCTTTTATTTTGCTATTTCGGCGTTTTTCGGTCTGACTCTTCACGACGTATAGTTATATATGTACATATGTACATATGTACACATGTGCGAGTTTGTGTTCTAAGTAGCTTTCGATTTGCTGCATATTTATTATTTATGTACGCGTCCATTCATTGTCCAACGCGAGTTTTATTTAATATTCTTTGGTGTTTCCTTTACCATTGCCTATTCTCTTTCCTCTTATTTTGATCACCTACTCTTTTACCTCTTAATTAATGTTTATTAATCTCGTATTTGCTATAGATCTTTAATGACATTATTCAAACGATTTATTATTTTCGTTTGCCTTAGCCTTTATTAGTTATTTACAATTGACTTAACCAAAGTTTAGTTTTGTATACAATTTGAAGATTTTTTAACGCAAAACTCCTAACACTAATATTTGTTTTTGGATTTCTGCCGTCAGTCGCAAGCAGTCAGGAGCCCCAAGAAGTATATTTTTTTAGATTAATTAAAGGTGGCTCCAAACTAAAAAAAAAAATTAAGAAATTTACGAAATCTCGTAAAAAGTGCCCATTTTTTCATGGTATTCCAGATGTGATTGAAATATTTAAAATTAATGTTGAACTGCATAGCATAAAATGGGGTAATGTGAAATGAATGAAAAAATTAACTAGTCGGAGCTTATGCATACAATATTAGCAAACGTCATGTATTTGTGACTAAAGCTGTGGTGACATTTGTAAAATTCACGTTTTCGGGACGACAAAAGTGTTTTTTTTACGGTGTGAAAAAAATAACTTGTCTCACAGAAAAATACACCAGGTTAGTGTTTGCAGAAGTGAAATTTTCTGCCAATGAAAAATAATTCTTTATTTTCGAGAGAATTTTGTTTTTTACCGGGTTATTGAAGTAAACCTAAACAAGTTAGAAATGCTAAATGCGGGCGAAACCGATTTTTTATACCCTCGCGATATATTTTTGTATGGTCGCTGCTAATGATTTCATAAAATTCCCGTTTCTTTATTTAAAATCGCTGCTAGTATTAAACTTTACTTAATTTTTGCCAATAAATACTGAAAAACGAAGTTTTTTTTGCTTTTTTCAAAATTTCCGGTGGTAACGCCCATTTTTCAAAATTTCATAAAAACCATATTTCTTAATAACCATCTCTCTAAATATCAAATTTTAATTAATATGTTCCAATAGATAAAGAAAAAACGAAATTTTTGCAATTTTCAAAATTTCCGTTATATGGGAGGTGGGCGAGGTTATGGTCCAATTTCAAAAATGATGATAACAGGGATATTGAAAAAAATTTGTTCACCAAATTTTGTGACGATACCTTACACCGTTATTGAGATACAGACATTTTTTCCTAAGTGGGCGTGCCAACGCACATTTTTCAAAATTACGTAAATACCTAATTTCTTAGTTCAAAATCGCTCCAAATACCGAAATTCACCCAATTTGCTTTAATGGATACCAAAAAAACAGAGTTTATGCATTTTTCAAAAACTTCCGTTATATGGAAGGTGGGCGTGGTTATTGACCGATCTTGACCATTTTCAATAGCAATGTACCCTGTCCAAAGAGCAATATATGTACCAAATTTCATTGAGATATCTCAATTTTTACTCAAGTTATCGTCTGCACGGACGGACGGACGGACAGGCAGACATTGCTAAATCGGCTTCTCTTTTCATTCTGAGCATTTTGGTATGTATATATGTACATATGTTATATGGTATAAGTCTATATCTATCTTGATTCCGTTATGCTGTTACAAGCAACCGTTATGTGAACAAAGTTATAATACCATTGTGTACAAGTACGCTCGGGTATAAAAATTACCGTTGATGTGGGTAATGTCGTGCAATATAAAGAGTGAAGTAAATTAGTATATTGATATTTAGGTCTATTTTTTTGAATACAAAGAGCTGTTATATTTAGTTTTTTCAATCGAATTTTATGTTTCAGTATTCAAATAATTGTTTTTTTTTTAAAAGAGATTTTTTTGAATAAGTAAGTAAAATAAATAAATAAAAAACTTGTTCAACGTTTTTTTTTTATTTCATCTAGCGAATAGTCTAATTTTACGACTTTTAATTTTTTTTTATTTTCAACAGTGTTTCTTAACTTTGAATTTATATAGATATAACTTATGTATATATGTATATAACTACCTACTTAAAATTATTTGTAGAATAATAAATAAAAATTAATTATAATTTTTTTTACATTCTGGTACCTTTACTACGCTCGAAAAATAATGCACCACATGTCTCCACAAATTTCGATTTTTTTTTTTTAATTTCCATTAAGAAGATTTGTTGCAACAAAAATGATCCCCTTCTACTCTACAATATATAAGATTCACCACAAGTTCTACACCACAGGTGTTTGACTGTTTGAATGGTCCATATTGACAAATTTAGTTGGTTAAAATGTTACTCTAACACAACTCCAAAAAAACTTTACAAACATACTTACAAATCTCCGGTAGTCACTTTTTACCGAGCGCTTTATGCTTACATAGTTATCAATGCGAAATATTTTTTTCCTCCTCAATTTCATCCTTTGCTAAACTGTAGTTCATTCTGTAACATAAAATAAATCCAAGTTTATAACTTTGTAGAAAGCTAAAGGCAACAATTTTTTTTTTTTAATTTAAACATCTTTTTTTTTAAACGTTAGAATTTTTTCGGGTATGCAATATTATAGGCCCATTTAATTTTAGTAAAATATTGAGGAAGAGTCACGTGGCTAGGAATTGCCGTTGATTTTTTAGAATTTTTTTTGTTAATGGTGTTGCGACTTTCGTCCATAAAACGAGAGGGAAAAATTTTAAGTTTGAAAAGCTAAATAAATAAAAATAAGTGACAAACTATGCAATTTTGAATTTAATTGCAAATCATATTTCCACCACTGTATATGTAAATATCTGTGTGATTAAAAAAGTATATTTTCCTTGAAATGCTCTCAGTTTTTCATTAAAAGTTTTAATAGTTAATTACGAGTGCCTTGGGAAAATATTTACTTAAAAAAAAACTTTGCCAAATAAACTGTTATTAAACTTCAATATCAAATTATTAGCAAGTTTTTGTTTTGCTTAGTTTTTTGAAATTATTTTTGGACTGCCTCTGCAAATGGTCAGCTATGAGATTTGGAAATTATGGCTTAGTCATGTATACCAGCAAATAAGTTTGTACATATTTAGCGACTAATTATTGTTGAAAAGTTGATAAGTTAAATTATTCATTTAAATTTTTTTTAACTTTGTGTCTACGCCTATTACGTCTACATACATACATACATACATACATGTGTTATTTAAGTTAATGTTTATGTGTGAGTAATAATAGGAAAGGATTAGGAATTACTGCATTTTGATGCAAGAAATTAATTTTTGGAATATTCAAAGAATTATCGAATGTTTAAATATTTTTTTCACCGCCAATTCCTGGTATCCACTTATTGCATTTTCATTCATAATTGCATGCAAGATTAAAATGACCAAATAAAAAATATATTCTGCTGCAAAAAATTTTATTTCCATGAACATTTTATGCTACAATTACTAGATTGGAGCTGTTCTTTGCTACCATAAAAATATCGATATTGAACTAAAGATCAGTCAAAGAGTGTCTTACTTGGGGTTCAATCAAATTTGAGCGCTCAACATCTAGAATATCAGGCTTTTGAATAGCAAGTTAATTAGTGTTAGATTGGAAGTGTGTGTTCTTCGCCAATAATTACTTTGTCCTTTCCATTTTGAAGAATTTTGCAAATAGTTGGTTTCTTGGTGAACTAAGTCTGAAAAACGATTTCAAGTATTTTAAAAACATATAAAAAAAATTCAAAAGGGACTTTAAAATGTTTTAAGTTTTTTAAGTAAATAGATGAATTTTGTCAAAGGCGTGAAAAAACTAAATGCATTGATTTTTCACTCACTTCTGAATTACCATCGTATGAATATGGTTTTGAAAAATAAATTAAATGTTGTGTGAATACATGAAATTCTTGCAGAAAAATGTAAATTGTGTAAAACGTAAAATATAATTTAAATTAATACGGTATTAATTTAATTTAAATTTTTTATATGTGGCAGCACAAATTTGGTTAAGAATGGCAGATAAATTTATAAGTTGAAAGTTGGAAAAAAGAAATTAAAAATAAAATGAAATATAAGACATTGTCATTAATATTAAAAGTAATAAAAAGTGACAATATTTATATTAAAAACAAAATAAATAAATTGTGAACGATAAGAAAATTAATTTTAAAACGAAGAAAAAATATTCACAACGTGATGTGTTGAAGAAATGTGGAAAAGCGCGAACGTACAAAGAACTTATAAACGTTTTATGCGCCGTGCAAATCTCACGAACCTCCCTACCCGCACCCAGATTTCTAGATCTCACAACAAAGTCGAGTAGCTTAATTACTTAACCACCAAAGCAAATGGGAGATGAACCCGATCGCAGAGTCACTCTACCAAATGGTAACAGTGACATCAATCGCCCACACAGCAACAATACAGCCGATCGTATCGCATCTGCGACGACGCTGAACGATGAGGGGGCAACAACAAGTCGCGCTGCAACGCCACAAATCGCACAACGCCGTTCAACGCCACAACAAAACGACAACAATCCGAATTGCATTTACAAAGTTGGGAGTCGTGTCAACTCCATGGCTAATACAGCGGCCCAATTGCCAAGAACGTGCATGGCGAAAACGAGTACCTGGTGCCTTAGGCATTGGTGCAAGCTTAAGCGATTGGTGCGTCAACGCAGACGCGTTTCGGATGGGCGGCCAGAATCGCAAGTGATTTGTCAGCGCTGCCGTAAGGTGTGCAATCGGGTCGACGAAGTGCTGCGCGTACAGTCGGCGGTGGCTGAAAATACGACGACGGAGGCGGCGGGGGCGGCGACGGCGACAAATGTGCACACAAAAATGGGTACGCCAAACGGGGAGGATGTGACGGATTTCACGAAACCAAAAGTTCCACCGGTTTTTCTATGCTCCGCCTGCACGAAGAAGGATTGCCAACTTGGAGGGAATGCAGCATTTAGTTGTAAGTGGAAAGTAAAATTTTTCTTTACGATTAATCATAGTTGTACGATTTTAAAAGTTCAATACTACTTCATATAATTTTTTTGTTTGAGCTGAATGAGGTTTTAACCGCAGGGTACGACGTACATATAATTCTCCGCGAGGCTTACCTTCTCATAGCATCACCTTTATTAATGCTTATGCGCTTTGAAGTGTGCTTATTTTTATTTTGTATTTCAAGTATTGAAGAAATTCATATACAATTTAAAGACAAAGCTTATGACAAAAGTTATCATATGACCGTTGTCAATATTGCTGATCTTAGAACTTTTCGCTTAAAAGGGGACTGTATTATAGACAGGATTTAAACATTTTGTATGTACAAATATCTTAAATGCTAAAAGTTGAGCTGAGAGGCATAGTTTTAAGCGCAACATTCATTGCGCAATTTTATAAAAGACCTAAAAATACCGCTAACACCAAAAGGTAGTCCATCTTCACAGCGCTTTTACGATTTACCAAGTTGAAAATGTTAAAGATGTTTGATAAGCATGCGTTTTAGATTCGCATATATTGTAGATATAGTAGATTCCCAAATAACGATTCCGAAAACTGAAAAGGAATATGGGGCAACCCTGCCCAAATTTTCTTGTATGTCAAAAATTGTTCTTAAACATATTTTATTTGACACCCACTGCCGAATAACTTGTTGTGATACAGTTTTCTTAGATCTACATATCTTTTAGATTTAAACTAATGGAAGGTTGGCAACTCTATTTCACAAAAAAAAAATTTAACATTTTTTTCAGAAAATAATATTTGCATTATATTCATATTTTTTTTTAACTAATATCTCATATTTAAATAATTTAATTGAAAAGATGGCAACTCTATTTTGAAAAAATTAATTAATAAATTCTTGCATATAACTGAAAAATAAGACAGAAAAAATGATTTATGCAAATTTTTATACAATTTAAAATTTTTTGAAACCCCATATTTAAAAATTATTGCATTACAGCTTTATAGTTCCAGACTAATAATATATTTTAGGTTTTAGAAATTAAAAAAAATGTATCACAAGTCTAAATACATTTTTCGTTTTATTTAGTGTAAAAAGTAATATATTTTAGCATACAACACCCTTGGCCAACTCAATAAACACAAAATCTCTTCATTCCCCTTTCATTGTAAATACATTATTCATCAGCTCTTACCACCAAACCTCTTCAGAGTTGATAAAGCATATTTAATATTAAAAACAACATGTAAACGAATTTGGAGAAGAGTTAATTTGAAATGAAGCAAATATACTAATACAAATTCTAAAGCTTCTCTTATACCAATGAATGAAAAAGATAGAGATGCTCTCTGCATTTACTACATGCACGCTTTTACTCTTTGCAACATTAAAATATTGTTTGTTTGTTATTAATTCTAGTTTCTCTCTGCATGCGATGCTTAAAAATAATTTTATTTTTGTTTTTTCTCTCTTTTCTAACTATTAATTTCTTTTGTATCAGTTTCTCTGCTACTCTAAATGCTCGATACACGCTCATCCAATTATGTTTTTATTTCTCTCTCATTTTCTCTGAAAATCATGTTTCTCTTCGATAGCTGCCAAAAAATTATTGCTTTGCCTTTGTTTTGCTCGACTTTTTCGCTTGCAAGCGGTTTGTAGTTTCTTCTCGTACACTACCTGTGAGTATATAATTCTTCTCTAAACGTGTTTTCTTAGGTTTTCTTCGTGGAAAAAAATATTTTTCGTATAAATTTTCTTCATTTCCTTTATTAGTAAATTTTTGTAATTGAACTCATTTCGTATTGATTAAAATTTTCTAATTTAACTACAATTTAAGTATTTTCTTTTTTTTTTGTTAAGTTTTCTAAATGATTATTGAGACGGTTTGCGTGATTGAAGTTCACTTTGAGGTCTCTTGTGTTTAATGTACGAGTACTTATTTTTAAGAAATCAACTTAATTCAATTGGAATGATTTATTTCTGGATTTTTGCGGTACTTTAATTTGACATCAAAGCAAATATTTATACTCGAAAGCTTTACGTACATACATACTCTTTTGTATTATTGACACTCTAATTAGGTTTAGTTGTTGAAAACTGTTAAATGAAGTTATGTACAATAAGTATTGTTCAAAGAAAGAACAGCAGTTAGTTCTTTTCTGAAATTAAAAAGGATTTACTGTACACTTCGAAGGCGGATGGGTAGTTCTTAGAGAGATAACAAAATCAAGAATTGAAATGCCTATCAAAAACAAAGGCGAATTTAAATAAAGCAGTGCTGTTTTATGCTCGAGAGAGAAGATTGATACTTAAATCAATTAAATTCATCGACGAATGCGGAGAAGTCGGCCAGCGAAAAGTTCAAATCCTTAAACGAATTATTCTGCTAGCAAAATCAGACGTTCCAAATGCTTAAGAGCGCTAAATAGGTTTATAAGATAGGGACACTGAAAGAAATGTCTTTGAACTGTACATATATTGGTTGGCAGGGGCAATGAGTAGTTATTACTGAAAGCAACCCCGTAGATGCTCGCATGAAACTAAACATGGTTAAAAACTAAGCTTAAGGTGCTAATATAGATTCCTAGATAGCAAGCAGAGTACAGAAATCTGAAAGATCTGATTGGTCCAATAATTAGAGACAACACTGCCACAGTCATGATACGATATGGCGGTGTAGCAGAACATAACGAGGCATGCAGAAAGAGTACAGGGCATAACAAAAATGGTTATGAAAATTATAAAATGTCATTTTTAACCCGTTCACGGCCAAACCGGCAAATGCCGTTAAATTTGTGTAAAAACATAGAGACTTGACGGCATTCCCCATCATTAATTATCACAACAGGTATGACAAACCAGGAACTCCCACGGCCAAATTCATATTCATTTAAGGTTTTTTAATATTTGTGTCCCTATGAATTTTAATTATTTGAAATATGTATCCTATAGAAACAAAATAACAGTTATTTTATGCAAACTTGAACATGTTTTGTATAATAGAAGCAAGACGGCATATCACGTCAGTTTCTGGTTCACTCGGTGAGTTCTCTAGAAAAAATGGATGTGCTTCTATAGAAAAAAATGGATGGATGCAACAAAATCGAATACTTCGACTTTTTCAAAAACTCGATTCTGACGATGAGAATGATATTACAGATACAAATATCCTTGATGACCCAGTTGAAAGTTCTAATTAAAGCTCCGATGATTTCTCAGATGACGAGCCCAATTCTTGTGAGGCGGAGTCTGAAAGCGAGTGGTTTGAAAACTTCAAAGAAATACCGCAATTTTATTTTGATGCTAGCAACTGTGGTGTGTAAATTTGCGTCGAAGGAAACTGGACGCCGAGGAATATTTTTGATAAGATAGTCACGTCAGACATAATGAAAAAGTCGGTTGATTCAACAAATATAAATGGGTCCAACCTTTGTGAGTCCAATCGTCCACATACTCGAAATGCACGTTTTACTGTTTTCAAAACTACGAACAATGAGGAAATGTATGTATAAGTTCATGGATATTTGCTTACTTCAAGGTCAAATAAAGGCTCCCAAAATGCGTAACTTATTTGGACGTGATCCTTTGTACAACCATCCTGTATTTAGACACACAATGACTGGCCGCAGTTTTGAACAGCTCATACGTGGCTTGAATTGCTCCGAGGAAAGTGTCGCTGAAACTAAACTAAAAAAAATTAAGCCGTTATTGAATGTTTTTCTTCAAAGTTTTCAAAATGCCTTATATCCCAGAGTGTACCTTTCTTTGAACGAATCACTTTTACTCTTCAGGGGAAGGCTACAATTCCGACAATATATCAAAAGTAACAAGGCCCAATATGACATTAAATTGTACGAGCAAATAGCAAACGTTCTTTTCTGTTTTTTTTTTTTAATTCGTATGCAAACCTTTGAATATGCTGAATTCACTGACGTCAACACATTCCAAGGAATGAAATATTTGCATTCTCTAGTATGCAGAAGTATTCTCACAAACGACGACATTAAATTATATCTACGTGCAAATGTGAGTGCACGAATGGAATTTCCGCCAAACGATGAGACTGAAAAAAAGGACTCAACATGTGGTTTAGAACGAGTACCAAAGAAAATAGGTGAACAGAAAAACTAAGAAAAATAATGTTATACAAATTTTTTCGAAGCACACAAGTGACAAGCATGCAAATACTCGTACAACTCGTTATAAATATAAATTGAGAAATATGAGCATACAAATGAAGGCGACTAAACGATGCTTACGTGAGCGAATATTGAAAAGAACAAGGATAGTCAGTCAGGGAAGAAAATTGCATAATTTAGAAGTGAGTAAAGTTAAAACGTTTTTGAGTTGGACGTGAGGGAGTGAATAAGAAATGAAATGTATTACATGAAAGCAAAGATTTTGAAGCGATGTATATTGTACTTACAGTACATGTAAAGATGTTTGTGTGTGTGTATGTGAATACGTGAATGTGCGTAAATTTTTTTTTTTTTGCAGACACGAAAAAGCGAAGTTGCTTTTACTTACATTGCAATAATTTCTGTAAAACGTCTTAATTTGCTTACTTCAAACTCTGTGTGCCCACGACTGAACGTCTGCTAAGTAAATTTGTATTCAATGTATTTAAGAAACGCAAGGAGAGAGCACAGGAAGTATACTTTTAAGAAACAAATTATGTTTATTTGCATGTACTTTTTTTTATGTTAAATGCATACACACAGCTTTACACTTTTCTCATGCGTTTGTAGAGAAAACACACAAACGCAGCTGAAGCGAAATGAGCAGGCTCACAGCAAAGCGAGGCAAGCAACGAGTAAAGGTGCAAAAATTTCCAATGCAAACGCAGTAAGGACAAACGGACATAAACAGACACAATATTATGCTCATAACTATGTATAAACATGTACTCGTACATTTACATATATTAAAGTAAACAGCGCAATTTTGTCATACACAGAAATAATTACAAACAAACAAATATATCTTCATACATACTCAAGTATTTGGTCACAAGGGACTCGTTGCGCCGCACTCTGGCGACTGAGAGGTGTGCAGGCGCGTCACAATTGCTGCTACGAATGGACGCGTAAATTAAAAAAAAAGCATTGCCACAGCAAATTCACAAATACTACCCGTAAACAGCGAATGCGCCAATGTCCTGAGCGGTGAGCAATTTGAATATGCACGGTTGGCGCGGAGAGCGGGCGTTGTATGTTGAAAGCAAAAACAAAAATGAACAAGGATAATAAGGAGATGTCAAATGTTTTTTGTGTATACGCTCTTGTTGTTGTTGTTGTTGTTTGCTCGATTCGCCGTGTATGTATAACAAAGCGAAGGCGCTTAGCCACATCACATTGCTGCAGTTAAATGCGCGACGGCAGTACCTTTTCAGTGAGTGTCCTGTGCGGTGGCGCTCCTTGAGCAGCAGCTGTGTATGAACATGCTTTCACATAGAAAACTGAATAAATATATACTAGTGTTTGTGCAATGTGCTAGCTGAACATTTTTTGCAAAAAATAGCGGTGCAAAGTTTGAGCTATGAAAATGTTGTATAAATTTTGAAAAGTGTTATTTTGTGAGTTTGTTTTTTTTAAATTAAAATTACATCATCACCTTGCAAGGATAATTGTGAGTGCTAAGAAAAGTGTTTCGAGGTGCCAATGCTGCTGTGGCAGTCACTTATACATAGTTGTATATGCAGTGCGGTGATAAATCAATAGCAAGGCCAAGAATTTGACTTAGAAGTGATTAGACTTGCAGTTGAACTGCCAAATTGGCAAGAAATTGTAATGCGGCAGTTGAAAAAGTTGCCCAAAAAGAGTTTTAAGAGGTGTGCCAAATTAAAATTAAAGAAAAAAGTGTTGCAAACTTCCACACACTAAGGTAGTGATTACTCTTTCGAAAGCAATGCTTTTATTTAAACAAGCAGGCGTAGCCACCTGCTGAGCCCTGAACTGCCCTCTGCTTATTTAAAAATACACATACACGCATACGAGTATATACATAGTATAGTATATCATTTTTACTACTTTTCCATTGAAACAAAAAAAAGTAATTGAAAAATGTGAACAGCCGGACGTACATATGTATGTACGTGCATGTGGAACGCAAACATGTACATATAAGCGCTCGATGAAAAATTATAAATAGAAATAAAAATAAACTACGCGTCGTCCTTCCACAACAGGATATGTGCACATAATTGCCGTTTTTCATTTGCCCAGGCAATGGTAATTTACCAACCAAGCACGTGGAGGCCATTTGCTGTTGTGTAAAATGAACTAAAATATTTAGCGGCGCTGGCATGGCAAGAAGAGTGAAGAGGAGAGAGTGGTGCACAAAAATGATAGATTGTGCGATTAATTAGAAATGTTGTAAAAAAGTGCTTGAAAGTTAAATTTTAAATGAAGATATTTGTCGCAATTTTTGATAAATTAGTATTCATAATGAAACAGAACTAATCGCCTTTCAATTTATAATAGTTTTGTGTACAAACGAAAGCCTGGAAACATAGATAGATCAAGGAAAAATAGTAGATCAATGTCATGAATAGGTTTAGTAAAAAATTATTGCTTTGTTGATTTTAAATGAAAAATAAAAAAATATAAAAATATTCCACAAATAGTAAAAGTTTAAATTTTATATTTAAAGCAATTTATAAAGTTTGATATTTGCAATAATTTTTAAGTTTTTTTTTTGTGATTGGAGAAAGCGAGGTTATCTGCTTATTTGCTTATAATAATACATAATTAAAAAAAAATTAATTTAAATTTATAAAAAAAAACTTAACCACCAGCAATTTTACGATTTTTTAAATTAAATTAAATTAAAAGCCTTATTTAAAATTCTTTTTTGTCATAATTTTTCAATTGAAATTTGTAAAGATTTGAAAAAAATATTAAATTAAGTAAAGTCAAAGCGCCCTTCAAACGGTGTCTTAATTGAGGCCATTAGCTAATTGTCTTCGTGTAGTAGTAGTAATAGAACAAATTTATTAATTGACTCAATTAAGTGCTGCCTGAATTAATTCTTAATATGTATACATTAAAAAAATTTTTCGGGTTTTTATAACCAACTTTGTATTATAAAAATTAAATTATTTACACAGCAATTTTTTTCATGTTTAGGAAATGCCTGTACACAAAAAAAAAAAGAAATTAAAATAATTGTTTTATTTTCGAAAAATTAAAAAATTTAATAATAATTTGACTTGTTTTATTATAAATTTTTGAGAACATAGATTCTCATTTGTAAATGTTGTTTTTCCAAATGATTGCTTTTCAAAAACAAAAAACCACATAACTAATTGGCGAGTGTCCGTTAATGTATAAACAAAAATTTTCGTAATTAAAAATGTTACAATAAGAAAAGACCCAAAAAACAAAAACACAACTAAAAGAAAAAGAAATAAACCATTTGTGGTATAATATAAAGACGCACACCACAAATTGTCGGAGAAGCTCAGCCAAACACTGAGCTATATAGTTATATAGTGTAAGCGCCAAATTTTTATTGTTATTATTATAAATAAAAGAATAATTAAAAAAGCAAAAATAAAATATTCAAAGCCAAAATAAAAAAATATAAAATAAAAAAAAAATATAAAATTATATAAAAGAACAATTATAAAGTATTATATAAATTATTAAAAATATAATATAAAAAAATAAATCTAAATAACATTATTAAAAAAAAACAAAGAGGTTTAATGAAATGATAAGAATATATCTGTAATCTTCCTCCAGTCTTTGTTAAGATAAATTATATTGTGAAATACCCAAAAAAAAATTTTTTCCTGAATAGCAAGTGAAATATTTTCTTCAGAATAATAAAGTCCCAGGATTCGAGGGTAATTTCAAAATTTTGATATTGCAATTATCTCTGCTCGATTAAAACCACAACTCGCGTGAGCATCATACCGTTATCAGAGGCGGATATACGGGGGGAATGAGGGAAATATCCTCCGCCCCAAACATTCAAATCAGTTGAAAAATCCGAGTTAAAGAATTTGTACTTCACACGTGGAAACATTTATAAAAAGATATTCATTATTTTCAAACAATTAATTCTGAAATAATTTTTTACGAGATGTACATTTTTGATTAATATAAATGCAAATTTTCAAAGAATATTATTTAGATTGGTGGCATCTTTAATGACTAAGTGATTTCTGGAATAGTGCGTGCTAAAATTCCAGTTGTAGCTACTTACTTGATAAAAATAAATGAACCGCGTTATACTATCAAAAGTAATTTTTCGAAATAATGAATTTCCTCCAAAAAGGGCGTGCAATTACTTACTTTTAAAACTCAAATGATATTTAATGACTTATGGTAAAAAATGAATCACTTGACTTTAAAAAGAAAATGATTTACCGGCCATTTGTCCAGATAAAGTTTCAAACTGTTTTGAATATTTTAAGAGTAATTTTTGGAGATACATCAAAAATAAAGTTCGTAAAGTTTCATCTTATAACTTGAAAGATGATTTAAAAAAATATAAAATATGTTTTAAAGGGATTTGTACTAAAATAAAATGTGATAATTATCTTTTCTAGACCCGACAATTTTTTGACACAAATTTCCTCCTCCAAAATCAAGACGTTATTTTGTACTCCTAAAAATAAATATTTTTTGAAAATCTTATTTATATTGGCCTTCTGTGCTAAAAAGGATTCATAAAAACATGAAGCCGTTGAAAATTACTGAAATAGTTTCTGGTATATTGCAGAAAACTTAACTTTTAAAATGTAAGAGGAAATTTTAACTTATCAAAGGAAAGAAAAAAAATACTAGAACGTGTTCTGAAAAAATCATAAATAATATCACGCCGTCCTAAATGAAATGTCAAAGGTCATGCGCCACTCAACCAGAGAGATTGGAGCGAGCGAAAAGGCAAGAGAAAAAGCGACTAAATGAGCGCATGTGAAAAGAGCGTAAACTACTCACTGGAACAAGTAAACAAAACAAAAAGTAAAAAAAAGAGAGTGTTTATAAAAACAAAATAGAATGAAGCAACAATTGTGCGAAAAATCGTAGAAAGAAACAAGTGAACGTAGGCAAAACCAAATTAGAGAGAGCGACAAAGTGAGATTTTGTATAACAAATATGTTTGTGGTTTAAATAAAGTGAGCTGAAGAACTTTTAATATATTGAAAGCAATATAAAAAAAAGAGAAAAAATTGTATGTGATAAGCGCGAGAAAGTAATCAAACGCTTATTACACCTTCTTCTCAAATGTACCAGAATACCGTTTCATCAACTGCCTTGCTTGCTACACGCTTCTCTCTCGTACACCACTCACACCTCTGGCTCTCCCCCGTCCAACTTTGTTAACATACAATCATTCAGTCTGGGTTTCGTCAAACGTAAAAGTTCCTCCGCGGAGAGTATCGCCTTTGCGACCGTCGGTGAGAGTAATTACGGTGGTGCTGAGGGTAGTGCCGGTGGTCCTTCGTCGTCGTCATCGTGCTACGCATCGGGACGCCGGAAAAGTAGCGCCAGCGCTGCTGATGACCGGGCAATACGTCGACAGAATCGTATACGCGAAAGGGAACGTCAGGCGGAGGCACGCCGTCGTCGACGTGACACAATGTCCTTTCGCAATGTCTATCGGGCGCTGCGTATGCGTTTGAGCAGTAAGCAAACTTTCACGATTTTCCATACGCTTTCTTGTATTTATTTTATGGTGTCGTAGTTAATGTAAACAATCCCCATTTTTGTTTTCCTCTTTTTCCTACGAAATGTATTCATCACAAGTTGCGAGCCAGCACTTTTTTGTTTGATTTTGTTTTGTAACTTACTTTTCTTTTGTTTGTTTTTATTTTCAATGCGTTGTTTCTCAATTAAGTAACTTTTGATGTTGCTTGTTTATATGTACATAGTATCATGATTTTCGCTTAATATATCATTTGCCGCGCAGTACTCTTTTTTAAGTGCCCTGATAGCTGTAAGGTTTTGTTGTACAATGTCTCAATAAAAATCTACTTGCGTGTCAATGCTCTGCACTTTCTCAGTACGAAATCAGCAATTAAAAAAAACATCTGCAAAGAACTTGCATTTGGGCTGGATAATTAAAGTAAGCGAGTTATTTTGAGAAAAGTTTAAGATTATCATTAAGATGCGTCTGTTTGAAAATTAAAATGTTATCATGCCTGCTCTTCTGAATGTCTTTGTTGCCAACAAAATGAATTACTTTACCATCACCAATGAAATTCTCTGAATTGCTCCGATAGTCTATTTTTAATTTTAGCTATTTGCTTTTTCAAGGAAGAACTATAAACACACAAAAAAAATCTTGACATGAGTTCCTCCTCAACTTCCACCTATAGGTTGTGTAGCTTTTTAAAAATTGCCAATCAACTTATTTTGAAAGCGAGTTTTCTTACTTTAAAATGTTCCAGTTGTCATAAAATGCAAAAGTAACTTATTGCGCTAATTTAAACACCCTATCATTTCGAAAGCCAAATTTATTAATCTTTTTCTCGTTTTCGTATTTTTTTTCAGTTCTATGTGGGTTAGAATGCAGTCTGATACAGTCTTAAATAACTTTTCAATACTGATTTTTATATTTGTGATCTTTTCTATCTAATTATTTATTTCATCGACTATTGCTTGAACTGCAAAACAGATTAATTATTCCTAACTTCGAAAACATTTTTATACTTAAAAAAATAATCTTCGAACGGCCTGCACTATTTTTTATACTTTTTGAAGCCTTTCATCGTTCGCTACAGTCACTGAGTGACGATACTTTTTTTTTTAAATATGAAGTTGTAGAGTTCAGAAAAGGCGGTACCATTTCTACAAAAAATAACTTCTAAATTATTCTGAATTTATATTTTTGTATATCTTTTGAAATGTTATGATTTAAAGCAGGAGAAGACGAATGCAATTATATCAGAAATCGGAAAAAAACACTCGCTTCAGAGCAGTACCAAATAAGAATATTTGATTAAAATAATAATTTGATTCAAATATTATTAAGTTTTGACTATTTTTTTTATTTAACTCATAATATTCTGTGTTTTCGATAAATTATAATATAAATAATAATTATCGAACATTTACGAATATTCGAAAGTTTATAATTTGCCAATAACATTTGGCTTATCTATAATTAAGCAAAGAAAAAAGTTTTTATTTTTGATTAGAATACATAAAACTTGAGAAATTTTCAATTTAGAATATTTGTAAATGTTTGATAATTTACCAAGAACACAGATTCGGGCAATAAAGGTATATATCAAAAAAATGTTAAGCAAAATTTATAATAATAAAACAAAATTTCATAAAAAATTTCAACGTAAAAAAATTTGAATTTCTCTGAGTATTCAGTTTTGTAGACTGTTAATTTAAGTAAAATAAAGCGCAAATTTTAAGAAGTTTCAAATTAACACTGATTTTTGGCAATTTTTTTTTAATGAAGCTTTTCCGCAATTTTTTCTTAAAAAAAATGTTCAGCTTTCGTGAAAAAAATTGCAGACGATTGTCAGTAAAAAATTGTCAAAGATTTTATAAATTTTTCTTGATTTTAATTGTTAATATTTTGGGTCAAGTTACTGAAAGGCTTGACGTCTAGCCCACCTCTTCTGGCCGAAATGAAGTGGAACGTTCTCACCCGAATTTCCAGGCATTTCCGACCTCTTTTTCTGTAACCTTGCAAAAATAATTTCGAATTAAACGAGGCACTCCGTAGTTTATGTCAGGCCTTTAACTTTCACTCCGGTTCATTTGTTATTTCCGACTCACTTTTTTACATAAAGAATATTATACTTTGTACTCTCAATAGATGCTGGATTACATACACAATTACGCTTTAAAACAGGGACGGAAAATAATCATTACTTTTCAAATTTCTGTCAAAAAAATCATTATGTTTTAAGCGTCGCATAATACTTTTAAGTATATACAATTAGTTGTTTTTAGGTATTTAACCATTATCTACACTGATTTTTATTTTACGAGTTTTTCCAATAAAAATTAAAAACAATAATTAAAATTTAAGTTTTATTTTTTCGCTCAAGAATAATGATTATTTTTTTATTTTTATTTTTTCACTCAATAATAATGATTATGTTTTGATTTTTATTTTTTCGCTCAAGAACAATGATTATGTTTTGATTTGAATTTTTTTCATAGTCATTAAATATTATGGAAAAAGTCAAAATGGGTTACTGAGTATTATTCTTGAGCGTAAAAATAAAAATCGGAAAATAATCATTATTCTTAAGCGAAAAAAATAAAAATCAAAACATAATCATTATTCTTGAGCGTAAAAATAAAAATCAAAACATAATGATTACTTTTGAGCGAAAACAATGAAAATCAAAATATAATAATTATTCTTGAGCGAAAAAATAAAAATCCAAGAATAATGATTAAATGCTGATTTATATTATTTAACTTATAATAATTACCGTCCCTGCTTTAAAACAATTTTTACTATCCAAAACAATTTAAATTTAAAATCAGCCGATGCACTTTTATTCTGTAGGTGAACAGTTTTAGAGTCTCGACAGCCAACAAACTCCTGCCTTTCATGACTCGGCACTGCAAAAATATTACAAGTCGATGAAAAAAAATTGAAACTTATCAATTTGTAGGTGCTGTATAATTGTGATACGCAGCATAGTATTATATTTATCATCAGCCTTCAACTCACTGCCACCTGACACATCCATACTCGTGCTACGACCCTGAAAGAGTACAAATAAAAATCTTAAATCCCTTAACTCATTTGCACTAAAGATTTATGATTTTACATTTTCATAATGACGATTTTGCGTTTGCCCACTTCATTGCCACAAATTGCATTTTCGTGTGCTGCAGGTGATTTCCGACCGCCAACGGTTAGGAGAAGAAAAATATGCTAACGGAAATTTTAAAATGTAAAAAAAAAAAAATATTAAAAGAAAAGACTTTTGAAGGAATAGCAAACGCGGTCGAACTACCAACGCTGCAAGGCAATCCTTTTCAAATTGACTTCCTGCCGGCAAACGCTGCGAAGGACATGCAAAGAATAAGTACAAATGTACTTCAAATTTAACGGTATACTTACTCTGTATATATATACTGAATACACAAGATTTGTAAATGACTGGTAGCGATAAGTGTGCAAAAGCTTGTACATAGTTTTCAGTTAAATGTTGATTCTCGAAAGCCGCAAAATGCATAAAGTGTGAGGAGGGCAGCTGATGTGTAAATTGTGGTTACGATAAACAAATGGTAAATTTTTAAATTTTGTATTGCTCATTTAATCAGAAACTGTATAGTGGTAAATACAAATTTAAAGTTATCTAAGGAAAAAAAAAACGTTAACTTTACTTATGTTTAATTTGTTTACTTTAAAGAGAACGGTGCGGTCGCTCATGAGAAAAAATGAAAATAAACAGTTGTGAAAATTTACAAAATTTACACCTTTTTCTGTGCGCTTATAGTATGTAGTATTTTTAGGCTCTCATACGGACATACATACATACATACATATTTACATTTTTATGACCATGAATATGTTTACTATGTACATATGTTATTTAGATTTGTTAGCCTGCTGGTTTGTTGAAAGCGCAAATTTAGTTAATTTGTGCACACCAGCAGTGCATTGAGTGTGAATTTTCCGATAATAAATCTCAACTGGCAATAAAATATGTACTACATACTTTCGTATTGTATACACACATTGGCCCAACTGTCATGGATTAAATTTATTTAGTTCTTGCTGTGTTTTAAAATTGCACTAAAAAATCTTAAAATTTCAAGATCAAAACCTTTTTGTGCGCAAAAACAACATCGTACTGACAGTTGGTATAATTTGAAATTGAAATAAAAATTCTTTGGATGCTTAGTTTTGTTAGAAATTTTCTGGTAAAAAAAATCCAAAATTTTTTCGCAATATCTAAGTCTTTTTCACAAGTTATGGTTGCCGGCTAAGAGACTTTTAGACAACTCTAGCCGAAAACACTAGCCTTCTGGCAGGACTCTCGTCCTTTTCAGCTCTAAGTGAACTACTTTCAGTACAGATTTACGCAGATTAATGTTTATATTACTTAAGAGAGGGATAATTCGCTGTGGTAGCGAAAAGTCCATTAAAAAACTTAATTCAAGTTGGTTTGTCCCAAAGTAGAGACTTTGCGTTTTTGGGGCCCTCCAAACGAGGATCTTAACGAGAGCGTGTTCAAGACAATCACGTTATTAGTTGCGAGTTAAGTAAAAGCTACAATCAGCAATATGATTGATAAAGAAATTAAGCTCGAGAATGAAAAAAAAAATGTGTTTAAATTGTGCTAAAACTGTCTTCCGCGTGAATTGTTATTTTGATTTTAGTATATCTTCTAAAAATAACTGATTACCATAAATCTTTGAAATTCTTTTCGACATTTACATTTTTATTTCAAATAATCTTTCATGAAAAACTCAAAGCCTACATATGTACTTATATTTTAGAATTTGCCGAAAACATAACTTTTAAATTAATTCATGTATGTCTTCCAATTTGCTCTTCTCATTTTAGATGATGAGGACATCACAACTTCAGCGGCAGCGGCCGATGATGCGGATAGACGAGTCATTTTTTTGAATCGGCCGCAAATACAGAAATTTTGCAACAATCACATATCAACTGCGAAATATAGGTGAGTACAAGGGTATTACGGAAAAAGATTAAAATTAATTTCGAAGGGTGATATACATTGCGACCTTAAAGATCTATTATGATACCCCTTTTGTTCTTAAGGCGAGGGTAGTCTCGCCTGAAGATCTTCGAGAATATTTTCCATGCATATAAATCCATATATTTTGGATGGACCCAATTTTGGAAGAGAATTTCCAGATAAGGTATATTCTCCAAAACATCTGAATCGAACAAGCATTAGCGCTCCGTACCTCGCGATTAAGTGCAATGGAGTTTCGTCACATTCTCCGCACATTCTGTAGCCACTCCAATGTTGTACAAATGATAATTAAGTAGGCAATGACCAATCAAAAACTCAGTGAGAATCCTCAGTTTTCCCCGAGGTATGCCTCTTAATACCTTAGCTCTTCCGGGATTAAAATCTCCCAGAAAGGCCTTCGACTGTCTTAAGCCTGGAAGAGCTTTTCACATTTGGCTTCTTCTAGCCTTCGTACAGTTTTCTAGAAAACTTCCCACTGTGTTGGATGATAACCCACAGAAGGGATCAGGACCTTTCTAGCAATACAGTCCGCCATCTCGTTCTCTTTTATTCCCGTGTGGCCCGGTACGCACAGTAGGGATAGTTTATTTATACTGCCAAGAGTGTTTAATTTCTCTTTGCAGTCCCAAACTAGCTTAGACTTCACAACAGGTGAGACTATTTAAGCTTTAAATCGCAGGATGACTATCAGATAATATAGCGATGTTTTTCCCGCGATACTTCCTGTCAATGTTGAACTGGGTGCATCTCTCAATAGCGTGTATTTTCGCTTGAAAGATACTGGGGAAAGAACCAATTGGTTCCCAGTATTTGGTTCTTGACTCCAGCCCCAGTACCTTCTGCAGTTTTAGAACCATCTGTATACCCCACAAGTGTGTTTTTCCCAATGTGATACGTTTCAGACAGGTTTTTAAACTCTTTTTTGTTAGCTAACTTACTTTGGCATGAAGTCCATTATTGATTCCATTATGAAGTAATTCTCACATGAGTTCTTGCCCCATATTATGTGGATGAGACTAGATTCTCCAGGAATTAATTCTAGAACCCTGCAGAGGGATTTCTTAGCAGATTCCTGTACCACTAGATGTAAGGCAGTTAGATTCAGTATCACTTCCATTGCTGCCGTTGGACAGGTGCACATGGCCCACGTTATAATTAGGCATGCTAGGCATTGAATTTTGCTCAGAGCTGATTTTGCTGTCTTGAGCTCCACTCTCTTCGACCACGCCACACTGCCATACGTGATGATAGGTCTCACGATCATGACATACCTCCAGCGAGCGTTGTCAGGGTTACATCCCCATGATTTACCACCAAGCCATATCTCTAATAAGGTTGTGACTTTTTTAACAGTCGCACTTAAATGTGATTTCCATACAAGTTTTTCGTCAAATATTACGCTCAAGTATTTTACCTCAGAGCTAATATTGACTCTTGTGCCATTCAAGAGAATATTCTTCATTCCTGTTAAGGATCTTTTTCTGTTGAACGGTACGAGAGAGGTTTTTGAGGAATTAATTATCAAACCCATCTCTTCGCAGCATTCAGCAGCCGTCGTAAAGCCCTTCTGTATGATGTCACAAGGGGTAGATATATTTATTTACACCTTGCCATAATCACGACTTCGTCCGCATATCCCTTGTCATGATATACCTAGATTCGAAAGTCTGACTAGAAGATCATCCACTACCATGCTCCACAAGATAGGTGATAAGACCCCACCTTGTGGACACCCTCTTGTACAATTACGGAATAAACGACAAAAAAAAGGCCGGAAACCGAAAGTAGTAACCAGCGAGTAGTCCGAAGACGGATTAAATCCACTACCTTGGTAAAGCGGCTGGAAATGGAAGTGATAGTTCTGTACTCTCGTCTGCTGCGGAAGATATTTTCGGGGTCATCATCTTACAGTTTTAAGCAAAAAAAGTCTTCTATAAGAAACTCTCTACTGTATTAAAATTTGATCAGCTTTTAAGATGCTATAAACACTTGCCTCCTCTTGAGTTTGTGACCAACAATGAATTCAGTGATCGCTAGATAAAACACTTTATATAAAGTACGTTTGTAAAATGTATGATGGCGGTCGAAGAAGCTTCTAAAAATGCTCTATATTTAGCTGAATGTTTACTGGAACTCAGTCGATGGGGATCCATGCTCTGGCTCATAACGGGTAGTTTTCTCGACTTCTTTCGAAAAAGTAGTTCTCCAGCACTTTGAAGCGATCCGTTTCAAGCCAATCTACATAATTGTTTGAGTAACAGGCTGCGATATAAATTTTATATTTTTTTTTTATTTAAGCGACATCCATCGTTTTTGCCATCGACGACGACCACCCTAAATTTTATTTTTATATTCTATTTTTAACAGCGAATATAAAATTCTATAGAAAACTTACAAAAATAAATAATTGCATACACACTTAATTACACAAAAACCTACAAACATGTACATACATACGTCTACCTCATAAGTCGCAAGTCCAATGCGGAAGAAATAACTTTCGATTTTATATGCAAATGCTAGCGGCCTTAGCATTTCTCATATTGTTAATATTTTATTTTCACATTATTAAACATTGAACTGTCAATGCACTTTTGTGAACTGCTTGTGCGTTTGTGCGTTATTTTTGAATACTTTCAAATAAACTATTTTCGTGCACCATGACGTAGTTTTACGTTGTTAATAAAATTTCGCAAAAATACACGCGTTCGCAATAGTTGAAAATCCCGAGATTTCGGGATTTATTTTTAATTTAAGGCAATAGTACATCTATAACGTAATCTTTGCTAGAAAGCGAATATCGAGCTAATAAGAAGAGAAATATGTCGATTTGTTTAAATTAAATTAAAGGAATTTCGGTTACATCAGAAAGCAATGATTTGAAAGAGATCAGAAGTTTACCTATGTCTTTCGGGTCTTTTTTATGCGATCGCTGATGGACTTGACCATCTTCGGTAGATTTAGCTGCCGCGATCCAAATGAAATTAAAAGACTTTAAAGACACGCTGTTTAGTACTTCTTGTCAGTCGCTGCAGATGCCGATTCGGTTCCTATACTACCGTCATTTAAATATACAATGTACCTCAATTAAAGTGAAGGCCTTCGTGTAGAAAACTATTTCCATATTGTACTTAATACAAAACGCATTTTGAGGTTACTCTCAACGGTCAACTCCTTGAAACCGACGGCCTTCACCCAGCCTTGCAAGAAACGGTTTGAATTTCCTCATCATAAAGCTTGCGCTATAATTTCTTCCAAAAGAGATTCCAGATATTACCTTGTCATTAATAGCTAAAAATAATGGGTATTATTCTGAAGATCTACAAAACATCTATCAGTGCTGGGAAATCCGGTGGCCATGCAATAACTAAAAATAATTACCTTTCTCGTCTATTATCTAATATTGCCTTTCACAATATGCTCCTACTCATCTTCCACTCTCTCTTTCTTTGCAGTTTTATAAGCTTTTTACCATCGTTCCTTTTTGAACAATTTAGACGTTATTCGAATTGTTTTTTCCTATTAATTGCATTATTACAACAAATTCCTGATGTCTCGCCGACGGGTCGTTACACAACTCTAGTACCATTAATATTTATTTTATCGGTGAGCGGCATTAAAGAGATCGTCGAGGATATTGTAAGTATTTTGTGCAAATATTTGAATAAAAAAAAAAAAAACTGTTTTCTGAATGAATTTCGATTATAATTGCAGAAACGTCATCGTGCCGATAATGAAATTAATCATCGCATGGTTGAGGTGTTACGAGATGGCGCTTGGACGTTGGTACGATGGCAGGATATCGGTGTGGGTGATATTGTAAAAATACCAAATAATATATTCTTTCCCGCTGATATACTCTTGCTGTCATCGAGGTGAGTTAATTCGGCTGAATTTCGTTGAGTATGGTAGGTGAATTGATTTAACGAAGTATAGGCTTTCGATAAATTATTTGGAGACAATATATACATAACTACTCGTCGATTTTTGATTATCACTTATTTTACTCTTACATATAACTCAATTATTTTCAATTGCCCGAAATGTAGTGAACCACAAGGAATGTGTTTCATAGAGACGGCAAATTTGGATGGTGAAACAAATTTGAAGATACGCCAAGGTGTGCCGGCAACTGCGAAATGTCTTGAAACTAAAGATCTGCTGCAGATGGATGGTACCGTTGAATGTGAGCTGCCAAATCGACATTTGTATGAATTCAATGGTGTACTCAAGGAGAACAATAAGCCGTAAGAATCGATTGAAGCTACACCAATACATTTTCTTGTTTAATAATATCTCTCTCCTTCTCTCTTTTTATCTCTCTCTCTCACGCGCTGTCACCTTGTCACACTTTAGCACCGTTGCTCTCGGTCCCGATCAGATATTGCAACGCGGCGCCGTTTTACGCAACACAGCTTGGATATTTGGCGTCGTCGTCTATACCGGACACGATACGAAACTTATGAAAAACTCTACCTCAGCACCGTTAAAACGTTCAACTGTGGACACCGTAACGAACACACAGATATTAATGTTATTCGTTATTTTGGTTGTTTTGTCAATGACCAGTGCGATATTGAACTTTATTTTCTGGTCAGATGACAGTGCGAAAAGTTACTGGTATTTGAGTATAAAAGGTAAGAGAAGTTCATATGATTGTATTGAAAAGTGTCATGCCTTCGTTTATTTATAAGTAATGCTCTATTTATTGTTTTTTGTTTTTTTTTCAGAGGACATCAAGAGTAATAACGCTGGTTATAATTTGTTGACCTTCTTTATTCTCTACAACAACCTGATACCAATATCCTTGCAAGTGACATTGGAATTAGTGCGTTTTTTGCAGGTAAATGCATTTTTAACAGAACTAAGCAGTAATTTATAAAACTGTTTTAAATTTCTTTAACAACTTTTTGCACAATTTCAGGCCATATTCATCAATTTCGACATCAACATGTACTATGCTGAAACAGATACTCCCGCAATGGCACGCACTTCGAACCTCAACGAAGAGCTGGGCATGGTGAAATATATATTCTCCGATAAGACGGGTACACTAACGCGCAATGTCATGGTTTTCAAGAAGTGTTCGGTAGCGCGTTATATGTATGAACCGGGCAATACGCCCGAGGAATCAACGATTGTAAAGGTGCGTCTTTCATTGCCCGTTTAGTTTTCATAATTAAAATATGCCTGTTATACCAACACTCACAGAATCTACTCAACAATCACAATACCGCGCATGTAATCAAGGAATTCCTTACGCTACTCGCCGTCTGTCACACTGTCATACCCGAGAAATTCGACGATGGCACCATTATCTATCACGCTGCCAGTCCGGATGAGCGCGCTATCATTGAAGGTGCGCGCATGTTTGGCTACATCTTTGAATCACGTACACCACAATATGTGGAGATCAATGCGCTTGGCACCATTGAACGCTACGAGATACTTAATGTGTTGGAATTCACCTCGACACGCAAGCGTATGTCTGTAATAGTGCGTACGCCCACCGGTCAGATCAAACTGTATTGCAAGGGCGCTGATACGGTGATCTATGAACGGCTGTCACCTGATGGACAAATGTATCGCGACACTACGCTACATCATTTAGAAGAATTCGCTTCGGAGGGTTTGCGCACACTATGCTGCGCAGTTTCGGTGATACCCGATGATGTGTACAATGAATGGAAGGAGACGTATCACAAAGCGTCGACGGCGTTGCAGTATCGTGAGCGTAAAGTGGAGGATGCCTCCAATTTGATTGAGAATAATCTGGTACTTTTGGGTGCGACGGCAATCGAGGACAAACTGCAAGAGGGTGTGCCAGAGACGATAGCCTCGCTGCTGGATGCTGGCATTTTCATTTGGGTGTTGACTGGTGATAAGCAAGAGACGGCGATTAATATCGGCTATTCGTGCAAACTCATCACACACTCGATGGACATCATTATACTTAATGAGGGGAGCTTGGATGTAAGTTGGAGGGTGGATTTTATAGAAGTGTGGATTTTAAAAATCTTGACGGAAATAAATTTCACTTAGCAGATTTTTCAAAGATTATAACGCATTTTATCTAATTTTTTTAGGCCACCCGCGATATCATTCACCGTCATGTGGATGAGCTGAAGAGCACGGACATGAAGGAGTGCAATGTTGCGCTTGTGATCGATGGTCAAACACTAAAATACGCTTTAAGCTGTGATCTGAAGCAGGAATTTCTGGAACTCTGTTTGGTGTGTCGCGTGGTGATCTGCTGTCGCGTCTCGCCAATGCAAAAGGCGGAGGTAAAGTCATTGTACATTTATTATTTAGTTGAAACGCTTACACAGCTCACACTTTTCTCTCCTCTCCCTATATGTCAGATCGTCGAATGTGTCACGCAAGCCACAGGTGCTGTTACACTCGCCATTGGCGATGGCGCCAACGATGTTGCCATGATACAGAAATCTCACGTCGGTGTTGGCATTTCAGGCGTTGAGGGGTTGCAAGCAGCCTGCGCCTCTGACTATTCCATTGGGCAGTTTCGTTACTTGAAGCGCTTGCTGCTGGTGCATGGCGCTTGGAATTATAGTCGCATTACAAAATTAATTCTATACAGTTTCTATAAGAATGTTTGCTTGTATGTAATTGAACTGTGGTTCGCCATATATTCCGGCTGGTCGGGTCAAATTCTCTTCGAACGTTGGACCATTGGTTTGTATAATGTTATGTTTACCGCTTTGCCGCCCTTCGCGCTGGGTCTTTTTGATAAAGTTTGTTCGGCCGAGACAATGTTGAAATATCCACAATTGTATAAACCATCACAGGATGGCAAACTTTTCAATGTAAAAGTATTTTGGGTGTGGATACTCAATGCGCTCTCACACTCGGTGTGGCTGTTCTGGCTGCCGATGCTGGTGACGCGGGAGTCGGTGTGGTCGGATGGCAAGACCAGTGACTACCTGCTGTTGGGCAATATAGTGTACACGGTGAGTGGTTGGCACTAAGGCTGGTGATTTGAAAAATATATCGATATGTTTTTGATATACACTTTTGTATGCTATATGATTTGTGTAAACTGTTAAGAATGATAACCGATATACACACAAATTTCTAAAATGTTATCGATAAATACATCGATAACAAAAATATATCGATAAAATATTGAGAACGTAAGTTTATAAGACAATGTTAAAGATACCTAAAACGATTATAAAAACGATAAGAATATCAATATCGATATCGACATCGATTAATCTTTAATATTACATAAATACAATCTAATTAATCTTTAATATTATATACATACAATCTAATATCTTTTAATTTCTCTTTATCAGTATGTCGTCGTGACAGTTTGCCTAAAAGCCGGTCTCATCACGAACTCTTGGACATGGATGACGCATGCCTCCATTTGGGGTTCAATCGTTATGTGGTTCATTTTTATGGTGATCTACAGTAATTTCTGGCCGACGATTATGCTAGCGCCGATTTTCCTTGGCATGGATCGCATGGTATTCTCAACATTCGTGTTTTGGCTGGGTCTTTTACTCATCCCCATAACGACGCTATTGCCCGACGTACTCTTTACAATGTGAGTTTAATATACAAATTTATTTTCATAATTTTTTTTAAATATTTTTTTATTTTTAATAATTTTATATATTTTCTCTTTTCACAGCGTACACAATACTGTATTCAAATCGCTTACAGAGGCCGTGCGTGAGTCAGAGATACGTCGCTACGATCCTGAAAATGTGATACGCGAATCGAAGACATCGTAAGTAGCGACAAAATTTAATATATTTTCTATTAAAAACAAAATATTGGTTGATAAATAAGGTTTTTTTTTGGAAGTAAATGTGTGGCTCGCAAGGTTCCGAGTGGGATTTTATACCACAAAATTTTAAATTTATGAAAAATATAGCACATTTGTTTAATGATTTGTAACTTTCTGACTTTTTGAATCAGAATAAAGTGTGTCGTTACTTTCCAAATAATAAAAAAAAATAATAACAAAAACATCCGAAATTTGGAAATTTTAAAAAAGTTATAAAAAACTAATTCAAACAGAACATATTACTTTTTGCTCTCTGAAACATTTCGATTTTTTTAAGATGAAAATATTAAAATTTTAAAATATTCATAAATTTTAAATACATACATACTACTGATATGTATCATATACAATTTTGAATACATACTACATACATACATAACATATACTTTTAAAAATTTCAAAACCAAAAATTTTTAAATTATGTAAGATATCACAATAAAAACATTTCTTTTAACATTTCGAAAGCATTATGATAAAAATATAAACTTTCGAAAAAAGAGTTATAATGATCAACTAAACTTGAAATAATTTTATGATAAAAATAATTTTTTATAAATGTAATTTTTGCTGAAAATTTTTTTTAGAATTTACTAGAAATAAAAACATTTAAAAATGTTTAGAAAATAAATACTTATATGTACAGACATAATTAAAATAATTTTTTTATTGAAATTTTTATCAAAATATGACTGCGAACAGAATTTTTTTCGCGCTTTAAAAACCCCGCGAGCCACACATTTCAAACCGCTGGCAGTTACTGTAACGTGTAATGCCAATATAAATATATTTTTGCTTTTTGTTGGTTTTTTCTATACCTCACTAAAAATTTAATTTTGAATTGTTGCGCATACTAGTTGACACCATACCCTTTTTATCAAACCAATAATCATAAAAAAAACAAGATATACAATTTTCTTTATAAAAATATAATAAGTCACAACAAAATTTTAATTTTTTTTTCAAATTCAAAAGAAATATGTTTACTACTTATTAACAAATTTCGTAGTTATACATTTTTGTTTATGCTGTTTTTTTGTTATACTAAAGTTTGGTTTGAACGCCTTAAACACACAATAACTGTAGTTACGCAATCCACACGCACTTATTTTTTAAAGGATTTTGAAGTTATATAGTGTTGCAGCTAGCGTTAATTTGTGCTGAAATTTTTATGATTTTTTCTTCTTACACAATTAGCTATACATAGTGAAGAGTTCCTTATAGCTGTAATTTAATTCGGATTTACATAAATATTTTCACATTTTCCCCCTCTAACGAAATTGTGTTTGTTGTATTTTTGTTTATGGTCCCATGCTTGCCTTCATTTGATTTTTACATTAGTTTTAAAGGTGTATTATAAAAATGTTATTATTTAACTATTTGTTTGGTATGGTTGTTGCATTATTTGAAAATAAACAAAGTTGTTTAATAATTGCCTTTTTAAAAAACTGCAGTTCATTGGATTTGTTTTTGTTAATTTAAATGAATTTTTGTTATATTTACTTATTCTGATGTGCTTGGAGAAACTTTTAACATACCCAAATATTTATAAGAAGAGTCTATGGCATTCTTATATGATATCATTTCTGTGCAGTAAAATATTAAATATTATTACATACATATGTACATATGTATATAGTATAATAAAAAATTAAAAATATAATTTTATAAAAACATGTAGATTTATAAGTCAGCGTTGCTTCTGAATACAAAATTTGAAGTAAACCAAAAAAAAAAAACATAAAGGCTATTCACTAGATGTTGTCACTTACCGTAATGTCACAAAATCGTCAAGTTTTAAAAATTTAAATTTGCATTACCTCCATTCCTTTTTTTTTCTGCAAATTGAAAACGACTAACGAAACATAATTCAAAGCTAGGTTGAATTTTATTGTTTTTTGACATTTCGTCTTACGTACATACATATATTGTGAATACCCAAAATTTAAAAGGTAGCCAATAAAAAAAATTAATAAATAATAAAGCCACTTTATAAAAAAAATCAAAAAAATATGAAAATAAAATTACAGATAATACAGTAAAATAAATGATCAATAAATAAATAAATTAGTAAAAAAAAATTGTATAAATAAAACAATAATGAAAGCAACAAAATCAGATTATATCAGGAAAGAAAAACTAAAAGGGTAAACAACTAATAACAGTGAAAAAAAATTTTATAAAATATTTGGCACTACAACAGTAGGTGGTTATAAAACCAACTAATCTACGGAAATAAATTTAAAAAAAATTTACACATTTTTAATTCTTTTATTTTAATTAAAAATTGTGTATTTTGCAAGTGTTTCAGAGACGAAAACTTTAAAGAGAAAATATTTTATTTCTAAGTAAGATATAAAAAATGTAAATTGTTTTAGGAACATAGCAAAATATGAGAATTACATAAACATATATTCACTATGCACATTTAAAGTCAAGCTTGCTGTAAATAGAAATAAAAATTTTAAAATATTGTGTTTTTCCTAGGGTTATAAAAATAAAAAAACTAAAGAGAATTGCTTATGTTACCTAATTTAATTTAAAATAGCAAATGAATAAATAAGTACAAATTTGCACGCGGTAAGAAGCCCAAAAGAAGCTTTTCATTCAGCTAAAAACGACACTCAAGGTGCTCCAGAAGAAATTTGATAACGGATGATGAAAACGATCTAAGAGAGCTTTTATGGAAAAATTCCTTGATCTATTAATGCAAATTTTATCTGGTTATGAATTTCGTAGATTTTTTCCACGCATAAGAGTATGCTTAAGTTAAAAAAAATATTAAATAATTTGTAGCGCTCATTTGTCAATGAGTACTGAATAACGGCTCTAGCTGTGGCATAGTTCGACTATCGTCAAATGCAGCATTATTTTCAAAAAGTTGTGAGATGAGCATAGCCTTTGGAACTGTAAAATCCGAAAAACGATTTCTCAAAATATGTCGTCCCGGCGCAATCTATCGGATTACACTTTTGAATATGAATAAATGAAAGCATACAAATGTCTTATTTTTTAAAAACGCATGAACACCGTGATGCAAGAAAAATATTGAATTTTTTTTTTAATCTTAATTCCACATCAGAGAGAAACAAAACTGTATCAATCCTTGTTAGATATAATATATATTTTTGGATTTAACTAAGCACGTAAATAATATTCTTTTTTCAATATATATTTTTCTTTTAATTGGGTAGATATATTCAGTATAAAAATGTTCTGTTTACGAAATATTTTAAGAAAATTTGAAATACATTTTTTTGTTAGTTTGTTATTGTTAGTTATAAAAGAATAGCAGCTTTATAAACATGTTAACACTAGAAAAATAAAAAAAAATATTGAGTGTTTTAATATTTATTATTACATTTAGTATTTATACTATTTTAATCATAGCTTTAAAAATATATGTATTATTGATAAAAAAAAAAAAACAATAAACCCTGGCTAACTAGAATAAGCTTTATATGCTTAGTTTTAGTTAATTCGTTAATTGGGCAAAATTTGCGTTTAACTATAATGTTAAAATCTTAATATCTACACTTTTTTTAAATATAATTCTTATTCTTTTGATTTTAAGAAAAAGCTATCAAAGAATGTATTTTCCAAGTCAACACTTAAACAGCTTCTTACCAACCCATCGCATTTAAGTTTAATAAAGAAGCACTTACAAGAATAATGTATGAAAATTGGAGCTACAGAAAAGGAAATGAAGAAGAAAAAAAGATTCAAATATATCGCCAGTCGTTGTCATTCTATAGCATATGCATAAAAAAATACTTCACATTCTATTTATTGTTACTTCCTTTACTTGTATGACTTCCAATTATTTTCGAAAAAAAAGTTTTAAAATATTGTTTTACAAATTTATTTGTTAGTTAGCTAATTAATTTAATTATTTATTACTTTATAAGTGTGCGATGAAACCAATTTTAAGTTCAAATTTTAAATTGTTGTCAATTGTTCTGGTGCAAGTTAAAATAAAAAAGTTTTGATGTATTAGAAAAAATTTTTTTTGGAAAAATATTTAAAAATCACACGTTAGTTTTACACTTACCGCTAACGTTTTCGCAATGAAAATTTTAATTTTGATTGAATGAATCTCATAACGATTAAGCGTATGTAAATTTCTTAAAGGTAAATATATTTCACAAATCAAAAAACTTATACAAAAAAATAAAAATGCTTTGAAATTTGTTAATTTTACCTTCAATGTATTGGGTTTTCTTGTGTTTACGCTAAGCTATTAAATTTAAGAACAGTTAAAGGTACGAGTATACTCACGTGTCCAAAAATAGCAACGAAAGAAATTCCGTATTATTTATATATTCTTTTATTTGCTTACATTGTTTAATCAAAATATTAATAATATAATATAAATTGAAAAAAATACATGCATACATACATACATACTTGTACACATATGATTTTAATAAAATTGTATATGATTGGTGTATTTTATTAACAATTTAAAAAATATTAGTTTCATATATTTATTTAATTCGTAGAATGTTGTCATGGATTAAAAGTCAATCAAATAATTAAAAGTTGTAGGTAGTCATGCATTAACTAACTATTTTAGTGAAAAAAAACTCTAATAAGAAAAAATCATAAAAACAAAGCTATTATTTATTATATGGTTAATTATTATTATTATTTAATTATATTTTTTTTTGATCAATCTAAAATTAAATTATTCTATTATCGTTCAGTTAAATTCTCACTCACCCTCTTTCATTTGATTCATTCAAAATTGAGTTAATCAATTTACAATTAACACATATTTTATAAATCTTAACCAAAATAAGTTCTTTGTTGTTCCAAAAAACATCACTAAATAATTAAATAATTTGATTAGTAAGTAATAAAAATTCTGAAATAAATAATTATTTTTTATACAAGTTTATTTTTAAAATTTTTTTTTGTTATGTGGAAAAAATCATTACTAATTTTTTTTTGTATTGTCAATGAAACTCGATTTCTAATCATGGAAAAGTGCAAGAATGCTACTTACTCATTTTAAGGAACTTTATGACAATTTTTAAAAACGATTTTTTTCTTTTCATTTACTCCTATATACGAGTATGTTACTATTATAGAATAACGTATTTGTTCAATTTTCTCACCACATTTTTTATTTTTTCCAATTTTTGTAACGCAAGGAAGAAAAAAAAGTGTGAAAAAATATGAACAAACACAATTTGTGTATTGAAAAATAACGATTATAATAAGTAAACAAAAAAAGAAAGAAATTTTTGTTAGCAAAGTTAGTTTGTTTCAATGTGTCTGTGTCAAAATGAATGATTTTGTAAACCCCTGTAGCTACCAAGAAAATGTCACTGTCTTCTTAACCGCTTTCAACTTACTCCTTTCACTTTCAAACTATTTAGTGTAATATTATTCTTAGCGAATTTTAACAAAAACAAATGTAACAAATTATATCCGAATATTTCCCTGTGTAATTCCATTTCTATGCAATTAAATATGTATTGTCGTTTATTTATTTGTCACTCACTTTTCTTTTCTTTTATTTCCCCACTTTTGTACGCTTTCCCCTCACCGCGTGTTGTGTGTGTATTTGTGTCCAACTACGACTAACCAAAATGTTAACGAAACAAAAAAAAAACACAATCAAAAAATATGAAACGCAAAACTGTGCGCTAAATAATGCATAACGATCGCTCAATAACCAAACAAACCATCGAATCTTGACTACTTCAATAATCCTCCTCACTCCAGACTATCAGTCACTGCGACCGCTTGGCGACGCATAACGTCCGTGGAAGCGTTTCGACGACATCGGAACCATGCAACACACCAACACCAACAACAACTACAACAGCAACAAGGACAAACGGCGGAACAATTACAAGAACATAATTACAATAAAAATGGCAATGCAATAAACTCTAATAAAGGAATACAAAATCGTAGTTCAATAATTACTGTCGAAAATTTAGAAACCGACGATGAACAGCAATGGAAGAGTGATGCAACAGCATCAGCCTCCACAACAATGACAACGTTACATATTTAAGGGGTTGGGGAAAAAATCACGAAAGGAAAGTTATAAAGAAGAGGCAGCGAAAAGGACGCTAAGAAAGGCAAGCGGAGAGCAGCTAAAGAAAGCAAGAGTCAAACGTGTTGTGAAATACAAAAAAATAAGTTTATCAACGCAAAAAAAAAAAAATTAAATAGAAAAAACTGTAATTTTTATATGAATGTATGTTTTTAGGTAATTAGAGTTAAAAATGTGGGTTGTTTGCTAAGAAAAAGTCGAAACATTCAAATGTTGACAATATAAATGTGTTTTTAGTAAAAAGTGTGATCAGTTAAGTGAATATATTTGAATGTGCGTAAGAAATATATGTGTATATACATAAATAAGTGAATGTAAAAGTTTTTTTTTAATATACATTTATAATCAAAATATTTAGAGGGAACAAATATATTGGAAAAATAGCCTCAACCATTAAAAAAAAAGTTTTGAATTACTACATTCATAACTGTTTAAGGTAGATATTTTCTAAAAATTTAGCATGCAATACATTTTACGAACATATTTACGGAAAAATTTCGTTAAAACGATTACTTTATATAATTGTAATCAAAATTTAATTGAATCAAATTATTCATTGCTCAACTAATTTGCAAAAATAATTTCTAAAGAATATATAATCAAACGAATATAATAAATTTTTACTGGAAAATTAGTATCCGAATTGTTTTAAATTTTAATTCGGAATTAATTTTTGCAAAAGCCAAACTCAAAATTCGAACAGCAAAACGGTAATAGAATAAGGCAATTATTGATTCGATTTTAATTTAAATTTTTCCGATTTTTATGGTTTCGATTACTTTTGCAATACTTTCCATACCAACTTTTAAATATGAAGTGGTATTTTAAAACTTTTTTGTATTAGGACTGAACTGGCCTAATATGTAGAAACATGAGCATTGAAAACTATATTTTATGATTCTGAGGCAAACGTATTGTAATGCTAAGTACCTTAAATTTATAATATTCCATTAAAAAGAAAATAACAAAAAAGATGTTATTAAACGAAAAATTGTGGCTTTCAGTCTTAAGTAGTTTTTAAAAAACTCTTTAATGAATTTGGAAATAATTTTAATTTTTATGCACTTTATTACAAAACACAGGAATACATTTTTTTGAAAAATATTTTTACAATTTTCTTTTTGTTAAATATGCAATAATATCGATTATTTATATTAAAATTTTTTCTTTCTTTTTTTGTTGAAGTTTCCCACAGGGTAGGAATATTGAATTTTGGAACGATTTTCCATCATTCCTTGTCAAGTTTGGTTTTAAGACAAACCGGTTTCGGCGTTGTGTAATTTTTTGTTTTATATTTGTTCTAGGTACGGGTATTTATAGTCGCTTTATTGTCAAATGTCTCTAGTTTAGTTAGGTACGACCTTGCGCACCAAGTTCGCTTCAGTCAGTCAGGTAGTTGGCCGATGACATTATTTTTCTTGTAACGGGAGACAAAGTGGGATTGTTACTAGACTATTTAAACAATCAACATAAAAATATAAAGTTTAAGGAAGCTTACGCTAAATAATTGAACGTAATATACATCGCCGAAAACAACGGATATAAAAGGGGTCTGGTAAACAAAATAAAAAGAGACATAAAAATCAAAAAAGCAAGCAGGATAGAATAAAAGGAAAGGACCTAGGCTGTCTTGACATACACAGGAAAAACATCTTATAAATTAGCATATGTCAAACAAGGACGTAAGATAAAAACTAGATTCCGGGAACATATAAGGGACTACAGAAAAAAACGCAAAAACCATCTAGTACAACGGAATCAAACTTCGTAAACCATATGGCGGTAAACAAATGTACACCAATGAAATTAGCAACAACAGTTAAAGTTCTTCATGTGGAAAATAAGGGAAGGTGTTTAAACGTTTAAGAGATCATGGAGATATACAAGCAAAGAACTTTTGACGGAAAAACTTTAAACGAAGAAATAAACAACACATCGGATGTAATGTTTGAAATTCTTTCGACAACGCCGAAACCGGTTTGTGTTAAAACCAAACTTAACAAGGGATGACGTAAAATCGTTCCAAAATTCAATAGAAATATTAAAAAGCTTACAATTGAAATATGTACATATATATAATAAACTAACTAGCGAAATCTGCTCCTATTCCGTCCTATACTAATAAACTAATGCAGATAAGGAAATTTTAAAAATCGTTATTTTCTGAATCAATTTCAAAGTTACCAAGTTATTTTGGGTAATTTTTATAATCCTATAAGAGACTTTTTTACTTTATAAGTACACACAATCCTGGGAAAAAGTACTGTGACGCATTGGCTAAATTTTGAAATACTTTTGATTTATTATATTAAAAATTACATTATTTTTATCAAAATATAGTTAATGCTAGGAAAGTCATAAGCACATTTTATAATATGTATTTAAAAAAAAACATCAAATTTTTAAAATTACTTTTTTTTTTTAATTTTTGCTGCACATTTTCACTTCTAATTTGTTCTTTACTATATGATGATATACGGTTTATAAACTTACTTACCCAAAAAGTTTATAAAAATACTGATTAAAAAACTTGAATTTTTATTAGAATTCGTTTTAACAATTGTAAAATCTTTGTTTTTTTTAGCTGTAACAATGTAAACAAGAAAACACTGTCAAAACTTTTCAATTCTGTTATATATTTCTATTTCTTGGCAAAGTATACATAAATCGTTTTAAAATTTTGATAAAGCTAAGAAGAGATATCCTTTAATTTTTAAAAATTTTACTAAACCCCTTTTGCACCGCCAGTACGGGAAAATTTGCTCTTTAAAACATTTTTTTTTTAATTTCAAAAATACTTGAATTATTCGGCGTTTTTAGTACTGATATCATTTGCAGCAATAAATTAAAATTTTGTTCAGGAATTAAAAACAAAATTGTTTTTCTTAATAATTGAATTTTGAGTTGTATGTCAATTGCAATTGAACGGAAACCGTTGTTGAAGTGATTCATAACGAATTTATAAGTTTTTAAATTATCGAAAAAAATCACTTAAGACCTAAGCCACTAAAACAAGCGAAAGGATAGTTATATTTCAACGATTGAATTTAATAGCTCTTAGAACATATATTTTTAAATATATTCTAAATAAAGACAATCCACAAAAAAAAAAGAATAAAAATGGATGTCAACGTGTATTACTGTTTTTGTGCAGTAAAAAGTTAAACTTGTTAACAATTTGTTTTCTGTAAAAAAAAAAAAAAATTTAACTGTTTTTTCTTACATTTAAAAGTACCTAATTTGTTTATAAGAAAATGTTAATGAATTTAGTTAGTATAATATGGATGTACACTAATTAGTAGAGAAGAATATATGTATAAATTTTCATGTGTATAGTTGCATACATACATATGTACATACATACATACATACATTGTATGTGTTTACTTGGATTTCTAATGAAAAACGTTTAAAAAACTTATTCTGCGTTTTTATAATAATAAATGTATGACAAAAGCAATTGTATCCTTTGCTCGCCAAAATCCAATAAAAGAGCAAAGTAAACAATTTTTGAATACATACATACGATCATACATATGTATGTATTGGCGCTCATATATATGTATACAAACATACATACATACATATATACAAAAAGCAATATGTGAAATCTTGAAAAAAGAAATTGCTATAAATAAACTTATTAATGCTCACACTATGGCTTGCTCACATTTTTTACCAAACTAGGTACGAAATTTAAGAATATTATAAAAGCGATAAAAATTAAACGATTTCTTATTGTTATTTGCTGTTATCTTGGCTACACGTTTTTATACTCAAATCGCCGAAGTAAATCTTTATACTATCAACGAAATATGAATTTATATTACTTATATATAAACAAACATATATAAATAGTACATAATATACAGAAAACTTTACTATCTACATACCTACATACATACATATACACGCATACATATGTACATCTATGTAGTTGTCATCATAACATAACTGTGATAGATAAACAATTTTATTGTTGTACTTACCAGTGAAAATTAAAAAAAAGACAAAACCAAAATACTGCAAAGAAATATAAATAGCAAAAGCAATAAAGTATGAGCAACGAAGAGTTTCGCTGTGGAACAACGATTTACTAAAGCATATTAAAATTGAAAAACTGATCATTTGTGTAACCCAAAAATTGTTCAAATCAGTTAAAAATCTAGCACTAAATGCTCAAAACTTTTATGTGATTTTAAAATATTCTCCAATTAAAAAGAAAGCCTGAAAGAACTTCTGCATTCCACTGCTCCATTAAAAAAGTAGTCTTTATTAGCTTAAATCTTTCCTTTTGCGTGCTATGACGTATCCGGGGTGGTCATCAGTGATTTTCGCGCTTCCTTAGCAGTGTTTTCAGTGGCTGTTTTTTTGCATTAATTGACAGCAAATGTTTGGGCTTCGGTTCGCTTACGTCGAGCGCATGACAAAGTACTTGAGGTGGAAGGCAAATTTTCAGTACCTCCAACATTTTCATTAAACTCTAAAGCTAATGCTAAATGGTCTGCTTTATTTCTCCATTGATTTTATACTGTACATTTTAGTTTTAAAAAATTTTAGCAGACAATTTCATTATGAATACCTTTTAGTTTGTTATTAAAAATGTTTTGATTAATGAATGAAAATCGTATTTATTTGAATGAAAAATATAAATTTAGGCGCTATGCAATATTACTTAAATGATAAATGAAAATAATTGAAAATGTATGATTAAATTTGTATATCGCATTTGAATAAAACACTCAGCTCTATTCTAGAGATTTACATACTTATTCCTACGGCAATGACAAATCTCAACGCTTGAAAGTGGTTAGGCATAACTATTACGCCTTAAACTATGACGCAAAAAGGGGATGCAATCGTTTAAGAATGGCACCAAAAATTATGAAATTTGCTTAAATAGATGTATTGTATTTTCAGTATAAACATTTCTACTGGGCATATTTTTAGGCGCAGTAGTTATGACAATTGTCATGTCATAATTTTCATCATAGGTGTGGCAATAGAGTTATTGCAATTAGCACTGCTGAATAAAGATTTTCTTGGAAAAATTTAAAATTGCAAAATTGTTTACTTTAGTAAATGAGCCAAAATTTAGGGCTACAATATAAAATTTTAGAATAATTGAATATACATTTTTTTTTCGTGAGCCATTTTACAAATTTAGTTGAAGGTTAAGCGAAGTATTGAAAAATCGTGTTCCCGTTTTTTTATTCTTTTAAAGGCACAATTTTTTGTTAAAGTGTATTTTATGTACATTAATTAAATTTGTTCTAAATGCATATTTGTGCATACATACTTGTGTACCTAATTTTATATAAATACATACATACGGCATTTACGAGTACATATGTATATGTTCGTAGAATGTATGTATATAATGCTTCTATTTATTAAGAGCAATCAATTCAAATCAAGTCTTCACAAACGAGGTCAACTGACCTGCTCACCGCCTATTGCAGAGGTTCATACAATTTATGCAAATAATTTATACAATTAATAGTAATATACTCGTATGTATATATGTACATGCAATCCAAACATACGTACTTACAACTACGAAATACGTATTTTTTTTTTTGCATACGAATACAATAAAGTAACAATCGACATTTATGTGACATAAATATAAGCAAGTACATTATATTTTATAAAATTGTATATCTAAAAGTCGTCTCTAATACGAATTCCATTTTACACAAAACAGTTAATTTTTTTTACAATATTAATATGTATGTACTAATTTTTTACTCAAAATAAGTACGTTTACATGTTTCTGAGCAGAAATATATTTTTGTAAATTTTAAAAAATATCTGTGTATTATAGCGGCTACAGAACTAATTGAATTGTATTCTTTCATAAAAATTCTTTTAATTAATTCTTTATATTGCCATTATTTGTACTTAAATAATATTAGTAGTTAATAAATAGGTTATCATGATTGTTCAATGATTTAAAGGATAATTTACTACAAAAAAAAAAAAATATTTTCCAATTTAATTGAAAAAAAATTTCTTTTATACTATTTTCGTTCGGTGTTGAAAAAACAATTTCCAAATGAAAAAAAATGTATTTATTATTTCAGCATAAGAATTTACCGATTTGTTTTTGCATTCCAACGCAAGTGTTATTTTATTTTACCGAAAAAAGAAATATTTTAAAGCGAAAATAAGTTTAAAACTATGTTCTTAATGAATGTATAGCAATGTGTACACCAATATGTTGTAAAACTTTAAAAATTTTAATTATAATATTTACATACATACTAAACGTACCTACTTCCATATATGTATCTAAATATGTACCAACGTTCATTATAATAAATGTATTGGAATTTACTTAAATATTAACTAAATATTTTATTAACAATAAAAACATATATATTTTTATGCTTTCAAATGTCAAAAATGTGTGGATGTATATTTTTGGGAAATCTTTTGGGCAACAAAAAAAGTAATATATAAATCTAGAAACACATAAATTTTACTCAATTTAAAAATTAAAGTTTGAAGTAACAAAAGTGCATTAATATAAGAACAAAAATAAAAAATAATAAATTTAATTAAATTTGTATTTCACAATAAGTTAATACTAAATTCATGTAAACTGTAAAAAATAAAATAAAAATATCAAAAGAAAATAATGTATAATATTCTTATGCAAATAAAATAAATAATAAAGTAAAATAATAAAATGAATTAAAATATAAATAAAAATGTGCATACATTATCAAACGGCGAAATAAATAAATATTAAATAACAACTACAAAAAATAATAAAAAAAAAATAAAATTGCAGGAAAAAAGAAATGAATAAAACATTGAAAACGTAACAAAATCTCAATTTTCTAAAATTTAGACTGTACAAATATGTAGATACAAATATTATACACAAATACTTAATTGAGAGCAAAATACAAGCGACATTAACTAAATTTAAAAAAAAATTATGAACAAATTAAATAAAAAACGTTAATTTCACAGCACAAAAAAATAGTTAAATACAAAAAAGTTCTATTGCAAACCATTTTTTAATATTTTTATAAATAAATTGTTTAATATTGATAATAAAAAATAAATTTATTTTATTTTAAAACAATTAGAGTAGAATAAAATCAAGCAGAGCAAAAACTATAATAAAAATATAAATATAAATATGAATATCAAATGAATATAAATACTGATCTGAATATAAATTACTAATATTGAAATAAAAATAAATAAAAGTATTTACATATACATATGTACAGTATGAATAGGAATATGAAATTTTTATTTTAAAAATTGTTTTTTAGAGTTTAATTTCTATTTTCATTATATCAAATGGAGATATTTTAAATATTTTTTTATCGAGAAATGTATAACTAGGATAGTCTTATTTTTTTTTTATTTTTCTTTGTAGGAAAATACTCAAAAATCATTTATTACTTGATTTTTATATTTGACCGATTTACTTTTAAAAGAAAAATGTTTACTTAATTTTTAAGCACCATAGTCGTTAGCCTCCAAATTGCATGCTGCATGTTTTAATGTGTTCTTTAAATCACAATTTACTTTTGCAAGCGTTATTTTGCTTGATTTTTATTTTTTTTTTAAATATATGCTGTGTACGTTGTACTCCATATTTGCATGATATTTTAAATTATTCGCTTAAAACTATTTAATTTTAACAAGAAAATAATTAAAAACACACTGGAATAACAATTAACAAATTCACATTAAACCAGAAAAAAAAAATTGGACAACAATATATTTTTACAATTGTTTAACAAGTTTTTTTTTAAATACTAAACAATTTTACTTAAAATTTGCAAATATTTTGGGCATCATTGCAGCACAATGTATGCACTGGGATCGATAGTTCGGTGTAAGTAAATGAAAACTCAATAATAAAAAAAAAAAAAAAAACATTTAAAGTTGAAAATTAGAAAGATAAAAACACTTGAGTGCACACTTCATTCACGACACTTCACTTCACTGACGCGCAGCTCACTTAACTAACACATTTATTTCACTGAAAATTTCGCAAGTCTTGTAGAGCAGTTTTCAAAGAATGGCGTGCACACACTTTTTACCAATAAATGCATAAAAAATTAATGCATTAAACGAGAAAAATACGTTTAATTGTGCAATTTTCGAATTAGTTGCAAGAATTTGCTTGAAAAAAAAAAACACTGGACGATAAAGTGGACAATATCAGAGCGTAAATTGCTGTTGCACGTTGACATAGCTGACCGTTTGACCATGAACGAGCTGACTGCGGTGTATACTCGTAGAGTTGAAAAAAAAAATATAACAAATTTGTTGCAAGTTCACTGCAAATGAAGTTGAATGAGTGAGTGAATGTAAAAATGCCACATGTAGACTACAAGCGTACGCAATTACGCGAAAGCGCAAACAAAAACGCACAAATAATTATATAAATATTGACGCTAATTTTCTAAAAAACCATATACATATTGATATATTTGAACTTTCATATACATAGAACTATACTAATAAATAGTTTGTATACAAAGTAACTCCTTGCATGAATGATAATCCAGCAAATTATTGGACAACAACTCTATCGCCTTTCTATAGTCTGTCTATGTGTGTGTATGTGTATGTATGAAATTCAACATTATTGCAAGACTCATACATATCCTTGTCCCCTTGCGGCAAGATCGCAATCTGCACATTTCAAAGCAAAACAACAATCAAGTGCCTTGCAATCGCAGCAATCTATCGCATAGTCAATCATTGTTCACATTAATCAATACACAGCCATGCATAGCAAAAATAATAATAAAAAAATAAACATGCAAACAAACACATTTATATAGTGAAACACATCGAGGAATATTTAGTGTGATGACTAGGACTTGCATTGTGGTACATAAAAATGCTTTTCACTACTTCACATTTCTCTATAAAGTTTATTACGCACACACACACACACACACACACGTACACAGCCAGAAATACACCTTGACTCATACATATATACATACATACAAACAAGATAAAACCATTATAAACAATATAATTAAAATAAATGTAGCTTAGAGTAGCTCCCAAGAGTTTTATTTACTAAATTGCCTATTGCTATCAGTAGTAGTTCATCTAGCAATGTAATTCTGGTAGTTAATTAAAATATCTGTGTAAATTAATTTGAGATCCCTAAAGCATTTAAAAGAAAATTTTATAAAGTATCTCAGCTTTAATTACACTTTGCGTTGTAAAAGTGCTAGTCTTTTGTTAGCGAGTAAATTTCTTCTTTTATTTGCAAAAGCAACCCTGATAGCAATTTCCGTGAAAGGCACAAATTTAAAAGGTTTGGTGAAATTTGCAATGCATTGTAAGCGGGTTTTCAAAATAATTCGATGTTTGCGCCATCTATTGGCTAAATTTTTTGCGAAGCTCTTTTATTAATTTTTTTTTCTAATTTTGGGAATGAATGAAATCGTATCAATCATAAAGGGTTCCAAACGCCAAACTTTTTTAGAAATATGTTTGTTCACTGAAAGGTGGTTTAATTTTAGTAAAAATTAAAATTGAGTAAAATTTCGAACGTTTACCGAAACAGGCAATTTTTGGTGAGCTTTGATCGTTTTCGAAACACTTGGAATTTCAGAGTCGTTGTACAAATTTTTCGATATTTAAGTAAAAAATATTGTATTAACATGCAAAAATTGAAATACAATCAAATTTTGTATAAAAAAAATTACTTTTGGTCAGAAAATTTTTTTATTAGAATTTTTGCTGATTTTTCGAATTCAAAGGAAGTATTTGATATTCAGTAAAGCTGCAAATATTTTCGAAAGAACATTTTTTAATATCTTTGTAACTAAAGCGTTTGCTTTAAAATTCTCGAGAAAAAATTTTGAAAACGAAAAAGCCAAATTTTGAATATTTTCAAATAACGCAATTTAGTCACAATTTTTTAGTTTTCGAAAATCCAATTTTTTGTTAGCATGAAAGCAATAAAATAGCTCAGGATAGATAGTAAAAATTTAAGTTCAGTAAAATTAAATTTTATTGTCAGCATTTTTTTCAGAGAATTCTTGAATGTTAAAAGAGAATTTTTTCTAATTAGTTACTCGACATTCAAGGTTAAAATAATTTTAAAACTTAAACTTAACAAATGGTATGAAAAAAAAATAATATTCCAGGGTATGAAAATCAGCGCCGATATGCATTAATGACAGTCCGTAAGGAAAGTCAATTTCATGTGCAGATTTGTCTATTTCAATATAAATTTTTTGTGTGTGACTCGTACGATTTCAAAAGTGAAAATTCTATAAAAATTATATGGTCGAACTACTTTCATACAATATTCATGACACTTCGATATGATAACTTTATTACGAAACAAAATTTTCTGAGTTATTGATTCGGTTGATATTTTTAAAGTTAGTTTTTTCGTCAAACTCATTTCTAATGTTCACACCCTACTCCTGAAAGTTCCCGAAAAGTTTTGTTTTGTGTATATTAAATACTACGCAAGTCACTCAAATAAACTGTGAAATTTATATAGTGTTAAACTTTTTTCTTTTTGTAGAAAAATATTTCACAATAAAATTGCATGAAGTACCTTCAATAATATTTATTAATTAAATAAACACATTGTATGCATGTAAAAGACTTATAAAAATAATTTTATATACATATAATTGGCGTTCTCATTTTCCTTTCGTTTTTACTAATTAGTTCATTAGTAAATAGGTTTTTCAATTCACAGAAGTTTATTTAATTAATTTGCTTAGAATTAGATACAACTAAATTTTGAAGGAAAACAATGTGGTTAGACCTTAGAAAAAGTGTTTGAAAAAAATTCGAAAAACTTGCTAGGTACAAATCTTTTCAAATGCTAATAATTTTAAAAGTGGTTTAGTGGTACAACATTTTCAATTATATACTTCTTTTTTTAAAAAAAGTAGTTTATAGTAAATTGAAGCTGTGAGAGCAGGAGTGATCTTCTAACGTTTTTTGGGACACATAACTCCTTAAAGTATTTTTTTGCGTACTCATATTGAAATCATAAATTGAAATTCGCACTTGTTTTTTATGCAAAAAAATTTTAACTTGTGATTCTTTCAAATTTAAATATATTTGTTTTTGGTAAAGAACCAGTGCAAAAAAATTATAATTTTGAAAATACCATAAAATAAATTATAATTTGATAAGTAACATACATTTACAAAATAATTAACTTTTTTTATAATTAGTCTTTAATTAAAAATTTTTAAATTAAAAACTATTTTAAAATCCAATTTTTTATAAAAACTTCAAAAATAACTTTTATTACATTGAAAATATTATTTTTTGTAGCGAAAAGTATACTACTATAAATTATAATCTGACATATTCACATACAAATGTAGTTTTTATATTTTTTTAAATTTATTTTTAATTAAAAATTTTTAAATTGCAAAAACTACAAAAACATTAAAACAATTTTTTTATAAATGTTTTAAAAATATTTTTATAAAAACTTGAAAATATAATTTTTGTAAATAATTGTTTTTTATATTTTTTAAAATTTTGTTTTTGATTAAAAATGTGTAGCTTAAAAAATGTTTAAATATAATTAATTTTTTTATGAATATTATAAAATTTATTTTTAATTTTTTTATATACATACTTGAAAAGTAATTTTAATTAAAACTTTTTTTGGTTAGAATCATTTCCGAAAAATTATAATTTAATTATTATAAAATAAAACATAATTCGATATATTCACCAAAAATTTAATGTTATCGAATTTATTTTTATTTTAATCAAGTGTTTTTAATTTGAAAACATTTCAAAAATATTAAAATTTTTCATAAATATGTATTTAAAAATAAAATTTTTATGCAAAAACTCTTACAATAAAATATTAATTATATTAAATAATATTAATTATATTTTATTTTATGGGAGTGCTTAAAAAAATGTATCAACAATTTTCTGTTGATCCAATTTAAAAATTGTCTATCTTAAAAATTGCCACTAAGCTACTCTTAAATTATCAGCGTACATATCTATCATATCCGTGAACAGATATGGTTGTTTTACTGCAACACTTGTAGTTAGAAAATATTTTAGTTAATATGTTGCTAGTTGCAAATGATTTAGAAATATCTTACAATAATACTACACCATTGCCGGCAACGATTCCAATTTATTTTTTTCGTTAACACCATAACCAATGAATATTTCATAATTTTTTAAACCTTTGACTAACAATTCAAAATTAAATTGAAACCTTCTTCTTAGATAATGTAAACAACCAACAACAATGAAATATCCATATTCTCTTTTACTAATAAACCCTTCTAATAACATAAAATTCTTTACGCTCCTACACTTTTTACCCAAAACATATTCTTTTATCCTACATATATCCACCAACAATCAACTATCCGCTTTATCAACGTTGATTATTTTTTATAAAATAATAAAAATAAAAAAAAATCTTCACAATTGAAAAACAAAATCCAACAGACTAAGTGAAACTGCGAGGCTGCTGCGTAGCGTTTTTACGCGTCGTGCCAATACCAGAGTCGAAACGGAACTGGAATTGTCGCGTGAGTACTTATTCACTAAAAACATTAAACAAGAAACTGAACGACAATCAAAATACGAGTATCTGCGGTACACAAAGTGGCACAGTGTGTCTGCAAAGTATGTTATCCGGTGGTAGCTGCGGTGGCGTGTAGGCTATTTTTATGGTTTATATTAGCTAAATGGGGAGACACAGTAATGTTTATGTTTTTAATCTATGACTCATTATAAACTAGTTACATACTAGGTATTTTGTAGTGAGTCTTTTATTTTATTTATGTTTTTTTGAATTTTTGTCAATGAAATTGTCAATTAATATACATATACATATGTTTAAGCAACTGGCCAGTTTTATGCGGCAGGGTTTATACGAAAGTTCACTTGCTAGCTTCGAATTCCAGTTTATTTAAGGCAGTATTTAGTTCAATTACCAATACCATTACAAAGCTAATTTAAAACTAAGTTTAACTATTTTACTCCAAAAAATGTATTCAAATTGCACTAAATATTATATTTGAAAAAGGATTGCATTAAATATTAATGTGACTGCAAAAAAATGTTCTTCATTTTCGAACAAAAAATGTAGAATTAATTATTTTGAAACCAACAGAATATAACTACTCGTAGTTTCAAACTTATTGTTCAGATACCATAACTTTTTACTTTCCGCTATACAGTAAGTAAATACGTTCGTACGTATTTATGCTCACTGTTAATTAATGAGTAAAACGTAAAACGCTGGTAAGGTGAAAACAACATAGTACAAATATAATGCAGATAACAATCGTAGAAACAATAAACAATTTGCAATAATTGAGTAAATAGAAAATAGGAAAAATTGTTAAAATAAAAATAAAACTTAAAAATAAAATACCAATAAATATTCAATGAATCGAACCAATTTAGATATACCCAGCTAGCAGGGCCGCGTGCAGAACTCAACCCACGGGAGGCTTCTAGATTGAAATTTTATATACGAATTAAATTTGATGACTACGATTCACTTCTTTTCATATACATTAATTTGCTTACAGGGGGGAGGGGGTTTCAAACCACAAAACCACCCGTGCACACTGGCCTGCCAGCAAGCTAAATTTTTCGAAACCTAAAATATCGAATCAATATTTTGCCAAGTCTTAAGAAAAGTTTAAAATACCAGCGAAGAAAATTTACACCTTCCTATGCATTTTGTTTTTTTTTTGGGTGAATTTCGAAGATTTCAAAATAGAAAAAGACCAAAAAAATTTTTGCCAGTGAATTTTTTTAATTTTTCCCTCAAATAGTTTCAATTAATTCTAGAAGCAAAATATTTTAGTTTTCATCTTGCAGTTTAAAAAAAAAATATTTTTAAACCATAGAAATTTCCTGAATAAATTTTTCTTAATTTTTCTTTTCAGTAAAATTTTTAAATAATTTTAATGATTTCTGTAAGCAAAATAAAATGCAAAATAAAATGCAATTAAAAGAAAAAATCTCGGATCCTAAATTTTCTTTTTGAAACTGATAACGAAATAATGAATGTAAAAAATAATTTTTTTTATAAAAAAAAAAAATTAGGTCTGTATATTTTGTTTTTGCTTTTAAAAGCTAAAATTTCAAAAATATTTTATCAATTACCTTGAATTGTACTGAAAGCATTATTATCACAACGAAATTCAAAATTTGACAATTCAAATTAAAATAAAATATGAAAAAAGTACAAAAAAAAGTTTGCTGTGGCTGCCTGTTTGATGTGCATTGATGATCATTTTAAAATAAAAATAAAACTTAAAAATAAAATACCAATAAATATTCAATGAATCGAACCAATTTAGACATACCCAGCAAGCAGGGCCGCGTGCAGAACTCAGACCACGGGGAGGGTTCTAGATTGAAATTTTATATACGAATTAAATTTGATGACTACGATTCACTTCTTTTCATATACGTTAATTTGCTTGCGGGGGGCGAGGGGATTTCAAACCACAAAACCTCCGTGCACACGGGCCTGCCAGAAAGCTAAATTTTTCGAAACCTAAAATATCGAATCAATAGTGTCCCTTAAGAAAAGTTTAAAATACCTGCGAAGAAAATTTACACCTTTCTTTGCCCTTTGTTTTTTTCTTGGGTAAATTTCGAAAAATTCAAAATAGAAAAATACAAAATTTTTTTTGCCAGTGAATTTTTAAAATTTTTCCCTCAAATAGTTTCAATGAATTCTGGAAGCAAATATTTTAAAATTATTTTCAAAAAAAAAATTTTATTTTTCATCTTGCAGTTTAAAAAAAAAATATTTTTAAACCATAGAAATTTCCTGAATACATTTTTCTTAATTTTTCTTTTCAGTAAAATTTTAAAATAATTTTAATGATTTTTGTAAGCAAAATAAAATGCAAATAAAAGAAAAAATCTCGGATCTTAAATTTTTTTTTTGAAACTGATAACGAAATAATGAATGTAAATATTAATTTTTTCTATGCTAAGCAAGGCACATTCAATAGGTAGCAGCAGTAGAAAAATTAAAAAAAAAAATTGAACTCTGTATATTTTGTTTTTGCTTTTAAAAGCTAAAATTTCAAAAATTTTTTATCTACTACCTTGAATTGTACTGAAAGCATTCTTATCATAACGAAATTCAAAATTTGACAATTCAAATTAAAATAAGATATGAAAAAAGTACAAAAAAAAGTTTGCTGTGTCTATCTATTTGATGTGCCTTTATGCTAAGGGATAAAATCATTTTTAACAAATTTAAAAATTGGGTTAAACATTCGAAACAGCTAACTTGGTTTTTATGAATTTAGTATGTTCGCGTCTATGAGAATAAAAACAAAATTTAGGTTCCGCCAAATAAAACTATTTTCAATCAATCATACCTTTTTTGTTATGTCAGTAATGCACAGCCCACTTTGTGTTGATCATACTTGTCATTTTTTGTTTTGATTTGTGTTTTTTTTTGATGTAATTTACTATTTCATACTAATGAGCCTTTGCCTTGATCCATTGTTCGCCTCACATTTGGTCCAATTACTGGCCCAAGTCGTTGAAATGGACTACCTCAAAGGTTATTTACTAATAAAATATGCATTTATCAATTCCAATATCTAAGGTCAGCATTCTATCCACCTACATACATACCTTTTGCAGCTGTTGCCTAATTAGGTTTGTTCACCATTTCACCAACTTAAATGTACAAATGAAAAATATTATTCAGTGAAGTTCAAATAATACGCGAGTGTAATTAACGCCCCTATTATGAATGGAGACTAGTAAATAGTTGCCGGTCTACTAGCCACGGTTAATAAGAATGGTTTTATTCACTAAATAATTCGTATTATGTATGGCGATTGATCTCAGTAAATATAAAAGCGCAGACAACGTCCCTGATTTAACTTGTTTGACAACTGCATTTTGAAGTAATTGGCAATTTTGTTCAAATGTGAATGAGATTTAATGTAAACAAAATATAAAGATCGTTTTAAAAGGAAAAAATTTACAGACTTTCAGTAGCTGATATCCAGTAGCTGGTTGCCAAGTGTAATGGAAATATTAGTATGGTTGCCTAGCGGCTACTAATCTCGTGCTAGTTTCCATATATAATAGGGGTACGAGTATAAAAGTCCCATCATCTTAACTATATTTTTATTAATATGTTAATACAAATAAAATAAAAAGTAGAGCAATCGCTTAAGAGTGTAATTAACTTTCTTATCATCGCTTACTGAGTACTAAATCAGGGTCCGAATCGCGGCATTCGCAATCGAAGAGCTACTTCGAATCGACTTAATTGACAGACTTTCTTCACGTATTATGGAGTGTCGTGATTTCGAATCGAAATCAAATTGATATCGAATGCCCCGATTCGGGCCCAGTATTTTAAAAAGATCAAAATTTTTAAGTTAGTAATACATTTTCTAACTTATCTTGAAGAGTAGGTAATTAATTGAAAAATTACTGCGTTGTGGAAAGTTGAGTGAGGCAGACAAGCTTTCAACGGCATTCATGAATTGTCTTTATTCTCCATAAAATAACATTTATATGAAATGTCGCAATTCTATAGATAATAGAAAAAATATACAGACCTGTTCTGAATTTCGATTACGACAAATTTTGTCGGAATTGGAATGTATAAATACTTTCTCCTTAATCTGTTGTAACCTTCTTTAGTTCCGTGAGAATAAGAACTTAATATTTTCATTTCGGAGAATGAGAGACAATACTCTAAAACCAAAAATAAATGCTCGCTTTCGATGTATAGCAATGTCTTCCATTCCGATTCGGAACAACTCCAAATTCGGAACAGGCCTGATATATTTTTATGGGTTTAATTAAACTCAAAATAAAAATCTAGAGCTCGGGGTTAGTGGAAATTTTTATATATGATGAAGTGAAAAAAATAGTCGTCTTATGCGAATCACCTTATTAACTACACAATTTTCTTTATTGCAAGTTTTCAATACCATACAATGCAACCAAACATTATATCTTCTTTAGGGTTTTCATAATAACACATTCAGCACAAAACATTATCAAACATCGACGGCACAATACAGCCTACTCAGATATGAATATTTTTATCGTTTATAGTTTAATTGAGGCGATTCCAAGAAATTTTTTGCAATGATTATATGTAGATACATATATTTTTACAGGTGATATTTTTTATTCGTTAAGTGAAAGCTCTTATGCACTCGGTTAATATTTCAGATCGTTGAACTGACTGTTTAAGTAATGATATATATGTATATCAAATTTAAGATTGTTGTAGGTAAACAAGGTGCTTGTTCTTTTTGTTTTCATTTTTTGGTGAAAGTTTATTGCGGGCGAAAGCTCGGCACTATTTAATAATTACTTAGTAAGCCACCCGAATGTGTAAAGTTCAAATATTGTGTATTTTTAAACGCCTCAATTGGTTTCAAAAACTCATCAAATACTATCGTTTTTTTATATTATAATTTTTGTTGTGGAAACGAGCTTCTGAGTCACAATTGAAGTGATAATAGCAAATTTAAAAATCTCTCTTTTGAAAGCTTAAGCTTAGTCAAAGATCATCGCGGAAATCATGCACTGAATACATGATAGCAAAAAAGTGGCGAAAAACCCCATTTTTCAAAATTCTTCTAAGTTTAATAAAAGTTTCACATGCTAAATTAGGTTAATAACGAAATTTGTACTACATTAATACAATTTTTAAGTGCTAATATATAAGTGAAATGTTCAGCTAAGTGAAAACTCTGCTTTATTTCATAGTCAGAAGCATGAATTGGGATATTCTATTTCGAATTTAAGCAGAAAAATTCAATGACAACTTTTTTGCTTCAATGCTAAAGTGAAAGCTTTCTACTATTTGCTCTGAAACAAAAGTAAAGAGTAATTAAAAAATACCGATTTTAATAAAACTTCCTTGGAATCGCTTGAGAATATTAAAATATGCAAAGAAAAAACTTGAATAAATATTAATACGAGTATTTTTGGTTTTTCTCTCCTTCCCACTCGCTTTTTAGATGGTTATGCCTTCTCCCAAGAGGAGGGTGGTGCAGTGCCACAATCGGTCGTTATACGCGCGTACGACACGAACTTACCGAAACCGGAAGGCAACTAAGCTAACACAGCGCTGTTGAGTTGAATACAGACGCGAAAGCAAACGAAGAGGATTGCAATTATTTCCGATGACGCTAGAATAAAAGAGATATGGAGATTGCAAGAGGATTGTACGTGAAGAAAAACAATAACCAAAAAGTCGAAAAGTATACTTGAAGCGGTGAAAAGGAGCACAGGGAAATAACCACAAATGGCCAAAATATTCATAGCAAATCAACAACTGCGTGAAATTTAATAAAATGGTGAAAACTACATCGCTGAGATGAGAGCATCGATTGAAACATAAATTAAAAACAGATTTGTTAAAACTAATATTAAATAAGAAAAAAGTAACATTAAAAACAATAAACTTAACGACAAAAGCAACAAAATTAACTAAAAAGAAATTAATTGAAAATGCAAATGAAAACATAAACAAAAAAGAAAAAAACATTTTTAGCGTTCTAAGTTTAAATGTAAAAAAAAAAAAACATGAAATTCTATTTATATTAGACTAAGCCAAAGATAAAAAAAAGTGTATTAACTATTAACTGATGAAGTCAGCAGATGACATTTAAAGTGGCATTATTATTATTAATAATATTATTATTGCATGTATGATAAATTTATTTCGATAGTCGACTTTCATTATTAATCTTTATATTTAACTAGCTAATTGTGTTTCCTATTTTGTGTATACTTAATAAAACTATTGGTAAAGTAAAAAAGGACATAATAAAAAAATATATGAAGACATGTTTCATAAGTATTTTTTTGTTTTTAAAGATGACAAAAATATGTGCGATGTGTGCAAAATGTATGCGATGAGACTCTTTGCAATTGGAAAATCAAGATTTTCAAAATAAATAGAAAGAAAGAAATCTTTAGTGTTTGAACATAATAAAGAGCAAGGCAAAAATGTTTGAAAAGAAAAGGCCTCTTCATAAAAAAAAATTAGAAATGTATGTTTATTTGAAACTTTTTATTAAAAGAAATATACCTTTTTTGGAGCATGTTAAATCATTCTCATTTTTTTATGCAAAATGCTATATCTGTGGCTTCCCAGCATAACCGAAAAGTCACTGTTTTTTTTTTTTTGCAAAATCGGTTTAATGCAAAATTTGACATCTGTGGGTGTTAAACATTTGAAAGAATTTAAATAAGTACTTTAAGATTCAATATTTAAGATTCAATATTGTGGCTGAATTCTCGACATTTCTAAACCGAATAACTGCATTTTTAAAACAGCTTCAAAACTTTTCTCAAAAACAGCTTTTTCGGTTATGCCGGTAAGCCACAGATATGTGAAGGCAAATATTATTATTCAATGAAAAAAATATTTATTTTTTTTTCTGTTGGCCTAGTAAATGTTAATAATTTACAATTTAATTCAGCTCAAGGCCAGTTTTTATGGAAGATTTTTGTGAAAAAAAAACTCCGAGCTTCCGGGTTCAAAGCCTTGGAGAAGTGGTTATGAAAAATAAATTTAATTAATTTAATAAAAAGATGTCTGATGAGGAAATGTGGAGATTTCCGAAATAGTACTATAACTTCTACTATTAAATACTGTTGTTGTTGTTTTTTTTTCACAAAAATCTTTCATAAAAACTGGCCTAGGTTATGAACGAATTTGTTTACTATTCATTTTATTCTCAATCAGTTCTTCTTACAGCCAAACATTTGAAATAAAAAATAGTTTTACTCATTTTTATTAGGATTGAAATGGATTTTGTATACAGAAATGTTATAACGAAAGGTAATTCGTTTGAAAAATCGCGTCAAATTGTTTCTTAAACTAATATGTACGAATATGTAGCTAAAAATCAGAAAGAAAATTACCCGCCGAGAGGGCAGAGAGAATACAGAAAGACGCTTTTATACTGCACGAACATATTCTTAAAAGAAATTTCATCGAAAGTTGCACTAAACAACACAAAAAGAAAACGAAAAAATTGTATTCATCAAACATTTTTTTAACCTTACTTATTTAACTTAAGCTTATTAAAGGTGTAAAAGCGAGAAATAATACAGAAAGAAATATAATACGTAGTCTACTGTGTACAACTTGGCAAATCTTTAGACAAAGATGTATGTATGTATGCAGGTTAGGCTAGAAATTTAACACAAATTTCACTTTATTTAATGTATTTATTTTGTAAATATTTAGTAGAAATATTTCAGCGCCGAATTAGCCCCGACAAATTAGCGCTTAATTCAGGGGTTTACGCATTCAACATTATTTTATGTTTTTTGTTTTATTATTTACAATTTTAATTTTCACCATGTGGTGAGTAGCTTGCGAAAAAGTCTCCTCACGCCAACACACATTATACATATGGCCGCTGGACTTGACGGCATTTACGGCGGTGGTCAATGTTTTGGGGTGATTTTTTGTGTCTTCTCTGCAATTGTTAGGTCTTGCGCAGATCCTTCGACATGGTAACCACGAACACAAATGGAGGAATGCAAAATTATTTGTCTACGTATGACTAACTGGCGTAGCTTCGAAAAGTAGAGAGTCAAATGGCAAAGTTTGATTTGGTCTTGCTTCAAACAACGATTATAATCAGTTGCCGAGCCGCGGAAGTTGAAGATCTGAGAAGGTGGATTCATAAATTCTTCTTTCATTAACACTCAACCCCATGGAAGTTGAAATCCCGATACTCAAATAGAGCCAGTAATATTTTCTTTGAATTTTAAAAAACAGTTTAAAAAAAAATTTACTAGAAAAATTGAAATACAGTAAAAAATTAACACATTAGTACCTTAAAATTTTTGAGTGCAGCTGGCATTTAAAAAATAATAAATGCAAATATTTTCATTACACTAAGCAAACGCGTATTCATTAAACTTAGCTACGAAACGTACAATTATACATATATATTTGGAAAATTTACACTCTTTTAGCTAAATTGGCACTTAAAGAAAAAAAAAAAATATTACTCTACATACATAAATGAATAAAAAATTATAGAAGAAAACAAAATTTTATAATAATTACGAATATAAATAAAAAGAAAAAGAGTTAAGCAAAAACAACAAAGTAGCTTTGGCGTAAATTTATATTTCTGAATGTACAGCAAAAGTAAAGTAAAAATGAAAGCTTAGAAAAAAAAAACTAAAAATGCTTTTTGAAAAAATAATTTATGAAAATTTGCACGAGTTACTTACAAACATATGTACATACATTCTTACATACTTACATATTATATTCAAATAAATTTATTGCTTTAATTTTTGTTTGATGCAACTCTACGGTTTTTTTTAGTTTACATTTCGCGCTTGAATTTTGGCTTAAGCAAGAAGTTTAATGTATGCGGAAAAGGAAAGTGAATCAAAATTTAAGAGTAAACGGAATTGATATTCACAAAATTTATAATATAATTAAAAATATAGTTTTTTTGTGAAAACCCTTTCAAATAAAATTCCAAATTTGTTTAAATTATATAAATAAATTGCTTATACAGAAAATAATAAAGCCTTATCCGTAATACATAAAAAAAAATTAATTTGAATAGTTTAAAAAAATGTAATAAAAATCATTTCTGTCATCCAAAGGTTTTTTTTATTATTTTAAAGCATTTTTTATTTCTTTTAAATTTTGTATTATATTTTTTTTTCAGTTAAATGAAAATAAAATCGTCCTTTAACTTGACTATCAATTAAAAAAAGAGTGTTACTATATTACAAGAATGTTAATAAAATATTTAATATTCAAGAAAAAATTCGGTATTTTTCCGCAAAGCATTAAATAACTCAAAAAAGTGCTATGTAATCGTTTTGTGGAGTATTTATTGTAAAATAAATGACAGACATTATTTATAACAAAAGTTCAACCGAATTTCTATTTAAAAAAAAAAATAAATTAATAAAGTATAACTTTGTATGTATCGTAAAAATTGGTTTTTATTTATGTGCGTATATTGGATTTTGAGAGCAGAAACAGTGAAAAGAAAATAGATTTCTGACTAGTCACATATTAAATAAATAAGTACTTAAAAAAATTTAAAATAACAATGAACCCCCTTAGTGCTTAGGACACGTCTCCACAAGAAAAAGTTGATGTCCTAAAATAAATGTCAGAAAATATATTTTCAATGGAGACCGTTTATTTCCCCATGTCAGCAATTTCTGTCAGACTTTATTTCTTGGCATATATTGCCTGGAATATGCTCTCACTTTGTTACTTTGACAGCTAATTTTTCATTTGGCAGTTAAATTCGAAGGGTCAACATCGAAGATACTTTTATTTAGCAGCAAAAAATGAGTTTTTTCCTATTGCATTTATTAATATTTACGTAGTTGGGAGGGAAATAACATATTTCTTGTATAATTTTTAGAATATTTGCGCTTTAATAAACCGAACTTACTTGCTTGACGCCATCTTACAAATGTTTATGTCAAGACATTAAACTGCCCACATATAAAATTTGGGAATATGTTTCTTCAATTTTCCAGTCAAAATGACAGATGCTAGAACATCAGCTATTTTCTGTGGAAATGTCGGATTATGATTCGGAACTCAACTTTTCAACTTTTAAAAAGTTTTCCGAAATCAATATTTTTTTTCGGAATAACTACTTATGTGGTTAATTATAATAACTTTAAAAATTTGCAAACTCTTCTTTAATTTTTTAATATTCAAATTGACTAAATGACTTTTGTTTGAATGTAACGAGGACTTAGTTTATTTTTACGAAAAAAACTTAAATTTTTCGTGTAATAATCGAAGTTCATTCTGAGAGACCTTGACTAATCGGTCTTTGATTGAATCAAACATTTCACAATGTCAACGGGATACGCAGATATGAAAAAAAAACAATTTTTTTCTAATAATCCAAAATTTTGATATCTGATTTAATTTATTTTTGTTTATTATATATGTATGTATATAATATAATTTTGTCGCTTACACTTTATATATAGCTCAGTGTCTGGCCTAGCTGCTCCTACCATTTGTGGTGTGCGTCTTTATATTATATCACAAATGGAGGGACCTACAGTTTTGTGTCGATTCCGAACGGCAAATGTATTTTATGTGAAGCTTTTTCATGGCAGAAATACCCTCGGAGGTTTGCCATTGCCTGCATTGCATTGTTTATTAAAGAACTTTAATTCTTTAAGCGAATAAAGATCGAAGTTCAATGCATTTAAAGCGACTTACAATTTGGTAAAAAATGATTCAAATTTGATATAAAACTGGATCCAGAGTACTAAAACACAATGCATTTTTTGAAGAAAAAAATCTAATATCAATAGTTTTTTTTATTTATCGATTTTGATGAAAAAAGTTCTAGCTACTATGAAAATACACGAAAAAATGGAAACACTTCAGATGCTTGCATAAAAATTTATTTTAACTTATTTTTCTTTAAAGAGTAAGAAGTAATAATATTTATATTTCAAAACTCAAGATTGATTGCAAAGTGCCGGAGTTAAAATATGATGAGTGCTACTTAAAAAAAAAAACCCTTTTTTTAACAAAAAAAAAAAATTTTGTTTTGTATTTTGTTTAATTGTTTAATAATAATTTAAATTAATTCCCTTTAACAGTCCTTTTACGTATGTACCAAGTCAATTAAAAGGTTCAATCAAAAACGATTTTTTTACACAGTGTATTCATTCCACATTGCTGAATATTTTTTTTTTAATTTTCTGCCGTTAGTTTCCCAATAGCTGGTTTGTGTCCATATATTCTAAATACTATGGTCCGCTGCCCTCTAGCGGCAAATCGTACTTTTTGTCATTTTGTTTTAGCTGTGTTATTCACCTTCATATAAAAACGTCTACATTTAAACAAACGCTTGGTTAGCGGAAAATGCTAAAACGTAACAACAGTATAACATGCTTAATTGCAACAAAACTTTAGGTTTATATATATGATTAAAAATTTAATTATTTTAATTTTAAACAATATTATTAAGCAATGCGGGACGCTTGGTAAAATTTATCGCAATTTGTTTGATCACCACAAAGCAAAATAAAAGCCGAATCTTTATGGGAAGCTACAATAAAATTGCTGTCAATTCCACCTTGAAGGACAATGAAACATTTTTTTGTATATTTAAATTTTGTTTTATGATCCTCATCTGGATGCTTCAGTATAATTCTTTTTTTTTTAAGTATTTTGTTTTCATTGTGTTGGTTTTATCTAACACTGAAAAGTAATCAAGCGTTGAAATAAATATGAAATAAGAATAATTATAATCGCATCAAATGTGACAATTCGCTGGTAATTGGTAAAATTGTTTCAATTAAAAAATCCAAAAAATTTAAATTTTTTGCAAACATTAAATGTCTAGAAATTGTCGGATATTTTGGAAAATATTTTTTCTGACGCTCTTACATATTTTTTCCCTATAACACACGCTCAAATTACATACATATGTATATGAAAACAAAATATAAAAAATTACTTAACCCGAAATTTACGAAAACCTACTCCTGGAATTTTCGAATGCAAAAAATGCTCGGGTACATCTGTATTTCTAATCGGGAATCCCGAAACTTGTTAGTATAACTAGAGTGAATTTTCAGTATGGATAAATGTATGCAGATAAATAAAACATGACTTTATGTTTTAAACGCTAATCGGATTTTTGGCAATGTCTGCATTAGTGTAAGCCGTAGCAATATTTTTAGGCGAATCAATTAAGGACTTCAATGCGATTGCGCTCGCTTCGAATAAATGCGTCAAAGCGAGATGCCGGCTGCGTGAGTGAGATGTCAATCACAACTGCAGTGTTGCTAGTTTGTTAAAGTAACACATTATGGACGAGCTTCTAGCAATACTTGCAACACGCAGAGTGTTCAAGAGTGCATTTTGCGCATATTAATGCCCGAATTGGCATACTCTCAATTCTCAAAATTAGCCAGAGATTATGCTTTTCCTCGCTTTCACGTTTTTTTCTTCTGTTTTTATTTAAATTTTTTGTGAGCTGCTCATCATCAGTTCACAATTTAGAGACTTCATTTTGAAACAAGTGGCTTTATTTTGAAACTAATGAATGTCATATTCTGACTTTTGTCCCTATTAGAGACTGAGACTGCTTACTGAATTCGGGCATAAGTAGCATAGAAATTTGTACTGCAAGTTGTGCGTAATGGCAAGAAGAATAGTTAGCGAAATTCTAATTTATCTGATATTATACACAATTAACATATTTAATAGGTATATTTATAACTTTGGTTTGTATGGTTTGTATGGGCACTCCGACTTAATCAGAATGGAATCAGAATTTATTTTCATTTAGGTATATTTTTCGTTAGATTCGTTATAACCCTCCCTCTACTTCATGAATTATTAAATTTAATAACATTTCCATCTCACAGTACAAAAAAGTTAAAGTCGCATCACGTTCAATGCATTAATAATTTACAATGTTACAGCAGAGTATCAGCTGAGTACACTATGTAACATTAAAAAAAATCACCGATATCGCGAGTGGTAGATTCGTATTAATTATACTTAGTAAAAAACAGAAAACAAATTCATATTTAGATATCACGTACCAAAACATAAATAACGGTAATCTTACTTTATTTACTTTTCGTTACATTTATGCCCGAATTTAGTAACTTTGTATCATCTGAAGTCTCAAAATTTGCTTATTTTATTATTATTTTGTTGGTAATAGTGCCCTCATGTTTACTGAGAAAATACGAAACTTAGGCTTTGTTATTCATTCGAAGTTGAGCTGTTTCGACCACATAAATAAATTTGTGTATAATGTTTTACGTAGGTTACGAATGTCAGCGTCATTTACACCCTTGGAAACGAGAAAAAAGTTAGCTATTCAACTTATCGTACCACACATAACCTACTCTGAGCTTGTTTATAGCAAACTTGACTCTATTTCATCCCATAAAACAGATGTAGCGTTTAATAATGTTACGTCTACGGCCTAAAAAAAAAATATATGAGCACATCTCTTCATGGAGAAACAAAATTCTAGGATGTAGCATTTTTAATTATCTAGCAGCTAAAAATTGCATATTTATATTCAAGCTTATAGAATTTAAAACTCCATGGTACCAAAACGAGAAGTTAAAGTCAGTAAGGTCAAGAGCAGGCTTCATAACGTGGTTATCCCTAAATGTTCCTACCTATTCACATCAAGACTGTTTTTCGTCAATGCTGTAAGGCTTTGGAATTCCATTCCTGAATCTATCAAGGCTGCTGTGAATAGGGGTAACTACAAAGTCGTAATTCATAATTTTTTTAAAACTTTAAAATGAATGCGATTGCAATACGACTGTTCTTTGGTCTCTGTCTTTTTTTCTCCTAAGAAATCAAATTCCTGTCTTCCTATTTGTATACTTTATAATAAAAATAAAAATATTTTATTTTTATTTTTATTTATTTTGTATTAGCCGGCTCAAGGTCAATTGAAAACTCAAATTTTGGTTTTTATAATCCAATTTATTTCGATTGCCCTTCGGCAATCGTCTTCAGGGTAAATTTTTTACACGTCCTCGCTGTTTAACGTGAAGTTTCGTACGATACGCTCTTCGGCAATCGAAATATATTGGATTATAAAAACCAAAATTTGAGTTTTCAATTGACCTTGAGCCGGCTAACACAATAAATTTAATTAAAATGGAAAGGTCGCCAAAAATATCATCAAAAATAAAAATAACTTTTTTCTTAAATTAATTTAATTTAATGTTAATTTAAAGTATTTAAATAAATGTATATTAGTTTTTCCATTTGCTTATTTGTTAACATTAAGTTAACCTTAAGTTTACTTAGTATTATGCAAGAACTCGATTTTGTGTAACTACCATCCAGTTGGTGTACTATAAAAGACTGAAAGTCTTACAGATACAACCACTTTCATTAAATAAATAAATAAATAAATGTATAAATTGCTTATCCTCGCTTTGGCGTTTTGTTCTTTTGTTTTTATTTCAATAATTTGTGACCTGCTCATCACCAGTTCACAATTTAGAGGCTTTATTTTGAGAGTAGAGGGCTTATTTTGAAACTAATGAATGCCAACTGGTCTAAAAATGTGACTTTTGTCTCTATTAGAGACTGAGACTGCTTACTGAATTTGGGGGTTAGTTGACTGTAGCTATAAAATTATATCATTGGTGCGTACAAAAAGCATCAAAACATTTAGATTATTCATAAATCTACAAAATGCTGCGTGTTTGAGTTAATTCTCCTAGCTTATTTTGTTACGTTTTGTGGTCAATTTATACTTAAAAGTGAAAAAAAAACCAATTTCGCCTTTGTTTAAAAAATTTTATGAAGCTTATTTTAAAATTGTCATTAGAAATCAAGACAAATCAAGGGTGCCGAAAGTGTCTTGTTTAAAATGTTATAAATATTTGACGAGTTGGTACAAGGGTTATATTAAACAGATGCCTTTTGGTGTACCAATGAGGTTACTTCTGTTTAACAACTGTGAAAGGTTTTTTCAAACACTCGGTGAAGTATGCTACTGTGTCATCAGTACGCCGCTACCAAATTCTCCAAACATTCCAGTACCGGAAAGATTTGGTATTTCGTCAAGTTTATCGAGGCTTATTGAAGAAGAAGTTGAAGCAGACCCTTCTAATAGCGAAGAGGTAATTTATAGATGAAAAAATACAGAACCAAATTCGATTAGGCAATCAGAACTAAATGACCTTGTTAGATATTTGAATTTGACCAAAGGAAAATCTGAAATATTAAGCTCGAGATTAAAAAAATGGAATCTATTGCAAACTGGAATTAAAATTACAGCTTATCGAAAACGCCACATTACCTTAGCTAACTTTTATTCAAAAGAAGATGGATTAGTGTTCTGCTATAATATTGATGGATCAGTGTCAGCATTAGGTCACAAGCATATATCAAAAGATGGGTTCAGTAAGTAATGAACACGATGAAAGATTTCATCAAGAAATTGCAAAGTAGGAGAAGCGTTATCAGGGTAGATGGGAGCCATGCGTGCAGACTATTGTTCGAACCCCCCCGAGAGGGATACTGCCACTACTGACTACAAGAGGAAAGAAAATCGTTAAAAAAAAAAGGTTTTTTTTTAATGTAGAATTACAATTTATGTCACCGCTTTAATTTTAAGTAAAATCAATAAATGAAAAATTTTATTTCAATATTACAAATAGTTTTAAGGTGGCGAAACAAGGCGAATTCATTCAAGGTGGTATACTCCACATATAAGTAAAAAATTGTGTGTAGTTTGCGGTGAAAATGTCAGAGAAACTCAGAAAAACAAAAAAAAAGTATGGTTGGAATCAAGGCGAATTGATGTAAGGTGGTAGCGATTCTAAAAGTGCAACTCTTTGGTGGGTTATTGTCAAACACTATCTCCTTTGTATTTAACTTGCGCGAAATAATTTTTAAACTATTAGGGTCACCGCAAAAAGTTATAGTGAACCATATGTTTAAATTTCCTGAAGTTAAAGGGAACAATTGATTATTTGCAACTAAACAATTGATCTTGACAACCAACCACCAAACAGCTGATTGATTAACACCACCTTCAATGAATTCGCCTTGGTGGGAATTCCAAATTTTACACAAAAAGAAAAAGTTCTGTTTCTTTACGAGTATAGTTAAAATATTCAAATGAATTTATTTATAATATTATGTGCTGCTTGTCTTACACATAGAATTTTCCATCACTAACGTAAATAGACATTTAAAATGTAAACAAAATAACACTTTCACCGCATAAAGGCCCCGTCACATAGTCACTTTGCGTTAACGCGTTTGACTGCGTCGCTGCATCAGGCAAAAAGAAAGTGTCACATGAACACCTTGACGTTTATAATAAACTCAGCAATATCCGCTTTGTCGAACAAATACGGATGCACTTACACTGTCTTTATAAGTATCAATTCCTTTTTTAACCGATTTAAATTCGATATATATATTTAAAAAAAATATCCGCAGGAACGCAAGAAAAACTGCGCGTCTTCATGTCAATTGTAATCAATTGTCATATTTGACAGCTGACAGTATCGCGGACTTACTTGCTGCAAAAGTTGAGAGTTGAGCGATTTTCTTCGGCGGCGTCTTCTATTACTTGTGGTCTTCACCTGCTTTCAATGCTCGCTCACTTCTGAAAGTTAGCGACATGTCGCACGTGAAGACCGCAAAAAGTTGAAAGTATGCTTCGTCTCGCAAACCGATCGGTAAGCGAGCGCTCGGTTGCTTTCAACTGTCATTTTTGTAGTTTGACAGCCATTTTCGCATTTCGTAGCATCTTTCATTGTGGCAATATCGTTTATCATAGGCTCTTCGAGCACAAAAAATCCTTTTAATAAGATATATTGATAAAATCGAGTGTCGCATTACTGATATTTTTAAATTAATTAATTTATACCGACAATATGAGTGGGTTTGGAGTTTGAATAGCACGCAGGACACGAACCTGCTTGCTCTACGACATGTTGCAAATGAAAAAGTATGCTTTTAAAATGCCCAGTGAACAAATCTCTCTCTCGCTTGCGACGACAAGAAGCAGAAAGCAATCGACAATTGGAAGCAGGTGAAGACCGCCCGTTAAAAATCACCGAGTTAACTTTATGATGTCAGTTAAAAGCATCGCTATGACGGAGAAACGAATTTCTATGTGACAGAGTCTTAAGGCGTAGATAGAACAAGCAATCAGCTGATGGGAATATACCACCTTCTATGTATTCGCCTTGGTGGCGAATCTTAAGGCCATGCCACATAAAACTTCTGCTTCGCTTTACGTAAGAGTTTAGCTATGACAGCAAAGATGAATGCATGCAATTATACGAAATTTCCCACATAGGCAACACCGTCGCCAAAGCGAAGCGAAATCTTTGGCAACTCTCATCTTTTCGCTGACTTTGACAGTTCGCTCTTACCAATTTTTTTTATTTCTGACATTTGTCTGTAAACGGTCGACGTATAATTAAAAACTTTCTCACAAGAACAAGGTAAATAAAAAAATTTAACTGAAAAAAATGCTTAAATATATATTTTTTTTAATTTAGGTGTTTCTGGTAATTGTATTTTATTGTATATAAATATATGTATGTATATACTTACATATGTATGTGATGATTTACTAAAGGCTTTTTCTTTTATAATAGTCCATAATTATGCCGAATGTATGTTAATATGTTTATAAAGTTCCGTGCGATTTTCACAACTCACAATAAACAAACGAAAAGTATGTATTGTCAAAGTTTTATTGTGGCATACCTTTTGCGTTTTTCGCTTTTCTGACAAAGTTACATATGTCACGTAAAGCGAAGCAAGTCCTATGTGGCATGGCCTTAAATTACATACTGTGCAGCCAAGGCGAATTCATAAAAGGTGGTATAATTCCAACAGCTGATTGCTTGTTCTTCTTTTCCAATTCACCTGAATTGTTTGTTTGTATGTGTATAGTTTCATAAATAAAAACCAGAAACTTATACCCCTACCACGGTTTACAACACATGCATGTTGTGTAGTATTGAAAACCACACAACATCAATTTTATTTGGTACTATAGTCTACAGCAGTTTCATGTTGTCTAGTAATGAGTATTGTCAACATTCAAATTTGAAAGACTGTGACAGTTGTTTTTCAACAAAAAAATGAAAACCAAAACCAAGAAAATTTTGATTCTTGTGAAATTTATCTTCTTTTGACATGGAAATTTAAGGCGATTTCAGAATTTTGACATTTTGCTTGCAAAATTACACAAACAACATACACTACGGATTCGCTTTTTATATGAATTCGCCCTCGCTACCACCTTATAGATACACCTTGCTGTGCAGCCAGTGAAGAAAAAAATGTGTACTTTGTTGCATAGTGGTATCAGTGGTAACACAGTTGCAAACAGGCAACTAATCTGCAATTCAGCGGCAATTATTACGTAGCTCGAACGCACCCGCCCTCGGTCAGGATGTCGTGAAAGGACACTGTCAGTTTCTTAAGTATACTACTTTTATACTTAATGGCAAACTGTGTTCTTTGTGGTAATAATAACTTACTCATTTTATTATGAATTCATTGCGTGCATTGAAAAAGTATATCGGAGTTAAGACGCCTTGGATTCTGTTATCTGCTCTTTCTTTGCAAATTTTCTGTGCTTATCTGTAAAACGAATGACCATTAAATTGAATACGAATTGATTAAGTTTAAATATTTAATAAAGCTGCTCTGCAATTTAACAACTTCCAAGAAATATATGTATGTATAAGATCGAGATTACTGGAATGCTAAAAAGCTCAATCAGACAAAATTAAATGATGAACTCACCCAGAGGATTAGAACAAATCCTGCCTGCCCACATTCACTTAACAGATAATTTTGCGGCAAAAATATGAAAAGTATAAAATTGTGAAATTGTAAAATCAACTCACAGCATGTGTCCCGCTGTTGCTACCAAATCCAACAAGCCCAGCACAATAAAAGCTATAATAATAAAAAAAAAAAAAAAAGCAGCGACATAAACGGCAACAGAAGCATCAACAAGAATCAACTGCAGGAAAAATGCTAAATGGAAGATGGAATACAAATATCTTCTAAGTAAGTAAATATGTCCACATGTGTGTATGTAGTTATGTATGTTTGTATGTATGGAGCGAATGTGCGTTTCGGGAGCGCAAAGTGACACTGCTGCTGGGCAAGCTGAACGACCGAACGATCATTTAACGGCGGACGGTCTAATGTAGTGCAACATGATGTGGCTGCTCCGTTTAAGCTGATGCTGTTTTTAATACATACATACAAACACACACACATACATAGCCACATTCAATGGTGTTTTAAGAAGAAGAGGAGCAAAAAATAGTGACAGCGACAGCGTCAATGCGAACCAACAGTCTCCGCCTAATGTGATTCGTTCCGGTGTGTGGCATACATTTCTTGTTGATGTTGTTGCGCTTTAATGCAAATGCTTATGGCTGTGTGGGTGTTTAACCGAGTACCCAGCAGGAACGGAATTGGTAAATTTGCAACTTGTTGTTTCACTAATTCAAAGCAGCTTTGAGTCAACTTTGCATGAATTAGTCGTTTAGTAAAGATTGAATTTTAAGTTCATTACATGGGAGCTGAAGGCGTAGTTGTTGGGAGGGCATTGTTGGAATTCCATACCTTCACTCGGAAGCATATTTGAGAGAGCGTCCGCAGGAACACATTCCTCTAACCCCGTGCTTCACATTTCAAGGTAATTTACCGCTGAGTTGTGCGAGCTTCACATCACCTATACCGACTAAACTACTGGAGAAAGTGGTCGAGCAAATACCATCCCACCTTCATCGATGCAGCTCCTGCAACAACGAGTATTTTGTTGCATTCGCCACATTTTGAGCATCCGTACAATTGCACAGTTCCTCGTTAGGACGCTGGAGAGAACTATCACTGCAGATATATAAAGTGCTGCGTGAATAAAAATCTTAAGATCTTATAATCTTCTCGCTTTTTTTACAAGTATTACAAATTTTTCATACATTTTCCCAAATGATCACTGAACGTTAGTAGTATCGACCGCACTAATTGATGTCTCCTTGTCGTATCTGGACATATAATCACCTCTCACATTCCAATCAATATGGCCACGTGCGAGGACTCAGCCGAGACCGCCGTTAATATGGCTCAATGGCATTATAGCGACGAGAGATTTCCAAACATTCCCCCATTTAACTATTTTATATTCTATTGAAGCCCGTTTGAGTATCGACAAAGATAGTAGCAGTATTTATGTACTTCACAGCTAAGAAGGTGGTGTCTATGATCAGTGCATTGTTTAAATAACGACAAGTTTAGAGTTCATTTCCTTGTGATATTTATCGATGTTCAAAAGACCTTACGGGTAACGATTCCAGAAAAAGAATACGAGTAAAAAGCTTTTAGTTTCCTGAAGAAAAGAGCCGTGTTTATTAAGAATAAGAGCTGAGGTTTTTTTTTTTATCCTGAAGTCCTGAATTAGTTTAAAGGCCATTCCCACAGTTCTAAGGAAAAGGCGCTTCATTTGGCACATATCTTCCTAATTCATACAAGAACTTGAACACAGATGGAAGTAACTTCTAGTAATGTAGGCAAACCCTGTCAACGGATGCAGTCAGAGGCTCGAGGTTAACCCTAAACACGAAAGCCAAAGGATGATGTGTAAAGATGCAGTGATGATTGTATCCCCTTAATTCCGCTACTGGCACGAAACAGAAGCACAAACTTCGAAGGTACTCACAATCACTTCGATAGCATAGGTCAAATTTTTACTGGGACTCGATATATCACGATTTCAAATGAAACAAAGATTTTTGACCGAATTCAGTAACTTGGTATAATCTGCAGTCTCAAAATTTGAGACTATGAGCTAGTAGTTATTTCCTTTTCTCGCTTTCACGTTTTTTCATTTGGATTTTTTTTGACATGCTCATCAACTAGAGGCTTTATTTTGAGACTTATGAATGCCAACTGGTCTAAAATTGTGATTTTTGTCGCTATTAGAGACTGAGACTGTTTACTGAATTCGAGCATTAGATGCATAACAGAGTGGCATATTTGAGATCTCACTTGAGACATGCAGTTTAAGTATGCAACTTAGGGTATTCTCCTTTAAAACACTATGGAATAGTATAAAAGGTTAAAATCTGAATAAATTCCGAGTCTTACCTTCTGTTTGGCCTGCATACGAATTCTTACAGGAAAAATAAAGGGAACTAAGTAGCAGCAGCTTCTTTGAAAACCTGCACTGTATAGGCAAAGGATTAGATTGAAGAATTGGTTGGTGAGAGTACTTAAAAAGTTACGGTTTGAAATAAACTACATGACTGCTTCAAGATAACTTTTTGTAACATTAAATTAATTTCCTGCTGGGCGTATCTATACCGATTTGAGGCTATGCCTGTTGTCAAGTGTTGTTGATGGCGGCAACAGTGCAAACAAGATTTCAAAATTTCTTGAAACTTCATTCAAAACAACCTCATCGCCATTAGCACTATCCTGATGATGAAGATACTACATATGTACTCGAAAATCATGCAGATGAGTTTGCAGCATTAACGCTACTCGTAAGCTAAGGACGCATTGCTGGGGAGCTGGGCGTTTGTTTTTGACATGATTGCTTTCAGCAACACTTTACACTTGGCTACGCCAAACCAACTAACACCAAACGCCAGCACCAAAGATGGACCCCCCTCCCGCAAAAATACGCTTTTTCCAGACAATCACCCACACACACACACACACAAACACACACACAGAGACATATAAACATACATACATACTTAGAATAAGACTGAGAATGATAGAAGAAAGAAAAGGTGTTTAGAAATGTTTTTACAGCCGCTTCATATTTCGAATTTAAAATAAGATTTTTGACACCGCGCGCTGTCGGACGTGCCTTAGCTGAGCAATATATACTTGCAACTAACTGTACATGCATGTATGTATGTATCTATGAATGTATGTGTGTATGTGCCTCTTTATACCCCCGAGAGTGTTGCTCATATTACTAAGCAGCCATGGGTCCTTTTCTTGTTTTATTGCTATGAGTTTGTCTGCTGGAGATTTGAGATTTATTTATAGCAACAACGGCAAGTGTGAACTCAATAACTATAAATTTGGTTATACTCGTATTTACTTATGTATGTACGAGTATGTGTATGCAAGTGTATTGAAATTGTCTCGGGTGCAATAAACTAAATGCGAATTCATTCATATTCAGACATAGCTACTAAAATAATGTTTATACAATATACTTACTAGGGTGATTTAAAAAAAAAAATTTTTTTCATGCAAACAAGCTCAACAGTTTCAATTTCACGTAAAAAGATACCAGTTAAAATTTGAGTATATGAATAACATAAAACAATTTTTTTTTGCACCTTATGAATTTTGTTACTACCCTTTCGTGTTTTATTAAAAATTATTTTTATTTTCATAAAAAACATTTATAATGAATCTTCGAATTTTTCGATTTTCCTTTGGACGACTACCAAAAATTATTAACAAATATTGTCGAAGAAACTAAATTTAAGATAAACATGAACTTTTTGGGTGAGCTGTTCCAATAAAACCATCAAATTTGCAGTAATGCATCAAACTCCTTAAAATTTGCGATACATTGAACTTTGGCCTCAAATAACTCTTAACCTTAGACCTTTTTTGTAGAGCTTTCAATTCTCTATAAAAATAAGCAAACGGATATTTTTTTTGATACACGACAGGCTAGTAATAAAATTCATAAGGTGCAGAAAAAAATTGTTTTATGTTATTTATATGGGAAGTAGAAAAACGCGATGGGGGCAGTCTTAATATAAATATTTAGGTATCAAATTTTAACTGATATCTTTTTACGTCAAATTGAAACTTTTTATCATGTTTGAAAGAAAAAATGTTTTATTATTTTTTTTGTGAATCACCCTAATACATACACATGTATAGTGAACATACTATTATGTAGTATGTGCTTAGCTGGATGTCCAACGGAATTTAGCCTATTTAATTAACAGCTTTAATTATGACGCCAATTATGTTAAGAACGCTGGTTAATACCAGATTAGCAAATGTGTCTCGGGATTTCCTATGGTTTTTTGTTGTTGTAATTTTACTGGTTAAAACTGTAACGTAAGTGATCTGCGAGTATTTGAAGTGACTTAAATTAAGGCGATGTAAGTTAATACTACCGGCATTTGTGCAACTATTCAAGTACACGAATTTTAAGCACACATGTATGTACATACTAGGGTGTTCGATTATTCGACTTTTTCTTAAAACCGCTTTTCGAATTATTTGGAAAAAATTGCAATTTGAAAAAACCGGTCTTTCATTTTTAAATCAAGAAAAAACCGAGTAAACCAGCTCTTACATAGTCTCAAATTTTAAAACTTGAGATTATACCAAATTACTGAAATTCACATTGAGCAAATTGAGCGAGCTAAAAAGACTTATTGTCAATAAGGCGTTGCACAATTTTTCAAGGTTTTCCCGTCCTCTTATGACATTTGACTATTGCCCAAATACAGTAACTTGGCAAAAATCTCAAGTCTCCAAATGAGCTAGAAATTATTGCTTCTCCTCGCTTTAACGTTTTTTTCTTTTGTTTTTATTTTAATTTTTTGTTACCTGCTCATCACCAGGTCACTATTTAGAGGCTTTATTTTGAGAGTAGAGGGCTTATTTCGAAACTAATAAATGCTAACTGGTCTAAAATTGTGACTTTTGTCTCTACAAAAGACTGGAACTGCTTACTGAGTTCGAGTATAAATATACAAAATCTTCTAAAATATGGTACATTTAATTGATAAGCACTTTGTGATTGCAGTTTCAATAAAAACATAATGAATATAAAATTAGTCGATTTGCTTTGTATTTTTATTATTAATCAAAGGCTATATCTTCCCAACTACGAAAAAACGGATAAAACCGGTTTGAAAAAACCATGCCAATCACCCTAGTACATACCTTATTTGAGCTCGCAATTTTAGTATAGTTAATTTTTAACGAAAGTTTTTTTACGAAATTGTTTCGAAGTTTTTTTACCATTTAAAAAAATGTCAAAGGGCATCAGGAAAAAAAATTAGTAAAAGTCAACAGTAATTTTTACCACTTCCGTCTTGCAGCCACTGATACTAAAATAGAGTCAACTACAAAACAGTACAATCAAACATTTTATTTTTTAATTAAAAATAAAAATTTAATAGCGACATCGTTTTTCGGCACATCTATGGAGCCGTTGATTTTTCAAAGCTTTACTTAGAATTCAGTATTTAACTGCAATTTTTCAATATGATGTATTTTTTTCGATTTTTTGTATGTACATACTTATTTGGAAATCTATATATGTACATATGTATTTATTGAAGTATAATACACAAATTTATAAATTTAGAAACTCCAAAATGTTGCTACAATGTTCATTATTTGTTAGTGCTTGTAATCTACTAAATTATTATAGCGCTAATAATAGTTAATGTTCTTTTTTTCAAAGATAAAATCATAAATGTCACCACTGTTTCCATTCCTCCGAAGCGTAATTCATTTAATTTCTGTATAAGAGTCTAGGATTTGTAAACTTTTCGGCAAGCCAATCTGCTGCTGTCTTTTAATTACATTTCTCAATAACTGCAAAATTTTTCCCATCAGTCAGCAATCCGGAAACCATAAAATTGCGCTTGCAAGCTGTAATTTTCATTCTCCACTTTGACGGTTAAATGCTCGGCGCGCTTCGACTTTGTTGACTTTGAAGGTCAGGATGCCAATAAAGTACTCGTATGCGTGCCTCCAGAGCCCCCTTAATAGGTCGAATATTTGACAATATATCATTTAAGGTGCTTTCAAATTAACAGAAAAACTATCTACTACATTCATTAGTGCCGGGAATATAATCCCCTTGGATATCCTTGCAACGCAGGGAATCGATTCGAGGCGGTGTTATTTATTGATTTATTGATATTTTATACTCAATTTTAAACTAATTTTTTTTGTATTTAAAATAATTTTCGAAATCAAACAGATTTCTAATTTTGAATAGTTTCGCTTTTGAAAGGGTTTCCGTGATTGAGTAATTAAATTTAAGTGTTTATTTTTTCTTTAAGCAAAGTGTGTAAACAGATTGTTAAAGTTGTGTGCCGCTATTTAAGTGTACTGCCGTGTACAAGACGTCTGCTCTCGCACTGTTAAGTGTGCATAGTATGTAAGTATGTATGTATGTATTTGTATTTTTTGCGTATAGAAATAAAAGTGCTTTTAAGTAATTAATTGAAAAGCGCAAAGTTTTTCGCAAAGTCAAAAATAACCAGCCAAACCCAGTTAGTGTCAATTAATTATTGACACGCTACAATTTATACTCACTTCTGCTATTTGACGAGAAAGTCACAAGCATTGAATTGTGTTATGAAACTTTGTCTTCATAGTGAATCAAAGAGTTGGCAATAAAAATTAATTCGGCTCGACGGCGTATTTATATACAATTGTATCTATGTACAGATATGTATGTACTCGTATGTGTAAATATGTATGTACATATGTACATTGTATTAAAAAATTGTGGGTACGAATAGAAGGCGGGAACTCGTAGGTGTCTACTGTGCGAACGTACACCATCGTTGAAATGGAGACGAAAACTTATACTCGTATCAGATTTTTTCGAAGGTTTGAGTGCGCTAATATCGAAGCTACTGCCACGTCATCAGATATGGTGAGCATAAATTCCTTATTATTTGTTTAATGCACATTTTGTTCGATTTATTCGTAATCGATTTACATTGGATGAATTTGCGCAGTCTCAAGTCTGTACTCTAGTCCGATATTTTATAAAGAGGATAGTTAAGGAAATGCATTGGAATCAAGTCTTTCGGTGTCTTTTATTTTTTTATTTAATAATTATATATATAATTATCAATAATAATATTGCAATTAAGAGGCATTAGCAACAAAGGCTATCAACCTGACCGTAATGTATAATTTATATATTATTTTTTTTAATATTGTTCTACCTACTTATACTATAAGATTGTCTATATTTTATAAAAATTCTAATTTGGTATACATATATACTTATAAATATCTCGTACGTCTTTTGTATTTAGAAGTTGAATAAAAGGTGAAAATACGAGTACACTATGTTTACAAATTATAACACCTTACAGATATTGAAACATTTGGACAAAATTATTTTTCAATTAAAACTTCTTAAATTCTTTAACAAACACCATTTAAAATAAAATTATTTTTATAAAAAATGTTAATATTTTATAATTTTTATTGAGCTCAAGGCCAGTTTATGGAAGATTTGTTAGTGAAAAAACAACAACAGGTTTTAATGGTTGAAGTTATAGTACTATTTCGGAAATCACCACATTTCCTCATCAGACTTCTTTTTGATTATTAAATTAAATTAATTTTTAATTTAATTTTTCATAACCACTTCTCTCAGGCTTTGAAATGTACAAAACATTTATCAAAATTTCATCAAATTTTCGAAATTAAAAAAAAATTTTTTTTTGGATTTATTATTTTTTTAAAACTTTTTTGTGTGCGCAGATATGTAGATCATTAAATTTTAGTCTGAGAAAGTGCAAGTTTCTAGCGACTACGAATTACCACTGATTTTTGACAATATTTTTTACTGAAAAAATCGCGGTTTTGCATTGTATGAAGGAAACCGCCAATAAAAGATGTTAAAAATCAGTGATAACATGAAGACACTTGAAACTTACACTTTCTCACACTAAAATTTAATAAGCAATAAAACTGCATACTCAAAAAAATTTTAACACCTTTTTTTAAGTTCGAAATTTTGTAAATCATTGTACATTTTGTGGATAGTTTCGAAAAATGGGTGCTTATAGTTTTTTTAGAGAATGAAACATATTTTACTTGAAAAATAATTGTAATTAATTAAAAGAAAAATAAAATGCCCAAATCAATCAAATGTGTTTGTGCTATAATTTGTGAACAGATTATATACTATGTGTATGGACTTCAAATGTATAAATCTGGTGAGCTTTGAAGTAACACACGTCCTTTAAAAGCACACGACGAACGTTGCACAAAAAAATTTGCTTATGCTTTTATCCAAAAGTTGAGACTCTAAATTTCGAGCTTCTGTGTAAGATTTCTGCAGCACCTTAAGAGACAAGCGAGTGATAAGCCGCTTTCAGAATTTTTTGTGTAATTGACCACCGCTTTGAAAATCGCGCTGGATATACATACATATGTACATACAATATTTGTGACAATATTCCTCCGAAGACATGCAGCCCAATCACTGCTTCCGAATGAACTCCCATCGCGACGCGTCGTGACAAAATCTCCCATCACGAATTCGGGAAAAATAATATCAGCAATTCCGACGTTTTTGTAGTTTGCGTTGCCAACTGTTACGCTAAGTTCGAATGAGTGTTACCAACTCTTTACACGAAATTCAGCGGTTTTTTGTTAACTTTTTTGACAGCAGTTGAAAGAAAATGCAGGAAAAGTTTACTATTGTTATTTAAATACAATAAAATAATTAAATGAGTTCCATTGTGGAAGCTGTTTTATTAAAATGAAAACAAACGCGAAGCCCGAAATAGACGTTTCTAACCCGCAAATCCGTTTTATCGCTTCCTCTAAATTATTGAATGTGTTTATGTGGTTGCTTTCTTTTCTCGTTGGTCTGGGTTCAATTTTGTTTAGACATGGCTTCCGTTGTACATAGCTTTTATGGTCCAACCAAACCTCTAAAATAAAGAGAATAACAGAAACAAAATATCGTTCTACTTTTTATAATAATTCAACAAATTAGCAAACATTTTTGCCTATTTACTTTTTTTCTAGGTGGTCGCTGTTGATGTTTTATGTTATATTAAATTTGAATGTACCTTGGTACTTTATAACTGTGTTATATACGAAACATTAAATTCAAATAATATATGTATCGATTCACTAAGAGGCCTACGAAAGTCGTATCCTTAACTGCAGACCCAAGGCTTTTCAGCTGCACGGTGTTTTTGGATAACCTTGCGCAATGTCTGCCCGCTCCTCCATCATATTCACTAGTCTCATACTAACTCCGGTTAGTGGATGGTCTTGAGCTGTTGAAAAATAAATTTAAATGTATGCCCTACAGCCATTAATAAACACTTCTTACATTTTTAATTACTTCAGTAAAAAATGTCCACTTAGTTCCTAGTTCACTTGTATTGCTTTTTGATCATTTTAATTTTTATTTTCACTTCTCCCGATAAGGGAAAGCGTTCGTAGATCATTCTCACGAATAAATGTCAAAATTGCGTTTCACTCGGAATCCGTAATGGCAATATCCCGAATTTCGAAATTTCGTAAGAATTTCGTGATCACGTCGGAATTGATGATAGCTCCGACGGAATTTATGATAAGCCTGATGGACACTCTGAATAAAGAAACAAAGAAGAATTGAGTGTATCGAGTTTTGTTAGACAGTTACGAGCACGAACACAGGAATGAGGCTTTGCAATATCTTCTAACAAGCTACAAACATGTTATGAGTTATGTGGCCTGCAATGTCAACTTTTTCTAATGACTTCATCTTGAGTATTGTACGAGTAAGTCTCCAAATTTGTTCCTAGCTAATTTAAATTGCAATAAAACGATTAAAAATGTGCGTCGTACGACAACCTTTAAACACTACATACTATAATTAAATTTTATTATTTTTCAGTTCTAGTAAATGCATTAGCACCTTAATTGATTGACAAAGGAAAAAAAATGCCTACTAATTATAGCATATTCAAAGTTGATAGGCTTGCAGAAACATACAAACAAGTACACTGTAAATATAGTCTATGTACATACATATATGTACTATAGTATGCTTACTCGTACACTGGTATCTATTTCACTACTTGACTTACTTATTTATTTATTACTAAGGTATTGAGTGCAAAGAGCAATAAATTATCTTTGAGTGCATGCAATAAAATCAAAACACTTTGTTGACGCTTAAATTGAATTTTCCCGCAGCAATAGCTTGACTGTAAATGCCAGAAGAAACAACAAATTGTTGAAGAAATATCAAGTCGTGATAAAAGTGTAACGCAATTAGTTGCAAGCTGTTGCTGTTGTTGTTGTTGCCGTTGTTCATTGAAGATGCGCCCAACATGCACGCAATCGCACAGCACCAGATAAAGATAGCACAGCGACCGGCGACAAGCGACGCGTGACAAATTCAGACTTATAACAAAAAATTGTACAGCCATTGAATGACTCAGTTAGTCAGCTAGTCAGTCAGTCAGTAAGTCAGTTAGTCAGTGAGGCGACTAAGTAATTTCAGCTGCTGATAGATAGGCAATTGCTGTGTGGCAGTCAGGTAGATAACGAAATTCACTGACGTTGACAACGGCAGCAAGTGGCACGCAGCATGCCTCAAATTGGGACAAAAACAAAAATAGAAAAGTATGCAACTTACTATATTGAGAAAAATATAAAGTGAAAAAAAACGAGCACAAAGTGGGCACAACAACTGTATGTATGTATGTATGTAGGTAGGTATGTAGGTACGGTTGCCACACTTGCCACTTAAATGCCAAAACAGGTAGCTTTCTTCCAATGCTGGTACTCTAATATCTTCTTCGTTGACACTTTTTTAAAGCAAATAATTTTCTAACCAGGAAGAAACAATACATTGCAGACAGCAAAACGCCAGAGTGAGCCAAATTCGGTAAGCATCGTCGTTTAAACTTCAATCATCTTCGGTCCTGTCAGAAGAGAAAAGTAAAACAGGAATATTCCTCAGGTAATCGATAAAAGTTAGATTGCTGCAGACCTGAGATGCACTAGGACCCTGAAAGCTATACTTCGAATGCTTCGAAGCGTTGACGAAATTTCTGGGTTCTACTACAGCTGCCATACCGAACTGTGTCGTCTTCAAACTTCTGAGGACTAGGCTTAGAAACAAAATTATAAGACAATTTCAGATAGCAGCTCAACCGATCGTCCTTGTTTCACTGTGAGTCAGAAACGACTTGCTATACCAAACTTTCGGGTTTTCCTTCTTGCTCGCTGAACTAATATGAGAACTTCTTATCCAATATACATAAGTCCGTAGGCAGTCATGCAGTTTTCTTCAACATCGATGTAGTCAAGAACCGGAAAGTGTCCGACAAAAAAGTTATATGTTCACATCAAACTTGAACTCCCAGTTGAAAGATTCTTTCCCTAATTTATGAGCGCACCGTGACAGACGTGAGGTTGATGTCTTCAAAGCTTTTACTCGCCCGTGTAGACATTTCATTAGCGCTTTCTTCTAGCGGTTGCCTCCAACCTACTAATAGCTTGATGGAACTGAATGAGTAGTGCAAGTTTGTCGGAGTCTAGATTCCAAGGGATTGTTTTTTATAACAGTAGAAAAGAACAGAATCGGAATAAGTTAAGTACCCGATGACTATAAAGTCTAATCGAAGTGCTTGTGACAACTAACTTTAAAAGTAGTCCAGCAAATCTTAAATTACACAACGAACTCCAAGTTTTAAGATGTTTTCGAATGCAATCGGGGCAAAGCATCCTTAGTGGTGATTTTGCTTTTAATTATTGCATTTTTTTTTAATTATATTTTATAACGCTAAAATAATAATAACATTTTAGTACAAATTTAGTAAATTTTTGTCATAATTTTGGTACATAAAATTTATGGCAAGCATTGGCAATCATGGCTGTAAGGTAAAATTTTGCTGCATTAGCTAATATTTACTGATATCGAAAGGAAATGGGCGAGCGAAATGTTGACGCGTCACTCAGCGCGGTGCACATTGTTCGTGTAGTGAGTGGGTCGAGGTCGCCGCAACCGAATGCAACAAACAAGCAAATGAACCTAAATGAACAAACAAAATGAGTTATTGATTTTGTTGTTTTGTGCTTTGTTTTTCTCGAGTTTCCTTAACTTTTCCCATTGTCTCACTTTGTCGCTGGACTATGAAGTACGAGTATAAGTATTTATGTAATAAAGTTATGCACTGATATTGATAGCAAAGTCATTAAGTGTCATTGCACAGTGAGTTGCAAAGGTAGGGTGACTTGTGTATGGTTGTGTTGTAATTGTTGTTGTTGTTGTTATTGAAATAATCACGAAGCATGCATGTAAAATCCGAGGCAAGCAAACGACCTTGGCGCACTATTTATGAAACATCTAAAATTTTTATGATAACTCGCAGCAATTAGCTACTGTCAGTTAAGTGAATCCATTTTTGTTGAGTAACATGTAAAGTGGAAAATTCATACATACATACGAGTACATATTGATATTTGTATGCATACGAGTACATTTAGTTACCACGTAAATTTGCATTTTTAACAAATCCTTAAGAGCCATAAAATCTCTTCAAGGAACTTTTTGTGATCTCTGATTTTTCCTATTCTTCACTACTTTAAAACTTCAAAATGTTTATGCATTGGAATTTATTCAAATAGAGCCGCGTTTTGCTTAGATCTGCTTTATCCCACCTCTTGAAAGGAACATCTTACCAAGAGTGAACCGGTATCATAGGGGAGATTCTTAGGCTCCCAAGTTCTCCACTTTAATTTTTTTGGTCTGTGTTTCATCAGGTCACTGTCTAAAGGTATTTCTATGATTGAATTAAACTTGACATTCGGACTTACTTTCGCGGCAGTTAGGAGTAGGATGTGATGAATGAACTTCTACATTTTCATCCAAGATACCCAGCCTTCGCGAGATGTAGGGGGGAGGTTCGGCCAACAGCTAGGATCTAAGGTGGTGGTCTACTTATAATTCAAGTGAAGGTAACATTTCGATATTCCTTCCGCTAGTTTTGTTTTCTTTTTTCACTCACTAGATTTGTTTTGTTTTCTTTTTAAAACTCAATCGCTTTTTGTCGCGTTTTTGCTTTCTAGAGCAGTGTGGCTCTCCTCTCCGCCTTAGTTGTCTTCTCGAATTTGCTAAAATTCATCTACTTCTGCGACTGCGGTATATTGCCTTGAAAGGACATCGAGAGGCGGGAGACGAAATTGCTGCCGGTCTGTTGCGATTACACCTCTCGACGTTGCAAAAAGAAGCATTTGGCCCTTCTAGACGCAAATAGATATTAAACTGAGTCGAATGTTGACCCACAAGATGTTCGATTTGCTTGCAAATTTGTCTATCTCAAAATACTACTATTTTGGGCCTAGAAAGAGTTGATCAGTCTCGGTCTTTTAACGTGCGTTTCATGAAGAAGGCAAGGCATTTCTGCGGCTGAAGATGCCACCGAGGCCCCTAAACTATGAACTAGTTGACATATCAAAAAATCTTTGAACACTCTTTTGTGGAAGATAGCTCTACCAGAACTTCTGGTTAATAGGCTATTTATAGGCTACTGTCAAACTTTGAGCAAGCTGAGTAATTTTTTTTATGCTTGACATCCATTGAATGCATATAATCTCTTGACTTTTAACAAAAATGGCTTGATAAATACTGACCCTATAGTATTTATCAAGCTATTTTGCACCATCAATTTAAAAGGTTAATAAATGGTTTATTGATTTCCTTTGTGTTCGTATCAGCACAAGTGACACCGAACGTTCAGGTCACACAAAATAGGTCGTTGCACCAGAAATCGTCGATAAAATGCAAGGAATGATATTGGATGACCGGAGAATGAAAGTCCGTGAGATGACTGAAGCTGTAGTAATTGTTTGAATGATGATGGCGATAATGATGATTATGATAATTCTGTTGATCGGCGTGCAATCCACCCACAGCATAAGCGGTTCCACCTCAGCTGAGCTTTATTTGACGTTGCAGTGTTGTCAAAGTAGCAAACAGTGCGTGTAATGATAGAGTCAAAGGAATTCTCGCACAACAGAAGAGACAACAACATAGATAGTTTAAACGTTACACTAAACAATGCCGCTGACAAACCGGTACAGTGTGTCAAAAAAATATATTGCTATAGAGCTACAAATTTGTTACCCAGATGGAGGGTTATTTGAGCGATGAAGTGTCATTGGCATGAGATCGTATTTCTATAAAATAGGACTAGAAAAATGTGGAGCTCACCCCGACATACTCGTAGTACTTTAGCCGGAAATTTAGTTTAATGTATTCAATTAATACCTTCAAAAGTCATTTACATCAGCTGGATTAGGAGATGTAAAGAAGTGATCGGCGGAGAAGTTAAGCAATTCCCCTATCAATTTCAATAGAAAATTTGCATCGATGAAAATTTAAAGGTGAACTCTTATACTATGTTCTGACTGCGCAGAAAACTCGAGTTTTTGGGTTTGAGTTTATGAAGAACTGTCAAGCGTTCTCATTGAAGTGTCTAAGAAACTTTGAGTTAAATTGACATTTGTTTATTTACTTTCAAATAGAAATTTTTTTTTAGTTTCTGAAAATATATTGTACTTATTTACAAACATTTAAAAAAAAGTGCATATAATTGGATAATGATTGCGATGGCATGGACCTCTGAGCAATGGTAAATGCTAAGCCAACTCCATGGTATACGGTGTTTTTGCATTAATATTTGAAATTTTTGGTTGAGAAATTTGATTCATTTTGTTTACAAGTAATTAACGAAGGCGGTTTGATAAATCATTGTCTTTTGAATAAAACCATTTTTTTATTCCTTTCAAATTATAGCTTTTCTCAAGGCTTTTAAAGTAAACGTTTGTTTTTTTTGATATTCTCTTCATTTCACCCAAACCTCTTACTACCCAGCCATATCTTCAAGTTTAGAAATAGGAAATAGTCGCATTGGGCTAAATCTGGATGGATTTTGCCATGGTTTTAAAGAGATCAACCCATCGCGGATAGCTTTTTTATATACAAATATTCGTGTTAAATGTGATGTTCCCGCTCAGTTGGTTGCCTACAACCTCAGCTACCTCACAAAAAAGAATATTGCTTAATCAGGTTACTTAGCAGTTTTTTATATGATCACAGTTAAAAGCAGCAATGATGAATTTAAAGTTTATGGGCGGGAAATTCCAAAAGTCGATGACCTATTAAACCGGCTTGTATTTGAAATTATGAACTGTCAAACCACTAAACAGTGCAGCAAACGTTTGAACAATGATCCCAAAATGTGTCGACGGTGCAGCCTAATATTGGGGCAAATAAGGGTTGCATGTCCATAACCACCAAATAAAAGTGGTGTTTACAGCGAGAAGTGTTTGACTTTTTAAGTCTCACAGAATAAGGGTATCGCTCTCGCGTCTTAATCTGTATGATTTACGGCACTTTTTCGGAGCAGCTGCATCTTGCAATTATGGACTCCTTGCCCAATGGTATACAGAGGCATGTCAGAAGATATTTTACTCCTTCAAGGTATATTCCGCCTATTCAAATATCCGAGATCTAAGAGTTTTTTCCAACAAAAAAGGGGGTTGTCTTTGATCTTGGACGAGTGCGCTTTCGGTAGTCATTAGCTGTCGATTCCGCTATTACAAGCCATTTAAGGCTTTCTAGGATTGTTGAAGATGCATCGAACGGAAGTTGGGAAAATTGAGATTTCATTCCTTTTTTGTACATTTAAATTGTAATGCAATCGTATTGAAAATTGATTAATATTTAATTGAGAGCACCGCACAAATCTTTAGATACTTTAATAAAAATACTTTGAATTTTCTCACTAAACGCTCCACTGTGCACAGAGTGCACCCCCAAACACGCAAACAACAAACAACAATCAACAACAAGTGCAGCGTACAAATCTAACAATTGGGCCACCGCGGAGGGAAGACTCAACAACACGCCCGCCAGCAGCACATAAACACCGACAATAGAGGCAGAAGCAGCGCTGCTTTTCATTACTCGTTTGCTCTTCGCTCAATCACTGCTCGCTCTATCCAATTTTCCTCGCCTTCAAATATTTGTTTGCAGGCGCTCAATGGTGGCAGCGTGTCGTCGACAGTGCAGTTCGCTGCCGTTGGCTGCTCGGCTCTTTGGTTGTTCGGTTGACGCGACCGCAGAACGCAGACGCATTCACCAGTCAAGTGTTGAATTTTTCTGTTTGCCTCTGCTTGCCTCTGTTGAGCTGTTCAACATGTTGAGAAGTTCGGTTGTTGAGAGTGCATGCATAGTCACAGATAGTCACTAGCTAGGCACCGATTGAGGCAGCGTCGAGCCAGGCACCCAGTCGCCGTTACAATCAGTTGCTTTTCGTATCTACAGTGAGTTGGTGAATATTCGGATAGCGTGGCCGCGAACTACCTACGTATATACATAAACATATATACATACATATATATGATTATTAACATATGAATTGAGATATTTGTAAAGTGTCTTGTAATTTAACTGAGTGTTTTTAATGCAATTCTAATTGGATGTGCGCGCGCGGGTATACGTAAATGCTGCATATATATTTACGTATGTATGTGTGTGAGTGCGGTACATAGCACATTAGAATTTATAGAAATAAAATAACGAAACATTTCGAAAATTTTTAAAATTCCTTCAACTCTACGAAATTACTGTGCGAAGCGCGAGAAACAAGGCAAATTGTGCGGAATGTAAAAATAACGAACTTGTATTTTCACAAAGCAAAAACGAAAACAATCTAACAGACGAATAAATTTGAGGAAATTGAATTTGTGCAAAAACGTTCATATGCAATTAATGTGTTAGCTAGTGTGGCGTTTAGAAATTAAAAAAAAAAATTGAATTGTTTTGTTGTTAAATATAAAAAAAAACCTCTAAATATTCGCTTAAAATTTGTAATATTGTGCCAAATAAAAACAGTCGGTGAGCTTTAAAAAAGTTAAGAACAAAAACTAACTTTTTTCATGACTGAGGAAAAATTTGATTCGAAAAAATTTTAAGTGTGAAAAATAGCTGGTGAGTAAAAAAATATTAAAGCGGTATTAGACATTTTTTAAAGCAGGGAATTGATAGGTAAAAATACTTTAACACAGTGAAAAAGTATTTATTTATTAATTTAGTCTATGAACAAAAGTTTCTTACATACTATTAACAAAGTGATTAAAAAGTATGATTTAAAAACCTAGACAGCTAAATTGAAAATATGAGAATAAACACTTATCGATAGAGAAAAATTAAAAACAATAAAATATCTCATGTAAACATTAAATATTATAAAATAAAATAAATAAAAATAAGATAAAATATTAAACGTTTGTGCTGCAGTTCTTCTCAAAATAATAACCGTAACATATGTTCAAAATTTTGAACAAATATTTTTTTATTCACATTTAATTATTTTTTTCAATACAATTCATTCGCTAACAAAATCTATAAATCGAAATTTCAAATTTTTAGTAACCTAAAAAAAAGTTCATCGGAATTACCGTTGGTTTTGAAGTTTTTTTTTTTAAATACTCCTGGATTTCTTTCTCAAGCATGCCCCAGAAGGAGAAAAATTGCAGAAGGACGTTGAAAAAAAAACTGTTGAAAAACAATGAAATTATTGACACAAATATGTACTTTTTTTGAAAAGTGTGTAGAGTTCTCTTAAATTTGAGATATACATATGTTTTAGTTAGAAAATGTACTGTATTTTAAATGAAAAATTAAAAATAATGCACACCATCACAACATTTTGTAGGTTTTTCCTTAAACATGTTCCAATAAAATATAAAATTTTTTGTAAAATACATTGAAAATAAGAAAGAAAAAAAAAATGTTCTAAAAAATATGCGAGGAATTTGCCCGAATGATTTGCAAACCATTTAATTTATTTATTTGGAACCTCGTGCAAAACACCTGGTAGAATGAGCTCTGTGAATATTCAATAAAAAAAAAACAAAATATTAATTAAATAGAGATACAAATTTTTGATTGAATAGAGACACAATTTTTTAACTAAAAAAAAACAAAAAATATTCAATAAAAAATGTTAAAATAAATTAAAAATTTAAAACTAAGTCGCAAGGGGAGGTTCGTACAAATTTCGCCGAAACGAAGGCTAAATTTGTGAATTTTTTGTGGGATGATTAAAAAACCTACAAACTTGCGGTTTCGACTATTAAATGCGATTTTATTTGTACAGTAATTCGACATTTTTGTCGCGACAAAATTCAAAATGACGGCTCCTGTCTGCTTCTGAACGCAAAACATCGTCCCTGAATTTCAATTTTCCAGCCTCTTGTAGTGAACTGAAATGAAAAATGTTATTTGTTTCTGTGATTTGACCAACAACAACAACAACAACAACATTTAAATAAAAAATTTTAGTTTAAGGCATACAAAAACTTATTATTTTTCAAACAAGCTTTGAATGGAGAGAATCGGAACAGAACAATAGAAGATGTACAACATGGTTCCGAGTAAAACTCATTTAAACTTTTTAGAAAGCGCATAAGCGTACTTCAGCGAGCGCGACTTAGGTGGGTTCAACACGCTCTAATTCTATAAATAGCGATTGTATCGAAAAATTCATATTCCACAAATATGTAGCCTTCATTTTTATGAAAAAAAAAAATATTGATTTCCTCGACCAAATTTGAAAGAACGTCCCCTTAATGGAAGAAACGAAAAAAGGGAATATTCTTCATACTAAATTTAAAATTTTTTTTAAAAGATAAGATTGACTTAGAACACATAAGGCTGGGTTTTACTTTATTCTACTAACTGGTATTAATTTAATAAAATTACAGATAATTGACCTTGTTTAGCCATTAATAAAACATATAATGAAAATAAGCATTTTTTTTAATTTTGCTCAAAATTTACTAGCTTGTTTTCTGAAAAAAAAAAAATCCAAATTTATAAACGAAAATTTTCTTAACTGTTTGTTTTCATTTTTTTTCGCACAGATTTGGCAAACAGCAAAAACAAAAGATAAATATTAATAATAATCGCCAGCAACCTGAATTACTTGTTAAAAAACGCGACGTTCCTCTTGAATGCACAGCTGTCAGAGGTGTAGAACAAAAACACAAAAACAAAACATGCAAGTGTAAACTAAAAAAAAAAAAACTAAAGCAATAACAGATAAAATAAAAAACTAATATAAATAAATGTAATGCAAAAAAATTAACTACAATTTGAAAGAGCGCGGCAGCATTTTACACCACCAAGCAGAAAAATCTTAAAGTTGTTTTGTTTTGGAAAATCAATAACTACCAAAAACGCAAACAAAACAAAAACGCCAACACCAGCTGTGTAAGACCGAAAGTGCTGAAACTAAGTAAAAATACGCAAATAAAAGAAATTGTAAAACCAGCTAACTGTAAATGGTTTAACAAATTAGCCAGTTGCCGCTGTATTCAAGGTGAGTACTAAATTTACTGAATGTTTCGGAAACCGGTTCTACTTAAATTTGCAATATGCGTGCAGTGAAAGGCTTGAAAATGATTGCTGTTTGGGGTAGAACAGGAAGTGGTGAGCGTGGCATTCCTTGACACCAATGCAATGCCTAACGGTCCGTGTTGAGCAATAGTAATCACGATTAGCAACAACAACTCACCAAAGTAGCACATTCTATGGTTTGCATGCTGGTTGTTGTTCACCTTCTGGCTTCCAAATATTATCCTCAGCGTTTTTTCAACTTCATTGTTGCTTTCTTCCTTTTCGCTTTCTTTTTTTTTTGTTGCTCCCATTTCTAAGCAAGTATCCACACTGCTGTTTGATTTTTGCCAACATCAATTGTTGTTGTGAGGAGATAGTAAATTGATAACAACACCAGTCGTTTGACCACTCACGTGTCTCTCGCGTGACTTATTTGGCGCTCTCGTCGCCAGTGCAACCACTCGCATGCCCCCAAATTATGTTTGATTACATGCAGTGTGTCGGTAGCGCTCAATTATTCTCTCCGTTTAGTTGAATTGCTCCACTTAGCGGTTGTTGTAGTTAGTTTGTTTTTGTTTTGATGGGCGCATGCGCTGCATTTGTTGGTGTTTAATTGAGTGTTTGACAGGGTTACCAGATTACAGATTACTCTTCTATTTTTTTTTTTTTGCTTAAGAACACAATTATTGACATTTACCACAAGCTGACCGCACAGCAATTTAATTCTTTAGTTCCAAATCAAAGGATGAGCATTGCTTTAAAAAAGTGATGCGGTATTTGTGAACCCAAAATCCCATTCTTTCATATAATTTCCAAGTTAAATCAAAAAGCCACCAGATTTCTGTAAAAAATCATTACTGGATCCAATCCTATCTCGCTTAACTGCGGCTGTGAAGTATACTTTAGAGCAAGGGCTGCAATGAACTCGAGATTGCTGCAACTTCAAAATTCTGGAGTTATTTGAAAAATACTCAGATTCGAAAGGAGCTAAATCTGTCGTGGATTTTATGTATGTTAAGGTTGGAAGTGTGTAAGGTCGTTGTTTCGATGGCAAGAGAACTGTTCATCGGTGATTTGATTCAGGGGAGCGCTGTTTGGAATAAACAAAATGGCTACAAAGTTTTTCATCGTGATTGGCAAAGGGACCAGGGGCCGTGTCAAGTCTCTATTAGGTTACATCTGAGAGAGGAGTTTATAGTTTTAAATAGCTTACAGGCTTATAAGGTTCTCTTCAAACTGATAATGAACCCAAAGCTGGTGTAGTCAATCAAGGAAACTCTCCTTGTATCGTATAATAAAGTTATGCTGTACTGGGTACCTGCTCAAGAAATCATAAATGAGTGAGTCGAACCAGAGCGGAGTAGGTGAGAACCCTCAAACATGCGAAACCTTGTAGTTAACCATTTGATAGGCCGTACATTTTACTATATGATAGGCTCGTTGGTTGTTTCTACTGCTGCCTAGAATCTAACAAAGATCCAATTGACGCATTTGGCACCATTTTGAGCCCGTCCAAGAAAAGCTGAAACGAATTAATCCTTGGATGATACCGATAGTTCAACATACTTCACCACACATTTCGAGTGCTATTTCTTTGCCAGCTATGTTTCTATGGCTGGAGACCCAATCACTGAGGCACTGAGCATAATTTACAGATGTTTCATTGGAAGTTCCGACGCGATTTTGACAGAAGTAACAGTGAACAGTGTGTCCACTATGTTCGAGTGGGTAGCGGTGCGTGCTAGAACTCGATATGCCGCTGCTGAGCTTGAGGTTCGAATCTTAGCCAAGGCAAGTAAAATCTTAAACATAGACAAAGTTTTTTTCTAATAGCGCAAGTACATTTGTGGTAGAATATAAAGACGCACACCACAAATGGTTAAGCGCCAAATTATTATTATTATTATTAACAGTAAAAAAGTTTGCTGCCTACAATCGAGAACTATGGCAACGCCATTCTTTCTTTCAAAACCAACTTTACTAGCAATGTCTTTGCTGTTGCTTTCTTTTTTTATTTTCTCGAAACTGTGCACTCTTTAAAAGACAATTTCATATTTTCTTTATATACTTTGCATATGATTTTTCATTAAAATTTTTCTTTATATTCATTGTTTGACACAGCTGTTAATAAAGGAATTTGTGAGAGTAAACTCGTACGTTAGCGTAGCAAAAAAAAAACAAAACAAAAAAAAACTGCGCTGGCGCACTCATTTCCTACAAACAAACTTATATATTTTTGTTTTTGTGTATTTTTTTCGCCAAATATTTTACTTTGCGGAAATTCAAGTAAAACGAACAAATAGGAAATCAGTAAATTTACAAAAATGTGCAAAATGAAGCGATAAATGCGAAGGCAAGTGGCGATCAAAGGAATGAGTTGTGTAAATAGAAAAGTTTAGTCAGGCAATAAATTGGGTGTGACGTGGTAAAAACAAGCATTTACTTGTGTATAAGTATTACAAGCGTTTACATATGTAGTTACCTACATACTTACATGTGTACCCTTATATGAAGTTTGCATGTGTAATTACATGTACTCGTACATAGTACATACATACATATCGTTGTATGGTGACTAGCCAGGTAAAGCAAAAGCTACTATATTAGCTGTTGTTGTTATCAATGTTGAAATGTGCTTTTGTCTGTAACACACATGGCGTACCCATTTTTATTTACATATAAACGACTGAATTTGTGAATATTTTTTTAATTTTAATACGCTAGTTGTAGGAGTACACATGTACATCGACATACCCTGTAGGAAAAGTTTTTAACTACAGGGCAAATTTCAACAAAGCAGTTTGCAGTAATGAGTTACAATATATACTTAAGATATCAGCTGTTATCATCTCACCACATTGCACCTCACCGCATCTCACTTAATTCAACTCACCTCATTCTACACTAATGTCATTTCGTTTGCGGCTTAATTATTGCGTTCAATGTTAATTCCGAGTAAGTCAGACCAAAGAAAGCATATTACAAAGAAGGTACATGCTCCGTTTCGTTTCGTTAACAATGAACGAATTCGATATTTGTTAATTGATAGCAGAATCTAATTCGATCTTATTGGAATTCGGTGTGGTGAAATAGGCCGACATTACTTTGGTTCGATGTTTGTAAGTACCAGAACGGTAAGAGTTAGACCCATCAAAAAGTATACCGATATGATCAGGCTGACGAGCTGAGGCGATTTAGCCATGTCAGGTGCCTTTTTATAATTTATTAGACATTTGTCAAAACCGGCCAGATCGGACGACTATAACGAATATAGGAGCCGATTGTCCGATATCGTATTTTGCTTTTCTAAGCTCTATAGAAGCAGTGTAAATCGTATAGATCAAAGATATATAACATATAGCTCCCATACAACCGATTGTTCAGATATTGCATTTATCACGAAAACGCCTAAATTTAAGCAGCTAAAGTCTTGAAATTTTGCACAAATAAAAGCTATCATGAGAACTATTTTAGCAGTGAAAATCATTAAAATCGGATAAACAGAAAATACAGCTGCCATACAACAGATAGTTCAGATTTTGCATTTTGGGCCAAAATTCCTTCATCCAATTTGCTAAAGACTTGAAATTTTTCACAAATATTTATTATTATTGGGACTTTTATAGCAGTCAAAATCATTAATATCAAATAAATATTAAATATGACTTTCATGCACTTTCTACCATTCATGAAAGATATGAAGCCGAAGACAGCTTTGTTTTTACCAAGAATGACAAACAGTTTAAGTAAAGCTACTAAAATATCCTCTGACAGGATTGCAAACTATTCCATTGGTTTCAAATTCATATCGGAGGAAGGCGAGCAGTGCAGTGGCAATTGAGGTAATGTGTTGTGATAACTAATGAAAACTGGACTCCGATAATGAGTTTAAAGCGTACATCAATCGTCTCAGTTGCTCAACTAGGCGGTCGCTGCAGATTCCAAATTTAGTCGATGAGAAAGGTAAGCAATGACTCAAAAGGAGCTTTCTTCAAAGTTCTGCCTCCACATAATGACTCAGACGCAACTAGACACTCATATAAAGCTTCCCCCTTAATTCGTGATGACTTCAACGCTGGCACGGTGAAAATTGTAGTCGCCTCCTAAGCTTCAGCTTTACTACGAGTTTAAAAAATATCTCTTGCCTTTTTAAAAGCTATTTTGGAATGTGTAGAATTCCTGCTGGGGTGGCATATACAGCGATATAAAAACTCTATATAAATAGAGTATGTATGTATGTTTATATATATACAAACATTTGTATATAAAAATATACATACATACATACATATGTACATCTCTCTGTGAGTGCATTGAACCATCTGCCAGTTGAAACAACTAGTCGGCATGCGATATTTAATTTTCGCCGCTTGCTATCAACATTTTTCGCCAACAATTAACATATAAGCATGCAATCAAGTTTGTATGTTAAAGTATACACTTGTTCGTATATATACATACATATATTGTACATTTGTTTACAAGAAAATATGTATGTATGTATGTTTTAACAACAAGTGAGTTGGCAACCAGCAAAATACTTACAACAATATTCGTGCATACTCATAATAGCTGGTATTTGCTAAGCATTTATCTTGCATAAATATTTAATGCAAAAATGTTTAACGCCTCCACCCACCGGCCGTAACACACGCCTCAAATAACTAAGCAACAATTTTGCAAAGTCAACTCACATATACATACATATGTACATACATACATACAAACAAACGAATATTTGATTGCAAATGTGATAATTGAAGCTGAGAAAGATTTAGAAAAGCTTAAGTTGGCTTACTTTTAATGATAACATGTTAAATTGTCTTCATCGTTTTTTCGCTTATCATTTGTTCATGGCTGCTCAGCTTTGCATTTTCTGCCTTAGCTGTTGCAAAGCGTACAAATATGCCTTACATTTTTTAATTACTCACAGTATTATCTTTGTTTAAGGCTTTTTAACTCGTTACAACTGCTTACAATACCATTTATATCTGATTTTCTGGTATTTAACGAAGGAGATAATTTAGATTTATTGTTTTATGTTTTGTAGATTGACGTCGCAAAGTGAAGCAAATATCCTCTAGATTAAAAACTTCTGCTTCGGCACGTGAACCCTTCTGTGTATGTATGTATGTATGTGCATGTATGCATGCGATTTTTTAGAACGCAGTTAAGAATTTCAGAAGCGAGGTTAGGACTAAAGAAATTCAGAAGCTTTAAAAAAAAATACGTTCAAAGTGTAAAAGCTAATAAGCAACGAACATCTTTTGCTCAGTTTTTTTTAGGAACTCTATTTCATTGGCCTTAAGAACCGATCGTTCTAAAATATTGGCCTTCACTTTTTTGCTTCAAAGACTATTATATTCCTTCCCCTAGTGTGGCAGATCTTTCTAGATAATTAAAAATCCATTTCGGCAAAACAGTCGAGCTTAAAAAAAAATTCCCCCCCTTCTTAAAAGTTTTAAAAGTGGTATTTAGATAAACTTAATTGGTTGAGTTTTCCGGCAGAAAATTGCAGGATCTATAAAGTTCCGGGAATTGGTGAGACTCACTCAGCATACCGAAGAGCTTTAAGAATATATTGAAAATTTTGATTGCACGAAAGTTTCTGACGCTTACTTTAATTTTATATTTATTTATTTCACTAATTGACAATTCTATTGAGCTCAGGGGCAGTTTTATTAAAGGTTTTTTTGTGTGGAAAAAACAACAACAGCTTTTATTGGTAGAAGTTATAGAACTATTTCGGAAATCACCACATTTCCTCATCAGACTTCACAGTCGACTCGGCTAGCGTAGCACAGCATGTAGCGTGTTGGCTCTGCAACTCCAAACTCCAGGTTTTATATTAATAAAAAGAAGTCCAAAACAAAAAACCTTCAGACTTACTAACGGAATTTTCTTTAGATAACGTAAGAGTTATTTATAAGTAAATATACCAAATTGGACTTTTATATAAAATATAGACAATCTTATAATATACATATGTATGTAAGTAGGTCAAACATTATCAAAAACAAAAAAAAAATTAATATTTTTTTTTCTTTTTTTTCTTTTTTTTAATTATACATTACGGTCAGGTCGATAGCCTTTGTTGCTAATGCCTCTAAACTGTAATATAATTATTTATAATTATATTTCTATTAAATAAATAAAAACAAATATTTATTAATTTCTATGCATCTGTTCAAAATATTCTAAACATATGTATGCTGAGAGACAAAGTGTGTTTGAAAGCTTTTTCAGGCTTCTTGTATGCCAATGATTTTTCATGAGTACTTAGAGATAGCGAGAAAATTGGTAGCTGGCTCGAAACTATTGACTGACATTAATGTCGAGATTTAAAAGTATTTGATAATCGAGCTGCATAATTTCTTAGGTTACTAAGCAGATTTTCTGGCTTGCAACATATGTACGTTTTTTCCCTCTAAAATTGCAGCCGAAATTATAAAATGTGTAGTAGAGGGCTTCCAGAACATCTTCAGTTTTTCTCAGATTGTTACAGATATATTTTTTTATTTGCATTTTACTTTAAGGCTTATTTGCTTATTACTTCATTCTCTATCTCTCTATCTTTCTCTCTCTCTTTAAACCTTGAAAAGGGGTTGAAAGGCGCTTTTTTAATCATATTCTCAGACAGCCAGGCGGCTATAAAATCTCTATCCAATAGGGTTATCAGTTCCAGGCTCGTCAAAGAGTGCTATGACACTCTTCAGCTCCTGGCAACGAAAAACAAGGTAATACTATGCTGGGTACCAGGACACTGCGGGATTGAAGGCAACGAGACCTTTGATGAACTGGCCAGAAAACGATCTTTGTCTGTCTTTATGGGACCGGAACCTTTTTGCGGACTTAGTTGGTCCTCTTCAAAATCTTTAAGAGAGACAGGCCAAATTATTTGGGTATCCTTTTTCCAGAAAGAACATAATTAATCTAAATAGAGGCAATATAAGGTTGCTTACCGGTTATCTGACCGGTCACAACAATCTACGCGTCCATATGCACCGGATTGGACTCGCCACCGAAACGGACTGCCATCTATGTCTCGAGGAGGAGGAGATATCGGAGCACATTCTGTGCGTTTGTCCGGCTTTGGCCAGACTGAGAGTTAGATACCTTAACTCAGCAATAGTCGAGTCTCTCAACATTAGGAACTCTTGTACCAAGTTATTATTAGCTTTTATTAGAGAAGCTGACAGTATCTTGGGCTGTCAGGGCTAGGAACTAATTGCAGGGATACAAAAGATCTTTTAGGTCGCAGTGTCCCTTGATCCTACTTTACCCTATAAATTAACTAACTAACTAACTCTCTCTCTCTCACTCTCTTATCAGTCAAGGCACTGTTTGTGTGACTCTTGAATGCACTTACCCACTGTTTTATTGACACAAAGTCACAAAACACTTCAATTAGTCACATGTAAGCAAGCACATGACAAATTGATTTATAAATTATTAATAATTAAATTATAATAAAAACACTCGAACACTATATTTTATGTAGTTTATTTTATTTATTTGTGATTTCTACAAGCGAAAACGAGCATTTACTCAAAAAAAAAAAAAACTTTTAATAAGAGCGCTGACATATAAATTAAAAAATCAACGGCACTTTGTTGATAATTTTATTTTTATTAACATGTTTTTTTTTTTGCGACATACTCATTTTTTGCGATATTTTTCGCGTACACGCTACAAGTTCGTGTGTTGGCTGTTGGCTGTGGTACACAAACATTGATTGACTTTGCACTCCAGCATCCATGCGGCGATAAAGCGAATACGAATTGGATGCTCTCAATGGCGCTATCAATTGATTAGCCAGGCCAGGCTGTGGTCAATCACCAGCCAAGCCAGTCAGCTAGAAAGTCAACAAACCGGTCATCGCCAGTCAAATTGCCTATCAATATATATGGATGTACATATATACATATGCACATATGTATTCGCGTGCTAGTGTGCGTGCAAATATGACAAATGATTGCTCAGTCAGTAAATAGCGACTTTCACAAGCGATATACTCGTATTGTCAAATGTAATTTATAAACAAATCAAATCTAATTGTAATCCGTTTATGTACTATTTACAGATTGTTTGATAAGTAAATGCACAGCTAACTGCACTTGAAGTGCCCAAGCTACTGCTGGCGTTGATTAATCAATTAATTGAGTGAAAATCTGTGTCGGTTGTAAATATGTAGAAGAAGTGCATAAATAGCTGTGCAACATGTGAAAATGGACGAATGAAAAATATAAAAAAAGTATGGCAAAAAAGTCAGGGTTGCCATCTACAATTTATTGCACGACCAGATATTGACAGATTTGGACACTTTATTTTTCTTCTTATTAATTAAAATTATTTTTCTAGTAAAATATGGTTCATTCTTTTACAAAAACCACAAACACCCATTTATTGAACTATTTACAAAATGTGCAACGATTTAAAAAAATTTCGAAATAAAAAAAAGTTTCTGATTTTTTTTGAGTATGCAGTTATTTGACTCATTTAATTTTAGTGTAAGAAAGTGCAAGTTTCAAGTGTCTACAAGTTATCACTGATTTTTGACAATTTTTTACTGGCAGTTTCCGCGATTATTTTTTATTTGAAAAGAATTGCGTAAAAGCGTCAGTAAAAAAATTGGCAAAAATCCGTGATAATTCCTAGCTAATAAAAATTTGCACTTTGTTATACTAAAATTAAATGAGCTACATATCTGTATACTCCAAAAAATTCGAATTTTTTTTATAAAGTTCGAAATTTAGATGATTTTTTCAAATAATTGGAGGATAAATAAATTGACCAAATGTTTAACAATGTGTGAACAGAGTGTACAATATCAGTATCTAAACTTTTATATTTTGAAAAAATTTTACATTTATCTAGAAGATATACATACATATGTATATAGTCGAGAAAAATTGAGTCTTACAAACCTCTGCATTTTATGGATGCCAAGTGGAAGTAATTGCCATTGAAGTGACTGTCGATTGGTCAACTTAAATTGTTAAGACTTCTTTAAGGAGAAACTAAATCTCCTTCAAAAGCCAAGTGGCCACTTAAGACCCGAGAGGGCTAACGATGCGCTAAATAAAGTAGTGCTTGACGTATTTCACGGTCGCAGCAAAATATTTCGCTATCAGACAGAACTGAGGTCCAAGTTAGAGAGGGTTGTAGATGCTTTTGATATTTAGGGAGTTCACAAGCAGGGTCGTATCTCGTATTTCGTCGTATCGCTTATTAGAATAAACTAGTTTAAACTTGTTGTTATTGTTTCACATGTTAAATTTTCGTATTTTAATACAACTCTGAAAGGTATATTTAGTGTGTTATTTGTGTGTGTTATTCAATCAGCTCTTTCCGTTTATCGTCATTTTAGTGCGTTCACAAGTTCCTCTGTTATTTCAATAGCGCACTAAAGAAATGCGACCAATAACACACTTGTGAACTCCGTAATTCTCTGATAAATTCATAAGCAAACGCGATTTTATTCGCTTTCATATATCTTCTATGTATAATTAAACTGACAAGTAAAATTTCACACTTAAATTTATAAAAATTAAAATAGGTATTAAAATGCTTTCAATATAAAATTTTTAGAAGGTTTTGTGAACTTTTTAAATTTTTTTCGAATTTGAATTTAAAAAAATGCCTAAGAAACAAACAAAGCGACTCGAATATTCAGACACTTTTAATAAGTATATCTACATATAAAATACACATATTTATTTTTTCGGTTTAAATTTTATTCGAGAACATTTTGAACTATTTAACATACATTAATTGTACATATGTATGTATATGTAGTATATATTTGTATATTAAAATTACAATAAAAAAAAGAAAATACGCATCACTCAAATTGCATAAGCATTCATTAACTCATTGACTCATTGACTCATTAGTCAATTGCCGCCACTTAAATATGCAAATATAGTAATTGCATTTGAATTATTTATTTAAGAGTTTGGAAAATTTTCGAATAGTTAGTACGTGCACGAAATGTGTTGTAATAGTTGGCGGAATGAAAAAAAAAAAAACAAAATCTCCACTTACATGGATATTTTGTTGATAATTGTTTGGTGTAATAGTCATTGTTTGAGAACTCGTGCCTTGACGATTCGTAATTAAGGATTCTAGAAAACGTATTGTTTGCATTGTCTAAAATCTAAGTATGTGGAATGTTGCTATTGAAAGTTGCGTTGTAAAATGAACTGTGCGATTTCCTTCTCACTTTTGTGACGTTTAAGAAAAAAAAACTAAATATTTTAATAAAACAAAATTAACTCGTGTTGAATTTCATTAAAGTAATTTTTTAAAATTTTATGCAAAATCAAATTTTAATCTAAATTTATAACTCTTTGCAGATATATGTATAGCGTATATATAATAGTAAATTAAAATGTAAGTTTCTAGTAATTACGAATAAACACTGAGTTTTGAAAATTTTTTTTCAGGCTCTTTCCCAATTTTTGTAATATAAAAAAAAATCGCGGTTTTGCATTGTAGGAAAGGAACTGCCATTAAAAAAACTTTCAAAAATCAGTGATGACTTTTAGATAGTTATTTGATACTTGCACTTTCTCATACTAAAATTGAATGAGCCAAATAACTGCAAGCTCGAAAAAACTGTAAAAACTTTTTTTTTAAATTCGAAATTTTTATGAAATTTTGTTATATCATTGTACATTTTGTAAATATCTAAAAAAATTGGTGTTTTTGGTTTTATTTAGAGAATAAAACATATTTTACTAGAAAAACAATTTGAGTTATTTGGAAGATTAGAACATTTTGTCTTTTAGTTTTATTAGTTTTATTTATTTTATCGTTTTCTTTTGCAAGGCGATGATCCTGATGACTTATGCGGTGTTCAGACAGCACTTAATTGTATGAATTAGTAAATTTTATCCACTCAAAATACACGAAGACAATTTGCTAATTGCCTCAATTTAGGCTCTCTCTGTTCGCCGCTTTAGATAAAGTAGGATCTTAGTGGACTGAGCGTTATTGGTTAGTGAAAATTAGCCATCTCCGGTCATTGAATTTAACGTTAATTTTTTTTTTTTTTGTAGAAATATAAAGCAATATAATGTGTGCACTCTGTGTCATTGGAGTAGTCTTAAAAAGGGGCAACAACTCGGTCTAAAAGTTCCTGCAATGAACTTTAAAAGTTAAAGAAGGAAGATATGCATACCTTTGTTCCCAATAGATGTTGGCCTCAACTTTTTGTACCACTCTTTTTTTTTCTTCCTACGCAGATTTTTAGTGAAAGTGTGAAAATTAATTCTAAGGTTGATATCTTTTTGGATGATTTTTCAACAAGGAAATAAACAAGAGGCTGTTTAACTTTTGTTTTTTGTTTCAAGGTTTGAAATTTTCAATAATTCTTAAAATTAGTCAATAATTTTCAAAGTTTCCCAACCATTTAAAAACTAGCCTTAAACTTTAACTATTTTTTAATATTCATAACAATATTAAAACAAATTTCAGAGTCAAATTTTTTAATAAAACCATAAATGAAAAAGTGTTATTATTTTTTTAAATTTTGGGAAAGCTATAAAAAAAAACCATTGTTTTATTTCAAATCGTCTACCTAATTGCATAGGTACATATTTATGTACATACATATGTATGTACATATAATTTTTGCCGGAAAATTTGTCCAATTTTTCTTTAGTGCATTTGTATTAGCTCAGAGCTAGTCATAATTATCATTTCTACTGCAGGATTTCGATGATTAAAATACGAAGCTCTAATTGACTAATTAATATTTATACATGGTCGTATATATGTATGTACATACATATCTATATGCAGTTATACATATGTTTGTATGTTCCTAAATGATATACAAATACGATAGCGATAGCAAAGCTTCCTCATTTCTATATAATTTATTATTTATGTACGAGGAAATTAACAAAAGTTCGATTAGTTGACCAGAAAAAAAAAAAAAAAAAAATTCTTTTTGTATTTATTCGGAATCTTTGTCATTTTTTATCTTCTCTACATAATCGCCATTAATTTCAATGCATTTCTTAAGTCTATAAATCCACTTCTGAAAACGTCTTCGTCACCAGTAACGACTTTACTGAAGTTGCTACACAGACCATTTCCGAATTTGTTTAGGAAAAATTGAAGAAAATTCAATCGAGCCTCTTTTTGGGTCTCATTTCAAATTCGTGGTACCCATTCGAGCAGATTTCTTCGTGTATCCCAGATGATTATTTAATATTCGCGATACAGCCATGGCATTCAAGCCCAATTCATTAACAATCATTTCTTGTGTCAATCGTGGGTCTTCGTCAATTTTGGACTTCACCAGAGCTATAGTGACGTCATCAGTGGAAGATTTTGGTCGACCTTCTTGGGGCTCGTCCTCTACGGAAAAATGACCGGTCTGGAATCTTCGAAACCACTTAGAAAAAGTATTTAGACGCGGTGCAATCGTTCCATATGCAATTTGGCATTCATTTAATATTTGCACAGGCTGTAAATTACGCCGAAACCCGAAGAGAATCACATAGCGATTTCTTTTTGCGTTGGTGGTGGAATTTCGTCTGATCTATCCTCAGCTATCTTGCGTTTTCTCGTTTCCATTGTAGCCGATCATTTTGAAATTGGGAAGTAAGACTAATAAAGTAATTTCAAAGGATTTGGTATTTTTAGATTTACCAAAAAAAAAATTAAAGTCGCCAACTAATCGAACTTTTGTTAGCTCCCTCGTATGTATGTAGGCACATTTTTTTAGTTACGTAGGAATGTATATGTATATAGTTACGTACATATGTATGTATGTGTGTATGTACATCCAACCCAAATCTGTCAGTCAGATCATTAACAAAAATGCCTTTTTGCCATTAGATATCTCGCATTGTTACAATTATAAGTGTAAAAGAAAAGTATAGGAAAATAATATAAAAATAATTTACAAATATAATTAACTGAAATGTGTCAATTAACCTATTTATTTGAAGTGCTGAGCTAATTTAAATTTTTACTATTTGCTTAACTAATTTTATGGGTTAAAGGAAAACGAAAAAAAAAACAAAACACACACAACAGTCAGTTAATCACCGCGACAATTATGTATGTTTGCAGGAAGGAGAAAGAGCGTAACACGGCGCTGATTTGCTGCACGCTTTTGTTTTTTTCACAACAAATGAAATATTATATATGAAATAATAAAAATACATGCCTACATAAGTAATAAGAAAATTTTAATTAAAAAAAAAAATGAAAAAGGAAGCAAATCAGCTGTGTGTTTCCAAAGCGAAAATCAACTATGTAATGAAATGTAAGACAAAGTGCACATCATCAAAGCGTTCAAATTCATTCATGTGTTAATTTATACGAGAATTTTGTTAAATACATTGCTCATAAATGAATTTACCAGCTGCTGTTTGCGCCTACGTTGACACTGCTGCCGATGTCACTGCTGTCATTGTTGTTTTCAAGTGTTGCTTACTGCTTTTCGTTGGCAAATGTCACTCACTCAATTAATATGTCGCTTCGCAGGCAAGATAAAATATTCCGATGACATGTCTACATAGTATGAGGGTCGCCTCGATGCAGCTGAGCGAGTTGTACCTACATACATACATACATACATAACTGCGAGACATTTCTGAGGATTTTGGTAATCCGACTGGAATGATTCATTGAAAGACGCTCCTAAAAATCAGTATGTTGAGGCAAGTACAAACATTTGTTTGTTTGTACATTAAGGTGTGTCGATTTGTTTGAGAGATAAGTCGTTGAAATATTAAAAAAAAAACACGTTTAAGAACGTTTTAAATTAAAATGAAAACGTTCAGATCGAAAAAATTGATTTTTGCAACGATTCGAAGAAGAAAAAAATTCCTTTTTTTAAAACAAATATCGTCAATATTGAACGAAAACTTTTTAAGCAATAAGTATCGTCACAAATCTAAAAAACACTTTGTGGTCATAAAAAAAATCGTTATTATTGCATTAATTTCAAAATGTTCCTGCTTTAATTTCTTTATCCTAAGATAAACATAAAAATCGATTTACAGAATCGAAATCCACGTAGTAGAATAAAAAACTCTATTTTAATGACACCGATAACCCGATTATGGTTTAAGAACAATTTGAAAACCTAATAGACTATGACTTCTACGAATATTATGCTCTTGGATTAAAGTGTGACGATTTCTTTTAAAAACGAGAAATCGTTGAAATATTTTAACAAAGTAGCTTAGAGTAAAAAAAAAATACCTAAAATATTTAAATTTAAATAAAAACGTTCTGACAGGAAATAATTGGGTTTTGAAACATTTTGAAGAATTTTTTTTATTACAAATATAGCAAGGATAAGGAGCCAAATATGATTTAAAAACATTTTGAAAACCTAATTGATTATGACTACGGCGAAGACTTACTTTTTTTTTTACAAATTCCAATTTGATTTGTCTAGAAACTTAACTGCAAAGAGAAAATTATCAAAAATTCTCCATTGTTTTGAATCCTTTCTTTAATCCGACACTTACACAATTTTGCTTTGCCACTAAATTAATATTAAATTGAATTATATATTAATTTCGATAGTTTCATGGATCGAATTTGCTATTGATTTGACTCTTCGCCATTTTTTTTCTTGATTTTCCGACAATTTGGAGACTTAAATGATTTTTCGCAATCTATGGTCAAATAATGAGTCCGAAAAGAAAAATCAAAATGACATTCAGCAACTAATCGAATACCTATGAAATTATTTAAGATGAAAAAAATTATGAATAAATATGTTTAAAAAGTTTCATGAACAAAATTAATATTATATAATCGAAATAAAGATGCTAAAGTCTTTGACTAATTCAATTGGTATATAATTTAGACTTTGAAAATAAAATTTTATTTTACAAATTAATTTCTATAACCAATGCATACTTAAGTAAAAGTATTAGGAAATGTGTTTCTAACAATGTTCATAAATTGAATGCTATGAATTGAAAATTAAACCATTATTTATGTTTCTTAAAAAGAAAAAATGTTTTTTTTAAATAAATGGAGATATTATTACGGATATAACCCATTTGAATTTCTCCTACTTATTTTAGATAATTTAAATGAATTCACCATAATTGGCAATTAGATTCATATATTACATAATAAGTGATTAGTGTTTTATTCATTATCTCCCATTCATTTGATAGCACAAAAATCCGACAATCTAAATTGCATCAAAAAATACATACTTATATGTACATACATATTGTCGTATATATATATATATCTAATATATAACTTAATCAGACTTATCCTTTTTTAATATTCTTACCAAGATTGTTTCATTGTGTCACTAAGCATCGTAAGCCTACGTGTGTACTAGGGATGTCAATTTTAGGAATTTTTTTTATACTTGGATTTTCGAGATCAGAAAACGAAATCCCTGGACAATTCCGGGATCCCTAATTTTACGAAATTTTGATTCGTAATTTTTAATTTGCCAAAAAATGTAACACGTCTGTATTATTATTATTTAATCACTGTTCCTGACCAGTATTAAATATTAGAACAGTAAAAACACCAATACTTCAATAAAAATTAAATGTATAACCCATTCCACTTTGAGCGAGGCAGAATTGCTTATTTTGATGAAAATGCAATCTTAAAGAAATGTGTTGCATTTAAAATCTGCAATGGAAAATCATCGACTCAACACTTGTTGGTTGGATAGTCGGCAAAAAATTAAATACTCTTTGTATGTATCGCCTCATTACAAAAACTATCAATTTCTTTTTCCAAGCCTTCTGATAAATCTTATGCTTTTCGAAAATAGGACAATTGCGAGCTGCTCGTTAGTATTTTTATCATCGCTTTCATAGAAAGGTTCATTTTTTACATCAATGACAAGGACAAAACAAAGCTTTTAGGGAGTTAACAACCTGTGTTACTTGTCGATTATGAACTCTCTAAAGAATGATACAAAATTTAAAAACTAAATGGCTTTTAAATTCATTGCGTTCTACAATTCCGGGATTTGAATAGACTTATCCCGGAATATTCGGAAGTTGAAAAAGGCCGGAATACCGGGATTGACATGTCTAGTGTGTACATACATACATAGTCTTACTTATATACCACATATGAATAAATGTTTCCAGCCTAAATTGTTGCAGTTGCTGTGAAAATTACCTAACTAAATTGTGGGCAAATTGCTCATTAGCGACAGTGTCGAAATGAAGCTTGATATCGATTTTCAATTTTCCCCAACACAAATCAACACAGTTTGTTGTTAACGAATTGAAATGGAAAATTTGCTGGCTACTGATGGCAACATAATGACATTGATTGGCAGTGAGGCTGATAGAAGCGCCACTCTGCAAGATACACTAATCAAATTATTACGTCATGTGTAAGAGTTGACTAAAGCATTTAAGCTGTGTTCACTTTAAGAATGGAAATTGTCCAAGTAGTTTGCTTTTCGGGCAGTTGGATAAATTATAAATTTCAGAGGCTTGCGTGATTGCTTTATAATTTTAGTAGCTGAAGTTCAATTACAAAGAATTACTTAGAATAAAAAATCTCGAATCTCGAATCGACTTTTATCAGATCCTGTATACAAAGTCTTCTTCTTCTGGATGTGTGATCCTACTTCTGCAGTGGTCGAACAATTAAAAAGAAGGCTCAAAATAGTAACATCTTCTTTATTTCTGTAGTCTCTGCAGTAAAGAATAACAGTACTTAAAATGAATATATCTCTTACTATAAAGTTGGACGACGCAAGTTTGGGTACTTGAAAAATTATTTTCTTTTGTATTTGTCTAGTTTCAGAGCTAGGGTCATACTTAAGCAAAAAAGTTTGGTAAATTTTAAGAAAAAAATTTAACAAGAACGGGGATGGGAAAGCGAAGTTTTGCGACATACGGGAAATGCGAAATCAGCTAATTATTCAGACCATTGCGGTATGTTGAGTGATATGTACATATGTATGTATGAATATAAATCTCTACCGCTACACTCATCATGTTTTTTTTTTAACATAAAAAGTACAATAAACGCTTTCCGGAAGCAATGGAATTGTATAAAAATTTTATAATGATATAAAATAAATATACAAACAAATGAATAAGTTGACATATGTATGTATGCACATACATATGAGAATATACTCGTAGATAAATATATATTGTACAGCGGAAAATGTTCTTTTTTAACTCCTTGCATACGTACAAACCATATGTATGTACATACATATGTACAAACGTACATACAAATGTCTGTGCAAATATACGAATGCATCAGAGCAAACAGTGTGTGCCAATAAAAACGTACGGCGATTTTTTGCAATTATTAAATTTACATTTTCATTGGAAATTTGTTTTTTAAGAACGCATAAAAAAATTACAAAAAATATTAAAAAAAATTTTTGGAAATTTTTAACATCAGTACTTTATGAAATAAACAGTTAAATTTACGTATCACAAACTTTAAGTTGCTGCAAAAATCTCGTAAATATTTCTTGAATACATTTTCTGATAAATTTATGCAATTTTTTCGTTCGTAAAAATTAAAAAAAAAATCTCTGAAAAATTGTCGTAACTTCGCACTTTATCATACTTAATTGAATGAGCCCTAGAAATACACAACTATAAATACCGAAAAAAACTAAATTTTTTTTGGAAACATATCAAAATTTTTTAAAATTGTTAAAACTAAAATATATAATATTAAATATTTTTTTTTTTATTTAAAAGCATGAAGAAATATTTGTACATGATTTCACTAGTATGAATATACTAACTCAAACAAGTGTTCGCCTAGTGTTGATTGGCGGAATTATTTCCCATCTACTTTGTTTTTTAATTTCTACACATGTATGTATTTTTAAAATATAACTCACAGCTTAATTTTGTACAAAACATAGAACATTTTATCAAATTTTCATATTAATTTTGAAGTTTTTAATAAAATATTTCTGGAAGATTATTGAGTATGCAGTTTTGCAAGCCATAAAGAGATACGCATTTTAAGTGACTAAAAGACTACAGTTTAATTTTTGACAATATAAAAAAAAAATTGGCATGCAAAAACTTTAAAAATTTTCAAAAAAAAAATATATACTCGTATATCATATGTGTTGTACGAAAAATTTAATCAAAGCCTGGTATTTGGGTAGATAATGATACATTTTTTATAAAAAAATTAGCCAACAAAATTTAGCATTCAAATAATTGCAATATTGGAAAAAAGTGAAACACTCATTTGAGGTCACTGTATGTAGTGCATTCATTAGCAAAAAACTTCGAATGCGAGACAACACTGGCCTGAAGCTTTACAAGGACTACAGCGCCAGCAAATGAATTCGAGTGAAATATTATTTTGCCAAGCCCCATACACAACTTTTTTGTTTAGATTCCTTACACAAAAAGAAGACCAACACACACGCACATGCATACATACATACATATGTATGCTAAATTATTTACATAAATAAATAATTAATTATAATAAAAATAAATAAATAAATAAATAATATTATAAATATTAAATTTTAAAAATTAATAATTTATTTTCTTAAAAAATAAAATTATTTTAAATAAAAATACATAAATATTAAATTTTAAAAATTTATAATATAAAATTCAATTAAATCATCACTATTTCATTAATGTCGCACGAGCTTTTCCTGGAACGATGCAAGCAAGCAAGCAATCAGGCAACCAACCATCGTCGGCAAAGTAGCCAAGTTGTGTTGTATTCATAACAATAATAACGAAAATATTTAATTAAACTTTAGGCGTTGCACTGTCAACAACAACGTCAACATCTTTTGCAATTCAACACTACAACGCATCCCACCCTTCCTTCTAAATACACCACCTCGACGCCAGCGCATTGTCATTCCGCTGCTGTTGCCATTGTCGTCGAGTATTAAGCAGTAGCAATTTTCTTTGTTTACATTTGCGCTTAAAGTAAAGTAAATGTCATTGTTGTTATTAGTATTTTAAATGTAATTATTGTAAATTCTTGTAAGTTGCTTACTGCGCTATTTTCATTAACAATAATTGTATGCAAAGTAATTTGGGTTTAAGACTTTAAAGTTCTTTATATTTTAAATATTTAAGTCATTAATCCTTGCTACTGACATTGATTTTGCTGTCATCTACTCCGTCCAGAAAATGACAGCTGCAGATTTTGCATTGGATTAAATACTTACTCACGTACGTATGTATGTATGTACGATGTACAATCGCATAATATGTGATATCCATAGCGTTCAACGACATGAGCGTGCAATGACATTGTCATTGAAAATCAATAACAACGAAACGCGCAAAGAGTAGCCTACGATATATTGACAAACATACTGACTACACAAACGTACATACATATATGTACATACATATAATTGTGTGTATATTCTACATACGAGAAGAAGAAGAAGTGCATATATTCATACTATGCACATTTGCATACAACTTTAATATCATAAATTATCAGTGCATCACTTTTTATTGCATCACTTTAATACCCGAATTCATTAAGCAACCTCAGTCTCTACCACATTAATTTCAAAACAAGTAATCTATTCTCAAAATAAAGTCTCTAAATTGTGACCTGGTGATGAGCAGGTAACAAAAAATTAAAATTAAACGAAAAAACAAAAGAAAACAAGTAAGAAAAGCTAAATTCGGGCGAAACCGATTTTTATATACTCTCGCGATGTAGTTTGTTTGGTCGGTGCCCATAATTTCATAAAAACCCCGTCAAGGACAATATGTCCACCACATTTTGTGAGATACGTACATACGTTTTTTTATAAGTGGGCGTGGCAACGCCCATTTTGCAAAATTTTATAAATACCTAATTTCTTAGTTCAAAATCACTTCAAATACCAAATTTCACTCAATTTGTTTTAATAGATACCGAAAAATGAAGTTTTTGCATTTTTCAAAAACTTCCGTTATATGAGAGGTGGGCGTGGTTATTGACCGATCTTGACCATTTTCAATACCAACCTACCCTGTCCAAAGAGCCATCTATGTACCAAATTCATTGATGTATCTCAATTTTTACTCAAGTTATTGTAACCACGGACAGACGGACGGTCGGACGGACAGTCAGTCAGGGCTAAATCGATTTCTCTTTTCATTCTGATCATTTTAGTGTATATATGTATGTCTATATCTATCTCAATTATTTTATGCTGTTACAAACAACCGTTATAATACCCTTGTGTACAATTACGCTCGGTTATAAAAACGTGAAAGCGAGGAAAAGCAATAATAAGCTCATTTCGAGACTTGAGATTTTACCAAGTTACTGAATTCGGGCATAAGTCTACTGAAAATGTATAGTAGAGTTGCCAACTCTAAACTTTTTGGATGGCATTTGCCAATGATTGTTCGGAAAATAGCTACGTTCTTTGATTTGCTGTTGACTAATCGACAGTCAATTAGCGCGTAAGAGCTCAATTTCATTGGACTTCTACATAGTCAACTGTGAAAAGATCGATCGTAGCCCACTCAGTCTTGGCGTTTGAATGATTTTTTTTACCGACCGTGATTTATGTTCTTAGGTAGGTAGGTAGATTAAAGTGGCTGCTAGCGATTCCGCCAGCACACCTAGGCCTTTTTTTGGGCCCATTGTGGTTCTCGGGATTGAAAAAATCCCCCTACTCGAACCAATGTGAGGAAACTAGGAACCTTAATGGCTGAAACACAATGCCGATGTACGACGAACTTGTCGTCGCGAATGATCGTCGTGAAAAATAGAACACACCACCGTATATGAGAATAAGCACAACCAAAGCGCACGACGAAATTCGTCAGATGTCTATTCGCGACAATAGATTTATTTCTTTTGTCGTCGCTGGCTGCAGCGGCAAAATGTGAACCATTGTGACCATAAGTTAAATATTCTATGGTCTTAAAATTGAAATAAAACAAAAAATGGTTTAGTTTTTTGTTAGAAAGTATTAATTCTGTTAGTTGTAAAAATTTAACTTTAATAAAAGCTATTTTCAACATTTTCTGTTTTTGTTAAATAGCCTTTTGCTCGCAGTATTCTTTCTATGTCCTAAAAGTTTTATCTGCTCAATATTGTCACTCTAGCAGTTGACATACAACTTGGCATAATCAGCTGATTTCGATCGTCTCTGAGGATGTCGCTTTGCTGGTCGAAATTTCGGCCGTACGTCGGGCTTGTGCTTCAGCCATAATATTTTGCGTACCTCTGCTCTGGTCAGATCGCTTAGGTCGTTGAAGAACTCTGATCCTAAGAATTTTCTTCTTATTTACCATAGTGCGGGACATTCGCATAGGAGGTTCCTCACGGTTTTAGGCTCTTCTTCATTTATGCAGTTTCTGCAGAAGTCATTGCAGGGAACTCCAAGGCTCGCTGGCTATAAAAAATCGAAGAAATATTCATTATCAGCTATGCATTCCTGTCGAAATTTTCGTTGAGCATCGAATTTACTGTCAAACAGAACTTTTCTATTCATGGCGCAGCGTATTGAATTAATGTCATAATACCAAAATTCATTCGATCAGCACTTTTGAAGATCCACAGCTAATCTACTTTATTTGCATATTTGAACAAAAGATATTATTTAAAAATATAATACCACCTCTCCTCAAACTCTTCGTACCATTCAAAAAAAGCTGCTTGAATAAACTGGAGAAGGAGTTCAATTCGATTATGTTCGAATTCAAAATAATTAGGTAATGAAAGCATTACGATTTCGAATATAAGTTATTTTTCGCCCTGATACCAAAAGTGTTGCGTCATTGCTGTAGAGGGATATTTAAGTACTTAGACAAGGAGGAAGGATAAACGTTTAACAAGATGATGAAATATTTGGCAGAAAGACGTGTGAGCGAAGCGCCTTCAGACAGGAGTGTGACATCAAATTTTATTTGAAAAATACCGGAATTGGTTCTTCCAAAGACGAGAATAGAAACCACTAAAAAGACGTCTAGAGTTAGTTTGGAATTTGAAGAGAACAATTAACGCTTTTGAGTGTCGAATCAGAGTGATTTTGAAAAAAAATCCAGATCAAATTTTAAAGCGGACGTTCATAATCTGTGACCCGACAAAAATTCAAAATTCAAAAGAAGAAAAAAGCAACTCCCGAAGATGGTTTATAGGCAGAGCTATGAATAGTACATCGCGAAAAGCGGACCTTATCAATATGGCTTTAGGCAATCATTGATTAAACACTCACAAATCATGGAGCAAACGAACAGATCTCTGCGACCAAAGACAAGAAAATAAAACCCAAGAACCTGTGCAAAATGAAACGAAGTTGTCCAGAACGTCTAATTAATCGATAGACGGCAAGTTCGTATGATACAACAAATTGACCTCAAGTAAACTGTTCAAATACGTACGAGTTTGTTTTTGATTCACAATAATCACTCTACTAATCACATATTCATTTGCACGTATTAAATAGTAATTAATGAAACAACAAATTGACCTCAAGTGAACTGTTCAAATTCGTACGAATTTATTTTTGATTCACAATAATTACTCTACTAATCATTCATTCATTTGCTCGTATTTAATAGTAAAAATTATAAAAGCAAACAAAATCGTTTGCTACTAAAAAACTGTTTTTTTTTTGTCTTATTTTAATATGAATTAATTGGTTGTTAAATGAAATCGCTCTTGCGGAACAAAATTATTAACGCATCATTTTAGTGATAAGAAATATTATTTATTATATAGATTTCAGTAATTGATAGATCTTTACATTTTATGAATGATTTAATGGAATTTTTCCGTTTCAATGGAAGCTAATGTTTATTAAAATTGCCTAAAGCGGTGAAATTGTGTTTAAAAAATTCAGCACACATTTTTTGATGCTTCAGTAAAATAATAAAAATTTGGCATTTTTTATTTTACTGGTACGAAAAAAAAATATTATTTTATTAATAAAGTTTCTCTTGAAAAATAAGTAATTAATACAACAACATTTTTTAAAATTAAAGTTTACTTTATTAAAAAAAAAATCTTTTTTAAAATAGCAGCGAATATAATTTGTACCAAAAATAATTTTATTGTATCGAATTTCGGAATATGTATATTGATGATATATTGATGGAAAATTGATAATTATTGCCGCAACTATTTAATTTCAAAAATTTTTTAATACATGCTAAAGTACTAAATTCTTTACAAAAATTATTTTAAAACGTACAAAAAACGTTAAAACATTTTGATTTAGTTTAAGTTCATTATCTTAAATTTAAAATTTACAATGTTGCAATGAAAAACAAAAACTATATTAATTAAGAGAAACGTTTGTTTTTAATTGTTCAGAAACTAGCTGAAGTAAATAAAATGAAACTTCAGTTCAAACTAAACTAAACTAATCTGAAATATATTTTATACTTCTTTCTTTCAGAAACTTACAAATGTGTCTTTTAAAAGCGTCTGTATTTGAATCTTTTTATGAAGTATAAAAATCATTTAGTATGTAACAACATTTTAATAAATGTGTTATTTCGTTTTGAATGCTAAAGGCATACATTTTATTGAATTTGACAATTAGCCAATTATTTGCTTTTTTTTTGTTACAGAATTAACATAATTATTTTAAATTTTTGTGTTATTTTTTATTTTTATAATTAATAAAGCTATTTTATTTTTTAAATTTTATTTTTTAATTGCAAAATTAATATACATAAGTGTTTGCATATTTTTAATAAGTTATTAGGTTTTCTTTAATTTCATTATTATTACTTATACATACATAATTATTTAATTATTTTTATTATATTAGGTATTTTAATTTATAAGTAAATATTGTGTATTGGATTTATTCAAACGCAGCGTCATCTAATTGGAAAAATAACTGAGTATAATCAAATAATTTAAAATAATTAAATAATTAAATGTTCCAAAATACATCACATTTCAACCTTGTCGGAAACACTAACAACCAAAAAGAACATTTAACTATTTAAAATTATTTAATTATACTCCATCGTCGTTGATAAGAGACGACGGAAAATCGTTCCAAAATACATTAAATAATTAAATATAATCGAAGACTTGCTAATTTTTTTTGATTATTTATAGTAACTATATAGAAAATAATTATTTTTTATTATTTTTAAGTAAGAATTATTTTTATGTAAGAAAATAAAAAAAAATTACTAAACTTAAAATGTTGAAAAATAATGATTACACTGTCCAGCAGCATTTTTGGAACAGAATAGGGACCCTATAATTCTAAAAGGGTATGTTGAGTAGATAATTTTTGTAGAACAACTTTATGGTCCAGCACGTCTGAGTTTTTTTTACAGTGGGTCAAAGTTTTCATTTTTTGGTCGAAGGGAGCATTATATGTACTATATGAAAAAAATGTTGTAAGTTAATGTCTGAGAGAATTCTTATGGTCAGAGTTGTATTGTGGAATTGTATGAGGATCATTTTTGTGGAAGATCTTAACCCTCTAACTGGTCTCTTTATGGGTCAATTTGACCCTTTTTTTTCGAGAAAATCAAAAAATATCCTTTAAAAAAGGACATTTAGGGATTAAAATATTCTACGAAAATGTTTGGCGGAAAATTTCAGTGGGGGTCACCAAAGACACCATTGTTGTAAATAAACGATTAATTGGCAAAATTACACGCCAACATATACAAAGCAGGTGAAAACGTCGTCAAACGTCGGCCGGGCCAAACACTGAGTTCTCGCGTCTAGTCAGCTGGGACTTATAAATCAGCCAATTAATCGTTAAGATTAAACATTGTATACCCTTTTATTTTTTAAGCATACTTTTTTCGAAAATATGTATGCCTATCTGAATATGTTGTTTGAAAAGCACTCAATTTATGAATTCGTTAATTTTGGAAATAAAACTTTTCAAATAAAAAAACTTATGAATTGTAGTTGAATTAAAGAAAAAAAAATTTTTTTTGTTGATAATTTTTGAATGGTGGTCATATTTACCGCAAATAAGTTCTCAAACTTAAAATTATATTTATTTTTGTATGCATTAGGTGCAAATGTCCTTACACGTTTGCAGGTAGAAAAAGCAGCGACAGTCTTTGCAAATGTCCTTATGTCCGATTGCCCGTCAGCATCTCTCGGTTCGATATGCACATTTATTCATTTCAACTGTCAATAGCTTTTCCTCGTCCCCATCTAACTGACACTGTCACTTTCAAACGTTCGAACAGCTACTTTTCTCACTTCACACTTCTACGCAATTTCAATCATTTTTCTCATTTATCTCGTACGTATGTACATATGTATGTATGTATGTATGTATGTATGAAAGTAGTTCCGCAATTTCTATTTGACCTTCTCTTCAACAAAATTTAATCAATTCTTCATTAAAACGTCCATTTAAGTTATTTGCTTTCTACTCGTTTACTTAGCACTTTGAAAAAAAAAAAAATAAAAAAAAAACTCGTTCAAAGCGTATCTTCATACGAGTATCTACAAAACGAGAATTGAAATAAGTATTTTATTTCGGTTTAAATCAGCTGCGTCTGATTAGAAGATGTTTGTGGCGGCATTAACCAGTATTAGCCACAATCATTGGGTAGCATCGAAAACATTTAGATAACTAAGTAACTGCACGCGTAATATCTAGTTTTGTATGTACGAGTATGTATGTATGTATACATATTTATATACATAGAATAAATTAATTTGTGTCTAAAGTATTTTGCTGTTGTTGTTTTTGTGGCGCTGTGGCGTTAGTGATTGTTTGTTTTTGCCACTTTCAATTTATTAATCTGTGTTGGCTTATTTGTTGCCACTCAAATGTAAAGATTTATACAAGCATTTAGTAGGCGTGTGAAGGTGGTAGCAGTGCGGAACGTTTACTATGTGGGAGCAAAGAGTTAGATACTTCATATTCATTTTTACTAATTCACTGTGCTATGCACATTTGAGTGGCCCTTATTTGTGTGTAATAAGTGGAAAATTGGTTTCTATTTGGTTTGCACCAGTTCTGAGCGCTTTTATCGATACTCGCAAGCCATATTAAGTCGTCAACTTGAAAAAGTTATAGAAAAATATAATTGTTTTCGAAGTAAAAATTCCATATCTTAAAAAAAATAGATTTAAAGTTCCAATGTGGCTACCATACCATTTCGTAATTAAAAAAAAAAAAATCCAAGTAAATAATTATATTGTAACATTTATTGCGAAGAGAACGGCTTTTAATAATATTTGTCAAAATCCATGCTGATTTAAGGACGGTTGGTCCTTTCATAAAGCTTTCAAGGTAATAATTTTCCACGACATGAATAAAATTGAAAAGTAACACACAAATTTATTCAATAATTTCATTGACTAATACTGCAATATTATCAAATATTTAAATATGTTAAGTGCGTATTCAAAATCAGTCGTTAGAGTTCAAGTTAAAAAATATTTCTTCATTCTTAATGAAAATCGCCTGCAGACTTGGTTGACAATTTTCTTCTTTTTCTGTTCGAGTATTAAACCAGTTATGCTATTTCAATAAAAAATCGAGTTTTTTTTATAGATTTTTATATGTAAATTGAGTATGTTGTAGAAAACTCATAAGATATGACGGAACGACAGTAAAAAAAGGCTTGTTCGTGGCTTTTTAGAACTTATGGCTTAATACAAGCCTATGCTCAGCGAAACACTTGATTTTATTAGAAAATGCTTCACAAAAATTAAACAAATTAGGTCCTATAATGGGACACCCTTTAAAAATTAGTCAGTTTATCCATTGATATACGTTCTATCACATATATTTTGTATATGATTTTTCAGCAAATAGGTTTGTTTTATTAACAAAGGTGTCAAAAATTTTAAATTATAAAAATTTTTTTTTTATAAATCTCTGACTCTTTGTCAATAAAAAAGTAGATAACATTTTTTTTTTGATAGAACTATTATTTTGGGAGCTATGAAGTGATAAACAATAACTAACGTTAAAGTTGCATAACTTTTGAAAAAAAAAAATTTTTTTTGCTCTATATTGCGTTTACAGACATTTTAGGACCTTCTCTGCATCATACCCGAGTTCGCGCAAAAGTCGTTTTTGACCAACTGAAATAATATGGAATGCCGCTTATGTACTCGTATGTATGTCTAATGGCACATTCGACGTCAGTTTGTTGGATTCATCGCTATTGCTATCGTTATCAATTAACTCTAGTTATCGATTAACTGTCGTTATCTAAATTGTGCTAGTTGCCGCAATACAGTTATACCACATTTGTAAACCGATACTGACAACAAATCATAACAACGGCCGAAGGAAGTTGTTATCGATAACGTTTTAGATAATATTTTTTTTGTTATTACTCGTATAAATATATTCGTGGTAATGCTATTTGCTTATGTTAAAGATCGCGAAAATGGTTACGGCATTGTTATCGAGGTCGTTTTCTACTGATAACTTTTATCGTTAATGGTATTTTTATGGATATAGACATCGTTAATGTTATCGAAATTTAAATTTTATAATTATCCGTTTTTACGTCACTATTGTTATCGTATTTTTAATCATACTTGTGAGCCCTACTTATTCTTTCAAAACGGTTATCGATATTGATTTAAATATCTATACAATTTTAAGAATCCTCAGGTATTCGATTTAGCGGTTTGTAATGATAACGACATCAAGTATTTAAAAAAAAAAAAAAAATGCTCTACAAGTCCGTACTCTTTGCCTTTTTTGTAGTCTGCTCACCCTATTGCATGTGCATTAAGAAAACTCGATCTGAATTTTGTCATACAATTCATTTCCTTTTCTTTTATAGACACTTTCAACTTGAATGTGCCGTTAATAATTTCACTACAAATTAAAATTTATTGCAGTGTTTAATTAAGCAATTACCGTTGAAATGTATCATCGAAAATTCTCGCATAAATAATAACTTCACTGTAGTTGATAACTGAAAGTATTTACATCCATGAAATTGGTAATATCCATGGAATCGCGTAAACGTAAATGTCTCTACAAATATGTACAGACAATTGTTATTTTTCACCAATGTTTGTATGTACTCGAATGTGCGCTGGTATATACTGTTGTAATTGACAACTTACTCCGCCAACAGCTTAACTGTTTGGCCTTCGAATGTGAGCTCTTAATTCGCCCGCACAATCGCCCGTACGTTGGGAATGTTGTCTGCCAAAAAAAACAACAAAATAAAGTTGGCAATTTTGTATTTACATAAATACTGACGTGGGTATGTATTTACATAAATATATACACTCGTATTAAAGCTTCTCTGCTGGAATAAAAACATAAATGTTAACACATTTACTTCTATGATAGTAAATATTTGTTTTTATTAGAAGTTTTCGGTGCGCACGATTTTTGTCGCAATACGAAATTTTATTAAATAACACACCACAATCGTGTTATTTTATAATGCAAACAAATGCATACACAAAACATTTGTATCAAAATAATTAGATTTGCTATCACACTCACGTGATGCAAAACTCCAGCAATTCGCCAGCAATTTTTTTTATTTATAAAAGGAAGTTTAGCGAACGACAAAAACGCTCGTTTAGTTTGTAAATAAAAACGTGTCCTAAATCTGAAGCAGCAGATATAGAGTTCATATAGAGTGTTGTGAGAAAAAATTAAAATTCATGGCAAGTTTTTTGTATTACATTTTGTGGAGTTTGTGTAGATTATAGGCTATTATCTCTTTGAAAATGAATATTACTTACATTTATTTTTATAGAAACTCATATCATTTTGATTAATCATAATGCGATTAAAAGATACAAAAATAAGAAATAAATAGCAAACAAATTTTTAAAATTTTTTTTAATATATGTACATAAATATAATTATTTTTGATAATTTACTTGTAAATTTTTGTTAAGTTCGGTATTATTATTGAGATTTGTTTTACTCAGAAATATTAATTTAATACGTTTGAATAATTGATTTTTTTCTGTATTATTTGATTTATTCAATTGCTGATTTTTTTTTTGTTTTAACTTATTTTATTTGATTGCACTAACCCTGCATATCATTATTATCTATCTATTCTTCTATATATATAAAACAGGATGTGTGTATGTATGTAACGTATGAACTCCAAAACGGTTGGGCCGATTTTGATGAAATTTTCAGGGAATCTTCAGAATATTCAGGCGGATGACACTGTGAAGTCTGATTTTCGGTCTGCGGGCGGAGGGGCACCACCAATGACATATACATACATATATATTTTTATTTTTTTTGCTTTCTTTTTTTATTTTATTTTTTTTTAAAGCCGTTGTCATGGTTTTCAAAACGAGATATCAAACTCTTAAGTCGGTTATGTAGTTCTTAATTCGGTCTTGGTTATGTTAATAATGATCCAATATCAAAATTTTAAAACTTCCGAAATGTTGCATTCAAACATTGTACAATAAGTCAAAAATAATATATAATATATATAGAAATTACTTACATTTGTTAACCTACGAAACCAACAGCAATATGAGAAAGAGACAATCGGCTGTTGCTTGCTGCGTACGCTCTGATCACTTGTATGATGACAAAGCATCTGAAAAACAAAAACATACATACATACATATCTAACAGTGCGTATCAAAGTTATAATTTCGCCTTGCATCTGTTTATCAACGAAGTCAGCATCACATCTCTCTAAGCGTAGCCGAACGAAGTAGAAACGAAGAGTAGTTGATTTACTACTCACACAATTACACATCTTCCCGTTGTCGACAAGGTATTCCCAAGTCTAACAACCTCCTACAAAAATCCGGATTGGCTGTGCGAACGTTCAATTTTGGCACCAAAAAATGATGATGTCAACAAGCTCAATGAGCGAATTCAATTGAAACTGCCCGACAAATTAATCAAATATAAATCGATCGACACAGTAATGGATGAAGAACAAGCCATCAATTATCCCACTCTCGGCAAACTCCATCGCCTAGTCTGTGTTGCCATTACGTGGGCCATGCTTACGTGTCCAACAGAAGCGCTTGGCATCATCTCGGGCATCACACCATTGGCCATACTCATTGAGAAAGAGGCTTGTCAGGGCGCTCTGAGACTGTCTAATCTTAATCGTCTGAAAAGTGGAGACTTCAGGGGGCATTTGGATGTCCTACAACCGCTCAGTGCCGATCCAATAATCATACTCACAGACACTATGTTGCCAAAACTATCCTTTACCAAGACCTACAAAGTCATAATACTTGAAAGGGATACATGTAAAGAAATGGTGAAAGCAATCAATAAAGGATCATAGGTGTGGTACACTGACTGATCCAAACTTATCAATGGGAGCACCGGGGCCGGAGTGTTCGGACCAAGATTTCAAAAAAGGGCCCCAGGGGTCATACCCAACCATCTTCCAGGCGGAAATCTATGCTATTGAGCTGTGTGCACACGAATGTCTTCGCAGAAAGACAAATGGAGCAACAATCAACATTATGTCAGACAGCCAGGCAGCCCTTAGGGCATTAGACTCCTTCAAAATGGAGTCAAAACTTGTAGACAGCTGCAGAGCGGCACTGGAATCATTAGGAACCGATAACAGAGTTACTCTGTGGTGGGTTCCGGGTCATGAGGGGGTGGATGGATGGATGAAAGGGTGGACTATCTCGCAAAAAAGGGGCCCAACAGAGCTTATGCGGTCCTCAGCCGTTCTGCGGTCCTTTTAAGGGATACACAGCAGAACTTCTAAGAAGGTGGAAGGACTCAAGAATCACAGCCCAGTGGCGATCGTCAAAGGGTAATAGCCAATCTAAGAGGTTCATAAGTCCATCCCGTGAAGGCTCTAGAAAACTTCTTAATCTCAGCAGAGAGTGTTTTTGAACTCTCACCGGGTACTTAACACGTCACTGTAGGCTGAGATACCACCTTCACAAAATAGGACTCTCGGAGGTTTCAGAGTGTAGGTTTTGTCGCTTAGATGCGGAGACCTCTGCTATATTCGTTTATATTAATTTTTTTATAGTTCTTCATTATTTTTTTTTTTTGATTTTCTCGATTTTTTAAAAAATTTTAGAGTTTTTTTTCATTCGAATACATCAGCACTTTTTGCTTAAATGATATACATTTTAATAGAGATAATGACAAATAACTGCAAACTCTCGCCTCCTAAAAGCCATACAAATTTAAACACTCAGCTCGTTTACTTATTTATAAACTTCAAAAAATAAAAAACAATTTCATCAGCAAATGTATAAATTTTGAAATTTAAGATTGATTTCACTTCAAACTTTTATTGCAAAATTTATGTTTATGTTTCATTTAATTAGGAACAGTAAAATCAACTCAAAAGTGAACTGTGTAACTGTTCGCATTATTAACTCCGTAAAAGTCGTAGAGATTCCCTTCCAAATAAACTTCAATTTAAACAAGTGCAAAAACAAGAATAAAATGGATATCATTGGAAGACATTCACTCGCATACAAACTTTTACGAATGAATCGATGGGAAATTCTTGCTCGAGCAGCTAGCAAGCCAGCCAGCCAGAAAGCGTTGTACCCAGCAGTTAGATTGACTAGTTTTCTGAACAGTTTGTTTTGCAGATGAACTACTTCATTGCATTTTCTTGTTAACATGATAGTCATTGGTATTTTTAGTGTGGCGATAGGCAACGTAATGTTGTTATCTGTGATTAAATCGGAATCGTGCCAGTTCAGGAACAAGTCAGTGCTCATAACAGCATCCTACTAGTTAGCAAACTAGTCACACTCTATATCACTACCGCAGCAATTGATGAACTAATTGGCTTACGCATTGGTCACGTACCTATTTACAAACTATTCGTCCTTTGCTTCAGTATTATAACAGTTAGCTAACTAGTCAGTCTTTATCACTATCATAATAGTTAACGAACTAACCAGGCAAAAATAGCTAGAGATTTTTAGCTCATATTTTCGATCAAAAACACCGTTTTCATAACTGCAAAATATATACTGCCGTGCACCCAGTTTCACAATTCAATTCCACAATGTGATTTTAAAAATTTCCTGTGAAAGTGAATTAGTGTGCTCCCAATTTCACAAACAGCTGTTGTTGAAATTTCCCTTTTGGATTCAGCTATGTATGCTTTTTTGAGGGTTCATCAGCAAAACACTTAAAAATACGCATATTTCAATGAATAACTAATACAGAAATGTCATAAATGGCTTTTAAAAACATCAAAGAATATTTTAAAAATTATTCCAATCGAAAATAACGAAACATTCACACACTTTTTTGTCATTTACTTTTCATTTCACATAAAACCAATCATTCGGAATCAATTCACAAAAATATATGTGAATGTGAAATTGTGAGCACCAAATATGTGATTTCAAACCGAATCCACAGGGAAATTTGCGAATGTGAAACTGGGAGCACGGTGATAACTAAATTTGTTCGAATATAATAAGTTATGTCTATTTAGTTGTACTATATGCTAAACTCAAATTGATTACTTGAAAGCTCTTAGAAGCTTTCACAAAATGGTTATACTTAGCCCGCTTACTATATCTGCGTTAAAAAGCCGGTTATTTTGTAATTTGATTTTTATTTTAAAACTTCGAAAATTCGAACTAGTACGAAAACTCTCCCCAGGAGTACCAGTGTTTGCCTATCCATTCTCTCTTTGTTGGATACTTTGACTTTCAACTGCCGTTGGGTTTCACACACACACTCTAGCGCAAACAGACACTCAACCACACACACGGCTTCAACTGTGCGTCCTTGCTGTGGCAGCAAAAGTTACAACGGCAGCCGTCGCTATGCACTGCACTCATTTGACCTACAAGCATAAAGTTTTCATTTTTATCAATACGTTAATGCAATCGCGTTTGTTTTTGTTGCTATCGGCATTAGTATGTTGGAGAAAATCAAAATTTATATTCAGCATGATTTTAATACTTTTCTGTATCTTTAATTTTATATTTTTTATCCTCTCATTTTTACTGTATTCATATTCGAGCCTTTTATGAACGAAATGAGTTTGGCATTGATAAAAAAAAAAAATATAAAAAAAATACAAAAAAGACGAGATTGTTGTAAGATAGTGTTTGGTTATTGTTGTTAGTTTGAAAAAGCAAAATCACTGCGCTATGAAAAGTAAAGAAAAATATACGAAACTGAAAGTACCAAATATAGCAAAAGGAGCAAAAATACTCGGTTATTACTAATTCTATGGTTATTTGCCGCAAGCGTTGAAAGTAATACAAAAATGTATTTTTCTTCATGGGTTACATGAGTACAAAAACAAAATATATATTTGTAAAATGTGTATTATGTAAACGTTTGTGCTTTGCAAATAGAGAGTTTCTTTGAAAGTGGGCCGTAAATGGCGCTTCACGGTAAACCGGTTCAAACGTTTCGTTTGCCATTTTAATTTTTCGAGTATTTACTTGTGGTTAAATCATTTTCATTGTGCCTTACTTGGCTGCTGATTCAGCCTTTTTCTCTGCGTTGTAGAAATTGTTTTCGCCTACAGAAAGGTGCTTTTAAACACAAAGGAATAAACTGTTACACGCTTTCAAAAATCAATTTGCAATTAGACTGTCATAATATAAAATTACACAATTTTCTTGAACACTTTTGCTATTTTAAATTTTAATTTAAAGTATGAAACGTTCTATGATTGATTCATGAAATCGGGCCGAATTGATTTTAAAGATATTTATTTATAAAAGTTGAACTAAAAAACTAGTTTTTTAAATTTGTTTTTCACTGCGTAAAGCGAGGATTGCCCGTAAAGTGGAGTCAAGTTAGACAGTTCCTGCTAAGAAAACTTTTACCGGTCTTCGAAGAAGTGGTTATCTGAAGAAAATATTTAGAAGTAATAACTTTGAATTTGAAAGAAAAAAGTTGTAAATTTAATTAATTTTAAAATATTCTGAAAACTCTCAGAATGGAGAATTTGTCAGGCAGCTAAGTCAACTTTGAAGCTAGTTTTGAACTTTAAGGTCAGTGGTCTAAGCTGTATAAGTTAAAGCTGCTTATATGAAGATGCCATCTCCTTATCTGACTTCTTTTTGTCATTCACCATGGATTCAAATTCCTTTGCAATGCAAAGCTTAATTTTTATACCATATTGCTTTAATGATATCAGTCTAGTTCGAGTTAAGTTTGTCAGTGTACCATCAGGATGCAGACTTTGGCAAATTGTATGACGGGCGTTTAATACGATTTAGCTTCAATCTCCATAGCTTGCTGTCTAGTTTATCTTACTTTTTTTGCATTCACGGTATTTTCATTACTCGAAATATTGCTTGTGATGCCTTGCAATATATCTCTCTTCATGACCCGTGAGGAACTGGACTTTTTTAAGGCAGCTTAAAGCTCAAGCTCCTGTTACATGACGTGTCGCTTTACTTGGGATATTTTGATGAGGATTATCTTTCCCTCACTAACTCTGTATTATGACTTTAATAACTCCTCCCAGTTTCCAATCGCTCCGATTGTTTAGAGATATTCAGACTATTAACTCTGTTCAAAAGGATTTTTTTTCCTTAGAACACTTTAGAACTAATGCCGTAATGAAATGACTCAGCGTATATTTAAAAACCGAACATTTTGTTCAGAGATCGTGAGACCTTTGGAAATATTTAACAATTCTATTCATATTTTTCGTTTAAATACTGCCATTTCCACTCTATACAATCTAGCTTAAATGAACAGACTTACTTAAATAAAAAACTACACGATTTGCAATTTCGTTTCATCTGTCGCTGTGGCAAATACAAAAATAACTGAAATTGTTGCTGACTATGCTGCTGTGCATAGTTGCCGATATTGTTGTTTATAGCCTCACATTATTCCTTTATACTTATTATATTTATTTGTTATTGTAGTTGTTGTTATTTACGATTGTTAACAACGATTTCGATCAATCGCTCTCACAAAGATGGTAAAAGCAACTTCACCGCAGCAGCGTCACTTTTCATGACGTAGCTAAGAGCGAGATTGATGCAAGTTTGAAATTGCGCAGCAGAAGAATTGTTTTGTTGTAGCTAGTAACTAAGGTAGGTAGTTTAACTCTTATACCGTTGGGATGCTTGATCCACTTACCAAGGCGTGGGTTACTTGCCGCTATTGTTACTAACTGTTGCGATCTGAGATTGAGCTGAAGTTACTGAATGATGACATAATAATTTCATGAGATATGCAACGGCGAGACGTGTCTTACTTCAAAATCGCACTGTAACATCAATCAATGTTGTTGTTGTTGTTGTTGTTGTTGCGGTGGCTTGGTTAACGGTAAAGAGGCGGTTGTGCGCGCGTCTGTGATTGATGAAAGCGAATGTGTGGGATGACGCGTTGAAAGTGAAACGTTTTTTTTTTTAGTGTAAGCAGCGGAGAAATGAGTGTACCGTTAAGTAAATAAATAAATAATAATATGACACGGCAAGATGGTGAAAAAAAAACTTTTACATATCTGCATAAATATTTAAAATATTGGCTGCATAGATACAAACAAACTTTTGTGTTTTTTTAATTGCAAAGTAAGCTGATTTTTAAGTGGAAAAAAGCGATTGTTTAACACAGATTTAAAGCGTGGGATTTAGGTGAATCGTGCAAGTAAAATTTATTTATGAAATTGATTTAACGTGAGAGTCTCGTTCATCTAAAGGAAAAAAATGTTATTAAGCGTGAAAGCTTTGTATGAAACGAATTTAACAAGTTTACAATTTTAAGTGAAATACAAAATTTAATATAGAAAAAAAATTATTAAATTAAGAAAAGTTAACAATACAAAAATTATTATAAAAAATAAGGTAACATTAATTAAAACTTTATTTTTATCATGTGTTTTTTACGAATTTTGAACTTCCAAAAGAATTAGAATTTTTTTTTGGAAAATATCGATAAACAAAACCAATGTTTTTATTTTCCTATTTAAAGAACTTGTTAAGTTTTCTAAAATTTTGTGTTAAAGTTTTTTTTAAATATTTAAATTTTTAGTTTTTAACAAATTTGTAATATATAGAAAATATCAATTTAAGCGTTCAGCTTTTGCGAACGAAAATTAATATTTAAATATTAAAAATTTTGCTTGCATCAAAGAATACTGACTTACTATCTTCCAAGAGTAAAAAAAATTGTATATTTAAATTTAAAGTTAAAGTTTAATGACTTATTATTTAAGATTACCTGAATGATAAAACTGGGCTTAAACAATACAATTTTAAAAACCTTTTTTAACTATTAAAAATCTATTTATGTATAAAAATTTAATTTTGTTTGTTTATTTTGTTGAACTTTATTCATTTAATTAGATTCATTCATTTTTGACCAATTTTAATATTTTTGGTATACGTTTAAATTTGTTTGTGTTAATTTTACAGCACAATTTTCTATGAATTTTAATTACAAAAACGAACCTCCAATTTTTCGCTTACCCTATAGGTTTTCATTAATTATAGAAAATCTGAAAATTATTAAAGAAAAATAAAAAAATTCTGCCTCTAATAAATTTTAAACCCTTTACAAACAAGTTCATTGCTTACATATTTCTTTGAAAATTTTTGGGTAAGACACATTTTTTTAAAACATTTTGTTCTTACAAATAATGTCGTACAATTTTCACCAATTTTAATATCTTAGTTTTTTTATTCGTTAAAATTTGTTTGTACCTAATTTTCCAGTACAATTTTCCATGAGTTTAAGAGTTTCAGTGGCTTACCCTACAGATTTTCATTTAATATCGAAAAAATTAAAAGTTTTAAAGAAAAGTAAAAATATTCTTATTCATTGCTTACAAAGTTTTTTTGAAAATTTTTGGTTACCACTAATTTTTTGAAAAAATTTTCTTTGCAATGAGTGTCATAAAAAATTAATAAAAAAAATGTTCTTATACAAAAGCAAATAAGAAAAAGAACAGGCTTAAGTATATATTTACGAAAATACACACATAACCACAGGGCCTTTTGTGATAAAGAAATAAATACCTAGCGATTAATCAGTGGTCTAATATTATTATTTTTCCTTTGTTCAAATAATTAGCAAAATTATTTAAACTTAAGTGAGCGTTGATCGCTTAACGTAAAAACAAAAACAAAAATGAAACACAATGCAATGTTGCAACACAAATTAGATTAAAAAAAATTATCAAGGTTTTAATAAGAATGAAAAGCTTTAAAGCAAAACAAAACTGATATATTGTATGACCTAAATCTTTTTTCAGTATGTCCACATGTAAGTAGGTGAATACATATGTAGGCATATAAAAAGATTTTTTTTTGCTTAAATACCGAGATTTACGTTATTATTTTATACCATGATCAAAAAAAATACACTAATTTTAACTATTTAACTTTTATCAAATTAAATGCTGGCTGGAATATACAAAAACATGCTCTTTACATTGCAAGTTTATTCTATTAACAAAAGTTAATTAACTCAATTTGTCTGAAATTCGTTGCATTTATGTGTTTTGCTTTTTATTTAATAAAAAAATAAAATATATGTACAACCTCATTTATCAAACCGCAAAAGCCACACACTACTTTCCGATAGTATTTCGGTTAATTATTTATGTGTGCAAACTGTGTAAAAAGCACTGTACAGACCACAAAAAAAATGTTTAAATAAAAGAAACAATAATAATATTATTTATATTAAATATTAAGCATTGTATTTGAGCTTTTACTTGCATCAATCAGTCATTTTGTTAAGCCTTTGCACTTAAATATACATTGTAGTTGTATTTTGATAAAAAAAAACTCAATACAAAATATGATTGCCACCACAATTATGGCGTTCATTTATTTACAATGTACATACACACACGCATACACACACACAACAGGAAAGTGATAAAAACTTGTATACATTAAAAAAAAATTGCCTGTACTTTGATACTAAAATGATATGAATTTCATTTGCACATCCTGTTGGAAAAAATATTTATAAAAATATTCCTACTCGTATATCAACATTCAGATATTAAGCACTTGAACTTATTTACTCATTGATCATTTACACTTATTTAATTAATAACCAATCATGCAATCTGGATAGGCTCAGGCTACTTTTTTGTTATTTGAACTTCAAGAAAAAAAAGAATCAAAGTCCAAATGTTCATTCCTTCGTATGTATTGTAATTTGGTAAAAATTAAAAATAAATTAATAATACATTGATTTCTACTTATAAAAACAAATTTAAAGTTTACAAAACAATAAATATAATGAAAATATTAAAAAAAATAATAATAACCAAGCGCAATTTTTAAGTACTTATAGAAAAAGTTTTATCAAGAAAATTGTATATATTAAAATTTTAATTAAAAAAATAAAAAAAACAAAATATATATCAATAGAAAACGCAATTAAAAAAAAAATAAAAAAAATTGTGGTGAAATTTGTTTAAGATTTATTAAATTTTTTTTAATATTTATTACTAATAAATTTTAGAAACTTGTTGGGAATACTTATAAAAAATTTCCTCACGGATAATCGGTGAAAAGTTTTCTAAAGATTAGGAAAAATATATTTTGTTAACATTAAGGAAATAAATTTTTTTTACATTTAAGCAAAAAAATAGTTGTTTGGTTTATAAAAAATAGTTTTTGTAAAGAATGAATGAAAAAATATTTTCACATTCATATTTCAATACAATTTTGGCTAGCATCTTTCCATTTTTCTGACCCAAGAAAAATAAGAGAAAAACATAGCAACACAACTATAATTTGGAAAATACAAGTTTTAACAGGAAAATTTCTAAAATATGTACATATATTTTTGAAGAAAAACAATTTATTATTAGGTAATCGAAAAAATCTTCAAAAACGGTAATTGCCAAAAAGTTGCAATTTTTTTTAATAAATAAAAAACATTTTCCCATAAAGCCAACAATACTTTTAAGGTTAGTAGAAAATATGTTAACAATAAAACAATAATTTTTTATACTTCTATTTCTATAAAGTTTTTGATTATTAAATTTACATGATTTTTTAATAGAATTTCTACTCAACAGTTATAAATAAATAACCATATGCAAAAAAAATGGAAAGAATTAAGAAAAAATTTTGCTAGGAAAAAGTTCTGAATATTTTTTTAATCGAATTTTAATATTTTTGTTAACAAATTTTTTTTTAATGCCAACTACAACATTTATGAAGTTTTATTTTCGAAATATTATTTTTTTTAGTATTTTTTTAGGAGTGTTGTCTCAGCAAAAGTTGAATTGATTGCAATTTATAATATACATATGTAAGTCAAATATTGATACTAGTTCATATGTAAATGAAAGACATACATATTAAAAGCTGTTATTGGAAAAATATTTTCAGGCAGGGTTGCAACTTGTTTTAAAATTTTAATTAAAATAAATTAATTTTGAATTTTTTTTTTAATTTAAAAGTGTGATACGTTTCTAAAGTTGCAACAATTTTGATAAATTTATTATAAACTTTTAAGCTTTAATTAAATTAATTAATTTATTTTGAATTTTTTTTATGCACAAAAAATTAGTATACAGTGTTTATCTACCTTAAAAAATTTTCTAAAAATGGAAAATACGATATTTTCCTAAATTGCAACAATTTTAAAAATTTATTAAAATTGTTCAAACTTTTAATTAATTTGTTTATAAGAAAATGAAAAACATATCATAAAAAATATTGTATAAAATAACATCTGCTTGAATATGAGCGTCAGTGTATGAGCCAGGGTCGGATACAGAAAATTATTTTGGTGGGTTGGGGTTCAAAAAAATATTTTTGTAGACAAATCAAGATAGATAAATTGTTAAATTTTTCTGCGTTCAACGTTCTGATATTTAGGAGGGGGGTCCGGACCCCAAAACCCCCCTGTATCCGCGCCTGGTATGAGTGCACGCTTATAAATGAAAACAATATTTTGCTTTTTAAATATTAGTGCAAACACGAGCACAGTCGCATTTCAATTAAAGCTCAAGTGCAACGCGCAATAGCCGCACTTGCTAAAAGCTTGCCAAGTTATTTTTTCTTTCCGTGCAAAAAATAAACAAAGCAACCCAAGTAAACAAATACATTTCTTTGAATCTAAATATACATATGTATATTCTTTTGCAAGCACAACATTGATTTTCGATTATACTATTATTGCAAAATGTTAATTCTTGTAAAACTTAAATCAAAGTGTAGCGCAAAAAGAATCCAATTAGCCGCATTTGAAAGTGGCTGAGAAAATATAGCTACTCGTATTGTGGCGTGCCAACAGCAGGCGTTTGACGGCTGTGGTCTGCACAGATTTGGCTTGTTACTCGCACAAACTAACAAGAAAGTGGCGACACTTGTCCAGTAGTCGTCAGTCGCCTGCGCATGACTTGTCAGCGTTCAGTCAAAGTCTGTCTGCCATTCTGCCAGCAATTAAATCCAGTTTGTCATGCAACGTAATGTGACACTGCTGCGGCTGCGGTTGCGGTTGCGGTGGCTATATGCATTTGCCCACCGCTAAATCAACTTAGCCACCATATATGTCAGTCATATGAGAATATATATACATATATAGTCATGCATGTACATATATGTATGTATGTGTGTGTACAACGCATTTCAACTAATTGCTTTTAGCAATATTTGGCATGCCATTAAACGAGGTATCGATTGCAACTACATACATACGCCTACATACAAACATTTATACACATACATACATACATAAAGGTTTGATTTTAAAATAAGTACATATAACATTGCTATTTTCGCAACAAATTCAACCAGTTTTCGCAAATAGACACTCGCTACTGTGGATGGACAAACAAGCAAATAAAGTTTAAATTGATTTTGCGATTTTCACGTCTGTTTGCGCATTGTGCAACGTGATTTTCAGATTAGTTAGCATATGATAAGTGTATGTGTGTGTGTGTGCGTTAACTAAATATTCATATCAATTGTACAAATTTGAATTCTCGCTTTAGAACTGCCATACACTGCCCGTCTCTCTCTCTGCCGCAACTTTTATTTATGTATTTTTTCTGGCTTTATTAGCGTTCTCGATTGAAGCCGGCACATTTTTTGTTGAGCTGAATAAGAAATACTACCGGTAGCACAATTTGTGTTTGTTTTTGTTTTTGTTATTGTCATTTGCAAATTTACGGATAAATATTTGTTTAATTCATTTGTTCTTTGTTGTTGCATAGATTTTGTATAGCTTTGCAAAGCAAGCGCTCTTTCTGAATTTATAATTTTTTTTAATTTAGCTAGAAAAAGTAAAGTTTTTAAGGAAAAAAATAGTTATTGTAAATAAATTTTTTTTTTTAAATTCAAACTTTTTATAAAAATAATTGTTTTGATAATATTTCTTGAAAATATAAATACCAAGCGGGCTACTACATAATTCGATTCAATAATAAATTGATAAAATTAAATTTTTTTGTAAATGGTAGCAAATACAAAAAATTAATATTCGAGTAAATTTGTTTTTTTTTTTAAATTAAGTTACATACTTAGTAAGCCCCCAGTGGGTATTTACAACAAAGCTTAATTAAAAATATTTCGAAAAATTTAAGTTTGGAAAAAATATTATAAATTTTGGAAAATTTACTAAAATAATATATGTATGTATGTATGTACTTAGAAAAAACGGAAACATTTTTTTTAAAATTCCTATAAAAACAAATTTATAACTTAAGACAAATGTATGATGAATTGTAAAATCATTTGCGTAGTTACAAACTTCTTTTTACGAAACAATCTAATATTCGTAAAGCTTTTTGAATAAAAAATTATACAATTTATTTTAATATACAAAATTATGAAATTATTATTTTAATTAAATTTATTTTTAATATAATAATAATAATAATAATAATTTTTTTTATAAAATTAATAATAATTGTGCACTATGAAAATATTTGGAAAAATTGTTTGAGAAGAAATGCCAACTGTAAGTAAATAAATGTTGAATTTTAAAATCACACGTGTGACTTTTAATTAAAATTTATAAAAATAAATATATGTTCGATAAATTTAAAAAAAATTAATTTATGCATCTATTAGAGACAAATTTTTTACAAAATAACTATTTCATAAAAAGATTTAAAATTAAGTAAACAATTAAAAGTTTTATGTAACTTATACACAGGTGGCAACACTAGCGGCCCTAAGTCGCATTATTTAAGGTTCACTATGTAATTTTTAATATTTGGCTACGCAAAAGTGTATGATAATTTGTCATTTTTAGTTTTGAGCAAAAGCTACATACATATATTCATATCTTCAATGCACATTGGATTGGGTGGCACATTTTTTATATTAACGCGCCTGATATTTCTACCACTTGACACGCCCTTAAAACAGTCTAAAATGTAAATACAAATAATAAACTGTTTTTTTTTGTAAATTATTTAATAAAAGCCTTATTGAAAATCAAACGAAATAAGTATACAAACTTTGTGTTTTATAAATAACACGGCCTTGTGCTTAAAAATCAACGGAAAATTATGAAAAAATAAATTAAAGAAAAATCTTCAAACTGTACCTACATTTGTATTATTTTTTAAGTTATAAATATCTGAAATTGCATTCCTCTCTGTAAAGCATTTAATTTAATTTATGACCGATGCATGGGTGAATTCTCTCAGTATACATATGTGCATATGTACATATATATGTACATACTACATACATACAAACATGTATGCATAAAAATGTAAACGTATTACTTGAGTGACTTAAATATTATTTCCGCGTTCATAAACAACGTTTAACGAGATATTTATATTAATATACGAGTAAGTTTGTTCCGATGTATAAAAAAATATATGTACGTACATATTTGTGTTGAATAAGTTCATGCCACCCTTTGTCCAGCATTCATTTGTTGCAGCATTCTTATGCCCGGCTTTCAAGTTTGATGAGAAAACCAGTTTTTTTTTCACCAGTCATTTTGCAATATTAAAAAAAAATATGCGTAATCAAACATTGTTTGTTTGCGATAAGTTTGGCTACACTTAAGGAAAATTAAAAAATAATTTCTTGTTTGAGAAATAATATTCAACTATTTTATTTCATATAAGCCGAAGTTTGAAACTTTATACAACTTTTTTCTCCGAAGCCTTTAAGAATTTTAAGTTTTAATGTATGAATGTACAAGTTTCAAATGGGTAAAACTGATAATTTTTGAGTTTTTTTTTGTCTCATATGCTGCTTTACATCACTTAAGTGATTAAAGTGAACTTTTTTGACAGAGTTCATGGTTCATGTGGCATTTTCTGGACTAATAATTCACTCGATAGATGGCGCAATACCTTAAACACGCATTTTAAAATCGAACACTCATCTTAGTTTGGAATATATACATAAATTCAAGGCATATTCAATAGGTAGCAGCAGTAGAAAAATTGAAAAAAAAATTTGAGCTCTGTATATGTACATATTTTGTTTTTGCTTTTAAAAGCTAAAATTTCAACTACCTTAAATTGTACTGAAAGCGTTCTTATCACAACGAAATTCCAAATTTGACAATTCAAATTAAAATAAAATATGAAAAAAGTTAGAAAAAAAAGTTTGCTGCGGCTACCTATTTGATGTGCCTTGGCATAAATTAGTTTTGTAAAAAAAAATATCTTGGTTAAAAATTAAATCGATAGGTGTCGCTACATTCGAGGATATATTTTCAAAGTTGAACTACACTTAAAGTGGTATTTGAAGGACTAACCTAATTCTTATCGTTTTTTTCCCATAAAAATGCGTGCAAACAAAGCTTATTTTTAAATTTACCTAACAATTTTGTAAAATTGTCGCCAGTCTAACCATAAATCATTGGTGTAAATCAAACTAAATGAACGTAAGTATATTTTTAATATTTATTGCGTTTTGATTTTACGGTCCACAACTTAGTGCTACTATTTTACTGCACTATAGAGTCATAAAATTCATTCATCATTTTTGTTGATTAAGCAATTTTCAAGTGACAGAAAGCAGTAAAGTTTTCCGCGGCATTAACAATAAATCATAATTTAAAGCTAAATACGTTTTTTAAATCAATGTTGAGTCTTAAAGTGTTTAATTTGATTCTTAATTAATGCTGCTAATAAATAAGAAAAATGACGGCTTGTTTGTGATTTATTCATCCAATTGAATAAATTTGAAGCACAATTGCAACTAAGAAGGGTTTTTGAGCAGGTAGGAGCGCGAAGAACGTGACTTATGCGGTGTGTGCAGGTCCTAAGTTTTTTGTTATAAATATGTACATACAGTTTTTTGCAATTAATTTTTTTGGCGAAAATCACGACACTCTTCAAAATATGTCCTAGTAAAAACTACCCGAAATTGCTTTCAATTGATATCAATAATGAAACATTTTACTTCGCTCTGTCTTTATGTTCTTTTAGTTTTTTTTTTTAGAAAGCTGGCAACCTTTATAAATATATCAGTATAAAGGCGGTGTAACAAAAAATTTTTGTATCTATAAAATAAGAGTGAGTTTAATAGAGCTTAGATGTGTTTTAAGTTTATATTTTACAGGGTTGCCATGTAATATTTTACTTATTTAATGATTTAAAATTGAAAGTTATCGTGTATGTGAAATTTAGCGGTCATAATTAAGCTTAAAAAAGAAAAAAAATTAAACAGGGTTGCCACAAGAAATATTTTTTTGTATAAAAAGTAGCTCATTTCGTATTTTAAATGTATTTTGTAAAATATCTACTTTATTTAAGTTTTGAAAAATAATAAAATTATGGTATCAAACTTGCATATTTCGTTTCTGAAATTTCATAATTACTTTTTTTTTTAATTTTGTACAGTCTTTTCTTGATCTTTATATTTTTAAAAGCAACTCTTTTCGCACAATTTATTGTATAGAAGCGTTCTGAAATATTTCCAAGTTATTACAAATTTAGTTTAATTTTACTTAACTTACATACATATTTAATTGAATTAAAATTTTGACAAACCTGCCAAAAATATCATTGGACTCGATACACTTTTATGCAATATTTTTTTTTTGATACATAAATAAAATAATCTATTTAAGCTACTTACCAGTGCATTTGATACACAAGTTTATATAAAAACAATTATCCAGTTATGACTCTTTTGTGCATAAGGGGCGAAGTAGCTATATATTGTCAGTGAGTTAAGTTTCTGCCATGCAAACTGCTGCAAATTTATATTAAATTTTAACTAGTTAATCTGGTTTTCCATGTTTAAAGCAAAAATAGCAAAAAATAAAAAAAAATAAAAATGATTTATGAGAGTTTCAATAATAACAACGAGTTCTCTTGAGTGTCAACATGTGTTTTATCATTTTCATGGAAGTTAGTGTAGACAATTTTTTAACAATATTTTGATGGCAATTAAAACAAATGATCTATTGTATTATGTTAACCGTTAGCGGACATTGAAAATAGACTAATAAATAACAGCTAAATAAAACACTTGAAAGTCATTTTGAGAGCATGCACCAATGATATATGGACGTAAATAAATTATAAATCTCATAAATTAAATTCTAAATGAAGATAGAAAACTTGATTTATTTGGAGACGAAAGAAATTAAAAAAAAACAGTTGCTATTTTTTTTTTTTATTAATATTTTTTTTTACCATATTATTTTGATAAATCTTGTGGAATATATCTGTTTTATTTTAATTGATAGCTGTTATAAATCGCAATTAATTGCAATTTTAGAAGAAGTTGTTATTAGTTTAATTTTAAACTCAAACTCAAACAACACAATTTTTATTGTTGTTTTGAGTATTATGTATTTTTTAATGTTTTAGGTGTTTTATAAATGAGTTTATTCCAATCTCGCCGGAAACTTCCACAACAAAAAAAGTATTATTTTTCTGTATATTATTCAATAAGTCTTACTTCTTTGAAATTTATAATTGTCTACTTCTACACGGAATGGCTACATACCATATACTCGTATGTCATTACGTACGACAAAATACAAAGCTTCGACTTGCTAGGTCAATCTGCAAACCATTAGCCACATTACATGACCACGGCAGGCAGCATTAAAACCGGCATATGATAAGTATTTTAACTCAAAAACACAAAAAAAAAAATGAAAAATACCTTAACCACAATAAATGTCTTGAGTAAATTTGAAGAAAGTCATTAATAATAATTAACATGGTATAGTAATGACCCAGCGAAAAGTAATAATTACTAAAGTCTAAGGCCAAGGTTGCGTTGCAGAGTTATTTAAATGAATTTATATTGTTGTATAAGAAGAAGAAAAAGTAGCGTATTAGGTTTGCTCTTCATACACAATTATATTTAAAAGACATTTTTCATTTTATATATTTTTTGTAATTTAATATTTAACAACTGCTTTATACTTCGTTCGTTGTGCTAAAGATTTGCAATTAGTAAGCGCTGCACTTCGCCGCACGGTTTCAGTTTTTAGTTAACTTTTGTATTTAAATCTTCGCATATGTTTCTTAATATTTTACACACATAATGAACACACACATATGAAGTGATAGAACATTTTTAGCACGTAATTTAATGATCGGACGTGAGTAGACAAATTTGCGGTTGAAAATAAGATTTATTCTAGCACACAATTTTTGTTTTGCCTAAACAAATATTCAAATAATAGTTTTCTATTTTAGGCTGATATAAGGGTAATAATCACGCTGTTTATATTTTGTTATGATGTTTACTTTGCATTTTCGCTTTTAATAAAAATTTGTTGAAATAACGTTTTAACATATTATTTATATATTTGCTCTTTTCAGGTGCTAATTTTTCGCTTCGCTCTTTAATTGTTGTGGACTCATCTCGAGGTAAATCTTTTGCAAATATTCTTTTATATATGTATACTATGTATGTGTCTACAACTTATACATACATTTATAATTATTTGTTGTCTATTTATTGTAACTGTGAAAGAAAAATACCATAATGTTCTTAGTAAAACCTTAAAATTTGCTCCAGAAAAGTCTGTGCGGGCAATTTTGCAAGATATTTTGAAAAAAAAAATATATATACTATATTCATATTTCTCTTTCTGATGTTCTATTTTTATTTCATATTTATGCTACCACCCCTTTTTAAAGATTGTGTAAATTTTTATATTTCCCCTCCGAGTGTCACTCAATTTTTATTTTAAAAATACTTTCAGCTAAAGATATTTATTACAATTGAGTTTCTGATACCAATCACCGAGGAGCATTTAAAGTATTTAGCAAGTTTTATTTTTCACACAAAATTAGCAGAAGAAAATTAGAAAAGTGGCACAAAAAGGCTATTATAAATATCAAAGAGCATGGTTATATTGCAATTGGAGCAGAGGAATGCATTTGTCTTTAAAAAAATGGAAAGCGCAGTGCTGTAAATAAATTGATATACCTTTCACATGCTTGGCATTTTATATTTTTATTCAAATTTTGTATTTTGAAATTTAAAAAATTATGAACTGCTATGTACAATCTTTGGCTTTCGTAATTTAGTGTAACAACTTTAGCAAATTTAGCATTTTTAATTGAAAAATTACCATGCACTTATACAACTTGTTATGTGTAGTTTAAAAAATGTTCAAATAAAAAATGTTTCAAATGCCATAATAGTTACAAAAAATTGTGCACAGTTGGCAAATAAAAATTTTTCGAGCAGTATATACAATTAACAACTGTTTTGTGTTACTTAAATTTTTTTAAGCCTTAATTTCAAATTAAAAAAAAATTTCATAAAAATTTCTAACTTCAAAAAAAAAATTGTTAAAAATTGCATATCACTAAATTTTAAAATTTCGAAAAAAAAATTATCAAATTTTCCAAATTCAAAAACTTGGAATATAAAGGTTTACTGTTTAAATCCACCAATATACTCATTTATTGAAATACATATTTACAAATTTTTAGGAAATTATATGTATATCAACAAAATTTCGTTAAAATATCGAAAAACAAATAAAAAAAAATTGATTGGTTTTGGAACGAATTTTCGTCATCCCTTGTCAAGTTCGGTTTTAAGATAAACCGGTTTCGGCGTTGTGCCAGCTTTAGTGTAATTTTTCGTTCTAAAAAAAATAAAAATTAGTACGTAGTACATACATATTGTATGTACATATGTATAAGTGCTCCAAATCGCTAAACTTTAAAGTTTTAAAGAAAACCAATAAAATTTTCTGAATTTGAAAAACTTTTTAAATGCTCATTGATTTGAATACAAGTGGACATTATTACACTAACTGAAGAACTAAAGAATTCCAAAACCTAATAAAAAATAATTGAAATCTATCTGTAAAAATGAGCGATGCGGCACCTACAACGTCAATAAGTGCGCGACAGCCGATAAAAATATACGACACCCTTAGGCATTTTTTTTTTTTAATTTAAGTATGCACTTGTGTATACTAAGTATTCATGCTTTTGTATGTACGAGTATGTGTTTACATAATTGGGTTTGCGCAATTTGTCACTGGGGATAATGACAAACAAAACGATTGTATAAATCGTATGTGCTACTATTTTTAGTCGTCGATAGTATAATGTATGTATGTAAGAGCGCGCGCACTTTTTCTAAACAAATGTGTACAGATACTATAATGTTAATAGCTGAAGAAGAAGAAGAGGAGGAATAGAAAAATTTGTGGCATAATGTAAAGTCTTCTTGTGTTGTTTAAAAATAGCAGGCAACGCCACCACTCATACAAGTACATACAACCATACAAGTACAATTGTACGTGTACATCTTCTCCTACTTACACTTTGAACTGCAGCAAAAGAGAAAACGAAAACGAAAACGAAAAGCCATTCTGTTGCATACAAAATTATCGCACATTTTCCGTTGGTTTAGCTTCCGTAACAACCGCAGAGAGTGAGTGAGCTGCTGCGGCTACACTTCCGTGCTCAACTACCGGAATTGCTCTTATTTGTGGTTACTCATACGACGTGTGCGCCCCCTCCTGCCAGCAAAGGTATTCAACATATGTATGTACTTACCTCCTTGCTCCTCCAACATATCATCACCTTATGTTGCCAGCGAATGTTGAATTTAGACAACAAACTCAACTGTTCGTTCGTGTATTAGCAGAATAAAAAATGAAGTGTTTTGGTTTTTTTTTTACAGCGTCGTATTTGCGCAAAGGTACATTTGACAGTCATTAATTTGGCTACCGACCGCAAAGTGTGCGAATGTCAGAGACACGTGCCAACCGCACGTTGTCTATTTGCGATTTATTTTTATTACGCTGCCAAGAATTTGCTATCATACATATTTATGCATGTTTGTGTTGGTTGTTGTTATTGGCAAATGAAGGAGCCTAGTGTTTGTACTAAGTGGTCTGCTCCGCACGGCTTGCGGCTTGTCGTAAATGCGTGGTTTTGAAATTTTAGTTTGCAGCAATCTTGTTTGATGAGTAATTTTTTTTTCAGTATAATACTCGCGGTTTTCTTAAATTTTGCAAATTTTAAAGAGAGAGAATTCTGATGAACTCGTTTAAAGTATGAATTTAAATTAAAAATGTTCTGTACACTGCTTAGACAGCACATGAAAGTGCCTGGTGCTCCCAAAATAAAGTAAAACATTGAAAAATTGATTAAAAAAGCGATTGCAATTTGTTTTTTTTTACTCGTGTTACACAAGAGTTGATTCAGTTTATGATTTTCATCTCAAAAATTTAGCTCAACATTTCGTAATTGAAGTAACTCGTATACCGGCCTGTCCCGTAATTTGAAAATTTTAAATCGACCCCGATTTTTAGTATTTTTACTAATTAAAAACTTGGATTAAGGCGCGAATGTTGGTTGTATTATAGCACTGCTGCTTGTTTCATAGTTTTCATTTAAAAAAATATTCAGCCTTTTTATACCCGAGCGTACATGTACACAAGGGTATTATAACTTTGCTCACATAACGGTTGCTTGTAACAGCATAACGGAATCAAGATAGATATAGACATATATATACCAAAATGCTCAGAATGAAAAGAGAAGTCGATTTAGCGATGTCTCTCTGTCCGTGCAGACGATAACTTGAGTAAAAATTGAGATATCTCAATGAAGTTTGGTACATAGATTGCTCTTTGGACAGGGTAGGTTGGTATTGAAAATGGACAAGATTGGTCAATAACCACGCCCACCTTCCATATAACGGAAGTTTTTGAAAAATGCATAAACTATGTTTTTTTGGTATCCATCAAAGCAAATTTGGTGAAATTCGGTATTTGGAGCGATTTTGAACTAAGAAATTAGGTATTTATGTAATTTTGAAAAATTAGGAAAAATTTTTAAAAATGCAAAATTTTCGTTTTTTCTTTTCCTGTTCGAACATATTGTATAAAATTTGTTATTTAGAGAGACAGTTAACTAAGAAACTTGATTTTTATGGAATTTTAAAAAATGGGCGTTACCACGCCCACTTATAAAAACAATCTGTATGTATCTCAATAACGATGTAAGGTGTAGCCACAAAATTTGGTGAATATATTGTCCTTGATATCACTAGCATCACCGTCAATATTTTTTGAAATCGGACCATAACCACGCCCAACTTCCATATAAAGGAAATTTTGAAAAAATTCAAAAAACTTCGTTCTTCAGTATTTATTGGAAGAAATTGAGTAAAGTTTAATACTAGCAGCGATTTGAAACAAAGAAACGGGAATTTTATGAAATCATTGGCAGCGTCCATACAAAAATATATCGCGAGGGTATATAAAAATCGGTTTCGCACGAATTTAGCATTTCTTACTTCTTGTTAGATAATTTTAGTCAAAAATATTAAACAAATCATACAGTTTCGTGCCAGATAGATTTAAGATTTTATCAAATCAATCGCAACCTAATTCAAAATAATATTGAATTCACAATTTTATTTAACTCGAGTATTTAAAATTTCAAAAAAAAAAATCACATAAATTATCAAACACTTTTTAATATTTTTTCTCAAAATTGTTAGCATTTTTTGGTGTCTGAAGTTTTGCAGCCTTATAAATGTTGGTAAATAAAGTGCAATTTGCAAGTGATGGAAAATTATTGTTGATTTATTCGAAATTTTTTTACGAAGGCATAGCGATTTTCTTCGTTAAAAAATTAAACAAGTTTTTTCGTTACATGAATCTAAATGTAGGAGAAATATTTGATTTCCTGTGAAAATTTTAAGCTCTATTAAATATTAATGCACATGTGAACAAATTAGCTTACGTTTTTATTCAAATTGATGTAGACACGAGTGTTGACTTTGTTTGTGAATGCCGCACGACTTTTCATTAATTTATACTAAATAACTGCAACTCGATATTTGGTGTGGCAACTAAAGACTATCCAAACAAACTAAAAGTATAGTAAATACAACTTTACAGTAGTACAATGATATACCATAAATTTTAAAATATTTGGGATAGAAATCGATTACTATAGCACCGAATTTCAAACATTTTAAATCAAAGATTTTTTTTTTTCAAAGACTTGATACAAATTTTTTTAAATAAATTTCGAAGAAAAATTCAGCTGTTTTAGCTATGATCGAAAATGCAAATCGTACGATTTCAAGATTTTCGATTTTGGGAACAAATCAGATAGATTTCTAGCTCTTCAATTGGCTCAGCGATTTCAGTCTACTGCAGCTTAGTGGGTCAGGTGATTATTTTTTTTTTACTCTTTTTCAAGAGGGCACAATCTACATGCGTCTAATTTGACTTATGTCATTTCATTGCAAGTGACCTTATTTTAAAAGCAAACCGCTTTGCCCCCACTGGATAATAAATGCTTACCTGTACATTTGAATTTGCGGTTCGTGGGCGGATCTCTGTGATCTGAAATGTATGCTATACCCGTACATATGTACATACTATACACATACAAACATACTACGAGTATGTAGCAGACTGTATAAATATGCACTTAGTACTACCTATAGCTGATATCGCAATTTACGCTTGAATGAGATTTTAGTTGACATTAACGAGCTTTGTTCGGCGCTTGTTTGACGCCTGCTCATATTGGCAAACACATAGTGCCCGCAGACTTTATAAATAAAATAGTCTGTTTGTATGTACATACATACAAATATACGCATATAACATATAATATGTATGTACGAGTATGCTGGGGCACATTTGCTGTCGTTGTGGCGCTACCACAATTTGCTGGCTCGCGTTTTGCATGAGTTAACGCAAAATTTACGCACACACTCATGCACGCAGTTACCATACTTACATGTGTATGTGAATGAATGCATATAAAATTGTTTGCACAGAGTTGACAAAGCTAAGTAGTAAAATAATTCATTTATGGAGAATTTTTTTTGTTTTGTAAGTGTAGAAAAAAATTGGAAGAGATTGTTGAACGCAATTATTATCAGCGGATGTGCGCTATTTTGTTAAATTTAATAGTCAGAAACCTGTTATGCTTTCATACCGTGACTGCCACTGGAAACGGTCCATTTCACTTGCAGTTTTTTTATTTCTAAATACTTATTTTATCTTTTTTTTTTGAGAAATAAAGTGCCTATCACAATTATTTGATACCAAAATTTTGTACATTTTGACTATTTTTTTTGCATTAAATTTCCAATATTTTTAAATTTTTATTTGGAAAAGTGTCAGTTCTCTAAAAAAGCCATATAAATATATATGTAAAAGTAAAGGTAAAAAAGGATTTAAACTTTTTACAAATTGTATAAGAATTAATATAGATTTTAGCAAAATTTCGATACCTTCGAAGAGGAAGTATGCAAAGTGTGTAAGCAGTTTTTTAGGCACTAAAATTTTAGTTCAAAACAAAAGACCTTTATTTTACAGTTGATTTTTGACAAAATTTTTACTGACTATCTTTCGCAATTTCTTTGGTATAAAAAATCTCGAGCAGGGATTAAGGGGCAGAGAGCGTTTCAACAGGAAGTTGTTCACGGTACTATATAGCAACATAAAACTTGTACGTTAGTCCGCTAACATTTATTGAGCTACTAAACTGCGTGCTTAAAAAATTCGAATATTTTATTAAAGTTCGAAATATTGATAAAATTTTTTGTAATCGTTAAAAGTTTTATATAAATATTGAAAATTGGGCTTATATGGTTTGAATTGTATTTTAATTGAAATTAGCTGCTATTCAAAAAAATTCTCGTTGTTTTTTACATATTTAAAAATTTTTGAACACGGCTCTCGAGCATTAAATGTTAATGTTAACCTGAAAATATGAAAAAATTTAATAAATTAGAAATAAAAAGTCGATGTGTCGTATAATTTAACTTAAACTTGTATTTTATTATTTTGTAAATTATAGTAAACTTCGAATTTTTTTATGAAAATTTATACACTTTCAAATTTTTATATACATTTTTTTTAGAAATTATATATTTTAGTAAACTAATGTTTTTTATGTATTACATACGCATTTAGCAAAAAATTTCTATACATATTTTATTTTTGGCGCATTTTCATAAAATTATTTTTTTAAATATTACAAAACTGCATACCTTAAAGTAATTTTAAAGTTTGAAATATGTATGCAAGTTTGGTTACCCTTTACCAAATTTCGAATTTTTATGGTAGTTCTAAGATTTTTTAAAAGTAGTTTGAACAAAATATTTATAAAAAAATTTGGAGAAATTTTACTTGGGAATAAAAATTTTACCATAAAAATAAAAAGTCGATTTGTCGAATAATTTAACTTAAACTTTTATTTTTGGATAAATTATAGTAAACTTCGAAATATTTTATAAAAATTTCTACACTTTCAAATTTTTATATATGTATACATTTTTTAGAAAATTAATATTTTAGTGAACTAATGTTTTTATGTATTACATACGCATTTAGCTAAAAAATTTTAAATTTTATATTTGGCGCATTTTCATAAAATTATTTTTTAAAATATAACAAAACTGCTTACCTTAAACAAATTTTATAGTTTGGAGTTTTTATGCAAGTTTGGTTACCATTTAACAAATTTAGAAAGTTTTAAATTTCTATGCAAGTTTGGTTACGATTTTATAAAATTCGAATTTTTATGGTAGTTCTAAGACTTTTTAAAAGTAGTTTGAACAAAATATTAATAAAAAAATATGGCAAAAATTTCACGTGGGAATACAAATTTTACAAATATTTCTTTGAAAATTTTTGTGGTAAGCCATTTCAATGACAGCCACTGTGTTGTCCATATTTATATTTGTTTTTGCTAGATTGCGATTCAGTGAGTGCTATTATAATTTCAATTTAATCGTTGCATTATTACTTTTTTTTTTGTAAATAGCAGTCTTGCAGCGAGTGTGTGTATGTATGTATGTATATACACTCTTCACATGTGCCTACAAAAGTTGATGATTAAAAATTCCTGCATTGTGTGTAAAAATAGTCGCTTTTATTTGCTCGCAATTAAAATTTCTATAAAGTCCATTGAAGTTTCATAAATAATTTAAAACGCTTCTCTTGTTTTTATAGCGCAATATATGCGTTTGTAAACAATTTAAATATTTGTTTTTGATTTTTTAATTAATTGATTTTGATTTCTATAAAATATTGCAACTACAAACGTTTAGCTACATAGTGAAGTTGAAAAGATAGCGCGACAATGCCGTGGTAGAGTGCCTTTATGCGGGACACAGTGAAATAAATAAAATAAAAATAAAAATGGTCTGCATTGTAACGCTGATTACATGTTGCTGTTGGTAGAACAAATAACAATAATGAACCACAATAATTACATATTTTTTATTGAACAAATAATGTCACGGATATTGCACGCATTTGTCATGTGATAAATGCTGGTCGTTGTTTGATTTTTTGTTCTGTCATAATGAAAACAGCGTTAATTGTGTTTGTTTTTTTTAGCGCTCTGCTTAACATTTGCAAACAGACTGAATTATTGTGTAGTAAATTAAAGAGTACTACATTTTTGTGCAATATATCAATAATTTAATGTACTCAAAACACTAAAAGTGATCAGTGGAAGTGAAAAAAGTTGAAATCAAAATTTTTTTAAGCACATTGATTTATATTAAATACTTTACAATTGGCTTATGTTAATACATATAAAAGATATTATCTTTTAATACAAATGGTAATACGATGATGTAGGTATATGTGTGCCGCTTCACGTCTTTAGCTTTAGAAACGAAAAGGAAATATCCATGAAAGATAGACGAGTTAACATTGTGGCTCATTTTGAGTTAAATTTCTTCAATTTCTCTCTAACGAAATCCTTTTATATACGAACATATGCACATAACATTTGCTTATATCTTATTATCTGCGGAACAAAGTTGAGAGTTTGTTTCAATTGAACTTTGTGAAAATGACCAGCTGAGGCCATAAAATGATCCAATGGGCTACGGATCATTCGTTAGCCAGTCCGCTTTTGATTTCCTTTCCTGATGATTTTAAGCATTAAATTGTTCCTTGATCTGTTTTTTTTTTCGGAAGAATATGTTAAGAGAGAAAAAGAGGCAGCGCTTTTTCATACTCTCGATTCATTGTTTTAAAATGGTAGAGGAAGTTTGTCATTAATACTTCAAGATATTGACAATTTCACAGTTAAGTAGTTTAGGAAACGGTTAATTATTAGAAAATTATGCATAAAGAGCTCCACTCTAAAATATACTCCTTATAATATAAAAAAAATTATTTTTAATTTAATAAATATTTTTATTTTTTTACAAAAACAATACTTATAAAAACACAATAAACCGATCGGCCTTAAAGCTCAAAAGTATTTAAAATAAAAACAAATTTAAATTTTTTTGAAAAAATAAATTATTAAAGTACAATATTTAAAATATGTTGGAATATTTTTTTAGTTTACAGTTTTGAAGCCCAATGGATTTTAATTTAATAAAGTGCAAAATTCGATTTTTGAAAATTATTTTTACCGACGTTTTGTGCAAAATTTAAAAAAGTCAACGGTTACTCCTATCCACTTGAAACTTTCACATAGTTAGACTAAAATTGAAAGAGCTATAAAAGTGCATACTCAAAAAAAAATTTAACACTTCTGAGAAAAAAAATTCAAAATCTATAAGAAACTTTGTTGATTTTTTAAACTTTCTTAGTTTTTCTACAAAGTTTTAAAAATGGATTTATATAGTTTATGCTAGAGAATGTACTGAATTTTAATTGAAAATTGAAAATGAAACTATGTCATTTTGAGCTTGGTTGCTAATGATTTGAACAACACTGTATGTAAGAAATTTGCGGCAGAGCGTCAGTAAAAAACTGTTTTTTGGGTGATCTTTAGCCAAATGAAACTTGCGCAGCATAATACTAAAATGATTGCGAAAGAAAACTGCACACCCTCTTTCTGAAGTTTGACAGGTTTTATGCAATTTTTTTAATTTTATAAAAAGCTTGCAAGTTGCGTTAAAATACGAGCATATGGATATTGTTGGGGAATAAACTGTATTTTGTTTGAAAAATTTTATAGATTAAATAAAAGAAAAAAAAAAAATAGTCAAAATATGTGAATATTTTGGAATCATGATAGTTATTACGATTATAAATATTACATCCAGTACGGCCTACAACCAAAGTGTTCACACGCAATTACTACATTCTCTACTATCTCTAGCTAAAGTAAAGCTAAACTGTACCAATTATAGACACTCACACATCGCTTTTAAGTTAATAGTTACATACATTTGCAACAGTAGCAAAGATAGCTGGCGGCATAAGCAGCAATTTATTACTTTTAATGAAGCAAAAACAAGCAGACTATCAACAACAATTTCTCCTTTGACACACAGCCAACACTATAATTGAGTGAAAATATGATTAATCATAAATGTAGTAGCAATTGTTGCAGCCAACAATAACTGTACGCGCTTAGTTTGTTGCCACCACAGCAAGTGATTGAAATGATAGAAATGTGGCATACAATTCAATTAAACTTTCATTGCAAGAGTTTTAAGAGTTTTCGAGTGGAAATTGACGTGGTCGCATTGTCGCAATTGTAGCAAACAAGCCGCCACAAAAGATAGATATGTATGTATGTTTGTATGTATGTACATATGTGCCAACAGTTGCAAAAGCGATAAAATATAAATTACGCGCTGAATTACAAAAAAATTCACACCAAATGGCAACATTACTGGCGGGCGGGCATTTCACATGTCAGCCAGCGAAACGAGCCACAACTGCATATGCGGATGTATGGATTGTGTGTGTGTGTGTGTGTGTGCGCAACGTTACAGCAATCATTATCGGTTGGGCTCGGTTGTTTATCTTCTTTCTTGTCGGCAGCAATTGTGTATCCATTGTTTGTTATCGCATTGCACTCCAAACTCTGCAGCGCTGCGCTGTGTTGCTTCGATGGTGGCACACATATGCGCCGCATACGCCACCGCTGTACATACATACATACAAATGTATCGTGTGGTATAAATACAACAAACATCTGTCGTCCAACAAAGCTACCCACTACTCGTTTCAAATATGACACAGTGATTGTCTAACCCTGTCTGTCTATCGAAATGGTTGAGTGACTGTGAAATGGATGGATTGGCTGCAACTCCATTATCGCCGACACAAAGCAGCAAACCAACGCCACTGGGTGGACTGTTGAGTAGCCGCAGCAGAAAGAACCACAGTGTCGCAGACATAATTAAAGTGCCATCAATTTGTAAGCGCCGATATGTAGTTTGATGATTGCATTTACGGGATTAAATTTATGTAAATGCGCATATGTTGCCATATGTTGCGAGCGCTACTGTAGTGGCAAATAGTTGGCGCAAGCAATGCCGATGCATTTGAGAGTTGCGCAACTGGTCGCCTTATCGTTGGGCAAAGTAACAAATACGCTTTTCACAATCTTAAAAAATACTAAATACATTGGCTCGACTATTGTTTTGCAGTCAACCAATAAAAAAAATTGTATTTAGTTAACAATGTCTTTGGACAGATTTTTTTTTAACATATTATAAACTCTGTTTCTAAATTACAAAATCAGCACATGTTGGCAAATTTTAACAAATTTTTTTTTTCACGACTGTTATTGCGCTCGCGGCCAGTTTTGTTGGTGAAAAATTTCTTTTGTTTGATTCTCATTACTTTTAATAAAAATATACTAGTTAATTTGTAAATAAAACCATTTAAAACCAAGCTTAAGACTTTGTTAAAAAAAATTAAAAAAATAAAATAAAATAATAAAAAATAAGGAAAATGTTAGTTTTGTAGCCCATTTAGTTTAAGTGCAATAAAGTAAAAATTTCAATTGGAAGGAATTGTGACAAGAGAACCAGCAAAAAAATTGTCAAATTTCAACGCAAAATAGTAGCTTTTTGAAAATCGCAATTTTTATAGCAAAACTGAATAGATTTTCAAATTGCATACTCCGAAAAAAAAAAAAATATTTTTTAAAAGTTTGAAATAATCAGGAAAATTTTAAAGGTTAATTTTTAGTTTGTGTCTTTTATGGAAGTTTGTTAAATTTTACTAAATTACGATCAATTCTTCATAAGCTTCAGTTCTTATTGCTTTAGTCAGCTAGTGGCACTGTATTTTAATTGAAATATAATGAAATGAAATTTAAATTGCCAAACTTCTAATTGACCTTTTAATTTAGCACTAGAATACGTCATTCTTTTATGGTACTTGAGATTTCTTAAATCAATTTTTTATTTTTGCAAAACTTGACTTAGTTACATACATACATATGTGTTTTATAGTAAATTAACAAATTTTTCGTCGATTGGCAATCTTATGCAAAAATATATCTGCATAAAGAACTTTCTAGAACACCTTTATTTAATTTATTTTCTGTAGGTGTTCATATTATAGAATAAGAATTTACAGCCCAGTCACTGATTCCGAATGAACTCACGTCGTGACAAAATCTCTCCCGTCACGAATTCGGGAAAAATGCTATCAGCAATTCCGACGTTTTCGTAGTTTGCGTTGCCAACTGTTACGCTAGGTTCGAATGGGTGTTACCAACTCTTTACATTAAATTCAGCGGTTTTTGTTAACTTTTTTGACAGCAGTTGAAAGAAAATGCATATATTTTCACAGGCAAAGTTTACAATATTTATTTAAATACAAAAAAATATTAAATGAGTTCCATTGTGGAAGCTGTTTTATTAAAAAAAAAAAACCGCGAAGCCCGAAATAGATGTTTCCAACCCGCAAATCCTTTTACCCTTTTCCTCTAAATTACTGAATGTGTTTATGTGGTTGCTTTCTTTTCCCGTTGCTCCAGGTTCAATTTTGTTTAGAGATGGCTTCCGTTGTACATAGCTTTTATGGTCCAACCAAACCTCTAAAATAAAAAGAATAACATAAGCAAAATATCGTTCTACTTTTTATAATAATTCAACAAATTAGCAAACATATTTGCCTATTTACTTTTTTTCTAGGTGGTCGCTGTTGATGTTTTATGTTATATTAAAGTTGAATGTACCTTGGTAGTTTATAATTGTGTTAAATACGAAACTTTAAATTCAAATAATATATGTATCTATTCACTAAGAGGCCTACGAAAGTCGTATCCTTAACTGGAGGCCCAAGGCTTTTCACTTGCATTTTTTTGTTAATTTTAATTATTATTTTAACTTGTCCCGATAAATGAAAGCATTCGTAGATTATTCTCACGATTAAATGTCAAAATTGCATTTCACTCGGGATCCCTGATGGCTATTCGTGATCACGTCGGAATTGGTGATAGCATTTTCCCGACGCTGTTCATTACAGGCCTGTTAATTATGTTACCCGCGTAATTTTAATTCAATAGAGTTGGAAATTTATAAAAAATGTATTTGGGTTACAATTTTTTTTTATTAATTTTCATCGGCAAAATTGGCAACCCTGCACACAAAACATTGATTATACTTTAATTTATGAGAAAACAATATTTGGGAGTGGATTTTTTTCGGCGCTTTTTCCCCGATTTTTATTTTAAAAAGTTTGTCAACTCTGCAAAATATAATTTTTTTTTATAAAAACTGTTTTGTTTCTTTCCTTTATTTAGCTTCCATGAATGTATGTATACATACACCGTCTAGGCGTTGTTTACCATTTTCCGCGCGAGCACACAACAATTTGATTATGCAAATTCCTTAACAAATAACAGCAAGAATAGTGCGCCGCACAGTAAAACAAATAAGCGACAATAATATAATATGTATATATGTATGTACTTATCCATCTGTACAAAATGAAAACAACATCAACATGAGGAGGGTAAAGTCAAAAACAGCTGATACAATATTTGAATTTCAACATTTCCAGTTGGCTACATAATTGTAGCAATACAGCAAAGCTGATGAGTAAAATAAAAAATAAATAAAAGCAAAAAAATTATATTCCAAATATAGCATTAAAGCGAAATTAAATTTCGAAAAAATATTTATAATAAAAATCACTAACAGCATTTGCTCTCATCTTGCTGCTGTCGCTGCCGTCACTTTGCAGTTGACCATTTTGCTACACTTCATTGATTTCGTTATCATTCATATTCATGCCGTTTGTTGTTCTTGTAGTTGTTGCTCAAGTACTTTACATACATACATATTTTTGTATATTTTTAGTTATGTGCAACATCTGTGCTCAATTAAGTATTCCTTTGGCCGTCCATTCATGTTTTCCAATTGTTTCTTTTATATACAATTTTTTCTTTTTGATTTTTCTTTTCTCTATTTTGTTAAATTTCTGCTGTCCGTAGCGACAATTTTCACACTTCAACAATGCTCTTTGATCTCACTTGAGACGTTAACGTGTATGTGTTTTTTTTTATTAAATTTTTTTCTTATTATTGGTTTTTCATAACTTTTTTCTCCACTTTAATCGTAATCACTAGCAGCAAATGTTCTCAGTTGCTTAATTTGCGTCCTTCTTTGTGCTTTTCTGTGATTTCTCTCATGTTGCATTCTCTTTGCAACATAACCTTCTACTAACAAATTTCCATGACCACTTTTAATTGGGTCTAATTAATGTCCTTTTTGCTTCAGCTGCTTTTGCACTCAGTTAAGAAGATTTAGTTGTTGCCATAGAGCGTGGCTGGCAGTTGAAGAGTTATGCGATGAACTTACCTAAAATTTTAAATTTATTGTGCATACGAGCACATACATACACACATACCTAACTGCATATGTATTTGTAGTTACGTAATGCTATGTAAGCTTGTTGTTTGTGTGCCAGAAAACTTACGTTGCAAGTTTCAAAAGTTTTGCACTATTGCTTTGGAAACTTTTGTCTAATAAGTAGTAGAAGCGACACTAAATTATCCTTGTTTGGTCCAGTTTCAAAGTAATTTTTTTTTTGTTTTTGCTCAAATGTTATAATGCAACTCAATTTTGCAGCAAGCGAAAGTAATCTCCGGTGAAAATGCAACCTTGTGTCCGACAAAATATATACTTATAATCAAATGAAAATTTGTATGTTAAAGCTACTAATTATTTCCGTTTAAATACTGTCTTTCAACAAAATTCAAATTTAATTTGCACACACGAATGAATGCAAAAAATTCTGAAAGTAGGATTAAATGAATATTCATTTCGTTTAAAATTTGTAGAGAAGAGAGTTTTATATGCTTTTTTTTTTCTTAAATCAACAAATTGAATTTAATTTGGTTTCCCTAATTTGACTTCAGTCGAAAAATATTTTAAGATTTTTCAAGCGCACAGCTTAAGATAATCTGTTAATTGTTCAATTTTTGTTCATGGGTGAGTAAATTTGTACACTGGCGGGTAAACCCACCTTTTTTGAGATGTAAGCAATGCTTCTCATGATACAACTATTTCGATAGGTTTTTAATAAAATATAGTTCATCCTCTAAAAAATGTCATATAAATTAAGGTTTTAAACTTTATACGAAATTTATAACAATTTACCAAATGAGCGTCAAAATTTCAAAGATTTTAATAGGAGCGTTTGGTAATAAATTTGGGTATGCAGTTTTATAGCCCATTAAATTCTTGTTTTAGTGCATATTTTATGTAGCTCACGCTTTTCATTGATTTAAAATTTTTTTTTTAATTTTGAAGTAATTTTTTTTTTTAATATTAAACCTAAATTTCAAACTTGGTACTGAGTTAGTAGTAATTTTTCAGATCTTAAAATATGTTCATTGAAAATTAAATTTTTTGTATATGAAAACCAAAATTTTAGCATTTATAAGAGAAAAAATACAACTTCCGCGAAAGAGAAATCTTGAAAATCAACGGAAATTTTTACCGACTCGAAACTTACACTTTTCAGAATAAAATTGATTGGCCCCTAAAACGGGTTTGTCCAGAATCATTCTAAAGCCTTTACTTAAAAGTTGCGCAAGGTAGCCATAAAAGAAGGATCGCTGCGCCTTTCATCTGTAGCAGCCATACTTATATTAATTTCTGGCCCAAAGCGCCGATTGTTTTCATGAATTAGTTTTGTTGCAAAATTGTATTAGTTATTTTCTCCTGAAGTTTCAAAAAATTTTTCTAGTACGACAAAATATTTTGAGTATTTTATACTTAAACGCAATGGGTTGCGTGTAAAAACTTACTATTTTATTAAATTTTTAGTTTCCTTGAAAGCCTCTTTTTAACATTTAAGATGAAAAGTGAATACAGCTTAGATAAAGCTTTTTTTAAGCTTTTATAAAGATTTTATTAAGATTGTATAAAGCTTTTATAAAGATTTGATGAAGCTTTTATAAAGGTTTTAAAAAGCCCTTATAAAGATTCTATAAAGCTTTTATAAAGATTTAATAAAGCTTTTATAAAGATTTTATAAAGCTTTTAGTAAGCTTTTAAAAAGCTCTTATAAAGTTTCTATAAAGCTTTTATAAAGATTTTATAAAGCTTTTAGTAAGCTTTTAAAAAGCTCTTATAAAAAACCGCCACAAGTCGCAAGAGAATTGTAAGTGCAATGAAAATTTTTATCACTCTCACACTCTAAGATCCAGGTCTGCTCGATATGTTTATACTCGTATGTATGTAACTTGATTTAAGAAATGTAAATGCGTACTCGAAAACTTTACAATGACGGCCAGGTGCTTTCGCCAAATATGCTGCACATTGTGTTACTTACCAAAATTGGATACATAAATAATTTGTATGAATGTGTGTATTTTTGTGCGATAAGTAGGGGAAACGCACTATACACCTTTAGTATTTACTCTGCTTAGTCATTTCTATGTTGTTCGAGTTAGCACATATAGTAAACAGCAGGAAACAAAAATATTTTATTGAGTAATCAGTACACGCATAAAATACTTTAAAAACAATTGTTCAGTAATTCTGATTACAAAAACAACAAACATATGATTGCGTGATCAACTAATTACACTAACGTGCGGTGTGTAAACAAATCAAAACAAAGCAAGGAAATACACAAAAAAAAAAACAGCATGGAAACAAAGGCCACGAAACTTACAAAAGTTGCATGAAATTCTATTAAAAAAAATTAAAAAAAAAAAGAAAAATATGCTTAATTGCATGCGTGCATGTAAATAAATGAATGCGGCGCTATTTGAAAACAAAAACCAAACACTTTTCTATTTACGCTTGCACAAGAATTTTATTGAGTAAGCTGCTTTGCGTAAGCATAATAGTACACAAGGCATTGCTTAACTTGCTTAAGTAAAAAAAAATATATTTTTTATAATAAAACGAGAATTTCTTTAGAGCAAAATGTGAATAGAAGCGTTGAAATGTTTTCGAAAGGCAATAAAATTAATGCGAAAATTAAACACAATTAATTAAACAAATAATTGCACAATACGATCGTTTATGAATGCGCATGCGGGAAGATTTTATTTTACGTCAGATTCCATTGACAATAAAAACAATTTTTCAATATTTGAAAAAGGCAAATTTTACATACATATAACTGGGGAATATTTTTTTTCAAATAACCTGAAAGTCGAGCCCTTACTTATTCTGTAAGTGCTTTGAGTGACAGTGAAGCGGCAATTATGATCATTCATAAAAGTTTAAAGGCTCAGTTATTCAAGACTTAACTTAACTTTACCTGAGAATTGGCGACGATTACTCAACACGTCAACTTAATTTTTGAAGATTAATTGTATCTTCGTTGACACAAAGTAGAAAGTAACGCACTTGGGTGATTATTTTTGAATCGCATATTGCTTGTAAAAATGTCAAGGAAAATTAAATTGTGTCAAATGTTTTTAAGTTTAGTAAAACTGTACAAAATCTGCAAGAAGCAGTCATTTGGAAAAGGTGGTGGCAAATCCACCCGATAAAAAGATACTTTTTGTTGTGCCGCTATCAATTTACATAAAGCCGAAACTTAAAAATCTAAAATCAACAGAATCTTAAATTTCTTATGGTTAAGTGTAGATTAATCGTGTACACGGATTTCATATAACAGGTCGGCCAAATCTTAAATTACGTTAAGTTAAGTCTTGACTAACTGAGCCTTAAATCCTCTTCAGTCTTTTAGAGTCTGATGTGTTTGTATCACTTTAGCTATGTTCAGTTACTCGGGATACCGAACAAGAATTACAGTGATAACTGAACCAAAGAGAGTAAAGGCCCCTCGTGGTAATGAAAAAACAAATATTAAGGGATTAAAGTATAAGGACAATCACATAAAATATCACTTGAGTATTTTCTTAAATAATTTAGTGTATTCACAACGTGTATTGATCGTAAAATTATAAAAATTCAAAAGTGAAAAAAAAACAAAATTCAGCTACTGAAAACTTGAATGCTTTTATAAATTTACGAAATCTTGTGAAGTATCTTATTTGGTAGTATAAAAAATACACACCAAAATCAAAAAAAAAACGTATGTAAATTGCCAAAAAGATATCAGCTTCGCACATTGTTTACTTAAAGAAAGCTAATTCGGTCAACAAGAAAAATATATTCCTCTTAAATTTTTTGATCTCTATTGCCAAATTTCTAAGTGCTAAAACGATAATTATTTTTTATATTTTTTTAATTATTATATTTTCTTTATATTTAACAATAGGTTTAAGAGTGCTCTAAATGTGCTTGGAATAAAATCTGAAACTTATACTTTACAGTCAGCGAAAGAATTAAATCAATTCCACATACTGAGATTTGTGCAATTTATTTTTCATCCAATTATTTAAAATTATTTTTTATTGAAAATGCAGTTTGTCTTCTAACAAAATTCATTAAAAATCAATGAATAATAGAATACAAAATTAACAATAATTTAACCAAATTTTATTGAAATTACGAATTAAAAAAAAAAAAAAATTTTGAATTTTTTGAGTTAGCAGTTTTTTTATTTTAGTCTAAGAAAGTGCAAATTTCAAAAGGCTACAAATTCTCGTTGATTTTAAACATTTTTTCACTAACGCTCTTTCGCAATTCCTTCCATTGCGAACTGCACGAATTTTGACAACGAGGTATTTTCGCAATAGTTGAAAAAAAAACTCAATATTGGTGGATCAAGCGTATGGGTGGTGCTCAGAGAAAAATCAATGGCACAAACTTTTGTTTACACGGATTGCACTTTCGCATTGTTTTTTTTTTTCAATATTTGTCGCATACATTTCGCATTTCGCATTTCTCTTTTGTTTTTCTATGAAGCGATTTTTGTTTCGCTTCATTCACTTCTTTATATTTGGCTGAAGGCCAACAAATGCCAAATGCAGCGTAAAAAAATTCAACAAAAAAAACGAAAAATTAAACAAATACATAAAATTGTAAAAGACCGATATGTGCGTCTAAATGGGGGCAGAGCAAAATATAGAAGCGAAGTAAAATAAAAATTAAAAAAAAAAATTTTGTAAAAATAATTTTGAAATAAAAAAGAAATTATTTAATATATTCAAAGTGCAGCAGAAATAAAAGCAAATAAATAGTTGCATTGTTTGCTTAGCAAATTCAAGAGATTAATACACATCGATTTAATGCATTGTCAGCCAGCGGCTTTGTCAGCGGCAGTGCACACGAAATGCTTGTAATCTATGTAATTTTTTTTTGTCTACAACAGCACGCTTTGTTGTAATATTTTTTTTTTTTAGCTTTTAGCTTTTTGTTGCATAAACAATGCACACGTACTAACATTGAAAAGTACACAACAATACTAGCATTTATTTGGTTGCCGCTACAAAGCCGTCACTTCTATCCGCTGCAAAGTATTGGCCATTGTAATCAACAAAAAAAAAAAAATATAAAAAAAAATAAATAAATAAAATAAAAAAAATAAACAAAAAATTAAAGCTCTTCAAGCTTAACCGTTTGTTGTTCGTTTTTTGTGGGTAGTGCAACATGTTTTATCATTTCCTTTCAGCTGCTCTGTGCCTGCCGCAACTTTAGTTTCATTCATTTTTTTTATCTTTTTGTGTTAAATTTTTTTTTTATTTTTTTTTTTAGTTTTTTTCCCCCTTTTTGTAGACTTTTAACACACTTATAGTCTGGATGACAATAAATCATTGCGCCATTTTGGCTCGTTGCCAAATGTTACAAAATTTTACCGACGTCACTGGATGCGAATAGGGGGCAAATGTAATACATTCAAACATTCATACACACATACATACACATGTACATACATATGTATAGCCATTCATAGTTTATCACAAAAGACATATTACAAAAAATATATCTAAGTATATACATACATATGTACATAACCGATTTCGTAAGTTGAAAATGGCACAGCGCGCTAGTCTTCATTCCATTCACATCTAACTTTTTGTAATAACCTACTTCTGCTGCAGCCTAAGAGTCCCATTTAACTTGAGTACCCTTTTCAAAAAAAAAAAAAAGAAAAACCAACAAAGCAAAATAACATTTTTAGATCTACCGATAACCTTAACCTTTCATCTATTCCATTTTATGAGTGTACTGTGCAAACTGCACAAACGTTATTGAAATGTGTTTATTGGAAGTGATATGATATGAGCGCGATAAGTTTGGTTGAATAAAAATGGTGTTGAATAAATCGACGCCTAAATAGAAAGTTAGAATAATTTTAATTCATAAGAAATCGTTTAAGCTGCGATCTGAGTGATTCAACGTTTTCTCGTAAATCCCTACAAGCAGTCGATTACATTCAAACTAGTTTTGAATCCAATGGGGTGTGGTTATTCCGGAGTCTCGTATGCCAACTTTGAAGCAAATTCTAAGCTAGTACTGAAACATCGCTCTGTTTCTTAATCCGTCAAACTTTCTTTGAGTTCATGTTGTAGTTCTTTCATGTTGATCTCGACGGTGCTAATGCCTCTGCCATTGACCAGACATCCAACTAAGTCTTCCAAACACTAGGCTACTCAATAGAGATTTATTTGTTCAGTATCGCTTTGATGGTGCGTCTCATCTTAAAAGTGTTGTGAAAGCTTATTCTCTCAGAGAGATGACTTTATTAATCATTTGATTTTGGAAAAAGAGAACTGATGTGATAGTTCCAAAATAAATTCTTGCTTATCAGACATGCGTGACAATTTAAAACTTATTCCGAACTTATTAAGCTCCACTAATCATTAGTTCGTAGGAAGATTTTCTTGGAAACATTAAAATTTGAGACCCAAACTTGATACGCCATTTTCCTGGAACCTCTGTCATCTTCTGCTATTACATTTCGTTGCTTTAATCGAACCATTTAACCTTTGCGATAAATTGGCTTATGTTCTCCAATAGGCAGCTGTACTCTGACCATTGCCGTCTCTTGGAGATATTCCTTCTTAATGTGTTGTGGATTGATCTTAGTTGGGTCAAATCTTATTTATCGGCTTGGTAGTACTGTTATCACGTGTAGTTTTTGTTTGAAAAAATGCTACAGGACAGAATTGTGGCACTGCTAGAGATTGGCCACGAGATGCTTAAGTTCTCACCAATTCATCGGGCCGCTCGTTGCTAGACATGTTCCTATGGGTTGGAACCCATAAAAGCGAGATAATCATTAACTCGGCTGTCGAACTTAATGCTAGCTTACAATTATTGACTGTACTGGGTTCGTTGTTGGCGATGCCGTTTACTTCCGCTTTGAAGATGCTTAAAGGGACTTACGGCATATAAAACTGGGAAACAAAGCAGTTTGTGAATTCGATCTGACGTCGATTCATTTGTTAAAAACTTGAATACAAAATCACCATAACAGACGATACATATTCGCAACTAATCTATATTAATGAAATGAGGTTTTTTAGATGTTCCCTTTGGGGTCTTAGCTTTGAAATAAGCTGTTGAGCTCATTCTTTTTTAACAAATTTTTTTATTTTATTTCTGCATCTCACGCTTTTCTGTGTCAAAAGGAGAGAAGAACATTTATGCTTCTACTTAAAGTTACTATTAGCACACATTTCAATGCACAGCTTTCTCATCCATCTCACCAAGATTGCATGGTCTAAGACCAAACATTTAAGCTAAAAAAAGCGCACAGCAGTAGTCAAAGTGGGTTACTGCCTAGAATTAGATTCCTACTAAGAAAATTCCGCCAAAAAGCTGCGCGTATTAACATTAAAGCGAAGAAAATCAATTTAATTCCATCGCTGGCAATGTCGCAATGCAGTGGATTGTTGCCAAAAGTTGGCTAAATGGAAAGAGTGCATGGAGTATAAACCAAGCTGAGGCCGACTGCCAACAGCAAACTGCGAACTGCCAAAATAGCGAAACTGCCGCCAACCAACAATTGGCAAACCAAGCCAGCGAAGTTGGCGCGAAGCCATTTAAGTAAAGCACTTTTTACACTTTCCGTTGTTAATGAAACATGTGCAACAAAATGTTCCATGCCCGGCTTCACCGTCAGCCACTGCCAGCCGCTTAAAGGCGAACAAAAAGACAAAAAAAAAATAAAAAAATAAATAAAAAAAAAGTGGAAAAGAAAAGTTTTTAAGAAGACGACAGCGAATGTATGTGCATAATTGATGGAATGCGCGTGGTCGATGGAACCAGGGTGTAGCATGAAGCAGCCATGAACATGAAGTTGCAAACATGGCAAGTTTTTCCATACAACGCCACCATTGGAACGCTTTTCCAGCGAAAATAAGCGCCTTGTGTGGCCAGCATACGCTTGCCGCTGCTATTTATTTTTTTTTTCTCTTTTTTGAAACTACTCGCATACGAGTATAAGGACGTTTTTTAGTTTTTCACCAACTCAACTCGCTCGCTCGCTCGCTTACAAATCGATGACGAAACAGCAGTTAGATTGGATACTTGACCAGATGAATGGTTGGTTGGAGTGACTGGCGGCTAGTGGCTGGTGGGCGCGCGCACTGTGAATGATTTGACGCTGTCGAGTGACTTAGCAACTTGACTACTACACTACTTACTACAAGTTTGCTGCAGTTTTGCTATGTTGCTTGCTTGCTTGCTGGACGAGTTGGTAAACATGAAAACGAAAAACTACTAAATGAGCTGCTCGAATGTAAATACTTACAGTCAACCAACTAGGCAGTCAGCCGGACGAGCAGTTACGGAAGTCACGTATTTCACTTGCAACATAACCACTAACCGGCCGGATGGCGGATACGTTGGCTGACTGGCTGACGAAGAAAGTGCTTGTATGTACGTAGGCGGAAAGTACATATTTCATTGAATGACATGTGGGAGGTGAAGCGGCGGATATACATACTTAGTTTTTATACCAATCATGCTTATAGCAGAGTTAGGGATGATCCCAATCGTTAGCATCGACTTTGAAAAACTTTTGAAGGACACATTAATCTTCTTTCGAAAGATATCGAGGCACTTATTAAGTTATCATGACGGCAATGAAACTTCATTGAATTTGAGTCAATGAGTCAGCATGGAGAAGCTCATTCGCAATTCCATTTTGTGATCAATGCTACTGTGCGCCTAAAAAAAGGTTTTAAACAAATGAATTGTGGCAGAGCGTGGAAAGTTTATGAGGACTACGTAGCTGTGGTTATAGGTGAGTAACGCTCTTTAAATGTAAAGCAATTGAAAGAAGACTGTTAAGACGGCTTTGCTCGTTGCTAAGAACTTAGAAAAGTTGCATTGGAACCCAACTATTAGATTAGCCGATTTATACAAGATATTTATATTAGCATAATGTAGATCAGGACAGTTGATCTTCTAAGTTTCGTTTCATCTTAGCTTTGCTCAATTTTTTGCTTATAATACTACCCCATTTCATTCCCCGAAACACCATGCTGGATTGGTTTTAGGTTTACCGAAAATATTTATTTTTAATGCATACTTTACGACAAAGTGATAAGTGTTTAGAAAATAGATTCTTAATAAAGGTTTCACTCAAAATTATTTTGGAACAAAGTTGCCACCTATCTAATCATTATTTGAAGGTAGTAGGCAGTCAAATTTCAAATAAATGTGTAGTAAGATGTTAAATAATAAAGTTCATTAAATGAATTAATTGCAAAAGTTAAGAAAAAAAATTTATCTTTGAATAAATCGAAAAAATATTTAAGCACATTTAAACTTAAAAATATTTTAAAAGAGTTGGCAGCTTACTTAAATGAGAATTAAATGTGAGTACATCTAAAGAGTTAATAAAATGTTGATTACAGAGAAACGTGTAACTTTTAATTTAATAATATCATTGGTCAGTGTTGCCACCTATATATTAAAATTTACATGCATATAAAATGTTTAACGTTAAATAAATAAAATTGATAATATTAACTTACACAATATGTAGGTTTAAAAGAGTACAACTGTGAAATATTTGTCTTTCGAAACATGTACAGGGTTGCCATCAAAGCAAGAAGTTAATTGATTGAAATTTATATCAACTTGTACTTTCTAAATATTTTACAATAAGTTTGCGTAGCTTAAAAAAATTAACTTATTAAACGTTTTTATTTAAATTTTATAAAATAATTTAAATTTTTTTTATAGGGTTGCCATTCAAAAAAAATATAAAAGTAATATTTTTTATGATTTCATATTTTTGTGGAGTTGCCACCAAAAAAAGTTTCCACTACACATGCCAATAATCAGCTGGTAAGCTCATATTTTCCACATTTAATTTTAGCCGAGCACAGCTCGTTTTTTTTTTTTTTGTTTTTTTTTCTTTTTCATTGTACAACTGAAACCGTTGCCGCGGAAGTTTGGCTAGCAAAACATGCAACTCTGCATCGTCACCACAGGCGTTGTGCATGTTGTAGTCAGTTCAACTTTTAATTCCTTTCCGCTTTATTTGTTTTTTTCACATTATTTGCTGCTTTGGATATTTTTCAAAGTTTTTCTCTACCTCCCTTACGCTGCAAACAATTTATATTAAAAAAGAGAAAAAAAAAAAGAATTTTCCTTCTGCTTATTTTGCTGTGTTTTTTGCGTTTTTCTAGAAAAATTTTGGTAGCTTGTTATTTTCACTTTTTCCCCGGAAAATAACACATGTTCGCTTCTGGGCATACAAAAACAATTTACAAATGCAACGACTGTCGCTGCAGGCTGTTACGTCCGTTGTTGTTTTTGTTGACCGTGGCATCGTCCGGTTGCGTGGACGTTGTGCATGTGTGTGTGTGCATATATATATGTGTGTGTGTATGTGTGCGGTTTTGAAACGTGAGTATTTTAGTACGTGATTTATGGTGATTTCTGAATTTTGTAATTTTTCTATCGCTGACTTGATGTTGCAACTTGCGAGTTAGTTGCCAACTGATCAAGCGACCGACCGACCGACCAAACGACCAGTCGACCAACTGGCGGTCGGCCTCTGACGGATGGATACATCAAAAGTGCATACCGCCACTGGGCGTAATCATTCTTCCGTTGTAGACTATCGATAGCCGGCGGCAAGCTTAACCCGTCAGCTGAATGAGTGGATGCGGTGAAGTTAATAAATTTCTGGTATTTGTGTGCCTCGAGAAATTTATTTTGTTGTGCTTGCACAACATAAATTTTAAGAATTCGGACAGGTCTTGTAAAAAATTTAGAAAATATAAATAATCCAACGCAATAAATGAACACACAATTTTTAACAATTAATTAAGACTGATGTTATGTGTTTAAAGCAGGCGATTTTTTGAAAAAAAAAAATTCCATCAAAAAGTCTATAATCATTACTCTCACGACTCGCTTTTTTCAAATACCTATCTATGCATGTTTGTTAAAAAATAAAAATAGGTAAAATAAAATTAGAAATAGCAACAACTAAATAATGAGAAATAACCATCACTGCCTCTCTTCCAAAAGAATCTAGTACATTTTTGACTCAAACAATTTTTTTTATATTTTTTTTTTGTTGAGCTATTTTGTAAGCATATAATCTCTAAGCAAATAAGCACCTGCTGAATATTCCGCACGCCATGTCATTCAACCGCGATTTCCAATGATGAAGAGCTAAAAAACATTCCTCGTCGTCTCATAAAAATTCGAATATATGTATGTACGAGTATGCATGTCTTTATGAACAGTTTGTGATAAGTACTTTATACATATACATACATTTATTTATATAGTATATACATACATTAGGCTGGGTCGATTTGTATGGGTGGAAAAAACCAACAAAGCGGCTAGCAAAAACGAAAACTACAGAAAATTCTAAGAAAGTTAGATTTAGATTTTGAGGTCATACTTATTAAATTGTACTCAAAAACCTATACTTTCATAAGAAGCGATCCGGAAAATTGTGCTTGGTTTCTTCGATTATAACGAAAGTTTGTGCTTCTATGTATGCAGCATACAGATATTCCCATATTTAAAAAAAAAATGCTAAAATTGTGGAAAATACGGTGAATCGAAAATAAAATTTTATTATTGTAATTAAGTTTTCAAAAAATTAAATGTTTTTGTGGTGCAAGTTACAGACATTGGTTTTTTTGCTGATGACTGGGAATCTTTTCTAGTTTTAGTTTTTTTAGGTTTTAAAGTCTTTTTTGGATTCCATGCGTGGTGTTGTAGTACGACTTTCTATAGTTACGGCCATGATATCGTCTCTATTCTTTGCGATAGCGCGTCGGGAAACTGTTTTCAGAAGCTGTACACAACGCTCCGTCGCTTGGGTATGACATTTAATCCCTGGGTCAGGAAGCGGCGGATCATCAGACTCAATAAACTGCAACAAGTGTTCGTATGGAATGTTTGCTGAGAATGGAGGCTCAGACAAAACACTGTCATTATCTAGGTCAACCAGATCAAAGTAGTCTAAGCATTCAAAATTTATTGCGTGCTTTTTATCATAAACCCTTAGATTAGTCGGATCACAAACTTTATCACGATAATTTAGTTTCTTTTTTATGGCTCTTTCGCGAACATCTTTTCTCTTATCATAAAGCATTGCCAGTAAGATATTTTCAGGATAAGCGAAGTATGAATTATTTTGGATTACAGTGTTAACAATTTCTCGCAGCGTTGGTGGTAAATATCGCGTGGACTGTATAAATTTAAAAAACAAGAGACTGCCGTATACAACTGAGTTGTAGAACTTAATGTTAAAGTACATCGGTACGTAAACTTTCATTATGTAAGTTGCCAAAGTTTTTAAATTCGCTGATGGTGAACTAGTTGTCACGTATAAACGTAAGAGTCTGCTTGCCTTTGTTAGCCATCGAGAGTGCACAATTTGTCCCGGTTTCATACTGGCTAAATTTTCGGGGCAGAAACCATCACAAAATACAAGTACTGAACGTCAGTCGAGAGCGTTTTTTCATGAATGGCTCTCTCTTATTGGCTCTCTTGCAGTTGGCATGGCAAACATCACCTCTGATTCAACATCCATATTTGTTGAGCCTGGAAAAAATGATGATATTTATTTAGCAATGTTTTCAGTTTTTTCGAGGCAGTTTTTTCATTGATTAACGGAATGTTTATTCCAAATTTCCCAAATTTTTTTTGCCACTTGTGTGTTAAGATTACCGTACGATTGCTCTTTTTTTGTTGTTTTTTGCTCAGCCACGTGAAAAAACAAATAAGTTACAAAAGCCTGCTATTATTGCATGAATTGCATGGCATGCAGTTATTTTTAAAACTATAGGTTTTTGAGTACAATTTAATAAGTATGACCTCAAAATCTAAAGTGGCTCTGCGCGAACTGGGAATTAATTTTAGACCCATGGTTTCTTGGCAAAACTTTCTTAGAATTTTCGGTAGTTTTCGTTTTTGCTAGCCGCATTATGCGAAAAAATTCGACCCGCCCTAATATACATATATTATATCTAAAATTAAATTTTATCTGCAATTCCGTATACGAATTATACATTCGTTACGTCTACTTCGTTCAAAATGTGAGCCATTGGATATAGTAAAATAATTCTACTGATAAATTTAGTTATGAAGACTGGACTGTATTACTTTAAAATATTAGAAACAAAATAAAAGAAAAGTATAAAGTAAAATATAAAAAATAAAAAAAACATAATAAAATAAATTGATGTCTACTCAAGAATCAATGAAAAGCCAACTAAAATTCGGGGTAAAATAAATGAATAAAAACTTATTTTACAAAAATAAATAAAATAAAATAACTCAAATGTAGTAAAATTAAATAAAAAATTAAAATTAAACTTAAAATAAATGCATTTATTAAAATTACCTTATTAAAATTTAGTTAAATATTGAAATAAAAAATGTATAATACTAAATTAAATACAAAAGTAAAACAAGAGGTAAAAAAAGAATGTAAAATGAAAGGGAAATATCTTAAAAAATAACACGACATTAAAATTAAAAAAAAAAATATAAGAATATAAGACAATTACACGATATTTATAAAATTTTTTTTTTTTTTAAACTAAATCAAATTTAATAAATTACGATAAAAAATTAAACAAAATAAAAAAGTGAATTAAAAGACAATTAAATGAACTATAAAAAAACAAATAAAATAAAATATTATAATAAACTTTAAATAATATTAAATAAAAGATAATAAAATAAATTGATATCAAACTATTTTTGGAATAGAGATATGAATGTTTTAATAACATAGACATACTACAATATAAAAAAAAAAAAAAAATTTAATTAGGTGAATTCAAAGAATTAAATAAAATACAATACAACAGATATGCGAAAATCATTCCATGCTGCGGATTAACAAAACATCAAGAACCAAAAAAAAACACCGGAGTAATAGTGGAAATAAAAAAAATTAAATATGTAACATAAAATTTAATTAAATTTAAAAAGAAATATATATATTACAAATAGCTGAATAAAAAATTGTATTAACTATAAAAAGACAAAAAAAAATTAAATGTATATAGTAAAATAATTTAAGAGATATAAAAATATAAATAAGAAAAAAATCCCACTAAAAGAGAACGTAAAAAAAAATGTAAACTTAAATAGCAGAAAAAGAATTTAAGAACTTTCATTCTCGAAAACGACACTGAAGATGGCACAACGCCGAAACCGGTGTATCGCCAAACCCAATTTGACAAGGGATGACGGAAAATCCTGCCAATTTACATCAAATTTCCAACCTGTCGGAAAATCAGAAGAAAATCAATATACATGAATAAGAAAGTTTAAGAAAATAAAACAAAGTAAAAAAAAATTTTTTTTTAATTTTATACCTCAAAATAGCATTTAAAAATCTTAACTATATATAATATCTGTAAATTATTTTACAACAGAAATTGTTCAACACCATTTCTTTTTTAAGTTTTAGCCTGTTGGGAAATCAAGAGTGAAAGATGGCTGTATTCTGACTAAAATTGTCAAGCTTTCTAACAAATTGCTGTTCTAACAAAAACTTATCGAACAACCAAACAAAAAAAACCCGATATAAAAAAAAGCGAAATAATCTTGTCGATATCATTTCCGATTGACTATTTATCAAGAGTAAATAAATGTGAACATTGTACACGAAAGAAATCTTTGCAAAAAAAAAATAAAAAATAAATATGTTCGTTAATATAGAAAATTGCCTTAAATAAATATTTTAAACAAAGTCTCGGTGCTTTACTGCCGCTGATTACCAAAAGATGTTAAATTTTAATTTCGTTATTTAATTTTTTTTGTATTACTTTAAAGATTAAATAATCAAATTAAAAATTAAGTTGCTTTTATATTTTTTAATGCAAACCATTAATTTCTAGTTTTTCTTTTGTATAACAAAACTATTTCAAACACACATCCATACATACATATAAACAAAATACTTGATTTATTAATACACATGTTTACGAATTTTAAAATAAAATACATACAAACAGACTCAAAAATAGCTGAACGTGGTATACAAAAGAGCCAAAGGTGTTATAGAAAAATAAAAATAAACGACTAGACATGTGTTTTAATTAGTATTTTCTCTTAGCATTTTTTTTTTTGTACGCTAAGCTAAGTGGCAGTTCTTTTGTTGCATAGAAAGTGAAGCCAAAGACTAGCAGTGAAACTAGTTAGTGTACATACATACGTGAATGAAATTTGATAATTTATTTTTAAGCTTGAACATTCGTGGTCATTAACAGCTGACCTTCTAAAAACTTGAACTTGAATTGTTTGCGAAGCAAAACAAAATTAGACTAAAAAAAAATATTTTGTTTAGAAATTAGAGCGAAAAAAATTTGCCCACCTTTTTATTTTTTTTTTTTTGGCAATAAAGAAAACATTTAAACAAACTTTTCGTACACTGACCCCGAATGAGAATGCACAATTGAATATAAATATTTACAACGAGTGTTAATGGACAAGTCCGCGTTATAAATATAGGTTCCTGATATATACAATGTATATAAATCTATATAAGTGTGTATGTATGTATGTATATACAAAAGTAGGTAAACGCACGTAGTAAAAAGTGCTACTAGAATAGATTTAGTAGTTTCTTTTCAACTCGCATGTCACACCTTTGGCTGAATTTCGTTTTTAATTAGTGTCTGGGCCACTCCGGTGTCTACGACTTCGCCTCAACCATTTTCTATTATTCATCGTACCTTAATTTTCGTTAAACACTGTGTGTGATTTGATTTAAAAATAGAAAACATGATTTTTTGCATATTCAAACTAACATCGTGTTATCTGATTTTACTCTAAAACTAAACTAAAAATTTAAATTTCCAAAGCACTTAATCTAGTTTTGTAAACGTCAAACTTTTTTTTTTTCTGTCGGCACGTGCCGCTTTAACCGCCCACAGTTGTATTCTATAAACATTTTTAATAGTTTGCCTTTAACAAATGCCCGCAAATGCTCAAAAGCCCAGGGAAGGCCGATTAAGTTATAAATATGAGAAGGACTGGTAGGAGTAAATGACAAACTAAAATGAAACTTTTGAAAAGGGCTCATGGTTTTTTTTTTGCAAAGTAGTGAGTAAGTAAAATGAAAAGTATCGAAAATGAAAATTAGAAAAGGTTTTAGATATTAAAAATAGAAACATGAGGTGTTGTTGAAATACTGAATGGAAACTTTATACGCTTGTCATTGACTTCCATTTTTTCATTTTTTTTTATCGATTTAATGTCTTTGACCTGCTTCATGTTTTTTTGTTTAGTTTTTCGATGAAGTAAGAGCGTCTCGTTTAAGAATTTTAAAAATTTGGAACAACTTTTTCCATAATTTTTCCTTTATTTTCGCATTACAACTTAAACAAAAAAGCAAATAAGATTTTGCTTTACCCCTTCGCTTCCTCTGATTCTGCTTCTTACCTTGAATTAGCCAAACTATTCAACCCACAACTATTGCGCGTTTCCAAGACTCCCAACTATACAATGTCTCGAGACTTTATTAATTATTAATTAACTGTTCATTCTTGAAATAGTTAATTAATCATTACACCCATGCCATTGGCAATTAATGGCGCTCATGCGTGTGACTCTTTTGTTGCTGCTCATTATTGTAAACTCATTACACAAACTCATTTATTTTCAAGATTGCATGTGCTGGTATGTACATACATATGTAACATGTGCACATGTATGTATATACATATGTTCCAATGTAAGCATACAGTTTGAGCGTAGAATTTCATTTATAAGATCAAATTTTATGTGGTGTAGTCCAAGCTAAATCGACAAAAATAATGAGCAGCAATAGATTGCAGCTTTCTGCAGTTCAATTAAAAATTACTTTGACACTTTGAGAACCAAAGGATAACTTCTCAATTTTTATAAAATTTCCGATGCTTGATGTTCAAATATTTCATTTCATTAAAAGTAAATAAACGCTCATAAAAATAAAACTCTGAAAAATAAAATATAATGTCTATGAACCATACAGAAGTATAAAAAATCAACTGAAACAATCTTGGAATTTTGAATTTCAATAACTAAAAAAGGGAAATTAAAAGTTAAAACAAAGGAGTAAATAAATACCTTCATATTAGAGATTTTGTTGAGTTTTCTATTTGGAATAAACCATTTGATGATTTCTTAAAAAAAAAAATTATTTTAACAAATTCTGTAAATCTAAAAATTTTGCTTTTTGTTTCATTAAAGAAATAAGTTGAAAATTTGACTTTTGCTAAATCATCAAACATTTTCTTCAGTAAAACTGCAGTAAAAAGTATTATAAAAAATTATCAAAAATCACTAAAGATCACTTAATAAAAGTATTGTTTTATTGAACAAAATATTTAAAAAACATTAAATCTAACTAAAAATTACTAAATAATAATTTTTTTAAGTAAAATATAATTTAAAATAAATTATTTAATATTTTTAAATACAAACAAATATTTAATAGAAAACAAGTTTTATTTGTAATAGTCAATTTAAAATTATTTAACAATTTTTTGGCAGTGTTTATTTGTTCTTTAGATGTGTTTGTTTTTTTTTATTGTTTTCTTGCGCTTAATACCAAAAAAAATACTCGACAAATTGACAAAAAAAATTATTACGGTTTTATTTAATTTCAATTATTCATAAAAAAAAATACAGTTAATTTTCCAATAAAAACCATATATCTAATCTGATATTTCAAACTTTGTAAAATATTAAAAAAAAAATAAAAAACTTTCAGCGATATTTTGAATATTTAATTCAAAATTTTTTTTTTTAATTGTAATTTTACGAAAGTTTGTTGATTTTTGTAATCGTTTCTATATTTTGGGTTCTTATGGTTTGACTTGGAGTAAGTTTCTTCTTCTTAGTTTCTGATATTTAATTCTCCCTGTTTTGCTTTGGAATGCACCACACAAAATAGAACCACCCACAATATTACCCATTGGCATTTTGAAGACAAAAGTTTCATTTAATTACATTTAATTTTGCCACATGTGTATGCAAAGTTCATACAAGTTGCCGCACACTGAAGCTTACGCGCCTAAAAGTGCGCTGCACTATTCGCTCCACATGCCTTTGAGCGAATGTCTGTTTTTTCACATTAACTTGATCGATTTTTCGCTCGCCAAACATTTCGAAGGTGCTCCATTTTATGCGCATACATACATATTTACAGCAGATAGTTGAGTTTTTCAATTTAAATTTAAATTTAATAAATAGCTGCAAGCATTCTTTGCTAATTGACAACCCGTGCGACCGTTTAATTAATTCCATGTACATTTTTGTAATTTGCTTTTTATTTGACCTGTCGTTGTATTATCTTAACCTTTTATGAATGTCCGACCGAAAAAATAATTTATTCAGGTAAGTTGGAGCATAATGTCTTAGATTGTAAATTATACCGCAAAACATACATACAAATTTGTTGTGTCCCTTACTGAATTACAATTCAAGAGGCACTTTTTACTTTTTAACATATTTTGCAAGGCCAGTTTACCTTCGGGTTTTATTATAATAAACTGGCAGTTGTGTTTAGTATATTTAAACCAATTTTTTTTATGTAAATAAATAATTTGAAAATGAGAATAAACAGAAGTAAAGTCCTTTGAATGAAAAATAAGTTTTAAAGGCCTTAATTCGGTGCATTATCAATAAAGCTAGCAATTCACAAAGTTTCTAAATGTCTGAATTTTTTTTCAAGATTACTTCCAAAAACGGGGTTCTACAGTCTTGTCATTCAAAATGTTATGTGTTAGATGGGTGTGTGAGACGCCCTTCATTCCAAAATTGTGTTGTTAATTTTTTATAAGAAATTAGTTAATATTTAATGCACCAAAAAATTTTATTTAGGTATTTTGCTTTTCAATTTTATAGAGTCTTCAGTTTAAGTTAAACGAAGTGCCAGTTGGAAAGTTCAACAATTTTTTTCTTTAAAATTTTTGTGCGATATTTGGCATATATTCTTCTACTTAAAAATATTTGTAACATGCATTAAATTTCTCAAAAAAAAAAGAAAATATATTCCAACTAAATGCGAAAAAACGCACGTAAAAAATTTGATGAATAATCAGCAGAAATTTCTCTAAAATAGCGATAAAAATGGCGATTGAAAATTTGAAATTTTGATGGACATTAGTTGAGTATCTTGAAATTTGCTAAAAAGTTTAAGCATATTTCTTTACGTTGGGAAAAGTTAGGATAGTTCGACTAAAAAAAGTAGTCACCTAATCGACCAACTATTCAGTTTCGATTATTTTAAGTAATACACTTAGTTTATTGTCGTCTGAAAGCTGGCATACGACTGACCTTACTTAATTACTTATTTACTTATTCGAGTTAGTTGAAAGTAAAAAAAATAGTTGCATATAAAAGATTAATCAAAGTTGAACGAACAGTCGAAATTGAAAGCTTAGAGAAAAGTAAATATATATTTTTTTATCGAAATCAAAAGCAAAAGTGACGTATGAGTCGAAAGTGAAAGATTAGTGTAAGTTGAACGTTCAATTGAAGTTGTTTGATAAATCGAAATTAATTAAGTCTTCCAAGTTGAAAGATTAATCGAAAGTGAGAGAGTAGTCACCGTTGAATAAACAGCTGAGAGTGAACGAGCAATCAAAATTGAAAGAGCAGTCGAAGTGAATGATTAGTCGAAACAAAAATATTAGTTACAGTTGAGCGATTGCTCGAAAATTTAAAGTTTGTCGAAAGTGATAAAAAATAATCTTCTGAATTCAATATTTTTTTAGAGATACCACACCAAAATGAAGAGAAATGCTAAAATTCTTATAACTATAATTTTGTGATTTTTTTAAAACATAAATTTTCAAACCTTTTCAATACATACATACGAGTATATGAAAGTATTTAGAAAGTCAATATCGACGCTCCGTAACAAATACGCCTATCATTTGTAAAAACTATTTTTTTTCTCTTAGTTAATTTTTTTTTGTAGCAAAAAATTATGTAGCTCTAAAAAATTTCTATGGATTTTTCTGTGTTAGCAAACTGGTTTTCATTTGATTAAACGCAATTGCATTGATACGTTCGAATTTCATGCAAGTCTATTCAACCAAAACCAATATTTGCTTTAATTTGTGGCTTAAAAAATAAAACTATTTCTAAACTGGAATTACTTGTAGCAAACATGCGATTTCATTTATTTAGTCAAATAAAATTTTTATGAATTTAAAAATCAAATTTACTAGTCAAATAAAGCGCTTATCGAAATTAATTGACAATATTTGTTCTACGAGTTATTTGAAAGTGTAAATACATACGAGTATGTATGTGCAAAATGTTGCAATTCCATTGCGAGTAAAATGCCATAAACTCTAATTTGAGTTGAGATTATATATTATAATCATTTTGTAACTGGGACGAAACTGCACATATTGCATTCCTTCAAAAATAATTGATAGTAAATTAAAAATTAGTTTATAATGCAAAAAGCTGCGTTCTAATTCTTAAAGATTTTGTTTCATATGCAAATTGAAAATGTAGACTAGAAAATGGACTAGTTCCAGACTAGTCTAGAGTTATTCCAATTAATTGTTGAATATGCCAAATTGTGTTTATCGATCTTTCTATAAGCAATTAGGGTCATTATACCATTATACCATTAATACAATGCGCTAGTTTGGTATGTGCGTATGTATATTTGTTTGTGTGTAAACACTTCGCAAGCAATGAACCCTGTTGGACAAACAGACCCACCTACAATTTACGAGACTAAGCGGATCAGTTAGTAAGTAAAGCAGTGTCGATTCTAAAGCGGATACTCAAATGTAACCACAACAGCACCAACAACAACAAATACCATTAAACTAAATGGCAGTTCATCCGTTTGGCTGAGAACAAGGTTTACTAAAGACGCGACATGTTGTGCGCGATGACTGTGAGTAAGCCGCCGGCTAATAGCCCAAAGGCAAGCTAAGTAAGTAGTGGGCTTGAGGTGGGCAGACGCATCGTCAGTTAGTCGACCCAGCCCGGCTGTGACTCAGTTAGTCAACGACGTAATAAGTCCAATGCAGGGGACATAGTAGAACGCCGGCGGTGGCGCTGATGGTGACGGTGGCGGTGACCGTGCGATAATCGGGCGTGCCGTTGTGACCAACAGCAGGGCACACAAAAAAAAAAAAAAAAAAAAAATTATAAACCGACTTACTCACCGAATAATGTGTGTGACGACTCGCACTCACTCGTGTGTGCTCGTGTGTATGGCAACTAACCAACCCACAATCAACGGTGTTATTAAGTATTTTATACTTATTTATTAAGTAAAGTGCAGTTTTTCAATTTTAATGCCGCTTTGCAGTCATTGTACGTGCCGAAAAGCCTAAAACATACGAAAAGTAAGAAGCATAATGTAATGTGGAAAACGCGCTGGAAACGACAGGCTGGCTCCGGTTGTCGTATTACGAATGGTGCGCTGTCACGCGACGTTGTGTACGAGGGTGAATTAAGTTGTGTCTGATGTGATGATGCGAGTCTTTGCTGAATACTATTCGTATGATGATATACACTCTGCGAAATTCAATTAAAGGCACAGGTATTCATATCATTAAAGCTTTTCTCAATGATAACGGTATTTTCTATTTTCCCCTTTCGTTTTGGTATTTTGTTCTCTTTTTAGTGCTCTTTTAGTCATGCCTAAAAACTTCAAGTACCGTTAGTTCTCTCTGCATAATTTGTACATATGTCGTTTGGCAGTGAGTTTTGCAAGTATTAAGTAGTGAAATTTAATTAAAGAACAGTCATTTCTGTGGCTTTTAACGGATAACTTGTGCATATAATCCGCTGTATTTATGCATAATTTGAAAGTTTCGATTGTATTTCACTGTTAAACATTTTGCTACAATAACAAAAAGATAGTATGGGAAAAGGTAAAACGCTTACACCCGTAGAAGTCGCTCAGGTCCATGCCTACAAGGATACTGGCATGAGTAATAAAAAAATTGCCATTAAATTGAATCGTTCCGCCTCAGCAATCGATAACGTGATTAAATTAAAGGAAAACTATAACACAAAACGCTCGAACAAGAACAACCAGAAAATATCTCTTCGGCAAAAATCTGCTATTATTCGCGCTGGCCTCGAAAAAAATGCAATTGCATCAAAAATTTTGACAGATTTAAATTTATCAATATGCAAACGGCGCGTGCAACAAATTTTAGCCGGGAGTCAGCGACTTGTTTGGAAAAAATGAAGTCAAAACCAACTTTGACGGAGTCCCACAAACGTGCAAGGTTAGAATTTGCAAAACAACACATGTCGTGGACCGATGAATGGAATAATGTGATATTTTCGGACGAAAAAAAATTCAATCTCGATGGCCCAGACGGCTTTAATTACTACTGGCACGACTTGAAGGGTCCAAAAAGTTTTTCTACGAAGCGAAACTTTGGAGGGGGTTCACTGATGGTTTGGGCAGGTTTCAGCTATCACAACAGGACACCCATATGCAAAATTTCAGGACGTATGAACTCAGAAGCGTACATAAATCTTTTGGACGAAGTCTTAATTACCTTTATGGAGGGTTTGCCAAACACGAATCCCATATTTCAGCACGACAACGCTGCCGTACATGCCTCACGCGTTACCAAAAGTTGGCTTCAGGAGAAGCAAATTGAACTTTTAGAATGGCCATCACGTTCCCCCGATCTAAACCCTATCGAGAACATGTGGGGGAACCTTTCTCGTCGAGTTTATGCTTTAGGACGTAAATTTTAGACTGTAGAACAGTTACGCAATGCCATTGTGCAAGAATGGTCTCGAATGCCACTTTCGGAGTTCCACAATGTGATTGCTTCGATGCCAAGCCGGATTTTTGAAGTGATAAATAAATCTGGGGGATGGACTCACTATTAGCTTTGTGCTGTAAATTTTTTTCAGGCGTTTTCTGAACTCTTTGTATATTTTCTTTTAATTGAATTTCGCATTTAAGTATGAATAGTTACAAAAAAATTGTATTTTAAGTTTGAATTTCATTTATGTGAAGAAATTTTTATTTATCTAACTCCTAAATACATATAAATAAAATTAAAAAGAAAAATCCTTTATTTCTCCCCTTGAATTCGAATTTTTTAAAGATATCACAGGTGCCTTTAATTGAATTTCGCAGAGTGTAGCAAATTTTTTTGTTTTTGGTTAGAAACCATAAGTTGTGTATGCAGATAACTTTAACCGAAATCCGCGTATGGTTGACTTCGAAGGTAAATATTTTTATTGCGTAAATTTTTGTTAAAAAAAAATGTTTTAAATTCCTGTTTTCGACTTCTCTACAAAGAAGCATTGCCAGAATTTAACTATTTTTTTAAAGATTTTCGAATGTTGTTATCGATTAATTGATAACTATCGATTTTTTGTTATCGATACATGAAATATTTTTTATATTATTACAAAAATTGTATTTTTAAATTTCCTACATTTTTATAACCAATTATGATTTTATCGATATATAAGTTCCGATTTCGATAAATTTAATCAATCAATAAAGTACGAGTATTATTCCGATAAAAATTGCATAATATATATTTATGAATAATGTATGTGCTTAAAACATCTATTTTCTATATTTTTAAAAAGCTGTTTATCGACTTCTTTGAATGATTTTTTATTCAACAGTCTGTAAAAATTCAATAAATCGGTAATTTATTCAGTTATCAATAAGTGTGAACTAAAGGATTTTTTTAATTGTTAAATAAATGTTAATCGGTTTACCAGTTATATTATCGATGCATAAAGTATCGACCGAAAAAATTTTGCTTTCGATAATTCCAATTGTTATTCATTTCGATGCCATAACTACTGTTATTACTTTAAAACCTTTTTTATATACAAGCGTTTAAAATATTTATATAATTTATTGATCTTTTGCTAATTTGTAAATTCGTATCGTTCAAAAAATTCTGTTATCGATAAGTTTATTAGCTACAGTTGCTTTTTGGCAACTGCAAGTGTAGCCAACTGTTACTTCTCTTTTCGATTTCAACACAGATGACTGCAAGTTTTCGACTAGTTTTCTAAAATAACAAATCCTTCTTATTAAACCAAAAGTTGCATGTGCAACGGCCACGCCTTCTATTCGAATATTTAAGGACTTATTGAAGCACCCTCAAACGTTGTTGCACAAAAGCTTCATGCACGATAAACCAAAATGTTAATAGCTCAATGCGATTACAAAGAGAATATAAAATGTAATATCATTTTTGTATTCTCGATATGAATAATTTCCTTGATTTATTTTATTTTTTATTTGTTATCTTTTAAAGCGAATTCTGAAGAAAACGCGCCAACTGCCAGAGTGTCTCTCGACAGTGTGGGCAATTTAAATTTATGATGACTGCAAGCAGCATACGCTCATCCTTTTTGTTTTTCATTATTATGTATTACTTTAAGTGTAAATGCCGCTTTTATGTTCATAAATGTATGTACTCGTATTATGTATGTATGTATGTAGATTCGAGCTGCATATTCGCCCATTGAATTATGATGCAGCTTAAATTGCTCAGCAGGCGACAATCGGCTGAACTCGCCTACCTTCAGCACTTCGCAAGCCGCAAAACATTCGTTTTTCTTTGTGGCCTCCTTTATTTTTAACATTTTTATTTTTATTTTTATTTCTTCATTTTTTTATTATTTTTGCGGTTGTTGTTGCGGCTTTACTCGTTCTCCTTCTTGCTGCTTTTGGCCGAGGCTGGACAATAGGCGCATTAAAAATACATACATTCATTGCCACAAGGTTGCCGTAATGTTGATAAATGTATATATCTAAATATATTAACACATACATATGTACATATGTACATATATACACACGTAAAGGCGAATGTGTGAATATGTGTGTCGTAGTTGCCCACTTTTGAAAATGTTGAAAACGCAAGTAGGCCGTTTAGCCATTTAAACGCAGTGTGTTTTTTGTTTTTTTTTTGTTGCTCTTACAACATTTTCAATGTCAAATGTTATAGTAAGACAATGACTGCAATTTGTTGTGCATTTATTTGGTGCATTAAAAATACGCAATACGCTCGTAATTTGTTTATTTTTATGGGAGACAAGAATTCGAGCAATTTAAATGGTTGGCAATTTAAAAAAAAAAAGTTTTTTAGCATCGAAATACATTTTTGATTCATTGCGTATGGACTAGGCGATGCTAGTCACGATATTTAACATGTTTTTAATAAGTCTCTGGAAAACTCAGCAGGCCTATAAAATATTAAGATATCACCAACCAATTTCAGACTTGCGAGATTATGAGACCAATTATTAAATTTACAAACCCCCGCGACTCTGTTAAAACATTTATTATGTCACTTTTTTTTTTAATTAAGTGGGCGCACATAGAACTTTTGAAAATTGAAAAATTCTTACTACGAAATTCAACTGTTTTCTTGGCAATAAGAATTTTGGCTGCTACCATGATACAAATATTTTAAGAGGTAGTTTCTCTTTGAATTTTTTGACAGAAACATTGTTCGACGGCAGACGGCCAATACAGACATTGGTTATTTTAATATTAATTTTATTGTATTTCAAACACAAAACGTGTGTATTTTCTATATATTCTTATGTTTCATTTATTGGATGTAGTATTTAATTGGATGCAGTGGAATTCTATGGATGAATGTTAATGTACAATGGTATATTCTTTACCATAAACCTAGCTAACGATAGTTAGTCAGAGTTACGTGTATTTAATACTGTACTAAATATAAGTTCTAATAGAATTGAAAAAAAAACAGGAAACTTGTGTTAAAATCAAGGCTTACACGATTTTTTAAGCCTTAAAGTTGCATTAACATGAGAAAAGTTTTTGACAGGCGATAATTGCTTGGCAAAGTTTACTTGCAGTCGCCCGGAAAAATTAATGTCCGTATGTTATATTTGAAAACTTAAATATTTATTTTTATTGTTTATTCTTAATTACTTTTGAATTTATGAAGGATTTTCTTAAGTAAAATTTTTTCATATGTTGCATTTGGCAAACGGTTTTGGAGTAATGTGCAAGAAACCGACAAATGTGATACTCAATTGAAAAATAAAAAATATATCAAAAAACGAATAACCCCATTTGAAATGTCTTGACAGATAGAAAATAACTGCATTATTAACTTTATTTGCAATATTTTCACATACAACATTTAATTTTCCGTGCGACAATACGAACAAAAATTTAAAGATTTTATGACAAAATTTTACAGAATTTTAAATTTTGTCCAAGGTTATTTAAGCATTTGACAATATTTTTCCGAGAGTGAACGAAATTGATTCGACCTTGCGTATGCGACAAAATTTTGCTGAATATCTCGGAAACTAAAAGAGACATCCAAAAACACATAACTCCATTTGGCCCAACTTTCGCATACGACAGTTATTTATTTGGACGACGATATGTACATATGTACGAGTATGTCCTTTGAGGCAACCGATTTGAATCTCCTTATGTCTTTGTTTTTCTTAATTTAAAAAAAAATAGAGGAATTTTAATTAAAAAATTGCTAGCACGGAAATCTGGACTATTGTTTCTGTCAAATGGTTAATATGGCGTCCGACAGAGTGAAACTACCTTTAAAAATGATTGTACGAGTATCATGGCTGCTACTTAATATGTTGATCGATTAATCTATTCAGGTAATCAAAATTGGTTTAATAAACCATTTCAAAGACAGCCGTTTGATATATGTATGTACATACATAAATGCCCTCTTCAAATATAATAGCAAAACCACACATTGCCAGATTTGGGCTTTTAATTTTCTTCTTATTAATTTAAATTATTTTTCAAGTAAAACAACTTCATTAGCTAAGAAAAGCGATAAATACCAACTTGTTAAACTATTAACAAAATTTTATCAAAATTTCAAACTTTAAAAATAAATCTTAAAATTTTTTTTGAGTATGCAGTATTAAGGCTCAATTAATTTTAGTCTAAGTAAGTCACTGATTTTTGAAATTTTTTTTTACTGGCAAACTCCATTAAACGCTAAAACGCTATTATTTTTTATTTGGAAAGAAATTGCGAAAGAGCCTCAGAAAAAAATTGTCAAAAATCAGTGGTAATTTGTAACTGCTAAAAACTTCCACATTGTTATACTAAAATTAAATGAGATACATATCAGCATATCCTATTAACAGTTTTTTTTCATGTTTGAAAAAACCCGCGTTCCAAATTTGTGCACATTGACATTCTATTTTTTAGGCTAGAATATCAACTTATGCACTTTTAAAGAGAAGCAATAATCTCTCTTTTGGTTTTTCTAAACGTATTGCGAATATGAGAATTTTTTTGTTGCAATTTTTTTCTGCGTCTGTTCAATTATTTGCATTTAAATTAATACAAAATTGTTTGTTTTACTATCCAATTGGTATATCCAACAACGTGTAATTTTTTTGACAACTGTTGTGTTTATTAAGTTGGCTGTATTCACTCACTCCATTTCTGTATGTGTACATTTTTAAATTATCAACGCAAATTTGACTTATTTAATCTATTCCTTTTTCGCAGCTTGTCTTTAATTAAGAAGAGTTTGTTCGGCAAACAAACGCAGTTGTTTAACGTTTCTTTTTATCACTTTTTCGTGTTTAATTTTAGTTTTATAAGGTCATCTACAAAACGAAATTGTCGTCAGCACCGTCATTTGATTAGACATTTACGATAAATTAATACCCAATAACACACGAATGTCTGTTATCATAAATTTCCCATCTGTGTAAATATGTATGTATGTATGTCTGCATAATCTAATTCTCAAATCTCACTGAATATGTGTGTGTGCGTGTGTATGCTGGTATGTCAGCTGCCTTTAGTGAACACTTCCCTAAACAAAGTGTTAATATCTATTTAGCATTTCAATCACGTTTTTCCATAATACAAATTCACGTTTATGTTGCTCACATATCAAATATTTATATACATAAATATGTATACGCATTTAACTGCTTGCTTATTATATATGCTTAAGGTTTATTTATTTTTTTTTTCCTTGTTTGTCAGTAATATCTATCAACTAGTATGTACATAATGTGGCGACTGCCGCTTCATCATCGCCTTTCTTTCTTTATAGAGTCTAGCAGACTATGAAATTGGTGTGCACGGCGTAACTACCGGCAGCAAATTGTAATTTTATGTATATTTTTTTAATTATTCGAACATCGAATATGCAGATTTTATTTATTACGCTTTTTTATAAAAAATTATAATTTTCCGTATGTATGTATTAGGCCGGGTCAAAAACTGTTTTAATTAAATTTTTATAAAGCTATATGGTATATCAATCCAATATTGTACCAGGTTATTTTTTTTTAAATCATAGCAATCAGTTTCATATATTTATTTTCTTTCGGTTTGCATAAAAATCCTTTACTGGTCCAAAGTGAACTAAGCATCTTTTTACGCTAAATTTTTAACTCTAATGACACATGATTTTAAGGTACATAAAATATATTTACTTTAGTTTCCTCTTTCCTTTCAACGAACTATTACTCGAATTATTAGTTTCTTCATACAGTTTCACATTTCAATTCCACAATGTGATTTTGAAAATTTCCTGTGAAAGTGGATTAGTGTGCTCCCAATTTTACAAATATCTTCGCATATCAGGTCATCCCTGTCGCACATATCGGTTATCGTTGTGGCAATTCACAAACAGCTGTTGTTGAAATTTCCCTTTCGGATTCAGCTATGTATGCTTTTTTGAGGAGTCATCAGCAAAACACTTAAAAATACGCATATTTCAATAAATAACTAATACAGAAATGTCATAAATGGCAAAGAATAATCAAAGAATATTTTAAAAATTATTCCAATCGAAAATAGTTAAACATTCACACACTTTTTGTCATTTACTTTTCATTTCACATACAACCAAGCATTCTGATTCAATTCACAAAAATGTATGTGAATGTGAAATTGTGAGCACCAAATATGTGATTTCAAACCGAATTCACAGCGAAATTTTGTGAATGTGAAACTGGGAGCACGGCTGATAATCTCCTTTTTATTGATAAAAATTATATTGTTCTGCCTTAATCTTTTTAAAAAAATATATTCAATAAAAAAAATTTCGGTTTAGTTATAGCTTCTATGTGATACGTGGCTCTTCCCAAACTTCATTGAAAGCAAACTTAAACGATCCTGCCTAGTACTGATTTCCACCTCATTGCATAGTCACATATTTCCAATCGGGAAATGAAAAAGTTCGTTATCTAAAATTAACAAAATCAATGAAAAGAGTGCATTTTTGAAAGTCGGAGGTTTCTAACTACGCTAATTCTAGAGTAGCCACCAGCACTACAAAGGCTGAAAGCTTTGTTAGAAGCTTCGCCTCAGTTATTGATTTTAAATTTTTATTCAATATATTGAAACTGCAGTTTTTGTAGCCCGAGATGGTAGGAGTTCCGCGACTGACCTTTACTTCATTGCCCAGGAGTTGTGTTAAAAGTAAATCGATTATACAAATATTTCTAGTGATTGTTTTTTGCAAATCTCTTCAGGCTATTGAAAATAATAAAATGGTTTTTATGTAATAGATCGCTGTATTCACAAATACGCGAAGTTCCCATATTCTAGACGATCATCTTAAGTACAATACTCTTAATCGAGTCGTAGGCCATAGCAGCAAGTACTCGTATCTTTCATAATTACTTTCAGTATTGTATATTAGAGCTAATAAATAATAATAATAATCGAAATGCAAAAATCAACAACTTTTTTCTAAGCTTTTCAAAATCTCCCGACATTATCGTTGAGTTTGATTCAAGTTTTAGAGGAGTTCCGATAAAAAAGTGTCTGTGTATGAGGTCATATCCAAGGAATTCAAATACACCCTAAACTCACTTTATTCACAATTTGAGAAAGAGCTGGAACCGCTTCTAACTTTTTATAGGAGCTGTGAAAATAAAGATGTATACATTCAAAAGGTGCTGCAAGGCAAATGAATTTATCATCAGTAGATTGTAACAAAAATAATTAGTAAAAAATATAAGATATTCTTCAAAGAGTGACCGCTGTGGTCGAGTGCGTAGCGGTGCGTGCTATTATTCGATATGTCGCAGGGTTCGAGGTTCGAACCTCAGCCAGGGCAAGCAAAATCTAAATCATAGAAAAGTTTTTTTCTAATAGCGGTCACATAAAATACATCTGCCGTTCGGAGTCGGCACAAAACTGTAGGTCCCTCCATTTGTGATATAATATAAAGACGCACACCACAAATGGTAGGAGAAGCTCGGCCAAACACTGAGCTATATAGTGTAAGCGCCAAATTATTATTATTATTATTCTTCAAAATATTACCTAGTCAGCAAACACTTTCGATTGCAAAATAATCTTCCTTAGTCTGATAATAAATCTTTCGCCAATTGCAGCAGAGTTGCCAATTGTAAGAGCTAGTCTGCGCATCATTCAAAACTTTTTTAGACTACTCATTATAAGTAGGATTTTACAATTTTCTCCACCAGCAAATTACTAACATAAAAAACGATTCCAAAAGCGTCGTGGCCTCGTCGCTTTGATGAACGACAAAAAAACAAAATAATTTTTCATTTTGAAATTTCGTTGGCACATTTGAGGGGACAAACAAACAAAAAAAAACGTCACTTATAATTAATTTAAAATATGCTCTTTCAATTATTTTTTTTTGTAATGCTGGCTGGGCAAGTGCGATCTTAATATGCATACTTAGTTTTGAAATTTATGAGGCGAGCTCGGAAAAATGTGTTGAATACTTATTAGCTCGATTTTATGGTTTCTATGCTGTTTTTTTTTTGTTTTTAACTTAACAATAGACGACATGTTGAGCGTTTACTTATTCTCTATAAGCAGTGCATATTTAACAGAATAAAGCATTATTTTTTTTTATCCAATTATGCAAACTAGCATTAGTGTTTGGCGACAAGACTATTTATGCAATGCGCATGTGGCTTGCTGGCTCACATTAGAAAATAATAAATGTTCTATAAAATACAAACATACGTACATATAAATATTTTTGGTAGCCTTTTTTTTTGTTTATATTTATACATATAGCGACAGGCCTTCATTCTTTTGGATATTTTATTCCATTATAATGAGCTCATGCATACAAATATGCGTGCAATAAATATTTATGTACATTTTTTCTTCTAATTATTTCATTGTTCGCGTGGCTTAGATTGTTTTTTTTTTGTGAAAATATTGAAACCTTGAAAATACTAAATATATATTTAAATATTTATGTATGTACGTATGTATGCCAACATATTTGTATGGAGTCATAAACGACTCACTCGTGAGGCGCATGTTTAGCACACATAATGAGCAGGCGCGTACGATCATTCGCAGAGTCATTGATGCATATTTATCGTACATACATGTTTACATACACATCTATATACGTATATATGTACATTAATTATTATATATACAAACATATTTTCGCTCGCTTGTGCCATCCATCAAGGAGCTGTCATGCCAATGCCTGCCTTTTGTTTTGCTAATCCCATAGCCATTTGGCGCCAAATTACCGCCGAGTAATTTCATTTATTCCTTTTTGTGTGATTTGCCTTGAATTGCTCACTACGCATACAACCCGTTGGCGTATTTTTCTTCATATTCTTCTTACTTTTCGCATTCCTTTTGGTGAAATTAATTCTTTAAATTAATATTTCGCACCTTCCTTGCCAGTTTTCCTGCCAACCGAATGGCCTGTCAATTATGCAAAGTGTCAAGGAAGGTGTTCCTGCGACGCAATTCATCGGATGGTGCTGATTTGCTATAAAAAATACACACACGCACACATTCATTAATTATTATCTGCCAATTTATATTGAGGTTCAGAGGATTCGCAGCGGTTAAGGCGTGAATGATGTGCGCGGAATTTTTGGGTTTCCTTTTATTTGGTTCAATCTCGGACTGCCTTCCCTCCCTTTTCTTTAAAGTCATTGTGCTTTTGCATGGAAATTTTAATCCAATTCATTCGTTGCCCACACTATAGAGCTTTGGAATTCGGATATACGAGTATGTACACAAGCGGAAAACCTAATAGAACCACTTTTTTGTTTTTTGTTTTTAATCTGATTGAAATATTTATTGGCGTGGATTTGAGTAATTTGGTATTTAAAAAAATCTTATAAATCAAAGTTTAAATACCGTACAAAAATCTTTTTTCGCACAAAATTTCAACGTTATATGCGTTAAATTTTCGAATATGCAGTTTTTTAACCTTTTAGTAAAATAAAAATAAAATCGAAAAGTTTGAATTTAAAAAAACATAATAAACATATACATATATAAATTTTAATGAAATTAAGAACAACAAATAAAAAGGAAACGAATTTTGAATTTAATAATTTCTTTAGAAAAATATTGAAAAATTGTCTCAAAAGAATCTCAATAAAAAAGTATTGAACAATTTTTAAAGTTTTTATAACCAATTATATTAAAAAAAAACACTTTTTTTAATTGGATTTTTCCTAAAGTATTGGATGAAAATTGTTGGAATTTTTTTTTGGAAGTTTAATAACATTTCTCCTAAAGGAAATTTTTTTTTTATAATTTAAGAAATTTTTTTAAAATAAATTCATTTAAGCTTTTCAAACTGTATGCTTTCGAAAAAAGTTTGATGTTATTTCTTTGAAATTAATTGCTGCGCGCTATGACAAAAGTTACAAAACAGATCTAAGAATTTGATTTAAAATAATTTCCTAATGCATTTTTCGAAAATAAACCCAATTTTAAAAAGTCACATTGAGCACTTATTTTTTAAGCTACTTGAATATTTAAAGAAAATACATTTTTAAAAAAAGAATTTTTTTTAAATTTGAAAAAAAAAATCTTAAAGCTCAAATTTTATTATTTGATAAACATTGTTCTTAAATTATGAAAAAAATCTTAAAACTAAGATCTTGTTACTTAAGGAGAAAACGTGTTTTGTAATAAAAGCCTACTTAAAAATGTGAATGGTAATTAAAACTTAAATCATAAATATTTAAATACAAGTTGCAGATATATCCATCAAGCCATGTTAATCTAGAGACTTTTTCGTGTTCAATAATTTTTAAAGAATTAATTGATTGATTTATTGATTTGACTTATAAGTTTAAATAAGTACAGTGAATACTTCATTTATTCTTAACTTTCAATCAATTCTTTTAAATACACAATATACAATTTTTTAAACATTTTATGATTTTAAGACGAAGTAGGTACCTTTCAAATGGTTAGCTGGTCTTATTGAAATTACTTCGCACAAAAAATAAATAAATAAAAAACGACCCACCCTAATGTGCCTTCATACGTCGAACGTATTTCATAACCCATTCTTTTTCGCCTTGTCATGCATTTTTGCCAACATTTTTTCTCTCTTGTTTGTAACATATATACATACATACATATGTATATGTAAATGTTTATGTAATAAAAATTTTCAGATTTTTGTGAAAATTTTCACACAATGGAAACCTAATAGCTTATTGTCATATGCCCGTTTGGTGATACAACAATACATATTTTAATACATATTCCTTACTGTATTGTATACACTAAGGTTGTGAATTTTCGGTATTTTGTTGATCCCGGGATTTTCGGGATTTGAAATCGAAATCTCGAATTTCATGAAATTTTCATTCGTAATTTTTAATTTGCCAAAAAATGTAACACGTCTGTATACACAATAACATTAATATAACAAAGAGGAACGATTAGTTGTAAATCAAGAATGTACGAGTATTTATTGGTATTTTCAAGAAAAAATAAAAAAAAAGTTAAATTTGATACACATACAAAATAATTTATACTTGAAGTACAAATATACATATTTGGTACAGAACAAGCACTGCTGTGCCTCAACACTTGTTGGTTGGATTCTCAACATTACAAAGCCTTTATCGCCTCATTACAATAACTATCAATTTCTTTTACCAAGCCTTCTGATAAATTCTATGCCTTTCGATTATTGGATAATTGCGAGCTGCTCGTTAAAACTTGATGCAATTTATCTTGGAGACTTTCTGCCTCATCCACTTCAGGCACCTCGTCGTTTGTTCTATTAACATTGCTTTATGAGGCTCATTTTATACTCGAGTGCGATATTCTCCAGCTCATAAAGGCTTTGTTTTACCCTTAAAGAAGTAAGGGGAGTTTTTAAGAATAATACAAAATTTATAAAAGAAATGGCTATTAAAGTCTTTGCTTTCTACAATTCCGATATTTGAATAGACTTATCCCGGAATATTCAGGAGCTAATAAAAACTGGGATTCCGGGATTGACATGCCTAGTATACACATATAAACATACAGAGAAAATGTACACATAACCTTTTCAATGCAGCACTCTTTATTATGCATTGTTATTCAAATCTATGTACATACATTTATGTGTATATTGGTATCAACTATTCCTGTGTCCTTTTGTGTCAAGGGCCTTGAGTACATCATTAGTTTTTGAGCGAACGATGACTTTTACATGAACAAAATGATGCTCATGGCATTGCCTAAACATTTGTCAAAATTTGGAATCATTTCATCTCATAATATTTTTGATGGCTTTAAGTATATTGATTATTTGTCTTATTAATCATTTAAGTGATGCTAATAAACTATTTGTTTATATGTATATATGTATGTAAAAAACGCACTTTTTTATTTCTTCTTATTATAAAACGTTAACGAATAGATTCTGACAAGCTCATTCTGCATAATATTCGCCCGTAGTCTTAATATTGCTCTTAAATGATGGACATTCCTTTAAAAAATCCTTCTAACATGCCTTTGTTATTATTTAGATTTGCATGTCTATTGTCTAGAAGAACAGTGAACAATTTGATGAATTATCTGCATTGTTATCCTGAACTTGGAAAGGCATTCGTCTCAGCTTCAAGTTTAGTTCGAACACTCAAGTCTCTTTGTTCCAGCAGAAAAACGCCTTTTCCGAAGTGTTCTATAACCGCGTTTGATTTTCGAGAGAGTACGTTCAATCTAATTGCAGCTATTGATTTGGTTTATTTTAGATATAATAATAAATATAAATAATAGATAAAAAGATGCATAATTTTTATTTATTCAAAAATCGGAACCTTTTCTTTTTCTTTTCTTTGATTCACATCGTTTTTATTAAAGTATAAATAAGATTTTTATAAGAAAAAAACGAAGAAATTAACAGAAAAATCCTTGTGAATGTAATAATTTTGAGATAAATAAAATAAAAATTAACTGACTTTAAAATGCGATCACAAGATGATTTTTTACATTATTTTAATGGTATTAATGTTAAGTCCTTACCGTTAATTTAAAAAAAATTTGCATTTCGAGAATTGTATCAAATTTAAGAAGAAAAGCAATTCATGTCAATTTTAAAATTTCTAAACTAAATTAAAAAAGGTATTATATAAAAAAAAAATTTACGGTTTTTCGGCAGAAGTTAAAAAAAAAATAATGTTTTATAGCATCTCGCAAAATATTTCGAAGAAATGCTAAGATTTATGTGAGCCAGAAAATTGATTTTTTTTTTATTTATAAAGGGGTTTTTTTTAGACATGTGGTTTTTATGAAGAAATAAAAAGCATATAATTTAATGCTATGGCCAAGAGTTTAGCTTTATTTTAAAGATGAGGGTTTGCCATTATGTTTTAAAAATTATTAGCCGCGGCTGGCTCGAATTAATTCCAGCCCAGAGGCCCAATTTTCGACCATTTTTTGCAGAAATTGGGGCCGCTTGTCAGCAATAACGCGAATTTTCGCTTCCAAGGTGTCTTGAAATGGCAAACCAAAATGAGTATAAATCAAGTAACAGCTGTCAAAAAGACCAACCCCGAAAAATATATTGCCGCATTAAAAAAAACACACGTCGAAAAAAACACCCTTTATAATTTTTCTTGTAATATTTTTATGCTTAAACTATTCTGCAAATCATCTGAATTGCATTTTTTTAAACTATGACAAACAAAAATTGGTTATTGTTTTGTCAAATTCGAATTTTTGTATTAGCTACCTTATTGAAAAAAAGTTTCAATTCGATCAATGCCTTTTCGAAGAGAGTTACAAAGAAGCAGGCTAGCACAATACAAATTAAAAAACTTTTTTTTATATATAGAAATTCATTTTTTCTCAAGCAATTAACTCACATAAATGATGCAAATCTTAAAGCAAAATTCATTAAAAATAAAATAGCTTTGAAACGCTTTATTTATAAAAAAAAATTTTTATGCAAATTTATTTTAAAAAAAAAATTTTCAGATTCATTTTGTTTTTCATATATTTAGCATATTTAGTAGACAATGTCAAAACTAATAATTTTTAAGTTAACACACTTTTGCAGAAAAGCGTGCATTATGCGCGTTATAACTAAAATCAATTAATTATTTTGAGTGCGACTGATGCCGGCATGTTTTATTTTTTTTTTTTAATCGAAACATGTTAAACATCATTATGAGTCTACATTTATGTCAGTAAAAACATGTGCATTAAACATTTACGCACGGCGCGAAGTAAAAAAAAAAAACAAAAACAAAACTTACTTCAGCACAATCAATGAGAATTGTGTAATACGAATTCACGTAACACTTAATATTAAAACATTGCGGGAAGAAGTAATGAAATTACTGTTATAACTGGTTAGAAGCAGGTGACGACCTCTTTTAGAGGGGGGGGGGGGGGGGGAGGAAGGGTGGCGATTGTTGGCACTCGAAGCGGGTGAGTGTATTTTAAGCACCTCAACGTACATACTCCTATGTATGTATGTATGTATGTGTTTCGGGGCAATTCCTTGGCGTTTATTTTAAACTGAAGTATGTTAACTTATTCATTATAAAAATTTACTTATTTTTTTTTTATTATCAACTTTCGCTTATGCTCTTATGCACCCATATTTTATTTGCACCCAGCCGCGTTCAACTTTTGCGAAAGCTCAATCCTAAAAGCTCACGCGAAATATTTTGCCGTCAAACGTTTATAACAAATTTCAAATCTTATCAGCAGCATTGTGTGCGAGCACGAGTTTGGTAAAGAAAAAATTAGTGGAAAAAAAGTTAACAATATTTGATAATAAAAATACTTATATACATACACACATATATTTTTTTAACAACACACATCGTACCTGCTTGGCTCAAATTAAAATAAAATCTAATTTCTCATTGCAGTACACTTGCGGCATTTGATGACGAGAGGTGTGTTTCGAGAACGTCCGTCGGTCGCTGCATACATTTTTCTAAAACTGAAAACGTAAATCCTATTATACTGCACCAGCGAGAGATAGCGAGACGTGTCGGCTTGTTACAAAAATAAAAAAAAGTGATTTTAACAATCAAATGACCAAACGTAAAACGTCAATGCTGAACGTAAGCTTGGCGAAACAACGAAAAACGTAACAAAGTAATAAAAAACTTCGTAGCCATTTTGAAAAAGAAAAGTGCAACGCAAAAAAGTTTAAACTCGCGGGAGTATACACAAGTACTAGCTCGTGAACGTGAATAGCACACGCACACAAACTCACACACACACGCGTACACTCACAATCAATCAACAAAGCGACACACACAAAAACGCGGAAATGTGTTCCAAGGATTTGTTGCTGCTCGCTTGTCTACTACTGCTACTCGGCGGTCTACGTTTGACCTCCACCACCACCACAACCACTTTTGTGGCGGCCATGTCCATTGCCAATCAGGATCTCGATCGTTACTTTCGCACTGCGAATGCGACACAAATACTCGCCGCTACCGAAGATCGTATACTCATAGATTTCTATCATTATGCATATTTAAATTATACCTATCACGATGAGCAAGGCAGAGAGCAGAAGGTGTCATTCGTGGAGGAGAAGGCACGCTATGGCGAGGGTTTGGTCACACATCGTGAGGGTCCACTTGTGCATGTGAGCAATGTGGAGAATACAAAGGATGACACCGCTTGTACGTCCACAATTTTAGGCACAAACGGTTCGTCATTTCCGAAGCGTCCATGGATTGCGTTGGTGCGACGTGGCCTCTGCACGTTCGAGGAGAAGGTGAAACATGTGTACGAACATGGTGCGATGGGTGTGATCATCTATAATGATAAGCCCGTGAACAATTTGGAGAAAATGCAAATAAAAGATCAAAGTCGTGAGTATGCAATGAGTTGAAGTGGAAAATTTGTTGTATAGAATTTAGTTGCAATCGACCTCTGAGTAATAAATCTTAAGCGCTCAATGGAAATAATTTAAATTTTTTACTAAATTTTGCTTCAGCTGTGCAACACATCAGCTGTACTGACACTACTAGCCAGCAGCCAGCTTTTAAAAATGTCTTATCTACAAAGTAGCTTGAGTAAATTGAAGTTCCATAAATAGAAATCGCTACTTCGAATGGCCTTGTCTGCAAAAGACACATAGTATTTATTATCAAGATTATATTTTTGATTGTTTGATTTGTTTTGCTTCTTTTTATTAGCTTTCATCAAACTAAACAGTTTTTAATGAGTTTATTGGAATAGTTACTTCATTTTTTCGAACAAAAAGAGGAAATTGATTTTTTTTTCTAATATTTTCAAGATTTTAGTGTTTTCTGACTTATAATTTTTAACAACTTTGAACAACTTGAAGTAAGATTGTGTCAGAAAAAAATACTTTTATCTTTGTGTGAATATGAAAATATCGCTGTGGGTCACAAAAAAATATTGAGGCGAAGTTTCAGCCCAATATCTTAAATTAACGCGGGACAAATTAAGCATTGTTGAAAAAAAATGAGGAAGTTTCTTCAAATTTGCTTTGATTTTTGGCAATTTTTTTTTACTAAGCTCTTCTTAAATTTCGTTTAATTATATTCATCGTATGGCGCTTATTTTAAATTAACGAGTAGTTTTTTTTTTTTAATTAAAACGAAAATTTGAAACCATTAAAATATGTTCTATTTTCATAATTTTTTTTGGTTTATTTTACAAAAGATTACATAATAATAAAAATCATTATATAAACTTACAAACTATTGCACCGCTAGCATCGGAGGCTTTGTGTTAGATTGAAGAAATCAAAAATTATTTAAATACATATATAAACAATTGTTTTTTTTTCGCCAAATTTCTCTCATATGTGTAGCGATTAACTTCGGATTTACACTTTTAAGAACATATTTGTACTCACAAAGTTTAACAAAATTTTCTACAAAACCAAAAAAAAACATATTACTCATCGTAATAAAAATTACACGCAATTAAACAAATTTCATTAATTTAACCAATTCACAGGTAAAATAACTGCTGTGATAACCTATCTGGAAATTGGCTTAGAAATGGCGCGAATCGTTGATCAAGGATTAGATGTAGAAGTCGCCATTATATTGGGCCGAACCGGTAGCCGACCGCTCAATTCGTTAAACAAGTACGTGTGAAAATTTTATGATATTTCTATTTTTAAAAATTTATTGCACATTTAGCTAATTGGGTATGCTAATCGCGCGTCAGACAACATAGACCGTATAATATTTTCTTAAAAAAAAAAAAAAAACAAATACCGATAGCTTCGGGAGCATTTGAGGTGTTGATGTATCATAAATTAGCAATATACTAGTACATACATATGTACACATATATTCTGTCTACAGTGCCAATTGCAGTTGCTAAGTCGTAAACAAAATAGTAATCTACAATTGTACGTAGTTTAAAAAACGTGTAAAAATAATTTGACAGCCACGAGTATGAACTGAGACTTAAGTGATTACAAAGCCGTTATAAAATAATTAATAGACTTGTGTTCGAGCATACTCAAATTTTAATTTTATTTATAAGTTAAGTTATTATATTTATCAAAAATATCAATATATTATATGATTCCAAACATTGGTGAAGTGAAGTTAAAAAAAATCACTTCGAGTGCGACAGTTTACGGTTGGAGAAAAAAAAAACTCTTTTTGGCAAACAACTGTGTTTCTGCAAACAACATTTCTGTTATACAAAAATAGTTTGACCAAAATTTGTTTTTGGTTTAATGTGCCCCGCATTTGATATAATTAATAAAAAAACAAGTAAAACAAGGCTGTCTTCGGCTAAGCCGAAGGCTTTATACCTTTCATGAAAGGAAGCATTGTATGAGAGTCCTATGTTTTATTTATTAGATATTAATGATTTAGATTGCTATAAAATCGTCCCAATAATAGTTACCCTTTGTGGAAAATTTCAAGTCCTTAGCTGATTAAATGAAGAAGTTGTGGCCCGAAATGCAATTTTTGAACTATCGTTTGTATGGCAGCTGTCTGTTCTATTTATTCGATTTAAATGATTTTCACTGCTAAATTAGTTCTCATAATTTGCTATTCTTTGTACAAAATTTCAAGACTTTAGCTGCTTAAATGGAGATGTTTTCGTGCTAAATAAAATATATGAACAGGGCTAAATCGACTCACCTCGTCACACAGATCATATCGGCATACTTTTTTATCGTTCTGGTACTTACAAACATCGGACCAAAGTTAATATAGCATTTCCATGAGAGATATAAAAATTGCTGATCTCAAAAATTACAGACTCTTTTACATATAAAATATTAACCAGAATGCAGTTGGGTTATATTTTGAGTGGATTTTTTATTTTGAACTCCGTTGCATCTATAGATTTTCAAATTCATAACGATCAAGAGTTAACAATTATTATTATTATTGTCAGTTTATTTAGTAAGTAAATTACCAAAATAAACTTAATACTAAGGTGCTAGCACAAAAAGCGCCATCGACCGTTAACAAGCCGGTGCTCTGGAATACATAAAAAATGTATGATTGCATTTTCTTTAAGAGTCGAAAAAAAAAACAATATTTTTAGTAGCCGCACGACTTTTGTAAATCTACAAAAAGTGTATATTATTTGTTAACTCATTATCAGTTATTGATAAAAAATAAAAACGAATTATGTAAAAGTAACACAAGTACCCACTACATTTACCCACTTGGCTTCTATGCTGTCATAGATATCTCTATTCTATTTTTCATGCCAATTCGAGCACTTTGCTCCTACATAATATTACTAGAAATCTGCCCATAGCAACGCGCCTTTATATAAAAGGAAATTGAGTGTAGGGAAAGAATACTTGAATTGTGTAATAGAAATTACATTGCAGCAATCAAATGCTTATTGCAAAAATGTGAACAAAGCAGCAACAACAACTAAAAAAAGTCACTTCAATAAAAATCCCTTTTTAAGTGTCAATTCGTTGTAAATACTTGTATTGTTAATAAATAACTAAATAACTTAATTCGAATTGTTCTAACAAAATAACAACACATTCAAATAAATCTTTCAAAAAATGACAAAACAATTGATTGTTTAAGGATTAAGTTATTTTTTTTGATTATTTTTTTTTTTAACCAATTTTAAAAGAATTTTTGCACAAATTTTCTACGTGAAGCGCGAGTGGATTAGAGATGCGTTATGGATACCGCGAGCGTGTTTGAAAAATCTAGAATTAGATTTTTGATGCTAATTTGCATTCTGGTGTAGTATATTCTAATGTACATGTATGTATGTAGCTGTGTACATAATTTATTCGCATACTCGGCACGCAAATTTGCTAAAAATGAATTTATAAGACGTCCATACATTTGTACAGACCGAAAAGCCTTGATTTGCTTTACAATTCCAAGCATTTGCTTCAGACATTCATTTTAAGATTTATGCAAATATTTTGCTGCAAATTCTTCCTAATGCAGTCAAAAATAAATATAATTATTTTATTAAACAAATTCTCGTTGGCACGTGAGGTTTAAACCGCGCCTTCGCACACACACACACACACACATCCGCACAAGTAGCTAATATAAAGATGTAGTTGTAAATTTGAATAATAAGCAGTCGGTCTTAGCCAGAAGTGCATGCACATTTAAGGTGGTTCAAAAAAGCTGAAAAAGTTCATTTCATAAGTTCTTTCTTTGTCAATTCTTAAATCGCTGCAAGTTTTATATGAATTTTGAATGGTTAAAAAACAAGTTTGAAAATCAATATTTTTCAATTCGCAAACTCCGTTTCTCTTCATGAGACTTCAAAGGACACAAACATAAAATGTGATTTAACCATTTCTCATATTAACTAATTTGTTATGGATCCCCAATTTGGCTTCACAAAAAATAAAAATGACTGCAGCTCTTAATTCAGCGCTTAAATTTTTTTGATTAAAAAATTAAAGTTTTTTCAATATATTAATATATTTAATCATTTAAAAATGCCATTAAAAACTTAACAAAAATTGATATTAATATTTTATAATCCTAGGGGTGAAATCATATGAATTTGGATTATCCTAATACAAACAGAAATGTGCAAACCTTTTTAAAGCGAGGCACAGCGAAAGTGACACATCTGCTAGCGAATATTAGTTAAAATAAATCATTGTACTTTATATCTAATCGGTTTTATTGCAATTTGCAAAGTTCATAAAAAATAAAACAGATTGAAAAAAAAATTATAAAATGACATTTCATAAAATTTTTTTATTTGTAACGCATTTTAAAAACATTTTAATTTGAATGGAGTTGGGAGAAGGATTTTACTGAATTTTTTTTTTAATATTTAATTTAATTTCCCAGTGTTTTATAATGTATTGCATCTTATTATTGTTAGATTACTCAAATTAAAATCAAAAAATATGTCTTAATTATTTTATTATTTAGCTCATAAATAGCTACAAACTTTATAAAAAAAATTATTTCTAATACTCTCCGTCTTTAAGTAGTAGCTACGACCAAAAGTTTTAGTTCATAGTTTTTGAACAAGTTACAAGACTTTTCGGATGCAAAATCCATGAATTTTTTTTTTAATTTTATTTTTTAAATATTAAAAACTGGAAATTTTGAAAACATGTTACTAGTCTATCCGCTAAGCGCATTACTCTCACACGCAGCCGCAATGCCACAACAGCCAATGACGACTACGTGCAAAAATAGCTCAAGCGAGTGCACAAGAGAAGACAGTTGAGAAAATACAAAAATAAATATCAGTATAATATTGAGTAGAAATGTTTATAAAAATATACTTGCTAATAATAATAATTCCTAATGGGGCAGTGAACTCTTTCTGCTAATCAAAACAAAAAAAAATAAGCGAACAATTTTGAATGTCCAATTGTGCATAGAAAAATTTTGTGGTAATGTGTAGACACAATAAAGCACATAATCTTAATAACTGATAGTAGCTAAAAATGGCTAGACAAGAGGCTGATTGCATTACAAATATTAAACGCCATATACCAAATTTCAGGGCATTAAATTCATTCTTGACGTTAGCGAATATTATTGCTTCAAACAATAAAGATCGAACGTTTGTTGTTGTAAGGTTGTATCAATACAAAGAAAACAATGTTCAATGGGTTGTAGTTATACATTTTCTGGACCCAGAAATATAGCGTTACTCGCTTAGTGGAGGTACTAATAGAGATGTATTAACTATTTTAGTTGGAACAGCCGACAATTACATACTTCCTCCTAGCCTCAGGCGTAAATGAAGATCACCGATCACCGGACTCCGGTTCGAACTTAGGCAGATCATAGAAAGATGCCTACATCCGTCAAAATCTCTTTTTGTGATTGTAGTAGTTTACTGAACCCTGCAAAGGTATGCTATTTCACTGTCTATCGATCACATGAAATCATCTAACGAGCGATCATGTTGTATCATTAAAAAAAGTGATCTTGCATGAGTGGACTTTTGGTAGTTTTATTGTGAAATTGTTAAGCGTTGTATATTTTAGGTGAGAAGGAGTTCAATCTACACTATTTCGCGATCACTGTTTTATCGTTTCTACTGAATCTATTTTGTTTGCCTATGAATGAGAATGGTTCGTCTTCATTGAGGGTATTCTGAGGCATTGTTCTTTATCTGAAATTATCCTATGCATACAATTAAACGAACCACTCCGTGGTTTATGCCAGGACTTTAAATTTCATTCTGGTTCCTTTGATGTTTACGACTCACTTTTTTACATAAAGAATACTATACTTTGTACTCTCAATAGGTGATGGATTACATACACAAATTACGCTTTAAAACAATTTTTACTATCCAAAATAATTTAAATTTAAAATCAGCTGATGAACTTTTATTCTGTAGCTGAATAGTTTTAGAGCCTAGACACCCAACAAACTCCTGCCTTTCATGACTCGGCACTGCATATGCAAAAAAAAAAAAAATTAAATAAAATCCGTGCGTCATGCGGATGCGCCCCTCGCGTCGGTTGGGCGGGAATGGAGCGTAAAAACCGTTGGGATTATTATTATTATTATTAAGACTAGAAAACACCGAACTCCCCTTCTTATTCATAATTTAAGCAAGAGAAATCGTAGGTGTTTTTTTTGTATCCACTCATGACTAGAAACAAAATTGAACTATATAGACCCGTGATTCATTTATTTATTTCACAAGTAATTTTTGTTTGTTGAAAATAATTACACATCGCCGACTTCGTCCGACGACCTACTTAAATTTGTTCTAAAAATATCATTGCCGAATACGATTATGAGTACTTACATGCTTAGCCTTGCTGATTCAATTTTAAAATTATATATTAAATTAGCTACGGACTTTTACTTAACATTTGAGCGATGTACTCATGGAAAGCATTCCCATTTTTTAAGTGCGTAGCCAAATTTATTGCTGCTGCTGGTATCAATATTAAAATAGTAAAATTTTACGATTGACTTGATAAGATCAAGCTCAATTTGGAAGAAGAAAAAAAAGGAATTAGGCAAATTGAATGAAATGTTTGCTGGATGGACACACATTCACACATACATGCGAGTATATACGCCACAAGTCCATGTTAAGCTAATTAATTGCCTTGTCGAGAAACTGTAAACTTCAGAAGCTTATCGTCGATGTATAACCATGTGTAGTTCCCGTGTCAAAATAAACAAAAATTATGACCTTCACATGCGCTGGAAACACAGCCACTCAAAATAAAACAAAATTTGGCTATTAAGCAATCGACTTCGCTCTCACTTAGTGTAATATAAAAACAGTTTTCAATCCAAGTGAAATCAGTGTGTGAGAAAACTTTTTGTGTGTTTTTAATAATTAATAATTGTACATAAATGTAAAGAAAAAAAATTTTGGTTTTTTTGAATTATTTTATTTTTTTAATTACTTATTATTGCCTAATTGATTGTCATAATTTTTCTATATTAAATAAAAATTTTTAATTTCTCTGGAATACTCATTATTGTTAAATGTGTAAAATACCTTTGATTTCAATTGTTCAATACGAATTAAACTATATCTGACAATTTTTGACTTACGCCTAATTTCCGATTATTTTATTTATTTTTAACTATTTGTTTATTATTGTTAATCTTTTTTTAATTATATTAATTTTGGTTTTATATTTAAATCTATTTCACTAATAATTTTATTTGATTATTTCCGATTTTCATTAACTGATTATCTCTGACCTTTTTTACTGACTTTTTTTTTGCATTTAATTCTAGTGTTTTTGATTAATCAATGAATTAATTAATGAATAATCAAGTACTATTTTTAAAGCCAATATAATCGAAAAGTAATCTAAAAAGTTATAATAAATAATTTTTTTTATTTGTTCTTTAGTTTAGTTATTTTTGTTTGGTAATTTTGTTTTATTTAAATTTTGATTTTTATATTGATTTTCATTTATTTTAAATGATTACTGATAAATTGAGTGTACTGGATTTTCCTTAATTCTTTTGATCAGTTGAATAATCTTCATTTTTAAAGACTATTTGATCATGTTACATTTTTCTTGATTATTTAAATACTTTCGTTTAAGTAAATTGATTTTTGTATGCAATCAATGCTAAAGCCTTCTTAACTATTAATTATATTATGCATTTATTTTAATTTTTATTGATTAATTTTATACATTTGATATTTCTTGGTTATTTTGGGCATTATATTAGTTGCTGTATTAGTACTGAACGAAAAAATTAAAAATTAAAAATAATTAATTGGTATCTACATAATTAAAAATAAATTAAGTAATCGGTAAACAAAGCATTCCCAAAATGATTTTGCTTAAGAATATTTCTGTGGATGACTAGTCTAGTCGCGATTATTTTTGGCTTTATTTAAATAATCAAAATAGTTCGATAAGCATTGAACCTTTTTTATAATTTTATAAATTTTAGCAAATTTTTTCTTTACACCACAAATAGTCATGGATATTTTTTAAATTTTATCAAGAAATATTTTTTATTTATTTATTAATCAGTAAATCAAATAAATAATTTTCTATTGAAATTTTTTGATTGATTTCTTCTCCTGCTTATTTGTGAGAATTTCTATGTATTCATATTAATTAACAATTTATATTTAAAATTAAAAAATTTAATAAAAAGGAAAGATTTGCTTGAGCAATCTTTTGGCTGTCACTCTCACATACAAAAAGTTGTGCTTTAATAATTTGTTAATAAACGTATATTTAAAAAAAAAAATGTATATCTTTTTAATCTTAGAACTTTCCTTATCCACCATTTAGAAGCTACGAGTGCATAAATTTTTCCTACCGGACACTAAATTTTTCAGCTGCGAGCAAAATCGTTTACTCTGTCGTTGTTATTTTTATTTTTTGTGATAAGAAAAATATCGCAGCGTCAGCAAAACATAAACAAATTGAATTTTTACTACCCACAACAAAGCTGTTTTTTTTTTTGTTTTTTTTTTTTGTAATAGAGGATGAATTTATTTTATGTGCTCAGCTGCCCTCGAATTGGCAAATGGCAAGGATGAGACAGCGCAGAATGTGAATGAATGTGCGAAATATAATGATGTGTTTACAGAAGTCTAAAATTGTTCAAGCTGACAAGCAGGCAGTTTTTTTACACGCCTGTGCATACAGCTGTCGTTGTTGTTGTTGAAGGAGGGCCAGAAGTTCTATCTAATGTGTATGTACATAAAACACATTTGTATGCAGAACGGTGGAAGAATATGCAAAGTATGCGAAGACTTATCAATTATTTTTTTTTTTATTTTATAGCCAACTTTTTGTTACAAATTTTATTGTTTTTTTTTTGTTATTTTGTCTATTTTTACTCGATCCTACATGTCAGTCACTTTAAAATACTTTGCACGTGCGTCATAAATACTTGCTCGTCCATTGCCATTGAAGGTTAATTTTGGTAATGTACAAGAAAATTTGCATTACCCACCCACTGCTGCTGTGTACAATTGTTACATTAATACATACATACATACATACGAACCAAAAGTAAAGCAAAAACAAAAAAAATCGTCGTTTATTTTTCAAATGTTTAGAAATGCAAATTTTATTATTGCCGCAAATATGGAAGTTTTTTGAACTGTTTGTATGTCACGATGACACGACTGCGTATTTGCAGTTCAATCACGACGACGAATCACCTATTTACATATGTATATACTTAAAAAACATATACCGTTTGCCTAATAGGCTAATTTTATTTGGCATATCTTTTTTTTTTTAACGATATACATTACAAGGCAATTACATGCAATTTGCTTAGCTAAATATCTCTCATGTCTTTTAAAAGGTGCATGCACAGCTTCAAGTATTTATATATGCACATGAGGGTGGATCGAAGAAAGCGTGGATATCGAATAAAGTGGTATTAAACTAAAGGAAGAGTAGATAAAAAATAAGTATTTGTAGAAGTTTTCTCCACGACATAAGAGATTGTTAGGTGCTTCTGACTAAGTGGAAATTACTCAAATATTAACTATTTAACTCTGCAACACTAAGGTTCCAATCAAACATCTGCGCACACAATTATATTTTAGGGTCTTAATACTTTAAGCTCAATTCATGTTACTTTCATAAGATGGACTCTTACAACGCTAAATTGAAAACAGATGCGCCTAAAACGATGCAAAGTTAAAGCTCGGGGTTTCAGTACAAAATTTGGCAGCATTGAAATCTTGTAGTGAAAATAATTTTTGCAAATGAATGTTGCATAGTTTTAGGTGCGTCTTCACAAATTCTCAGAGTCCGAATACAGGTTAAAGACTGTGTCTACAGGTATTTGAACAACTTCGGAAAGTTTGGGAAAAAATGTCTGTGAACATAACTGCAGTCCATTGGATTTTTGTGCAAATGCAATAAATAATTTAAACCTATTTTTTTTTTAAAAGACGCAACCTCTTATTGTATTTACTTACTAAAAAACATATGTACATATTTGCATTTTCCTTACGCTATATTTTTTTTTAGATACTACAAGAAAATCGTACAGGGTAGCCGCCTACATTTTGGATGAAATTCGGATATGTTGTAGATCATAAAAAAGTAAGTTCGTAGTAGTGTTGTTCTCGTTTGTTGAGTTGCAAAAGTTCACAAGTTACATACATATATGTACTTACATACAATAAATACAAAAAAAAAACAACAACAATGTATTAGTTATGTAGTAGTGCGATGCGATTATACAATTCTACAACATATCCGAGTTCATGCATTGTTTGATTTTATGAAGCAAAATACAAATAAAAATATACATATAAATAAAAAAATATGAATTAAAATATTTTAATTAAAAATATAAAAATAAGTGTAGAAAAAATTTGTAAATATGTGATAAAAAAGTTAACAATATAAAAATATGACTGGGATTTTTAAATATTTAAATTAAAGTTTTTTTTTCATCTATCAACTAAAATTTGATTCATAATTGGCGAAAGTGCTTTAAATATTATTGAAAAAACCAGCGTGTCCCGACCGCCATTGTATTTCAATCAGATATTGTGCTTTTTTAAAAATCTACAGCAAATATTTTACAAAAAAAGCTTAGATTTCCTTTGCCATTCTTATGAAGTTAATTAAAGTAAAAAAACAAGTCGTAATTTTTTCGACAGCAAAAATTTACAAAAAATACCCAACAAGGCAATAAATTTCAACGTGTTTTCATAAGAAACTAAAAAAAACAAAAACAAAGATGAAAGAAAATAAAGTTTTTGTATTTTAGAAAGTCAAATCTTTCTAGCCTTGCCATTCAAACGTTGCGGCATTAAACTTTATCGCAACTTAACCACACAAAACTATTAAAAAAAATATTTACAAAAATATAATAACCAAACATTTTTATTTGCAACATACATGTTTATCTATGTATATTATATAAACATTTAAATTTACCATATTTATCAACACACTTTCAAGCTTTGGATGTTATTTTTATTTAAGAACGGAATAAAAATAAAAAAAGTAAATATTTTTTATATACATATATTCGTTGTGGCTTTATATGAATTTACATTGCTCAAATATTATATGTATATACATACATACATACATATACATATAAAAGAATTTATTTTACCTAATGAAATTCTGTAAATATGTTGCTTACTTGATTTTTTTTTTACTTCTTTCTCAAAATACATATTTATTCTTAAAATTTTAAACATATTTAATCTCTCCTAGCAGTTTTTATAAATATATTTTTAACATACAATTTTTTTTCTTCTAAATTTCATATACTTCGTAGAACCTCTGTGCTGTTCGTGTCCATCTCTTTCATTGTGCTGATGGTGATCTCACTCGTTTGGCTGCTTTTCTATTATATTCAACGCTTTAGATATCTACAAACAAAGGATCAGCAATCGGTAAGTTCCAAGCAAAGTGAGAATAGTATTGTATAGTATATACATATGTATATTTCACATTAGGGTGGTAAAAAAAAAAAATATTTTTAAAATATTGACTTTCATTTTCTTAAATATTTTTAATTTTCAATAAGTCAGAAAACTTTAATATCAAAAAAAAATTTCAAAAATTTTAAAAAATTAGCAAGAAGAAATGCAAAATTTTGTTAATAAAAAAAATTGAAAAAAAAATGGATTAGAACATTAAACATTAACTGATAATTTGATTAAATACTATTTTCGAGAACAGATTATTCCTATAATCCTTTAAACAATGCCGATAGTAATTGCTTTTTGTTTTAAACAAGTGAAAAGTAACCATAATAATTATTAAAATTTAAAATATTTAAAAAAAAATATTCAGAATTATTTAGCAATAGTCTAAAAAAATTAAAAATTTAAGAAAATAAAGAAGGAGGCTGTGTCAGAGACACAGCCATTAAGTTTAACGTAGAATACGCCATCCGATAAGACAGAAAACATATGTATAATGGTAATTTATAATGATAAATAATGCAAGCAAATGAATTTCTTTATTTGATAGTTACTTTTGATGATATGCATAAGCTTATGATAGGAAAATAGGATAAAAATGTTTTTAAATTATCAATTAAATTTCTCGCAAAAACGAAGTCAATGGTAGTGATCAATAGTAAAGATAAATGATAAATAACAGACCCAAATCTATTTGATTATTTGAAAGTTACTTTTGAGAATATAGGCTTATGATGGGAAAAATAGGATAAATATGTTTTTAAATTAACATTTAAATTTTTCGCAAAAACTAAGTCAATGGTTGTGTTATCAATAGTTGTGGGAGCATCATTTCGAATATAATCCAAATTAAACGTATCGCTCATAAATTTCGCCAATCTAGTATTTGAAGTGATTTCTGTGTTAAAATCACCACCAATAAGCAGTAGTTGGCAGCGCTTTCTCTGCCTTTACTCTACTTAAATTTTCCCGCCTAAAATTATGCAATAAAATGAACGTCTATTCACGCTACAAACTACTACTACACACTCAACCAAACACCACACACATATTTGTGTGCATGTGTTTATACAATTTTCATTTGAGAAATTTAAATATTAGGAAGATATCAACCAACATGAAATGTGTGTCAAACGAAAGCTAACATCTTCATTTGACTACAAAAAAATTTTTAAAAAAAGTTACCGAGCCGTTTCCTTATAATTAAAGAAATAGGGATTACAACAATAAAAACCTGACATGGGTGCCCATACCGTAAGGTAAGACGTATTCTACGCCAAAATATGTAATTAATATTACTTTTGGAATTCTATAAATTTTTTGCGACGTCTCTTAAACATTTTTAATATTCAATAAGTCAAAAAACTTTAATATCAAAAAAGAGAAATAATTTAAAAAAAATAGGCGGAAATGTAAAATTTTGTTAATTAAAAAAAATTTATTTTAACATTAAACATTAGCTGATAATTTAATTAAATACTATTTTCGAGAACAGATTATTCCTATAATCCTTTAAGCAATGCCGATAATAATTGCTTTTTGTATTAAATAAGTGAAAAGTAATCATAATAATTATATTATTATATTCAGAATTATTTAGCAATAGTCTAAAAAAATTTAAAATTTAACAAAAAATATGTAATTAATGTTGCTTTTGGAATTCTATAAATTTTTTGCAAACAAACAAAGAATCATCGTTAAAAAATTTAAATCATTTAAGAAATGATAATTGCCTATTTTCGGCAATGAAAAGTTTTTAAATTAAATTCAGTAATTATTGAGTTTTTTCGACTAGTTCACAATTTTTCGCCTATAAAATTTTTGTAACTTTCATTTCTCAAGAAACTTTTTGAAAAATAGATAAAAAAAAAGTAAAGTTTAATCGAATAATCAAAAGATAAATAACACAAATATTAAAATTAATATTACTATTTCAAAAATTTGGATTAAAAAAGTAAACAAATATTTTGATTTTTTCTTTAAATAAATGTGAAATTTTTTTTATATTTTCAAGTATTTTGGTTACTTGATCATGTAAAAAAATAATAAATAATTATGAAAAATAAATATAGCTTATCGATCCACAAGCCTAGTCCTTTACAAATTCAAATTCCATAAAACTCATGCCACTCCGAGAAATGTTCTGAAAAATAGAAGGGCAGCATGTGTCACTTCGGGTTCGACAGCTTATATCGATATCGCAACGATAACGATAATAAAAATGGTAGCAAAATCGATAACGCTAGTTGAGTTATAATTTTAGCAATAGCGATAATTTTTTCTTTGTATTTTTTTGCTTTCTTAATTTTTCTTCTAACCTCTTCTCTATTGAATTTTCCCTGCATCTCTCTCACTTTCTCTCTCTCTCTCGCCACAGCGCCAATTGTGTTCGGTCACCAAGAAGGCGATCATGAAAATACCAACAAAAACCGGCAAGAGCAGCGATGAAAAGGACTTGGACAGCGACTGTTGTGCCATTTGCATTGAGGCCTACAAACCAGCCGATTGCATACGAGTATTGCCCTGCAAGTAAGTACAGAGTACATCGAGCATTATACGAGTATCGAGCAATTCTAACTTTTCCCCACTTACCACGCATAGACATGAATTTCACAAGAACTGCATTGATCCGTGGCTAATTGAGCACCGCACCTGCCCGATGTGCAAGCTGGACGTGCTGAAGTTCTACGGCTTTGTGGTGGGTGATCAAATACACACGACCCCGAGTCCGCAACACATTGCGCCGAATGTGGCCACATTGGCCAGCGATAGCGATGTGGAGGTCATTGTAGTAGCGCTAGGTCCGCCATTTTCGACAGCACAACAACAACAACAACAACAACAACAGTCACCGCAGACACGACAGCATCAAGCAAATGCGAATGCAAATAGCGCAACACAGCAAACGCAAACCGCACAGCTGCCAGCCAGTGCGACGGCAATAGTGGCGACGGCGGCGGCGCATGCGCAACACCAACTCGCGCCAACGCACACCCACGCACATCCATGTAATTGCGCTAGTAGTGGTAGCAGTCATAGTCATTGTAATTGTAGCAACAACATTCAGTGTGATAACAGCTGTTGCCTACAACAACAGCAACAGAGCAGCAATTGCGGTTGCAGTCATACGCGCAGTGTCAACAACAACAGCAACACAACGCATATTGTGCGTCGCAATTCGGCGCCATTGGTGTTGCAAGTGTCCACCGCTAGCCATCAAGTGACTGACGTTTAACTGGCGCGCAGCACAACAACAACAACAATAACAAGCACAACATCAACAACATACAACGCCAAATAGCAGCAGCGCCGCAGCCAAGTGAATGCCCGAAAATGGCAAAAAAAAGAAAAACGTTTTGTTTTGAGCATTTCGTAATTTGTTTGGGGCTGCGCTGCAATGCAACTCATTAAAAAAACACACACACATCATCACATATACAAACATACAAACATATGCAACACACACACACATACACACACACACTCACACGCTCATTCACTACACTGTAAATAAGTTTTGCTGTTAATGTGCAACATTTTTTATTTTCTAATTTTTAAGTTTACTTCATACAAACAGTATGTATTTGCTAAGCTTTAGATTAGATTTTCATTTTGTGTGTTGACTTAAGTATGCTAAGCGTTAAACGATAAATGCTAAATGCTAAATGCTAAAAAGTAGATTAAGCAAACGTAATTACTATTTAAGTGTATAAGCGTGAAAAACAATTTGAGACTTTTTAAGACTTAACGATTGCGATTAACGGAATAAATGAATGCTTTGGTGTTTACGAGACGTGTTGCTAGTTAGGCAGACATTTGCAGATCGGTGATGAATAGAAATTGTATGTTAGTGTGCCTCGGCCCTGTGGACTAAGCAGCAATGAAGTGCGAGTATTGTAGATACATAAAAAAAATTTAAGATATAAAAGCAGACTTTATGGCCGACGTCTGTAGAAGTTCGCATTCAGTTTTGTTACGCGCTTTTTAGTTAAACATCTTTTGCAAGGAAAGCAGACAAAGTAAGGTGTGCCAAGGCCAAAGTCGGTACCAAACATGAATGCAACTTATAAATTTTTATAATTTTTTTACCAGCTATTTTTTTTTTAAGCAAAAAAACCTCAGTCTTAAGCAGTTATTATGCTCAAAAGTAGCTTATTACTCTCCGGAATAACAGTTTCAATAAGCTTGTTCTATTTCAACTTTAAGAAAAATATCCCTCTTAAGTACTCATTGTAAATTTCCAAGAAGTCAGTGCCATGAATTTGATCTGGACCAGCCAGCCATAACCAATTGCTTAAAAAAGATTAGATGCTTAGATTAACGATACCTGTTCAATTTTGATTTAACATAAACAATTTTTTTTAATATTCCGACTTTCTAAAAAAAAATTAAAACAGAAATTTATAAAAAATATTAAAAAATGTAAACAAATATACTCAATTTTCCGTTTTAAAGGTTTTTTAAAACTTTTTTTGCAAAATATGCCTTAAAGCATTAAAAAAAATTGAATTTTTTAAATTTTCTTTAAGTTATTATTTAAATTTCTAAACACAAAAATGTACATTTTTAATTTTTAATAATTAAAAATTTTTTTTTTGTTTTTTAACATATTTTACTTTTTATATCTGTTTAAAATAATGTAATATTTTTTTGATTTTCTAAACACATATTTTATTTTTTATAATTGTTTAAAATAATTTAATATTTTTTTTCATTACATATTTTATTTTTTATAATTGTTTAAAGTAATTTAATATTTTTGCATAACAGTACATATGTATGTATGTACATATTAAATTTTATTTTTAATATTTAAAATTTTTTTTATTATTTTCATATTCTTAAAAAAATTTTATAATGATTAAATGCATTCAAAACTAATTTTTTGATTAATAAAAGGATCAGCTGATTGAAGTAATTTTGCAATAATAAATTTTTTCAAAATTGAAAAATAAAAAACATACCTACATACATACATATGTATGTATGTACAAACATATAGAAAAATAAAATTAAAAACTTAAAAAAGATAGAAGAATTAAATTTTTGTTTGAAAATTTTTTTGAAAATTTTGTTGAAAATTTAAAATAAAATTTTCTGTGGTTAAAATAATACCAGAAGTTTGTTTGCAACCATTTTTTTTATAAACATATAAGCTAAATTAATTCTAAATAAAATGAACACAAAAAACAATCTGCAAATGTCTTCCTCAGACAGTAGAATTTAAAAAATACATACATACATATGTATTTGTCTACCTACCTACACACATACACTAAAAATATGTTTGTCATATAATTGTAGGTATTTAATTGTTTTGCGAAAAAAAAAAACATTTAAATATTTGTAATATTTAGTTAGCTAAGCAGTCGAGTGTTCCGTTACATAACACAGCGCTAAAGTCGTAATGACTATTGACTAGTCATTTAATAATTAAAAACGTATAATTAAAAACAAAATAGTTTATAAAGTAATTTAGAACAGCAGATATGTGTTACTTAAATTGCAGTTAATAAATATTAGCAAGTAAGCCAGAGAGATATGCGCAGTAAATCAGTAAGATCTAAATTTGAAATTTTTCTTCAAATGTACTTGTATTATACAAAATAACTATAAATATACTTATGAACTTAATGCAACTTAACATAAATATAAATATATACTTTTCGAAAAGTCGTCCGAAAAAAAAATCAACATTTTAAAGTTTTATTTTTCCTCTGTGTTTCGAATAGGTAATGAGTTTTAGTTTTGGAAAGTGAAGTTCAGATATTTGAAAGAAAGTAGTACCAGTTAGTGAAAATGTAAAAAAAAGAGTAATAAAACGAAGTATTAAACTTCGTTCGGAATTAGCAAAATATTTTCACATCAAAAAAAGGCATTCAAGTTTTGAACTTTTTAAATAGATATTTTTAGAAAAACACAGCTAAAAATGATATTGTTTTTTGAGAATTTTTAAAACAATTTGTGGTGTGTAACGACTTTCGCAAATGGCGTGGTTGAAAAGCATTGTTGATTTTACTAAATATTCTCGACTTTTCGCTCATTTCTCTATTTAAGAAATGTGTATCATTGGTTTTGGAACGAATTTTCGTCATGGCTTGTCAAGTTTGGTTTTAAGACAAACCGGTTTCGGTGTTGTGCCATCTTCAGTGTTATTTTTCGTTTGTATAATTTTAAATTTCTCTTCGGTTTTAAGTTCTTAAGCAGTTTTTTTCTTCGATTGCCTGGTCGAAATTCACTTATGTATGTAGAGTGAGCTTCCTATAAAACGTGATTTTTTTTCTTACTAAGAGTATAACTTCAGGCTTTGTTTATAATTTAAGCACAAAATTAGCACGCTTTGTAGTATACAAACTAGTTTCTAATTATTATTCGTTTGATTTTTATCATTTTGACAATGCACAAATTTTTTATATTAAATTATATTTAGCTGAAGGGTACTTATATTGAAAGATGTTATTCGAAAAGCAACAACAGTCGTAGAGGTGCAATTTAAAGCTGCTACTTCGGAGGTCACCAAATGATCTCTTAGCTACTATTTTTTTTTACATTTCTTAATTAGGTTCTGAACATTATTTTATGCAAATTGTTAAATTTAGGCAATTTTATTTTATGCAAAATTGATATTTTTTTAAGCGTCCGTTTCGCTCTTTAAAAAACGTTGAAACACATACTTTCAAGACTAAGAAAAATTTATTTGTATGAAGTTTTTTAGCTCATTTACTGTTGTGTAATTAACGTATAAATAAAAGTATTTTAATGTTTGCATAGAATTTTATAATTCAGTTACTATAATAAAATAAAAAAAATCGATCTTTCGTTATAAAAACAAACCTAACATCGTAAAAATATCGAACATAAATTGATGGTGATATTTCAAAATTCCTTTACAAAGTTTTGAGAAAATGAACTGATTTTTTTAATTTTTTCCAGAAATTAAAAAAAAATGGATTTATATGGACAAGAATCAAATGAAATCAAAAGAGAAGAACGAATTTTTTTAATTTTTTATCATTTTTTAAAAGGCTAAAATCTTAGATTTTTTTAAGGTTTGGTTTAAAAATTTATTACCTTTTCATAAACAGAATTCATAAAAAATTAAAAAGTGAACTATCCCAACTCGCCAACATGAAGTAGTGCATTTTTTTGTTTGCGGTTAAAAAATTTTTGCCTACAATTCATTAGACAAGTGCTCACATTTTTATTAAAGTTAAAAAAAGGACGACTAAAGGTAAAACTATGTCGAAATAAATCAGTTTTTTCAGTTTTCGCATCTAGTACAAATCCCAAACTGTACTTTAGAAGAGTTTAAAAGCAAACAAAAATAAACTGAAACGAATTAGAGACAGACAACGGATTTTTTTAAAGCAAACAGAAAGTGAAAGAAACATTACATATGGAAAACTCTTCGTATGACTATTGTCAATATTTCGACGCCTAAAACTATGTTCACAAAACTCTGCTTTATTATGTATTTAAATATATGTGAAGACAAGCTTTTGCAGCATAGTTTCAGGCGCAGTGCAATTGAAAATAGTCAAGACATGAGTGAAGTTCAACCGTTAGAGTTAGTTTGAAATAATACCAAAATTTCTTATTGTATTCAATACTTTAAGGGATATATTTCCCAAGAGAACATGCATCTTCTTATTTTTATTTACATTCTAATAGTGCCTAACAACTTTTTCAAGACGCTCATTTCGACAAGTTTTGACTTACCAAAAATTACGAATATTGAAGTTGAGCTTGTCAGTATGTGATTTGTTTCGCATTCGGGTTTTTTCATTTGCTTTTTTTATACATATTTTATTTCTAAATTCCATTATTTAAAAATGTGTTCAAAGAACATTTCCAAATATAAATTATTCTAAACAAAAAACGAACGAACATTCTAAATACATTTAACTTACCAATGATTGGCTTAAATCCTCCTTAGTTGCATACATATATGTTCTAATCATATTTACATATACATATGTAAACAATTTTACTTGCCCATTTATCATAAAATACTTATGAACATCAACCTGCCTCTCATTAGTCGCTTAGTGTGAAAATATTGCATAAATTCAACAGCAAAGTGATTACACCTGCGGTCAAAATAATGGAAACATTATGAATTGACAAAATTTAATATATTTTTTTAATTTTGGTTGTTTTATATAATTTTCTACAATTCTACTTTGTCAAACTTTAAGTAAAATTTAAAAATTAAGATAATTTTATACAATTTCGAAATTTTCAATTGGAATATATAAAATATTATTGTACTGAACTGTATGGTGTACATATGTATATATATTATATCTTTATTGAACTTTTTTGTCAAAAAAAAAATCAATTTAAATTTAACAAATTTTTTTTTTCATAAACATCAACATAAATTTTTTTGAATTTTAAACTAAAATATTCCAAAATTTTTTTTTGGTTAAATTTTTTAATTTTTAACTAAAAATTTTCTTTAAGCTAAAATTTTCCTTAAAAAATGCATCATTTTTTTTTTTTGATTTTACAAGCTTACGGTTATAAATATTTCATTACAGAATGCGCTCCATATATTCGTAAATATATATTATGCTTAATTTTTATAATTAATACAATATTCAAAATTTAATATAATAAATAGTAACAAAAAATACATGAATTACAAAAAAACTCGATAACATTTATCAAATAAACAAAACTCTAAGCGAAAAATCAAAATGAAAAAAATCACTATATACTTTTTATTTCAACCTGTTAATGTGTCCATGCACTCTTGGCTAGATTGCTTAAAAATATTTCATACCAATCAAACAAAATATATAGATGTTGCAGAGTTCCAATTTTTATAATTTTTTTTTCTCAAACAGAATCAAGTTTGTTAAAGTAATTTGCTTGGTGAACCTTCCTTGTATGGACGTGTGACGCTCCAGCTACCTGCTTTTAAAATTTTCTTCAAATATAAGTGATATCTCATCATATCATCACATTATCTGATAACATCATCAGTTGCTTCATTCGTAGTGATGAGGATATATTTAGAAACTTACTGATATCAATTGCACTTTATTGTAGAAATCGCAACTAAAAATCTCATCGACTTGATCACATCATGTTGTCAAATGATCATATGATGGTATCAAGTGATAATGTGATGGTATCATGTGATCAAATAGTAATGTTTTCCATTACAATTTCACTCGAATTAGTTCACTTCACAATTCTCAATGAGCGAATGCACGCGAAAGAAAAATGCGGAACACGCCATAATAGCCTTATTCACTCTCTTGTGTATTCAGAGTAATTATAGTATTGTGTATTTAAAAATTCATAAAATATTATATATATATTTTTTATGACAGTTGTCACATTCGGTGACAAAATCACGAATTCGATTAATTTTCAAATACGCTTACGGTGGACCCACACGATTTGTGCATTTGTACTGATTTGTAATAATTTTAACAGTTACGTAGTGATGTTGTTTTGAAATTTTTTTTGTTGATCTGAACTAAAAAAGTCTTGACAACACCACTCTGTGACTGATAAATGTATAAATGTAAAAATCGTGTGATCCCAGCTTTACATACCATAACTACACTGAATATACAAAAACATTAATTTTCCTTTTTCAAAATTAACATGAAATTTAGATTAAAACGATTTCAAAAAATATTCTTTGAATTCCAATCATTATTATGTACGGTGTAATATTATTTTTTAATTCATTTAACAATTTAATTTGCTTTGAATAACTAATGAGCATTATTATTTATGGTTAAAAGAAGTCAGAAAAAATAAAAGATAACCAAAAGAAAAATTTTGCTAAGTAACAATTAATAGTTTTATTTTGTCCCAATTTAAACTTTTCGTTAGAATTTTTCATTAATCATCCGTGCCTTCCAGTTTCACATTTCAATTCCACAATGTGATTTTAAAAATTGCCGTGAAAGTGAATTAGTGTGCTCCCTATTTCACAAATATCTTCGCATATCAGGTCATCCCTGTCACACATATCGGCTATATTTGTGGTAATTTACAAACAGCTGTTGTTCAAATTTTCCTTTCGGATTCAGCTATGTATGATTTTTTGAGGAAACATCAGCAAAACTTAAAAATACGAATATTTCAATCACTAACTAATACAGAAATGTCATAAATGGCAAAGAATAATCAAAGAATATTTTAAAAACTTTTTCAATCAAAAATAATTAAACATTCACACACTTTTTGTCATTTACTTTTCATTTCACATCCAACCAAGCATTCGGATTCAATTCACAAAAATTAATGTGAATTTGAAATTGTGAGCACCAAATATGTGATTTTAAACCGAATCCACAGCGAAATTTGTGAATGTGAAACTGGGAGCACGGCTAAAGAATTATCTTTGTTTTTTTAATTAAAATTTTTATGGTAAAATGTAGAACGATTTAACCCGCCGAGAAGCTTCAGTAGTTAACCCACCATATTTCTATTATAGTTAAAAATATTGCATTTGTCATTCTCTTTGGAATTTATGCATTGGCTTCTCAGAAAAACAACTGTCACATGATGAACTTTAACGGCTCACCAACATTTTTACAATTCAATTAAAATAATATTTCCAAACGTTCTCCATTTCCCTCCAGTTCCTCGGTAGCGAAGAAAGCATACTAGAGTATGAACCCGATCGACCACCAGCCGAAGCGAACGCCTTGGCCACAGTTGCAACAAATGACAGCCACAACGCGGCGAGCCCTTCTGGCGTACAACGTGTCGGCGCGCTCGGTGATCTTATGCGCAGTCGTGATTTTGTCATCGACTTTCCGCGCATTTTTGTGCTAGACGCTGGCGGCGTAACAGGCACACACGAATCGTTATTCCCTTCACGCCTACCAGAGCGTTCCCAGTCGTCCATTTCGTTGGCGCATGCCAAGGATTGGATGTCGGCGATGACCAATAAATTGGATGAGCAACATGGATTGCGACGTTTGCGTCGCGGTGTGGCGCCCGATGGCATGGATGAGGTGTGCTTTGGGGCTGAGCTTGTTAAATTCAACGTCTCTATCTTTTTTTTCTTCTCTCTATTCTTTCAGAACTTGTTGACTGTTTGCGCCGAGCCGGTGAAGAAGCGTCGTTCACGTTCCGCCGATGGCCGTTACTCGAGTAGCCATCAAGCGCGCCAACAGGCCATGCAAATGCAGAGCGCACTGGAGTGTGGCTATGGTGGTGAGGAAGCATTGGCGGCTGATACGTCCGCCAGCGACGGCAATACGTTGCGTCCAAACTCCACCATTTTGGACTTAACCGACACAGTTTATGCGCGATCGCGCCTACACCAACGGCAGGAGAACAGCTTGGAGCTTCCACAGGATTATGAAGCTGGCACGGTGCATGCGCGTCGCCGTTCAATTCGTCGCAGCAGCGAAGCGGACATACAATTGCATGATTTGTCATATGGTACGGCGGTGATTAGTCGGCGCGGTAGTGCTGCGAGTAGCCGCGAATCGACGCCGCCGCTCGATGTAGCCATAACGATTCAGGTGAATGGCGAAGGCATTGATTTGGAGTAGAGTAAATAGACTGGAGGGTGGCGTTGTTGGGCGTGTTCAAAAAAATATCGAATGAAAATACAATTATCCCAAAATGCATAGCAGTCAATTCCAACTGCTGTCAATCGAGAAATAAATATTTATTTGCAAGCAAGTCATTCATAAAAGACACAGCGAAGCGAATTCATTTTTATGTAAGTATGTATGTACATTTGTCCGCCACGAGTGTTGCGAATATTCACAAAATAAAGAAAAGGAACTGTTAATTTTAAATAAAAATTAAAAAAAAATTAAGAGAAAATGTTATTTTGATTTGTTTTCGTGATGACATTTCGGGATCTGATCAGAACTATTTAGCGCAATTTCGGGTCTGTCTTCGGACTATTTCGGATAAAATCAAGGCCATTTCGGGACAAGTTCGAATCTATTTTATGGAGCAATTCATCTGACCCCTAAGAAATGGAAATGGATAAAAAGACAAAAGTGTTAAAGGCGGGAAAGTCCAGTGGGGTTGTCGTCTATAATAAATTTTCTTTAATGAAAGCCAATGCAATTTAGAAGAAAATGGTTGTGCAGGATTTTTTGAGTTTTCATTGCTTATACTTATTAATTTGTTTTTAGTGTAAAGAGCAGAGAAAGAAGAATAAATTTGGTTTAATTAAAATTGTTTTTAAATAATTGTAGGATTTTCTTTAAATTTTTTCTTAAGATTTTACCAAAATTGTAATTTATTTTTAAGTTGTTTTATAAAAAGTGTATGTGTGAAGTGCAAGTTGCAAGTGGCTTAAAGAATTCGTGTGAAGTTTCGATATTTTTTTTTTTAAGTTTGTTTTATACGCGTTTTTTGTAAGAAAATTATTAGCATGGTTTGCAAAAAAAAACATTACAAATCAACACAAATTCTTAACCACTAAAAATTTGTTATTTATAATCGGAAATTTCATGCACTATAAAACTGCATATACATAAAAGTCTTTTACAAATTATAGAATAACAAAATTTAAATTTTGGTTAATATTTTGTAAACCATTTGAAATTTTTTTTTTTCGTTTGAGGGAAAAAATATGTATATTAATGAAAACGAACGAAAAATTACACTGAAGATGGCACAACACCAAAACCGGTTTGTCTGCAAACGGAAAATCGTTCCAAAATACATCACATTAATGAAATCGTTTGAAATATGAAAGTCTGAAGAAGTATTAACCGGTAACTGTAATTTTAAAACACTGTGCAGTAGTTCCACAAATTTTTTTGTGAAAGAAAATAATAATTTCTTGAATTCAATACTTCATGAGTTCATCTCCTTTCGAACACCTTATATCGTCATTGAAAAAAGGCTCTAACATTTATTGAAGTTTGTGCGCCACTCTGGAATTCGAGATATGTAGATGTCTTACGCTGATAACGCAAGTTGTAAATTTAAAAAAATTGCTGTAATGCTACAATATGAAGCGATTGTTACGCGCTTGCCAATGCTGCCAACTTTCTCAATAATAAAACTACGATCTGCGACATCTACTGCTCAACTTTGGAAATTTAAGCAAAGAGTAAAGCAACAACCATTTATTCCTAATATAAGACGCCCTGTTTTAGTACTTTCTGTATAGAGGCAATTTCTTTAATTCGCACAGCGGCGCCATCTAACGGAAAATAGTGTATGAAGTGAAATATGTGACAGCGCCACCAAGCGGTGAAGTTTATTCAAATGAAAAACAAGTACTTGTGTGTGCTCATTTATTGACGACTATGTACATAAAAAGTAATCGTTTCATAATAATATTAGGTAGGTGTAAGTAATCGGTTTTATATAAAACTATAAATATTTTTTTAATTGAACATTATTGTGGTTAGTTCAGTAAATGTATTTATTAGGTTCTGATTTATCAAATCTTGTGCAATTACAATTTACTCAAACTAATTTATTGAATTCTGAGTAGCTGCATTAGTCTGTTTCGAGTTGGCTTTCAGTAAATACAATTTTTTTATATTTTTTTATAATCTGTTTTCAACTTCTTATGTATATATCTTAGTCAATAGACTACATAGAAATTATCTAAAAAAAATTATGAAATTTGTTAAATCAAAATGATTATTTTTTGATTAATTAATAAATCAATTAATTAGCTTGGCACCGCTTTTTTTTAATCAAACAATAACATTATCTTTAGTGGGCGATGCATGATCACTTTTGATACATCAAATAAATTTAACGAAATCTTTTCTAAAAGCCTATACAAGCAGTAAGGGAATACGTGCAACTGTAATTTTTAAGCAATTTAATCTGGTTGTTTAAGTAACAAATAAAAAAAAAACAATATAAATTATTTAAAGAATGTCCAAAGGCTTACATTAAATGGGTTTGAATAAAAAATTTAAGAACCAGAAAATTATCAGTTCGAACCCATATTTTGGCGTATTCGGTGGAACTTTCAATGTTGATTAGACCAGAAAGATGTTAGTTTGGGTAAGTTCGCATTTAGAAGGCTGAACAATGCCTTAAATGAATATGTTACAAACCCCAGGTTTGAACGACGAAGACTTGTTTACATTGCTAAAAGCATTTGAAGTCTTTTGATCTGCGTGAGATGTCCACAAAAGTTTTGCAGGCGAATATCTCTTACGTACTTCACTTCAAAAGAAATCAGAATTGTGATTCATTTAAGTGTTTTAGGAATTAAATTTATAGAACTCTCGCTTTCTATTCAAATGCACACGACTAGTTTGGTTCGATTAGCAGAAAGCCTATTCTTATTGCACCAATTGTCATTGTGCCGCTCTGCCGCAAACAACCACCAGAGATAGAGCCTAGAGCAGAATTGCAAATGATTTCGGGTGATGGCGTTGTCTGAAGCAACCTCAACGTCTACCAAGTGCCCAAGATGGCCTCATCGGTGGTACAATGATTTCAGCAGAAGCTACAGAAATGATGAGGAGCCTAAAGCTGTGAGGCACATTCTATGTGAATGTTCCGCATTATGGGTAACAAGGAAGAAGTTCCTAGGATCAGAGTTCTTCAGCGACTTAAGCGGTCTGGTCGCTGGTGAGATCGCAGGCAGCCACTTAAACCTAACCTAACCTAAACTCTGTGCTGGAAAGATCAAGTAGTATGGGGCAGGGATACTTTGTGTATCAAATAAGCGACTTTTACAGGCTAACCTAATATTCACGTCCAGCCGAAATTTATTTGCGTGCGTTTACTTTACAAGAGTTGCATGGCTGTCAAATTCGTTTGAAAACAATACAAGGTGGAAGTTTTCAGCTTTGGTTCAATTTATTTATTTGGTTTGAGGATTTGCTTTACCCATGGTATAATAAACAGGTAATATAATGTTAGCAGCTGATTGGAGTTTTTCTTATAAGTGGTCGATAACAAGTCAAACTTTGTTTACAAAACAAACTTTTTTCGTAAAAAAAAAGAAACAAAACAACTTTGTTTACAAAACAATATTTGTTTACATTTTGTATATTTATAATTTCTATTTTAAACAAATTACACGGCTCTACAAAAAAAATTTCGTTCTTCGTCCTAAAGTTTATTTTATGATTTTCTGGTTAATTATGAACAAAAACGAAAAGAAAATACCTTTTTTTCGTATAAAGTTTGCTTCTAGATGGCAAGGAGAACGTTTTCATCAGGACATTTTGAGCTTCGAACAACGTTATCAAGGCAAATACAATGACAACATGATAAATACAAAAGCAAACATGAAAAAGCTATATATTTTTTTTCGTCTAATTACGAACTAAAGAATCGAAATTTAATACTTTTTGAGTCTATGTAAAATTTCGTGTTGCCCCGTGTTATTCATTAACGCGAATTGGAAAACATATGTACATACGTATGTATGTACATACTCAGAAAGGAGATATTCTGTTCTAAAAGACGGGAAAAGGGCCGAATCTTGCTTTTCATATCCAATTGGAACAGAACTTGGGCAAGCCGCGTTTCTGCAAACGGTTGGTTGTGTTCGACCATTTTTTGCATATTTCAAGATATGTATACCACGAGAGTATTTTCCAAATTGTGTGACCAGGAGCAATGTTTCCTGCAGATCCGTTGTAGTATGATGCATCTTGCACTGTTTGCGTTAAAAACAAATATATTTTTCAAGCAAAATGTAGAAACGAGTACACTTTGTTTACATTTAGAATTATCAAACTCGTCAAATTTGATATATCTATTTTGAAGGGTGATGGACCACAACAAATCAAATAATATATCCCAGGGTTGCATTTTCTTTAATGCTGCTACCTGTTTAATGTGCCTTGGCTTTAGCTTATTTTACATATTAAGTTTTATTTAAATATTAAATATAATCTTGATTTATATGCAGAGCTTCAACACAGGAACTTATTAACAAGTTTGGCAATTGATTTGTTTCCTCTAAGATATTATAAAAGCAATGATAATCATAAAAATCATAATCCCAAGTTTCAAACAATGTACAAATTTATAAACAGTTTTCATTCATGCACACAAATGAAAATGAGTAATTCTTATAAGAGGCGATTTTACTTATGTACGTCTGCTCTATCTGAATTTTTTACTTATTTTGATGTTTTCGAATTTCCCTTGGTACTTTCCTATGATTATTCACAATATCACCACTTTCTTACTTTCCAACACTTTCACTGAGGTCGGCTATTTTATAAGCTAGTTTATTTCAACCCGCTTATTTCAACTAAACTCGCTTATCACCCACAACGGTGGCATAAACGTCAAATCGAAATGTCACGCAAAATGAAAATTGAAAGTTGAGTTAGCTTTTGGCGCAGTTGCTCGCATATAAGTTGACAGAAAATTGGGGGGGGAGTGCGTTTATATCATGATGCAATAATGAAAGGTGTTGTACGTTGGCAACTTCTCGCTCTAAATCAGCGATCTTGAACGCCCTTAAAAACTGTGTTGTTCCTTTGCAGAATTTAGTTACCAGTTTTGTACAAAAAAAAAAATGTTGAATTGTAGCAGAAAATTAAGTTTTTCATGTGAAACTTATAATACTTATGTATGTATTATCGATTGTTTTTTGATAATTTTTCTCATTTGTTGATAATTGGTTTTCTAAAAGAGTGAGAATTTCAATAAGTTTTTGTAAAAATTGTCAAGTATTTGTGTAATGAAACATTATTTGTTAAATTATTAAGTGGAATAAAGCTCTGGGGTTCATTTCGGAGACGGGATAAACAATTTTATTGGCATTTCCAATACAATATTTTAGTGGCAAGAGTATCAAAATTATATTTAACCTATGGATGTTGTATTTTAATGTCCGTTTTTGATAAAGTATCAAAAATAGTTCTCCATAAAATCATCGTCATAGAGGTACCTACTCCTATTTCTCTTCCGCCTTCAACCGACTCGAAGGTCTCGTCAACGTAAATTTTTCGTTTTCTCTGCTCGTCTTTGGAACAAGCTAATTTTATATTCTATTTAGCCTTGGGATGTTGTATTCTAATAATTATACCATAAAGGCTAAAGGAACTCCATGGACCAGTATATTCTTACTTTTTCAGTTATCAATTAGTATTTCTTTCCTTAAAATCCCGCCTTCAGTATTTTATGCTCATAACCATTGAGGATTACCTTCAGTTTCTTCATGAACCAATAAACGAAAAAAAGTTAATCGTTGGACAAGCATGGTTATGTTGTTGGTACGGTTTGAATGCATTTGCGTCATATTTGAACATTTTACATTATTTTCTGAAGAAAAATCATTATCGAAGAAGTTTGTCTTTTTTAATTTGGCATCCAAAAATACTAAAAATTCGTACTGTTTAAATACAAATTATGTTATTAATTTTTTTTGTCAGTTGTCATATAAAATTTATGATATTCCAATCATTCGATGTGACGGAGTGGAAAGTTTTGTAATTTCTAGAAGGAATAAGCTTAAATAAAATTAAAATAATGTGATAATCATTCAAAAACATGAATTTGTAAGAACTAAATTCTCTAAGATTTGTAAAAACTAGATTCTCTTTCTTTAATTTCGAATTATTATGGTTTTCGCCATCCAGGAGTTCATCATAAAATTAAGAAAAATCCTGATGTCAATGGTATATACATATGTAAAAAAAAGGAATACAGCGAATAAATAACTTAAATATTTCAAGATAATGTTTTATGATCAATCGAAATTATTTGTCGTTTAGTTCATGGGGCAAATAAATTGAAAATAAAAAAAATTTACCAATAAGTACATAATTATCTTTTGTAAGCGTAGCTATTGTATTTCTTAATTTAAATGAAAAGCCCTCGAAATTTCTAGTTAAAAAATCAATAACATTTAACTATTAATTTTTTACTTTTTAAGAGAGGGAAACAAATTCTAACCCATTTTCCATACTACGTAAAACCACCCTTTATAAGGGAGTGTCAAAATTTTATTTAATTTAACATTTATACAGCCCATCGTAAACTACGCAAGCGCAGTCGAAACATTTCAGTGCGCAGAAAATTGCACCTCCTACCAAATAATTATAATCATTTGCTATTTGTGTGCACTACCAACTTCCGCACGCGATTCATTGATATAGCAATTTTAAATAAACACATCCGTGGGGGCAATAAATTCTGTACATCAATTAAACATTTCGACACCCGTTCGCGTTAAGAGATTCCCCAGAAAAGAAGAAGTTCGAAAAAGCAAATGTGGGAGGAAAAAAAAAACGTACGTTGTCGAAGTGGCCAATATATCCGCTTGATGTTCACCGCTACGGACAGCTGGGCTGAACCAAAAATAATTATGAAATAAAACAAAAATCAGATACGCACACAGGACACAAGGAGTGCGAGAAAAATAAAGTTGAACAAAAATACGAACAAATCACAGAATTGTACGTTGCCTTTGCGCGCATTGCGAAATTAACGCATAGAATCAAGGCAGGCGGCGGGCAGTCCAGGCAGCCAAGTTGTTGATGCTCAACCGATGTTTATAAACTTAAAGGCTGTAATCACATTAGCATCAGAGCCTTTAGTTATCACCTGTGATGCCGAATGTGCATTGAATCCACGCAAAGTCACACACACACACGCACATTCGTGCCAACACAGGAAGGTGGAAGGAGAATTGAATGCATGAAGGTAAGAACGAGTATATTTAGGGCATATCTAGATACACATACATCCATACATACATATAAATGTGTGTAGCGACAAAAAAAGAATATCCCACGATCGGCGGCGACACGTACGCGTGCGACTTGCAACACACATTCTGCCACACACGCATAAAATTGTCTGTTATTTCGATACTCCACTGCCGCCGGGGGCAGCCCTCGGCAACTGGTTTTTGATGTGCGTCTGCTCAAAAAGCTCAGCTCCGCCATGCAGCGGCAGCGCTATTTTGATTCATTTGCTGTGTGTCTACCTTTTTGCTTCCATAAACCGACTACCAACAAATTATGTGCATTTGCTTGCAACCTCTTCAATGCTTTGAAATGACAGTGTGTGTGTGTGTGTATGTGCCAAAAGCGTTTGGGGCGCGTCGATGTGCTGAAATAAATGGGCGTTTCACTTACTTGCTCACGGTGAGGGAGCACCGTACAGCACGAACAAAAAAAAAAAAAAGAATACAACAACAACCCAACTGAAGAATGCAACACTTTTCAAGGGAAGCAAGGAATGTCGAAAATACAAATATCTTTTTCAGACGTGTTGATGTCTATTAAGGCGAATAAATATTTTTCGTACAAATTGACGCCGACAGTCTTTGCGTTGTGGCAGTGTGGCCGGTGAGGCAGCAAGCCCTTTAGCAGGCAGGCGGTGAGCGGCGGTAAGCGGCGGCTGTGCGGCTGCTTTGGTAATACTACCTTGGCCTACAGTCGGCGATACAAGAAGCTAACGAATTCCCTAAGTTCAGTCTACTCCACGCAGGCTCGAATTTCATTTGATCATTAATAATAATTTTTGTCTTCTTCGCCATTCAAATGCAATGCAATTGAGCAGCAGGGAAGCTGTTTCAAGTTGAATTGGCACATTGCGTTGGAGTTTTGCATATAAGTTGGCGAATATACGGGTAATCGGTTATATGGTGATACAAATTTGGTTGGCGTAAAAATAAATTAAGTTGAATTTGTAAGTATTCAAAAGAGAAGAAGCAGCAAACAGACAGCAGCTCAGATTCCACAAAATGTTTTTTTTTTTCAATACCAATCATTTGCTTCCTAGCGTCGCTCTAACATCGAAATGTACCTTTGCTTCCTCAATTTTAGGTTACTTCCAAATTTTTTGGTAAAACCAAGCGTCTTGTTATGATAATTTAAGGCTATTATTCTATCATTATTGTGTTGACGAATGTGACAAAATATAATCTTTTACATTTAACAGCCTTCAGAAAATTTCCTTCTTAATAGGGATCTTAATTGAAAAATCAACATGACGAATGGCGTGCAAATGCAGGCGACGTAAATTTTTAACTCTGAAATATTAAGGGGAAGGTAATTAGTACTTCTTCTGCTAAACATGCTTGAACTAACCACAACTAAGCTCACCAAATCATAATTCACCCCATTTAAACTCACAAAATCATAATAACCTAAACTGTCCAAATCTAAACTCACCTCACCTAAACTCACCACACCTAAACCCACCACACCTAAATTCACCGAACATAAATCCATCACATCAAAATCCACCACATCAAAACTCACCACACTTAAACTTACCATATTTAAACTCTTAAAACCTGAAGTAATCTCTATTCACCCCACCTCACTTCACCTTATTCAACTCTTCTAGGCATAATTTGGCAAGATGTGGTAACTTTCCAACACCTTCCTTAAGATTTTATGTATAAGTAGGTACATATGTAAGTACTTATATATTTCTTTCTAAGTGTATTTTATATAAATTCGCGGGATGTTTGAAGACTCAAGATGTCACTGCCGAAGATACGTATATGTATGTACATACATAAATACTTGTATATCTAATTTTTCAAGTATGGTTCGATTTAGTTTCCCGCCAGCATGGTATAATTATTTTAAATAAAAAAGTGCTAAAAAATTTTCATGTCTTTATTAAATTGTTTGGCCATTTTGACAATTTTTGATGGTTAATTTTCTTCAAAAGTTAAAAAAAATTCACAAAATGTCTTTAAAATTTCATTCTCTTATAATTTTTTTGAGGATGCATTTTTTAGATTAAAATTGAAAAATAAGTTCGTTAACGAATTGTTTTGTGATAACAATTGTGATAAAAGCAAATTTTTACAGAATACGTCATATTTTGAAAAAAAAAAAATAAAAACTCAATTTGTGCATACAAGGAATTTGATGTTTAATTTACAAAATACTAACTTTCTAAATTAATTTAAAAAATGGCGAAACGCATGAGGTGTATTTTGTGTTTTTATTTATGAAAAATTATAATGATGATGAGTACAGTCGTAGAGTGTGGCAGACAGTCATCCTGCAACCATTTAAAGTAAATAAAAATATATGAATGTGCAATATTTTACAACACTACCACACACAATGCCTTTAAAACGCCACAAAATGCCTAGCGCCCCACACAGCAATGCCGGCAGTTTCAACGTTGGCACGAAGCACAAACCGCATTCAAATCACCACTTAAATGAAATAAAGAAGAATTTATGCAATTTTGTGCGCACAAAGCTGGTGTTTTCATTTTCAATACGTGCAACATCGTCAAAATGTGCAGCGACGAATGTGTGGCAGAAGCAGCTCTGCAACTGAGACACCACAACGTGCAACAAAGTGTGGCGTGGCAGCGTTTTTGGCATGCGAGCACGTACGTAACAATGGGAATCAAGAGGAATAAAATGAAATTACTACATCGGTGAAGTGAGTGTGATTGGAAAGCAAAAGAAGGCTGGCTAATGTGTTCTAAAAGGCGGTAGAACTTACAGATCGCAGCTTACAAGCGTGCATTGGTGTTGCTTTGCAAAACGCTTAAGGGATTGCGATTAGTTGAGTCGAAGCAGTCAAACTGACAGAGCGACAAAATGACCCACCAACAGACGCGACAGCTGGCCAAGCACATTAATGCTGCAAGGCAGTGCGCGCAACACCCACCAGCTGAGCTACTCGAGCGTTCTGTGCGCACTCAACTGCTTTGCTGCCTTCAACGCCTGATTGTCTAGTCGAGCGGCGCTGTAATCGCGGCAAAAATCTCTGTTGTGCGAGCAACTTACGATGACTGCCTTTCCTGTTCGTACATACACGCTGGCCTGCCTTACTTCGATCGCTATCGTACAGCGCAATAGTTTAAAAGGCTATAATGTCTAAATGCCGCTGCTTGCTTGCAATATCAATAACATCAAGTTCGTTGCTTAAGTCTTTTGTTTCACTGCGCGCACATTCGCAAGGCTCAAGCTCAAGCGCGGGGCAAGCGATGCGCGCCGCGATTGTATTCCCTTCACCCATTCCACCTATTCAATTTTTATTTATAGCTTATTTGGTGTAGAGGTATTTTATTATTTCTTCACTTTGTGGCTAAATGGATGAGCGGCTGGTGGACGTTGGTCAGCGGATTGCGGCGCAAATTGCTTTGGGCGACATGGCAGTCAGCACTCAATACTTCATCGATCGTTTGGCGATCGTTTGATCTTTTGGCTGATTCATTCACTGACCAAGTTGCCACTACATACAAACATAACAATACTCAAGTATTATGCAAATTTTTTGTTACTCTTGCTGGTCTACTTGTATGTGTGTGTGTGTGTGTGTATTGTAGCGAGCGTGCATATTCATTGCCAATGTTTTTTTTTATTTCTATGTTGCATGCTGTTATATACAATTCAATCACTGCTCGTCGGTATAACTACAAAAGAATTACTATCGGCATGTTGCGGTTCTATATTGTTTATGAAAATAGAGAAAATACGCGCAAATGCTGTGAGGGAGAGAGAAGAGGGGAGCAGCAGTAAAATGAGTTAAAGTTGGAGGCATTATTGCAATTTAAAGAGCCATAAAATCTAAGAGCAGTCAGCAAGAAGCATTCATAACATTATGAATACATATAATTTAATTTGAATTTAAGAAATGTTTTATGGCCAGATTTAACTCAGCGGGTTTTATAAATAGCGTTGCCAACAAAACTACCTGGAGGTAAAATATTACCAAAGAAAATTAACAAACGAAAAATTTTGGGAAAAGTTTTATATTTGTGTAATTGTCTATTGGGGTGAGTTATTCATATGCATCTACGTCTAAGGTTGCCAGCGTTGGCAAATAAATTGGGAAATTATTAAAATATCACAGTAATAAAAGCAAAGGAATGAAAAAAAATTTTAAGGAAGAAGAAAACAATGAAGGGAATAGAACGGAAGAAAATAAAAAAGAAAACTGGAAAAGCGAGGGAAAAAAGGAATGGAAATAAAATGGAGTGAATAAAAAGGCAAAACAAAAAAAAATAATAGAAAAGGCTGCATAACAAAGAGAAGGATAGGCAAAAAAGAAAAATATAGGAATCCAAAGGAAAAGAAATATAACAAAATAAATTATGTGCATACTACATTTTATGGATTTTGGCATAAAAATCATTTTTCCGGGCATAGAAACTTGTTTGAATCTTTTCCATAACCTACCTTTCTAACCCTGGGGCTCTGTGGCAGAAAGTATAATTAAGCTTTAGCACGAGCAGGCAACACGTAGTCGTAAAAAATATCAATGAAGATTCGATGTGTACAACTTGCCTAGGGAATGAAGATAATGGTAACCATTTCTGCTTTGCCTCTTAAAATTTGGCTAAACTGTATTTTTGGGTCCGATGTATTGGGAATGTACAAGTTACATTCTTTTTAATACAAATTCTAGTTTGGAAAAGTTATGGATGAACAATTGCATTCCACATGCAACTTCTCTCCCCTCAGGAACGATGAGAAGAAGAAAAACTTCGCACTATGCCCGCCGATCATTTTTAATACATTCGAAATGTTGATTTTTCACTTTGGCACCACCGCTAGAGTACATAACGTAACATAATGCAGCGTAATATATGACATAGCATAACATAACATAACATAACATATCATATCATAACGTAACATAACATAAATTTACATGGCATAACAAAATAAAAAAAAATTATCGTCATATAACACTCTGTAACATTATGGAATGTAACTGAACTAATCGTAATGTGATGTGACATAGCATAACTTAGTTGTCGGTGTGGTGAATTTAGATGTGGTTATTTAATGTGCATATGTATATGTAGTAAGTAAAAAAAGTACTTAGGTATTTGTCTACCTTAGTTTAATATGTGGCCGCTACAGAAGTTTTATTCCAAAAACATAACGAAACATAGCATGGCATAACATAACATAACATGACATTATCATAACGTATTATATGACATAGCATAACATAACATAACATAACATATCATATCATAACGTAACATAATATAAATTTACATGGCATAACAAAATAAATAAAATTAACGTCATATAACACTCTGTAACATTATCGAATGACACTGAACTAATCGTAACGTGATGTGATAATCTAATAATATCATAATAGAACTTAACTTTGCATAACAAAACATAAAATACTTATTTAAAATACAGTAACATGACGTAACGTAACATAGCGGAACTTAGCGCAACGTGATGTAACATAGCATAGTAAAGTTGTAGGTGTGGCGTGTGCAGATATTGTGAGCAGAAAAAATACCATTCGGCGTCCATCCCAATCCCATCCTTCGCATTCGCCATATTGATTTTTTTAATTTACTATCAGCGCTAAAGAATTTTAACTAAAACATTTAAAAAGTGCGAAAAAAATACTATAATCTGCTAAAATATATTTGATTTAATTTTCAACATAAGTGCCTTTATGCAGAACCTATCAATTTGCATAAGCAACAATTAAGTCCGTGCCGTCATTCAGTCAAAAACTATGTCATGCACTCAGCAGGCTATGTTCAATGTCGCCTGTCATATTGATGCTACTAAATGACATTGATTGCGCATAAAACCCATAACGAAATAAAACGTGCTGCATTCCTAAGCATTCAAACATAATCACACATACACATTTGCTTTTGCGTTAGAACAAAAAAAAAATATACACGCAAGTAGGCTTTGCAAAACAACAAAACTGCTAGCACATGTGCACAATTTCCAAGATCTATAATTTACTGTAGATATATATATGTAAGTAAATGTAAGTGTGTGTGTGTGTGTGTGTAAAATATTTGATGAATAAAAGTATCTAACCTTAGAATTCCTGATGAATGTGTAATGGTGAAACGAGACGCACTAAAGCTGCTGCCATTGCCATTAACGGCCGCTGCGCAAATTTACTACTAAATGTATTTTTGTGCAATTGTTGCATGTTGCTGCCGCAACAAATCGATCAGCAACAAGCAGTAAGCAGCTGCCACTTGGCCACAATACCAATAATGCTTCTACAAACATACATACGTATGTGTGTATGTAAGTATGTATATAATCCACAAATAGCAAATGATCAGCGGTGTTGCATCAATACCAAAGCGGCTCGTGTTTGCATAAGTATGTAAGTTTAAAATGTATGTATGTACATACATACACACATACATTTGTATTTATATGTGCCACTTACAACAATGGCGCAGATCGTGAAGCGAATCGGCGTTGCACAAAACCTCGAATGAATTCCGTTGCCATCGACATAAATAAATACCCGAAAGGCGCACGAGCGTAAGGATGACTGTGTAAAGGACTCGTTAAGATCGATTATCGTTTTTGGTATTATAAAATATTGGAAAATGTACACACACACACACACACATACATTACTAGACAGACATGTATTGTATTCAGCGGCCAGCAGCAAATATCCTTCGTTAGCCGAACAAAGTCATTGTCGAATTGCCGAATATGCATTAACCAACCAATCGTAACGAATCGGCAAAACAATAAAAAAAAAGGTTCGAAAGTCTATTAGTAGTGTGAAATGAAATCCAATCACGAGCAGCAAATGTGCAATGCGTTCAATGTGTACTGAAAAGGAACTAAGTCGATAGTAGAGTGTTTGGTGCAACGTTTGCAGGCTGCCAGCAGTGCGAGGCTAACGAATGTTAATTTTTTTTTTATTCAAATTAATTAACCTACAAAATTATCCATTAAAACAAATAAGTTTCCATTTTTCAACTTTTAAATTTGCTAGCTTTCAACTAAAAATTGTTTTATAAATTATAGAGAAATACTTCTCTCTATTTATTTTTGTATGTCACATATTTTTTTCCTATTGATCAACAGTCCAAGTAAACTTTAATCTTGGGTAAATTCAGCACTTTTGGGTATATTAAAGTGGTTCAAAATTTGTGCAATGTTTTTGGATTTCAATTGCACTAACACTATTCGTCAATAATAGATACATATCGATCGATACTTATTATTCGCAGTTGCCAAATTTCAACGCACATTGAAGTTAATACGATCTAATCAGAAGCTATAGCGATGAAAAGTTGCATTAGAAAAATTATCATAAAATTGTTATGTGTTTAGTTTTACTCTTTGCTTGCATTACTTTTACATTTTACTTGGAAAAGAAATTTTTTTTTTAATTTTTAAACAAGTGAATATTAGTTAAAAATTTTATATATTTTTTTTTTGAAATGGCAATATCTTTTACTCTTATTTTTTGCTTGAAAAAGTAGAACTTAAGTTGTGGGTTATCTATCATTTACCCCTTTATTTTTTGAAAATAAAAATTAGGCTTCAATTATTAGAATATAGTCTAAGAATAATTTTTTCGCATTTAAGTTTCTGCTCAGAGTTTATTTATTTTTACATAATGACATACAAGAAATATAAAGAAATTTTCTTCTATAAAAATTACTTAAATCAGTCTAACACCCCGATTCTGTGTTCTTAATAAATTATCAAATATTTACAAACATTCAATATTCAAAATTTATCAAGTTTTTTGTATTCTAATCAAAAATAAAAAGATTTTTTCTTTGCTTAATTATTTACATATATGAAAAATGGATATTGACAAATTATGCACTTTTGCATATTTTTAAATGTTTGATAATTTATCAAGAACACAGAATCCGGCAGTAAAGCTCACAAGAAAAAATTTCTTGCATATTTATTTCTTCATAAAAAAAATAACAGCAAAGTCAGAGTTCTTTTTCATGAACATAAATAGTGAAAGTTGTTTCTTGTGAATTTTCTTGAGAGCTGTATTCAAGCCCTAAAGAGTTTATATTTTGAAGTAAGCGACTAAAAATTAAATTGTTTTCTTAATTTTATTCAATATCTATATATATTTTTTTTCAATTTTTAATGTACATTTATTGCAACTATTAGGCATTCTACACTATTTCAATAGGTCAAAAACTACTTTTGTGCCCATTTGGATATGTTGTAGAGCTGGTCCTAAAATGTATGTAAACTTTTTCTTTCAATTTTCTGTTGGGGTGATGAATTCCTCACCCGCTGATATTTGGCGTGTGGAGTGCCTTATCACCCGATATTTATACACCTTCCGTCGGCCCTGCGAATAGGGAATTCAATCTGTGAGAGCTTCCTTGAAATCTTTAAGCAGTAGGATGTCGACTTGTTTTCCTGTCCGTTTTTTCAAAGCTGTGCAGCTTAAAAAGTATACGATACCATCCCGTCGTTCTCTAAACAAGAGTTACCGAGTGAATAGGATAGGATCGTGTCAAAAACTTCCAGCATTGAAAACGTGACTTAAGACTTGTTAAACTCTAAGGAGATCTTTCGGCTGTTTTTGGTTCACTTCGTTCCCCTTACTCTCACCAACCTCATATTACTCGTTAAAATAGTCAGCTTACGTTTAAGAGACTTTGATAAAGCAATCTTAATTTAGATGGTACTGAGAGGGAAGTACTCACATCTCCTTCTGTTTTGAGCGCACATTGAATGTGCCGGGGACACTGAGCGTTTTTCTTAATTTAATGACTGATTCAGTGTCAAAGTTTACTAGTCCTTTCCGACGGATTCTGCTTCCAACCTGCTCTTTCTTGAGGGAATTAGTGTCTGTTAAGAAGGAAGTTCTCAGATCTCTCAAGAAACAAAAATACTATCATTCAGAGCAAGCACTTCTAGGAAAATAAAGTTACATATACGAGGGCTGATCAATAAGTCCGTGGCTTTTTGAGTGAAACACAAGTTTTTGGTTAAACAAATATTTTATTTTTCAACATAGTTTCCCTTGAATTCTATACACTTTGTCCAACGTTTCTCCAATTTTTTGAACCCTTAAAAAAATAAGATTTGTCGAAGGCATCAAAATTGGAATTTTTTTGTGAGAGTCAAATCTCTTTCCGCCGAGCCATTTTTTCAGATTTGGAAATACGAAATAGTCACTGGGGGGCTAAATCCGGAGAATAGGGCTGATGAATGAGTAATTTGTATCCCAATTCAAGGATTTTTGCCATAGAAACTACACATGTGTGCACCCTGGCATTGTCCTGGTGAAAAAGAACTTTTTTCTTGAACAAATGCGGTCGTTTTTTTTTTGCCAGTCTTCATTAAATCGACCCAATAATTTGGCATAATATTCGCCATTGATTGTTTTACGCTATTGCAGATAGTCACACACAAACCCACCTTGGTCTTCTTTGGAGCCAATTCACCCCGAGAAACCCACTGTTTTGACTGCTGTTTAGTTTCTGCTGTATTGTAGTGGATCCATGTTTCGTCCACGGTTATGAAACGGTTCAAAAAATCATCCATATTGCGGTTGAACAACGCCAACCACTCCTGGGACATTGTCACACGATTGCGTTTGTGGTCGATTGTCAGCAAACGATCATTTAAAATTGAAACCACTGAGCCTAGTGAAATGCCTGAGGCTTCGAAAAACTCTTGCACTTTCAATTTCCAATCGGCTAAGACCATATCGTGAATTTTTCCAATTGTTTCGGGTGTAAAGACTACCTCATTTGGGCGTCCCAAACGTTCGGCATCTTCCGTGCTTGTACGGCCACAACGAAATTCATTAAACCACTTTTTTACCATTGGAATTGATGGTGAAGAGTCCCCATAGTATCTATCAAGCTTAGCTTTGGTTTGAGTGATGGTCTTTTTCCGCAAAAAATAATGCTTAATGAGCACTCGAAATTCATTTTTTTCCATTTTCTCCTTAAATCACGCTGTGGTCTGCTAAGAATGGCTGTTAAACACAGACTAAATGTCGCAACTTGTTTAAATTTTGACAGGAGTCAACGGACAGATGCTGATGTTGATAGTAGTAGTGTTGCCATTTCAGTAAAAAGGCAAGAAATTCAAAAAGCACGCACTTATTGACCCGCCCTCGTATATGCTGCTCGCGGGCATTTGATGAAGACCATCGGAATACGCATCGAATTTTGAGAGAAACGACTTTTTAGGGAATTCCGATAGACCTGATGAGCATTGCTAACATAATTCGTAATTAAGTTTTGTGGTTTGCAGTTACTGAAAATATCAGCTCAAAATTAGTTAAATGCATGTGTTTTTTTTCTAATTCTCCATTAACATTAAATACTCTTTATGATGATTAGAAATTGTCAAGTTTATTGTCAATTTTTTGGTGCCACAGCGTGTGTATTCTGCTTGCTTTAGTCACAGTTCTTTTCGTTTTCAAACTTTCAGTTAAATGAAAACTTAAAACTACAATTCATTTTCACAAGCGTCGAACCGAGCGAGCAATAGGCAATCAGAGTAAAATTTAAAGTGAAAAATTACCATTGCTGTTCTGCACTTTAAACTATGAAATCAATGGGACTTTTAAAAATAACAACACATTTGACACATTACATAAAGTGATTGCTTAGCAGGCAATCAAAAAAAAAAAAAAAAAAACAACAAAGCAAAAACAACAAGTTGAGAAAGTCACTTGTAATTAGGAAGTCAACGCAAATTTTCCACCTATTTAGCGAAAAAGGAAGGAAGAAGTGAAGAAGTGGCCCGGAGAAAAATGGGTGTGCACTCCTTATACAAAATACATATTTGTGTGTATGTGCTTGAGTGTTAGTTGTATATGTGTGAGTGTGTGCATAATTATTTAGTTAGTATCAGTGCGCATCTCCGTCGTTAGGAGCGTTAAGGCAAGCGAGTTAGTTGTGCAGTTCAATGCCACCTCCTGTTCGGGTACGCCTTTTAGTGACGGTGGCAGAAGTGATTTTTGGCTTTGTTTTTTTTACTTTGCTTAAGTAAATTAGTATCTATGCGAGAGCTGCGCATATCGCTTAGGCCATGCAAGCGTTATTCTTCTTCTTTTCTGGCGCTACAATCGTTTGTCGGTTTGGGCCGAGATCGAAAAGCTTCGCCCGTTCCTTCTCTCCTTCGCCAGGCTACGCCAATTACTCATACCAAGTGTAGACAGGTCCTTTTGCTCTTTTTTATTTTTTTTTATACGGACATTGGAATAGCGCACTATCCATCAAGTGGCCCGTTTGAATCTTCGTTGAAGCCGACTCCCCGGGTCTGCTTTCGCATTACATCAGGGAGAGGCCATGGCATATATTATGCCTCTCTCCAAAACGCCATTTCCATGCTCCCCCATCCACGTTTGTGATAAAGGGGTTCAGGAGCGTTTTTCAATCGTAGCACGTTATCCTGTGAAATAAACAAGAGTAAAAAAGTTTATGTTAAAAATACAATATTCTCTATGATTTTACTGACTGCGGCGCCGTTGTTTCTTTACTCTAAGCTCAGTCATTATATCTTTGCTTAATATTTTAACTGCATTCCAAACTTGTTTGTTATTTATCATATATGAAATCACATTTTCTGGGATAGGGTTAGCCAGAATCAAAGTTTTTAATATGTTTCGGGCACGCAAAGAATATGTGCTCCGCACTCTCCGACACAATTCCGCATGAGCCACACGCCGTTGTGTCATCATGACCATAATTAAATAAGTACTCTCGGAAGCACCCATGTCCACTCAGAAGTTGGGTCATGTAAAAATCAACCTCGCCATGGGATCTGTTAAGCCAGGCTTCTATATTGGGGATAAGCCTGAAAGTCCAGCGACCCGACGTAGACGCGTCCCACCGTTGCACACTGGTCGAAATTAGTGATCTAGCGTAAGAAAATCAAAATTTTCGACGTTAAAAATCTACTAAAATTTGATTTCCAGCCGATAAATAACTGCTCATTTAGTAAATCGATAATTTCCAAATTGATAAATTTGCTTTAATTGAACAACTTTCAAACACATCCTATGTTAAAACAGCTGTGACAAAAACATTTTGCCGCCTTTTTACATGTGTGCAGATTGTGCTGAAAAATTGTGAAGAATTTTATTCCTAAATTGTTTGTTTTGGTTTTTGTAATAGTTAGGGGTATGTAGTTAAAAAAAAAGTGTTTCGTGACTTGTGCAATATATGTATATAATGGTAGAAAATTGTGGTAGAATTCAACAACATTGTTAACTACTTTTTTGCGACCGAACTTGAACTTCTGTAAAGCAGAACTTATTTCGGAGGTATTTCGAGGTAAAGAGACTGTTGCTTTATGTTAATAAGTTTTATCTACTTTGTGAAATGTCTAACATCTGCTGCGTCGACTCTCGTCTTCTGACTCTGTTTTAATTTTTAGGCACCATGTCGGTCTACAAACGCTCCCTTTCTTCAGTATGGTACGGTGAAAAAGACGCTAAAAAAATTGTCGGCACTGATGGAGTATGTTTTTTCGAATGTTATTAAGAAATTAAACTGCACTGAGGAGGAGTACAATTTAATTATTAAACAAATGACAAATATTTGCACAGGGGTGACTGCAAAGTGGCGAGCATGCCATAGGAATTGTAAACGGTTCAAGGATAAATACAAAGTTTGGTTGGACGAAGACTTAGTTCTTGTATGTTCTTCTCAAAATGCTCAAAAAGTAGCAGGTAGAAAACAAAAGGAAATTGCTGATTGCCACGCAAAATATCAGAACACCAAAGTTTCGAAACTTGTCGAAGGCAATACATGCAATGAACTAATGACAGCGACTCGCGGCAATAAATACAAAAACCCGTCTCGTTATTCCAATAAAGACATTTTTTTTGATAGGGCGATGGAATATCTGCTTTTAGATGCTTCTAAAGTATTAGAAAACTCCGATTCAGACTGCAGCACTGAAGCTGAATAATTTAATAATTAAAAAAACAAATTAAAAAATATATAAAAATTAAAAAAAAAAAGTTGAAAAAAAATGTGTAATTAAAAATTTGGTTCCTTATTAGGTTACTGTTCCAGAAAAATAATCATTTGGTTGAAAACTTTATTATTTTTTAAGTTATTAATTTTCTTACACTAGATCAGGCAAATCGGCCACTGTGCGTTGTTGCCATTGGGTGAGGCTTTTTTTGGCGTTCGACCGCCATCTCGCGTTTGGAGAGGGTTCTGCCTTTGGATCGGGAGGTCAAGTAGGTGCGCTGGATCTCGCTCGCCATCAGATGAGCAGGCATTGTACGGGAGATGACACAGGCGGCATCATGAGAAACTGTCCGGAAAGCGCTACATATCCGCATTACACTTAGTCGAAAGATCGAGCTTACTTTACTAGCATATGACTCGTGCTGGAGTGCATGACCCCAAACAGGGACTGCATACATTATAATCGATTGTGTTACTTTACTTAAAAGTTTCCTTCGATTCTGGCCAGGACCACCTATGTGTGTTTGTCATTCATCTGGCTAACGAACAATGAACTGTTGCCGCGTTTTGACTAACTGTCTCAATGTGGATTCTGTACGACCACCTAGCGTCTATCATAACACCTAAATATCTTACTGCTGGTAGAGTCTCAAATACATACCCATTAACATTCAAAGTAGTAATTTCTTTTTTCTTTGTACTTGTTATTAGCACGCCTTCGGTTTTCTGAATGGCAAGTTGTAAACCTTTTTTCGCAATATCATCCGCGTAACCAATTACTTGAACGCCTTTTGGGACAGGTAGGCGTAAGACTTCGTCGTAGGTGACTATCCACAGCAACGGCCCTAGGACTGAACCTTAAGGAATACCTCTGGTGACACTGTATTCTTTCATTCCTGAAGAAGTGCTATAAGTAAGAACTCTATTATATAAGTAACTATTTATTAATCTTATTAAATACTCGGCAGTTTTTATTGATTTCAGCGCATTGATTACTTGCGACCAACCCAGCAAGCACAATATTCTTTTGCGCCGTTCTTCCAGCGTGTACCTTTTATTGCTTCTTTTGCTATATCAGTTACTCTGTATATAGCGTCAACTGTTGATCTGCCTTTTCGAAAACCATATTGGGAGTCAGACAAACACTGAGCAGAATCAATATGGTCGCATAAACGGTCACAGATAATACGCTCTAGCAACTTACCTAAAGTTTCGATCATACAGAGGGGCCTATAAGAGCCGGGCTCCCCCTGTGGTTTGCCAACCTTTGGGAGTAGAACCAGCTTCTGCCTTTTCCATCTACTCGGGAAAACACCTTCTCGAAGACCTGCATTAAAAACTTTTGAAAATGCTGTTGGTGAGGCAACCACTGCTTCTTTAATGGCAATGTTAGCAAATACCATAATGTCCAGAAGCCTTGTTGTTTTTAAAACGCTTGGCGCATTTTCGATTTCTGATTCTTTTACAGGGGAAACACGGGCATCTGTCAGATAGTCTATAGGCAATGGCAGTGTTTGGTACTCCGCCTTTGGCTTTCTTTAATTTTCACTTGGTCCTGCCAGTGTGTTCTTGGGCGTCCTTGCCTTCTTTGCCCGCCCATGGGTACCGATTCGAAGGACTTTTTCACCGGAGCATCAACATCCATGCGAACGACTTGGCCAAGCCATCGCAGTCGTTAAAATTTGTATGCGCTTGACGATGTCCATATCATTATACAGCTCATACAGTTCGTCATTTCATCTTCTGCGGTAACTGTCGCTTACGCGAACAGGGCCATAAATCTTGCGAAGAGCATTTCTCTCGTAAGCCCCCAAAGCCGGCTCATCGCTGGTCAACATCGTCCAGGTTTCTGCGCCATATAAAAGGAGAGGCATGATGAGGGATTTGTAGAACAGGATTTTTGTTCGTCGTGAAAGGGAGCTGTTTTTCAATTGCCTGCCGAGACCAAAGCAGCACCTGTTGGCAAGTGTTATTTTTCGCTTGATTTCATGCTTCAATACTAATTTTAACGCAAAAGACTCGCCAGCGATGCAAACGATTGCGCAATGGTCAACGCAAAAGACATACAAATTGTTTATGCTTTATTTTATTTATTTGATTAATTTCTTGTTATTTTCATGTGGTCGTGTGCAACCAAGCGCACCGCTCATTCAGCATATTTTACCCCATTTTTCAAACTCCGAGGGAAACCTGCTCTTTCTCTACTTCATCTCTATCCTGCTGAACAAACGCTACTGATTCCAGTTAACCCTTAAAGGGAATATATCCGAGTGAACCCAACGGGTTTGTCGTCCCACTGTAGCCCGCTGCCAAACAACTGTTCGAGAACTACACGCAAGACAACCGGAAGTCTTGAACTGCTTGAACGAAAATCCTCAGATTTAAGAGATCGCTTGAGCCCTAAAATGTTTACATTTTCATAGACTTAGATTTTGTTACTCATTTGTTTAGTAGATTATGGCAACCGAAGGCTTAGCACTTACATCATCAAATTGAAATACTATCCCGCTTAATTTGAAATGTATTGTTGATGTATCGCTGCCTCGGTTGTTTGCTTGGCCATTTGACCGTTTGACTATTTGGCTGCCGAGTTTCCTTTGCAATGACAATAAAAAAAAAGCTTTCGATTTCGTTTTCATTTCGCTTCACAGGCACTCAGTCACACGCTTTGACACTCACTCATCACCAGCAGTTGCAGAACAACCAACCAAAACCTAACAACAATAGCTACAAAACCGATCAACTAAACGCCAATCGATTGTCCAAGCAAAGTGGCCACCAAACGAACAGCCAACGAACAAACCAACGAACGAACCAACCAAGCGGACCTACCGAAACCCAAACCTTGGCATCTTTTATGGCCACTTATAGTAAAAAACTATTATTTAAATTTCATTTAGTGTGAACTTGGACTAACAAATAGTTGCAGTTGCATGTGCAGCAAACACGGCCATAAAATGAGCGACACAGCCACAACACAAGAAAACAAAAAAAAAAAAAAAAATACTGAAATATATTGCTTAGGCAGCAGCAACACCAACAAGCAATGGGCAAAAAATATATATTTGTTGTTAAAACAATAGCAACAACATCGACCAACGGCATGGATAAGTCAACGAACCAACTAAATTTTATGTACATAAACGAAAATGAAAAGTAGAAATTTCATTAATCTTATTGCCATTTTGTAATTATCGGCGATGAGTTAGCGAGCTGGCGGCGAGTTGCTGGAGCGAGGATTCAACACAAAAAAAAGAAAAAAAAAAAAAAGAGGAAAAAATTAACAGCGCCATAATAATGACAAACACCAGCGGCAGCGTTAACTAAATGGCGTTGACAAAATTTCTGTCATCACACTTGGTTGAACGGTTGGACAGACAGACAAGCAAATAGATGAGTCGGCAAGCAAAGAAACAGATAAACCATTGGAGAAACAGCCAAGCAGCCAACAAATCCTCCTGCCGACTCTGACAAGCAAGAGACACATTCACAGTCAGAGCCATTGGCAGCGCGAGTAGGCAAGCGGATAGCCAGAACATTAAAAATTTTGCAGATGTAAAGGAATGAAAACAATTTTTTTATTTATGTACCGGAACAAAATTGTAAATAATGAAGAATCGGTTTTACGAGTGCTTGTGTTGTGTTGTCGCTGCAAATAGTAATGCGCATGCGCACAAGTCGCACAAAAGCAGCGCAGCATAGCCGTTGGCTGGCTGGCGGCAGCAACAAAGCCCGTAAAGGGCGCTGATAACAAAAGCGTCGTCAGGGTGTTGTGCTCAATGCCATAGTGGGCAAGCAGAGCCAGCGTGTCTCCAAAGGCCAGTGAGTTGTAACAAAAAAAAAAAAAATAGAAAAAAAATTTAGCAAGTAAATAAATTTTCTGGTTGCAAAAATCTGAAAAGTTCTCGTTTTTATGTAGAGCACATTCCCATTGTAACTAAGTTTAGTAGAAAAATTGTACTGAAATGTTTATGAGCAACATAAATTCGAGGTAAATTGTTTTTAACTTTCGATTTCGGTTTCGCTTTCGTTGCCAAAATATATAATTTCAGTTATCTGTTGCAATGGAGAGGTAAAATTTGCAGTGTCACTGTGTGATTTCTTTAATATTTAACGAAACAAATAGGGTTGTTTTATAGAAAATTTAGCGCATAATTAAAGATATTGCTGCATTTCTAAAATTCAACATTAACTTAAAAAAAAATTTTTTTAAATGAAAATCCTTTTGTTAAGAAAATTTATAAAGCAACATAGTGAAAGAGACGGCTCTGGATGGAAATGGAGGGTATGCAAATTTTTTAAGAGGGAATAGTGTATACGGAAATTATTGAAAATAGCAACAAGAGCTTCTTTTTCTCATATTACTAAATCTCACCACACTTAAGCTCACCACATTTAAACTAACTACACCTTAGTTGTCCACAACAAAACTTGCTGCACTTAAACTCACCATACTAAAGTCCACCACACATAAACTCACCACATCTTAACACAAAACACCTTAATTCACCACACCTACAAATCTACCGCACTTCAGCCCTCTCCACTTTACTTCTCCGCACAAACCGCAGACCTCAGGTGTGGTGAATACATCACTTTTACTTCTATTAATTTAAATTAAGGAATTGCAGATAAATTTGAAACTTTTTATAAGAGTTAAAAAAAGTTTATAGGACGTTAGAAAAATAAAATAATCAGACTCTAATCAAAATTTTTCTTTTCTCATTTTTCAACATTTCTAGAATAACCCACCTCAGCCCAAGGGAAATATTTTATTTATAATCAATGACAGCAAATGGAGTCATATGAAGTTTCCCTGCATGACACAAAAAACCTTCTAAACTTGACCTCTCAAGCGAGCTCATCTAACACCTTGTGTAGTCTGCGTTGGGTTCTTCTATGTCCCACTCATCGGCGACTTCTTTTTTAAAAGGTCCCCGCTGACTACCGAGTTTTATTTTCTGAAATAGTTTGGGCTTATCTGAAATTGATTTTTCCATTTAAGAAATCTGTTTATGCTTTCTGAAATTCATTTGAAATTTTCTGAAATTCATTTGACCTTTTCTGAAATACATTTGCCATTTTCAGCATTACATTTGAGGTTTTCTCATATACGTTTGCCCACTTCTTAAACTAATTAATTTGACATTTTTTTAAATACATACATACATACATATGTGATTTTTTAAAACACATTTGGAATTTTTTTAAATTGCTTTGCCTTTTTTGTTTGCGTTTTTCTGAAACGAATTTGAGATATCTGAAATACATACATTTGACCTTTTTGAAAATATGCTGAAACATATTTGAGCTTTTCTGAAATAAATTTCTTCTTTTCGAAAAAGGAAAATTTTCTGAAATACAAGTGTACTTTTTTGAAAACCTTTTGGATTTTCTGAAATTATTTCATATTTGGTGATGTACATACATTTCCGTTTTTCTGGAACATTTGTGCCTTCTGAAATACTTTTGAAATTTTCAGAAACAAATTTTAGTTTTTCTGAATTCTATTTGAATTTTTCTCAAATACGCTGGCCCTTTTCTGGAAAGGTTTGAGTCAAGGCGAATCTATAAGGTGGTGTCGCCACGACAACACCAAAAACAACGTGTATTTTGTTTTTGCTTTCGGTAAATATTTGTCAAAATCAAGGCGAGTTAAATGAATTCGCTTTTGTTAAAAAAAGCTCAAGCGAATTGTAATTGACATTTATTCACCATTGATGAAAATAAAAATCAAAAAAATTGTTTAATTGTACGTTGGCAAGAAGTGATAAAAAAATACATTGGTGCGCGCTTTAATAAAAACAGTTCATTACCAAAGCTTGAGTGCAAGTATTGGTAAGGAACCACAGCAAGGATTTGGCCGAGCTACAGACGTTTTTCGGATTTATGCGTGAGTAAATATATTTGGGAGGCATTTGAATATTTACCCAACAATGTTCATGTTTCTTTTCTAGCTAATGAATATACACATAACTCAACACAAACTGTTCAGCCATTAAATGAAAGGACACCACCGAAAATGCTTTCGGCGCTGAAAGTGGTATGAACAACTCCACATAAGTATGTACGAATGTATGACCGTGAAAATATCAAAACAAATTCACAATGTCGTTGCACAATAGGACCTAAGGAAAGAACGTATTCAACATCTTCCAGCGGACATTTCTATCGAAGTACCTTAAAGTGTTATACAATAACAACGAATTGCAGCGTGAATCCACATTAATGGTTTATTTACTGCTTAATTTATGTATAATATGTATATGTAACATATTTATGTATCTAGTATATAGTATATAAATAAATTTTAACGTGACATAGTGGTCGACTCGAACAAAAAATCTTCAATTTACAAGACAATTTGTAACTATTAGGCATGTGAATAATAAAGCGTAGTATATCAAAATTAATTACAGTATTCTAAATTTGTGTAAATATATGAGGCAGGACATGGTGGTGCAAGCGTAGTAAATCCACATCCGAAATCTGAGTACTGTAATGTTTCTATGCAGAGAAAATAGAATAAAAGATTAAAAGCTGGATTGTAACAATGATATATTTATTAAGCTTACTAAATTCAAAGATTAATTTTAATGAATTTTTTATAAGAAGCGTTTTACGTTTGCTGGAAGTTCGACTTCTGAACTTTTATCAAGTAAAATCTGCTTTATTTTCTTGCAAGCACTATGTCTAGTGCATCCTCTTTTCGTCCTCTTTCGGCACTTGAAAAAAGGCCCTTTTCCCCCTTCCAATCTTGTTTCACATAACACACATTTGCCCATGTTTTCTTAATTATTTTTATTTTTACCACTTCGGAATATCGCAAAACCCGCACAAGAATATAAAATTAATTATTTTTAATTTATTTGTAAACAAATATAAAAATGTCATCAAACATTGTTTTGACAACAGTTTACCAAACAAATTAAGCCAATCAGAAAACAGATCAATTTGGCATTTATGTACCGCGGCGAAAAATAGAACGAATCAGCTGTTCTAAAAATGTCACCTGTATAATTCCGTTTGAGTATTTTCTGATAAACATTTTCTTAATTTTGAAATACATTTGAGCTTTTCTGAAATATATTTGGCTTTTTCTGAAAATCCACTGGAATTTTCTGAAATTAATTTAAATTTTTCTGAAGAAAATTTGCTGTTTTCTGAAATGCATTTGGCCTTCTAAAAATCATCAGGAATTTTCTGAAATTCATTTTAATTTTGATGCAGTACATTCGCCCTTTTCTTAATTACATTTATGTAACTGTTTGGAAATATGCACATTTAAAAGCTCACATTCTTTTGAAAATTTTCTTCCGAAATCAATTAAATTTTTTCTAAAATCATTGTGCTACTTCTCAAATACATTTGAGATTTTCTCAAAAACTTTTTGCAAAAGATTCAGACCAGCAGGATAAAAATTAATGCAATTACATTTATTTTGTGTACTGCAAACGCCCGCTGAGTTATTCACTTTCAACGCATCACCGAACCAAGTAGACGCAGAACAACAAAAAACAAAAAAAAAAAATAACAAAGCTGGGGAACTTAAAAAAAATCTATGCCACAAAGTTAATCTACAAATCCAATAAAACCAACTAAATATTGCCAAACTGTAGCGCGCTGATCCTTTTGTCTGCGCGAGGATCAGACAAGATCAGTGCGAGTTGTCAGCCAAGCCAAAATGGCATGAGTGTGTGTGTGTGTGTGTGTGATCGTATTTTCGCAGAAATCAAAAAGTCACATTCTTGCAAAAACACACGAAACAACAACACAAAAGAAATTGTGTCAAAATGCATTGAAAAATTGAATTGAAGAAAAACTGGCAAATCTGGCAAAAACTTCAAAGGATCCATCCACACACGCTGGCAGGTTATGGACAAATCCTCGTGGCAACATGACTGGCTGCCAGTGTCGTAATGCGCGCGCTGCTCTTATGCCACACCACTACACTTGTTTGTATTGTAGTCTTTTCGCACCGTAGGCGTTAACTCGACTTACCAACGGCTTTTGCATGTAATCCAAATTAAATCGGATCGCCTGAACGAGAAACAGCGAGAAAATAACTAGCAAAAGCAATGAAGAGCGCAAGGCTTAAACAAAAAAAAAAAAAAACGTCATACAAGAAAGGCTAGTCAGCTGACAGCGACCAGTCACACACTTGCATGTACATATGTATGTGTGTATGTATGTCTGTATGTATAAAAGCAACGAACTTGTGCAACAGCTCCAGTGATGAGTTCATTTCGGACTGCAATTATGCCACGTTGCGCTCCCGTTGCGCCGCCAATCCACTTTGTTTTTTTTTTTCTTTTTTCTTTTTTGTGCGCCATCGACCGCAAGGCAGTTCATTCTCGCTCTCCTTATAACAAGTGCATTCAGTGTTGTTGTTGTTGTTGTTGCGCTGCTGTGCAGCTAATCCACTTGTCGCTGTTTGATGCCAAAGTACAATCATTCGTTTGATGCGTAATCGGCTTGTTGCAAGCACTCGGTTTTCAATGCGTCTGCCACACTTTGTCTGTTGTCGCTTGTCCTTTTCACATACTTACATATATATATATACATATGTTCGTATATCCTTGCTGTGATGCAAGCACAAAGTTGAGTAAATAAATAAATTATTATTTTGGTGTGTAATTTTGCAACGAAATGGAGTAACGCCCCCTTGTTTTTTTTTGTTGCAAACACACAGAGAAACTAAGGATTTAGTCGATCACCAATTTGAATTGACTTTTTCACACAAAAATATATACAAGTACACATGCACTTACATACTTATGTATATGTATGCGTCCTATCGTTCAGCTCGATCTTTACGTGTATGGCTTGCGCTGGTGCTGATCGCCTCCGAACTGATCTCATTTCAACTGTTCACTAATCTTTGACATGTTCCGCTTTTGCCTGGCCTTGTGCGATTTTTATCGGTTCAGTTTGTGTTGTCATGTATTTTGTTGCTATTTTCGCTTTGTGCATATTTCAACAAAGTCTTGCATTGTCGCTGGTTTTCGATACTACTTATTTTGCTGGTACCCTTATCAACTGATTTTTGCTTGATTTGCAGTTGAACGTATGTACGTTTGTATATAGAGTGCGTGCAAAAGGATTAAAGAGTTACGAAAAATATTTTGGTTATATTTGATTTTTGTGACAATTTAGGGATTAAATTGTAGATTTTTCACAACTTAAGCAAATTTTTATTTAGTTGTGTTTAAGATTTGTATGTATGTATGTCAGTCTTAGATATTTGACAATTAATTTTTAAATCAATTTTGCAACTTCACAATTCTTAGTGACATCCAATCTGGAAACAAGCCGAGAGCACAGCCGAGTAAAACAAGCCTTGCCAGGACTTTTCGTAGACAGATCGCAAGACGAAGTAGCTTTTTATAATAAAATAAATAACTTCCGAATTGTGGGAATGGCGTTGCCAAGTGAGTAAATCTATTATCGTACATCGGTTTTCTGCTGAGTCCTTTACAATCTTTTTTGTTCTCTTATAAAAGATTATCAGTGTAGTCATATTTGTCTTTATCCTGCGATTTTCACTATTGCTTATCACTTAGTACCCAAAGGTCATACCAAATTCTATACTACACCTCTTCCAAAAGTATTTCACATTTGCGTAATTCTGAAATACATTTGTGTTTTTCTGAAATACATTTCGCCTATTCTGATGTTCAATTGTGTTTTTCTGAAATACATTTGGCCTATTTTGAAATACATTTGTGTTTTTCTGAAATACATTTGGCCTATTCTGAAATTCAATAGTGTTTTTCTGAAATACATTTACGTTTTTCTGAAATACATTTGTGTTTTTCTGAAATACATTTGGCCTATTCTGAAATACTTTTGTGTTTCTCTGAAATACATTTAGTCTATTCTAAAATACATTTGGCCTATTCTGAAATACACTTGTGTTTCTCTGAATTAAATTTGTGTTTTTCTGAAATACATTTGCGTTTTTCTGAAATACATTTACGTTTTTCTGAAATACGTTTGTGTTTGCCTAAAATACATTTGGCCTCTTCTGAAATACATTTGAGTTTTTCTAAAATTCATTTGCGTTTTTCTGAAATACATTTGGCCTATTCTGAAATTCATTTACGTTTTTGTGAAATACATTTGTGTTTTTCTGAAATACGTTTGGTCTATTCTGAAATACATTTGTGTTTCTCTGAAATACATTGCGTCTATTCTGAAATACATACATATGTGTTTTTCTGAAATAAATTTGTGTTTTTCTGAAATACATTTGGCCTATTCTGAAATTCATTTACGTTTTTGTGAAATACATTTGTGTTTTCTGAAATAAATTTGTGTTTTTCTGAAATACATTAACGTTTTTCTGAAATACATTTGTGTTTGTCTGAAATACATATGGCCTATTCTGAAATAAATTTGTGTTTTTCTGAAATATATTTTGCCTATTCTGAAATACATTTGTGTTTTTCTAAAATACATTTACGTTTTTCTGAAATGCATTTGTGATTTTCTGAAATACATTTGGCCTATTCTGAAATAAATTTGTGTTTTTCTGAAATATATTTCGCCTATTCTAATATACATTTGGCCTATTCTGAAATACACTTGTGTTTTTCTGAATTAAATTTGTGTTTTTCTGAAATACATTTGCGTTTTTCTGAAATACATTTACGTTTTTGTGAAATACATTTGTGTTTGCCTGAAATACATTTGGCCTCTTCTGAAATACATTTTAGTTATTCTAAAATACATTTGCGTTTTTCTGAAAAACATTTGCGTTATTCTGAAATACATTTACGTTTTTCTGAAATACTATTGGAAAAGGTGTAGACTGAATTCAGAGCAATTGCGTTTGCAATTACAACACAATCATTCAAGTAAGCAATGGAGCTTTCGATTGGAATATAAAATCCGTTATTCATTCATATCACATGCACTTTATATTTACTTCAGAACTTCATGCTACAGGAACCCAAATATGTACTTCGAATGGAAGAGTAGTTCTATTAGGAAGCTTAATTCTCTAACCATAACAATCATTCGAATACGAACATATTAACAACCGAATAGAATTATAAAGTAACAGAAGCAGAGGATTTATATTTATTATTGAGGATGGCCCAAACGAGCTTTGTAATGAATGCATGAATCTAAACAGTGAGCTATTATGTCCAGAGTTCGAATTGATTTCAGATTAAGCTATTTTTTTTCTGGGTTTTAATAACACATAATTGAGCAGGAAAGCTTTCATTTCGTGAACTTAAACTACACTCTTGAAGTCTATAAAGCCACGATGTTCTTTTTTTTATGATACAAAGGCATCTGATGAGGCGTCTCCTAAAATGTTCGAGGAAGATATCCTTTGAGAGAAATATAAAAATACAACTCGAGACTTTCTCAGCAAGTCGCGTAAGCTTCAGTCGTCTCACGTCAGATAGTTGTCCTATATTGACTTATACTTGAACGACAATCTCCTGAATTTGCTTGGTACTTAACTGGAGTAAACAAGAGTTTTAAACCCTTTTTAATTTGGAGTTGACTTTTCAATAATTTCGACGCATGAATTCAGACTGGAGTTTAAACTTCGATGCCAACAGTGTTTAATTTGCAGCTTTAGGCAACCGACAATTTTGTTTATCCCTTCGACAGAGTGCACACTGTTCCATTGCACTCTGGTACGATCACGTCGTAAAATTAGAAGCAAGCAAGTGAGAGAAAGGGTTGGCGATCTTAGATGAATACAACATGACTTCACCTAGTTGTTTACTCTATCAATTAAGAAGAAAAATTAGGTAAGAAAAATGCAAATAAGCTTTAATCAGCTTCTTTCGAAACGTTCTAAATAGTTTTATTTCAATTCGTTGACAATCAAAATTCAAGCGTTTAAGATAAATTTACATATGTATTTAAGTTATTTAAAACACACAAAACACAAATCATGCGTAGAGCTAAATAATAAATAGATAAATTTCGCACATACGGAAGCCATGTTTAGCTCATTTTTCAGTCATAATGGCTGTCAGCGAACAACCCCCTCAGCAAATCATAACAATGGATCCACATATAAGAATATGTGCGTGTGTGTGTGTGTGCTCATGTAAGTACATCGTACATGCGTGCAGGCACATTTTCACTTATAGTTTAGCCACACCAAGCGTTTATAACTTCCCAAAGCAAATACATCCACCCAGCAAATCAAAATAACCGTGACATCCCATTCAACCCCGACGCGCACACGAGCTGCCATCTGCTCGCACGTTCATCCATCTGTCCGTCCAAGCCATCCATCTTCGCCTTAAGCGGACTGAACGGACTGAACCGATTTTAAATAAGCTTGAGAGTGAGCGTCGCTCGTACAACCGTCGGCCGATCGACGCTGCCAACTACCAAATGCAGCAATCCGTACATCTACTTACATACTCGTATATGCGTGGTTTGTATAAATTTCCGCTTGCAGCTGCAAGCGCTACTGAAAAGTGTCAAAAAATTGTTTTATTTTCATTATAAGAATGAAATAGTGAAAGTAAGCGAGCAAAGGACCAACCAACCAAGCGACGCACCGACCAAAACCATCAAGCAACTGCTCGGCTGAGCGTGCAACCACCACCAATCACTCGCCATGCCACCATTGCCACCCAACCGACGAGATGATTTTGTTATTTTGTCAGCGATTCAATGTATTTTGCACGCTTCACGCTAATTTATGCGCTTATCAAAGCGAACAACGCTCGTAAAGGCAGTAAAGGTAGGAAAGGAAAAAAGGACGCAGAATGGAAGTAGGAAATCCTGGCACAGCAGCAAAATGTGTAGCAGGGTCAGGCATGCTGCTCAGTAGCTTAGTAGCGTGAGTGTTAAGCAGGACAGTACTCTGGTCGAGTGCTGGCTGCAATCACCCCAGCAGTGCTCACAAGCTCATGAAACACGAAATCTTTACTCTACTCGGCAACTAACTGACTGAGTGACTGCCTGAGTGACTGACTGACTGACTAACTGCGTGGCTTACTGTGATTTCCGTTTCCACACCCAAACTGCCATAGTTTGCTACTGCGTTGCAATTTTCATGGCTGCCATTTCATTTCATTTAATGTAAATGACATTTCAAAAAATGCATTCGAATGTATTTTCCGCGTTTAAATGCTTTGTTGTTGTGTTGTGTTATTTATTTATTTTTTTTTTGATGATTTTATACGACCGTGGAAATCTATTTTCATACTAGTTCTCATGCCACGAAATTTTGCAAACATCACACTAACACAAACTGTTATATGCAGCGTATTTAAATTAATCGATACTTGGAAATGAATGAGATCTAAAGAGGAAGCATACAAACTAATTGAGTTGGGGAATTGTGAATGCGTAGTCCTGAAGGGTTTTTTCATGCTCATCTGCATCAATGCATATTTTGGTTTGGTTTAACTTAATGCTCGTTTCAAAACAGCTCCCATTTAGGCATAAAATATAAATTTTGTTTGGTTTAGAGGCACTCGAAGATAGTTGGAATTTCCAAAATGGTTTCTGAAAAGATTTATTAAAGCCAGCTGAACTTGGTTGCGGCAGAATTCTTTAACACAAACATTCCAACAAGGGAATCAATGTTGTCAGTCAGCACTGTGCTGAGGTTAGACCGAGTGGCTGGAGTAGGTGCAGTCGCAAGTTCGAGCTTACAGAGAATTGTAGTAGATTTCAGGCAGAGGATAGTAAAAATAGATTTTCTAAACCAATCACAATCTTTGAGTCAATATTGATGAGTTCAAAGTTAGTAGAGAATTCCCAGGCTTTTCCTTCGACGGCTAGTTTCGGTATAATAATTTGTTAAGCTAATATGGGCATCAAGTCTCTATAACATTACAATCAACTGCACAATAAACTGGCAGCAAGTCTCGTATAACATTACAATAAACGGCACAGCTGAAGTACCGACGACGATGAGTGCACTCAAAAGGAGCTCAACCAGAGCTCAATGAAAGATTAATACATTATTTATCAGAAGAAAACTTCGAAAGCCAAATCTTTTAGAACAGCCAATGAGTGACTTGAATCCGAATCACTTGTAACCTACATCTCAGCGGAGTTCTTTTCGTGTCTGCTTCTTAAAGTCTGTTCCATCGAAATAATTGTGCCTCATAAATACATCTTTGTATGACTTCTTATTGACCTTCGGCTCTGTCATTCTGCCACTCTTTCATTTCAAATAAGAACGTTCGTCATTTGGTCTGTTTGATTGTTTGATTTGACTGAAATGGATGAAGCTTAGATTCGTCTGTTTAATAGATTTCGTTATGATCAACTAATCTGATGGCACAAGCTTTAATTACGTCCTTCCTGAACAGTTGGTTGTAATTGATTATTATAAGCTCTGTTATGAATTTGTATGACTGGCTTAGCGCAAGCGTTCGGCGGTTCCTTTGACTATCTGTTGACTTATGTCCAGGTATTCTCCCAGCTCAATGGGTGTTTGGTTACAACTTTGATGTATGTATGCGACTGCATACATCAGAGCAGTTAAAGGAGACACTTGACTCGACACGAATCGATGGTAATTCACGCGGCAAGTCTCAATTCATACTCTTGTAATCGCTTGGGGGAACAAACCTCTAAAAATCTTCCAACTATATACTCCGTTACAGTTTCCTAAGCTCTCCAGAGAACGTCTCTAAGGTTGCCATCAGCTGCCTGAAGGACTTTCTAGGCAATGCTCTGAACGGACGACCAAATAAGGCTTTAGAAAAGCTACGCCAGTCTTTCTCCATTCTATTCGCGATCGTCCTTGCTTTCATTTTCTATCCATGGGTTTCATCGTTGTTCGAGTCCTAGTTGAGACTAGTCGAGCACCATTTCGGGACTAGTTCGGGTTTCATTTTTCACATACTGTTTCAGGAATTATTTGTGGACCAATTCAAAAAATTTTCAGTTTCGGAATATTTTTGGTGTAAATTTGTACTAATAAAAGACTTTTCGGAGACCGTTTCAAAACATACAAACGGGTGTATAACACTTTTCCAGAGCCACAACCGGGCCATTTTTGGGACTATTTGGAAATCGATTCGAGGTTGTTCTAAAATAAATAGTTGCAAAATGGTTCTGAAATAGTTCAGAAGTATGGTTGAAAAGTCGTGAACAGGTCTCGACAAAATAAATAAAATTATATCAAAACTAAATTCATTTCTAATCCAATTTATTTAAGTATCCAACTAAATCCCCGAATGCTTAGCTGACAAGTTTATTTATACAACAGATTTTATGAGTAGTATTGGTACTACGCCTTTTTCATAATAAAAATTTAAAAAAACACAAATAAGTTAATTTATTGAGCAATATTATGAATCCCAACGTTCCAAAGGTATTTGTGTTTTAATTTTACTTTATTGTTTGTTGAGCCATTCAAAGACAATTGTCGATATTGCGGCTTTGTAACGGCCTTTTAGCCTCATTTTCTGGTACAATGTTGTCAATAATTTTCAGTGCCACAATTAAATTCATGCCACAGATCAAACAAAACCACGAGTAACAAATCAAACTAATTTACGAAAATAACTATGCGAGTGCTCGTAAACATTCATATTTGCAACAACAATTACTATTATTATATTTTTTTGTTGTTACTATTAGAAGAAGAGGAAGAAGAAAAAAAAATATTTCACAATTACAAATACATATCTATGTATGAATGTACATCTAAATAATAATGAGAAATGTAGACTAAACGAAGCATGAGTAAAGTGAAGTCAAGAAACTGCGAATGAAAAAAAAAAAAAAAAGATGAAATGAAATGAAATGAAATTACAATGTCAGCGGCGGCAATTGTTGTGCGGCGTAGATCAAAAGGCTCACAAAAGCTGCGGCGGTTTGTAAGTAGCCTGTTCACACTCATACATACATACATACATACATACATACTCATACATACATACATACAAGTAGCGCAAAAGTCAGGGAAATACGTTAGCAAAAATGGCGAAGACGCCAATTCATAGCAACAATGCAAATCGGAATCATTTAGAAAGAGACGCATTCTGGCACTCCGAAAGCTGAACGCTAGACGAGTTAGCGCAAATACAATGGCGCAAAACGGTGTGCCAAACACTACAAAAAGTCGACATTGACACGCATGCGCAAAGCGGCAAGGTTGTGGTGTGCTCAATGGGGCAATCTTAAAAACTAGGACACGTTGGAAAATAGTTAGTTTGCAAAAAAAAAAAAAACAAACAAAAACAGTTTTATGAATAGAAATTTCGAAATGTTCACTCAAAAGCTGGTACGCGACTTTGTTCTGGCAGTGAAGATTGGCAGTGTAGTAAATATGAAATAGTAAGAGAGAGAGAGAGAGAGAGATGAGCTTTTAAGTTGACTTCTAGTTCTTTTTAGCAGTTTGTAATCTTTGAAACAAATGCTCAATAATCTCAGATTTATGTAGTTCCATGCCAAATTTGGACATGAAGTCATTTTTAAAATATGCTTGAATTAACAACCTCTAAGTTTCATCTACATATCAGTTTTCACCGCCTGCTAAGCGATTCAAATTTGAGTTTCTTTAAAAAGTTTCTCTACAAAACTCGCCGACGGTATTGTTTTCGGAAATCCGTCCGTGACGTAGTACGCAGTTAAGCTGGGAGCCGAATACCATAATGACTGGTTTTTTACAATGGCTCAAAACGATCATCTTGAGAGGACAAGAACAAGACAAAGTGTCTACTATTGTTAAACAAATTTTGTCAAGTTCAGCCCATATAACTTTGTCCCTCAGTTCATGGCGTAAAACCCAAAAAATGTGTTGGTTTAATTAGATGCCGCTTCTGTGAGATTATTCATAAAAAATGTATTTGTGTGCAGGCCATATGAATCTTGCGCTGATTACAGTGTAGTTATTGGATCGGAAAGCTCTTGATGAAAGTTATTGAATTTCTGCTGATTTTTCAGGCAGATGACAAATGACGAAATGACTTGTTGATAAATCAAGTGGCCTTTCAGAGAAATAATATCGTACGACTTGCTAAAAAATAACAGCAGAAAGATCCAAATAAACACTTGCGAACTTAGTGGAAAGTTTTACCTACCGACGGCTCGAAGACAGAAAATAAAAGAGTTGGAACTGGCTGACACGTGGCGGAACATCAAAATAAATTCTGCGAAAGAAGCTATTTTTGTTGACCATTTAACGTATTTAATATCCTCTACAATTTCTAGCACACAACACGGGTTCTCTTAGGGTAAATCTATGGTTACAAACTTGCTTGAGTTCAGAACTCATATTTCAAATGGATTCAGAGAATTTATGCACACCGATGTTACATACTTACACCGATTTTAGTAAAGCATTCGACAGAGTAAGTCACTCTCTACTGATCCATAAACTCGATCGCCTCTTTTTAAAAATAGTTCCTCAAACATTATTCATGTATCTTCAGGGGTCCCGCAAGGTAGTCACCTTGGTCCGATTCTGTTTTTACTTTTTATAAATGACAGACCTTCTGTAATAAATTATTTAAAAATTTTATTGTATGCTGATGATGTAAAACTTTTTAGAACGTATAGTTCTGTTGAGGAAAGGTCTTTTTTCCAAGCGGATTTGAATAGGCTAACATGGCTAACTGGTGTGAAGTAAAAAACATGCCACTAAATCTTTAAAAATGTAAAGTAATGTGCTTTTCTCGCATGACAGTTTAACCAGCTTCTTATGAAATATGTAAACATAACCTCGAACAAGTGTTTAACTTTGTTGATCTTGGAATTACAATGGGACCGAAATTAAATTTTAAACTTCACATAAATGTTATAGTTAATAAAGCCAAAGGTGTTTTTGCATTTGTAAAACGATGGTCAAAAGAATTCAATGTCCCATTAATAACAAAGGCTCTGTTCACAACCTTAGTGAAGCCAATACTGGAATATGGATCTGTTGTTTGGAACCAGCGCTATCAAGTTCATTCCGACCGAAACAATTTTCGTTGGGATTCTCAGTATAACCTGCCGCCATATATAAATCGTTTAAAACTCATTAATTTTCCTACACTTACTAGTCGGAGAGAAATGCTGGGCGTAGTACTTTTAGTCAAGTCACTCACATACTCCCATCACTTCTTGGCGAAATAAAACTAAACGTTTCCTTCCGAGTTTCAAGACATTTCCGGACCCATTTTCCGAAGTCAAGTAAAAGTGATTTTGAGTTTAATGAGCAACTCCGTAGTTTGTGTCAGGACTTTAACACTCACTCTGGTTCTTCTGATATTTCAGACTCACTTTTTTACATAAAGAGAACTATACTCAATGCTCGCTATAATTGATACATACATACATATACATATATTACTATTCGATCTGCTGATCGAATGATTATTATTTATATATATGTTTATCGTAATAAACTGGTTGACCATTTGGCAAAAAGACAGCCCTTAGAGCGTTCGCTTTACAGCTCGTTGCTCAGATCTTGCCTGGGGTACTTTCTCTATACCATCCGGTCAGGTGGTATATTACTGGAAAGGATTTGTGGAGCATCAGCAAGTTGTCTCGACAAGTTTCTCAAATTCGTCAAGGATTTTACAAAGTTGATGAGTTATGTATAACTCAAACTATTATTTACGCCAGCATAATTTGCTTGCTGACTTTGCCCCACCGTGTCGCCTCTTTAATGCACCTTCCCCATTCGCAGAAAACAAGCTACGAGACTAATGTGGCAGCTATGTAAGTCAAATGAGTCATTTGCATGTTGCAACAACGAAAAAAAGAAAAGAAAAAAAAAAAAGAAACCAACAGCCAATCGGCAACTGATACACATCCATGCATCCATGAGATGTGCATGTATCAATGCAAATTTGAACCTTAGCGGCCACACAGCGACATCCAAACAACAACAACAACAACAATCAAATATATAAGCAATGAAGCTAACTACTAAATAATGCAGCAATAGTTTAATACAACAATAAATGTTATCGCCGCAATGATACTGTTGCAATTGCAACTGCACAGTCGAACGCCACAGGTGAGGCCGTACATTGTGGCAATCAGTTAAAGAGTCATAGTGGTGAAGTGAACAAATGTTCCAAACCAAGCGTAAAATGATCAAAGAATCTTCGCGCGCTATGCGCTCATGCACTGCAATGGCCAACACAAATGCCGCCAAACTAACCAACCAACCAATCAAGCGAACGAGTGAACCTTGCAAGCCACAAGCCAGCTAAACAAAAGTCAGAAGCGCGCACTGAGGCTGCGCGTCTCCCCCAACAAGTGGCGGTTGCTAGGCGCTGATGCCATGGCATTTGGACACCAGCTGGGGAAGCCTTCCTTCCGACACTGCTCGTTTGTGAGCTCATCGCATACGTTTGTTCGTTGCGCATGCGCGGCATCATCAACATCAGCGCCGCTACGAATGCGCGACCAGCCTACGAGTCTGCCTTGCAGCAGCAGCAGCTCTTATCGCCCTCTTGCCAGCTGGTCTGTGTGCCTTCGTGTCAGTTGCAAGCTGGTCAGTTGTCCAACCAAGCACATCACATCACATCAAATGTTTCGCGCTCCAGCTACAAACTGTTCGAGGGGGAAGTGGGGGGGGGGGGTGCAATGCGAGACAGCGAGAAAGCCTGCGAGCCAGCCAGCCAACCTGTCTACGTGTGCAGTTTGCAAAATAACAATCAATTTGTGATCCCTGATCAAGCAATTTCATCATATTCAATATAATATAATCGCGCAGTCGTAATCGTAATCGGAATCACAATGGCATAATGCATGCTTGTGGCACCACACCGGCACTCGCAATCGCACGGGCAATTGCCTCGGGCGCGTCTGTCCAATGCAACTAAATATTTGCTCGTTGCTGCATTGTCCTGCATTACTATTCCATTTATACACGTATTTATTGGTAAATAACAAAAGGAATAGTAATAATAATAATACGTTTTTTCCGCTCTCTTAGAATTGTTACCGCATTTGGTTGATTGCCGGTGCACGTCGATCGGCATTCCATGGATTGCTTTGATGATTGATTGGCCCGTCATTGGGTGAGAGATCTCTCCAGCTTTGGCGGTATGGCCGTGCGCGCGCGCTTGCAGTTGCTGGCGAACCAGTTCTTGATAATTGCACATGGACCAAGCAATTGTTGGCGTACGTTGATGACAGTTATTGGTCTCAGTTGTTAGTTAATCAGTTTCTTACACTTGCGAGGTGGAATTGTGTGTGTGTTTATAATTGGTTCTGCTGTGTTTTGTGTAACATTGTAATAAAATTAACTTGTTACACGAGAAAGTCGAGTTAACAGACACAGACGTGGAATTAATTGCATTTACACTTTAACATTTTCAGGAAACATTTTTTTTTTGTATACTCAAATGTTAGCAGCGTGCTCCTGCGAGGAAACTCATACGCCATTTTGGGTATTAACATAGAATGAGGACTGGCAGTCTTAAGACTTTAAGATTTAATTATTTGCTGTATAAATAGCTCAAACTATTAGATGTATTTATAAATAAAAATAATTGCCAAGAAATTTCAAAGTATTATAAAAAGTTTTATGATCTTTCATTATTTGTGTTGACTTGATGCTTATTGACTTATTACTATGTTCTGACTGCGCCGTTAACTCGAGTTTATGAGCAATTTCGGAGTTTAACGTCAAACACTTCTCATAAATATTTTTTGTCTAACTCGCTTTAAACACCACTTTTATTTGGTGTTTATGGACATGCAACACTTATTTGCAACAATATTAGGCCGCACTGTTGACAAATTTTGGCATCATTGTTTAAAAGTTTTGCTGCACTTTTTAACTGGTTTGATAGCTCTTAATTTTAAATACAAGGACTGTTTGATATTGGTCCTAAGTGACCTTGTGATTTTCTTCTTAACTTGTAACAAAAATTAAAAGTGAATTTCGTGTGCTGATTAATCATTATTTTTTGCGTAAACAACCATCACCGAAACCAAGGAGAGGCTTGAAATTACGATAGCTATCAATTTCATTGCTTAAGAAGTGCGTTCAGGTCGTCCAAAAGAGGTCGCGTTACACCAGAAATAGTCGATGAAATCCATGGAAGAATATTGGATGGCCGTCGAATGAAAGTACGCGAGGTGGTTGAGTCTGTAGGCATCCCAACTGAGTGGGTAAATCACATTTTACACTAATATTTTGATGTGAAAAAGCTATCCACATGATGGGTGCCACGATTGCTCACACTTGACCATAAGCGCAAACGTGTAACCCCTTCAAGGAATTGACCAAAATCTATGCCACTCCATCTAACATATTCATCAGATTTTGCCCGTGCGACTATTTTCTATTTCCAAATCTGACGAAATGGTTGTGTGGTAAGAGATTTGGGTCAAATGAAGAGCTCATCACAGAAAGAAACAGCTGTTTTGAGATAGAATAAAATAATTGGAAAACGCTGGACAAAGTGAAAAGAGTTAAGAGAAGATTATTTTGTGAAATAAATCGATTTTTGCCGAAAAAACTCAAATTTATTCAAAAAGTCACTGACTTATCAAAGCGTTCTCGTACAATATTTGTAAACAAAGGTAATCAAATTAAAGAAATGTAATCTTCGCATAATGTTGCAATAGCACAATCGCCGTCTACCATGCTGATGCTTTCACCATCGCCATTGACTGAGCTTTCTATGTAATCGCCGTTGTCATCAGAATATCCGCCGTGTTCCAATGCTCCGGCAGCTTTTGCTGGTGTTGGCATCAAATATGCTTATTGCTTGCAGCTCCTAGAAAAACCACTTATTGCACTAGTTATTGCGATGCTTTTTAAGCAAAACAATATTCAATTTCATGCTCATATTTTTTAAATATTTCTAAATACATATGTATGTATGTATGTATATGTATGTAGGTATGCACAAATGTATTTTCACAAATATTTTTGAATATAAACAAAACAATATTTTTATTCAGAAGTAAATAAACAATTGTCAATTAAATGCAAGGTTTCTTTAACACCACAATGAGAACGCTTGAACGATTTGATTGGAACCAGTAAAAAAAACTATCAGGTGTATATATTGAGATTCCAAAAGTAATGGTGCAATTAACAAAAAAAAAAAATATAATTAAAATAATGATTGATTGCCCTTAAAATGAAAAATGCGCAATTTTTCGATTATCTCAGACCTTTTGTAATTTGTTTAAGTCCAGAGATTTACGCTTAGTAAGCAGAACGATTAGAAACATTCAAGTAAAAAAAAAATACTAATCATAATTATTTACCTGTTTTTTCGGCCTTATTGATTTTAATAATTGACAATTTTATTGAGCTCGAGGCCAGTTTATGGAAGATTTTATTGGAAAAATAACAACAGTTTTAAAATGGTAGAAGTTATAGTACTATTTCGGAAATCACCACATTTCCTCATCAGACTTCTTTTTTTTGATTATTAAATTAAATTAATTTTTAATTTAATTCTTCATAACCATTTCTCCAAGGCTATGAACCAAGGAGCTCGGAGTTGCAAAGCCAACACGCTAAATGCTGTGCTACGCTAGCCGAGTGGACTGCGTCGTTTTTCCATCTTCCTTAAACAAACCAACTACAAACAAGAGCAACTGATCTGCTGCTATTTAAACTTGTTTGTGTGGTTGTTGTTTGTGTGTTTGCAATTCTGTGTGCGAATTTCATTGGTTTTTACCAATGGCTTGTAAGTCTTAGAATGCATTTCAGGTGTGCTCATCCTTGCATATATGAATTTTTAGTTGTTTTTTCGGCCTTATTGATTTTAATAATTGACAATTTTATTTGGAGAAATGGTTATGAAGAATTAAATTAAAAATTAATTTAATTTAATAATCAAAAAAAAGAAGTCTGATGAGGAAATGTGGTGATTTCCGAAATAGTACTATAACTTCTACCATTTTAAAACTGTTGTTATTTTTCCAATAAAATCTTCCATAAACTGGCCTCGAGCTCAATAAAATTGTCAATTATTATAATTATTTACCATTAAAATTAAAGTAACTAATCAAAACTAATCAGAAATATTTATACGCAGTTGACTTCTTCTTCGATTATTTGTGACTGTTTTCGAGACTCTATATTGATTAAAGTACTAGTTGTTACATTGAGTTTAAGAGTTAACATCACAACGAGTAGTTACTTTTTTAATCAATGCGATTAATGGTAATTTTATATAATCAATTTATGACTAGTCAAAAGAATTATAAATCATTTAAAAAGTATGATTTCTAGATACGAGTATAATGATAATTAGATATAATCAAAACATAATTATAACTAATCGCCGTAAGGAGATTTTCTATTACCGAATAGTATAAGAATCATATGTGGACAATTGATTTTTCTATAAATTTAAATTTTTCTTAAAATTTATGAAATTAAATCACTGCTGTTACATTGAGATAACGCGAAGTAAATAGAATAATTCGATCCAGTCATACCCCTTTATAAGACCGAGAGTAGGTCCTCTATAGAAAATTACCGCGGTATAGCTAAGCTTTCTGCTATTCCTAAATTATTCGAAGCTATTGTTGTTGACCATTTAACGTATTTCATATCCTCTACAATTTCTAGCACACAATACGGTTTCTCTAAGGGTAAATCTACGGTTACAAACTTTCTTGAGGTCACAACTCATATTTCAAATGGATTCAGAGAATTTATGCACACTGATGTTATATACACCGATTTTGATATTTCACTTTTTTACATAAACAAAACTATACTCAATGCTCTCAATAATTGATACATACATATAGTACATATTTATTACTATTCGATCAGCTGATAAACATTTGTTCTGTAGCTGAACAGTTTTAGATCTCGACACTTAACAAACCTCTGCCTTTCATGACTCGGCGCAACATACATATATGAAAAAAAAAACAAAACAAAAATTTTTTTTATATATCCGTGCGTCATGCGGATGCGACCCTCGCGCCGTTCGGGCGGGTATGGAGGGATAAAACCGTTGGGATTACAGTCGAACTCCTTTATAACGAAGTCGTCGGGACCGGTTAAAAAGTTCGTTAAAGAGAGGGCTTCGTTATAGAGAGGTCATACGAAATTTCATGTCTTTATGTTCAAGGCCTATTTAATGAAACATTGATTATTTTATTTGTTTTTATTTCTTACATTTTAAAAATAAGACCTTAATAAAAAAAAGTCAAAAAGATTATAAGGATTATTCAGGTATGAAAAAATTGTCGACTTCAATGAATAAAAATAACTTGAATGAATAAAAATCCTCAATTTCAACTGCAACAGTTTTAATATCGGCCAAATTACCGTTATTTTGTCTGGCGCCTACGTACATACATATGTATGTATTTAGTTTTTGTCGATTCTAGGAAATAGTACGTAAAACATGTGATTGTGTGTAGTTTTGTGTATTATAACAACTACTTTTTAGCTCTTCGCTAAATTCGTTATAGAGGAGTTATTTGCTATGGAAAATTCCATTTATGTATGACAAAAGAATTCGTTACAGAGTGGAACTCGCTGTAGAAAAGTTCGTTATAGAGAGGTCTAAATATTTGAATAAATTGTGAAAATCGTAGTGTTTCCAAAAAAAATTCGTTAGAGAGAGGTTTTCGTTATAGACGAGTTCGACTGTATTATTATTATTATTATTATTATTATAAGTCGTAGGGACCAAATTTTTTTAACTGATCAAATAGTAATTTGAAATAATAAAAAAAATAAATAATTATTGCTTGTCATTATAAAACAAAAATTTTCAAAAAATAACTTAACTAATTATTATTTAATTATAATTAATTTTTCATTAAATAAGTTGAAATAATTTAGATATATTAAACTGTAATTATCATAAGTAAGCAGAACGATTAAATTAATTTATTTCCCAATGATGAACAACTGTGTTATTTTTTAATGGCCATGACAGAAGGCATTATACATAATTATAATTATTCAAAAAATTATCGCAAAGGCATCATCAACATTCGTCAATTAGAAATCAAAAATTATCAATAAAAATATATTTTTCTCACTTTTTTTTATTGATTTGTTGTAGAAAGATCTTCTTCGAGCTGAAAAAGATGTGGATATAAGAAAAATCTACATTTTCAAGTAACTATATTTCGCTTAAAACAACAGCGGCTGCTGAGTTTGAGGAAGCGTATTGAGTGAGTGATATTTTTTGAAAATAAGTTCAATCATTTTCAAAATCAAAAATGCTTATGGCCCCACAATTTGCCCATCTCCCGTTCTTCGACAAATGCTTTAGCCCATTGGAAATCACCTTTTTTTGTGCTCTTTTAGTCTCCCACACTTACACACACACACACACACACATTACATGTATTTATGTACGTCACTTCACCATTCGCCATGCGTTCATTTCAAAGGCCACTCAGTTAGTTAGCTTAAGGCGCATAAATTTAACTGTAAACACTTCAAAAATTATGAAATGAATAATCACCCTTAAAAATATGCACAACTCCCTGGCGTATGATCAATATTTTTGACATGCTAACAACAACAACAACAACAACAACAAACATGTATGTACATATGTTAGTGTGTGTGTGTGTTGTGCGCCTTGCGGCACATTCGACGCACTTTGAATTTCCGCTGCTGCTAGCTGTGCCGCCACTTTGTTGTCCGTCCCGTTGATTCCTTCGCGGCTGGTTCGTCACATGGGCCACGCCACAATTTTACGCTCTAAATTCGCGTTACGTAATGGAATTTAAAGCGTTCCTTATCAGATTGGTCGTGTTGTTTTATCAACGCTTCATTTTGTGCATCGAAATGGGAGAAACGAAAGGCGCACAGTGCGTGCGTGTGTGTGTGTGTGCGTGTTTGCCACAATCCTATTTGCACTTTATTGTGCTGGTGTCTGTTTTGCAGCTATGTGTGTGTGTGTGCGTGTGAGTGCTCAGTATTTCCTGTTGCTTTTTATTTCAAATTGTTTTCTAGTAAGTTAAAGTGAATAATTATAATTGTGTGATTGCCTGCTTACTTACTTATAAACAGTTTTATGTGCGTTATTTTTTTTTTGTTTTTTCTGTTTTTGTTTTTTAGATGCGCTTCGGCATTAATAATCGTAAAAATGGGTGTTTGAAATTATCGACTATAATTGTTTAGTTGCCTTCTAAATGCGTTAAAATTTCCTGAACATGGAGTGAAAGTGTGGACGGAAATATTGCTGTAATAAAAATCAATTTGATTTCGTATTTATCCAATTACGAGGAAGTTATCATTTGGATAATTTACTAAATAATTTTTTTTTATATTTCTTTTAACACATACATCTTTTTATGGTTAATACGTTGCATTTGAAAGGTAATGTTTAAAAAATAAAATTTTTATTACGATTGTTTCACCTTCGATTTCATGCATTCTGTAGACTTTCGATTGTTTAAGCCTAAAAGTAACTAATTAGCTTAACTTTTCTCTTTTTTTATGCGTCAACTACTCACACACTGTATTGCTGCAATAGCCTTTGAAAATTAAATTCTATTAAAACATAACGTACAAATTTGAGGTTTTTATTGGCATGCAAATCCGTTCTGCTGTCTAATATATTACTTTTTTTTTAATTCATACTTTAACTCTCATTCAAAAGCACTAATATCCTAGTAAATGACCTTGTTATTTGTATCACAAAACACTGTCTGCTGAGGTTAAATAAAGTTCAAAAGCATAGAGATGGATAACTCTGTCATGCAGGTCAAGGTGCATGCGAAGGAATTACGTCTGAAGTTGAGGATAAGTCAGAATGCATGGCAAAATACTACTTAGCAAAAATACTTGCCACAGTGCCTTTATGGCCAAAGAAATAGTGGAATGTTTTACCTGAAAGGTGGCAGATCCACGCCCAGAAACCTTCTTCGAATTGCAGGGGTGTTTAATAATGCAAAACTAGAATATTATGGAAATTGAGCCACAAATTTTACGAGACAAACCCAAAAGGTAACAGACAAGTCAAATTCTTTACGCCGAATTCATGAGCGAGAAGAAACAATAAGCTACTCTAAACTTCCGAGTACCACTTTGGGTTGAGTACGCAAATGAGTTAAACAGAAATATCTCTTAAAGAACCCAAAGTAACTACTTACCCATACGATTTGAAGGCGCCACAACAACTAATCAAATTCTATAGAGAATTCGACAGCCAAAAACTTGGGCGAATTTATTGCGCTAACGACAGCAAATAGTTTAGACGCTAAAGCGTTGAGCTGTAAGAGCTTTCCAAAAACATAGACTCAATCCAGCGAATTAAGATACAGCGACTTTGTTGGTTAGCTCATGCGTTACGAATGGAAACAAACGCTTTGTCTAGAAAAATATTCCTGCGGTGTCTATAAAAAAAAGTTCTAGGTGAATACGTACCCGATAATTCTTCCCAAATAAACTCACTCCGCACCACTTATACCCAACATTTATCCCAAAACAAATTCATCTCCACCCTTACTTAACGTAAACTTTTTTTTCTAATTTACTCTAACATTTTCACCGCAAACTTCACACAATTTTTTACTTATATATAAAAAGTTGCGAAAACGTATAGAAAATATCGGAAATAAACCGTAAATCTGTGGAAAGTAGCGAAAACGACATATCGAAAATTTTCAAAACGTGTCGAAAGTTATCGAAACGTATCGGAAATGTGCCAAAAATCTATAGAAAATAGCGATAACGTATAGAAAAGCATAGAAATGTTGCGGAAACGTATAGAAAAGTATCGGAAATATACCGAAAATCAGTAGAAACTGGTGAAAACTAATCTAAAAGTATCGAAACGAATCGAAAGTGTAACGAAAATCCATTGAAAGTATCTAAACGAATCGAAATGTATCAAAAATTAAAAAAAAAATCCATAGAAAGTGTCTAAAAGTTATCGAAACGTATCAAAAATCTGTGGAAAGTTGCGAAAACGTATCGAAATCAATATAAAGTATCGAAAAGTTATCGAAACGTATCGGAAATGTTCCAAAATTCTGTTCAATGTAGAGAAAACCTAAAGAAAAGTATATAAACGTATAGAAAATGTTACGAAAATCCATAGGGAGTTGCGGAAACGTATAGAAAAGTATCGGATATATAACGAAAATATGTGGAAAGTTGTGAAAATGTAGCGGAAACTATCGAAACGTATCGAAAGTGTAACTTAAACCCATAGAAAGTAGAGAAAAGTTATCGAAACGAATTGGAAATGTGCCTAAAATCTATAGAAAGTAACGTAAACGAATAGAAAAGCATAGAAACGTATCAAAAATGTACCGAAAATCCATAGAAAGTGGCGGAAACGTAAAGAAAAGTATTGGAAATATACCAAAAATCTGTAGAAATTTGTGAAAACTAATCAAAACGTATCGAAACGAATCGAAAATGTAATGAAAATCCATTGAAAGTAGAGAAAATTTTCATCTGCCAATCAACCTTATTTGCTCTCTCTCATCTATGTTATCTGTCTCTTTGTATGCTTTTTCTCATCTCTATCTGTCCTCTATCATCTGGCGATCTCCTCACCGAACTCTCACTCGCCTCTAGTCCCTCTCATCTATCACCTCCCCAAACTCTACATCACTTCTGCTATTTACCTGTCTTTCACCTCCATCTCACCTCTCCTAAACTTGAACTCATTTCCTCTCCCTGTCGGTTCCATCTCCCATTTTGAGTTTTTTTTAAATAAATTTTCTCGGAATGAAATTGTCATGACATGAATTAGTCAGATATGAGTTTGTAGGATAAACAGTCCAGGTATGAATTTACGGTAGATAAATGAACACCTACTCTGCGTTGAAAATACCAAGAACTTGGAGATCCATCCGAATCCTCTTTTCTAAATGCTGTCAGTTTGAGCGAGAAGGAAGAAACGACTGGCGTACTTAGCGAAATTTGGGCAAAATTTTCTGGCCATACGAAAATAAAATAAATAAAATAACTTGTTTATGTTTATTAGAAGCTTAGAAAACAATAACAAAAAAAATTTAGATATGATCAAATTTAAGCATTCATCAAAGTTATTGAGAGCTCTTTATTACGATCTTGTTGACCTTGTCGCAAGGACGCAAGTACGATCAATGACAATGCCAATAAAAGCTATTCAGTTTTTTCTTTCAACTTCGATATTTTAATTTATTACTTTAGCAAGATCATTTAGCTGACTTCATTGCGGCAGCCAACCTATCTTCTTTAATAAATATGTTTGAACACTACAATTCAATGTAGCAGTGCCAATCAAACGATCGATCACTCATTCCACCACAAAAATTGCTACCGAAATACCCAGCGGCTAGAGACACTTGAACCGCAACAACCATGCCACACACGCCGCACCCCCCGTCGGAATGACAACAACGAGATGAAAAAAAACGAGTACTACTAAAATAAGAATATCACAAAGATTTGCGCATATTCACAAAACAAAAACAAAACGTAGCAAGAAGAAAAAAAACGACATCACATAAAGGAAGCTGAACTATCAAAAACGCATAAATCACACGAACAGCAAAAGCGGCAAATCAACAATTGGCTAACTTTCGACGGGTTTAAAAAAAAATTAAAAAAAAATAGCACACAATGAGACTGCCACATAAATTTAATTTCTATAAAAATTTCAAAGTTGGTGGCCAACGATTACTCAAAGAACGCCCAAAAGTAACAAAAACGAAAAAAAAAAATCACAAAGTACGTAGTAGTGGCGAAAATGAGACAAGGAAAACATAACCAAGCAGCTACTGACGTGCAACTATAACAACAACAACGACAGCGTTGACAAAATGACAAACCGACAAGCGAGCGAGCGGGGCAAGCAAAGTGCACCAAACTGTTTGTAAGCCGGCAATGAACTGCTTATGCGCCACAGGAAGAAGGAAGATCGCTGATAGAATATGGAACATTTGCCACTACGAATACAACAACAACAGCAGCATGATAAAGACAATGAAATCTCAGTGGCGATCAATTACATCTTTTTTTTCTTTGTTTTTTCTTTTTTCTTCTTTCTTAAAACTATCCACTCAGTTGACATTCTATTATCACGCGCCGCATGAGAATGCAAAGGACCTGTCGACACTACAGATAACTAATTGATGATTTTATTAAAATTGCTATGGATGCCACACACTGCAAACGTTGCAACATTATTGTTGTAGTTAAGACGCAGCGATCGGTGCGTACATAGTGATCGTCCTAGGTGGTAAGTGTGCGACGCCCGCTGTGAACAACATAATTGCTCGCTCTCTCCTCTCTCTTGTCCTCTGCTGCTACCGCATCCCAAGTGGCGACAGAGTTGGTTGCGTCGAAAATTATTTATGTAGGATTTTATGTCAGCGGCACCCTTGAGATATTATACTTCCAATACGTTGTGTGTATGAAGATGCCGAAAGTTGTTAGATGCACATACGAGTTTGTAGTTAGCTACTCATCTCCTAGCTTCAAGTCGTTTTGAGATAATCGAGTGGAAAAAACAAACTGCGTCCGAGTTATGTATTTTGGTTGTGTGAAAACGCTACAGTTACACCTACTCACCTACTTTGAGTGGCTGTGTAGTTTGTACCTGCCAATTATGCATTCCATTATCACTTTGGAAATCCTTAATGAGTCACAGAAATGTTGAGATGCTCTCGAGGTGCTCCCGTAAATTGGGTTGCAGTCTATATTCAGTGTGATTGCCAGTGAAAATAGCCGAACTCATTTCTAATATTGGCTAAAAGTTTTTTCATGTTTTTGTGGAAATATAAAGTTCAAACCAAGGTACAAAATAAATCACACAACTCATCACTTCAAACTACAAAAAAAGTGCACAAGTTTGACAAATTTTCGTTAATTTTTTTTTAAATAAACTTTCAAGTAAATTTGCAATGCCTCAAAACTGCTTTCGATTCTTGGTAATTTTTTTTCTGCTGACCTTCTTGCAGCTGTTGTCATCTGGCAGAAAATTCGCTTCATGACGAGCGCAGGCACGAAGCACAATCCCTCCTCTCTTAAAACACGAGCGAAAGACTTTGCAAATGAAATACGAGTACTTATACCCCGGTTCGTGTCGAAGTATCAACAACTCTGTTAGAAGAAAACTTCAGGCTTCCTCCTTAAGGTTGCCAATACTGTGGCTGCTCTAGAAAAAGGGAATAAGGAAAGCAAACCTTCCTCTAGAGATGCGAAAAGCTCAGCAAAAATGAGCTAATGACCGTTAATCGACTGGTTCCCGAGATAGGCGATGCTTGTTCTTTTCGACGTCGATGACTCCAGTAATCTCTAAGGTGCAAGAAACTGTGGAAATTGTGGAATAACTCAGAATTAAGAATTACTATTGAAGAGTGTTTGCTCCGTAATGAAAAAAGTTGTTAGGACACTACTCGTAGATGAAACTAAGTGACGGCCGGGATTCAAGGTTGTCGTATGCGGTGATAACAAGCGACCACTCGATTTTCTAACGAACTGCATTCACGACCAAGGCAAAGTTTTGAACGCAACTGATAAGCAATTTTTTGATAGATTGGTTTCTTACAAGTTACCAAAACAAATCATCCCTGATGCAGAGAGTAGCAGAGAATCGAAAAAGACTGGTTGTGTTGCGGATTCTTTTAAAGTATTGTCTATTAAACATTTTCAGATTTCCAATTATTTTTACTCTGAAAACTCGGCAAGTGGAAGGGTGGTTAGAGTGGCGACTGGTTTTAGAATCATACAAATGTACAACCATTGGCGGGTTCGCGAGTTCGTTTTATTCACCCAAGCGACTGAAAGTAATACTCGCAGTTGTATATTGGCTAAGATGGGATATATGTGTTTATATTTCTCTTTTTCCCCTCATTTATCAACCCACGCTGTTGAGCTCTAGAAATTTATTCCATGCAATGCAATTGAAAACTGTAACCTGACAGGTAAAACACGAAAGTACCTCGAAAGCAAGGGATCGGATTATGTTAGGAAAATAGTCGGAAGAACATTCGACAAGAATATATTGGTTTAGAGATAAGGTAGACTAGAAAGGATTTATGGCATAAGTTTTTGCGAGTAACTAAAATCTTACCGCTGAAGATTGTCGATCGCGCAGAATTCTCTAGCCGCTACTGACCTGCGGTTTTGGTTTATAGCTAAATGGTCACGCTGGTTGATGGAAATTTTCAACACCACTTCATAAATTCTTATTTTTTATATTACGTACATTCGTTCATGCAAATCCCTAGGATCCTAATTAACTAATTTCTTAAGCCACAAATCCTTAAGCAGCTAATTAACTCAAATTTTGAGCCACATTTAGCCGAAGGAAAACAAAATGATTGCATTCATTTCTTTAGACAAAAAAAAAAACAAAATATGACAACAATATGACAAGTGTAACCGAAGAGAGCAGGCTAACGACATTCACCAATCCAAACGACGACTTGTGTGTTCCATGATTTTCGCCTTTGTCGACACGTTGAGAAGACAAAACAAAAAAAAAAAAAAGAATTGTAAAAAAGAGATGTGCACACTCAAATATCGAGTCACAAGGCAACAAACAATGAGCTAATGTACAACAATTGCCGTTTGTTTAAAGACACGTTTTCCAGGCATTTACTTTTTCACAGGCCAACCGAAATGGGAACATGAGTTGGCCTAAATTGATCTAGAAAAAAAATTGCTTTGTCAACAGAAAGACAAGCCAACCCCTACTCCACAATTGGTTAAAAAAAAACGCTGGCTAAGTGAGCTAAGCAATGAAAAGATAGTTACAATATTCGTAAATTGAAAATAATATGAAAATAATTTTATAAAAATGCTACAGTTGTTGGTTAAATTTAACCAAATTTTAAATAGGTTTGTGTGTGAGACAATTAAGTGCATACATACATACATATGTATGTACATATGTACGTGGACACAATGAGCTAATAGGCGGCGAAAGATGCGCAAAAACAATGCGACGACCACCAACGTCTCGAGTTTTTGATCTTGCCGACAGACAAGTACTAGACAACGGAGGAGTCTATGTGCGCATGTGAGTAAGCATAAGTATTTTGTGTTTTTGTTAAAATATCTACTTACGCATGAATGTGTCTCATTGGCTATGAGTTTTTTATGTGAGTAGGTGTAAATCGTAATCGAAATAGTGCTAGCCAGTTGAAGTGGTAAAGCGAATTAGTAGAAACGGAAAGTTTTTAAAATTGCTAGCACCGCGCCAAGATTTAATTTTTGAGGAAATAGAACTCGGTACCTTCATATCCAATGAATGGTATGGACAGGAAAGATAGTCTTACGAAGACAATCCTCATCTCGGCCGCTCAGTTAGGCACATAGGCTGTAAGAAGCCCGTTATGATACCACTGGCTATGCATTCCCTTCCTTCCTTTTTCAAAAACTGAACCATCCTGTGCGCTTTATGTAGATTAGAAAGTGCTTGCCGAGTTCAAGTCGGCTAAACAGTCCAAAAAGTAACTTTTGAAAACTTTACTGCGCGTCTTGGCCAAGCCGGGGCAGTGGCAGAGATATTGCTCAATACTCTCCACCTCTTCCACGTTTCGGCAACTGCGGCAAAAATCATTTGTTGCGTAACGTAGTCTCTCCGCATGCGTGCCCATGAGGCAGTGCCCGGTTATCACACAACCTACTTATCTGAGAGAGGAGCGGCTCAACATAGTGAGAGCTTTAGAGCGCTTCCCATCAACTTCTGGCCAGATTTGTCTGTTAATGTGGCTGGTGGGCTCCGATGCCCACCTTAAATTTACTTTACTCATAAGCTCAGATCTTAATTTGTGTTTATAGGATGCAGAGTTTATCACAGTTTGTTCCCTCTCTATTTCATTGCTAGTTCATCAGCCAGGCAGTTGCCAGGAATGTCCTTGTGGCCAGGGACCCTTACAACACATACGGAGCAAATATCTGTCAGCTGGTTTATAGCCGCTCTGCATTCAATGGCTATTTTGGAGGTTGTATTATAGGAGAAAGAGTAACAAATAGCAAATTTAGCGTCGATGATTATTACTCAAATTGTTTGTGACAGCGTGAGAGACCCGTTTCTGGAACACGCGATGCGAAACATTTACTGCACTCGGCTTTCAAGGGATGCCCTAAAAACTGAGAGAACCCTTGAAATCGACGACCTAGCTGACAGTTTAGACTTAGCTCATAGTAACTTTTCCAATTTTTAAACTAAAAAGAAAATTTCATTTACTTTAGTGCGATGCGAGCGCCATTGAAAACTAATTTGAAAATATATCAAAAGAAATTTGTCCAGTAGCAAAAAATGCTTTGCATTCGCAATACGAAAGGTAAATTTTTTCTTTGACTATCCTTCCGATAGCGTTCGTCTGCTTCATTGCCAGTGAAAGGACAGAAAACTGCTAGAACTGCTCAAGAAATGAGAAGCTGGGGGTAGTCTTGATCATCTGCGTATTACTCTTGAACACATTGGCTCATGTCAAATAAGTCAAATTCGATTCCTAACCAAACCAGCAGTCAAAGCCGGCGGATTTCTAGGAGCATCTTAACTTCTTGAAGAGCGAATCTATTCACAAACAAGTGATGGAACTCGAAGTAGAGCTGGAAAACTTCTCAGAACTTGCACTGAAAAATTGCATAAAAAATACCTCACTTCTCAAAGAGGAGATTTGGAAGTTTGTTACAACAAGAAGAAAAGTTATTAATATTTTTTTTGTGATTTCTTACTTACTCACACTACAACAAAAAATTTTATTGTATAGGATAATCAATAATACAAATGAGCTTTTTCTTCAGAATTAATTTTTATTGAATTCGCAAACTTTTGTCGACTAAGCAATGAAATAGAAATAACTAAAAATGTTACAGTCTAAGCTACTTGGCTTAAATAAAAGTAAAATACAGGAGATATAATTAAATATTATAATAATTATAATGTGCTAAATATACAATTTTGATTACAGAATATTAATTCAGTCTTGAACTCTGCAAGTGCAAGGTTTTACAATTTTTTTTTTTATAGTTAACTTAAAATTTATTGAGCACTTAAACACTAGAGGCACAGGTATAATTTATCTAATCAGCTGGATAAGTTGTCTTTTGAGTTTAATTAAACCATTTAATATACATTTATTTTTATTTTAGCCTACAACATTGAAATATACAGATTTTACAGTCTTATTATATAATTCCTACCCAGACTTGCGAGTACATAATTTTTTGTTTGGTAACTTATTTAGAACCCAAAATATGGATAAGCGGCTGCACCAGCCGCCGACTTGTGTTCACCGACGCTCTGCGAATAACCGCCCATATGATTGGCGCCCGATGAAAAGAACGAAGGGGGGAAGTTGTAGGAGTCCCAAGAGGACATAGCTGGGTGATGCGAGCCCGAAGCGGCAGCCGAAGCGAATTGCGAACGCAGCTGCTCGGCCGAAGTGGCTGTTGTGAAGTTGTTGCTGGCGCCCAAACCATAAGCTGCGGATGTTGGGGTGTATGCAGAAGAAGCTGTAGCGTTGGCAGCAGCGGTAGAGGTTGAAGCCGTAGCCGAAGTGCTGCCAGCAGTTGTTGCTGCCGATGTCGAGCCATAAGTTGTGGTAGAGTTGCTGAAAATGTTGCTACCAACATCGTTGTTATTGCTGCCGTTGATCACATTTGCTGCGCCATTCGAATGCACGGGACTCAACGAAGCCGAACTGGTGCTGCTGTTTGGCGACATAGATGCCACAGAGCCGCCGCTGGGGTGACTAAAGTTTTGATGTTGTTCAAAAACATTGGAAGTGGCAGCGGCGGCGGCAATTTGTGGTGCGCTACTGCCAAACGTATTCCAAGCCTGGCTGTACAAGCCCATTTGATGCGGATGATTGTGTGAGAGTGCAGCAGCCGAGGCGGACATGGAGTGGGCAGCAGCAGCTGCAGCGGCGGCATGATGATGATGATGATGGTGATGCGAATGATATTGCGAGGCAACAGCAGCGGCGCTAGCGAAACCTGCTGAAGCAAGACCATTCGAAGCGCTAGCAGCAGCAAAGCTAGACACTTGTTGTGTTGTATTCAATTGCTTGCGCAGACGTGCGCGCCTATTTGAAAACCATACCTGCACGCGCGCCTCCGTCAAGCCGGTGCCCTGCGCCAACTCTTCGCGTGTGTACACATCTGGGTATTGGGTGCGTGCGAATATGCGTTCCAACGCATCGATTTGATCATTCGAGAATGTGGTGCGTGAGCGACGCTGCTTGCGCTTCAACTGCACGCCCGGCTCAGCATCGTCGTCACTGTCATCACCGGAGCCATTTGAGTAACCACCGGCGCCCAAGATGCCGTCGATGGAGTGCGCTGAGCTGCCCGACTCGGAGCGTGTGCCACCACGCAACAAGCGACTGATCGAACTGACCGACGGTGCAGTGTTTTTATCGCAAATGCCGGCTTCAATGAGTTTTGCGCGTATTTCCCAGCTAAAAATGCCCGGATTTGCATTTTTCATTTCCTCAATTTTGGACTCGATGTCGGGTGTGGCAACGCGTGGCTTGCTGCCACCAATCACGCCGGGGCGTATGGAGCCGGTTTCCTGATAACGATTCAATATCTTCGAGACGCAGCCGTGTGAGACGCGCAGCTGGCGAGAGATGACGCATGGACGTACGCCGGCCGCAGCCATTTCGACGATTTGGCGGCGAATGTGATTGGGCAGTGGGCGACCGTTGATGAAAACGCCGCCGAGTTGATTGACGCGACCTTGACCTGCAAGAGATAAAAGGAGAGAGTGAGTTAGCACCGTGGTGAATTTGGTGAGTTGAGTGGTGAGTTAAAGGTTTTTTTTAAGTTATGCATTGAGCATGGTGAATTATGCACAAAGATGGTAAAAAACAATTTTATTTCTAAAAACTTTACTTAATTTCGGTATTATTAACATTTTCGTTAAATTTATTCACACCGTATTTTCGTGGGGAGTATGGTGGATTCTGACGAATACAGTCAATAGGTAAGCTACATAGGAACTATTTTTTTATCTTTTAAAGTTCTAAAAAATAATCGTGGTGAGTTTGGTGAATTATATATTTTTTGATTTTTGTATGACCGTATAACAAAACAATTTTTAAAATTATTTGTATGAAATTTTACTAAACTTTTAATCGTGGTGAGTAAGGTTATTATTTGGTTTGTTACGTGAAAATGTAAATGTAAATTTTATAATATAAATATTTTTTTTTAACAATTCACTTAAAATCTTTTCAAACTATAAGTTCCAAGCGATGAGTAATTAAGATTTTACTTTTCATGGTGAGTATGGTCTAGTATGTGTTAAATGTGTGTGTGCGCATTTGAATAGAGCCAGCAAATTCGATGAGTGTTATTATTGTGCTTATTGGGAGGTCGGCGCTTATCAAAGCGCATTCCATAACCGTGCGAGAGTGGAAAGCAACCCAAAAGAAATGCCGCGCGTACAATATTTTTTTACATTTTGCGCCTGCGCCTGCGCTACTACCAGCTATCATTACTTGCGTTTATGTCAACTAATCATAAATCAAACAATGAAAGCAGTAAAGATTCGGGCATGCGCACATGCATTTTGCAAATGACTGAGCAAATTGAGAAGAGCCAAAATTGCGGCAAGACGCTTTTTGCGTGTGTGTGGGAACTACTTGATTGTTAGATCGGCTTAAACAATGATGTGCTCAGCTCTGTGGATGCCTTAGAAGAAGCTTAGCTTATTGCTTACTAAACACACTTATTCAAATCTCCTTCAAATCCACTCAGCGCACACAACGCAATTCGTTGCAATTGTGTAAACTCAATTAGCTTCAAACTAGAGCGCAAAGGAATAATGTGGCAAGCATGTGTCTATTGTCAAGACAATGCGCATGCGCATTTTGCAGACAAACTGTCTGGCTTGGTTTTCCTTGCCATTCTTATTATTATTATTATTATTTGTGTTATTAGTTTGCGAGTCCGCTTTCAAGAGACTCGTGAATACAAACTCAAAATTATAATACTCATTTACGCTATTGTAACGCTGTAAGATTATTTTAAGCGCACTTGGAATGTGATGAGATCAGTTCGCACGATCGCTTTCAAATGTTGAGCTCAATGCAAATTGTATGTATTGTAAAGTAATAATATTTGAATATTTTTTGTTAGACATAAAAAAAAAAAACAAAAAACAATAAAAAAAATTACCAGCTAAGACAACAACAATGGCAGCAAGCGCACATGCACGCAAAGCCAATTGCTGTGGTTATTGCGCGCGCAAGTGAAATTTTGTATGGATTTGTTGATGCAACGTGCCACGCTGGCAATTCCAAGTACATGCGAGTTTATATACGAACAAAAAGCAAATTCAAATTGTGCTTCAATGTATGCTGCAGTATGTCTGTAGAAATTATGCAGCAGAGTGAAATCAAAGGTAAACGAAATGAAAATGGAAATTAGTTAAACCGACAGGCAAAACCTGTAAGCATTTAGTCCAGCTGTGCAGCTGTGAGCTAATAACAACAACTGAAACAAACAATAAAAAACCCACAGAAGAAATATCAAAACTGAAGTAAGTGCGCGCGCGCACTCTCGCAGCCTCAAATGCCATGATCATGTCAGAGGATCACTCAAACTTACTGAGCGGCTGCCAACATTGCAGGACTGGCATGCCAGACGGCTGCCTTACAAGGTGGGTCTAATAACTCAAGCGCAGCTTGGCCTGCTGGCACGCAGAGTGGTGGCAAAGGCAGGCAGGCAGGCAGTCAGCCATCTAGCGAAGGTGGTTGCGGAGTCTACACTTCAAAAAGCGCAAGCAAGTAAATGAAACTAATAAGCCAGCCTCTGAGGTGCTAGACGCTTGAAATGTCCAAAAATTAAGGCAAAGCGTCGGCGCATTTTGTTCTTTCACACTTCACTCCAGCTGTGCGAGCTAATAAAATTCCAGAGTAGCTTCAATGGAAAGCGCTGCGAACAGAGCAAAACAATGTGTAGAAGCACAGAAATTCAAAAGTGAAGTAGAGAAATAAGAAGCAAAATCGGTTGAAAGATATCAAAAAAAAAAAAAAAAGAGAAAAAAAACGTCAAACCAAAAGCAATGCGGAAAAATATGAGTACGCCGCGCCGCCCATCCAAACAACAAACGCCGTTAAGGTATTCGATTTCAAGCCACTCCACAGACAGCACGTCGAAGCAGCTCCACACCACATACATACATATGTACATACAAACATACAGCTGACGGTTGGTGGTGCTGCTGCCAACCAAGCAGAAAGAAAAGGCCACCAAAGGGTGTTGGAGTTCAGTGTTTGCAGTGGCGACGGCAAAAGGAGCGTGCGTTCTGTAGATCAAAGACATTGCCGACGCGCCAAAACGTCTGCGTTGTACGCAAAGATCAAATCAAAAAAGATGAAAAAAAAACGAATAGTGGCAAAAAGAACAAGCACAAGTGGGAAGCTTAAGCAGCCAGCAAGCGGCCGACAGCGAAGGAGAAGTTGCGTTTGCGCGGACAGCGGCTCCACGGCACAGCTGTGTGCTTTGAGCGCAACTGTTCTGTGCTTCTTTTTTTTTTTTTTTTAATTTCACTTGCTTATTGTCTGCTTCTTTTGCGTTGAGCAGCAGCGCATACTTTGATTACTGGTGTGGTTGGTTTTTTTTTTGTGTTGCTATTGCTGCGATCGCAATCAATAAGCCACAAAGCTGATCATGATTATTGGAATTTTACTTGCTCCATTGCGCTCGACAAGCCACGCGCACCCACCAGCCACTGGGCAAGGCGGCGGGCGGGCGGTCAGGCGATCGGTATAATAACTGACTTGAGGTGGAGGCGAAGGCGCGTGGTTGTTGGTGTTTTTGGTGTTGTATGTGTGTATGTCTATACATACATACATACATATATGCATTGCTTGAGGGAAACAGAGTGGAAGCGCATTGGCTGCGTTTGATTTCATTCGATTTCTTTAACTAAATACTATTTTTTAGTTTACATGAAAATCGCAGAATTTTAAGCTGTTCGCTTGCATTTGTTTGTAGAAGCAGAAAAAATATATTTACTTTCTTGTTTAGCGCACGTAGTGACTTGACAAAAATTTTGACTTTTCTATTTATTATGTATGTATGTATGTTTATTTCTTATTGAAACTTTTGTTGTTTCATATCTTCACTCGTTCACAATGATTTGTGCGTATAATGAAAATTAGTTAGAAATTGTTTATAATTGGAAATTGATGTACAGAGCAGACCGTTTGGCGGCACTACAGCGGCGCATGTGTGTATGCAGTGAAAAAGAATTTGTGAAGCAGATTAAGAGAGATTTGCAGGAAATTTTTGTAAAAATTTTTGTGTTTTATAACAAATTAGTTTTATTTTAGACATGATTTGACCGATTTAAAATTATTTTTTTTCTTAAACAGATATTTTTAAAATCTCTATAATTTTTTTTAAGAATTTTTAAGCAGTTAATTTCCGCATTTTATTAACAAAATTTTTTGTTTTTATCAATATTTAGTTTGCATAAAATTTATTATGAGTTGAGTAAGAAATTAAAAAGATTTTCCAATTCGTTGTTTGTAATACATTTTTTTAATAAATTGTTAATCATTTAAAAAACTACTTATTAAAATTTAATAATTAAAAAAAATGCTTAATTCAATTTTTTGTTTTAAGATTTGAATTTTTATTAGTGTTGCTACTTTCGTCAAGGTTTACTAATGAATTCGAAACGACTAAAACTCATTAAAAAACATTTTTTATTTTTTCATTTATTTCAATTAATTTTTGTTTTTAGTTAATGTATTTTTGCTAACTTCAGTCTTTTCAAAAGTTTGGTTTTTATATACATTTCTTATGTCAATATTTTTTAATGTTTTCCTTATTTAACAAGTATTTAATATGTTTTAAAAATTTTGAGCGAACATTTGCACACATTTTTATTGAATTTAATTTCTTTAAGTTAATGTTATTACAAACTGTTTTTTTTTTGTTAAATAATTTGAAATTTTTTTTTTATATATCTAATGTAGATAAATGTCAAATAACTTATTTCAAGCAGTTTTTATTTTTTTCAAATTTTTAGTATCTAAGTAAAAAAAGTATAATTTCAATAAGTTTTTTATATATAATTTAAACATTATTTTTTTAATCTTTATTTTTCTCTAATTAAATGTGTGAAAGACCGCTTATATTCCGAAGCAGTAACATCCGAGTCAAGTTTTAGTTAATATTTTGTTTTAATGTTATTTTCCAAATAAGTTAACCTCTAATTGCGTACGCATGTTCTGAAAATCGAGCGATTTGAAATCGTCCAGCGCTTAGGCAGCTGACAAAAGGCGCTAATTTGTTTTAAATATAAATCTAAAGTTTATGAAACTTAGCAAACGCGTTGATTTAAAATTTTCGAATTTCAGAACAGGCTCGCATATTAATTTTCGAATATGTAGGTATGTATGTATGTATTTACCTTGGAAGGGATATCCAGCGAAATACGGTGTCATATTCAATGTTGAGACTGCCATATTGTTGAGACGGATTTTCCAAAATATACTTCTTTGAAAGTTGGGTTTAAAACATGTAAAAATCGGCACTTTACACCAAAAAGTGTTTAAATTAGTTGCAAGTAAACGCGAGATTTTTTTTGTATTTTTTGTACAAAACTACTCGCACCAATACTCTTCGCAAACGAGTTGTTTATTTAAATGCGGCTTTGTGATTTTTTTTTTTTTTCACTTTAAAATGTTTATTTGCATTGTCTTTTGCCGCAGCGCAAAGATTAATCAAGCGATTCGTTCGATTTAATTCGTCAAATTGCGCACGTCACATTTGCTAGCCAATAAGCGTTTAAATCGATTATCGTCACTGGATTTTCCAAAGCGAATAAGCTCGCTGGACGACGACAAATGACACTGTTTGTTGATTTATCGCGAATTTTATTTGAATAGTTCTTTTACTTATCTTCTTACGTTTCACTGATTTCTTCAAACCAAAAAAAAAAACAACACAAAGCAAAAAAATTGTACTGATCTCCGCTCGTTTTGAAATCGATACAGTGCTGAAATCTCTACACCAAGTGTGACTCGTTCGATTGTCAGCTTGAAACTGATTTTGAAACGGTCAGTCGCAACACCAGCACACTTTCTTGAGATTCTCTGCCGATGATGTGCGGCCGCCACAAGACGAAAAATACTAATTGGTAAGAGAAACAGCGCTGCTCTATGTTGTTGTTGCGTTGAGCATTCAAACAGGTAGAGTTGATATGTCGAAAAGGAAACAACTTCACGAAATGTGTAGTCGGGAGCGTGAGCGAGTGAGTGTGCGTGGAGTTGAGTGAGCGCAAGCGAGCGAGCGAATAAGTAAGCAATGCGTGGTGCAATACAAGTCAACCGCAAAACAAATGAAAAATGAACAACGAGAAAGGAAGAAGCACCGCAAGCAAAGAAATAAACAAACAGACAAAAAAAAACAACCCTGAAATGCATTTGTTGCACAAGGCGCACGAGTTGTTGCACTAGTTGTTGTTGCTTTAACAGCCACTGATCGCTGCTGCACCCACCCACAGCGTACTGGCGGCGCGCTGTGTGTGTGTGTGTGCAACTGTTTGTTGGTGTGTGTGTGTGTGTCAGCACGACATAAAAACAAATACTCTACGGCCAATTGCTGCGGTTTCATGGGCAAGTAGGTATTTGTTTTTGCCGCATACACGATAAGGCGAGAAAGAGCGCGCACGATCACTGCTTGCTGCTCTACTCGCTCCACAATGGCTGCTCTGCCATAGAAATTGCTACAGCGATCCAGCTTGTTGGCCACTCCCCCTTTTGTTTTTTGTATTTTTTTTTTCGCAACATTCAACGCCAGACTGGCTGGTGGCAGCTGCTTTAAGTTTCTTTGTTGTTTTATTTATCACAAAAGCACGCTATGACTTAGGTACTGTTGTTGCTGGTTAAGTGGGGGGCGAAAAAGGCCTGCACAATTGCATTGACCGGCAAATCTAGTTTGCGCAAATCAAAGCTATTCACAATTTTATTTCCATCTATCTAATATTGATAGGTACAAAGGTAGAGAGAGAGAGAGAGAGAGAGAGCGTGCGAAGGAAAGAGAGAGGGCACGCGCGCGACGCAAATTGCGAAAATCTTTTTTTTTGCCAGCAAATTTGCTACAGTTGCTTAACGTTTCGCCCGCCCTTTGATGTTGTGCCGCCAATATTTTGATTTAATTTTAATTTTCCGTTTTGCTGTTATTTATCGCTCCACCGCTGGCGTTTGTGTAGAGTTTTACTATCTTCGTTTTCCTTTTCTTTTTGCTTGCTATCGATATGCAAAGATATTGTAATCCTTACTGATTAGCTTCTTTGGGAAATTTTTACGGCGATGATTGATAATATTTTCGAATTTTTGCATAAATCCAATATGACTAAAGAATGCTGGTTAGTCTTCTCTTAAATATCAAAATTAAATTTAGAGTTGATCTCGTTGATTGGACATTATTGATGGCTTTTATCACAACGTAGTATTTGCTGAAATGGACCTACCTATGACGTGTTCGTAGCCAAAGCAAAGAAAGTGCCGACCGCATCTACATAAATCTGTTTGCAAAACCTAAGCAGTCCTGTCTTTAAATTGAACTTAATTAGAAAGATCCCGGAAATAATAATTTACAATTGTGTAATCTATGTCATTGAAGGAGAAGGCATTTCGTTGCCTCAGAAATTTTGTATATCTCCCGTCAAAGTTTGCGAATTTATGCGAGTAGATTAGTGCTTACAGCTTTTCCTGTTAAGCAATCGGTGGCAAACGTTGGAACAGATGAACATTAATAATAATAATAAAACTTGATGCTCACTTTTGACACCAAAAACTCATTCAAACTGCTGGTTTCTGAATAATTGGTCTCAATTTTTTTAAACTTAAATTGACGGAATATTAAACGGAAGCGATTCTAGTTACGTGGAAGAATATTTGCGCGACCCTACAACTTCGGTACTTTTAATACACACAACATCAGCCAACATATGTACGAGTATATCTTGACTTAAGATTCGAACGCGTTGATTTCTAAATCTGTTAATAGCTATCATTTTCGATTGGATGAACACAAAAGCTGATTCAAAACATGTCACATACACTCGTATAAAATTTATTTTTGCGCTGTTTTCGATACAAGTCTTAGTCTACTGACAGACGGGCCTACTTATGCAGATAAACGGGGACATATGTTTGTAATTATATCTGCATAATAAGATTTGAAGAACGAAATCGAGCTCAAAATGAAAAGTAGGGAAAATAAGATTGGCAAAAAAATCATTACGAATTAAATAAAGCTTAAAATTATTATATTTAAGTTCCTTAATAAAAATCAAAATAGCATTGACACATACGTAATTCTTAGCTGGATGCCAAAGCCTTGAGTGGTTACGCTTCTCGACATTAGAGAAAGAAAGTTTTTGCAAATGTGTGAGTATTGTTTATTTGCTGTAACGATATAAATAATTTATGCACATGTAAACTATTACATGAATGATCGCTGTAGCTACTTTTGGGAACGAGACGAGCCTTCAAAGGACGAAAGTCGTTTCAAAGAAAATTTTCATTTCAAGACAAATGCATTTCGCAGAATTTGTGGAAAAGTTGGTGGCATTGAAAAGGTGAACAGCAATATGAGGCGATGTATTCCACTTCACTTTTAAATATATAAATTTTGCAAGTCTATAGGATGCAGTACTGTTGGTGAAAGTGTTGTGGATTTTTCGCGAAAATCTTTCGGACTGCATAAATTTCTATCCTCCAAAGCCAGAACAAATCTAAAAAAATCGCAATTTATTTTATAGTTTGCTTTAATTTGCTAATATTTGCAGCTATTTATTAATAATAAACACTCTTGACAACAGCAGTAGCAGTTTTGCTCGTTCACAATAAAATCACGATATTTAGTACTTATTAACATAATTATCGTGCCTATCTACGAGTGCTTATGCGCATTAGGAAGAGTTAATGCAAATCAAGGCTACTTATGTAGATAACCTTGCTCGTCTGTCAGCAGTATTACACCCAAGCACCAAATAATAATAATAATAATAATAATTTGGCGCTTACACTATTTTAGCTCAGTGTTTGGCCGAGCTTCTGCTACCATTTGTAGTGCGCGTTTTTATATTGTACAACAAATAGAGGGACCTACAGTTTTGTGCCGACTCCGAACGGCAGATGTATTTTATGAGAAGCTTTTTCATGGCAGAAATACCCTCGGAGGTTTGCCATTGCCTGCCGAGGGGTGATCGCTATTAGAAAAAACTTGTTCTAATATTAAGATTTTGCTTGCCCTGACTGAGATTCGAACCTCGAACTAATCAGTATATCGAGTTATAGAACGCACAGCTGGCACATCCACAGCGGCCACGATTATAATTACGAAAGTATTAAGCGCGACACGTGCTGGCGGTAGTAGAAAAAGAGGCGCAAGCAATATGGCGTTTCTGGCAACAATGCTTAAGGTTTCAATAAATGTACATACGAGTATGTAGACACTAAGCTTTCTAAGTCTTTCTATCTCTCAGTAAACAATCGTCTTAGGAGTTTTGAAGACAACAAGAGAATGTTACAGGCTAAATTATGCGTAGGTAAGTATTTCTAGAAGATTACAGGAAAATTCGAAAGAGTAGATAATATTTCCTTTAACTCAACTGTCGACCCCAAGTTAATGATTGTCACACTAATTAAATAATTGATTAGTTTTGTTGCTTATCTCAAAACTGAAATGCAAGCAAGTACTGTATGTACATACAAAAGATTTTATAAAAATTCTAGAAATCTTTGTGTTATACATATTTGCATCTCGAGGCTACACAATTATTAATCGCTTAGTTTTACTACAAAAAGTAAATGTATGTAGATACACTGAATACCACAAGTATAGCGATACATATTTTTCATAATATAAAATATATGTTTTTTGCTAAAATTTTTCTACAAATTAATTTTTTTTAATTAAGGTTATGATGCAAAAAAATTATTTTAATTGCATATACATATTAAAAGATTAAGAAAAAAACGCAACATTTTCATAAAAACTTAAAATATTGTTAGAAGATTTTTTCAAGGCATATTGAACGGATAAAAAAGCATTTTTATTTTTGCTATAGTTGGCTTTTCAAATATGGAACCTTTATTGACAGTCATTAATTGTGAAGAAAAGTTTGACAGATCCAACTTAAAATAAATAAAAATAAGTAGAAAAGGATCAGATCAATGTTTTCACTGATGTTAGCTATTTAATAAGCATTGGACGCATTTAATTTAATTTCTCCCACACACATAATTCATGCTCCAATTTTTTTTTTATATTAAAAAAAAAGATGCGGTACTCCAGAAATTGTATGTGTAAATAGAAGTTTTATTTTTGTATTTATAATGAATTTGTAGGATTCATTAACGTTATTTCAGTACTAGTTCATGTCCATTTCAGTAACATTTTTATAAATAGTGCAGGACCATTTTGCTACTTGTTTCGAACTAACTAACTTGAAATGAACCCAAACTAGTCACTTTAATCGTACAGAAGTGGTTCTCAAAAAGTACTTAACTTTGCGCAATTGATCTCGTCAAAGTCTTAAAACGGTATTTTGTTAGTCCACAAGAGTATTCCAAACTAGTCCCGAAATTTTCTTGTTATAGGTCTGTCTATTGCGTGCATTACTTTCATAATGTTCCGAAAATATTCCCAAAATGCTCACAAAAATAACATGCGCAATTACCCAAAATAAAGCGGAACTCTAGTCGTAAATGATCCCGAACTAGTCCCGAAATGTTACCGAAATAGTCGTAAACTACTCCCTAAATGTTTCCGAAAAAGTCGTGAACTACCAATTACCGAAAATAAAACCGGAACTCTAGTCGTAAATGATCCAGAACTAGTCCCGAATGGTTTCTGAAAAAGTCGTCAACTAGACCTGAAATGTTCTTGAAATAATCGTGAACTAGTTTTGAAATTACCTTAAACAGATCTAAAAGAGCGCTGTAGTTGTCCCGAAAAGATACTGAAACGGTCCCGAAATTAAATCGAGCTAATCCCGAAATGACAAAAAAAAATTTTCCGAACAGATTCCGAAACTGTATCGATATACTGCCTAACTAGCCTCAAAATGGTATAATTCTAGTCCCGCAATAAAACTTTATCTAGTCCAGCAATAGTCTTTAACTAGTCGTGAACAACATAGTCCCGAAATGGAATGTTCGTTTTATGCGTTGCGTAGATTGCAATTTTTTTTCGCTCATTCTTGAATGTACAATCTATTATTTTATCAATATGTGATTATAAGTAATATTATCACAGTGTGCTGAAAAGTTTTCCAAATTTGTAATTTAAAAAAATCACTATAGTTTTTATAATTGGCTCACTGTATACTACACATACATATGTACATATGTACATACATATATACAAATGAGTTTGTTAAATGTGTTTTTTTTTTCATCAGCAACACCGTTTTGTATTTTTGATTTGAAACTCTATCGACTCGGCTACCAAGTACTAACTATGTATGTACATACTTCAACTTTCGCTCCACCCTTTCGAATTTACAGTTTATCACTACTTCAATATCACTAATTTGACACTGAGTTATTGCAATGGTAGCAACAATGCTGAGGCGCGTGAGTTCATCATTTTCACACAAATAAGCACGTACAAGCGGACACAACATACATACATACATATGTACATGTATATGTATAGGTATGTTTGTATGTAAATGCCCATTTATGTATGTATGTATTGAGTGTAACAAATTTTATTAGTAAATATAGTGAAAATCTTATTGAAGTGCAGCGCTGCCCAAAACCTGAGTGATATGTATGTATGTATGTATAGCTGCTACATTGCGTGAATACATATGTATGTACGTACATACAATATTTATATACATATACATATACATACATACATACATACACACTTATTTACCATGTGCATTTCTACTCATAAATAATGATGGTCTGCACTTTTCCTTCTAAAACATTTTGATTTATTCTCCAAAGCAAATGCAATTTTGTAATGCTTTTTAGTTATGCACAAACAAACACATCGACAGAGAGAAGTGACACAAGTAAGAAAATATCAAAGTATGTACATATGTATGTACATGAGTATGTAATATACACACACACAAATTTATATATATGTATATATACTAGGGATGTCAATTTTGGGCATTTTATTGATCCCGGGATTTTCGAGATCTGAAAAAAAAATCCCGGGACATTCTCGGGATCCCGAATTTCATGAAGTTTTGATTCGTAAATTTTAATTTGTCAAAAAATGTAACACATCTGTAATCGTTGTATTATAGAAGTATGCAAAATAACATTAATATAACAAAGAAGAACGATTTGTTGTAATTCATCTATGTTTGTATGTATTTATTGGTCTTTACCAGAACAAAAAAGAAATAAACGTTAAATGTGATACACATAAACAATTATTTATACTTCAAATACAAATATACTCGTATGTACATATTTGATACAGAAGCTAATGCACCTGCATAAAGTAAAATTATTTTTAATCACTGTTTGAGACCAATATTATACAAATATTAATATAATAGCATTCAGTAAAAAAAGAAATACATCTAGTAAAAATTGAAGCACCGACTCAACACTTGTTGGTTTGATTGCCGACAGGAATTAGCCTTTATCGCCCCATTACAAAAACTATTAATTTCTTTTACCAAACCTTCTAATAAATTGTATGCCATTTTCTGCCTAATCTAGTTTAAGCACCTCGTCGTTAGTTCTATTAACATGGCTTTCATAGTGAGGCTAATTTTCTACTCGAGTGCGCTATTCTCCAGCACATTTCTTATGGCAAGGGCAAAACAAAGCCTTTAGGGAGTTAACAAGCTTTGTTATTTATCGTATTGTGTAATTGTAATACAATAGTTGAAAACTTGTTGTTTTGGTTTCTCATGTTAAATTTTCTTATTTCAATACAACGCTGAAAGGTATGTTTAGTGTGTTTTATTCGAGCGGCCCTTTCTGTTTTAAATCATTTGAGGTTTATTTTTGTTTGAAAAAATTTAAATTTTAAATTTCAAAAATAAATGGCTATTAAATTTACTTTTTTCTGCAATCCCGGGATTTGAATAGACTGATCCCGGGATATTCGGGAGTTAAAAAAGGCCGGAATTTCGGGATCCCGGGATTGTCATGCCTAAAATATACATATACATAAAATCACATGAAAACATATGCGCGATAGTATTTAAGAAAACAATTTATTGAAATTTGGTTGGTTGTTGGTTTACGTTTGAAAGTAGCCGAGTGGTACACTAAAAAATACACATACTACAATCTATGTATGTACGGATTAGGCCAGGTCGCTGTCCATTGAAAAAAAATTCTGAAAGATGTACTTTTTCTTTGAAAACATAAGTAATATTAAATCGCGATATATTTGTAGTCCTTAAAGGTACAGAATATTTCATGAGTGACTTTACAGATATTACCGCCAAGGTTATTGAACCGCAACCCCGTAAAACTGTGCCGATGAACATAAAATTGTTTGTAGATGATGCCACCTCATTATTCAACGAACAGTTGCGAGTGAAGGAATCTGTAGACATATTTCTTCTAATCACCAAAATTCCTACCGAACAGTATCTAAGCAAAACTCGGCCCAATATCGAAAGCTTTCGCTCGTTTTGTTAAAGCTTTCGCTTCTCCGGACTTGCCTAAAGTCCACCAATGATCAGTGGGTATTTTGCATCCAGCCCGCCAAGACATTATTAAAAAACAACTCTCCAAAAGTAGCCAACGTTTAGTTAACCGAAGCCAAAGCCCACACTTACCTTGCAGCTGTTGCTATGATCTGTATGCCATTTCAGCGTGATCAGTAATTATTTAGAGGCTATCGAATTTAAATTCAAACATTCTGCGACCAATTGCGGTTCATCAATGATCTTAAGGTCCTGATTTTCGATAATCCCTTTTTTAAGAGCAGTTAAATCTGCTTGAAATGCACTAAAGTACTCTGGTAGCCTAAGTTATTTTTTATTTTTATTTATGATGAGTCTCTGAAAAAATATATTTCGATGCTTCACCTGAAGTTAGCAGAGCACGTGAGAGTTTTTGGAATATGACCGCGGCAAAATTTTTTCGCTTCATTGATAATTTACATATAATTTATGGCCAACTTCGGAGGGGTATCTTTTCAAACCTTACCCTGGAACAATATTAGTTTGCATGTATATGATATCTTAAAGCTAAAAAATTACTTTAACACATACATCCCACACATTTATTTCATTTTTTCTATCTTGCTTAAAGTTCAAATACTTAAACCGTTTGAAGAGTACAAGCAGAACCATTTATGGGAAGTGAATAACAGAAATTTTAAACTTTCTTCTAAATAGGTAGACCTCTGTTTTGTTAGCTACAGACCGACCATAAGCAGATCACTTAGAGAGTGTCCAAGAATTTACTTTTGACCAGGGACGGATCCAGATCATATTTTTGGAGGGGGTCCATTTATTTTCAACTTTTTGAGATATTTTACATATATTGAGATATTTGATTATAATCCATTATAAACATGGATATAATAATATTGGGTAAAATGTTGAATGCATTTTTATAAAGCCATCGTTAGGCTATGATTATATCATTTGAATCAGTAGAATCATAAAACGTCAGGGATTTAAAGTGTTTCATCGATTCTTAACTTTTTCTTTGCCAAAATATCTAGTCACTAGTAACCTTAATGTCTCGATAAATATTCAGCGCAGATACGTCCGCAATCTCCGTAAAAATCTTCTCAGTTGAGATGCCTCAACCTCAGTCACATCACACACTTTAATTAGCCGGGTAATAATTTTGAATGTTTTTGTCTAGAGTGAATTTTTGTGTGTGGCATGAATTTGAAAACAAGGTTGGAATTTTCTGAGACCACCGATATTTTGGGGGGGTGGGGTGTTTACGGTTCCAGACACCTAGGACCGCTCCCCTGTATCCGTCTCTGCCTTTGACAAGTCTTACTGTCAACTGCGTACGCAATAATTAGACTGTCTCTGCCTTACAGTTTTCGAAGAAGATCTTTAATAATAACCACTCAGAGAAAACGTAAAAGTACACCAATTTTTTGTGAGTCGCTGTGTCATCCTTCCACGTCATGAGCATCTGGTGTATGCATTTAATTTGTCGTATTTGACTCCAAGCCAATTCCAAGGATATAACTATTGTCGGTTTCTCTTATGCCCAAACTATTTCCCTTAAACTTTAACAATATAATAAAAAATTATATTCCGCAAAACTGCTTTTCGAATAATTATTATGAGGATTCCATAACACAGTACAACACATGATTTGCCAACTCAATTCTGCGAACTGTATGTAAAATTAGACCCAAAAATAATAATTTCTGCATCATTCGTTTTGTCTTCTTACCTGCCAAAATATTTTTAATATCGATTTGAAGTTAGTACTATCGTATAGGGGAATTTATCACGTTTTAGGCCCTGTTGTTTAACATAGCTCGACAGCCACTATCCCGATTTAGTTGTAATAAATTTTAAAAATTTTAGAATTACAATTCCCTTAATATGTTCATATATTGTTTTCCTATACAAGCAACAGTTTCCAAGTTATAAAATAAGCGCATGAAGAAACAATTTTTTTTTTTTTTTTTTTAATTCATAAAAATACAAAACGGAAATAAGTTTCAAGTCTAGTTCCTTTTTCGCAAAGTCACATAACCTATGAGCAAAATGAGATAAAGATCATGAAAATCGATGCACGCGTTTCGCTTTTATTCGCAATTGAGTAAAGGTATGCACAATATTCTTCGGAAAAACCCTCGATCATATTTTTTATGATTCTCAGAAATAACAAAACGGAATAAAAAAAACGGAAAAAAAACAAAAAAACAAAAAATGTTCTACATGATAAATTCCGCTATACGATAGTACTAACTTCAAATCGATATTAAAAATATTTTGGCAGATAAGTAAACAAAGCGAATAATGCAGAAATTATTCTTTTTGGGTCTAATTTCACATACAGTTCTCAGAATTGAGTTGGCAATCAATGAACTGAAAAATGTTGTACTGTGTAAGTATTCTCGACGAATCACTCACCTTGTGTGTTGGTCAATCAGTCTTACAAGAGTAAAAAGAAATGAAAAAGGGCTGATTGGTCAGTTATGCCTTAAAGGATATATGAGAAATATCATGGTGCGATTACTGTCGAAATTCTTTCGACCCGTTCTAATGTGCCGCATGAATGCTCGTATATACACATACACACTTACATAGCATAGCTACTGACAACTAAGTACATACATACATATGCACTAAGCTAAGTATGTGAACCATTTGCTGTTTAAATAGAAAGACGAGCAATTTACTTTTCCATGTATGTTTGTAACTATGTAAATGCATGTGAATGTGGGGAAGCAACGAATCCAAGCGCACCTCGACTATGTAGTACTTGTGAAGGGGCTACTACTTAAGTGGGATTAAACACATTTTGGCTATGGTTGCGGTTGCGCTTGCGGTTGTGCGCCGCGTGGCATGCGAACAAAATCATCTAAGCCACACACCCAAAGGCAAAGGCAGCTCCATCAATGCGCGTATGTGTGTGTGTGTGTGTGCGTAATAGCGGTACCTAACTTTAGTTACTTGTAAGCTGTGCATTTTTCTCTTCTCACTGTTGCGTTGGAAACGTTCCCAACTAACTAACTAACTAACTAACCAACTGCGCCGCCGCCTGCTGACTGCCCGAGCGCGATTGCGCAGCCATTTCCTCTTTTATTTGTTTGGGTTTTTCGCGCTAATGAAAATTGATTTGCTGCAATTTCGTTTTTGTTGATTTAGCGGCAATGATGTGGTGGTGACTATGCTAATAACTTAGCTCGGTATGTGTGTAAGTATGCTTGCGGCAAACGCGAAAGCTTCAAATTACCAATGCCCAGTACAACAGCAACGATTGTCGCGCGTCTCATGCCACTTTACAGCGCAGCACACACACACACTCCTTGCATCGCGTGCCACATTTGTCGGCACATGTCAAAGTGGCCATGTTAAAATTGTAAAATTTGGTAAAAAATGTTCCTTAACTCCTGGTTAAGTAAAAAATACTCTAACCAGCTTTTTTGTGGCAATTTTCTTTTATTGTGTGTTTGGTTTTTGTTTTCTTTTTGGAAGTGTCATTTTGGGATGTGGAGACGTTATGTTTAAGAGTGTAATAAACAATACATACATACATATGTACATATGTATGTCCAACAATAATATTATACAAGCAGGTACAACAACGTACAACAACAACAAACCACATTGGTAACAAAATGAAAATTACTTTTATCATCAGCGTTTGATGCTACCGAATATGCGGTTTTTCGTTGTTGTTATTGTTTCAATTGTTTGTTGTTATTCTTTTTGTTTTTGTTTTTTACCGCTTTACACACATACTTACATACATACTTTTGCACTTAAATGTATTTAGCATTAACGCTTTAATCAACTTGTTCTCTGTTAATTAAATAAATATTTTATTGTTCATGCAATTAAATTTTCGAAATTAATCAATAAACTTTTTCTAAGTATCGATTAAAAAATGTTCAAATGCTTACAAGTTATATTTTGAAAAATTGTTATTTTTGTTTTATTGTACACTTTCAAAAATACAGTGTTTCGAATAATGATTTATAGATAATAATAGCGGAAATGCTTTTCGTGAACATTTTTTTTCGCTCATGTTTTACATAAATCGCATGAATCGACGTTTTAAACTTAAAAAAAAAATTATAAAAATTCAAAAAATTTTCATTATTTTTGTTTTTATAATTTACTTAAATTTAAAAAAAAATCAGAGCTGACCTAAAACTTCCGTTGTTATATTGAATTTTTTATTTTGCCGGTATGGAACACGTTTTGTGCCAAGTTCAACACATCAACTGATTTTTAAAATGTTTGGATATATTTACAGCTCTATTCTGTGCACTTGACAAATTAACAAAATATTGATAATTTATCAAGATTTTTATCAAGCAAGAAGCTCTTTGTTATTCTGTGACAACCTTGATAAAACGTATAGCTTCAGACTGCAGGGCTTTTCCCCACATGTGTGGTGAACAATATAATGAAGCAGAAAAAGCTGATTTCTGTTTACTTTATATTATTCACGAAATATATTCTTCTACATCGTAAGTATTTCACATATTATTCATAAATTTTTAAAATAACATGTAACTTATTATTAAATTTAATTTATTGGAAGTCAAAACACGACCAAACGTGTCACGTGTCAAACGAAAATTTTGCATAAACGTGTTATCACTCAACGAAAATGCGAAAAAAGAGATCGCGTATCTCTATTTTCGCAATTTTCCTTTTTGTCTAAGAATAACAATAAAAGTTAAATATCTTCTTTCATTCTAATAAATTAATTTTCACAACTATGCACAAAGAGTAAAACAGATGTTTTATTTGTCAAGAGCATTTGACATCTTGACAGTTTATCAAGAAAAGAGCTTTTTATTTTTGACATAGAATAGAAAAATCTTGATAAATTGTCAATCATGATAAATAAGCAAGATGTTGAATTTGTCAAGTGCACAGAATAGAGCTGTTAGTCCTTAATAAAAAAAAGCGAAAATATCCTTCCTAAAAATATGTCCATCAATTTAGAAGATCAATGCAAAGAAAAAAAAAAATTTTTTTTTAGTTATTTTGTTTTTTAAAGATGACATTCCTTTCACAAGCGCGTTTTAATTTTATATTTGTCTGCTACTGTTCCTTAGTTATTTTCCAATAATTGCATAAGCAATTTAATAAATCTAGTTAACAATCATGCAATTAGATATTTTTTTCTTTATACGAGTATGCACATTTGTTTTAAGTACTACGAATTGCCCATAAAATTTATGGTATAATTGCAATTATCAAGTATTAAGTTACGCTTAAATTCATCGTTTTCACAGTTGAAAAAGCAAAAAAGCATATCGGTGTAAAAATCGAGTTGTCAGGGTTGCATTTGGTCAAGCCGAATACCGCCAACAAGTCGTAAAACCTATGCGCGTTTATTGTTTCGGTTGCAAGCCAATTCTCTGTTGCTGAAAGTACTTAAGTATTTGCTAATTTAAAATCACTAATAAATTGTTAGACGCCTAGTCCATTGTAAACACACTTCGGGAGATATGCCTTAACCTTCGCATCGTATACTATCTACATAGTCATTTTTATGGGAATAACATTAGTCCAGCTTATAATGACATCAGTCCTGGAGCAGCAACTCCAAAGCTCCAGTCCGAATTTTACAAAAAGAGGAGGAAAGAAATAGCAAAGGTAACATAAAGCAATTTAACAGAGTTCCGCGGTTGTAAGCGTGCGTTAAAAATATTCCAAAGGACTTTGGAAAAAAAAAACTGTCGCGAAGGCGTTTAACACCATATCCGACCAAAGACAAATTACTGACCCGAATGTCACCATGAGAGAAGTGAATACTGGATGTAATATGGAAAAGTGGGTGTCAAAACATAAAAAGGCTGGGTCTAAACTTGTAGAATAATTGGTTACGGATACTTTAGAACGATGGCACATATCCCTAAGCTTTTATCTAGCTGTTACCGACTTAATATAAAGTAACTTTTACGGTGATAAGACTTCTCGTCAGGCAAGGCTAGAAATACTTAATTCATCAATTTGGAAATAGACTGTGATATTTAGTGTCATTAGTCAGAGATTCTATGGAATTCAGGTATTTTGGAGACCGCATGAACTTCGCCAATGTGCCTATCGTGGGGCTTACCGTAAGGTTGTCACATTTTATTCGTATTGTTAGGTGCGATTGGAGTCTCAGAAAGCACAATGTACATATGGGCATATCCGAAAAAATGTCAACCAAGAAAAAATTTATAAAGTTGATTAAAAATTGTTGTTGATTATATAGAATAATAGACTACATTTGTACTCTTACAAAAATCATCATAAAATATTTCTTTGACAATCCATATTACGAAAATCAAGACTTAAACTTCAGCAACCTTACATCTTTAATATTTGAACAAAATATGCATGTTTTTTGGCTGCTGTTAAACAAGCTTTATCCAAAACATGGCTGCTCCATGTTTGAAAAAGTTTTTTTTCTATTAATTTTCTGCAATTGTATACAAGAAACGCTTTAAATACTCTATTAAAACATACAAAATAAAATTGACTAAAATTACGTCCACTCTTTGTAACGTCCGCAACGGAAAACAAGGGTGTTTATATATAACACACATTAATATTCCAAACACAACTAAAGCTGGTCTTTAAAGTAAGAAAAAAAAAAAATTCTGAAATATATAAAAGTATGTTTAATTTTTTAAAGTCCAAATTTGTAACGTCCGCAACGGTATCGATCTGTCCTAAAATTAAGTTCTTCTAACAGTACTTTTGTTTCCACAAATCAATAACACAGCGTTACAAAATGGAAAACAATTTATACACTTTTAGTATGACCTAGTGTAGGTTGTAGACCTGCTTGAGTAAATCAGTTCTGCATTTTCAGAATTTTGAATACACCCTCAAAATCTGAAATTGTGGGCAAAAAAACGTTTTTTCAGGACTCCACGGACCAAATTTTTTTTATCTTAATCAGTTTTAAGCGATTTATATATTTTTTTTACTGTTTTAGAAAGACGAGTACTTGGGGTTTTCAAACATGTATATATGTATATTTATACTTTTAATAGCCCCATGTGAAAGTATTGTCCAATCAAGTTTTAAATCTTTGTTTTAACTTCAGATTTTGAGGGTATATTCAAAAATCTGAAGATGCAAAACTGATGCGATCAACCAGGCCTACAACCTACACTAGGTCATACTAAAAGTGTATAAATTGTTTTCCATTGACGGTAAATCAGGCCTTTCAGCTGTTTCAAGCTGAGTTTAGTGATCAAAAAATTTCTCTAACGAAATTCCATTACAATCGACCAACAATAGTGGAATTGTGTGATAAGTTGCCTTACAACATGTGTGTTTGTCAATACCATGCAAATTTTGGGTTTTTATTGGAAAGTTTGAATAAAAAGATTCCTGTATTCCCTTTGAGCTTTGGTGACTTTTTAGAAAAAGTTTGCTGCGACGTTGAAAATGAATTTTGCATGTCAAATGAATGCAATGACTGTACAAAAGACATTAAAGATGCGCTTGTCCCTTTACTTTATATTAGTGGCCTTGATGAGGTTACTAAATGGAGGCAATGGAGAATAATAGAGAATCGTATGGTATTAAGTTGTACCGAAGCCCCAGTGGCAGATTTAATTTTTGAATTGGAATCCCAACTGCCGTCGTTCAAACTACATACTTTTGTGAAACGATCTCAACAAAAATACTTTGAGGAAAAACGGAAAGCATTGGAGCCAAATGACCTGATTCTGCAAATTGACTTTGCCGAAAATTACAGACTTATAACTCAAAATGAAATACAGTCTGCTCACTTCAGCTATGCTCAAGTAACTATTTTCATTTGTGTAGCATGGCTACATGGCTGCAATAAATCATTTGCCATTATAAGTGATCAGCTAACACACAATAAATACGATGTTTATTGCTTTTTATCAATACTTATTCAAAATATTCAAAAGCATCATTCAATTTCTAAAATCAGTGTGTTTTCCGACGGATGCCGTAGTCAGTTTAAAAACAAATTTATTTTACGTAGCATTCCACATTTTAAAAATGAATTTGGTGTTAACCATTTTGAGTGGAATTTTTTCGCTACCTCCCATGGCAAAGGTGCAGTAGACGGAGTAGGCGCTATCGTGAAGCGTAAAGTTTGGCAGTTAGTAAGAGGTCAAAATCTTATTTTGAAGGACGCACACGATTTTTATAGACTGGCCAAAAGTAGTATCGATGGAGTTAAACTAATATACGTTACAGCAAACGATATAAAAACCACAACTCAATATCTAGGTGAGAAATGGCTAAATATAAAAAATATTACTGGCGTAAAATCTCATCATCACTTTTCTTCGCTTAATGAAAATTTTGTCGAAATGGCACGCACTGCAGTATCTCCTAAACAAAAATTACAAATTTAAAAGAAGAATAATATTTATATTTTTTGAAAATAAACACAAAAATGTTTTTTTATTTATATGAGGAGGACAGAGGTCAAAAATGTAGCGTTCGCAACGTAACGTCCGCAACAAATGTAAATCAAAATTGGGAATAAACTAACAATTATTTGTATGCATAGAAAGTGGGTTTGATATGCTTAAACATTCCTCTTTCTTTAATGTATATGTAGTTTTTTTGTTTATACTGTAAAATTCGCTAAAATTTATTAAAATGTGTATTGAGCTCCACAACGACTTCTGTATTGTGTAACGTCCGCAACGGCAATTTAAGTACAATTATATTGTAATTGATAAAACTCAGAAAATATTTGTAACTGGCATTTGAAAGCACTCTCAAATATCAATGTACCACCGTAGGTTACTTAAGAATGAAACGCTCAGAGCGCCAACAGTATTCAAAAATATGCGTACGAACGTAAAGTCCGCAACGCAGGATTAGCCCATATGTATCATTCATCGAGTCTTCTTCGTGGACTGTGCCACTTTTAGTCTGTCGGCTGCGAGTGATTAGTGAATATGGTCGAGCTATATACAGTGTCTCACAGCCAAAGTGATGCAGCCATCTGAGAAGTTTTCAAGATGCTTATTAAAAATAAGAGAAAAAAAACTTTTTTTTGTATTAATGCCAATTACACCGCGTTACACACATTCTGTCCTATGAACCAAATAAATTTTTCGGAAAGGGGAGAAAAAATAAAACTACACGAGAATCGGCGATTTTCATGTATATACACGTAAGAATTTTTTTTTTTTAACACTTTTTACGCTTTTAACCGATTTTTAACCCTTTTTCCGTGATCCAATCGAGCTGAATTTTTGCAGGCAGACATGGAAATGTCTGTATCACGCCAAATTTATTAAAAAATAGATTTTTATCAATTAGTGGCAGTTGTATTTTTTTTTATATTATTTTTAAAATCAATATTTTTCAATTATTTCATTTAATAAAAACAAAAAACAGAATTCAGCCTTAAACTTTACCTCACAGCGTAAATGATGCAATTTCTAAATAAAAAAATAAATATAATTTTTTGTAACAAAACTTAAATTTTTGTTTGATCAATACTTTGTAGGATACCCTTTGTTATCTATGACAGTTTTCACATCACTTAGGCATCGATTCTACCAATTTGTTTGTATAGTTTGTGGATATTTTGTTCCATTCAGCTGCCAAAGCAATTTTCAGATCAGCCTGATTTCGAATTTAATTGTTTCGCATCTCTCGCTCCAAAACTGACCACATATTCTATATAATAACATTTAAATCTGGAGATTGTGTGTGTTGGTTCTACCACATGTAGGCAGGTTCAAATAAGCCAACTTTGGACAACGGCCGCTTTATGCTTCGGATCGTTGTCTTGGTAGAATCGAGAACTTTCTCGAATATTTAAATTTAAGGCACTTTGTAACAAATTTGCTTTTAAGATATTCAAATACATAGTTTTGTCTATAGTACTGCCAATGAAAGCCAAATTTCCAACTCCAGCAGAGGACACGCAAGCCCTCCACCGTGTTTTACAGTGCTACGCAAATTCTGTGGATGAAGCTCTGCATTTGGCTTTCTCCATAAGTAGCTCTTACCATCTGATCGAAAAAGGTTGAATTTATTTTCATCAGCAAAAATTACGGTATTCCAGAAGTTTTCATCCTTACATAAATGCTTTTTAGCAAATTTTAGTCTTGCACTTCGATTTTTTGCACTGATATATTGGCTTATTACGAGCTGTGCGTCCATTGAAGTCGGCTTCCCTAAGGATTCTTCGTACGGTTTCCGGGTGACACTTCTTGCCGAGATATTTTTCCACATCAATCACGTCAATGCTGGAGCACTTAAATTAGTGTTTTCCCGTATTTTACGAACTATCAAATGAGAATCAACTTCATTTTTAGTTTTATTTTCCACACAGTTTTCACGATTTTGGGGGTTCAATGATATGCTGAACACTTCCATGGCTCAATTTCACTGTCTCTGCGATTTTTCGTTGGCTTTTAACATCTTTTTAATGTTTTAAAATTATTTCGCGCACTTCAACTGTTGTTTGACGACCCATTTAGATCTGCACTGTATAAATGACGACACTTGAATGCAAAAATTATCAAATATTATTTCTAATTCAATTACTTTTTAATGTTAATAGTAATACGCCACTAACGGTAAACTTTAGTGCATCACTTTCACTGTGAGCTTGAGTTTCTGCAAGTGTTTGTATTTTTGCTAACCGTTTCCGAAAAAATTAAAATTTTAGTGATTTTTGTGTTTTACAGGAATAAAACATGTTTATAACCAATAAAAAAAAAAGTTAAATTAGCGATTAACGAATATGGTCGAGCTTAATATAATTTTAGTTGGATTATATTTTAAGAAGTCGATAGGCACATTACACATTACTCATGAGGGACCTCTGCTCATACAACGTGGTATGGCGTGCCTTTGAGTATTTTGGAGAGAAAATTGGAGAGTGATTATGTAGAAAATGGTAACATCTAGACTTCGAATTATATTTAAATTTCAGCGGATAAATGACTTCGCAAAGAGTTATAAGTTTGAGCTTCAAGGACAAATATGTTAAATCATCGGAAGTAAAATATAACTTCATTTAATAACAGTTTCGGCTTCGGAGACTTATACTCGAATTCAGTAACTCAGTCTCAAAATGAGCTAGAAATTATTGCTTTGCCTCGCTTTCACGTAATTTTTTTTATTTTAATTTAATTTTTTTGTGACCTGCTCATCACCAGGTCACAATTTAGAGACTAATACCCGAATTCAGTAACTCAGCCTCATCTCAAGTCTCAAAATGAGCTAGAAATTATTGGTTTTTCTCGCTTTCAGGGTTTTTTCTTTTGTTTTTGTTGTAATTTTTTGTCACCTGCTCATCACCAGGTCACAATTTTGTAACTTTATTTTGCGATTAGTGTTTTTATTTTGAAACTAATGGATGCCAACTGGTCTAAAATTGTGATTTATGTCTCTATTAGAGACCGAGACTGCTTACTGAATTTGGGGGTAAAGGCTTTATTTTGAAACTAATGAATGCTAGCTGACCTAAAATTGGGACTTGTGTCTCTACTAAAGACCGAGACTGCTTACTGAATTCGGGGATTAATTCAGAAGCCACAAACTTTGCCTCAACCTATTTTTGCAATTTAGCTTTTCGTATTGTTTCGTGATTCTACTTGTGGTTTAGCTCTAAGTTTGGGTAGAATTTGATTTTGAACAAGTCTAGATTGAGTATTGCACGCTAACCGGAAACAAGATTCAAAGTAAGGCAGTGATCTTCAAGAAGTTCCTTAGAGTGCTTGAGTCTCGCGACGCTCATCAATGCGGTAATTACTAAATGCACCAAAAGAAGTTGTCTATGTTTCGATGAAATGTAATGTTGTGATGGCCAAAGATGTTGCCCCAGCAATGGTTGTTAGAAATTCCGATTTATCGAAGCTTATTCGCATTTTGAACTGTTTGTAGTTCCAGAAACACACAAACACTTTTGGACTTGAAATCGAAGTTTGATATACTGAAAAAAAGTATCATGGTAAATCATGAATTTGAATAGTTGACTTTTTTTCCTGTCTACCCGCTTATGTTGCCTTAAACACATCATTTCATATAATATTTCAATGCCAATAGCACTTATTCAAGCTTTGTTCAACTATTTAGCACACAGTCGCCTACTTCTCACTTCTTAAAAAATCCCACCATAAATTTTCTATAATTTGATGACCTTCAATTTAGTATGAGACTTAAAAGCCAGTAAATTACATAATTAATCTACCAAAATTCCTCATAAAATACCATCGCAATGTGTTCCTTAACAGCCTAAAGAACAAGAACAAAAAAACCACCAACCAAGTCGAAAAAGAATACGCCAAAGTAAGTACTAACGCTGGTGTGAAAAATGTGGCAAACGCCCATATGTCAACCAAATATTCGAGACCACCAAAAAGGTAACGAAACGTTAATATTCATTAGGTGGGGACTTTGAAATAATTGAATGTATGTATGTATGTACGAGTACGATGCCAGCACGCGGAGCCATATGTGTGAACGGTTGGTTGGTTGCGCTAAGGGCTGACTCACGAATTTCTTCAAACTCCGGCCCGGAAACCCCTTTTCGCCTGGTAAAACAACAACAAAACAATTTGGTCAGCAGAATAAGATTAATTAAGCCGCATTTAAACAGAGAGAGCTCATCACAGTTGTTGCTGCTGCTGCTGCTGCTGTTACCGCTGCTGTTCCAACTGCGGTTGCTACCAACTATGCTCGGGTCGTTGCAACTGACGCTGGAGAGAAAAACAGCAAAGAAAAAAAAAGCAGTTGAGCAAATAAATCACTCCTTCATGTTTGCGCTGTTAAAACCAAATTAATTAGGTGCAATCTACCGCAATCTGTTAGCTCTTAGATCTTAGCTGTTCGCTGTTCGCTGTTAGTTTGTTAGCCAAGTGTGATCGCCAACGCCTTTCGTTTCACAGCTTTCACAGCCGCATTCAAGTCTATCAAAAAAGGGGCACACTCATTACAGCAGATTAGAGGGAAAGAAGAGAAGAAAGATAAAAATAAAAATGAAAATGAAAATGCACTAAGTGCTCGACTAACGCCAGTTGGCCAATGCAAGTCAGCATTACAAAGCAGCGACAACAACAACAACAAAGAAGCGGCAACAGCAGCAGCAGCGTGCAAGTTAACTGTGGCAAGTGTGAACAAAAGGCGCGCTCTTGCCATTGATCTAATTGCCTTTAAATGCGCGATAAAGGACACTTAAGGATGCCCACGTTGGCGGTCTGATTCTGTGATCTTCGACGCTGAATGTGTGTGTTAGACTGTGTTACCATTGCACGTATGTGTGTGTATGTGTGGGCACGCGTGAGCAATACACTAACACCTCATACAACCGCAATGAAAATTTCTTAATTCGTTGAAGCAGCGCAAAGGATCACTTTGGCACTTAACGCCCCTGTTCTCGCTATATCCTCACTCGCTCTTGCTCTCTCTCTCTCTCTGTCTCTCACACTCTTTCTCACATTTCTTCTTGCATTTTTTATGGTTTTGTTGCAATAAACAATAAGTACATATGTACTTGAATGTAGCGTAAATTATTTGCCGCAGACACATTGGTGGCGCGCATTGAATGCTTGAATGCAACGTTGCACGCCATTAAAATGTGAAGATGAGAGAAAAATGCAATGTCTTGGAAATTCGAAATTTGTTTTAAATGAGGCTAAGCGAACGCTGTTACTTACAAACATATGTGCATACATACATACATACATACATATGTGTATGTAAATGCAAGTGTGGTTATATGCCACGGCGCATTAATATATTTGCGGCAAGATCAACCACGAGCAACAATGAATAGCCGAAAGATGTTGTGGCAATGAGCAGCTTAAAGGCAAAAAAAAAGGATTCTAACATTACCAGAAAAGCATGATTGGCAATTTTTTTTTCCTTTATTTTATTACATTTATTCATTTTTAGAGAAGAGAGCAAGAACCACACACGCTGCAATAATTCACAATATTTCTGCGCCGTAGTGTGAATTGTAGCACTTTTGTTGTAACAATGCTTCTCCGGTCTGTGAGAAATAAGTATTAATTAAGTGTTAACTGTAGCTTTTAGGACTATTTTTTTTAACCCGCTGCTATACTCTCCAAGAACTGATTTTTCAAAGCGGATAGTTTCGGATCGCGTGCCTGTGCTGCTTGTAACCGAAAGCCTACATCCTCGCTATCTATAAGCGCTACTATTTATTTCTTCGCGACCTGTTTGTCACCAACTAAGTGCATCTCAGTGAGTGATTTTTGTTCCTTCACGGTGCTGTATTGCGTAGTTAACATTTTCCAGCTCTAAGTCCCAAAGGGTAATTCGACTATTTTCTTGTTTTGTATTTAAGGTCAAAAATGCCAATAAGTTGAAACCCGTGACGATTTTAAATTTGCTACCTTCTAAGTATATTCTAAACCGGCGTAAGGGGTTGCGAGTGTTTCCAACTCCAAACTGAGTACTGAGACTTAACTTACTTACTTAATTGGCGCATTAACCGCTGAAGCGATTTTGGCCGAGGTCAACAAAGCACGCCAGCTGTCCCTATCTCGTACTAACTAGCGCCAATTGGAAATCCCAAGTAAAGCCAAGTATTTTTCCACTTGGTCTTTCCAACCCAGAAGAGGTCTTCCTTTTCCTCTGCTATCACCCGCGTCAAAAACCTTCGGGGCTGGAGCTATTTCATCTATTCGTACGACGTGACCTAGCAAGCGAGGCCACTGGTTCTTAATCCACTGCACTATGTCTACGTCCTTGTACAGCTCGTACAGCTCATCGTTCCATCGTACGTGGTATTCGCCGTCGAAAAGACGCAAAGGTTCATAAATCATTCGAAGAATCTTTCTCTCGAACACTCCAAGAGCTCTCTCATCTGATGTTCTCATCGTCCATGCTTCTGCGCCATACAAATAGGACGGACATGATGAGAGACTTATAGAGTATGGTTTTTGCCCGTCGAGAGAGGACTTTACTGTGCAATTGCCTACTCAGTCCGAAGTAGCACTTGTTGGCAAGAGAGATTCTGCCTTGGATTTCAAGACTGACGCTGTTTTTGTGTTAATGCTGGTTCCTAAGTAAACGAAGTCCTCCACTTTTTCAAAGTTATAACTGTCAACAGTGATGTTTGATCCCAATAGTGAGTGTGCCGACTGTCTATTTGATGACAGGAGCTACTTCGTCTTGCCCTCGTTCAGCTCCAGACCCATTTGCTTCGCTTCTCTATCCAGTTTGGAGAAGGCAGAACTAACTGCGCGGTTGTTAAGGCCGATGATGTCAATGTCATCGGCGCACGCCAGCAATTACACACTCTTATAAAAGATGGTGCATCAGGTTAAAAAAAAAAACTCAAACTAAATCCCCGAGCAGTTCTAGCGTTAAGAGTTTCCTCGGGAAGAGGTTCGAGCATGATAGCTCTGCCAACGTTTCCTTAAAAAGTAGCATCAACTTGTATAGGCCACTGTTTGATTATTTTTGTGGTAAAGTCACAATTTATTTTATTTGAATCTAATTTTTTTTAAATTTTTCCTTCTTTTATTTGATCCAAAAAAACGATTTACTAAATCAATTTGTGTATCTAATTTTACTGCAAAAACACAAAAGTTCAAGGACAAACGAAGTTACTCAGCCATTGGATTTCCTGTTGGACAGGTTGTCGGAAAGAATATGTTTCAGAGTAGCACCGTCTTGGTGATTGTTTTCCTATGTTTATTGATTCAATGGACGAAACCTAGGCGTCGAATTTAAGAGCCGACCATCTATAACGGTTGCAGATTTTACGCCATGCTGTAAAAGCCTTTCCGCCTTTCCACGCTCTTCTACATCACATTGTTAATAAAATATCGCTCATGTTTTAAAATACGAAGTATTTTTCTGTTCTCTCGAGGATTTTTGCAATAGGTGGCTTCCAAACCCAAATGTTTAGGTCATACCTTTCAGTTGATAGCTGCGGAGATACGGCACAACAGTTTTGAAAATAAATGTTTTAGCTTTTTACTTCATTTCAATATCTATCGATTGAGTTCAGATATCTCAAGCGTTTCCTTCTCCGTTGTTGTCCAGTAGGCGCTCAAGTCTCTAATAGTGGAGATTATATAAAAAGCTAAAGCTTTGCGGAAGATTATAGCGTGCACTTCGAAAAGATCTAGGATAGACAACAAAGCGCATTTCACATTTACCTTGCAAGGAGAAGAAGAGCTCTGTCTGTGTATAAGATATCAGTCTTTATGTATGCTTATTTGGTCTGCCGCAGGAGAATTATTAGTGACAGTTTTAATATTGGCAATTATATTGCGGCCGCTGTGGTCTAGTTGGTATCGGTGCGTGCTATAACTCGATATGCCGGTGAATTCGAGGTTCGAATCTCAGTCAGGGCAAGCAAAATCTTAATCATAGAAAAAGTTTTTTCTAATAGCGGTCACCCAACGGCAGGCATTGACAAACCTCACAGGGTATTTCTGCCATGAAAAAGCTTCTCATTAAATAAATCTGCCGTTCGGAGTCGGCACAAAACTGTAGGTCCCTCCATTTGTGATATAATATAAAGATGCACACCACAAATGGTAGGAGAAGCTCGGCCAAACACAGAGCTATAAAGTGTAAGCGCCAAAATTATTATTATTATAATTAAATTGCAGATACATTTTCTTGCAAAAAAAAGCAAGTCAGAAATTTAAGTATTTAATCTCAGGATCCCTCCTTAAAAGGCCGTTGATATTAATAAAATAAAACTTTAATAACTGGTGGAGAAAGAAGCAAACACGTAAGACAAAAGACTGGCTAAAATTATAAGCAAGAAAATTTGTGCGAAAGACTTTTGTGGCAATAGCGGAGAGGACGTTAGAGAAGGAAATGAGTTTCTCACTGGCTACTGCGGGCTATTAAAGGGTTTGTAACAACTTTTTAAAGCAAATTATAGAAACAGAGGAGCACATATTGTGCTTTTCACTAATGGCACTCTTTCTAAGTGGTTTCTTGTTGGGGGACTTTGCATGATTTACCAATAGGTGGGTCATTGAGGTTCCAATAGATGTTAATTTCAGTCTCAAGGAAACACAAATTGTTTACACTGGCCAACCAAAAGAAAAATTGTTTGTTTCATGTGATTTTTTTGTTTGTTTCTATAACAAATTGACACGTATTATTTAAATATCGCTAAAATTTTTCTCTAAAAGCTTTTGTTTTTGAGTTACAGCTAACTAACGACATTTACTATTTTTACGAATGTTTCAATTTTCTCTCACGCAAGTTTTCAGGATTTAGTACTGAAAAATTTAAAGCTGATATTTTTGATGAGCCACAGATCAGGCAACTCGTGAAAGATCCTAATTTTGTCAAATCAATGACTAAAGTCGAATCCAAAGCTTGTAATTCATTTCTTTTGGTCATGAGTTATTTCCTAGGCAAAAACAAATCTGACGATCACGTCGAGCTTGTTGAGTCCATGCTATCCAACTTGCAAGAGCTAGGGTGGAATATGAGGCCGATCATTTCATAAAATGCAATAAAATTTCTGTTAACATAATGTATTGATTTTCTGTTTTTTTTTGTTAAAATAATTAAACTGTATCTTTTAAAACGTGAAGCTGTTAGCAATCTCCCAGTATTTTCAGGACAATAGAAATAGCCAATAACAGAAAAAAACATAAAGGAAACAAGACTTGTGTTGACCAGTGTTATAAATAAAAGGATACTCAATTCGTTCAAAAATAAAAACAATTTGTGGAAATAATTAAAATTATGTATTTACTTTGGCTTTTTTTTTAATTTCGCCGTCACAGTCTACACCTTTTCCAACAGTTTTTCAGAAAAACACAAAAGTGTTTCAGAATAACGCAAATGTATTTCAAAAAAACTCAAATGTATTTCAGAAAAACACAAATGTATTTTAGAATAGGCCAAATGTATTTCAGAAAAACACAAAAGTATTTTAGAATAACGCAAATGCATTTCAGAAAAACTAAAATGTATTTCAGAACAACACTAATGTATTACTTTCATCGTTTCTGAAATACAATTGTGCTTTTCTGAAATACATTTGCGTTTCTCTGAAATACATTTTTGTTTTTCTGAAATACAATTAATCCTTTCCGAAATACATTTTCGTTTTTCTGAAATACATTTTTGTTTTTCTGAAGTACTGTTGGAAAAGGTGTAGATTTATAATCTTAGGAGATCTGTAAAATAATTTTTTAGGGACATAATTTGTAGAGCCTTTCAACTTCAACTCACAATTTATTTATTTCTTCTTTGTTGTTGCTCTAGAAAGCAGTCGAAATGATTACTTTGTGCGGTAGTCAATGGGTTAATATATTCTATGAATTTGTTACTCGTGAAATTTTACTAACGAAATTCCAGTAAAGGCATTGCATTCAATTATGCATATTAATCAATTTCTAACAAAGTATTTTTTTTTCGAAAATACTGCTAAAAATTTGGTGCTCAGTTAAGCCATATATGGATATATTTTTTTTTTACTAAAGAACTCTCATACCGTTAAATTATTTAGCTTAGCTTTACTTTTACTATTCTGAAATTACACGCATTTAGGCAACGCACACTTCAAACAAATTATAACTCCCTTTCCAAAGCAAATGATTGCAGGCGCCACTTTTCATTAGAACCTTAATTTGTTGTTAATTTTAAATGTTATTCCACTGGCTTTTACCATTTATCGCAGACATTTCGTCTACGCATGCATTGATCCTGCAAATGCCATTCGCAATCGACCATCTCCATTAAGCAAAAGATCTTTATCTACTAAAAAGAAAAAAACATACGACCAAATAATTGTTACATTAATTGATTACGATCTTTCTCGGTTAGCTGCTTAGGCAAATAATTCCATTAGATGTACGTACATATGAACATACATTTCGTATGATACCTTTGTTTATCATATTTACTTCATTTCAATCATTAAAACACAAAGTCCCAAGTAAATAAATAAATAAAAAACTAAAAAAAAAGCATGAACGTAGCCTCAACACAATAAACACCTGCAATTAAGTAATTTCTGTTTGGATACTTGGCGTGAATATTAACGCCTTTCGGTGTGACTTTTGGCAGCTAAAAACACACGCGCGCATGCGCAACCGACGAAGGAGTTGTGAAGATGCTGCTTAAATGCGTAAGATCAGTAGCACCGCTATCCATGCAATTTGTAGTAACTAATATTTGAGGTTATGTACATATAGGTTATGTATAGCATGTGTATTCCTAATTTTTAATTATACGTTTAGCTATTTTATGTGTGGCGTTTAAACGTAAAATTAATTAACACATCTAAAATTTTGGCAGTTTGTAATTATATAATTTAACGAATTTGGAATTGTTTCGACGAAGCCGTTTACTGTTGCTGAAAATTCACTAACTTGACTTTTCTTAATTTTGATTAATTCACCAGCTTTTCATTAAAACTGTGAGCCTTGCTCATCTCGTCAGAATGGAGACTTACTTTTCAGCCAGGAAATTATTCAATGCAATTCTAGCTGGTAATAGCGTTGACATTAGGGATGTCAATTTTGGGTATTTTATTGATCCCGAAATTTTCGGGATTTAAAAACAAAATCCCGGGACAATCCCGGGATCTCGAATTTGACAAAGTTTTTTTACATAATTTTTAATTTGCCAAAAAAATGTAACACGTCTGTAATCGTTGTATTCAAAATAAAATTAATAAAACAAACAAGACGATTTATTGTAATTCATGTATGTATGTATGTATTTATTGGTCATTTAAAGAAGAAAAATAAAAAAACATAAAATTTTACACACATACAAAATAATTTATACTTCAAGAGCCAAATGCACCAACATGAAGTAAAATTATTTTAATCAGTGTTTCAGACCAATGTTAAAAATTTACATACAACCATTTAGTAAAAAAAGATGTTAAAAAAAAAATAAAAATAACTCTCCTTATTTTGAGCGAGGCAGAATTATTCTTTATATTGATCAAAATGCATTCTTAAAGCAATTCAAGCTTTAAGTGTGTTATCCTCCAACCTGGACCTAAAGTTTGTTCCATTTGAAACCTGCAGTGGAGAAGCACTGGCACCTCAACACTAGTTGGTGGGATTGTCGACAAAGAGTTGAATGGTATCTATAAGACAAAGCTTTTATCGCCTCATAACAAAAACTATCAATTTCTTTTAGTATGCCTTCTGATAAATTGTATGCCTTTTGATTATTGGACGAGCTGCTCGTTAAAACTTGATGCAATTTATCTTTGAGACTTTCTGTCTTATCCACTTCGTCGTTAGTTCTTTTATAGTAAGGCTTATTTTCTACTCGAGTGCGATATTATCCAGCTCATTTATAATGGCAAAGGGCAAAACAAAGCCTTTAGGGAGTTTACTAACCGATTGCGATTGGCCTTGAAAGGGAAATTTTTATGAATGATACGAAATTAAAATAATAAGAGGCTGTTTTCTGCAATAACGGGATTTTCATAGACTGATTCGGGAGTTAAAAACGGCCGGGATCCCGGGATTGACATGCCTAGTTGAAATAGAAATAAAATAATAAAGTGAAGACTGAATTGTGATTCCAAGAAAATTCTAGTTCGCGACAGTTAACATGAGAAAGAAAAAAGGGATCGCAATGCTTTACTGAAATCAGACCAAATCGGCAATAAAAAAGAAGTAACAAGTGAGCGTAAAATAAGAAACCGATAAAATTAAATTCAACCGGATAATTTAAAAGATCAAAAGTATTTCAGAAGATCGGCTACCTATTTCTCGCACCCCGTTGCCGTGGAATTCATGAGGAATTCCCGGCCCTTAACTCCTCCCTGCTCGAACATAGGGTGGTGGAGTTTTAAAAACTGATACAGAAAATTAAAAAAAAAAAATATTTCATAATAATTATAAGTGTGAAAAATCATTTTAAGTCATCGATAGCTAAAAGTCTTCATTATAATAATGTATAATAGGCGTAATTTTCTCAGTATCAGTTCGAGACAAGTTCTGGACTTTTTCGTCACCATTTTGGGACTATTATTTCGTTAATTTACCGGTACTATTTGGTGACAAGTTTGGGACGTTTTTAAGGACTCGTGATCAGTTTGGTACCAGTTGGTAAAGTTTATTTTGGGGAGCATTTAGAGGTTAGAGATATTAACTGGCCTCAAGAAAGTCCTAAACTAGACATGAATTAATATCAAATTAATCTCGTGGAAGCGAAGTACTGAGCTACACCCGAAAAAGTATCGAAAAGATACTAAACAAGTTTCGCCCTTTGATACAAGAGTTTTTTTTTACTCAAGTCTCAAAAAAAGAAGACTTTCATAATTTATATTATATAAATTATATAGAAAGTATTAGTCTTTAGTTATATATTTATTTTTATTTTGTAAAAATTGTAGAAAACATTTATCAAAATCTCATAAAAATTTCGAACTTTTAAATCATAATTTTATAATTTTTTCTAGTATGCAAATATGTAGCTCATTTAACTTTAGTTTAACAAAGTGCAAGTTACTAGTTGCTACAAATAATCACTGATTTTTGACAATTTTTTTGCTGACGCTCTAGCGCGATTCTTTCCATATAAAAAATAACCGCGATTTTGCATTCTATTGAGGAAACTGCCAATAAAAAATTGTCAAAAATCGATGATAACTTGTAGACACTTGAATTTTGCACTTTGTTAGACTAAAATTTAAAGAGCAAAAATACTGCATACTCAAAGAAATTTTGAAAACGTTTTTTTAAAAATTCGAAATTTTGTTATATCAGTGTAAATTTTGTAAATTGTTAAAAAAAATGGTTGTTTATGGGTTTTCTTAGAGAATGAACCATATTTTACTTTAAAAATTATTATAAATAATTAGAAGAAAAATATGGTGGCCAAACCTGTCAATTTTTTTAACTCACTAGAATTAATTTTCTTTTATTTTTTTTCTCTTATAATAGTTACATTTCTGAAAGTATGTTAAGCAATTGTTTATATGTAAATAAACTTCAGTATTGCGCTCACGAAGATTTAGGAAATGTTTCTATAAATTTCCATACATTTGTGTTTCAGTTAATATGAAATCAATTTCCTGATTAACTAACTAAATTTACAAAATTCGTTTTTGAACTAATTACGAATAAATTTATTTATTGCGCTGTTAAGCGCTCTAATAAAATAATTGCATTATTAAAGTTTCTATTAAACGCAACAAGCCGGCTAATTGCAGCATGAAATTATGAAATTACGGTTAATCCCACACATATGTTACCGTTACTACTTATTACGAGTATGTTGCAACAAATTTAAATGAGTAAATGTAGAAAGGTAGGACCACAAGGAATTCGGAATGAGTGTATTTTTGTGTTTGTGTGTGTGTGTGTATATGTATGCAAGCAAACCTTTAAACATGTGTTGTAACTGCGAATTGCTACATGATTCCGGGCCCATTGCTGCCGACAATGCAAATATGTAGTTTAGACTGGAAACAAACAAAACTACGCCTCACATACATACATACATACATTTACAAATGCCAATGTAAATTCGTGCAAGTATAATTAAGTAGGATTTGCGTAAATGCAAATACGAAATACACACACACACAGTTTTGCTATCATGCCACTTTAGCATAGTTACCAAACACACATTCACATCAACTTTAACATACAAAGGAAAAGCATTTTCCGCGTCTGCCAACCAACGCACAATTCGGAGAACAAGAACGACGAGGAGCAACAAAATTGCAACAATGGAACTGGGAAATAATGCGAATTCCTGTCATTTCCATTGCAGAGCAGTTTGAAGCTTTTCAGCGAGCACTTCTGCCATTATTACCAACATAAATACATTACTCGAGTGGGTGGTGTAAATTAGGTTGGTTCGTAAATATAGGGAAACAAAAAATAAAGTCCGATTTTGTTTCTTTTTATGAGCACAAAATATTAAGAAGCCTTTTCGAGCCCTCAAAGCTAACAATGTACATAATTTACACTAAACAAAAACACTTTTTCCTGGGTATAATTAAGAATTTTCAAAAGTCAATATTTTTGAATGTTTCCCTGCAGGCGACTTTAAGAAATAAGAACAAATTTTTGAAAATTTGTAACTTTTTTAAAATTGTTTTTTTTATCATTCTCTATTAGTTCTGTTTTATTCTTTTGATGTTTCCTATTTTGAATTTATTTATGATATTTAGCGTACACATAGAAAAATTAATAGCACTAAGAAATAACTATTAACTGTCTGTATGCCGACTATGGAAACTCTCAGTAACCTAATAAGCGCCGACGAATAAACTATACCCTTTCGTAGCATTACTTAGAATATCGAGTGTTCATTATCTTGCTTTTAATTATGTTTTTCTAAAATATAACCCTTTTTTATTCAACTATTTCAAATTATATGTATGTAAATAGCACTTTTGTTATGACGTCTAAATTTGTTCATGTTGCTCTTACACTACATAATATTTAGTTTGATACTTTATTTAAATGACACCTTTAACTGATATCATCAGTAAAGGAAAAAGTCAAAGTACTAGTCACTGCGCGATGTTACGAGTACTGTGCAAAAGAAGAAATGGACTAAAAATATGTCAAATCAATGCCCAGAGCTTGTGCAGGAAAATTTATGAGTTTAAGTATTACTTTGAGAACTCTCTCATTGACCTAGTATGCATATCGGAAACGAACTCTTTGCAGTCAAAGGGTACAAACTCTTTAGACATGATAGACAGGTACACGGTGGGGGAGTTGCGAACTTTGTGAAGGAGTCATTGAAATGTTTTGTGAAGTCAAAATCAAGCGTGGACGTTTGTGTTGAATATAGTATGTATGTTGAAATTACTTGTTGTAATCGTACAATTCTAGTTGGTACCGTGTATCGACCTAATAAAAATGTTGACTGTAGCCCGCTCTCAAATTCTATTGAGAAATTAGGTCTTTCATATGAAGATATTGGTATTGCCGGTGATTTCAACTGCAATTTGCTAGTTGAACGCCACGTAACTGACGCTATGAGCACTTTCGGTCTTTTGCCAATAAACACACTTACCCCAACTCATTTCACCAGTAGCAATGAATCTCTTATTGATATTTTTTATACAAACAACCTAAAACGAGTTCTACTATATGACCAACTATCCATACCTTCTTTCTCCAGACATGACTTAATTTTCTTGACGTTCGACTTCTCTGTCACTACCTCTGATAAATTAAAATATTATAGCTTTCGAGATTTTAAAAACATTGACTATTTTAAACTTAATAAGGACGTAAATAAAACTGATTGGCACTATGTAAATATGTTGACATCTACCGACGATCAAATGCAATTTTTACAAACGAATTTACTTAAACTACTTGACACGCATATTCCCGTAAAAAACAAAAATTAGGCGACATCATGACAACAATTGGTTTAATTTGAAAATTAGAAAAGCTATAGAAAAGCCAAATAAAATGTATTTCCAGTGGACGAGATATAAATAAAACAAGTGCTTTTCGCAATCAGTTTTTAGTTTTGAAGAAAGCGGTTGTTAAAATTGTTAGAAATGCCAAAGCTAAGTATTTCGAAAAACACTTCGTCGGCAGAGCAGTGGAAAGCAAGCAAACTTGGCAAAAAATTAGAATTCTCGGTCTGGTTAAAAGTAAAACAAAAAATTCGCAGTATTTGGAAGATGTTGACGCTAAAAATGAAAAATTCGTTAATATATCAGCACCTCGAATAACAAACACTTATAATAATATTAATTTACCGTGCTCACTACCAAACGATCTGAGTTTTAGTTTTTCGTGTGTGGATCAGTCCGACGTCCTTGAATGTTTTCGATCTATTAAATCTAATGCCGTTTGGACAGATGGTATTCACCCAGTGTTTCTAAAAGTAGTTTTGCCGATTCTGCTCCCGCATATCACACATTGCTTTAATACGATTCTCACCACATCCGTTTTCCCAAAATGTTGGAAAAATGCTAAAATCCTACCGATCCCTAAAACCGATGACGAACTCAGACCAATTGCTATTTTACCATATCTTTCGAAGGTACTCGAGTTAATAATGCATAAGCAGTTAAGTGCGTTTCTTTCTAAGAACTCCCCTTTTAAAAAAGCGGCAATCCGGTTTCCGAAAAGGACATAATTGTGTAACCGCGCTGACTGACGTGATCGAAGACATTCGCAAGTCCATTGACGAGGAACAGGTTACTTTCCTTACCCTACTAGACCACTCAAAGGCGTTCGATTTCGTAAACAACAGTTTCCTATTTGCAAAACTCGATAAACTCTTTGGGCTATCCCATACAGCTATTAAACTACTTGCCTCCTACTTAGAAAATAATAATAACTAATAGTTTATATTAATTTTTATGAATTATATATAATTTCAAACAAAATTGTCTTTTCTTCATACGAAATACATATGAAATTTGAAGAGCTTTAGCCTAACTCAGAACATTTTGTGATTTAAAAAAATTGTGTTTTTATTTTTAATTTAAGACATAAAAAAACCTTTGAGTGTGCGAGCATTAAATTCCAAATTTACATACTTTTTAACCACCCTAGTGTACACACACATACTTGTATGCCTACTACATTTTCCTGCATTTATAAATATTTTGTTACACTGCAGAATGGTAATGCGGTGGCAGTTGTAGGAATTTCCACGTCCACGCTTTGTATTCACTGCCACGCTCTTTAAATACTCCCACCATCTACATACAACTAACTGTACCCGCATTTGCAAAGTCAGTCAGCTGTGTTGAACATCTACCTACATACACATAAGTACGTCCAACTGGAAACTACAACAAATTTTTGTTAATTTATTTTGTTGTCCCATTTGTTTGTTGCTCGACTAAATGTCAAATGTTAAATGGTGCAACAAATGGACAACCAGTGACGACGTGGCGGTTGGGCAAACAAATTTCCTTGTGACGTTAAGTTGTGTGTATTTACATACCCACATACATTTGTTGATATACATAAGTAGAAGAAAAATTTCATATACAATCTTTGCTAGTGACTCTTCAGCAATTCAAAAGGCTTCACATTTTTTTCAGTTACGACCGTAGCCACTGCGGGACTGCAGACCCTTCTTAGTTGGAGCCCGGGTTCGAATTCACTCACTGAGTTTGGATCTTGTGTGACAGCTTATTTCTGCTTTCGCCACCGGCAGAAACTTAGTAACACATTCCTTTTTTGACTAACTCGTGTACATTGAAAAAAAAACTAGGTTAGAATTCTTTTGAAAAAGATGTTTTGAGTAGCGCAAAAACCTGAACTCTTTATCAAGCGACACAACTATTCATCTTGATGGTTTATTCTTACCCAAAAGACTATGATTGCATCGTCGGTATCCGAAAAAAAGAAGTATAACGATTGGCCTGCCTCAAGGTTCAGTTCTGGCACCTATACTATTTAATATATATATAAATGACATCTCGACCTGTGTTAAGTACAGTGACATTAATCGGTTTTGCTGATTATACGTTAATCATGATCAGTGGCGACAAAAATCCCGATATTATTTTAAAACAACAACACGATTTAAATTAAATTTATAATTGGCTGTGTGAAAACAAGCTTAAATTAAATGTTAATAAAACCAAGTATATGGTCATATCCAGAAGAAATCGTGATATGGGAGAGCTTAGTAACATTAAAATAAACCATCAAAAAATTGAAAAAGTAGGAAATTTTACATGTTTGGGCGTAAAAATTGATGAAAAGCTGCAATTCAATGAACATATTAACCACAGGGTGAACAAAATAGCAAAAAAAAAAATGTTCTTTATGCGACGTACTGTTTGCAAGTACATGAAAAAAATAAAATAAAATTATGGTTTAAAGATCGACCATCGAGCCGCTCCTCAATTACCGTAGCCCGTTTTTTCATAATGAATGATAGCCAGATTTATAAACTGCCGAAACAGCAAAATCAAGCAATGAGATTTATTCTTCGGAGACGATACTCGTATGACACACCAATCAGAGATATGCTATCAGCACTTAATTGGCTAAGTGTTAAACAGTAGCACTTTTATTACACAATGAAATTTGTCAAAAATATTATAGATAATAATTTACCAGATTACCTAAACATTAACTTAAAGTATGGCATTAATATATACAAATAACACAATAAACATACTCGTAAAATAATAATTTCAAGTTTTCTATGCTAAAAAGTTAATTTTGATAAATGTAATTTATACTATAAAGGTTTAAATGTTATAATGAGTTACCAAATACTATAAAGCAATGTACGACCATTACAGAGTTTGAATGAAAATGGTTTGAATATTGTTTCCCGTTTATTATAGTTCCGTATTTTAAATTTTAATTGACTTAATGAATGATCAATAAAATGATCTTATTATACTTAAGGTATCTATTATTGAATTATTAGGTTAAGTCTTCCACTTTTGTAAAGAATTAGGCTCTGAAAAGCTATAAGTAATAAATAATAATAAATAAAAAGAAAGGTGGAGTGCAGAAATGCATAGCTTTGTTGAAATTGTGAACTCATTTTTAGCGCTCAACCTTCTGTTGCTCATAATTTTGCGGCTTTCTTACTAAAATTTCTATATGGAAACCAGAAAACAAGAAAATCATACAAGGAAACCATTCAAGCGAAATCGATGGTACTACTTAAACCGGTGGATCAAAATGGTAGAAAGGACTGGAATAGATTAGGATTACTTTAGAACATTAAACTATGTTTCTGCATGATAACCTGAGTGCACCAATATTCGTGTTATTCGTAAAATGACGCACATTTCTGGTGGCGTGGAGTCCAGTTCCCAATATAGCCACTTAGTCGCTGAACTCTCTCTAAGGCTATCCTCTTAGTAATCTACTAGAAGAAAAAGATCAACGGATCATACAAGAAAATTGTGGATCACCATGTCGATATACTAGAAGACGCTGACCAAGAAAAAGTCTTACGACCTTTTACGACTATACAAATATTCAGTGAGAGAGATCTTACTTGGGTAAGTAATCAAGAAGATTTTTGTTTTATAACATAAGCCCCGGTCAATGGCAAGTGCCTTCTACCTCCACGCACAGAGGACATTCAGAATGCTGGAAAAACATATGGAAACGTTCCTTATGGTATGATATCGGACATGTCACTGACGATAAATAATTGAGGCGAATTTGCATTCGCGGGAATGGGATGAAGAAGGGAAAGCAATGTAGAAATTCTCAAGTAATATCTTTAAGTGAGCACATTCTTCAGAGAGACTAAAAATACTCGTTTTAAATGAAATGATTTTTTACTTAAATAAGGAGTGTATCTCAAGAATTGAGTTAAATATTTTTAAAAAGATTAAACGAGTTTGCAACAATTGACAATAGGATTTCAGCTTTAATGCTTTATGCGAGCAAGTTAAAATTGAATTGGCAAATGCATATAGAAATATTTCTGTACATGGAAAATTCTATATAAGCAAAGTTGGTTTTTTTTTTGTTAGAGTAAATGAGTTCAAATGCAATCTGTAGCACAACCATTAGGAAAGTTTATTTACATATCTTCTAATTATTTAAAATAATTTTTAAAATAAAATACTGTTCACTCTCTAACAAATATCATAAAAACTTATTTTTTAGACTTAATAAATTTCATCAAAACTTTGAGAAATAAAAATTTTTTTAAAAATTATTTTGGTATGTAGTTTTGTAGCTCATTAAATTTTGATACAACAAAGTGCAAGTTTTAAGTGCCTACGAACTTCTAATTTTTTTTGACAATTCCTTCCATATAAAGTTAATCATGGGTTGGCGTTACATGAATGAAATTGCAAGTGAAAATTGTAAAAAATCAATGGTAAATTTAAGACACTTGAAACTTTGACTTTATTATACTAAAATTTAATGAGCTTCAGAACTGCATACTCTAAAAATTCAAAAAAAAAAAAAAATTGTTTAAAGTTCGAAATTTTGATGAATTTTTTTTAAATAATTGTACAAATTATAAAAACTTTGATGAGCAACAGAACTGCATACTCTAAAAATTAAAAAAAAAATTGTTTAAAGTTTGAAATTTTGATGAATTTTTTTTAAATAATTGTACAAATTATAATAATGAGCAACAGAACTGCATACTCTAAAAATTAAAAAAAAAAAATTGTTTAAAGTTCGAAATTTTGATGAATTTTTTTTAAATAATTGTACAAATTATAAAAACTTTAATGAGCAACAGAACTGCATACTCTAAAAATTAAAAAAAAAAATTGTTTAAAGTTCGAAATTTTGATGAATTTTTTTTAAATAATTGTACAAATTATAAAAACTTTAATGAGCTACAGAACTGCATACTCTAAAAATTAAAAAAAAAATTGTTTAAAGTTCGAAATTTTGATGAATTTTTTTTAAATAATTGTTCAAATTATAAAAAATTTAATGAGCTACAGAACTGCCTACTCTAAAAATTCCAAAAAAAAAAAATTGTGGCTAGTTCGAAATTTTGATGAAATTCTTTTATTTAATTGTACAAATTATATGAAATTTTTAAAATTAGTTTGTTAAATTTTTTTTTTTTAAAGAATGAATTTAAAATAAAAATAAATTGTGCAAATGTGTCAATATTTGGTTATGTTTTTATATGTGAAGAGTGTGTCCGCATAAATTTAAATAATTTTTTTTACTTGCTTTTGCCTAGTTGTTTTTTTTTTTCTCAAACATTTGACAGCTTCACAATTCCATTAAAATCCATTTGGTTGAAAAATTCCCACCAAACTTCTAACAAGTTGCCGACCAACTGACCAATTCATCTTCGAGTCAAGTACAAAGGCGGACTTGCGGATACGCCAAGGTTCAATTGATTGTTTGTGTAATGTAAATTTGCAAATTGTTTTCTATTTCGTTGCTCAATCGCTGCCTTAGGTAAATACAATTTTTGTTTTTTTTTCAGATTTAACAAAAGTCAAGTAAAGTCACAATGGCTTGATAAACTGCTACTGGTATTTGGTCTTAACAGGCAAAAGGTATTTTTGTACTTGAATCTTATTGTTGTGTGTGTGTGTGTTTGTGTGTGTGTGTGTGTGTGTGTAAGCAACAATTGTCGATTTTTCTGTGTGAATTGTGTTTACTTTGCGAAATCAATGCGAACGCTGACAACATAACAAACATACTTTCATACATATCTACAAACATACGAAAGTATGTATGTATGTACTTGTAATTTAAAAAAAATGTATAAAAAAAATCGAAAGTAGCTACTGTAGCAATAACATGTGTTACAAAAAAAAACATAGGCGTGTGCAACAATGGCAAAAAAAAAATAAAGAAACTCGTGCATTAGTTATTTTTATCAACGACTTTGGGCCGGCAGTGTTCCATTGGCAACAATAGCCATAACAACAAATAATGGGAACAACCATAACAATAACAGAGCAATAACAATGGTGTAAGCCATATAAGCAAAGACAGTTAGTTAGCGGTGAGACCAACAACGTTACATACTCGTACATACATACATACTTTGATACACACAACTCTGACTATGCGACAATTTCGAGGGCGGAGAAGAATGTTGCACAGTGTGTTATGCCATACAAAATAAAGAGCAGATAATTATTTTGAACAGCTCGGCAATAAAACTAAAAAAGAATAAAAAAAAATTGAAGAATAATAAGAAAAGAGCAGAATTCAAGGTACCCAAGATTGTTTTATTAATAATTCTTCAAGGAAAATTATAATTGTTATAATTATTATAGCCATAATAAACTCATCAATAACAAATTTATTATAGTTTTGAGTATAAGAGACGCATTTTTAAACAAGTTCTGCACAAAATTAATTGAAATAGCAACAAACTATGTTTAAGAAAATATAGACAAGATATTTTAAACTTATTTTAGATTGCTTTGAAAAAATTATCACTCCAAACATTATCACAGTGTTGATACTTTGGCTCAAAAAATGAAGAAGATAGAGCAATCAAGGACGCATTTCTTCTACTTACCCGGTTCAGGAGAGTTAAGGCATGCCGCTCATTATACATTATATTTTTTTTTTTTTTAAAGCAAGCGATCGTTGGAAGCAAACAGAAAATTTGCAACAAAAAAAAACTTCTGTCGCCGGTGAGGGACGAGAAACTTTTTTGTTTAGTCAGAATCTGTAAAAAAGCATAGTTGTTTTGTGGACCGAGAATCATACAAAATATCCAAATCTAATTTCCCGAAGAACGTTAAATACTGAAGCCCTAGATGGCGTTGTAAATTTTGACATTCTTAATTTAAACTAGTGGGCGGCTGTAATTTTGTATTCTAGAAAATTCGATAAAAACAAAGTCACGAGAATCCACTTAAGAATTGTTATTATAACGAATCTACAATCACAAATTTTTTATAAGCTATTCTCTTCGTTCGGAGTTAACTTAGAACTATATGTCATCATGTGTAAAGAGGTCGCTGCTAGCGTTAATCCCAAGCTTAGCTTTGATTAAGTTTAAAAATGAGGCAGGAATTTACACTTCTTGTATTAGCAATACATATTAGTTTATTTATATTTGTTTCACAATTTTTGTTATTTTTGACCTGTTTAATTTCATTATTTTATTTTTAAGTGAGCTAGAGGCGAATTTTTGTTGGAAAAATTTGAGAAAAACAACAACACCAAAGCGGTAGAAGTTATAGTGCTATTTCGGAAATCACCACATTTCCTCATCAGGCTGAGCTAAGCTTACGCTGTGTGAGTTGTTGTTATTTTCTTCTTTTCCAACAAAAATTGGCCTTTAGTTTATTTCACAATAACAAAACACTGTGCGTCAATGTCAGCATCAGTTGCTACAGTTGCCACGATTCCAGCAGCAGCAGTTCAATAAATGTTTGTTCGGTAGCACTTTGAGTTGTCATAATTTTTGAACGATTGCCCTTTTGTTAGCCGCGCATTTCGCGGTGGGTGGGTTTGTCATGTGTATGTGTGTATGTGTGTGTGTTATGTATGTGGGTGAGTGGGTTTGTGGGTGAGTTCAAACTCTCGAAGGCTTGAGTGATCATTTACAATTTATATTTATTCGAACACCCACCGCGTTTCGTAAGTATTTGATTGTCCAAGAGGCATTCGATATTCGATTATTCATTCGGTCTGCTTACCAAATGACCCCTGAACTTTCTATTTGTCTTTGTTATTTAATTAGGAGTTTGCGAGAAAAAAAAAATATGTACATACTCGTACTTATAAAGTATGGCTTCAGTTTTATGCGTGTAAAATCAAAGTTCAAACGTTAAATTAATATGAAAGCAATGAGCGTTTACCACCAATTGTTTTGAAAGTGATTTGTAATGGAAGTCAGTATATTTTAGAGCTTTGGGTGGTTGATGAATGAGATAAGAGGTTGTGGATATACAAAGCATTCATATGCGCTGCAATCCTCTATATCAAGCGAATACATTAGTCGGCGGAGTAATTATTTCTTAAATAAGTTGTTGTAAAACTTTGCTTTGGACAGCTTTTCCTTTATATACATAAATTGTCAGATAGCCTTGCAATTACCCACACTGCTAGAGCAAAATGACTAGTGTAAAAAAATATTTAGAAGATCCACCATCTTGAAGGCATTGCGAAAATGCTGCACCAACGGCCAATCTTAGGCGATTCTCTACTACAATAAATATACTTAGGCAGCAAGTTTTGTCTGTCTGAACCGCCATAAGTTCGTCGGTACTCATTCCACTCTGAATCTACGCTCACACGAATTAATCTTTTCGAAGGAGACTCTGGTCTCATTACAACGGCAAGCTCGTCGGCTCTTTCAAACATTCGAGGAATATAAAAGACACCCGTTTGAAGCGGTCATTTGCCTTTGTGAAAAAATTACCACAATAACAAGCACAAACAAAGTAAATTAGACGTCACCACAGTTCATTTAAAGCTTTCAGCAGTGTTTCTATTGCTAGGCTCGTCAACTGGGATCTCTAAAATTGGCATTTTCAAACATTAAAACTGTTGTTGCGGGAATAGCACGAGTTTAGATGAGAGCTTTGACTATATTTATGTTTTTTTAGTTAAATAGATTTTTAGAAATAGCTCTAAGGCCTGCATGTTATTTTAATTTGAAGTGCAATCAAAGCAATTTATTATTGCATCCTAGCAATCAGTTAATACGAGGAAAGCAAAACTGAGTGGATGTTCGATTCTAAGCTGCTTTAAAACTCTGATTTAGAAAGAAGAGTCTGTGTTGCAATCCTTCCACCTTTTTTTAGGGTGACTTACATCTATGATTCGAGTAGAAACTCGAGATGGCAATCGAAAAATCAAAAGATAAGACAAGATTTCTGCAAGGAAAGCAGAGAGTTGGTTGAAGAAAACAATTATGCACTATTCACGAAGGGAGGGTAGAAAAAGGTTCCTGCGATCACCACACTCAACGAATTGTGAACAGTAATTACTATGTAGGTAAATAATATTTGATAAGCATAGTCGTAAATACATATGTACTTGAAATTGGCATACCTAACATAAAGCTAAGTTGGTATGACTAAAACTTGATTAAAGTGTATGTGAACTTGAGTCGTTTAAAGTTTTTGCGCATTCGTCATACTTCGGTAAGTAAACGTAGAAAGAAGAAAAAATTAACAACAAAACGACTAAGTACTACCACAACTATGACAATAGCTATAACAAGCCAGCAATAAAAGTCAACCAGCTATGAAGCCGAAAAGGAATGACATCAAAGTAAAAACGTTTGAGACACAAAAAATTCCAAAGAATTTTCGTCATAATCACTGGAAAGGAAAACAACTTGACGATGTTGTGATTTTGTTGTGAAAACTTGTTAAACATTTTTTTTTTTTTAAACGCTTAAGTAAGTTTCGTTGCTAAAGCTTGCTCCTTTGCCGCATAAGCGCCGACTAAAAAAAAAAAAGAACGGACGACTAGACAACCAACTGGGAAGAGTAATAGCTGCAGTTACAACAACAACAACAACATCTCTATATCGACAAATGCTTCGAAAACAAACGAATATTTTGCAATTAACACACCAAATTTGTTTGCTTATTGCAACGCGCCAACCGAGCGCTGAACAAGCGGACATCGCTTTCAATGACAACAACAAGCGACAGCAACAACACGTGCAAAAACAACAACAACAACTAACGCGCGCATTGTGTACGTTGCATCGTTGGTGTGTAAAAAATATTTCAATTTCATTTGTCATTTCGTCACGTGCATTTTTTGTTTTATTTTTTTTTTACGATAAAAAACCGACAAAAACGACGACGACCAGCTCAAAGCTTTGATGGGTCCGATCCGCCAATGGACGGACAATGCGACGAAACGTCGAACGAGCGGAGACAGCGTTAAGCGAAATAAAGTCGCATATCGTTGGCTAAGTAGTTGCTTTAGGGCGGCTGATGGGGGCACACAAAAAAAAAACCACTACGATAGAAGCGCGAGTAGCAGCAACAACCCCAGCAATATTGCAATATTGATGCTTTGAATTGTCGGTTGTGGATGTCAGCGTACGAATTATAAGTACGACTTTTTTTTTGCAACAACAAAGCAACAACAGCAGCCCCTCTTCCCAGCCTCTCTTCACTCCAAGTTGTTTTTCATTTGCAACTCTGCAGCCGCATGGAACGTTTGATGCGTTCAAGAACGCGCGGGGTTGCGAGGTCATAAGGGTTACTACAAGCGTCAAGGGTAACGCTTTGGTGCTAAAAAAAAATTCTAAGCGCTCGCCAAGATACTCGTACATATAAAATACTCTCCTCTTATGCCGTACTTAGTCGGTCGCAATGTTATAGCCCGGTACGTAGGTAGGGCTTTTACTATTGAAGTCGTCTCGTCGCGCCTTAATGAAGTACCAAAAACTCAATTTATTTGCAATTAAATTGTGTGATTGTGTGTGTGTGTCGGTACGAGTACTCGTCGGGCGGTTGTCGAGTGATGCGCGTTGCTGAGTTAGCTGTGAGTGAATTTTTTCTTTTTTTTAAATTTGGTATTTCTTGGTTAGATTTTTATTTCATTTCGTTTTAGGTTTTTAATTCGAAAGATGGCGATTTCCTCGAGTAAGTTGTTGAAAACAGTTTTTAGGATTAGGCAACACAGATGGTGAAGAGGTAGTGGGGAGAACGATTAACCAAGCACTCACCATAGCTCTAGGCCTTGTTCCTAATAGATAGAAGACACACATGGTCTTGGAGGCCTAAATATGGCTTTATGTTGAGTACTAAAGCAGCTTCTAAACTCAAATTTCCAGCGATTAGCGAAAAATTAATTTCGACTTTCGGCCAATAGTGAAAGATTATTGCAAAACATGAGCGATATTCAGCAATTCACTCTATGCAAACATTTTTTTTTGTAAATATACCATATGTATTTGTACGCACGCTGGCAATGTGCAGCACAGTGGCATGCCGTACATACATACAGACATACATACATACATAGTTAAAGAGTTGTTGTAAATTTGTTGTTGCGCTTTCAGTCCGCTAGATGACGGCTTATGTACCGCTTCGTTGGCCACGACCACTTATCTCCTTTGGTTGGCGGCGGCAGCAGTGCCGGTCGGCACAGCGCGTTTGATCTCTTGCGCTCGAGCGCTTTGAATAAGAAATAAAATAAAATGAAAAAAAACAACGCAAAAGTTAAATAAGAAACAAGAAGATGAAAAAAAAGCACATCGATATTGTACGCTAAAAAAGTAAATTTTCAAAGTGGCCATGCGGCTTGCAAGCGACCAGGCTCCATAGTATGGTGTTAACATTTATTTCACTTCATTTCATTTGTAGCATTGCGCATTCGCAACTTGCCGCACGACCTGCGCTACAATGCTCGTACATATCTGCTGCTTTTCAAACTGCACAAGTTAGACTCGACGGCGCAAATGGTAATGCTGGTGGCGGCGGTGCTGCAGCGGCTGTACATACTCACATACATATGTCATTGGCACATAAAAGTTCACTTTTTAATTGCCCGCTTGACGCGTTCAAAAGACATTGGACTGGCATTTTTATGAGCGGCTTTGGTAAATGTGCGCGCTGTATGCCGCACCCTCCCTGCGCCAACTGAAAGGCGAACTGAAGACTAAACGCGCAATTGCCGATAAAGCTTTGCCCTTCTGCGTTGCTACTTTGCCGCATTAGCTGACTGGGGACGAGCAGTATCAAGCGGAGTGGTCATCGAAAGTCGCCTGCCATACACAACTCATTCCAGTTCGGTCAGTCAAATTCAATTCCATAAACTATTTCGTATGCAAAAATTCGCTTAACTCATTGCCGCTTTCTTTCTGTGATTCACCTTATGTTTTTTGTTTTTTTTTTTGTCTTGCTGCCGCGGCTTTGTCTGCAAATAACAATTTGCCACAGTTGTAAAGAAAATGCGAACAACAAAGCGCAACTCATTGACACTGATGACAAGAGCGCGCGCGCACATTTGACCGAAAGTATATTTTCCCACACGCACCGTTTACTGGCCGATTGAAGGTGGCGACGGTGGAGTTGGAAGTGTCCATAAACTCATTTGGCAGACTGGCATACTTAAATGGAATGAATTGCTCTGGTTTCCCTGCTTAACCCGATACAGTGTTGTTGCTGCAGAAGGTCAAACGTTCGTTGATTTTGGCATGAGGTGGTTCGAAAAGTGTGACGTTCGCGTCGAAGTGAAATTTGAAGCTACCAACGAACTTTAGTGGTAAACAGAAGGCGGTAAGCAGCCGAGGGAAGTCAAAATACAAAAAATTATGAAAGATTTTGTTCGATAATTTGTACAGAAAACAGAAGATTAGCAAACTACTTCTATGCCTAAAAACACTTTAGCAGAATGACGTCTTTACGACTTAATAGCTGGAACACATAAAAAGAACCGTTTTTTTTGTAAATATTTTTATTTATTTTTCAACATAATCTGCTTCCAACTCAATACACTTCATCAAACGTTTTTCAAGTTTTTTAATTCCATCCGAAAAGTAAGATTTTTCAAGACCTTCAAAATATGCCTCAGTTTCAGCAATAAACTCGCTATTGGACGAAAATTTTTTGCCACCGAGAAATTTTTTTAAATTTGGAAAAAAGAAATAATTAGAAGGAACTAAATCTGGACTATATGGTGGATGCGGAGCAATTTCAAATCGTAATTCGGCCAGTTTTTGTTGAGTTAAAAATGCAGTGTGTGAATCAGCATTATCTTGATGAAAAAGAACTTTTTTTTTTCTAAATGCGGTCGATTTCTTCACTCAACCGATCCAATAATACACAATAATATTCACTATTTATAGTTTTTCCTTTCTCAAGATAATCAATAAATATTATACCCCTTGCATGCCAAAATACTGTGGCCATTACTTTTCCTGCTGACTTTTACCAGCTTCTATCCATTGTTTTGACTGTTCTTTGCATTCTGGGATGTAGTGATGGATCCATGTTTCATCAACAGTTATGAATCGGCGCAAAAACTCTATTGGATTACGCTGATAAATCGCTAAAAGCTCCTCGGAATTGGTCCAACGGACGATTTTTTGGGGCAAAGTCAACAAACGCGGCACCCATCTTGCAGATAGCTTTTTCATGTGGAGTTCATCATGTAAAATACTCCAAACTTGTTTTTCGTGTATTTTAACAATATCAGCAAGTTCTCTGAGCTTTATTCGTCTATCTTTAGTCACTTCATTAAATATTTTTCTCATGTTTTCAATAGTAGTAGCAGTTATCGGTCTTCCAGAGCGTTGTTCATCTTCCGTACTTGAACGAACCATTTTAAATTGTTGAACCCAGGATTTCACGGTGTAGTTTGATGGTGCGTTATCACCATGAACATAATCCAATTCATCTTTGATTAATTGTGGCGTATAACCTTTCATATAAAAGTGTTTAATTACCGCACGAAACTCTTTATTTTCCATTTTTCAAAAATTACAAAACTAGTTTACTTCAATCACCTGTAACAAGGAAAATAATCGTTAAATATTTCGGAAATTTTGACAGATGGCTTATAAAAGATTGCTTTTATAATACAAAAAAAAAAAAAAAAGTTGCTAGTAAAACAGAAAATGTGCCAGGCCAGTTAATTTTGCGGTCGCCCTCGTAGCTTAAACACAGTTTCGACGAACGTCGAATTTTCGCGACGCTCGCAATAACATTTCACGCACTGACGGCGACAACGTACACAGCTTCAATGTCAGCTGATGGAGTTACCATATTGAACAGATACAAATTTTAGAACATAAAATGAATATACTAAGAAAAGAGTTGTTAAACAAAACTTTAAAATGTTGAAAATAGCTAATTTCAATTAACGCAATCAATAGTTTTCAGCAAAAAAAAAAAATTTTATTTTTTAATTTAGATTTTAAACCTAAGAATACTCAACATATGGTCACATTGGTTCGTATGAGGTCGCTGCCGCTGCGGTGAAAAGACGTCGGGCGAATTTCGTCGTACGCTTTGGTTATGCGCGTTCTCATAAACGATAGAGTTTTGTATTTTTCACGACAAACATTCGCGACAAAAAATTCGTCATACGCGGGCATTGTGTTTAAGCTATTAGCTAATGTTAGAACGTTTCAGCGTCGAGCGTTCACGAAATTTTTGGTAGCGTAGTGGACTTCTGAAAAATACCCAATAAAACCTTTATAAAATAGTAAATATATTTCAAATTAAAGTTGTGTAAAGGGTATCAAATTTAGACTGCAGTTCAGTGATGTGATTCGACGCTGAAGAAATTCTCATAACCTGAAGCTGTTAAAAGTTAGTTCCACAACGGTCCCACATCTTTTTAGCAAAACGATATAAAAAAACTACTTTTCAGCCACCCGTTTAGAAAAGTTTGTTCTTTTTTGCACACACACACACACACAAACACAATGAATGGTAGATATGTTATCTTTCGCCGCTAAAACTGTCAGACTGCATGTCTCGCAAACTCATCTTACCCGCGTTTCCCAAAATCCAACTCGTCATATTTTAGTCACATACCTTCAGAAATGCTAACGTAGTACGCAAAATACTAAAATATATTTTCATACGTCAGTCGATAAGTACATTCGTAAGTATGTTTATACACGCCACAAAAGCAACAGACGCACTGACGACTTGCGATTGCGTTGCCCTTGTCTAAGATGGACGAGCTGGCTGACGACAAGGCCAATTTGTTTGCACCAATTTCCCTACAACATTACCAACACCGACACCAACACCAACACCAACACCAACACCAACCAACACGATCAACGGCCACACCAACTAGTAGCCCATCAGCTCACCCGCTCGCTTGGCCGTTGCGTTATAATTTATTTAATGACGTTCTTTTTGTTGTGCCTGATCATCGATCGGCTAGTGGATCAGCCACAATTGGCGATCGCTCCGATCTTGTGTTGTACGCAGTGGCGGCGGCGGCGGCATCGATCAGTGATGATTTCGGCCATAGTTGTTGAGTAATTTCGTTTTTGTGTAGCATTTCAACAGCGCAAGATCGAATGCTGTCAGTGGGATGTTGACGCAAATTTATGATCTACATTTGGTTGTGTTTTTTTTGTTTTTTGCTTCCACAAAGCTACGATTGCGCGCTATTTTGCACGTTTCGCAGCTGACGGCTTCTGCGTTCTTACTCACATTTGGCGAGTGCGAGTGTAGAAATGTAAGCAAGCCGCTGTCGGGTTTGCCTTTGGCAAATGATTTTGTTTTGATTCTTTTCTTCAATAGCAATAATCATAAAATGTTGTAAATGTATTTTTAAATAGTGCGATTAAAATAAAATATTGCTTGCGTTTTTGACGTTTGGACAAAGGAAGCGAACGTTTTGATGTTGTGTGGAAAAATTGCTTTTGAATATTTACGAAAATATTTTACAGACATAAAAATATATGTAAGTAAATGTACATATGTATGTATGTACATATGTAGATGTGTTAATACATACATATATAAATATCAGTGTATACCTGTAATATGTGTAAATGGCCAAGCAGACACGTAGATTTCGTATTCAAAGGCGGCTGATCTTAAACTCACAAAATTTGCTGGACATTATAAGCAGCAATAATTTAAGCTTTTGCCTCAACATTTAGTAAACGCTGGATAATCTGCTTAGATATGTATTTCGATTATTTAGATTGGATGCGAGTTTGATACTTTTTTTTTGACGATGTGGCTTTGTGAGCTTGAAACGAGCGCGCTTAAGCGTTCCTCGTCCACGATATCGGGTTAGAACGATATTCCGATTGTACAACTTCTCTATTTAATCTATGTTTTTCTTACTTGACAATATTGTAATTTCCTTAGTAATCTATTCGCTATGCATTGAACCATTAGTTAAATTCAGAATTGAGCAACAAAACAGCTGCTTCCTTTACGATAGCCACCTCCACCTAAAAATTGCTACAAAACCTAAATTTGAGTTCTTCCTACCATCGCTGTCTTCTAGCCTTTTTGTGTCTCGAGCAAATATACTCGAACATAAGTGGAAAAAAAAAGTTTGTCAGAACAAGTTTCAAAATGCAGTGAGCTTGTGTGAACATAGACGAAATCGAGAACTCCAACGATACTAGTTTTGCGTGACCGGTAACTAACTGGTATCTTACATGCAGTGTTCATCACCGCTTCCTACAAACTTACTAAATTTAAATCAGCTACAAATCTGCATACGTTGAAAAACTCTAAAGTTTTCTTTTTAAAGTTCGAAATATTCATGAAATTTTGATAAATTTTTTTCTGCATTTTTTATAGAATTTAAAAAATTGATTTGAATGATTTGTCAAATTTTCACCCCCAGCAATGGGTTGTGCGCAGGGCTGGGAACACGCCACGTAAAAAACAAATTGAAATGAAAAGGTAAACAAAGCATCGGATGAGACCCACCTTATTTGATGACGACCACGGCAAACGTATTAAGGACAATGATTTGAGGACATGCACCTGGAATGTCCGAACCTTTAATTGGGAAGGTGCGTCTGCCCGTCTTAGCAGAGCGAAGGCTAACATCACCGCCATCCAAGAGATGCGATGGACGGGGCAAGGGAAAAAATCGATAGGCACTTGCGACATCTACTACAGCTGCCATGTGAACGTCTCGCCACAATCCGCATCAAGGGGAGATTCTTCAACATCTCCCTGATTTGCGCCCACGCCCCGACGGAAGAGAAGGACGATGTGACCAAAGATCGCTTCTACGTTCTCCTTGGCCGCACGTATGAGCGGTACCCCCACCACGATATAAAAATCGTGCTTGGCGACTTCAATGCCAAGGTGGGCAAGGAGGGCATCTTTGGTTCCACAGTCGAAAAATTCATGTACAGCTTTAACTTTGGCAAAGTAGAGAACTTTGTTTACTTAGGAACCAGCATTAATACCAATAACAGCGTCAGCCTTGAAATCCAACTCAGAATCTCTCTTGCCAACAAGTGCTACTTCGGACTGGGTAGGCAATTGCACAGTAAAGTCCTCTCTCGACCAACAAAAACCATACTCTATAAGTCTCTCATTATGTCCGTCCTATTGTATGGCGCAGAAGCATGGACGATGACAACATCAGATGAGAGGGCTCTTGGAGTGTTCGAGAGAAAGATTCTTCTAATGATTTATGGACCTTTGCGCTTTGCGACGGCGAATACCGCGTACGATGGAACGATGAGCTGTACGAGCTGTACAAGGACGTAGACATAGTGCAGCGGATTAAAAACCAGCGGCTCCAGCGGTCACGTCTTTCGTGCCGACTCCGAACGACAGACATATTTTATGAGAAGCTTTTTCATATATTTCAATAACCTCGAAGGTTTGCCATTGCCTGTCGAGGGGGGACTGTTATTGGAAAAATAATTTTTTATGATTAGAATTTTGTTTGCCCTGATTGAGATTCGAACCTCGAACTCAGCGGCATATCGAGTTAGCACACACCGTCACCAACTTGAACACAGCGTTAAATAATTAGAGATGTTTTAATTGAAAAATAATTTTAAATAATTGTAGGATAAATAAATTGTCCAAATTGCTGTAAAAATTGGTGTAAAATTACTAAATTCTTTTTCTCTCTTTGCCATTTTACAAAAAAAAATAACCATTCAAGTAATGGTTGCAACAAATAATCCAGCCAAACTAGAAACAAATAAATTAGCTAAATGTATTCACAGAAATTGGTATTATGCTTTTATGTTTGTCCTTCTTCAGGGGGTATCCGTATAATTGCAATTTTTGGGACCCTTTTGATATAGAAGCACCTATAATTGATATTTGTTGAAACGATTTTGCGTCATCCCTTGTCAAGTTATGTAGGTTTGGAGACAAACCGGTTTCGCCGTTGTGCCATCTCCAGTGTCAACTTTTGTTCTCGCTAATTCGCTAAGTAATTTTCGCAGAAGCAGCTGAGACTAAAATGCATGAGAATAATTAAAATTTCTCGCGTCAAATAATTGAGTTATTAGGTCGCAACTGAGCACAGCAATTTCCAACACAAATTATTGCTTGCACGAGTTAAGAGAGAGAGAGAGAAAGAGAGCAAGTTTGCCACAACAAATATTTATTCACTAAACAAGCGAGAAAACACACCGACTTTGCTTGCATTGAGGAAACCCAACGCACTGACAAGCATTTGCTGCTTAGTTTAAGGATATTACTCCATGGCTCATTGCAATGTCACGGCAACAAACAATTAGCACTAGAACCACAAAATGAGTAACAAACAATAGGAGCAGCAGAGGAAGGTTTCCAACTAGCAGGCAGGATACACACTAACGGCATTTAAGGTATTTGAGACCACCTCGATGCCACCCCCATAGGCACTAATAGGCCTAAATCGTTTGCTGTGCTGTTTTTTTTTCACGGCCAACTTAGCTGGAATAAGAGCGAATACAACAACAAAGACAGCAATACGCTACAGATAGCATCTCGGGCTCTAATATTCAGCAAGGACTATAGCTGTGCAATGGAAATACTTCATACTCGCACAAACCAGCAGGCAGACAGCAGCTTGTGGACCGAAAGGACACTTTCTGACGCCTGATTAGGCCGTAACGAATGCTACAGTTCCGCTATGTTTAGCTAACATTTGTAGCAAAATTAAGTCAGTGGCCAGCAGCGACTACTTGTCTGCAAATGATGCTTTGTAGGCAGACTTTCCTGTTGCATTGTTGTTGCTCGCCTATGTATAACTATGTGTGTATGTATGTATGTAGTGACTTCCCGTCGTGTCCTTGCCACCCGGTAGTGCATTTAAAGTCATTTGTTTGCAACAGTTGCAGAAACCTGCTGTTGATGCGTTCTGGCTGTTCCTTTTTGAGTGCATCTCAAGAAGAAGAAAGCGTGTTTGTGTGTGTGTGTGTGTGTGCGTATGGCAAATCGATGAAGACATCAAACTGGGCGCGTTGATCGATTGGTAACGCACTTTAGTTTGAATCGTGCACGTTTGCGCTTCACGGCCCGCATGACTTTGCCGCGCCACCGCTTCTATTCTCAATTCCATTGCTTAGCACAACTGCGCACTAACACACAAACTCGTACATAAATACATTCATAAATATGTATTGACATGTGTGTGTAGCGCACAGTGTCCTGCCGTGTTGGCGTTGCCAATTCGATTTTGTAGCGCTTCAACTGAGTGCACCTGCGTTCGACGCGATCATTTGGTCTCATCCGACATTGCAACACTCTTCTTCTTCTCATCTGCTCTGACATCCACAAATTCGTATTTCTTAGAGTTTTTAATTAAATCCGTTTTTGGTTCGAATTTGATCTTCCTCACAATTATTTGGCGCATTGTTAGTTGTTAGCTTTAGTGTTGGCGTGAAAAGTCTGTAGGTGGTTACGGTTTAGATAATTTCCGTAAGGTTTATTCAATGCGCAAAAATTGGGTTGCTGTGTAATTGGCAGATGATTGGGTTATCGCGTAATTAAAGCGTACAAATTCATTAGCCACTCTAATTTGTTGCTGAAATGATAAATTTTTGTTCAAAAAAATAATAAGCAACAATAACAAAGTTGTGGATGAATTGTCTTTGGTATTTATACTCATGAGTTCGAGTATAATTTTAATGAATTTATTTAAACTGACGAAATTATAATAACTCATCATTCCAAAAGTTGTATTTAGAAAGCTTTTTTTTTTGGGTAGTTTATATACATAGTTCGTTTTAACAAACTGAAAAGTTATGCTATAGAAAATGAGTTAGCGCAAATTTTTGACAAAATTTCAAATAAAATCAAACCTCTTCATTAAATCCATATAATAAAGTCACTAAATTGTGACCTGGTGATGAGCAGTTCACAAAAAATTTAAATAAAAGCAAAAGAAAAAAAAACGTGAAAGCGAGGAAAAGCAATCATCTGTAGCTCATTTTGAGACTTGCGAGTATACCTAGTTACTGAATTCGGGTGTAAAGTTATATCTGCAAGGACAATCATTGTTGCATTATGAAAACGCGACGTATTACTGCCTGACTCTGGAGATGTATGTACTAAGCAATCTTTATCCCATATCTCTCCTCCATAATTAAAAAAAAAAACAAGTAAGAAAAGCTAAATTCGGGTAAAACCGATTTTTATATACCCTCGCGATGTATGCGGGCGAGGTTATGGTACGATTTCAAAAGTTTTTAACGGTGCTAGCAGCGATATTGAGGAAAATTTGTTTATCAAATTTTGTGACGATACCTTACATCGTTATTGAGATACAGAAATTTTTTCTTAAGTGGGCGTGCCCATTTTTCAAAATTTCATAAGTACTAAATTTCTTAGTTGAAAATCGCTACAAATACCGAATTTCACTCAATTTGATTTAATAGATAACGAAAAAATTAAGCTTTTGCATTTTCTAAAACTTCCGTTTTATGGGAGATGGGTGTGGTTATGATCCGATTTCAAAAATTTTCTACAACAATAATAGCGCTATCAAGGAAAATATGTTCACCAAATTTTGTCACCATAACTAATACTTTTATTGCGATACAGAACATTTTTCATAAGTGGGCGTGGCAAAGCCCCTTTTTCAAAATTTCATATATACCTAATTTCTTAGTTCAAAATCGCTCCAAATACCAAATTTCACTCAATTTGCTATAATAAATACCGAAAAAATGAAGTTTTTGCATTTTTCACAAACTTAAGTCATATGGGAGGTGGGCGTGGTTATTAAACGATCTTGACCATTACTAATACCAACCTGCCCTGTCCAAAGAGCAATCTATGTATGTACCGAATTTTATTGAGATATCTCAATAAATGGGAATGAACTTTCGATTTGATGGAATGGTACAACAAAGAATGCCATTCAAGGTGGAACTTTCGGTGAAGATTTTCAAAGAAATTTAGAAAGTATTTTTACTATTTGCAAGATCAGTGTTCTCTTCACCGTAGAACATACTTAAAAGTGGTGTTGTGCAAGATCCTCTCAAATTATCAACCATATTTATAGCCATTTACACAAATATAAAACGTCAACGGCTTTCCATCAGACCAGCAATGGGGCTTAACAAACTACTAGACGAATCCAACTTCATTTATTTTAGAAAAACAGAGCGCCATGAGCCGACATTTCGTATTCGAATTTAGGTAGTGAAAGTTAGTTGGGCTTCCAAAGTATTGGACATATTTAAACTGATATTGAATCTTCGAGAGATAAATCGGCAATATTAATTCGTGCTTCACAATGAAATCCATCGAAACTCTATCGTCCGTACGCGCTAGGTCTGTTCATTATGCTCGTCTTATTGTTTGGAGCCTTCAAAGATTTTTGAACCTACGCTTGCTGACGACCATTTCGTGAATACGTTAGACTATGAAATGCTAAACTGTTGATATTTATTTAGGCGGTTAGTCGTCACTGCTACGCTTTTGCCTGTTAAGAGTTCTTAACTTCTTCATTTCTTCGGCTATTTCATCAAAAGCTTTCTTACATTTTTTGCTTCTGCTAAAGGAGGCCGTCGGAATGGACGAGGTTCCAAGCAGCCTCGTTGGTTGGCTTCGTTTAAGGATGAAGATCCGGGAGCACTTGTTTGACTACTACTGGAGTGTAGTTTTCTCACAAATTTTCCATGAACTTTTCGGTTGAATTGATATTGTATCGCTGGCCGATGTGCACTAGTTGGCTTTTATAAATATCTGCATCCCAAATCTATAGAACTCTTTAACGTTAGGACACTCATGTTTTCTAAGGGCTGTCGGAATGGACGAGGTTTCGAGCCGCACCCTCCCTGAGTTATCTAGGGACTGTCGGAATGGACGAGATTCCGAGCTGCCTAATAGTGAACTTCACATTTGGAGGAATGTCGGAACGGGTGGGTTTCCGAGCATCCTTCGCTGGGTTCTTGAGCTGTCGGAATGGACGACATTCCGAGCTTGCTGGTTCGCTCGCCGCTGTCTCTCCAGACCTGTTTGCAGTTCTAATTTTGTTTAGGAACGTTTAATAGCCACTACTACGCCGCTGTTGCTCTAATATTCTAAGCTGCTTCAAAATCGTGGAAATTATATGGCTTATTGCCGTCCATTCCTTTTCTCACTTAAGCATATGCATTTTACTACCGAAGGTAGGAAGTTCAGCGACTCGCTGGCTAATTAACATCAAAACATATCTACAAGCGGTCCAAGTTTTGAAGGTTAGTGCCGACAGATGAAGAGCACAACTTCCTCTGATCGAATTTTTCGACTTGATTTTGTGATATGGAATGAATTGACGACAGGTCTTTCAAGTTAGCAGGTGTCGCGTGCTTTGCTCAACTTAATCGCAAATACAGTTACAACTCCAATTAAAAATAAGAAGTAGAAAGTAATATTTTTTAACTTATTTGCAATCAAATTTATGTCATCCTTTATTAAATTTGGTAAGAAAAACAAAAATGTTTAGGTGTTGGATAACCTTCAGTGTTAATACCTCTTTTGATCCAACACTGAAGATATCAAAATCGCCAAACTGGTTCAAACTAAATTTGAATAAGACTTGACGGAAATTTGCGGCAAAATTTAACAACCAACTAGAACAATTGAGGGATTTAAAGAAGCGCGTTTAATCGGCATATACGACAGAAAATTGTTGAGTTATTTTTCAAAGTCTGCCAAAAAAAAATAATTGAGAGCTGTTTCAGTTTTTTTTGTGTAATTCTTATGTTTTTGTGTGAATAATTGAATTTTGTCAAAGAACGTCACGTTTTCTGACAATGTAAGTGTCTATGTTAAACTAGTTATCATCTTAAAATTAACTATAAAATATTAAAAAGAATTTTTAAATTTATAATTGCGTAACAAAACTAATTTATTTATGTAAACTACATTAATTAGTAGGCACAAAACACATTTATTTTTCTCAGTCAGACTCCTTTTGGTACATTTTCGCTTGTGGGAAGCATCGGGAAGGTCTCTTTAAAGCGTCCAACAGTAGTCTGCCATCATTGAAACGCTCCATATTCCCTGGTATTTTTTTCCATAATATCTTGGTGAAATCGTTCACCTTGCTCTTCACTCACGTCCCCTAAATTTTCTGGAAAGTAGTCCAGGTGGGAATGAAGAAAATGTACTTTAAACTCATCAGGCAACATAAAGCTTAAAATGCTTTTAACATTCTTTTGACGATTTGTTTCTAGTTAGGATCTTTGTTATTGACTAAACATTTCTTTATCACCTCTTTAAAGGCAATCCACCCTTCTCTTTGAGGATCGGTCATGGTTGTGATGAATACTGGATTAGCCATAAGCCATCTAATATCTGATCGAACGAAAACACCTTCCTTCAACTTTGCCTGCGAGAGGCCTGGAAACTTTAATATTAAGTATTTGAAACAATTTCCATCTCTTGGAAGTGACTTTACAAATTGCTTCATCAATCCCAGCTTTATATGAAGCGGTGGTCGAAGAACTTTATGAGAAGGCACCATTCATTTTGCCAACTTTAAGCTCACACGGAGGCCAACACTTTTTGGTCCAGTGATTTGTTCGGTCTCTACTATCCCATAGACACAAAAAGCAAGGGAATTTGGTAAAACCAGATTGTTGTTCGAGCGCAAAGCCCAAGATTTTAAAAATCACCGCACACTTGCAAACCGTGGTCTTTATATTTTAATTTGCAAAGAATCAATTCCAACTTCTCGTAGGTTTCCTTGAGGTGTACGGAATAACCGACAGGAATGGAAGTATAGAAACCGCCGTTGTGAAGCAGAACTGCTTTAAGGCTTCTTTTTTGAAGAATCTATGAAAATACGCCACTCTGCTGGGTTGTATGAGATCTTAAATGTATCCATCAAACCTTCAATATTGATACAATAAAAAAACTCGTCCTCTTGGGCAAAGTAGGAAGTAAACTGCTTCTCACGATATCTAAACCTGGAGGGAGACACTCCCGGCAAAACTAAGTTCCTGAGTGAGAAAGTGAGTTTAAAAACAGTAATCAAAAAAAAAAATTATACATATTATTAATGCCTACAAGTTAGCCCAAAAAAAACCCTTTTTTATAATAAAATTTTGCGTTTTGTAAAATAGCCTTACGTTCTGAAATTTTTTTAGTTTTCAGAACACCTAAATTTATAGAAATCAGTTTGAATATCCAGACAGCATTTTTGTTGCAGACCTGTATTATAAATTAATTAGTTGGAAAGTTTTTAACATTTTCTTCATACATCTGTATGTACATATGTACATACACACGCTTCCAAACACAAGACATACAAACTCGTCATCTTAAGCCGGTTATTAAGTAATTTCTTAGAAGTAATCGTGTGAAATTACTATAAACCCCTAACTCAAGCAGCAACCATTTTTTACCGTTAATTCGAAAGGTTTCCTCAATAATTATGCAAAAGAATAAGCAATTCAAAGAAATTACAAAATTCTTCTTAACACAATTGCTTAACTATGTAGATACTATTTAGGTATTGTCTATGCACGTATGTATGTATGTATGTATGTTATGTATATAAATAACTCTTCCAAGGATATCATGCAGCGGTAATCAATCAAACTGTGAAACTATGCAAAAATTATTGGCATTAAACTTGAAAAATAATAATAAGAAGTCAATACATGGAATTAGTGTTGCAAACAGTAGCCGAGAAGAGGAAAATTCAGTTATTTTTAACGATTTTCATTGAAAATTTGCAAAACAAATCAGGCGAACAAATATTGAATAATTCAAATGGGTTTGTAGATATTTTTGAATGTGTGTTTGCTTAAGCAGTCGACAACTAAACCCAACACAGATCCATCATAAGACGGATGACTCTCCATGGACCAGTGCGCATTGGTTGTTCGAGCTACAATAACAACAACAAAAAACAAATAGTCACAAAGAGTTGGCAATGCAATTGACGGTGACGTGTTGTCGTCCAACTGACGATAGAGTAATAAGTGACTGAACGATGGCATTGCAATTGTTAAACAAATTTTCACTCCTTCATGGTAAATTTGACGAGTAGTAGTAGCACAGCTACCTTTAGCAAATTCCTTAAGGACGGTCCAACAGACAAACAGACTACAACTACGTACTCGCATGTGTGTGTGTGTGTGTGTGTATGGTGGTATACACTAAAGATAAGCAACAATGTTGTGGAATGTGCACGCTGCTACCGAGAAGAAGGAGAAGATGACACCCGCGCAAAGACACCCGCCGGGCAGCGCTACTGAAGTTGCTGATGTGACCAAGCAGGCGATGCCTTGAGCCAAAACGAGCAGCTATTGTTTGTGCTCCTACACCATTGTAGCACTGCTGTACGTACGTAAGTGTGTATGTATGTATGTTTTTGTGTTTAAATTTCAGTGTATGCACAAGGATATTATCTACTCTTTTATTAAGCATTCAGTAGTCATAAAATCAGCAAAAAAGGCAATTTGCGAATAGTTAACAGAGACGATAAACTATGAAGGTGTCATATACATATGTATGTATGTACATATGTATCTATGTTTGTATATACATACATCCCGTTTAAAAAAAGGCATAATTTATAAATTTATTTTTCACAAAATTAATTTTCCATTTTTAATTGAAAAGCAGACAAAAAACGTATTTTCAAACTATGTGGAAAATTAAAAATAAAAATGTAAACTTTCAACAAATATGAAATTTTTTTCAAAAAACTTTAAAACAAAAATTTAGCTTTAAGTTTTAATCAGAGTTAAATTTTTTTCTGTCATAAATAAAATTAATTTTATTTCAGGTAGTTATTGAGGAAAAAAACTTGAAAATATTGCATAGCAACTTATCTCCTTGAAACTTGCACTTAATTTCTTTGAAACTGAAGGTGCTATAAAACTATTTACCCAAACAACTAAACATTTTTTTTTTTTGAACTTCTATAAATTTGTTTGCTTGGAAAAGTGGGAGATTTTATGAACATTTTTTGTTATTTCTTTTAATTTTTGCAGAGGTTCAAACTCAGATTTTTATGATTTTTGGTAAGAAACATTAGTTGTATACTCACAGTTAAAAAAAAGATATTAAATAAAAGACAAGACAGTTTTGTAAAAATTTGTATATGTAGGTATGATTAATGTGTATATGAAAAAAAACATAAAATAGTACCCCAGTCAAATAATTATATGTGCAAAATTGCTTTTCTTTGTTGCTATACATATTCTCTATCAAATATGAAATAAATTTATATTATTTGTTTTACCGTTATTTCTAATGAAGTAAGTCACATTTCCCGTATAAAATATTTATATGTACAAAATGAGTTATTTGCTGTTTAACGCGTGTAAAGTCATCATAATCGTCTTAAAAACGGAGTAAAACGATTCCGAAGTAAGTATAGTATATAAGATAATAATATAAGAAGAAAAATTAAATAACTTTTTTTTTTTAAATTATCAGAAAATGTCACGTGAAATTGAATTAACAAATGTAGAGCTTGGATTGATCAAAGGAATTATTCAATCCGGTATAAAAGTTTGTGAATTGCTGCTAATGAAAATACACACAGAAATACCATCTGAGCCTTTTTAAAAGAAAAAAACCGGATGGTTATGGTGTTAATAAACGTAGCGGACGTAAAAGCACCATCGATGAGCGGAATAAACGGCGCATACAACAGTTAGCAACGAGTTAGCCACATGAGCCGTAGGCAAATTAAAGCGCAATTTGGTCTGAACGTGAGTAAACAACGAGTTCATCAAATATAAAGGAAAGATATGGGCCTTAATTATGAGAACCGTGTGCCTAAACCATGCTTTAAACCATAACATAAAAATGCACTTATTGTTTTTAAAAAAAAGTATAAATTTTGATATGAGGAGTTCGTATCAGTCATATTCAGTGACGAAAAAAAATTTAATATTGACGGACCAGATGACATCCACAAATACTGGAGGAACGTGAGGCGACCGAGGGAAGCATGCCATAAGCGCCTTCAGTCCAAAATATGCTTTGTGCCTAGCAAAATGAACGCAGAAATATATATAGATTATCTAGAAAGTGAGCTCCTAGATTTTGCTGGTGATTTACATGGCGATAAATGGATTTCCCAGCAAGATAATGCACCAATCCACGAAGCAAAGACGACAAAAGAGTTCTTTACATATCGACACATTGAGTTATTAAGATGACATGGACAAAATTGATTTGTCTGTCCTAAAAAAAACTGGTGGAATCAATGCAATTCGTTGAAGATACATAAGAGTAACACCATCCCTTATTAACAAATATTAAACTTTAATAACACATTTAAAATAATATGTATGTATTGTATGTATATACATGTAATTTGATTTTTGCACATATAAATATTTTATACGCATATTTGGAGTATACATTTTTCTACTATGTTAAGAAAAAAATTTGAATAAAAATTGGTTATTTTTTTTTAAGTTCTCTTAAATATAAATCCAAAACTTAAAAGCTTTCTCATTTCTTGTTGTATACTTATTTTATGATTAAAGTTGTAGTCATGCACACATTATTTGACTGGGGTATATTTGAATTTTTTTACAAACCAACTTATCTCAATATACCACATTTTTCCTACTAAACAATTAATAGTTAAATAAGCTGTGATGAAGTTTTTAAACAAAGAACCTTCAACAAATTTTTTAAAATAATACATAATTGCATTATTAAAAGCCAGCAGTTAAAACACAAATTTTATAAAAAATGTAAAACACATTTATCAAAATTTCATAAAAATTTCGTACTTAAAAAAAACTTTAGAGTTTTTCCAGGTAAGCAGATATGGAGCTTATTCAATTTTAGTCTAACAAAGTGCCAGTTTCTAGTAGCTATGAAGTATCACTGATTTTTGACAATTTTTATACTGACGCTCTTTCGCAATTCCTTCCATGTGAAAAATAATCGCGGTTTTGCGTTCTATGGTGGAAAATGGCAGTAAAAAAATTGTCGAAAATTAGCGATAACTTGTAGATAATTGAAACTTGCTCTTTTTCAAACTAAAATTCAATAAGCCAAGGCACATCAAAGAGGTAGCCGCAGCAAAGTTTTTTTTTGAACTTTTTTCATATTTTATTTTAATTTGAATTGTCAAATTTTGAATTTCGTTGTGATAAGACATGATGCAATAATGAAAGGTGTTGTACGTTGGCAACTTTTCGCTCTAAATCAGCCATCTTGAACGCCCTTAGAAACTGTGTTGTTCCTTTGCAGAATTTGGTTACCAGATTTGTACAAAAAATATGTTGAATTGTAGCAGAAAATTAAGTTTTTCATGTGGAACTTATAATGTGTATTATCGATTGTTTTGACATTTCGAATAATTTTTCTCATTTGTTGATAATTGGTTTTCTAAAATAAGAATTTCAATAAGTTTTTGTAAAAATTGTCTAGTATTTGTGTAATAAAACATTATTTGTTAAATTATTAAGTGGAATAAAGCTCTGGGGTTCATTTCGGAAGACAGGATAAACAATTTTATTGGCATTTCCAATACAATATTTTATTGGCAAGAAAAAAAAATATCCGTTTTTTGATAGAGTATCAAACATATATTTAACCTAAGCATGTTGTATTCTAATGTCCGTTTTTGAAAAATTATCAAAAATAGTTCTCCATAAAATCATTGTCATAGAAAAACTCCCATTTCTCAAAAGCCGCCCTTAACCGACTCGAACGTCTCGTCAACGTCAATTTTTCGTTTTCTCCGCTCGTCTTTGGAACAAGCAAATTTTATATTCTAATTAACCTTTGGATGTTGTATTCTAATAATTATACCATAAAGGCTAAAGGAACTCCATGGACCAGTATATTCTTACTTTTTCAGTTATCAATTAGTATTTCTTTCCTTAAAATCCCGCCTTCAGTATTTTATGCTCATAACCATTGAGGATTACCTTCACTTTCTTCATGAACCAATAAACTATATTCATGTGGGAAAACTTTTTCGAAAAAAATTAATCGCTGGACAAACTTTGTTGTGTATTTGGTACGGTTTGATTGCATTTGCGTCATATTTAAACATTTTACATTATTTTCTAAAGAATAATCATTATCGAAGAAGTTTGTCTTTTTTAATTTTGGTATCCAAAAACACTAAAATTTCGTACTATTTAAATACAATTTATGTTATTAATTTCTTTTGTCAGTTGTCATATAAAATTTTTGATATTCCAATCATTGTGGTTAAATTTTATGTAAATAAGTATCTTCAATCATTTGTACTTTTTCCTAAGAACGGCCTTCTTTTATTCCCGTTTCTCTAATACTTTCAAAATACAACATTGAACTAAGGGCGTTCAAACTGGCGCTATCACAACGTACAGCACCTTTCATTATTCCATCTTGGTGATAAGAATGCTTTCAGTACAATTCAAGGTAGTTGATAAAAATTTTTTGAAATTTTAGCTTTTAAAAGCAAAAACAAAATACTCAAAAAAATTCTTAAATCCATTTTTAAAAGTTCGTAATTTTGATGAAATTTTGTTAAATTATTGTATATTTTGCAAAAAGTTTAAAAAATGGTTGTTTGTGGATTTTCTTAGAAAACTAACCATATTTTCCTTTAAAAATAATTTTAATTAATTAGAAGAAAAATAAAGTGCCTACATCTTTCAATATGTGGTTGAGCTATAGTTTGTGAACAGATTCCTGCAAGGCGCAGAGCTATAAAAGTAACTAACCAACACCTATGGAATAGACATGCGCTCTAAGTCAGACGATTCTTTAATCTAACAGAACACAGTCTCCAGCTAAAGAACCCAAGAAACCACAAACATTTGACATTGCGAAAGTTTTTTTCCTTCCAAAGAAATCCTGCTTCGAAATGCAGTTGCTTAAGAGCAAAATGTATCCTTTAAAAAAACTATTTTAGAATTCTGAACTCCAACTCCAACGCATTGTTTCCCACTTTAACCCAACTCGTCTAACATAGTCACTCGTCATTAGAACTTATAAAATCCTTAAAGAGTTACAGCAGAAGGATACAATTCAATACAAAAAGATACAATATTATCTTTCTGAGAACTACCTCCTGTCAAGGAGTGCGTAACCAAAAAAAAGGAAGAAAGAAGCTCGTTATATTTCGGAATTTCTTTATGCACAACCGACAAGTTTTTCTACATAAGTTTTATTTTCGCTATTGGCACTCACAATTTAAAGTAGGCGATTTCACACTAAAGTGTGATGTTGGAAAAGATATGCCACGAACTGTGACTTCTGTCGAAAACTAATGCCACTGTTATACACAGGCACACACACACACACACACAAATTAAAAAAAATCGCTGTCAATTCTTATGAAAGTGTTAATGTTCGTCCTTTCAATTTAGAGCAGCCACTTGCTGACTTGTGCTCGAGTTATTGAATATTTCCGGGTTAAGAAAAGTGGAAAAAATAAATGACAAATTTTTAATGACGCTTCTTTTCTTTTCCATTTTAACTACATTCTTGGTGTCAAGTTGTCGAAAACAGCCGCTAAGTACTTGTACATAAATAGTTAGCTGGCAGCTCTTCAAAATACCGCTGCTGTTTCTGCGCTTACGTTCATTGCTTATTACAAGGAGTGCAGGCGGCGGCGGCGGTGGTGTTAGCGATGGAAAAATTTTACGACACCTGTAAATCATTTGGTATGTCTTCAGTTATCAGTTTTTATGTTGACACATTATACTTTTCTAAAGTGTTTTAAGTAAGTGTAATGCCTACATAAATGACGCTGTTTTATGTGAAAGTTAGCACCTCGTTTGTGCGAATACTCATAAATAATAACCAAAATGCATGCGAAGTAGAAAACACCTTCATTATCAGCTTATATTTGATGCTAACAAAGTAATCTCGTGCTGCAGCTCATCCTGCTGTATGCCTCCCCTTTGAATCGTACGAGTTTAGTGTTGATCGCCATGTGCTCTTCATTTTTATAACCTGCTTGGCATCTGTATTGCGTGTATTATTGTTTTTTTGTGCTCACCAAATTGGGGGCTTTGTTTATATTCCGTTTAACTGTGCTGCGCTTTTTTTCGATTTTTTGCGGAATTGTCAAGTTGGTGTCAGCGTTCTTTTATGACACACGATCCGAGTGATCATCAAAAAAAAAAAATTTTAGCTGTCGATTAATCAATCTTGTTTATCGCCATTTTTATGGCCACCACAACGATGATTGTAAATTTTAAACTCGGCGGGTGTGCACTTTCAGAGTTTAAGACTAAAAATTGTGCGGCATGTTTCGCTTCAAAAATGTGTGATTTTATCATAATTTTAAAGTAGAACAGATGTTGGACAAAATAAGGACGCAGTGTAATACTTTCTTTTAACAGATTGACAATGGTAATCAATAAAGTCAAACTTCTAAATTTATTTCAGTTAACTGAAAAATTATTTAAACTCGTTGTTTCTGCTAGATATTTATTTATTTATAGGCAGATTACCTTAAATATCGATCTTCCTTTCAATTTTTAACTCTTTTTCTACATTTTGAACTCTATCTAAGGCCCCTAGAAGAATAATACACTAGTTAAATATACCTATAATCGGTAAAAACTGGCATACTTGAAAGTTGATATAAGGAAATAAATGTTTATTTTTCTACAGAGCATTTCACTAATTCGCTGATATCGCGTTTTTCTGCGAAAAAAAGTGCATGTAAAAGTCTCTCTGTTTTGTTAAGCTTGCCTAAAAAAATGTGACTGAACTTTGGAAAGTCTGATACAGATTTTGCATTTAAGGTGAGGAATTGATTCGCCGTCAAATACTACAATACAATACAACAATCCAAATCCAAGCCAATTTCCTCAACATGTTGTACTTTACTGCCTTTGCCTCCATACAAAATGTGGATAACAGCTTCAAAAACAGTATCAAAAGCGAACTGAGCCTGATCTTTTTCGACATTCCTGCAATAAATGTCAATTTATAGCACCAGGTTTCAGAAAAGTAAAATGCTTCCCGCATTGCAGAAGTTTATTTGATTTAAAGATGTCTTACCCATGAAGCAAAATTGTGAACGCACGAGCATGCTACGACTCTCTCGGGGCTTACTTCTATTCCTTTCTTCCTTAAGATAGGTTTTTCATTAACCGAACAATGGACAGCTAAATAAACTTTTGGACTTTAGCGAGGTCGAAAAAAAAACAACCAGAAACGTAACGCCATCGCAGAAAAGAAAAACGCTGTTTTAAATGTTGGAAAAGCGCTAGGCGTGTTGTATGGATGCATCTACGAGAACGCGAGCAGGAACTAAAAGAAGAGGAACCGAACTGCAGTAACAAACATCTTTGCCGACACCACGTGAACTAATAGGAAAAGCGCTTGGAGAGTAATTTCAATAAGGATGTGTGTGAAAAAATTGTTGAATGATGTCTTGAGAATATTTAATTTGTTAAGAAAACAAGAAATTTCATTAGACTCCACCAGACTCCCTTTCTGCCTTTTGTAAGTTAAACTCTATGAATAAGCAAACGTAATTTGTTCGTTGATGGCCAAGAGAGAGTAAGTCCTAAAAGTAATAAGCTTGCAAACATCTCCTCACCCAAGTCAGTGTTGTCAGTTATAATTTCGGAGCACTAAAGGACTTCAACGACTACCACATTTGAGCCGCCATCATTAATACTGATATCAATGTAAGCCTTAAAGTGCGGCAAAACAATCGCTCATTTTAAAAATGTGTTCTCTTTACTGGTCATTTTAAGAAAACTCAATACATCAAAATCCCTATATATAATTCGCTCATTATGCTTGTGCTATAATTTAAAGCAGACAAGATTAAATGACATAGCAACTGATTTGAAGAAAAATATGCTCTATCTAATTAATAGACCATTCCACCTTGTTAACGCCCAATATCGTGGACGATGGAACACTCAAATGCATGACCTGGTAAATCTACCACCGACCAGATATTCACAATACGCCAGATCTTGGAAAAGACCCGACTTCAAAGCCGCCTTCGACAGCACGAAAAGAAGTTTCCTATAAGCCGCAATGTCTGAATTTGGGATCCCGGCAAAACTTATACGGCTATGTAAAATGACGTTGAGCAACACCACCAGCTCCGTCAGAATTGCTAACAACCTCTCCGAGCCGTTTGATACCAAACGAGGTTTCAGACAAGGTGACTCTCTGTCGTGCGATTTCTTTAACCTGGTGCTGGAGAAGATAATTCGACCCGCAGAACTTAATCGGTCAGGCACCATCTTTTATAAGAGTGTGCAATTGCTGGCGTACGCCGATGACATTGACATCATCAGCCTTAACAACCGCGCAGTTAGTTCTGCCTTCTCCAAACTCCATAGAGAAGCGAAGCGAATGGGTCTGGAGGTGATCGAGGGCAAGACGAAGTATCTCCTGTCATCAAATAGACAGTCGGCACATTCACGACTGGGATCACAAATCACTGTTGACAGTTATAACTTTGAAAAAGTTGAGAACTTCGTTTACTTAGGAACCAGCATTAACACCAATAACAGCGTCAGCCTTGAAATCCAACGCAGAATCTCTCTTGCCAACAAGTGCTACTTCGGACTGGGTAGGAAATTATACAGTAAAGTCCTCTCTCGACGGACAAAAACCACGCTCTATAAGACTCTCACCATGCCCGTCCTAATGTATGGCGCAGAAGCATGGACGATGACAACTTCAGATGAGAGGGCTCTTGGAGTGTTCGAGAGAAAGATAATCAGCGGCTCCGGTGGTAGCAGAGGAAAAGGAAGACTTCCTATGCATTGGAAAGACCAAGTGGAAAAAGACTTGGCTATACTTGGGATTTCAATTGGCGTCAGTTAGCACGAGATAGGGACAGCTGGCGTGCTTAGTTGACCTCGGTAAAAAGAGCTTAGGCGGTAAATGCGCCAATTAAGTAAGTAACTAAGAAGAGACTTAGTAACGGTAATGGAAGAGTCGCCTTGGATGAATTAGAAAAAGGCTTAGACTCACTTGGAGTGAGTTCTACATTGGACTTTGCTCGAACAAGAAGTAACAACAACACAAGGCATTGGAGTAAGAAACAATTCGCCATTTTAGAAAAAGAAGAAAAAATTTAACTAACGAAGGATTACTCATCGAACTCACAGTTTATATACTTACATATACTTAACTTATTTTTTGCAAAGGCATCAAACGAAACTAATTGCAACCTACATAAAGTGCATTATTTAGTATACGAGTGTATAGGCACATTCCAATATTATAAACCCTTGGAAAGTAAGAGAGAATCATTAAACACATTGAATTTACAAAAAAAAAAAAAAAATACAAAAATTGTACACCTGGTCCCGGTGGACCACACAATATTCGTACAAATAATGTTCAAACAATACTTTTGCCACATTGTAAAGTATAAATTTACAAAATTTTCGACATTTCATTCAATTAACAAAAGCGATCGCAGTAAAAGGACATTAAAGTAATAATGTAAAAAAATTAAGCGTGAACTTTACGCTTATTAAGAGGGGCACACACGAGTATACCTACACAACTCAAAGGAAAATTCGCCTGCCAGGCACATACAAATACAAACACACTATACGTAAGGGGATATAAATACATAGAAACACATTAGGCAGCAGACTCATAGTTGGCTTTCTCTGCTCTGCTAAGTTCTTCAGCCGGCGCATTGACTCGAGCAACTCGAGAGGCTCAGCTGCTGTTGCGTTAACTGTCGACAGTTGTTGCCTTAAGTTGTTGGTTATTCTACTGCTCTACTTTCATTTACTACTTTTTTTTTGTCGAAGAATATTTTCATGCCGCTAAGAATGGTAAATTGCTTTGCCTACGTCCAAGTGGTAAGCCAATTTTGAATTGAATTTTGTCAACAAAATTTTTTTAAGTTGCTTCGCCTTAGAGCTATCGGATAATCAGCATAAAATGCTATGCTAATGAAGCATTGCGAGCAGCAAAGGAGCAAAGTAAGTTGTAAAATGTGTGTGTGTGTGTGTGTGTGTGTGAAGTGTCCTGTGGCCTGCTTTTGCGTGAGAGCGTTCATTCATATTCAAAATTCCAATTAATTTTTTATTTTTTTTTGGCCACATTTAATGTGCTTATGACAGATTGCAGTTGAAATGGTGGATAAGCGTGGCGATGTGGCGGCGGTGTTGTTGGCTATTTTGTGGAGGAATGCATGAACGAACGCAGCGGCTAACCATAACTAAATAACATTTTCGGTATTTTTTTTTTTAACAAATCGACAGGATACATGCCGTCGCGTTAGACCTAAAAGAAAATGAACTAGTAATGGGTGTCAATGTGCATATAGTTAGTTGAACGCAGAAATGCTAACAAGTAAATGCAAATAAATGTGTAAATATAAAGTGCGTTTCACAACGACAGCACCAAAAATATTGAAAAGTCTGAAAATTAATTTTTTCTTTTTGATTTTTGAGCTTATTGATCGAGTTCTTTAATGTATTTGTTGTTATTGTTAACTTAGGCTAGTCGATCTAATTTCTTTTGTGCAAGAAAAAACAATTTCTCCACTTTTTACCCGACGTTTCGCTAACTACCTTAGCATCTTCAGGGGTGATTTCTTTATTCAACTATATAAATATAAAAACAAACAAACAAAAACAAAAGAGTTAAATAAATATATACATATATATCTGTGTGTAAGCAATACAAGTAAAAGACATTTAGTCACTTACATGTAGTTTAGGACATTTGACACAGATCTTAAATAGTTGAACACAGCAAAAATTAAATAAAATCAAATAGAATTATTAAACACATTGAACATTAAACATTAAAAACATTAAACATTTTTTGTATATACTCATCTGGGCGCCTAATGAATTATATGTCTTCACAACCACTTAAGTACAAAATCAACACAGCAAATAATCTGATCAATAAAATACTAACTATAAGTAACCAACAATTCAAGGACGAGAATACAAAGAAAATAAACAAAATACTGTCGAGCAATAACTACCCGCAACACCTAATACACAGTTTAATAGAACAAAAAACAACAAATTTAATACAAAAACAAGTCCAAGCACAAACAATGACAGCATCAAACGACACAATACGATATCACAGTGTAACATACATCCCAAAATTTCACCAAAAGCTGGATCTCAACAAACACACCAACACAAGACTAGCATACAAAGCAAACTGCACTCTATCCTCTATTTTCACACAAACAAAAACGCCAATAAATATCCACCAACAAAACAACGTGGTATACGAAATAACATGTAAAGGGAAATCAAACGAAAACTGCAACAAAGTTTACATAGGGACAACTAAGCGAGCGCTAGGAGTTCGTCTAGCAGAGCACGAAGCCGACATTAAGAAAAAGAAAAACAACACAGCTTTAGCACAACATATACTAACCAGCGGGCACACAGCTGATATAGAGAATGCACAAATATTGGACAAGGAGAGGAGGGAAAAGACGAGATACACGATCGAAAGTTTACGAATATTACAAAAAAGGGAGAAAACAATAAACAAGAAGGAGGATACAGACGATATCGCGGCTGCTTATATGCTTTGTCTCTAAAATATAATAACATAAGAATTAGTGCGTTTCACAACGACAGCACCAAAAATATTGAAAAGTCTTTTTTTTTAATTTAAATACATTTCGTTTTAAGCATTGTAAAAAAATCGAAAAAAAAATTTACGAATTTTACTCAAAATTTTAAGTATAAAAATATTAATGCCCAATTAATTCTAATAGAAAAACAATTTTAAAAATTATTAAAATTGAAAAGTTTTAGATATACATACATATGTATGTATGAAAATTAACGTTGAATTTTGAAAATTTTTCTAGACAAATTTGTTACCATGAATTCGTTTTTTTTATGTATGTGTGTTTTCCACACATAATCTGTTAAAAATTTTAAAGTAAAAAATTTTAAGAATTTTCTTTAATTTCGGACAAATTTTTAATTTTTTAGTTTACATTAATTTTTGTTAGAGCATGGACTGTACTAGAATTCAAGAATAATGGTAGTTAAATAAAAGAAAAACAAATTGAACAAATTTGTCAGTAGAGTAGGTGGTGTTATAGCTGTGATACGCACTTTTAATGTACGAATATGTGTTTGAAAGGCTATTGACAGTTTTCAATTATCGTTTGCACTCAGCCAAATAATTTTCACACGCATGTTTGTATGATAAAAAACTACTTACGTGTGTATGTATGAACTTATCAGAACGTCAGCTGCGTTAACGAAACTGTAGCTTAAAACAGATGCCAAATATTAATAAAATTTAAAAATTAGAAGAAGAATAAGAAGAAGAGTTGGCTTGGGTAGTGTAGGGTTAATAATTTTCTTATTTTGCATTATTAACTTTAACTTTAACAATTTAACTTTGTTTGTTGTATAATTTTAGATTTAAGTAATTTCTGTAATATATAATCAAAAAGAAAATTTTTATATATCATTTTTGAAAATATACTGCTATAAATTTTTTATTCATATATGTATAACATACATACATAGTATGTACATATATGTATGATAATATTCTAAAAATTAATTTCTTTTAAAAAGTAAAAAAAGGCTAATAACTACAGGTAGTTTCTGAACTAAGTGAACTAAAGAACTAGTTCATTGAATTAGTTCAAAAGTTCGTTCTTTCCATTGAACTAAATTTGTCAGTGCTATTATTTCTCATTTTGGATTTGGATCCAAATATTGAACGTGTAACAGGAGCATTATACAATTTTTCCATTTCTTTAAAATATACGAAAACACTGATTGAGACGATATTAAATTAATTGGGTTTTGTTTCTAAACATACATTTTTGTATATGTATGTATGTATATAAAAGTATTCTGTGAATTCAAAATACCAATAGAACTAGTGAACTAAATGAACTAAAGAACTAGTTCACTAAGGTGAATGAACTAAACCTGAAGGCTTCACTCAGAAGAACTTAAGTGCCTCAGTCTCGTGAAGAGGGAACTCGGACTCGAATCCATACTTGAAACGACGCTCACACGCCACCTCGATTGAAGAGAAGGCGCTCGCTGCGTTGTTATAAGAAAAGTGTTTAAAAAGTACTTATTTAATATTAATAATAGGAAATCTAGGTTAACTAAATATACAGATGGAATAACCATGATTATCATGGGTATACATATGTATGACCGAAGTCCGTGAAGGCAATATCCGTGAGGCTGTTGAAAAAAGAACTGCGCCCGGTTTGTGTGTTTAGACGTCAACTCAGATAGGGCGGACTTAGTAATTTTTTTTCACAAAAAAGTTCATGATTGCCAACTTTATAAGTTAGAATACTTAATAAGTAGGAAGTAATAATAAAAAGGAAATAATCAAAATCAAGACTGATCGAGAGAGAAAATTGCAATTCGATGATCATATCTTACTTACTTACTTAATTGGCGCATCAACGGCCTACGCGATTTTGGCCGAGGTCAACAAAGCTTTCCTATCACTTGCTAATTGGTAATCCCAAGACAAAGACCTGGCTATGTCTTTTTCCACTTGGTCTTTCCAACGCAGAGGAGGTCTTCCTTTTCCTCTGCTACCACCAGCGGGTACCGCGTCAAAAACCTTTACGGCTGGAGCTGTTGCCATGCTTCTGCGCCATACAACAGGACGGACATGGTGAGAGACTTATAGAGTATGGTTTTTGTTGGTCGAGAGAGGACTTTACTGTGCAATTGCCTACTCAGTCTAAACTTTCAATGAATCGCGGGCGCATCATAAAATATGGTGGAAGCTACTCCTCAAAATCTAAAGACTTAACGACGCGTCCGAAAGAAAGTTTAAGCAGAGATGTGTCTTTTAATCAGCAACTTCGTTAGGGTTTTCCGAAATTTCTTGTCAAAAGCGGCAGCAGATTTAATTCGTGTTTATATGAAGATCGTTGAAAAGTAAGTCACGATTTTCTGAAAAGAATTTACTAAATAACAAAAAGATAAATTCTAAAGGACTAATTGAAACACTTTTGTTTGCGGCTAAAAGGGCCGAAAGTAATATGCGCCCACATAAAATCGAATACATTCCATCGCATCAAAATTGAAGAATCATCAAAGCTTTTTAGAAACTGATCATTGACAATCCAAAATTGTTCTTCGAAATCAAAGTGCATCGAGGTTAACTACGCACAGTCATCTTATTTTTCACATACTCACGTTGACTTTCAACTGAGGCAACGCCTTTGGTGCTTTAAGGTTGTGATTTCTAAATATATTTTGTGCGCATAACCGAAATCGGTCAGAGGGAGAGTTTGAGTTACTTCAATGCGGCTAGGCATAGTCTACAGGTCTCAAAGTGTAAGAAACTCAGCAACCATAACTCCTCAGGAATTCACTAAGAAAATGAAGGTACCCTGAGAAAAAAAACCCCGTTTAGACCAAAACTCCCTCTAACTATTTATGTTTTACTCTTCCATTTCGCCATCTCGCCACCCCCTTAAAGAGGTCCGAAAAAAAATGCTTACAAAGATAATTTTCTCATATTTGCTTGCAGGCTAGAAAAAGTATCCCAATGACACAGAAGAAATCAATGTATACGGCACACACGCACATTGACGAATGCAAGTAAAAGTAAAACCAGTAAATCACAATGTCTGGCAAAGGCCGTAGTGGATGGAGGCTGGGCCCACAGTTAGCCTTCACGCTTTAATGCACCGCATACGGCCAGCGACATGCGGCGGTGACGACAAATGTCATTTATTTATGCGAATGTTAAATGTACATTAAAAAGCACACACACACACACACATTCGTTTATCGCTTACGCATCGGCTATGAGGAAACAACGTAAAAACGTAGCAGAGTTGGACACACGCGCAATGTCGGCCATTGCAAAAAGAAATTAAAATAAAAATGAACAAGTTCACCATTTTTAATGTTGTTATTGTTGTTTACGTTATTGAAAGTGGCAGCTGCTTCGTTAGCGTTCGCATTGAACTGATCAAACGAAGGACAATGCTTGTACGCAGCAGCGGTGCGTGTTTATTAGTTATTGTTGTTATTTTGTTGATAAATTGTCACTGCACGTCTTTGTTGTCGCACAAAATAGAAAGAAAGAAAAAAAAACAACACGCACACCGTTAAGGACTTGTACAATGCGACGAGCAGCAGGCAAGGAGTATGGGTTGAGACGCACAGACGGCCGGGAACACAGAGGGGCGACCCATTCGAGCAGTGTGTTGTGTTGTGAAAAAAAAACAATCAGCAACCAATCAACGTTGCTAAAAGTCAACAAACTAGACAATCTAATTCGCAGTGTGCATTCCGTATCGCTTCTCCCCTTCTCCCCTTCTCCGCTTTGCAGGCATTGCATTTTGTTCCACTGAGTTCATTTTGTGCGCTACACAGGTAAGACGGACTGAGTAGGCGTGGCTCGTTTAGCCGTCAACGTACCCCATTTAAGTATCGCTTATTATCCGCTAAGCTAACGAAGGAACAAAAACAAATACTACTTTAACTAATACAAAAGCACACTTGCACATGAGTGGATCAAAAAAGCTTAGCAAGTTGTCTCTCGCGTTGCGCTTAGCGTACATCAACAGTGCTGTCGAAAGCTCAGACAACAAAAATTTAGCGGTTGAATCTTGAAAGCCAAAAGTATAGAAGGATAATGAGGGAAATTTTTCGCAATTTGTTTGAACATATTGACTTCGAAAAATATGTTTTTTCCTTGTACGAAAAACATGCTCAAAAAGTATGCTTCACTTTTTCGTTGGCTGAGAATCTGTTCTCTCGTCAGCTTTGGAAATAAATAAAAGTCATCGTGAACCAGGTATTTGTATTAGGATGTGTGATCCGACATATCGAAATGCGTCTTATGCAGAGGAGCTTTCGGTTCGCGTCTTTTGAAGGTTTGGTTGTCATCTTTTTTTTCTTTTTCAATGTTTGCTGCTTTTATTTGCTTCTTTATCTTTATCATCGTTTAATAAAATCCCTCCTGGGTTTCAAAAGCCTGGCGCCATGATCTTTATTATGCGTAGACTAAAGTTCATAATGAAAAACCCCTGTTTCGTCTGCAGTCGCAATTCGAAATAGAACATCGACTTCAATTTCCTTACAGATTTCCGAAACGCATGAGAACACTTTGAGGTGATCATTCTCCGCATCCATATTATTCTAACCTTTGTCATGGCATGATGATCGTGAAGAGTTCCAACTATGCTTTATAAGTTGCTCTAAACATCTTTACAAATAGTTTTATACATATTTCATCGAGCATATTTCTATATCAATTCTTCAACCTGTTGAACAATTTTCGAAAAAGCAATCCGATTTTGAAAAAGCTCACATAGCGTTCCAGCTGCTCGGATCTTTTGCTAACTGGCAATAATTAAAAACACCAAGTGTATCCATTTCTTTGTCGCTTTTGTGGTATACACTGTCGAAAAGATATAAAAAACAATAAAACTTTCGATGAATCTTTCTCTCGAATACTCCAACGAGAAGATCCCGTCTGCCAGAGGGACTATTAATCAAATGTGCTTTGAATTTACTGAGAGAGTAGGATAATTGTTCATTTACCTAATCAGTCCGAAGTAAAACTTGGAATTTCAAGGCTTAAATTATTATTGTTGTTTATTCTGCTACCAAGGGAAACCAAGTTGAACTGTAAGAAAATCAACACACCCTATGTAGAAGGTAAGTAACTGCAGCTAAGCGATTTCCTTAAGAAGTTAGAGCCATTTACAGTAAATTTTCTAGAAACTTTGACCATATATAAGTCCTAGAAAACTATACGAGGTCAACAAAAGATACTATTTTTCGGCTTGGGCTAACATCGCTAAACGCGAGGCTTATTTCTGAGACACAGTATTTGACATCAGACAAAATTTTGCAGCTATGTAAAGGACGGATTCTCGCATTTTGTAAAATGGTGAGTCGCTAAGGTCTCCCTAATTTATTAAAATTATAATTAAATATTGACACACTAAATTTGGGGTACACCAAATTTGGGGCAAAGGCAAGGCTTTGGGTCCAGTTGCTTTTAAATGGAACAAAATTAAAGAAAAAATGCCTCTCACATCAAATTCGATTTCCCTTTTTGCAGGAATTGTGTTTGGCGATTCTGTTTTCATTTTATCATATTCACTTTCAGTTTTTACAATTTCAAATCCATATTTCCTTAAAACGATTTTCATCTTCAGCTACATCACTGTTCACTGCTTTATATGACCGACTGTTTATGGCGCTCCGTATGCCGCTCACCAGCGCGGCGCTCACAGCCATTTAGCGTCGCCTCACTTTTGATCGTTGCCATTGTTGGCTGGGCGGCTGACCACTGCCGCTGTTGCTGTTGTTTTCCCATTCACTACATCGCCACAAGCGCAGCTGTCAATGTATTTGTTGGTCGCCTCTCAACATCGCGCCGGTCGCTGCTTTAATATCAAACCGGTTCAGCGTTAACGCCACCCTGACTCTACGGCTGCGAGTAGTTTACACAGCAACAAACACATTTTGAAATCAAAACGGCCCGCCTCCTGCCTCAAACACATAGAAGTCTGTTATGTAGTTGTTGTTGGTGAGTGTGAGCGCCAAGCGTTTCTTCATTACCACCGCAAGCACCACCACTACCACCATAAGCATTGCATACAACTATTTAGTAAAGCGGAATAACCACAATTGAATGTAATCCAATCGCGTCGCGGCAATTCGCTATCGCCACGATTTTGTTGCTGTACTCAATATTAAAGTTTTTTTGCTTTGTTGATTTTCATTACATATTTGTTGTTGCATGCTTACTTTCATTTTATTTGGCTTTTTGTATTTGTTTGTTCTTTTGCTGCGCTGGCTTGTGGGGCGCAAACCAGTTCCGCTGTTTGACGTTGATCGCGCGCGCGGGTTCTTCCTATGCCGCGACGTGCCACAACGCGGTTTTGTTAATTTATGCTCGCGCGCTCTTTTAGTTGTGCACCGAATGTCGTGCGACCTGATCGCCAGATTGCGGCGCGAGTGTATCCACTTTAACGTACTAACGTATCATTGGCGTATTTTTTTTTTTTTTCTAGTGCAACAGCAAGCGAATTGGAGCGCAAAGCGGGCGTATAACAAAAACCGCGCGCTATACGAATGCAAGCAAACTAACAACTTCCGTCGGATCTTGTGATCTGTAGTATCTATATAGAACAGCGCGCGCGCGGTAGCTCCAACAAAAGGCGACTAAAGTGAGAATTTGGTGCAACGAAAAAAAAACGCGCGCACTTTGAAACCTTTAGAACTTGCTTTTGGCCCACTCTTCAGCAAGCGGTTGCTGGCGCGGCAGGCAAAACTTTCGGTTTGTTGTGATTTAAAGTGGCAACAAATTTATTGATATTGGTTAGAAGACAAAATTCGTTATTTTTGGCTGTTTTTGATTTATTTCGAAAAGTTTGCATTAAAACAGTGTATAAATCTGATTTGATATCTCCCCAATAATTGAGTTACACCCAACAAACTCGTGCAATTGAGACTAATTTGAAATTATTTTTAAGTAACCAAAGTGTACCTACATAAATTAAAAAAATAAATACTTGAGAAGAAATATTATAATAAAAAATAGTAATACCCTAAATACAAGTGTAAAAATAAGTTAAAAAAAATATAATTTTAAGACGCTAAGCAAAGCAATAAAATTCGCTAGCAATGGATATGACCAGCGCGAATACGCTAAATATGCGACCATTCTTCTCCGGATATCCGTTTCAAGGTAATTGCGAAATTTCTTTTAAAATCTTAATTAACAGATATCCATTTGAAACAAAGATACAAAAGAAAATTTTAGAATGCTCGTTCAATGGCAACAGAACTTTGTCAACTCAAGTAAATAATATACATAGTTTTTGGTCCAATGTTTTTCCCATTTAAAAGGTGACCGCATTTCACCATTTATGCTAACCGTAAAATTTTGCCGATCCTTCAAGAAGTAGCAAACGAGACCAAGTCAGGGTTGCTCCACAAAACATATCGATACTATTTCGTTTAGTTAACGATGGCCGCAGCAGCTAGCGCTAATTTACTATTTCAATGTATAATTTAATTTATCAGTTTAATAGATTAAATAAATAAATAAAAGAAATGAAATGAGTTTGTTATGTTTCGGCGTTTTGTTATCAAAACGAAATCACATCGTTAATGTTGAAACGTTACTAAAATATCGTTAGAGAAACCCGATGGTTTACGATATAAGCTGAGAGCGCTCCTTAAATTAAACTTTCAACGTTCTAACGTTAACGACAGCGTCTCGTTTCGGTTAAAAACGTTATGCAATTTATTATGATAATTGCTTTAACAAAAATATTTTGAAATGTTTTAACCAAAACAATTGAAAACACTTCGTTAAGGTGAAATTTAACGTTGCAATGCATCCTTATACCTAGTTCGTTTCCTGCGATAATCATCGTAAATATATATAAAACTTAGGGAATGAAGACGCAGCGCTTACCCAGACTATGTTAATGTCTTATGAATGGATCTAATGCGCCTAACTAAAAGCCCTTTTTGTGAACCTTTTTGGCGTGCTGAAAAAGTCGAAAAAAATATACTAGAAGAATCGCAAACTGGATGAACTTTTTACTCATTTCTCATATTCATGAATTTCGGCGCTTTTCAGCTTCATATTTGAACTATTATGGGAGTTACATTTTTGTTAATTTTGAAAATTTTTTGGCTCTTTTTGATAGTTTATTAGAGCCGCTGCACACAAGTTTTACGAAGAAGGTATATTTTTTTGGAGTTTAATAGAGACCCTTTTTTCGCCAGCTAGCCAGGAAGAGCCTTTGAAAATATTAATTACATCAACATTATATATCTCGTTTCGTTCCGCTAATAAAATATCGCGGCATATTTAACCAAACCAGAACAAATTTTATGTTCGTTGATTGATATTCGAATCGAAATCAACCCAATTGGTTTTCGATGTGTAAAATAAAAAAATTGGTCAGGTCCAAAATTGGTCTGCAGAGACTTCTTCCTAATACAGCTCATGACTTTCTACGATCAGATGTTCTTTTGTTTAACAAGAAGAATAGAATGAAAAACAGGTGTTAGTTAGTGAGTAGACGGAAATCTTGAAAAGTCTGTAAAGGAGACTGAGCTTAAGATCCATTGAACAACGAGAGCAACCCTCCTGTTTTTAAAATACTAAAGTATTTTCAAATTTATTATAGACATAAATATATTATCACAAATGTATGGCTTTACGGTAAATACAGTGGGCGATTTAAAAATGGTCAACCGAGATTACAGAAAATTCTTGAAGGCAAATGTCTTTTAGCGGAAAATTTGCACCAGTGCTCTAAAAATTGAAACTACTAACAATTTAGAAAGATATTTAAAAACTTGTCTTCTCAATTTTAAAATAAGGGTATTCACAAAGTGTCGTAAAGTGTGGCATTGTCATAAAACTATGCAATTTGATAATTTCCGTGTTGTTCTTTTTTATTTCCATTTTGTGTTCAACGCAATAAAAACAACGAAAATAAATTTTAGGCTAACAAAACTATTAACTCTTTAGAACTTTGCGACATTTTACGATACTTTATGAATACCCAAATTTATTATTTTGTATGTATTTGATTTACATCTTTAACAATCTGTTAGATCTTAGATATTTAGAATTAAAGTTAATCCTTCAAATTTAATAACAAACGCCCTCTCTCTCTCTCTCTCTCTCTCTCGGCAGGCCAAGGTCGCGTCAATCAACTCGGTGGCGTATTCATCAACGGACGACCATTACCGAATCATATTCGTTTGAAAATCGTTGAAATGGCCGCCAATGGTATAAGACCCTGCGTGATCTCACGTCAGCTACGCGTTTCGCATGGCTGTGTATCGAAAATTTTGAATCGTTATCAGGAAACTGGTTCAATACGGCCAGGTGTAATAGGCGGTTCCAAGCCGAAGGTTACATCGCCGGAAATTGAAGCTCGCATCGAGGAGTTGCGTAAAGCGAATCCGGGTATATTCAGTTGGGAGATACGCGAGAAATTGATAAAGGTGAGTGAAAATTGTAAATGTTTTGACGTACATATTTGATATTTTGAAGGAGCTATTTAAATGTTTACGCTTGTATCAGGTAGTTCGAAAAGCAACTGTGATTATCTATCGCTCATTATTACGGCAGCGACTCTGTTTCGTACGACGATTGGGGCGTTCGGTTATGTTTTAAAAAAAGCGAGATACAAAATTCGGAGCTAGGGGAAGATATACAAATTTTTCATTTGCTGTGCGTGACTAGTTTTGATGGTCAGTCCGATGTTACCTTTTTTATTCATTTATTTAATTGTTTAATCCAGTCTACAGAAAATAATCTTACAGACTAGTTCGCTTAGTTTAAATCGTAAACAGATCCAATATGACTATGACTACTTCTAAGTCAGAGTTTCCATTACTCAACGAGTTGTTTTAGAAGCAGCGTCTTATGATACGACAAAGACAGGAGAATAGGAAAAATCATATATTTTAAAACTTATCAAGTAAGGAAGAGAAGTAAATGCTTACGGCGAAATATTGTCGAGGAATTCATAAGAACATACACGCGTGATCATAAGGAACTTATTATGACAACTTGAAAACCCTAGGGCTTCAAATTAACAACTTCTTAGTGGCAGAATAGAAAGGTTATAGTGCACAAGGGTATGTTTTCTTATATGTTATATCGAATAAACAATTTCTGAAACTTATAACTAAAGGAGAGATAAGTAAAGAAGAGATAAGTAAAGGAAAGAAGAGATCCCAGTTCACCAACAGTGTACCGTGCTTTAGAAAGTTAGACACAGTAGCCAGCCGAGGATGATTATCAACTGGGCAGCAAGGGAGCACAGTCTGGAAAATCAATCAATCAAACTCGAAAGCGTCGTAACAGCGGCGGCACAGCAAGCGTGCCATCCCATTAACCGATTTGAATGCTTTCAAACTAATAGATGTTCTGGAAAACGACAATAAAGATGTCCAAATACTTGAAGAATGTAGTGAGAAGTCAATAAAAACCGAGAGCTAATTTATGATATCGCTGAAGACCGATAAATGCGCAATCGTCTATTCTTAAATCAGATTTATGGAACGTAAGCCACAACGACGAAATGTCGTACGAAGATATCTGAAATGTAAATGACAATGTACGGAATACTGAAAAGGTTCTCAGTCGATTGAATCAATGGCTAGAGGCACAAAAGTAGACGCAAATTGCGGACAGAAAAATCTGTAATGACAAATGAGCTTATTCTACTAGAAATTAACCAGAGTGTATGTCGCGCGATCCTGACAACAAACAGAGTGGGAAATTACGAGAACTTAAGGACGATCAAAACAAAAATTTGCAACGAATTCAGTATGCGGCAAAAATGAGGTATAAAAGGGTATCCTACCTAAGGAGAATAATGTTCAAAATCTGTGGGACAACACAATGCTTCTACAGACCCAAGAAGAGCAAAATGTGTAGACTACTTAACCGGGTGATTAAGAAAAACGTTTAAGCGCTAAAATGGAAAAAATAAAGTCACAGACGTTAAAGAAGTAGCAAAATTGATGGAACACAAAATTCATGGAAGGTGGATGGCTAGAAACATCCTGGAAGCCTGGGTAAACAGAAAGTTCGAAGTAAATTTTTACTGCTCAGAGTCATTACACAAACTCAACAAACATATGTGTGCGTCCACGTGAAAAGGGCCCACTTTGTCGCATCTAGTTTTCGAGTTATATAGATTTTTCGATACATGGATCGAATTTCGTAATTTTTTATTATGATTTATTATGAAACTATATACATTTACGCGTTGAATGACACCAAATTTAACTTCCTAGGTATAATAGAAGTAATTAATTTTATTTTTTGAAAAAAAAAAAAAGGTCCCACTTTGTCGCATTGGAGAAATATGAAGCATTTCCGTGTTCTATGGACTTTTTTTTTAAAGAAAAGGTGATAATTTTGGACTTCTAACTCATAAGTGCCAGCGAAATAGATCGTGCCGCATTTTCGAGGCAATGTCCTCATATAGCGACCGGAAAGAAATTCTTACGTCAAAAAATCCCCACCAAAGGGTTGGCGCTCGGAAATTAAAAACACTAATAAATATTATCGATAATGAATGAATTACTGCTAATTTGTTGTCTTTGTTTCATCTTTAATTATAATAAAATATTTACTGTTGAGTATATTTCAATTTTTTTACTTCCCCATCTTCCTGATTCATTGGTCAAACGTTAACTCATACATAATTTTCTGTGATCATCGTTTGAATTAGTTGAAAATGCAAATATTTAGAAAAGGGCCCACTTTGTCGAGTTGATGTTAATTAGTTGTTTCACATATAATAATGATTGAAAAATGATCTAATAGTATTTTTTCTCGATTCAAACGAACACCCATTTAACGTCCGAGTAGAAATGAAAAAAAATCGAACTTTCAACTTCAAATTAATTTTTCTCAATTAGTCATTTTTTGGATATTCACTTTCAAAGTTCTATATTTTTTCCTCAATTCTTCAGTTAGGATGGTGTAATTTGTCTCAAAATGTTCAGAAATCAATACCGCCGATGTGGGCCCTTTTCACATGGACGCACACATATTCACTTCAGCGAATAAAAAAACCAGCGGCGTTAGTGTCTAGGTCATGTCGTGCGAAAGGATGCTCCAGCAGAGAAAGTTTCTTATGAGAAGGTGATAGCAGAGGACGAAGCAGATCTCATCTATGTTGACCAGATGTATTGGAAAGAACTTCACTTCCGATTGATCAAAATTGTGTAGGTGGTTACAGCGTGAATAAAGACAAAGAAGCGGAATAAGAGCATGATTAAAAGTCACACGAGAAGTTGCTTTTATTACTCTTAACATTTTTTTTTTTTTATTAGAGTTCACATGAAAAACATTAATACAAATTCACAAAGTATAGAAATTAGACTTGGTTCCCAAGCAAACTCCCACATACATTTGCCACAACACTTTAAAGTTCTTTAAACACACGAAAAGGCGACGATAAAAAGAAAAACTTAAATTGAAATACTCCCATGTAAGGGCATTTGCCCTAAAGGTGTCAATCGTTGAGCTGTTTGTTTTAAATATTGCGAAAAAGTAGACCGGAAGTGCTGGCCATAACACCACACACGATTTCTGTGGCTGTACAAACAAACACACACACACACACACACATACAATGTATGTCAATATTCGCAAATGTTATTTGCACCTTGCCACCACTGTTGCCGATTTTCCAGCAACGACAACCGTTGGCGTCGCGACGTAGGACGCGTTTCGGTGTGTAATCGATTTCCAACGCCATGAATGCCTTGCGGCAGCAGGCTTGCGATTTTAATGTGTGTTTGTATGTGTTTGTGTGTGTGTGTGAGCGGTTTTATATGGTACGTGCGTATTGATGTAGCGCTCTCTTTTTTTTTTTTTGCATTTGTCGCATTAAACTCCGTTTTTTTTTGTCGAACTTCTACTATCGCCTTTGCTTCTTTACTTTGCCGCTCTTTCATAACAATGTTGTCTTACATTTTTGTCAATGAGTTTCATTTCGTTCCATTCAGTTTTTTTTTTCTCTTCCTTTAGTTCTTTCTCGTTGCACCTACCGTCAGCAAGGTGGCCCAGCAGCAGCCACAAACGTAAATGCAAACGCTCAATCGACTGTTGTGTCACCAGGCAACGTGCCAACAAACAAAGGCAGCGGGTGGCGGTGTGCATGAAATGAATGGTAGGCGGCGGCTATCTTCAAGGACATAAATACTCGTAGTAGCAAGCGAATGCCACGTGACTTTTTGGAATTTCGGAAGTCAATACTTTTAGTTGCATCTTTCATTTCAATGTTGATACTTTATGTGGTTTCTAGCCACCGCTGATCTTTTGTCATTGTCATTGTCGACGACTGCGCCATTTTTGCATGTCCTTGCATATTTTTTTAGTGCGATTCTTGCTCATATGGAAATCTTTATGTACATAACTCCACCACATGCAGCTACTTTGTATTCATTTGCAAATTAACTATTTGTCCTTCACAGCTTCTGTTGGTCATGGAAATGTATTTAACTGTTATATATTTTTTTTGTTTTAGAAATTTCAAATTTTATTGCTTCCGGCACACCTGCGAATAGCGCTTAATAAAATGTCCTTGTTGATGGCAGTGTGCCATATGGAATTTTTCAAATAAATGTTATTTTTTGTTTTGTTGCTTCAAGAGTTATTCTAAGCAGAAAATCAGCTTGGAGCAAATTGCAGCGATTTTAGCCTTCGGAAGAGAGTTTCCTGTAAAGTTAATTAAAGCAGTTTAAGATATTTTGTAAATTTTCGGGGCATTTATCAGTCAAACTATGCAAAGCGAAAAAGACAAAGGTTCTCTGCGTGGTCATCAGCTAGCTCAGTAAAGCTAGACAATTGTACAGAAAGTGCTCAAACCAGCTTTGTTCAACTTCAAACACAGAGATGATCACTGAGGACAACTATGAACTGCGCAATTTCAGTTCTGAATTTAGTTGAAATTCTTAATTTTATGCCAATCTAATATTAAGCAAAAGCGAGTTCACAAATAATGCAGCCAGACTAAGATGATGAAGGGTCATCACACACATCAGTCATTTGACGGGTTCGTCGTGACGTGTGTCTGAAGACACCTTAAGGCGCCTGATTTCTATTAAAAACAAGAATCTCACAAATCTTTTGAAGATGTCAGTGATTCCTTCGTTTTCGAGTATACTTTTAATTCAATCTCTCCTTTTTGCTTTAAGAAATTTTCGTTGGGATTCTCAGTACAACCTGCCGCCATATAAAGGGCTTTCCAATAGGGATGATTTGATTTCTAAGTGTCGTTTCGGCCATTTTTAATATGTCATGATCTGTCATTATTTTTTTCATTGTGTTCGGTAATGTTTACAATTTCATCATGGAAAGATATACGCAAGAACAACGTTTGCAAATTATTAATCAAAATAATCGTTTTCCAATTGCAACTTTTTTAAGAAAATCATCTTCTCTGATGAGGATCACTTTCATCTGAGTGGTGGTGCAATTCTGGGGCAAAGAAAATCCACAAATTATTCATAACAAAAATTATAAAAATTTAAAAAAAAATTAATATTTTATAATTTTATTGAGCTCAAGGCCAGTTTATGGAAGATTTGTTTGTGAAAAAACAACAACAGTTTTTAATGGTTGAAGTTATAGTACTATTTCGGAAACCACACAAACAAGTTAAATAGCGGCAGATCAGTTGCTCTTGTTTGTAGTTGGTTTGTTTAAGGAAGATGAAATAAACACAACAGCCAACTCGGCTAGCGTAGCACAATAGGTAGCGTATTGGCTCTGCAACTCCGAGCTCCCGGGTTCAAAGCCTGAGAGAAGTGGGTGGTTATAAAAATTAAATTAAAAATAATAATTTAATTAAATAATCAAAAAGAAGTCTGATGAGGAAATGTGGTGATTTCCGAAATAGTACTATAACTTCAACCATTAAAAACTGTTGTTTTTTTTTTTTTTTCACAAACAAATCTTCCATAAACTGGCCTTGAGCTCAATAAAATTATAAAATATTAACATTTTACTAGGCCAACAGAAAAATGAACTATAAAAAAAAATTTTAATTAAAAATTTTCAAACAAAGTTTACAATTTTTTTCCTTATTAGGTTACTGTTTCAGAAAAATTATCATTTGGTAGAAAACTTTATTTTTTTTTAAGTTATTAATTTTCTTACGCTAGATCAGGCAAATCGGACACTGTGCATCGGTCCGTACTTCTTTCGAATTGAAGCTGGTGACACCAGTTACTGTCAATGGAGAGCGGTATAGATCGATGATAACCAACTTTTTATGGCCGCAATTGCAAGAAGTTGATCTTGACAACATCTGGTTCCAGATTCGATTATTGCAAGAAATTGTGACATTAAATGGCCTCCAAGAAGTTGTGATTTAACACCATTGGACTACTTCTTGTGGGGTTATTTAAAGTCATTGGTCTTTAGCAATAAAGCAGACGCTCTTCAAGCTTAAGAAGTCAATATTAAACGTGCTATTCATGACATACGACTTGATTTAGTTCCTGCAAAAGAAGTCGTGGGTGCCATTTGAATGTTGTTATATTCAAAACTTAATTGTATCGATTGTACTTCACATTAAATGAAAAAACCTTTTAATTTCCTAAGCAATTAGAGTGTTTTTTTTTAAAGCAATCATATAACTCTTATTGGAAAACCCTTTATAATTCGTTTAAAACTCATTAATCTTCCTACGCTTGCAGAGTAATGCTAGGCACATTATTTTTGGTCAAATTACTGACCGGCTTAATTTCTAGCCCATCTCTTCTTGCCGAAATAAAACTAAACGTGCCCTCTAGATTTTCCAGACATTTCCGTATTCATTTTCTGAAGCTATGCAAAAGTAATTTTGAACGAAACCAGCCACTCCGTAGTTTATGTTAGGATTTTAACACTCACTTCGATTCTTTTGATATTTCAGACTGACTTTTTTACGTAAAGAAAACTATACTCAATGCTCTCAATTAATGATATCTACATACATATATTTTATTTTTCGATCAGCTGATGAGCATTTGTTCTGTAGCTGAACAGTTTTAGATCTGGCAAATTGACAAACTCCTGTCTTTCATGACTCGGCGCAGCATATATGAAAAAAAAATTTTTTTTTTATATATCCGTGCGTCATACGGATGCGCCCCTCGCGTCGGTCGGGCGGGTATGGAGGGATACAATAGTATTTGGGATTGTTATTATTTTTAAGAGCTTGGATTTTTCATTTAAAAAACTTACAAAAATTTTGAAAGGGAGTTGAATAAATCACAGCCACTAACTCAATCTTGTGTGTCTACTTATATATATAAAATTCATTGCCTTAAACGATATTTAATAATCGATTTTTCCTCTGATGTCATAAGGGTCTCTAGCACCAGGATTCAATTATAAAAGGTTAGCTCGATAAACAGCTAGCTTGCTCACTTTCAGTCAAACAGCTTCCTTAGCACCAAACCGTGTTGCTTCTTAAAATTAATAATAGTAGTAACCTCAAAACTTTTTCATACCAAAAACTAACAGGCAACACTTTTTGTTTCTTATGTGCGCGTAAACAGTAAACATCATTTTCTCTGATTTCAAGATTGACCCCGTCTCGTAAATATTTCATGTAAATGTGTATAAATGACGAGCTTTTTCATTGGACGCTTTTCGCACGCATATAAATTCGATGTGACGGAGTGGAAAAATTTGTAATTTCTAGAAGGAATAAGCTTAAATAAATTTAAAAAAATTTGACATAATAATCATCCAAATGCGAAAAACAAGAATTTGTAAGAACTAATTTCTTGAGTCAAGAAGTTTGATTAATTTTTTATTTAATATAGAAATCTTTTCTTTCTAAAATTTCGAATTATTGTGATTTTCTTACAACTCCATTAACTCCATAAACTCACTTACTATTTATCGGAATAAAATCTTTGGTCCTTTCACCCTCCAGGGGTTCATCACAATATTAAGAATAACCCTGATACCGATGGTAAATAAATAAAAGGAATAAACTTCGTAGTAAGAAAGCTATACTTGTCGCAAAATAATGCAAATAAGGCTTCGTTGAGTTGGGTTAACGAAGTGTTAGGAAGCACCATGACTTAGCCTTCCAGCGAGTTTTTGGCTATAAAAACCTGGAGCTGGTTTTTGAAAATTTTAATGGCGCAGAAATCGTGCCCATGTTCTATAGGAACCCTCATTAATATATTGTATTCTACTACTATTTGCAAACTTTCCATACTATGCTTCTCCTAGTTTCACAAAAAGGGAACGCATTATTTACCCTTTTTCCGTACTTCGTATATGCAACCTTTTATAAGGGAGTGTCAAAACTGTTTTGTCAATATTGATTTAACCTTTTATTATTGCCTTTATCTTTTGCCACATCAACGTTTTTCCTTTCATTCGCTCAGCAGCCCTTTTATTTTCAAGTAGTCAATGTCACAAAAGTATTTATTATAAATTTAAAAAAGTTTACAAAGTTTTGACATATTTTAATAATTTCACCACGAGCTCTTCACTTCACGACGGGTCAACTACGACTCTCCTCATCGACTTTGACTCTCGAATTCTTCTTATTCGCTTATTAAGGTGCACGTTTATCTGCTTGCTAACATTCGGCCTTTCGTGACAGGAAAACGACTTCGAATTCGTTGTAATCTAAATTATTACTTAGTCGAGCTCAGGACCATTTTAACATAAGGGCTTCAGCTTTCTGGATTCCAATACACATTGAAAAATTACGCCATTTTATTTGCATACCCGGCACGTCTGTCATTATATTCCGGTCGTTATTCAAACCTTGGCAATACGATAAGGTTCGCGGTATTTCGGTTCTAACTTCCGCGATTCTCCCGTAGAGGTCACTTCATTCTCAATGACAATAAAGTCATCTTCGCGTTATATACGAGTAGAGGAATGTTTCTCAACGAAAGGCTTCTTATAGTTTTGTCGTTGGCGTTCGATATTTCCGGAAGCTAATTTACGTTTTTCATCTATAGGAGTCTTTGCGTTGGTTTCGTCGACATCATCGTGTTTAGAAGATATATCGAAGATAGACCGCAGGTATTATCTACTTATGTTTTCAGCAGGCTGGTTAGATGCTCCACGCATTATGTCTACGGGTGAAAGTTTTTACCAGGTCGCTGTGTAGCGCCAAAGCCGCTATATATTAAGGGCCGCACGAGGTCGGAGAAATCGAATACCACATCCCAGATATCCGGTTTCATCATCAAACGTAGTCAATTCTACAACATTGTGATTACTGTTTTCCGTTCTTTTTTTACAATACTCTGCCTACATGAGCGAAAATTGTTAAGTGAAGATTTTTAAACTATTTGCAGAAATATTATAGAACAGGTTTTGGTCATAGACTAGGATATGCGAAATCCGTGTGGTAGAGCGAACGGTAGAGAGAACTTCTGACTTTTATAAGATCTCAACGACGGCAAGTTTTGATCGGTCACTGTCTTCGATTCGTATTCACTCAGTTAGCCGTTGAGTATTGAAAGAGACTGCATTTAAAATTTTGTAACCAACTTAAGCCGTTTCTTCAATTAAGTTGAGCGCTTCAAAACGATACAGTCTCTTTATATTCAAATAAATTTTTGTTCCTGTGACCAACACCGAACCCAACCAAACTAATTAACTATCTGTTATGGCATAGAATGGCTAAGAGTTGCGCTCAATGAGAACTTGCTTCGGGATCAGGGGTTTAAGTGCTTAAGAGTCTAAATCCAGTTCCATCTTTTTCAATTGTGAATCAAACATTTTTCACTATCCCAATATCATATTTAATCAAGAAAGAAATAATTTTGAGATTTTATTTCATTTAAAATAAAATAAACGTTCAATCCGGACTTTTATTTTTTTTAGTCTAGAAATAACAGTTAAACTTGGCTAAATAGTTTTAAAGGCGAAATAAAAGTACTTACCTAAAAATATGCAAACCGTTTATCCAAATTAAAAAAGTGTGCTATCAAATGAAAGAGGACTAAAGTGACTTTCAAACTGAAATATCTAAATGAATACATTTTTTATAATTTAACAAAATTTTGTATGCCAAAATAAAAGTCCTTGTCAAATATGTAATAAACAAGATACAATAATTATATGGAACTGCTTAAAATCATAGTTCACAATTATCAATGGCGCTAGTTTAATACAAATTTTATAAAAAAAAAATTATAAAATAGTTGGAAGTATCCCACATTATTTAGCAATTTTGTAATTTACATATTTAACAAACACAGGCAATAAATTAATTTATTTATACTCAATATTAAATTGATAAATAAAATATATATATATTTTTTAATATTCCGCCTCATCGGCAATCGATGTGAACAAATATTTATTACCTCACAATTATCAAGTAAAACACAAAATTTTTCCTTATTTGTAAATTAATATTTCCGACTAAAGAAGCAAATCAAAATATGCTTCACTCTTGTGTTGTTAATGCATCCGTTAACTCGGCCTTCGGTTAAGGTTAGTTAAAATTTAGATATTTCAGTTTGAAAGCTATTTTAATTCTCTTTCATTTAAAACAAAATTTGTTTTGTTAAAGTGGTTTGTTTATCATTTGACAAGGACTTTGATTTCAGCCTTAAAAAATATTTGGTTAAGTTTAACGGTGATTAATGGATTAAAAAGTGATTTTTGGACTTTTTCTCAAAAAGTTGGAAAATTAAAAAGCATCAAGGATTCTTGTCCTGGAGGTCCTGGGATCTTCTACAACAATATTTTGGCCCGGACTTTCAAAGCATCGAAAAAAACAACACATTTTCTTTTCAGTGCCTACAAAGATTTGCCAAATTTCTTTCGAGAATTTTTTCAACTCTTCCGTTTTTTACTAAAAGGCATTACATATAAAACAAAAGAAATTGACTTTAGCAATGAAAATTTTTCACAACATTCCTCCACTCCATTTTCTATCAATACTTCTTCTCGATAGAACTATCGCTGCCGATGTTGATATCGTTATTCAAATATTTTAATTTTTATTGATGTTAATTAATATTGATATTAAAATTGTTTATGGTTTTCATTATTGATTTATACTGGCCTCCTATCGGTACCGTTAATGCTCATAGAAGTTTTTGTCGACATTGTTGTCAATTTGGTTTTTTTATTGCATTCCCTGCATTTATCGATATTGGGGTCATTAAACTTAGCATCATCGCCACCTCGAACGTTATCGAGGAATCGTTATCTAACGTTGAAAACATTTTTTTTATTCAACATTATAATTTGTTTTAATGAACTTCATACTAAAAAGCAAAAACCAATTAATAGTTCAACTCAACGACCGCTGATATTTTCAATCCTCGTAACTTTATACAGCCTGGAAAATCGAATGGCCGCCAACTAAAGCATCAACTATTTTTATCTAAATATGTACATACATTTGTTGGTATATAACAATCTATTTTTTTTATTGTTTATGAGTGTGTAAATTCAAATTCTACAACTTATTATGCACATACATTTGTACATATGTAACATTCACCAGTTTTTCATTGTCATATTTTATTGCTATGCAACTGACTTGTGAGTTAAAAACGGCAGAGAGAGAGAGAGAGAAAGTTCTGCTTCACTTACGTACAGCCGCAATTAGTTACACTTTACTACTAAAGTGTCGATAACATGGTGACGATGCCAATCCATCCAACATCCCTTTATCGGTGAATGCAGCCATCCCTTTGAGTGAGCGTTCGTTCAGGCGTTCAAGCGCGATGCTGGTTGGGGAAGCTGGCAAGCCAACTAATGAACAAATTTGGACAGGGAAAATGTGCATTGAATGCGACTGACTCACATATACATCTGTATGCATATATACAAATTGCCGCTATGATATTCCTCATTGAAGATACACACACACACACACACACACATACCTATGTGAATATAAGAATATTATATCGATCGTGTAAGATCGTGCTGATACTTTTGATCGCTTCTACGCGCATCTACAGATGTGCATTGATCGTCATGCGTATTGTTATTGTTTTAGTTGTTGTTGTTGTTTTAATTGTTGTTGTTGTTGTTGTTTTAGTTGTTGTGAGTCAGTTGGGCGCACAGTGGAGGCACAAAAGCGCCTCCAGGTGCGCTTCACGCTTAATTAGAATATGTTGCCGCAATGGCAACGCACACATACAAACATAAATACAAACCTTGGCTTTGCCTGCTATTTATTCACAAATTCACGAAGCGTTTGGTGGTGGTAAGCGTTTTTTTATTCTTTGCTTGTTGTTGTTGCAGCATTTGTTTTACTATTTAGTTTGCACATGTTTTTTTTTATAATTTTTTACTAACTTACTGTGTTGGTTTTACTCTCTAATTTTTTTTTTAATTTTTTACTGATATTGACAGTGTGTGTGTTTGTGTTTTTCAATATTTTTATTTATTTATTTTTTATTTTTGTGGAGCATAAAGTGTTAAGGAAACACATTTCTTGCATTTTTAAACACTTTGTGGCGTTTTTGATAGACAAACCATTAGATCAACTTTTTTATAGATAAATAGTTACAAACATTGATAACTCGATCAGCGTTCTGAACGGTCATTTAAAGTTCATGAGCCTAACTCTAATTGATGAAAGTAAGTTAAGGGACATTTCCGAGCCTTCGCATAATTTCTTATAGATGGCGGAAAAGATGGGATTTATAACGATTTATAATTCAAATAAAATCTTTTAAAATAAAAATAATATGTACATACATACATATATACATACTTACATACATTTAACGCACAGCAAGACAGAAGTTTTTTTTTTTTCAATAATCACAATGTTTGGTGTAATAATTTTTTTATAAAAGTTCAGTTTCTGAATTTTTAAAGATATTTATGTGAACAAAAGAACCAAACTTTGCAATAAATTTGGCGCTTTGTCTTAGTGGAACAATGAACGTAATATATGCACAATATTCCTTTGGGCTGTTGCACGATAATCGGAGTTCCGACCAGAGAGAGAGAGAGAGCGAGAGTTGCTTAGAAACCGGCAAGAACAAAATTCCTTGTTGCTTGCCCCTAGCGATTATCAAAAAATCACGATTATTCGCAATATACCTCAAGGTTTTACATATATAAAGAACAATAAAGCTATCCAGCAAATCTCTTGAGAGCTTCAATGAAAATTTCTTTCCGACGTCTTCAAGATAGAAGAAAACTGCTTTAGATGCGGCTTTGGGTATTTAGACAATGAATTCCTAGTTGCACCTATTTTCTTTATCTATTTGAAAAGTGAAGAGGTTAATTACTTATTCTTGATCTGATTTCAAGGGCTTCTGTATGAACCTTTTATTTTCACAGCTGTTAGATCATTTTGGAAAACTTTCAAATGACCACAGTACTTTCGGTCTCAATGCTGCCAACACATTGCAGTATTAGTACCAACGGTTTATATTTTTAATAGTTTTTTGTGTGGTAGACTACGCTACATCTTTCCTTTGTTTTGAAAGCAGTTGGATTCTTGCTCGCCAGTTCTATAGTCGAAGAGGATAACATTGCTGGGAATTGGACTTTTCAGCTTTTCAAGCCATTGGAGTATACAATGTTTTAGGTTGCTGTCGGGTCCGCAACGTATCAACTATCGCAAACTTTTGGGCTGCAACCTGTTAAAAAAAACATTGTCGATACTGAAACGTCGTTGACTAAATTGATGGTGAAACTGCATGGGTCCAGCTTAAGTAAAATTCTGGCCAGTTGGGTAATCTGTAATCTGTAATCAGAAATTAAAAATTACTTTATAATCACATTTATGTTGGCTATGTTTTCCCGAGACAGAATTTTTGTATTTTGCAAATTGTAAAAATAATTTTCACGTCATTTATTGACATACAAGAGACTCTAAAAATATAACAAAATTAAATTTTGCAAACCGTACTTGGAAAAACATAGCGGTATGTTCATTGAATAATTCAATAAAAAAAAATGTTTGAAATCGGACCAATACTTTTATGAAAAGTCTTACTCGGCAGCTAAAAAAACACTACTTTCGGGAAAACGCGTTCAAAGATAAATTACGGCGTATAACTTGATGGAGACGGGTACACTACGGAGCCCAGAAACAAAGTCCTCTCTGTGGCGTATTCCTGGAAACATAGAGATTTAATTTAAATAAAAATCGATTTGCACTGAGTAGAGGACCACCTAAACTAATTTGATGATATTCGACTATGTTGACAGAGTCCCGTGATTTATTTATTTTTAAGTTCTATAAGGGGCTGATACCTTTTTGAAAGCGCTCAACTCAGTACACAAATTATAATCACACTTATCGCGAGTTTCGCCCGAAAAAATTCACCCGAAATTTTTTCATTCGCCCGGATTGAATTCGCCTATTGTGAGTTTCAGTCGGAATAAATTTCGCTTCTAAATTCGAACATGGAAATTGCAACAACTCTGAAATGTGTATACCTGCAATGCAAAAATTATCAAATAAATAAAATTCAATAGTAATTTGACAAAATTTATCAATTTTCGAGATCTTTAAAATATAACAGCCAATAAAGAATCGTTCAAGTATTTATTAGATCTGTGCTTACCCCTTCAATACTAAAAAGGTGTAGGTAACAGTTTTGAAATTGGGCTGGCGCAATAGTCTTTTAGTCAGATTATGCTGGAAGACATAACGCTTTTGGCCAGTCCAAGTCTATTTTGCATAATAAATTTTTTTTATGCGCACATTTAAGTATAAATCGTTTACCTCTTTCCATTCGGACTAATATTTAATTGCAGGCCCCAAACTATGCAGCTTTATCCTCAGCTGTTTTTATAACTGAGCTTCATTTTCCTTGTTTTCTTTGACAAATCCTCTTGCAATATCCGGCCTTTCCTGCAGTCTACCCAATATTATCCTTCTTTGAACTTTGTTTATTGTTTTGTTTTTGGAATATCCGATCTTATATAAAAAAATTGAATTAAATAACTTACATTTTGAATCCGCGAATTCCGACCGTAATAAGTGTTGCCGATAAGGGAAAAACTTCTGCCCGAAGTGAAAAGTGAATTATTTCGGCCGAAAACGAAACTCACAATAAGGGCGAATAAGTGAGTCAACAGCAAATGGAGAAATGCATCTGCGACACTGAAAGCAATTAATATTTGCGGGTTTAAATACAACTACAAGATTGAACCTCAAACTTAGCTGGGCGTAAGTTTCGGGCCGCTTTCGTGTGGCGATATCGTGATTGGCAACGCCTGTAACGCCTCTAAATAAAAGAAACGTAAGTTAAAAAGCAAAAACATTAGAGTTGGCTAAGCAGCACCAAAGCAACGAAGTGACAGACCGCAGAGCAGAGAAAGAAATCTTCATACGGCAGCAAAATAAAGTAAAGAACATGTCAGCAGCTTACTAACTTGTAGTATTTAACCTCAGGTGATTTACAACAAAACATTATGAGTACTAACGTAAAAAATATTGCTGAAGCAGTGAACGTTATAGTCCGCGAATAGAGTTCTATGACTTTATGAGCGAATTTTCATAGGATGGAGGAGGTTAGCAGAAGGCTTAACTATTTGTGCTTGTTTGCCGGTGGAGGGAGTGAAAAAATGTTAAACGACAGAATGAAAGATGAGTTCGTTGTTAATGGGCGCAATAAAAACTAGAAGCTATTGAATATTTTCTTAGACACTAACTGACACTTTTTGGACCGACCACATAGCACATCAATTGATTGATCGTTTGCATTGCACACAAAATACATTTATTGAATAATGAAAATTTTTGTGAAAAACAAAAAAAAAACACAAAACTTACATAAAAAGCAATTTGAAATCAATTTGGTGTTGTTTCTACAACTGGACCACACCTGTATTTTGTGCACAGCAAACAAACGAGCTGAGAGACAATACACCAAAACTAAGTTTATGCTCACAACACACAAATGAACGAGGGTGTCCCCGAATACGCTACGAAATTCTTAGAAAAATCACGCCATTCACGCAAATGTCGGTCCAACTGTCAACTAATTAATTAAATTTCAATTGAATTTATTAGCCCAAGTCAAGTTTAACCAACGACATGCTGTCCAAAACGAACAGCTACAGCTACAACAACAGCAAAGTACGATTATGATCCAAACTTGAGCAAAGAGCGTCGACCAAGTGGTCCAAAGCCAAGTGTTTGGACTCCTCAACAAAGCGACAAACTCTCACACATTGCTCTAAGCAAATGTTAGAAAAGTAAAGTAAAGAAAAAAAAATATAAAAAAAAAAACTTTTGAAACAGGCTTGTCAGTGGCTACAAGATAAGCTGTCACATATTACAACAAAGACAACATCACAACAACAATACTATAAACTTAAAAAAAAGTATCACTAAAAATGCCAACAAAAAGCCGTAACAACTACTGTATTTGCCACCGTCGGAGAAGACAGTAATAACAACAAAAAAAAATATAAAAAAACATAAGCAGCAGCAGAATAAGAGAATGTTTGGAAAACTTGGCGTTAGTGACAAGTACACAGTACATAGCATGAGACATAACGCGTTGACCGCACAGTGTTTCGAGAGTTGAGCGAAAGTAGCTACAAATAGAATAAAAGGAATTTTTGGCTGTGGCTGTTGAAAAAAAAAAAAAAGGAATCGAATTTAGTTAAATGTGAAAGCAGTGGCAATTTTTTGAGTTGATTTTTTTTTTATGTTTAAAATACATTTATGAAATTCTAGATTACGATCCCATTGTCTATGGCAATCAATGATCATTTTTGCACTCATTTTCATCTGATAAAGAATATTATTTTTAAGATGGGTAACTATTTCCAGAAACAATTCACTTAACCTGCTCAAGCTGTTGTGTATGACATATTTTTATGTGATAGAAACGAACCTTAACTTTACGATGACGAAATTTCAAATTGACACAATGAAGACCGACTTAGATCACAACTTGGACGAGGCTTCCATGACAGCCGTGGCTAGGAACCACATAGACATGTGGCCGCTGTGGTCGAGTGGGCAGCCGAACGTGCTATAACTCGATATGCCGCGAATCTCAAGCCAGGGCAAGAAAAATCCTTAATCATAAAAAGTTTGTTTCTAATAGCGGTCACCCCTCGGCAGGCAATGTCAAACCACCGAGGGTATCTCTGCCATAAAAAAGCTTCTCATAAAATACATCTGCCGTTCGGAGTCGGCACAAATCTGTAGGTCCCTCCAATTGTGGTACAAAATAAAGACGCACCCCGCAAATGGTAGGAGAAGCTCGGCCAAACACTGAGCTACATATATAGTGTAAGCGCCAAATTATTATTATTATTTTTATTATTCACATCGACATAAATGAAGAATAAAGAGTCCCCTATCTCCCACAGGATCTAAAGCACTGATCTAAGAACAATATGATGCCTTCGAGAGTGGCAAATTATCCAACAATAAATGTATTTGATGGAAAAAATTTAACTAAAGTTTATTCTGCAAGTAAAGAAACAGGCGATTAAACGAGAACAGTTTTTGAAGCTTGAATAATGGCTCTTTAAGCGATAAGGTCTCTTTATATTTCCTTATTTTAAAAGAAAATCTAGAGTTGCATCTAAGGCCATTAGGAAATACAAAATTATAAGAAGTGGGCCAGGGATACGAGACATTTGTTAGGCAAATAACTCTTAGCCAACTTAGTAAACACCGGTAGATACCAGAGTAAACTTGCTTTTAAAATCATATAAGGTCACAGCTAACTCGAACAAAATCTTATTTAAGGTATTTTGATTTTCTTCTGATTTTCCGACAGGCTATCCTGTGTCGTTTTCGTTCTCCGAAGATGGCACAACACCGAAACCAGTATGTCACAAAACCAAATTCGAGGACGGAAAATCGTTCCAATATCTTATTTAAGGCATGAAATTAAAAGTAGACTTCATCCTTTGAGAACAGCTTAAACAATCTTAATCTTAATCTTAATGTGTTCGCCTCATTTGCGAGAACAAGCAAAATATTCAGTATTTAACCAAATACCAATGACTTCTTTGGGACGACGATATTTCTCGGTGAGTATAAATCGTCATGACACGCAGCCCACTACAAATGTGTTCAGGCGTTGTTGTTAAGGTTGTTTGATGGGAAATTGCTACCAATTCCGTGCTAGCTTAGAAATCTTACCCGGAAAATTTTAACTATCGAGAAATTAATGATTTTCGCATTAAGTTCAACACCTTACATTTATACTGCGACATTAATATGATTTTTAGAAGCATAAAAAGAGTCTTCTTAGAATTTTGGTAATATAATTTTTTTAACGCAATTTAAACTAAATTAAAACACTATGCGACAGGATTACGATCTAAGCAAATTAAATCCGCAGTAAAGTAAACGTGGGCATTTATACAAATAAATATTCATAGCTGATACATACATAGATATGTATGTATGTACATGTTCAAGTGGGAATAAATAAATCCAAATCAAATCATTTTAAAAAGTGAAATTCAATAAAAACCAACGACAAGGGTTCAATTACGCGCAGCAACAAAACAAATTCGTACAAAGGAAAGAAAAGAAAGAATGAAAAGAAAAGAAAAAACAATAATAAAATACCAATGATAATATTCTTGACAGTGGTCCAAATCACTTGGCACATATCTACATACTATGTATGTATATGTATGTATGTTCACTATTTTACAGTGAATCCAAATGCCGCACAGTCCAAGTCCAAGTGAAGTGTGTGGCAGTTGGCGTTGTGGTGCCAGAGTTGTGCCACCTAATATTGGCTTGGAGAGAACAAGCGTTGGCATTAACAGGAATAAGCAGCAACAACAAACGACATTAATCACGGTCGGCAGTGCAAGAAAACATACCGACATAGTATTTATTTATGTACATAGATATATGCCAAAGGCAACAACTCGTGCGTCTTATGTGCGTCGGATGGCAGCGCATGCGCACACGCCACTCACTTTGGATTAGAAATGATCAGCTGACATGTGGGCATATGCGCTGACCAGCACGAAAGCGCAGTAGTCTAACTGAAGCATCTGTGGTAGCTAAAATATCAAATAATTGACTTTTCGCTTGCCGGCTGTAGTACGAGTGTATGCCTTGAAGCGCGCTTTGTCTGCTTTTATTTTAATGCTTTTTTATTTGTCCTTTTTCTTTTGGTTTGAACGCCTAATAAGAACTGACAATTCACATACAGACATATGTGTGATTATACATAGATCAGTGCATATTATTGTGGGAATAGCATAGTCGTGTGTCATGTGTCACAAGGACAGCGATGTGTGGTTAGATGGTTAAAAATAATGATCGACTAGGATAGTCTGAGGTCTGCTTGTGTGCCGATTTGTTCAAATTCACGTGAAAAGTAAGAGTAAATCCTAAAAGAGGACAAGATAAACAAATGCTTTCGGAGCTTCACTTTTAGGTACGATCCCTGTCAGATCTATCCGATTAGAAATGCACCAAAAAAAAACGAATCGTTTTACTAATCAAACAACGTTCCTCACATACTTAAAACCAATCTCAACGAAGTGAAATTTGAGGTGCTAAAGACATGAAAAGCAAAGTGTGAAGTTGTCGTCTATGCGCTTGAAAATTTTGAAGAAAGCAGCATCAAGTGTGTGATGCCTCTTAGGCGTCACTGAGTGCAACATTTATTCATTCATTTGTGGGCAAAAGAAATAGGAAGGGTTTCTTGTAATGTGAGAAGTAGAGACGTCAAAGACGTTTGTCACCAAATTTTGCAAACAAAAAAATTTTTGTAGCAATTGTAGCAATATTACTGTAACTATTATCCTATGTACAATGTTAACCAGTATACTTTATATATATGTAATGTCTATGTCACCGACGTTTAAGTTACTTTACTTATACATTACTATTTTATATACTACTGTTTATTAATTAAGAGTCACCTTGTATTTAGTACTGAAACACACAACCCTGCGATAGTCGTGGGCATCATGTAGAGCACGAATGCTTAGAGCGTTCACGATGAAGAAATAAAGATTCATTGTGACGTTGACTACCAAAGCGTGCAAATCATTTATCCATCCGCCTACATTTTATATTAGATAAAACTGCGCGAATGGTATCAGAATTTCTGCGAAATGTGAGAAACAATAATTTATTATACCATTCGTGGAAATGGTTTATTTACTTGGGTCCGATGTTTGTGAGTACCAGAATGAGAAGAGTCAGAACCATCAAAAAGTATACCGAAATGATCAGGATTATGAGCTGAGTCGGTTTAGCTTGGTCCGTCTGTCTGCCTGTCCGTCTGTCTGTATATCCGTCGGTTTGAACGCAAATTAGTCCCTCAGTTTTTGAGCTAATTGAATGAAGCTTGGCAGATATTATATTTTGCTCCATAACTCCATTATTCAAACAGCTTCTTCTTTCTTCTTTCATTGGCTCGATAACCGCCTATGCAATTTTGGCCGAGCTTAATAGCGCAGTTACCCACGAACGTGTACGTAGCATAGCGTAGACGGCGGTAAAATCTCTTTTTTTACAAAAACTCATTACCGTAGCCTTAGCGTAGAAATCAGCTGTTCTCTCATTGCATACAACTCGCTTCTTTTTGTTTAGTTCGCTCACTTTTATACAATGTTGCCATTGATTTATATATACATATGTTTTTACATAAAATTACAATTTTAGTTAACATTTTTATAATGTAAATGATCGAATCGAAGTGCTGACCTATTTAAATAATATATTATGCTATATTCTGCTATGTTCGGTAGTATTTTTCTAATAATTTAAGAATATTTCAAGTATTTGGAAACTAACTTTTTATTGATTTCAAAAAGTACGTGGTGGCAACCTTGTACGAGAATGATGAGAGAGAGAACAATCAGCTGATACGTTTCTACGGAAAAAATCAAATTCGTTTGGATTTCCTACGTAAGTTCTCCGTCAACATGAAAATTCTACGGTGGTGAGTTTTCATTAACAAGGCGCTCTCATAAGATAGGTCGTGTCAGCTAACACCTACGGCCGTTCTACGTCGGTGGGTAGCTGCGCCAGTTATTTCTCTCTTTCGCTAGCTTGCGCCAGTTGGAACTGAGTAGGCAACTGAGCAGTAAAGTCCTCTCTCGACCGGCAAAAACCACGCTCCATAAGTCTCTCAATATGCCCGTCCTATTGTATGGCGCAGAAGCATGGACGATGAAGATATCTGATGAGAAGGCTCTAGGAGTGTTCGAGAGAAAGATTATCCGAAGGATTAATAGGCCTTCTTGAAATGCAAAAAAAAAGGTATCAAAACAAGTCCAAAGCGTTAGTAAAATCAAAGAAAAGCGTTCTCAATACAAACACAAAGCGTTCTTAAAATGAAAAAAAGTTCTTAAAATGGAAAGAAAAGTTCTCAAAACAACCACAATTGACACGACGGTCTTATCAAATACATTCTGAAAGTAAGCCCATTGTTCATGGTTTAAGAAAAAACGTACTTAACAGACTTTCATCAACGAATGTGCTGGGTTTGGCACTGATTTCGTTCGTTTTAGCATTTCAACAGCTAGAGGTTTGAAGATCCGCCATTATTAGCTCTATATAAGCAGCGAAAATCATAAAGATCAGAGAAATAAAACATACAGCTCCCATACAACCGATTGTTCAGATATTATTTTAAGCAAGAAAAATCCTCTACTTAAGCAGCTGAAGTCTTGAAATTTTGCACAAATAATAGCTATTCTTAGAACTATTTAATTAGTTAAAATCATTAAGATCGGATGCATATAACATAAAGCTACATACAACCGATAGTTCAGATATTACATTTTTGGCCATAACTCCTTCATTAAATAAGATAAAGACTAGAAATATAGCACAAATACGAATTATTATTGGGCCTATTATAGCAATCGAAATCATTAATATCGAATAATTGTTTAATTGTATTCTGATAAACTAATAGTAATGTTACACATACCCGAACATAGTAAATGTACAAATGTACAAAAATAAATGCAAGTCTTCACTAAAATTACCAGAAAAGAATTCCATTAATCTCACAACAATTACGCCGCTTCTCATATTAGCCAAAAGCTTGATTGCTTTGTATTTCGTCCCGCTATTATTTTAATATTTTATTAACTCCATAACCAAGCTAATTTATTCTTTAAACATCTCAACTGTTCCACCCGAGTTACACCCCACTACCCAGCCCACAATGAATACGATCAATGCGCAAAAGGCATACTACAACGCCTATTTAAAAATTGTTGTTTTTATGGTGCCGTATTGAGCAGACAAGCAAACAAAAAAAAATAAAAAAAATAAAAAACAAGAATGCAAGCTTGAGACACCACCAGCTCAACAAAATGAAGTGGGCGGTCAAATGCAGTGTTCAGAATCTACAAAATTTCAGTCGCATTCGCGCACGACAATAACGGCTGGCTGTGTGGACTTACAGAAAAAATCGGAACGTGAGCGTGAGTTGTGCGCACGCGCGCACCTGTGCCCCGAGCAGCCGGCCGTTGGCTGTTGCTCGTTGCTCGTTGGCCGTTCAGTCTAAACGTCAACATTAAGCGCGTTTTTGACATGTCTTTGCACGGCCAAGCGAGCGATAAAGCGGCAGCAGGCAGATATGCACACACACTCGTATGTGTGCGTCTTTTTTAAAAGTCAACCAAAGCAGCTGAGGCAGCAGGCGATTATACATTTTCAACTTTTTCTTAAGATTTGGCGTTTTTTGCTTTTACTTTTCTTTCATTGTTTCATTTCTTGTATCCTCTACACAGCGATCAATGTTGGTGTTCATACATACAAACAAACATACAAACACAATTGTGTATATTTTAATTGGATTAATCCATCCATCAAAATTGTGTACATTTAAAAGTGACTGCATTAGTGTCATTCGTTTTGTGTTGCTTGGAGATGGAAAATTATAAAATTTATTATTTGAATCAACTTGAAATGAAACAAAATTTATAATAACTAAACTCCACACCAATACACACCAATTAATTATAAGGGCAATTCTTTCGAGAATTTAAGGGAGAAGAAGTCGCAAAGCATCGCCCAATTAAAACCACCTTAAGAGTACAAAGCCTTTTTTGTGTTGGAAAGAGCAAACAGAGATGTCAGTTCGTTCGCGAATCAAAAATGCAAGCCTTTTTATACTTTTGAAATCGATAAAAAATTTGGAAACCAAAATATAAATGTATGCTCTCTACGGAGAAGTTTGAATTAGCTGACGAGCTGGTGGAACTTAAGTTCTTAAAGCAGTGAGTTACTAAAGTTCCTAGCTGCTTAAGTCTTCAGAACCAATGACAAATTAAACAAGTAACCACAAGAGTCGACTACTTGCATTGTAAAAGCATCAGTGGGAGCCAAGAGTAATTTTTTTATTTGTTATTGATTCAGTCAAGGAATACAAAATTCTGACTGACTATGCTAACTAAATGAGTAACATAAAAACTAATGACTAATACGAAAGTAGGTAATTTGTATATTAAAGTAACTCTAAGATACAATTTGTCAACACAAATGCTATAAGCGATATACATAAATACTATACATCAATGTCCACGATATGATTAAGATCATTTATCTCTCTGAGGGCACGACAAATTGGAGCATTCATTCAGAGTACAGTGACTTTGAATAAGGCAAATAAAAAAGGTCAGAATATCGTAAACTACGTCTCTCTATACTAAAAGGTATTATCTGTAGAATATCAGGGAGTTGTTGATCTCCAGTAATAACAATAAATATAAAGAAGGAAGATAATAACTTTCACCTATCCTCAAGTAAATTTAACTCAATGAGCGGACAGTGTGCGGGGTATGAAGGTAACCGCTCAGTAAAATTGAGGGAACGTAAGGCAAACCTAATAAAAGACATTTACACACGTTCAATTTTTTTTATAGGACCAAAGTGAGAAGGTCGCCAAATATTGGCCGCATATGCAAGGCGTGACCTCACAAAAGCACTCTAAAGGATTTTTAGTGTATATCTGAAAAGTCTTACCTATATATTTCGACGAACAAAAGCAAACATCGAATAGGAATTAGATACAATGTAGTCAATGTGGCTTTTAAACATCAACTTCGTGTCGAAATAGATGCCCAGCTCCTTGACCTGAACTACAGATTTAAGAGTATAACCGAGAATAGTAAATGAGGTATTGATTATATTTAGCTTTATGGAATAAATCATGTGATAATATTTACTAGTATTTAAAGGTAGCCGATTTCTCTCACACCAAGAGGTTACCCTGTTGAGATCTGATTGAAGGAAAAAGGAGTCCACGGTATTTTTTTCATAGCGGAGTAAACTTTGAGATCATCAGCGTAGAGATGAAGGTATATACTGTATCAACTTGAAACCCAGTTTCAAAACTCGCAAGGCAGTCTTCGGTGTAAATAGTAAGATTTGAGACAGTAGATCTACCTTTAACAAATCCATGCAGGTTTGGACTAATCATATTCTGTATAGCATGCCACATTTACGAAAGTTGGCAATTTAAATTAATCTGCGATTCGCCTTGACAATTATGTACGAGTATATAGCCAATGACTATTTACATATAAGAGCGTTTACATCCAAATAAGAAAACTCATAAATTTGTATTATAAGAACTAAAAAATTCATAAGCACAGAAAACTTATGCAAATATTGTATTTACCTATTACTGCGGATATATGTTCACAAAGTGTTCAAATATTTTTAGAATGCAATTAATGGCGATTTTTCGTCGTTAAAATTAACGGAAGAAAACTTCAGAGTTTTTTTTTTCAAATTTAACAACAAAATTATCTGTTGATACTTTGGTGGAAAGTAGTGGATTTTTTCGCTTGCGAATTAAATTCAGTAGAATCCTCTTAAATTTCTCAACACTAATAAAACTCAACCTCATTAAAACATACATAACATTATCAGCTCTCTTCGTCTTTTTTTTTTTGTTTAAAACAGTATTGAAGAAAACTCAAAATTAGGAATTTTTTTAAGTTTTGGCAGTTTGTTGCGACTTGTAACTATAACATTATTAGCTGAAAGTTTTTTTTATGTGGCGGACTGTGCAAGAAAATTAACCTCTTCTGCTACGCAAATGTAGAAAAGTGTCAACAAAATTTGCCTTAGCCTTCATCTTACTAAAAAAGAATTAACAGATTTGAATTGAAATACTTAAATAAAACATCGCTGATTTATGAATCATAAATAGGCTTTGACTTCGAGCTCGTAGTTTGTGGACTTTTCCTCAATTTATTCAGCAAATCGGCGATAGTTCAACTTTTGATAACTTTAAGGCTTCACTAATGAATCTTATAGTTCTCTAGTTCTGATAGTGGGAATGTAGGTATTCCCTCAATTGTCTCTTACTGCGCATATATAAACTTTGATTAAGCCTGGCCGCTGTGGTCGAGTTGGTAGCGGTGCGTGCTATATGCCGGTGAGATCGAGGTTCGAATCTCAGTCAGGGCAAGCAAAATCTTAATCATAGAGGTAATGTCAAACCTCGGAGGGTATTTGTGCCATGGAAAAGCTTCTTATTAAATGCATTTGCCGTTCAGAGTCGGCACAAAACTGTAGGAGAAGCTCGGTCAACGACTGAGCTATGTATGTATATACATAGTGTAAGCGCCAAAATTATATTATGTACATATATATAACCCTGAATATCGTATTTAATTTATTTTGAGATGCAACATTGAAAATGGCAATAAGCTAAACTTGAGTGATGCCGCAGAGAAGTGGCAAAAGCTGAGAGATACATATTAGGGTAGTGCTAAATGGATTTACATACATTGTTTGAAATCGCTCTGAATATATTTTTTTAACCATTTTGTTCCAAAAAAAAATTGATTCCAAACAAAAAGCAATCTATCTACCGAATTTTATGCTTTTTAAATGAAAGGACTGACAGACACTCACGGCTAAATCGAGCCCTCTTTTCATTTTATCATTTTGGTATTAGATATAGATATGGACCTATAATCTATCTTGAATCGTTTTGGCTGTTACAGACAGATGTTTCGCGAACAAAGTCAAGCGTACAAGTAAACTCGGATATAAAAACGTGTTATGCTGCATATTCACTACTGGCATAATTTTCATAGAAATCATAAAAGGCTTATTTTAATATTTTCCTACCTTAACAGGTAGCAGCAAATAGCCAATATATATTTATCAATAACAATTTATTTGCACTTAGTTAAATTTTTAGTTTTTTTTTAGACATAATCGCACAAATATCTTAGGCTTGTAGCAACCTTGTAGTCAATAGAAAATACGAGTAGACAATTACGGTCTGCATTTTTTTTTCTCTAGTTAACACTTGAGAATCAAATTTTAGTGAGTCTTAAAGTTGCTGCCAACTAATAGGAAATATATGTGTCTGTACATAGAATACCTTTTCTCGTATGACCACATATGTATGTACACATTTGTATAAGCTATGAAATTTTATTTGCAACGCTTCGAACACTGAGAAGTCGAAACAAGAAATAGGCAATGAAGGCAATTTGTGGTTGCAAGCTAGACAAATTTTATTATAAAATAAATACATACATAGAGAAATATGTGTTTGCTTGAGTGTGTTTAGAGAAAAGCGCAAATAACAATGAAAATTTAAGAAAAAACAAACAGCACAATTTTCTTAAAACTTTTTTTTTTTTTAATAGCTTGCAATCAATTCAAAGTGCCTAGTTAGTACTATATTTAAAAAGGTACATATGCTACTAAGTAGACCTACATATGTGCATATTTACATATGTAAAAATATTTTGAAATGTTTATACCTTTTCTGACATTCAGACCTAGACTTACCAATACCGATATAAATAAATAATTAATGTTTGTTTTTTTTTCTGTTGGCCTAGTAAATGTTAATTTTACAATTTTTATTGAGCTCAAGGAAAGTTTATGGAAGATTTTTGTGAAAAAACAACAACAGTTTTTTAATGGTAGAAATTATAGTACTATTTCGGAAATCACCACATTTCCTCATCAGACTTCTTTTTATTAAATTAATTAAATTTATTTTTCATAGCCACTTCTCCCAGGCTTTGAACCCGGGAGCTCGGAGTTTGCAGAGCCTGAAGAAGTCTATAATTTCTACCATTAAAAAACTGTTGTTGTTTTTTCACAAAAATCTTCCATAAACTGGCCTTGAGCTCAATAAAAATTGTAAAATTAAATAATTAACTAGAAAAAATTGCTTAGCTTTCATAAAGGAACATTTTTCAGCTTGATGTTTATTTCATGGCTAAGAATATTTTAATTTAAGTATATTCTAGAGTATATATTCAGGAAGAAATGCTGCTCAAAATTAAGTAAATTTTCATTTAAATTTTTAAGTTTTTATTAAAGATTTTACAAAATTTTTGTTATGCCGTTTTCTTTATATAATAATGTGCACATTTCAAATGGCTAAACTTCGCAATGATTTAAAAAAAAGATTTTAATTAATTTTAAAAATTTAAATTTGAAAAAAATTTGTTTTTTTTTTCAAATAACTCAAAGAAATTTGCCGATACTAATTCGAAGTTTTAGCCAGTTAAAACTTATTCTTTATTATATTTAGATTTTTTTAAGTTGTAAATAAAAAGTTAAAATTTTTTTGAAAAATTGTTCGATTTTTTATAAATTTTGTTTACATAAAAATAATATGTGACCCATGCATTTTTTTAATAATGACCTTTTTTTATAAAAATTAATGAAAAAACCTTGTCGTGAAAAATATTATAATTAATGAAAAAACATTGCAGTAACGACATAAGCATATCCTAAATTATTATTATTTTTGTTATTAGTCGCTTAACTTTGCAATAATTCAAAAAAAAATTTGAATATTCAATTTAGAACTTTTTTATCTAAAAAATTTTTAAAATTCTTAAAAAAAAATTTAAAATTTTATCAAAAGTTATTTAATATTCAAAAATATTAACGGTATTTTTTAACGATCAAAAATTGAACGACCTAAATAACCGCTTAGCCAGAATCTTTCTGGAAAGCTGTGATAAAATGTTTAAGTTTAGTTTTTAAAAACTTTCACATCTTAAGTGTCAATTTACTATTAACTTTCAAATTATTAATAACAAAATCGTCAATTTTCATTACAGGAGGGCTTCACCGATCCACCATCCACGTCGTCCATCAGTCGCCTTTTACGAGGTAACGATCGTACCAGTGAAGATGGACGCAAGGATTATAGTATACACGGCATATTAGGTGGTAAGTCATTGTGGAAAAGAATGTGGGTCAGTTAAATTAGAAAGATAATTGACATGACAAAATGCAAAGCAGCCATAACAAATGAATACTCATTAGAAAAGAATATCTATATAAATTGAAAATCACAAAAAAGAAAGCGCCGCGCCAAGCGGTATCTTTTCCGTTTTTCACAGAACTTTTGGTCCAATAAAATATATTGACAAAGAACGGTCACACCGTTTTTACTGTGACATTAGCGACAAATTACTTAGTTGGTGATTTCTTAAAAGTTCAGATGGAAGCAACAAAAATACACATTTGTAAAAGTTTGTAATTTTAAAAGAAAAGACGCCGCCACAAAGGCTACTTAATGAACAGATGACAGCTTGTCACCCCTGCCGTGCACCTAAGCTAACAACACATATCGACATTTCTACTAAGAGGTCAGTTAGTGAGCATCGAGAGAACTAACTGATTGCTAGTTACTCGCTTGTTGTTGGCCATTAAGTTTTCGTCTACTGAGCTATCAAACATGCACACTTAAGCAAACATTTGCCGTCGCTTACACCGATGGGCTTTCGATTTTCATGTATTTAATTTTACAGGTTGAAAAGATTACCTAAAATTACTGATCATTTATTTGATAATATGAAAATCATCATCAAATCATTTGTTGAACTCAAATCAATAGACTGATTTTATTTGTAGCGGCATTTTCACTTTGATCGTCTTACCGAGCGAACGTTTGAGTTAGTGAGTGAGTGAGTGAGTGAGTGAGCATTCTAGCCAGCTTAGTGCTATACGCGCTCGATCGATGCTGACGATCAATTTGATCATTGCAGCACCTAATAATGTGCAAGAAGACCGCAACTCACCATAATACCAACATTGTAGTATGTACAAGCATACATACAAACATATTTGTAGATCAAAAGTTACTTACAAATACAAATGTGTATTACAAAAGATCGTCGCTGTGATAATGATCTTGATATTAAGCTTGTTGGGCGACAATGAGCCACAGCGCGTATGCGTCTTTGAGCGGCGAAAAATCAGAGAAGAGCAGAAGTGCTGTTGAAATGAACAAGTTGCGTGCAAGGTGTATGCAAAAGAACAAGGGAAAATGTGTTGATGATGACACCTGAAAATCAAAATCATCGTCAGTGATCGACATTAAACAAACTGTGATCTTTGCGTGGGTCTTTACAATTTCCATTTGTTTTTTTTTTTCCTAGCCGACAATGTGTTTCTTCGTTCACTGGTAGTAATGGTTAATAACTGGAAATTTGAATTTGGGAAAAATTATACTAAAGAAAGTATAGGGTAAAGCATAGGGTGTCTCACGGCGAGAAACGGGCAAATGTGCTTTTCTGAATGCTTGTTTCACACTGCTCATTTTCTGTGAAGTTCGATATTATAACAGTTGGAAGACCTTAATGATTATGTAGAATCGAGAGTATATAATTGAAAAATACTTTTAATCGAACAAAGAAGTGTTTGGTATATTTGCTTGTATTTTATCCTTCAAATGGGCAAATATGCAACCCGAAGAATTGTAACCTTAGATGTTTCGCGGACATTCTTCAATGGCAGAAGATAAAAATAGAGAGAGAGAGCGTAGAAAAAAATACGTAAATAATATTTAAGACAAGAAAAGCTTAGTGCGGTATTGTTTGAGTGTTACTCACTGAAATTCACTGACTAATCCTTTAAGTCTCTACATGTACTCGTATATCTTCAACGAATTGAGCTTAGGCAACTCTTATTGCTGTCTTTATATCTACATATGTATGTATGCATATTAATTTCTTGAATTTTTTTTTAGCCAATTATAACTTATTAATTCAAAGTAAACGCAAATGGTTTGAAAAAAAATAAAATTTCGATATCATTTGTACGCAAAGATATGAGATTTTCATAATTTCTTAAAATAGTTTAAATAATGATTTGAATTCATCCTTCGACTCTCTTTGCCTGCATTAGCCAGACAGTTGGCAATGTTTTTGGAATTCGAAGCAAAACTACTTAAAGAAGATAAAGTTACACCATACATGCGATTACATAGCAAAAAAAGAAAGATATATACTTACCAAAATAAATCACTTTCACATTTCTGCCATTTATGAAATTTACATAAACACTTTATTTACCTTTAAATTCTTAAAGATGTATGTATGCCACTTCTGAGTTATGAAAAACTATATATTCGTACTTTCCACAATTGAAAACTGCAACGCGAATGATCGTTTATCTACTGATTAAACTTTTTTACTTTACTGGGAATAGAAAAAAAGTGAACTGATACGAAAGAAGGTGGTATATTCCCATCAGCTGGTTGCTTGTTCTACCTTCGCCTTGCGCGGTGAAAGTGTCAAAATTACTATTTTGTTTACATTTTCCATTTCTATTTACATTCGTGATAGGAAATTCCATGCGTTTGCATAATATTACAAAGACATTCAATTGAAAATGTTTACTATAAATCCTTAGGACGTTTGCTTTTTGTGCCAAACTTGGAATTCCGACTATTTGTTTATTTTTGTTTTTCTAAGTTTCGCTGACATTTTCAACGCAAAATAAACAAAATTTTTACTTATATGTTGAATATACTACCTTGGATGAATTCGCATTGGAAAGTACAAAAAAAGATATTGTTTTTCCTTTCAAAATGAAATCGGAATTTAGAAAATAGTCAAAACCAGCTCCCAATAAAAAATTATCTGAGTGACAAAGGTCAACAAAATATTCTTCGTCAAACCACTTTGAACAAATGAAGTACTAAAAATTAAAAAATAATGTTTTAATTATTAATTGTTTTTAAGCTTTAAGGCCTATTAATAATTTAAATGTGTACAGTTAATGTGAATTGAGAATATGACAAGAAAAGTGTTTAGCGAATAACGCGCCGTGCGAACATAGCTAAAGAGTTTTACTAAAAAAAAAACTTATTGAGTTCAACTTTAAAAAGAAAAGAGTGTAGTTTGGGAACCTATTCGAAAATAATTGAAAAATATTAATAGAAAAAAAAATACCCTGACTGCCTTTAAGATTGCCAACGACTAAGCATAGCACTTTTTGACGCACCCTTTATAACGTTAACTAAGTACATCTCATTGGAAAAGACTCGCGAGGAGAACACCTTCGTATACTACTTTGACCCTAGAACGCACAAGCTAATCACTAAATATGCAAAGTCATGCGATAAATGATCCAATAAAAGGTGAACACAAACATTCAGGTATCAACACCAACACTTTGAGATATTTCTTTCGTCGGCAATACAGAAAACACGTTGCCTGTGTGTTTATTGCAAACTAAGAGGCGGTCTTTGTCCGCTAGATTAACTTCAGTTGAGTAGAAAATTGTGTTTGCACTGAAAATGAGCTCGTTTAAATAATTTGTTAAAAAATTATACAAATAAAATGTGGTAGTAAAATTAATTATTTTTAGTTTAAAGCATTAAAAAAAAATTTCAAATAATACTTAAGGCCATAGGAGATGTTAGTTTTGTGTAATAAAAATAAAATAAAAAATCTAAGAGAAAAGTACATATTTCTGTACAAGTTAGCATCTAAACGATTTTCGGCAAATGCCTTACACCGGCATTGAACTTTGATCTTAGCGATATGACACCTATCGGTTTAATTTCAAAGGCAGTTACAAAAAGGAGCATACCCGCTGCTTGAATACAAAGCAAAGTAACCGACCACAGCGCATATAAACAAATAAACAAGTGAATTTCTTTTGTTGCAAAAAACAAAAACAACACCAAATTAATAGACACAAAAAGTGTCGCAAATGAGCAAAAAATAGTCAGCAATCGCACCTGAGATGAAGCAAACGCCGACAAAATAGTCAAAGTAGTGTTCAATTGTTTATGATTTTCATTCTTCTTGTTTTTTTGTTTTTCTTCTGCGCCTTGTTTTGGCACATATGTTTGTAAGCAGGATAACGCCCAGCCGCCGCTCACTGAAACATTGTGCGACAATGAGACATAAAACGTCAATGAGCACATGAAAATGAGCAAAATAGTATAATTGAAACTATAATCGCATATCGGTAAGTATGCGCACAAACCAAACAGACATTGATCTGTTTATGACTTTGCATCAATGAGTTGGTGTGTGGTTTAGAGATTTGTATAGCTTGGCATGATATTTGCGTCAAATCTAAATGAATGATCCTTCCAATTATAAGTACTTTTTTTTAAGTTTATTCATGTCAATGGTCATTATTGTCAGTCGCATTGCTTTAATATTTTGATTGATGCCTGTTTATTATACTTGACTCAACTGTTAATATGCGGTTTTAAGTAAATAGTTTTTCACTTTGTAAATCTCAATGGGAAAATGTAGCCGGCATCCTTTGAAGAAGCCCCTTGATCCATTTTAATCGTAATCCCTGCTAAAGGGTGGTTAAATTTTAAGGGCCGATGTTGATTTTGAATAAAACACAAATTATTGCGGAAATTATTGTAATTTCTTTTTATTATGATAATATGGTGTGGTTTAATTATGTATGGAACAAAATGTCCGCCGCGACCTCGGCGGCACACCTCCATCCGATGGTCCAAATTTTCGATGACGCTGAGCCATAATTGAGGTTCTATGCCGTTAATGTGCCGAATTATCTCATCCTTTAGCTCTTGAATTGTTGCTGGCTTATCGACCTACACCTTTTCTTTGAAATAACCCCAAAGAAAGTAGTCCAACGGTGTCAAATAACATGATCTTGGTGGCCAATTGACATCGCCACCACGGAGATAACACGGCCAGTGAATTTGTCGAGCAATAGAGCGATTGTTTCGTTGGCTGTGTGGCAAGTGGCACCATCCTGTTGGAACCACATATCGTCCACATTCATATGTTCCAATTCGGGCCATAAAAAGTTCGTTATCATTTCACGATAGCGAACACCATTCACAGTAACTGCCTGACCGGCCTTATTTTGGAAAAAATACCGCCAGCCCATAAACCGCACCAAACAGTCACTCTTTGTGGATGCATTGGTTTTTCGACAAGCACTCTTGGATTATCATTCGCCCAAATGCTACAATACGGATTATTGACGAATCCACTGAGGTGAAAATGTGCCTCATCACTGAAGATGATTTTCTTCGATATGCATTTTGATTTGAACGCCCATTTTCATTATAAGCCTGAATAACTTTAACACGTTGCTCGATTGTGTATCTTTCCATGTTCAAATTGAGTTACTCTGAAATTCAGAAATGTCAAATGAAATGCAGAAAAAAACTTGACGTTTAGGTGTGGTTCACATTCAACATCGGCCCTTAAAATTTAACCACCCTTTACTACCTACATACTTATGTACATAGATTCTAAATTTTCTACTGAAAAAGTGTGAGCAAAATACGCAATCACATGAAACCTTGGACGCTCATATTTTTACATTAGTTCTTATAAGAGCAAATATGGACTGCGATTCCGTATATAATCACTCCAAACTTAGATGTCGAGTTGATAGTCGGTAAGCAAGTCTAAGAATATTTATAGTCGTTCATTCACACAAAATGTGTATACTCAGATGTACACTACTCCAGCCCACAAAATCAGTAGATCGTCTTCCCATAGTGTCCTATTTCATGAAGTTTGTACCTCAGCCTACTGTGTTCTATCAAATTAAATGGTGACAATGCTTCGAGCCTCGCTCATAGACTCTTTTAGAATCCACTTTATACCGTGACTTGCGACATTGGATGTAAATTTGAGAGACCTACTACTGCTGGATATCCACTGGCAGCATCATAGATCCTATGTCAGAATAGTTTCCATTCCATTTATACCAATTTCGATGAATATGTGTAATTTTACGCAATATTCGGGCTACAAGCTCATGCAGACCATGCGAGATTGTAGACACTTTCACCATCTGTTGGTCATGTAGAGAAGTCAACGTAGAGAGGTGAGGCTTTTGATATCACTCAGCGGTAAAAGAAAGTCTCTTAGTTGACTTAAATGTTGCTGTGCTCCGAGAACCAGACAAGACTCTTAAAAGAAACTTTGTATCGATAAGTCTAACACTTATCTTCATATTATAGCACAAATGAAGGGACCTACAGTTTTATGCCGACTCCGAACGGCAGAGGTATTTTATGAGAAGATTCTTCTTGACAGAAATACCCTCGGAGATGTTTGTAATTACCAGCCGAGGAGTGATCGCTGTTAGAAAAAAAACTGTTCTATGATTTAGATTTTACTTGCCCTGGTTGAGACTCGAACCTCGAACCCAGCAGCATATCGAGTAATAGCACGCACCGCTACCCACTCGACCACAGCGGCCACGCGATGTTCTAGCAGCAAAAAATTAAGTTCATTTTTTGCCTGAAACTTCTTTGAAAAATATCAAGCGCTTTTGGGACTTTGGAAGTCTGCCATGAGCTCGCATCAAATAGTCTTTCCATATGTAGAGCAGTTTTTTTGTTAGAATAAATAAATTACATATTCACAATCGTTTTAAACCGAGAATTAAGAAAAAGTGCGTATAATAAGTCTACAAAGAATTTTGTGACAACAGACGGCAAAAAAAAACAAAAATTATATTAAAAAATTCCACCTACATATTTTGTTGTTAAACTGAAAAGTCAAATAGCAGATCACCCCCTCAGGCAATAAAGTACAAACCCACTTACGCCCAAATACACCACTTTGCCCAGTCGAGTCAGTAGCTGCGTACATATTCCATTATCTGCCTCAAAAACGTTGCTACTTTTCAATTTCAAAGCCGCCCTGCCAATAAATAATTAACCGCCCACTCAGTGGCCTCTCTTCACTGCCATTAAAGCGAAAATGGCTGCCAACATTTTTTTTCTTCTTTTTATTTCATTATTTTCGTTGCCAAAAAACTTTTCTTGTACCTACTCGTCGTATGTTTGTAACTGACTGTGGCTACTTTTACAAAAAAAAAAAAAAAAAACGTGCAACATTGCTTTATCAGCAAGCAGGAAGCAACTGAGCAACAACAAAAATAATTACAAAATGACATTGTGAACAACAATAATGCAAACGTAGCAAACAAGTGGTCGCCACCGGCGAATTGACGACAAACGCAACAGCGCCAAGAGCCAACACAGCAAGCGGCAGCCAAAGTTGTTGTCATCTTGCCAAACGTGTTGCGAGACTGAATGGTGGGGGAGACGACGAAGCTTATGTAGAAGAGTGTGGTGGAAAGGGAGGGGGGGGGGGGGGCAAACGTCAGCACGCTGCTGGCTGTGCTTGTGTCAGCGGGAAGTAGATGGCAGCTCGCCTTTGGTAAAAAGCGTCGAGTGGAGTCATGATTGCCAAATAAATTGTGGTAAGGTGACCAGCCACAAGTTTATTTTTATTAAATTACACAAAAATGTACAAGTGAGCAGTTTAAAAAGAGAAAAAAGAAATCCCTTGCAAGTAAGGCCATTTTTGCTTCCACAGAACTGTCGACATGTTATCCATACATAGACCAAGTTGGGGCAAGTTGACGATCAAAATTTATTGCTATGTCGTATAAAAGATAATGTCACTCGACAGTCCAAGCTTAAATAAAAAACATTCTTAGTAAGATTCCAAAAAGAACCACTAAGCCACGGGTACTTCTTCATTAAATTCTGTATTAAGAGTTTAAAAGGAAATTGGTTTGGCAAACTTTGAGTGCTAATGGCGATTGTATGAGAACCTAAGAATTTCATGTCTCTTTCCCTGAGGGTTTTCGAGCAGGCCGTTCAGTTTAGAAGACCCCTGCCGGCTTGAAAAAGAGGAGACGAGAGTGTGTTTGGCCTGCTGGAACGTCAGCGATATAAGAAATGTGATTCAAGGTATCTTTGAACTGAATTGCAAAAAAGAGCTTAATATTGTACACATTTTTAACAAAGATTTATTTGGAGTCTGTTTAGAGGATGTTTGAACAAATTTTGTGTGACCATTTGCAGATTAAAAGCGACCTTCTTAGAGTTAAAAAACTATCTAAACATCTACACGATCGCAACACCAATCATCTACAGGAACATACATTTAAAATACTATCATTCGCTGGCAGAGATGCCATTGACTGTTCTTCATTTGCGCTGACTTTATTCTTAAGTAAAATATGGGACATCTAACTTGAAACCCATTTGGTTCGGATTTAACCGCTCACTTTAAGCTCTTTCGCGCTTATATCGAGTTGCCTTGCCTCTCAAACGACTTACCTCCTCTGCGGTTGCTGGGGCTGACGGGAGAATTGACTTTGCGAAGTAAGCGAAGGCAATTTAAAAGCTTTTTTGGCAAAATGCAAAGTGTAGCTTATTATCATCCACTTCTATACCCGAAACAAGTTACCAACGAGCTCCAGCTTTTTTATGCAACGGCTCAGTTGAGATTGTTTTAAGACTAAAAATTTAATTCGATTCTGCGTTTCTGCCTTTGCCAAGTAAGCGATGGCAGTACAAAAGCCTTTTATGCAATACGCAAAGTGTAGCTTCTATATCCGAAGTAACTGGTAATTGGCTTAAAAACGAGCTCCAGCTTTTTTGAGCAACTTCTCATTTGAGATCGTTTTAGGGCGCAAAATCTAATTGGAGTAGCTAAACAATTCTGGAGATAGTTAAGTCCCTATTCAAGTTCTAATCTTTCAAATCACTTACCAGTATTTGCATAGTAATTTTTTTCATTTAAAAATCCTGCGTAAGAGTTTAGTTGCCGTTCACAATCTGGTCACCTCATCCTCAAGGTGGCATACGAACAGTGTTAATAATAATTTGGACAACGCGGACAACAGACAAAATGCGTTCAAGATCAAAGTTGACCGCCATATGAATTCAAACTCCAAATCACAATCACAATCACAATCAAAATCCAAAAATCAAATGAAATTATATGAGAAATAAAATGAAATGAACGCCGACGAAGGTAAAAAACAAAATTATAAAAAAAAATCATATTAATGAAGTACAATGGTTAGGGAAAATTCAAAAAGCGACTGATGATTCAAGACACACACACACAACGTAAGGGATCAAGCTGAAGACGGTAGATGGAAGGGGTGTAAATGCCTGGATGGCGGGAGAAAGAGTGTTGCGACTGTGAGGAGGCGTTTGAATTTTTCGACGGTGGCAATGCAATCTTAGCTTCAATATGTTCGTCACTTGTGTGTGAGAGTTCAGCAACGATGGATTGGCATTGCATAGGGAATGAGTTTGAAACGTAATAAACGTTGATTATGATGCTGATGATGCTTATTATTCGCTTTGGCACCATAATGACACCAAACCTGCCGTGTGTTGTGGTGACCAGCGAGCAGTGAGCAGCAACCAGCAACCAGCCAACAACTAACAACCAACAATCAAACAACAACAACAGCTGCCACAAAGCGCAATACTCTAACAGCAGACAATTGAATGTGAAGTGAACGATGCTCCAGTGAGATGATATGACAGACTGGCAGGCGCACAGCGTTGCACTGTTTCGTAGCAAAGCGCGCTCAAATGCAACATTGGCGGTGACGCGTTGCGACGCAGAAGTGCAGAAGTGTTTGGTTGTGTGGCGCACAAACACTTGATGGTGGCTATGATTAGGGCCGTAATGTGCAATTTGATTTGGAAAAATGATGCATTTAATGCCACAGCGGACGTGTACAAACGCAGAGTCGTACTTGATTTTGTAAAATAGTTTTTCGTTTTTAAATGTTTAATTTTTGTTGTAGGGTTTTAGTTTTATTTATTTATTTATTAATATATTTAAGGCTCAGTTAGTCAAGACTTAACTTAATTTCACTTAGTTTAATATTAGGTCAACTTGTTATATGGAACGCCATGTACGCGATTAGTCAACACTTAACTTACCGTAAGAAACTTAAGAATATGTTGATTTAAGATTTTTAAGTTTCGGCCTTACGTAAAGTGAGAGCTGTGAGAGAATCAATATTACCAGATCTTGATTTTTACGATTCTTAAAAGTAAATGTATGCAAAAATTACATTTAAAACAAGTTTATTTGATGTGGTAACATAGGCGGCGAACTGTCAAATAGCTGAAAATAAAATTATAATCAAGAAGATTTTTTAAACATAAAAATGAATATACGAAAAGTTGGGCGTATTCTCCAATAAAGCACGGTGCGATAAATTCTGCCCTGTATGTAAATTGACACAACAAAAAGCTCGCATTTTATCAGGGGAATTTGCCACCAACTTTTTCTCTGACCAAGTGACTGCTTCTTGCATATTTTGTACATTTTTACTAAACTTAAAAACATTCGACACAATTTAATTTTCCTTGACATTTTTACAAGCAATATGCGATTTAAAAATAATCACACAAGCGCTTTACTTTGTACTTTGTGTCAACGAAGATAAAATTAATCGTCAAAAATTAAGTCGACGTGTTTAGTAATCGTCGCTAATTTTTAAGTTAAGTTAAGTTAAGTTAAGTCTTGACTAACTGAGCCTTTACTCTAATCTATTTATCTTTTTTTACTTAGCATGTTGTATAAATGCGAAAACATGCTTTGCAGAGATGGCGCTACGCTTCTATTCCTTTTTCTTCTCTCATACACTTGCGTACTTATGCGTGTGTGTCGTCTTTGCCAAAGTCATTGAACCAAATTATTGCAGGAAGACATATACGATTTGTCGTGAAATAAATAAATTAGTAATTTTTAGACCAATTTTGATTTTTTTTTTTTGCCAGAGATATTAAAATCTTCTGTAGGTTCAGTTTGTTTTTCGTCGTTGTCTTGCAAATTAATTGAGCTTTTAAATAGGAAGTTTTATTGAGACGAAACTTTTTTATAAATACAATTTGTTGTTCATTTAATTTTAAAGGGGTATTTATGTTAAAACAACACCAACTTATATTGAAATTAATAATAAATTTAAGCTAAATTTTAAACTTTTCTGTCTTGACTAGAGGAGAGAGGGAAGTCCTTCAAAATTACATTAATATCAATATATTCGGGCCTGTTCAGCATTTCGACTCGGAATGAAAAGTAAAACCGATGCCATTCCGACTCGTTTTCATAATGGGGTTCTTAATTCCGAGTCGGATCTAAACATTCGAAGTCGATTTCGAATTGTTTTCATTTCGATTCCATAATCAGTTGAAACAGCTGTAAAAGTTGTCAGTGAAATACTTACATACATACATATTTATTATAAAAATTTAAATTTTAAATAAATTGAACAATGTCTGCACCAATGATTTTTGGGTGTGCTGAGGCAGTTTGTTTATTTTCCCTTAAATATAAATACCAAAGAATAAAGAATTAATACATTGAACCAATTGTTTACTAACATTGCACTGCTTCTGTTTTATCGTTTGGATTGATTTAATTTAATTTGTTTACAAATAGAATCAGCTGATTGATCTCAGCGACGCTATTGTTAGAGGATGCCAATAGTCGCAGATTCTGTATAAGAATTCTGATTTAAATAAAAAAGTTACACAAATTACGTTAATTTAACAGCAAATATTACATATTTTTTTTTTTTTTGTAATTTTCTATTTATATATTTTTATTTCTTATATTTGTTGTAATTTTTCTAAATATTTACTAAATAACGAATATATGACTTCGAATATAAGAACGAACATACAAATTTATATTCCTATTTTAGTTGTGATGCATGGCAATATGGATTATTTCGATGCTTTGTTTACCTTAGTTGTGTTTAGTATAACATTTTATAATTTAGATTTATTAAACTAATTGAATGTTGATTAAATAAATAAATATGCAACATTTTATTTCAATACTATTATATTTTTATATAGAAAGTATTTGTATTTAATTTACCAATTACTTTTCATTCGGACTACTCAAAGGCTCAACCTTTAAAACCGATAGAATCTGTCGGAATCGGTATCAAGAACACCCACCATCGCGATTCCGAATTTTTTTTTTTGCAGGAATCGAAATGCAGAACTGACCCGATTATATTAAAAAAGGATCCTAGTAACCTGAAATGTGTTATGGAAAGTTATGAACGCGTCAAATTACGAGTTAAGATTCATTACGGACATTGTACGATGAAATTTTATTTAAGGGGGTCCTCTACTTCCAAGGCCTGAAATTGAGCGGTTTTGTTTTTGGAAATAAATTGCTAACAATCCACTGAATGGATTTAAGAATTTTTTTTTTATTTTAAAGGTACATGTTTTCACTTAAAAAATGTTTGTATTGAATACCAAAAAAAAAAAAAAAACATTGTCGACCTTGAAACGCCATTGACTAAATTGATGTTGAAGCTGCATAGGTTCAATAAAAAAAAAATTTTGAAATCGGACCAATACTTTTATGAAAAGTCTTATTCAGCAGCTAAAAAAAACACTACTTTCGGGAAAACGCGTTTAAAGATAAATTACGGTGTATAACTTGATAAAGACGGACACATTATGGAGCCTAGAAACATGCAAAGGAATTTGATTTCTACGAAATTCTCGTATTCTTGGATACATATAGATTGAAATTAAATTAAAAAAAATAAATTTTTGAACCCTTAATCACAAGTTAGATTAGATTATATTATTTATTTATTAAGTAGTAAAACGTTGTAATATAAAATATGTATCACTCAATTTACAGAATATGGCATATGCTACCTAAATTCTTAATTGTATTTTAAGCGTAAGAGTTGTATATATGATTAGAAACATTGTATGTATATTAAGTAAGGGGGAAAAAACTACTATAAAAAACCCTTATGAGATGACAAAAAAAAACGACCCAAGTTATGCTTTATACAAAACATTGTTATATAAGAGCAGTTCAAGCATGTTGCAGAAGATCTAATATTAACTGGTTATTAGAATAACTACAATTCAGACTAAACTTACCAGAGTGTTTTTTAATTCGTGATGCTATCATTTCTACGTCGTTTTCGACGTGTAACCGCCTAGTAGAATAGTCCCAGGATAGGTTAAGCATCATTCTCAGAAGCTTATTTTGCCGTATTTGTAATGTGTTTATACGTGTTTTTGCACATGTACCCCATACAGGGCATGATGCATACAGTATGATAGACTAGAAAATTACTTTACTGATAACAAGTTTGTTATCAGTACTTAGTTTTGATTTCTAGTTGATTAAAGGATACAATATTCTAACGGCGATATTATATTCGCTGTTTATATGGTGAAAGTGGTCGTGAAAGATTAACTATTTGTCAAGTACTACGTCTAAGTATTTAACGGTATCGGACCAATTTATATAATGTCTATAGATATTGAGGTTTGTACTGGGTAATTTGCATAAACTTCTTTTTTTAGTAAACAAGATAGCCTGTGTTTTACTAGCAATAAGTTTTATTTTCCATTTATGAAAATAATTACCAACACGATCTAGTGCATTTTGCATGTTGCTAACTATATCGTGAGCAGACTTATGCGAGTAAAAAATACCGATATCGTCAGCGTACATGTCGTAGTGACAGTTGTCGAACTTTGGGACGTCAGACACGTATATATTGAACAGAATAGGTCCTATAACTGACCCTTGTGGAACACCAGCTGGCATTTCGGTTAGGTATGAAAATTCATTATTGATGTAAACACAAAAATATCTATTACTAAGAAAATTTTGAACAATCTTTATAAGTTGGGTAGGAAATTTTAAATCTACAAGTTTAGATATTAGCCCATTATGCCAAACGGAGTCAAAAGCTTTTTCAACATCGAAAAGAACTAAAGATGTGGATTTTTTTTTTTATTAAAACTTTATTTTACGTGGTTGCAAATTCTTTTGATTTAGTGTATCGTTCCGTGAAATTTTCTAAAGCCAAACTGTTCGTCAGGCAGTACGTCATTCTCGTCAATAAAATTAGTTCATTTATTTTTAAGCACTTGCTCAAATATTTTTCTGAGGCTACTCAAGAGACTTATTGGTCGATAGCTTCCAATTTCGCTTGGGGGTTTTCCAGGCTTTACTATTGGAGTTACCTTTGCCGTTTTCCATGTTTTCGAAAAGTATTGGAGTTTGAGGCATGAATAAATAATAAATGTAAAAAATATAATGGCAACTTTGGGAAATTTTTTAAGCATTACATTCTTTATTTGGTCTAAAGGTGCTTGTTGAATTAATCACTCAACGAAGGGGTACTATCAGATAAAGCATTCAGCCTAGTAATATTTATATTAACAACATCCTCATGTAAATGAGAGCTTAGGTGCTCCGAGACTTTGTGATTGTTTTGGAAAGTTTCAGCAAATGCCGTTGCATTCTCGTAGTTTAGGACAATAGTTTTGTTTTGGTTAAGCATAGGGGGGTATTGTATATGCTTCCTTTTTAAAACTTTGCATATATTCCAGAAGGGCTTACTTCTTTTATCTAGTTCTTCCAACTTTCTATTACTTGTTAAGATGACTGCAGAGTTTGCAGATAAGAGAGAGAGAGACAGAGAGAGAGACCGCCAGACGCATTCGCGAGCAGTGACTCGCATTGGCGGACACACATTTTTGCATCACGTGACCATTTTCCCTAAACATCCTTTCTTTGTAGATATTTTTCTATTAGTTTTACTATTTCTTCTTTCGTTAGACTGTAAAATCTTGCACTCGGTCCCTCAGCTTCTCATTCACTAAAAGTGTGAGGGTCCTATTTTTAAGTATGTCCCTCTTTCGTCTCTTTTTAATTTTTTTATCTATCTTCTCCCACACCAAGCCGTCAGCTTCTACCGAACTCCTAAAGTACACCTTCGTTGAGCAGCCGCAAGCAATACTACACAAATTGTTATAAGCAAAAATAAAACAATCTCAAATTATACAAATGCATAATCGATAATAAAATTTATAAGCAAAAAAAAAAAAAAAAAGAAAATGAATTCACTACCGGCAGCACTCCATTCGCGATGTTGAAATCAACAGCCGAGAAATTGACTGACAGCTTAACATTTCTAACCTTTTTTCGTTTACTTTGTTGTTGCTAATCTTTCTAAATGCATGTATGTATGTATGTAATCGTATATATGTATGTATGTATGTATGTGTTGTCAGTAGCCAGCAAGATCAATTACCTCTTTCAATTTCAATTTCAGTAAAGTTCGAATATAAATCAAAGCAATGTGGGGGCAACTCGTATTGTCATCAATCAACCTAATCTCACCTTCACATACTCGTATGTATGTATGTATGTATGTACATACATATATTTCTGCTGTCTGTCTGGCTGTCTGACTTTCCATGTTTAGGAATGTGTGTTTAAATGTTAGACAAAAAGAGCATAATTTAAACTGGTTCGTTTGACGAGTTTAATGAATTGTTGCTTGAATTTTTTTTTTTTGTTTTTGTTTGTTTTTTTTTTAGCATATAACAGACATTTCATTATTTAAGAAATTTTAAGCTAAAGAAAATAGTTTTCAGCTTTTTATATTTCAGTTTTGAGAGATTGTATCAGTTTTATCTATCCCTTTAAGCCTTCATTTCAAACTAATTCTACTACAGATGAGCAGTGTAAAGCGAAACATTTTTTGCATGAAATACCCCCAAGAAACTCATCCTGAGCTTTTGAGCCACATTACAAGAATTTCTAGCTTTTAGCTTAAAAACATTCATCGGATGACTCGGCCGTCTCCAGACAGAAGAACGAAACACCGAATAGCTCATATTTTGTGGTATGAAGTTATACCTCGACAGAGCTTAATACTACATTTACATTGAGCTCAAATGCGTAATTTGGGCGTAAAATCTCAAATGCGAAGCCAAAGAACGCATTTCCCCATACAAATTCGCATTTCCAAAATATCGCATTTCAACGCATTTGAACAAAATCACGAACGAAATGCGTTCCAACGTGACATATTTTCTCGAACGCATCAGAAAATAACAGCGCGGGCAAGCGATTTGACTAGTTTTTTACACTGACAGTTGATTGTCAACACAATTAATAAGAGGGCGGTTTGATAAGTCAGTCACATTTTTAATAAAAAATTTTTTTTTTTGGCAAAAAAGGGTTATATTCTTCAATACGATATACTTTTAACTGTGTATACTTAGCCCAGCGTTCTTATTGTTTCCAAACATTCGTGTAAAATGTGATGTACCTGCTCACAGCCGCTTCACAACAGTTTCTGTTGTAGGACCTCTTTTGGATGACCTGAACGATGACCGGAACTCAGTAAAACAATTCCTAACTATTGAAATTGATGGTGCAGTGTTCTTGGTTTTGGTGATGGTTTTTCTACGTAAACATTAATGCTTAATCAGCATTCGAAGTTTTTGTCAAAAGTCATGAGGTTATCTGCTTTCAATGTCTATCAATCTTAAACTAAACTACGCAGCTTGCACAAAATTTGACAGAGGTCTACTAATAGATAGATGGTTTCTACGAGGCAAAATTCAAAAAGTTACTGACTTATCAAACCGCCCTCGTAAAAGATAGCTGTTTCAAATGAATTGTCAGAGGAAATGCGAAACGGTCATGAAATGACTCATTCGAAATGCGCATTTGGGCTCAATGTAAATTTATTACAACATCGTTTTTGTCGCAGCCAACATTCACAGGTGTCTCTGTGTGGCGAAGAACAAAAAGTTCCCATTGGAAAAGCTTAATTTGTCTACCAAACAAACAAGTTGCAAATTTATCTTCATAAATCACAGGTCAAAAATATGTCAAACGTTTTAAAGAAAAAAAACTTAAGGAAGTGCGAATGAAGTAATTGTGTTCAAAGATCTTAAAGTGCTGAGAGATGGAAAATGTAGGAAGAGGCAGCCATTTGAGATGATCGTATTTTCAAGGCAGTGTCTATGTGACGCTTGTGTCGGTGTATAGAACGAAAGAGATCAGTTGCAGAGAAGATCGAATGTGATCACCTTTTCCACCATTTTTTTTCAAGCAAGCAGTTCAAAAAGAACCAACATTGCTGTAAGAACATCCTGTTTACCGCGTTGCCAATTAACAAATGTTCGAACCGGTCGAATTTTCTGTCAAGCAAAGGTGTCACTGCTTTGTGATTGCTTTCAATGTCGGATTGTCCTAAACTTTGAAAAACTTGAAGTGCGAAAATTTATTGCACACATAATTAGAGTGAACTTCGCGCCCGGTTTGGTAAAGCCAGCTTGCTTGGTGGAGCCATTTCTAGTACGGTTTTGGTGTTAAAACCTGACTTTCATTTTTGTTTGAATGCCAGGGCAAAGTAATGTTACAGGCTGTTGCTAGTCCGATGGCTTATATAGTAAGGCAGGGTAAACGATAGAGGGTTTCCAAGTTGAGAACTTCTGTGGTAACAGTATTGAGAATGATAAGTTGGACTCAATAATGATAGAATACAAGATTGTGACAATCGAGCTGAGAGCAAAAATCAATGATGCAATAGTATTCTCGGAATGGGAGAGCAATAAAGAAATTTAAATTAAAAGAAGGGAAAGACGCGAATGGTCGATTAGCCGCCTTCACACGAGAATATTCGTATGCAACCATCGTTCAGTGTTAATTTATGCGATGCAAAATTTAGCAAGTTTTTTCATTAACGCAAACTCAAGTCCCGATAGTAAAAAAATCAGACAATTTTAAAAAGCGTAAAATATAAAAGATTAAATGAATTTTTTAATATCATACGCTCATACTTCTCAAGTAAGAACGTTTGAAGGCGGCTTATTGCATGAAAAGCCTATTACTACGTCATCAAAAGGGTAGATGCTGTCAAGTCGACAAAGAGTGGACTAGCGGTACTCGGATGTGAGTTGGAATAATATAAACATCTGCATCACAGTTGCCTCCATAATGCCAGGCTATCAGGCATGTGCTGGAAATCCCGCGATTTCATCCCGAAACCGAAATTGTAAATCGCACGAATTAGTGAATTAGTATGAGGTTTGCTAGAATTCATACGATTTCTGTTATGTTCGAAGTTAAGTTCGAAACAGCTGTTTCGAATGTAACAGACTTTGCTAGTTAATGGTGAATAAAAGATTTTTGTAAGAAATTAGCGTTTTTACTATTTGTAGATATCTAATGAGTCAAAATGACTGGAAAAATTATGAAAAACTCGTGCGACGTATTCTAAGAGACCGCTCCAATCCTTTGGACCTTCCTGAGAAAGTGTAAGTGCGTATATAAAGTTGTTTCGCCGCCATTAACTTACAATTTAAATTTTTAGCTTTATTTAATACTACAGAATAAATAAAGAAGCTTTCCAAAATGTTATTAGAGATATATGTAAAGCCTTTAATAAACCAGTCAAATATACCTGTTGAGCTAAAGCTAACAGCGACATTGATGTTTCTGGCGGAAGGGGAATTTCAGCGAGCTTTTGTATTTATGTATTTAATAAATTTTAACAAAAAAAAGCCAAATACTTACTCCTTTTGAGTTTTCCGCTAACTCTACAGTAATTTCACGTACCAACCGATTTTAAAATGGCGAAAAAATGCAGTTTTCGATTACTGGCACACGCCAGATCGTTGCGATTTGATGTTCGAAAACAAAAACGGAACTGTTAAATTCAGCACATGTCAGCACGTTTTCGCTGACAATTTCATGCGAAAACAAATTGCAGCACATGCCCGTATGTGTGAAAACATTTTGGTTCTGACTTTTTATTCACTTTCGATGAAATAACCTACAACGTGGTGAGCTACTTTAAGCCAATTTATTCGTCTACTCATTTATAGGTAGAATAAATAATTTAAAGTTTATGCTATGAGGGAAAAGACAATTTTTCATTTAAGATACATTTGAATAAATATGACAAATCTCACACAATTAGTTAAAATTATTTGTGTCTAACAAGGCAAGCGATGAATGAACAATTTCTCTTGCCTCTATGCAGCCCACATTTACAGTAAATTGAAAAGGTTGGATTAGTGGTAATAGCAGTCAATAGCTTAAGGAATTTTAATACGCTAATGAGAGTTATTTTACGTCTTAGTAGCCGGCCGGCTCATTTGTACGACGCGACATACTACTAGTGCTACTCACTTTTTTTTACTGCGCGATCACGCACGCACATATTTCAAATATCATTTAAGCATTGACTTCATAAATAATGCATTTAAAATTCCATATCAAAACTTTTACAACCCATTTTCAACACCTACCAACGCGTGCAGCCAACGGCCGGCGGTTAGCGCAAGTCAAGCGTGTAGCCTATTAATCTTGGTAAGCGTTCACCGCAATACGCAACAATAACTCTTAATTAAAAGTATAAAAGTGTGTGTGTGTGTGTGTGTGTGTACGTTAGACAGCCAGCAGTCGATATTGGCCCAACGTCAGCCGCATTCAGCCAATTGACCAGTCAGCCAGTTTGGGCGATTACCACACATTCAACAACAGTCGAACAGTCGAACAGTCGACCAGCCGATCATCATTCGATCGATTGACCATTCAACCCCATAATATGAGCACAATAACAAATAATGAAATAGAAATTCAATTAGTTTTTTAAATGTTAAACAATATATTAATTTGTTATAACCGCAAACATTAATAATACGAATGATACTCTTACACATGGCGAGCCAATTTTGTGTTTGCTCTACGATGTGTGTGCCAACTTGTGTGTGCGCATGTGTGGCCGGCATACATACATATATCGCTTTTGACCCAGCTGCGGTTAAGAAGGACTCCTAACGACGGGAGCGATGGCGATTATACTGCCAATAATATGTGGCTACTGTGGAGTACCAAAGCTATTTTGTGTGTAATGATTGTATCTGATTTTTTGTGTTTTTTTTTTTTCATTATTTTTCTTGGCGCACAAACTCGCGCGCCATGCCAACTACTGTCCGTCTCAGCGGCTGCGGCGGTATTTCATACTACTGACACTCACTCACACCACACGCCGTCATATGAGAGTTGTGATTCTACGGTTTTTGCTTTTTTGTTTTTTTTTTTTTTGGTTCTTTTTTTTTTTTTAAATTACCCGCCAAAAGTCATCGATTGTTCTGTGCAAGTTTGGTGTTTTGTAAATTTTTCATAGCAAATTAAAAAAAAAAAAAAATTTTTTTTAAGCGCAAAGTAGGCAAATTTTGTAAGCGTTTTGTAAGCGTGTGAGCTGTTGGGTGAAAAAGTTCAAATCGAAGCGTTTAAGCTCAGCATATAACGGCGGCCAATTAACCGCAAGTTTACGAAATTGGGCTGTAAACGCAATTCAGACTGAGACAGTGCGGAGAAACAACGAAGTGAATGCTACACGCCGCTGCGTTACTAAATAAAGCACTTTTCATTACAACATAACCATACCAATTTACTATATTCGATAACTAACGGTTTAGTTAATTGGTGCTTTTCAACGACGACGACGACGACGACGACGACGCGCACAAAATCACCACAAGTCGAGGAGCGTGTGAACTTTGTCGGTTCGCCACAATTGATGCGCCAATTTTCATATTTACTCGCTTAGCTAATTATTTTATATGGCTAATTATCAGTGAAAACCGGTTAGTAGTCGGCAACAGTTAGTGATTTGTGTTTTTCATTCATACATTCAGTCATTCATTCATTCATACGTTTAAACATAGTACGAGTACGTTGTGTTGCGCAATCGCATTGACAAGCGGAAATATCGTGTGGCGTTAAATGTCCGGAAGATTTGAATTTGTTTTGGTTATTAGCGTCTAAATGAAGTGGCGTGAAATCACACTTCCTCTATTTGATTAAACTACGAAATTACAAAACAGTATTAGGAAGTAACGATTATGCGCTTTTACACGCTCATTTATTTTGGTAGCAAAGCGCGTGCAAGTGGTCGAAGTAAAAGTACTTTGGTTTTGAAGCAATTCATGCTTTCTTAGTTATTGAGCACTTAAATATGTAATTATTAGAACTTTCTTTCCTTCGATTAAGTTTCTAATTTACACTCTTATACGGATGCTTTTGTAATCAGTATTACAATTTTTTATTTTTTTTTATATTAGTTACTGCCGCGGCAATTTCACTAAAAACTCATAAAAAACGCTGCAAAATTAAGGTTTTCATAATGAAGCCTGGTAGAGCTGCTCACGCTAAGCATATCCACTTTTACTGCAAAAAACATCTAAGGTGCTTCGACTTAGAAGCCATTATCAGGCTCTCACATGCATCAGAAGCGCCACATGTAAGCAGCCATAAATACACAGAAATACTCCTCCAGTCTCTGGTAATCAACGATCAGGAGATCAGTGCACTCAAAGATACACCCTTAGGTGGTATTATTAGATAAATGCGATTACTTCGAACCTTAGGTAGGTAGGTATATGTGGCTGTCACCGGTGCTTCAGCGACCCACTTAGGCCTTGATTGGAGGCCCGTTGTGATACCACCAGCTAAGCGTTTGCTGAACCATTTAGAGCTCTTGACGAATCTCGTCAAGCATCTTGGGTCTATAAAACTTAATTCTCCGAGGTCTCCAAATAGTGGTAGCCCTAGAAAGCGTAGCCTGCTTCTTGCTAGCGCTAGAAAATTGCATAGAAAGCGAAGAACAGTTTCACCCTCTCCATAATTTGTGCAGCTTCCTGTGAAAGGATACTTCGAGACACCCCGCGTGGTTACCTATGAGGCATTGCCCCGTAATGACCTGAGATATATCATCCCGTTTTAAGGTGTACAGTCTGTCTAGAAATCTTACAAGTCGTAACCTGTGCCCACCTGTCATTTGCACGAGCATAAGCATATTCTTTTAAGAGCAGCCTGGAAACCAGATAAGGTTAAGTCTGTTCTGCATAGCCATCTCCTGAAGGGATCGGCGCCAATCTAGTACAATCTTTAAAGTTATCGCAGCTGAGCTCACTGCTCTAATTGCCGCTTGGCTGTCGCTAAATATAAATACGTTTTTGCTTATTAAGACGGTTTGCAACCTGTCCATAGCCTCCTTAATAGCTGAAACCTCAGCTTGAAAAACGCTAGGTCCCGCAAGAAGAAGACCCCTCCTCGCACTACGCCATTCAACTTCCAAACATCTGTAAAAACCGTAAGACTTCCAGGAGAAGTATAGAAATTGCTAGACCACTCCTCTCTACCTGGAAACAACATCGCGAAGTTCCTGTCTGGGACCATAGTATCGACGCAGTGCAGTCCGGAAGAAAGATATACTTACTCAGTATGTTTGAGTGCCCACATAGGCTAGACTCCCATTGATATGTCTCTCTTAGTCGAAGCGCGGCAAAAGCCGCCACCTGTTGACCCACTAAGTCGAGGGGTAGAAAGTCTAGAAAGACATTCAAGGCGTCGTTTGGTGTTGTTCGCAACGCTCCGCTAATGCAGATCATACTGGCTCTCTGCACTTTACTAAGTAGATTGAGGTGAGCGGTTAAGCTCAAGGCAGGCCACCACTTCGAACCTTACGTTCAACCGATTGCTGACAAGAGCAAACGCAACTCGTAGGCTGTTAGAGAAACCTAGAAGTAGGTCCATCTCTCGCAGCTGCTACGGTTAGTCACGGTGGACGGGCTCAAGATTATTAGCTATGTATACAAATGACGTCGTGTTGGTATTTCAATGTGATCTCATGTACATTTATCTTGTTTCTGTGGTAATTTGATTAAAATGTCTTACAGTTACAAACTCCAAGCTCGAGGAAAAAGTCAGCGGACAGGTCTTCACCCCTCAATTACTAACCGTCCTGGGGACAACGCTGTAAAAGCAGAGAGGCTCACTTGTCGTTATTGTGACAGTTTTATCTGTACTGTAGTTAGACTTCAGTTTACTGAGGTAATGAAATGGTTCGATCGTTGAGGATGGAATCCTCTACTATTATGGAAACTTTTGACTATTTTCAACACAAGTTACGAACTCTGTCCAGATATTGTACTGTCTAGCTGTTGTTTTTTTTTTTTTTGGCCAAGATGATTAATTTTCGGATTACATTTATGTATATTCTAGATATTTTTTTGTTTACCTACGCTGAACCAAAAAGTTTATCTAATGTAAAATTTAAAAAATTTGTAGTTTTATGATTTTATCGCAATGTTACACTAAACTCAAAAATTCCTTTCGCATCTAATAAAGGAAAAAAAAAAAAATAAACACGCCTCTTCCTTTACAATAGACAAAGTGTCTAAATGCTGATAAATATTGCTGTAATTTGTACCGCATCTGGTGGAACCCCCCAAACCGGCAGCCAAAGTGAAAGAAAAGAAGGCGCTTTGACCGCACTATCAAAGACGAAAGCAATTTTACCGCAGGCCAAGAAGTCAAAAAATCACTTGAGCCAATTAATAATTACACAGCAACAACAAATAATGTACAGCATTGTAAAAAGAAAGGAGAAGAGGAGGATCGAGCTATTTACAAAACATTCACCAAACCAGACAGAATGGCAGCTATTGTTACATAAAAAGTCGAACAACTTGTTTGCTTTGTTTTGGCGAAGATCAAAAATGATCAAAGATTTTTTACCGCCAACACTCACTCAGTTGCACAAGCGTTTGCTTTCTATTTGGGTTAAAATTTTTTTTTTTTTTTTTAGTTCAACTCAAATGACGCAAAATTGTTTATTATCCTTGAGGTGAGCATTGCATGCAAACAGGTTCAAACACAAATGCAATTCGCTTTGTTCTCAAGTTGAAACGAGAATAATAAAAAGAAAAAAAAAATCGCACACTTTCTTTGACTTCAAAAGACCAAGTGACGCCGCAGTGCTGCTGATATACGCTGCTCCTTTGATTACTAAGCATTTACATTTCACTGCTACTTTTTCACATTCCTGTTTTGTGTTCACATTCGCATCCTCTTCGTCGATCTTTTCCATCCTTTTGTACGCTCATTAATCGTGTGTAAATTATTTCACACCTCCACCTAATGATTCACACAAGCAGCTCGCTCCGTCTGGCGCGATTCATTAATTTCGAGTCGCTAGTCATATATTTCTCTCTCTCTCTCTCTTTCTCGGTTGTGCGCTCGTTCGCTCCCACTCTCAATACGAACCTGTCATTCCTTGGCTAGCTCGCGATTCAGGTACTGGCCTTCTGTCATAAAACAAATGACCGCTCAGTGACTGAAATGATTGCGCAAATTCGCTCACAAAATAATCCTGCTTGACTCTCACACGTTCATATGTATGTACTCTACAAACAGACATACTCTTAAGCCCCAGCGGGGAAAAATCTAGTCTGATTTCATATGAGTATGTTATTTACTTGGCTCTCCAATGGCGCTGATTCGTAGCATCAGGAAGGGGAGTGAAAAAGTTTTTTCACAAAGACCGACTCTGAATTCATCACTCATTCATTCTCGCATTTTCCTAGCTTTTCAAATACATAGAAAAATGTTTTCAAGTAAAATCTATAATGAGTGCCAAGAATCGCCGGCAGAGTAATCTAATAATTTTAAACGAAGAGCGCTTCGCAATGCATTCCTCGTTAAAAATTTGGTTTAAAAAATTGTCAACCTTTTTGTGTCCAAGACTGATAGTTGATAAAACCAAGAAAAAAATAAATGGCAGCAAAGAAAACTAGTAACTTGAAAACAAAAACAATTCTCAATTCATTAGCTTTACGAGTACAAAACGTCGGGTTCATTCTAGAAAGTTCACGGGAGACAAAGATTGGAACCTAGAACCTCGTTGGTGAATACAGCCTTCGAACAACGAATTAAAAGGCTGCAAGTGACAACTAACATCGTCCAGACTAACGAAGAATTAAACTCAGAAATCACTTGTATGATTGATCGAATTATTACGAACTAGTCATCGCTCACAACTCATTAGAAACGAACCAGTCTGTTACAAGTGAGAATACTTTCAGGACTTTTACACTCACTACTCGCACGATTGCCTGTGTGCGGTCCTCGTTGCACAATTAGCCTTTTGTGACTTTGTCTTTTTTATTTCGTGCCTTTTTTTTCTGCAATCGTCACGACAGGCTCATATGTCATTTTATGGTTGTGTTGGTCATGCTCGGCCAACCCGATGGCGCATCCCACAACGCCTAGCCTCACAAGCGAGCACCGACAACTTCGGCGTGTGTGTGAGAGAGATTTTGAGACTGCCCAAGCAACATCGGCGATGGGCATTGACAGCAAATTCGTTCATGCCCGAAAAAAGTGTCAACCAAACAAAAGCAAAGGCCCAACTTCAAATGTACCGCACATGTGCGGCATCTTTAATACGCCACGGGGTGTCCTGTGCCGGTGGTTTTCATCTTGTTTCATTTTTAAAGACGCCGCCGTTGCCGCCGCTGCCACATCCACCTCCACCTTCACACTGTGGTCGTTGATGAGTTACAAAATATTCTTTATTAATGTATTATCACACTTTAGTTATTTGTTGTTGCTTGTTGTTGCTTGTTTTTCTAAGCTGCTGTTTGTTGTGTTGTCTTGTATGTAACTCTGGTTTTTTGATTTGGTTTGTTTGGCCCGTTGGGAAAATTGCTTTTGTGATTTGAGTTTAATTTTACTTGGCCTCTTTGTGTGTATGTGTGTGTGAGTGTGTGTGTGTGTGTGTGTGCGTGTGTGCCGTTTGTAGTTGCCTTTCAGTTTTATTTTGTTGTGATCAAGTGCCGCGTACATGTTAGTTTTGTTTTGTTATTTAAATTCTGATTTAAAAAAAAATTAAATTAGTATGCAATAAAGTGGAATTGACATTAATGAATATGCTAAATAATTTAGTTGATGAGAAAATTGGTTAATTTTTTTAATATCTACATAATTCGTTCATTTCGGGGGCGAAACTTTTTAAATCGTAGCAGATTAAAATGTAAATATAAATTATGTTTCCTAGACTTCCACATAACTGGAGACAATGTTATATAATTATGCGAATATATTATAGAAAGAAGCATTGAATAAAACAAGCAGAAGAAAGTTGTGACATTGATTGAGTTAGAGACGAAGATTTATGTAGCTCGCGTGAGGTCTTTAAAACAAACGAAGTTGTTGCAACATAGCTGGTCTTGAGCTCAAGTCAAGGCATATACGAGTATGTTTGTATGTACAGGAAAGGTCTTTCGAAAATAAAACAAAAGTGACTTAGAAATAGTTTAGCTAAAAAATAAATATACAAAAGAATTATCTTATACAAACCGAGCTCTTACTTACTTACTTAATTGGTGCATCAACCGACTAAGCGATTTGGGTCGAGGTCAACAAAGCACGCCAGCTGTCCCTATCTCGTGCTAACTGGCGCCAATTGGTAATCCCAAGTCAAAGACCTGACTATGTCTTTTTCCACTTGGTCTTTCCAACGCAGAGGAGGTCTTCCTTTTCCTCTGCTACCACCAGCGGGTACCGCGTCACGCGTCAAAAACCTTCGGGGCTGGAGCTATTTCATCCATTCGTACGATTTGACCTAGCCAGCGGAGCCGCCGGTTCTTAATCCGCTGCGCTATGTCTATGTCCTTGTACAGCTCATCGCTCCATCGTTTGAGCTCTTAGTCAAAGTTAATATGTGATTGGATGCATAAATAGTCATCCTGTATTATTTGTCCGATAAAAAGGGATGAGTGATGAAAACCGAGTTTATTTGGTCATACTGGTATTCTTGAAAAGCCCTTTATGTACTGGTTGTATATTACTTAGTTAGATTTCATATACAACTTTCAGGGAACATTTTCTTTTAAAAGTTGCTGTAGAAGAGGCAAGAAGTTAAATGTCGAGGACCCCAGTTTCACACTGTGCCTTATGAAAATAGCGGCGATCTTGGTTACCAAGTGAATTATGAAGATCAAGCTGGAGTTCGTCACAGACAAGATTGATGTAGAAGAGATTGTGCCGACAGCTAACGAAAATAATTTACGATCTGCGCATGTACGTCACATCTGCAATAACGTATTTAAAAACGATAAAACAAAGACTACCATATTTGAAACTCCCAAACAAAGCAGAGTTTTTGCAATTCTGCGTGTATGCATTATTAAAATGAAGACAGAAAAAATAATGATCTACAGCAATTTTTGAAAAAAAGTGATCTACCGGAAAGGAAAATAAGCTGCACTCTGATGCCTTAACTTTGTATCCAGTCTGGCAATTTAGTACCGCACACTTCATTTTGTTTGCAGAATTAATAATTATAATAAGTTTAAATAAAGTTTAAAGCTGTGAATTGCAAACAAAACGTTGAAAATAAATACAACACCAAATATTCACTTGCTTTTCACTCGCGTTGTTATTTTGTAAATATCTTCTTTTTTTTTGTTGGTGTTTTGATATAAACACTTTGCCGATGTGACGTCATTTTGAGCAGCTGATTGCCAATATCGTAAAGCAAAAAAGTAAAGGACCTGCGCAAGGCACAATCTGTTACTTGTTGGTCACAGATATGAATGCTACTATAATTTCGATCGATCGTCTAATTCTGACTATTGAACCGAACAGCTTTGTAGGTAAGTGCCTTTAGTTTGCTGTGGTTGGTTTTCGATAGCCGGTTGCATATTTTAAATCTCGCCTGGTAAACATTCAATTAACTCATGTGTCACACTTTAAGTCTAAAAAAAATAATCATCACGTTTTTTATCCCACCATATCCGCCCGACCGAAGCGAGAGATGCGGATGCGCCAAGTCATGAAAGACAGTAGTTTGTCAAGTTGCCAGATCTAAAACTATTCAGCTATAGAACAAATGCTCATAAGCTGATTAAATAATAAAATGTATGTATGTATCATTTATTGAGAGCATTGAGTATAGCTTTCTTTACATAAAAAAGTGAATCTGAAATATCAAAAGAATCGAAGTGAGTTGTAAAATCCTGACACAAACTACGGAGTGGCTGGTTTAGTTCAAAATTACTTATGCATGGCTTCAGAGAAAGAGGCCGGAAATGTCTTGAAATTCAGGAGGGCACGTTTAGCTTTATTTCGCCTAGAAGAGATGTGCTAGAAATCTAGCCTGCCAGTAACTTGACCAACGGGAGTACCTGACCATTTGGCCAGAATTGGCTCGGATCAGATGTTCCTCGACCAGCAAGCAGCTATAGCACTCCCACCTTCGGCCATCGATGCCACCAACAGAAACTGGGTGAATACTTCGCTCAGCAATGACTGGAAGGCGTCGAGAGGTTGCAGGTGGGGAAAACTAATGTCACCTTCAATCTCAGAAGGACTAGCAAAACACTTGCTCTCGCCTAACAGACGGGATTGCATGCGGACTGTTGACCGGTCACTTCACGGGGGATAGACACCTGACAATGATAGGCGTACATGACAACCCCATATGCCCATCCTGTTCTGAAGAGGAAGAGACGGCGGAACATTTTCTGTGCTTCTGCACCGCATTGGCAAGATTTATTCGTAGATCCTGCAGATTTAAAACAGACTCAAAGGAACATGAAAACAGTACAATGGACGGCATGTTGTCTGAGTGCTGTTTTCTGCACGCGTTGTTTCGTGCCTGATTTCCACAAAAAAAAATAAAAAATTGCCTGGCATTTCTTTGCAACTAGCAAGGGTAGGAAGATTAGTAAGTTTTAAACGATTTATATATGGCAGCAGGTTATACTGGGAATCCCAGCGAAAATTGCTTAAAGCAAAAAGCAGAAATTGTTTTTGAATTGACTCTATCCGGTCGGAAAGAACTTGATATCGCGGGTTCCAACCAACAGATCCATATTCCAGTATTGGTCTCACTAACGTTGTGAACAGAGTCTTCCGCAATGTAAGAGTTATTGAGTTTTTTTTACTAACGTTTTACAAATGCAAAACGACCTTTGGCTGTGAAAACAATAACAGTGATGTGAAGTTTCAGGCCCAATTAAGGGACATGTGAGCATTTTTTGATCTTCTCTTGAATCTATTAGATATTCATCTCATTGGCAAAGTCATCTATTTATTCTTTTCATAGCCTAAAAAAGCATGTTTTCCTTGGAACTCAATTAATTCGGTAGTTTGCGAGTAATTATATGACCTCCTGAATTTCGGTTCAAATCTACAACTGCAACTCCTTTTTCCACCATTCTCATATTTATTTTTTTGTCATACTATTGGCATTTAATGCCATAATGAAAGGTGTTGTACGTTGGCCACTTCTCGCTCTAAATCAGCCATCTCGAACGCCCTCAGAAACTGTGTTTTTCCTTTGCAGAATTTGGTTACCAGTTTTGTAAAAAAAATGTTGAATTGTTGGAGAAAATTAAGTTTTCATGTGGAACTTATAATACTTATGTATGTATTATCGATTGTTTTTGGATAATTTTTCTCATTTGTTAATAATTGGTTTTCTTAAAGTGGACTAAAGCTCTGGGGTTAATTTCGGAAGACAGGATAAACAATTTTATTGGCATTTCCAATACAATATTTTAGTGGCAAAAAAAAAAATATCCGTTTTTTGATAGAGTATCAAAAATATATTTATTCTAATGTCCGTTATGGATAAAGTATCAAAAATAGTTCTCCATAAAATCTTTGTCATAGAGGTACTCCTATTTCTCTTCCGCCTTCAATCGACTCGAACGTCTCGTCAACGTCAATTTTTCGTTTTCTCCGCTCGTCTTTGGAACAAGCTAATTTTATATTCAATTTAGCCTTGGGACGTTGTATTCTAATAATTATACCATAAAGGCTAAAGGAACAACATGGACCTGTATATTTATGCTTTTTCAGTTATCAATTGGATTTCTTTGCTGAAAATCCCGCCTTCAGTGCTTTTATGCTCATAACCATTGAGGATTACCTTCAGTTTCTTCATGATCCAATGATTGGAAATAAACTATATTAATGTGGGGAAAACCCGTGAGGCTCTACCTTTCCGAAAATAGGTAAATCGCTGGACAAACATTGTTATGTTGTTGGTACGGTTTTAATGCATTTGCACCATATTTGAACATTTTACATTCATTTCTTAAGAATAATCATTATCGAAGAAGTTTGTCTTTTTTAGTTTTAGTATCCAAAAAAAACTAAAAATTCGAACTGCGCGCAGGTTTTACCAGCAATTTAAATACAAATTATGTTATTATTTTTTTTTTTCAGTTTTCATATAAAATTCATAATATTCCAATCATTGTGGTTAAATTTTCTTTTATTCCTCTTTCTCTAATACTTCCAACATACAACATTGAGCTAAGGGCGTTTAAACTGGCGCTGTCACAACGTACAACACCTTTCATTATTTCATCATGGATCGTCCTAAGATATTTCTAAAATAAAAATAAGCGATATTTTAATTAAGAATTTTTTTCAAATTTATAATATCGAAAGGGTCGTGGTCATCCCTCTTGGCCAATTTTGGAAAACATAGATATTTTTCAGTAATATTGGCTGCTCAAATGCTAACCACTGTTGGAAGGTTTCTGTTCAATGGTTGACGCAGAAGCTGTGAGCAAATCAGTGAAAATGTTCCGGCAAAATTTGAAGCGTGCGTTCGACGAATTTCTACTTTCTTTTTATGTTATAAAATACTGTTTTTTTTTTTAAACGAAGGCCGGTTATTGAATTTAATCCCTTTGACGACAACGATCATTAAATTCCGGAAGCAGTAGCACACACTTAATCCGTCGGAAGCATCAAACAATTTCCGGCTTAATCAAAGGGATCTAGAACAAAGCGTTTGCCAATAATAAATAGCCAGTAAAATATACTTTGCAAGTGCACAGTGTACAGTAAAACGAAGCGCACAAAGGCAAGGATTACGCAAGCCAAACAATTAACCATAGTGCACGTCCATTTTGATGTTGGCAAATCGCAAATCACAGCAGACCACACAGCGGTGAGGCAAGATCGATGTTTTTTTTTTGTTGTTTTTTTTTTTTGTTATTGATAGCTCAGACTATTTGGCCACGATATGTCTGCCGGCGGCGTTGTATGCTATGTGCGGCTATTTGGCTGCGCATGCGTGAATGAAAGTGACACAAACTGCCGATGTGTCCATAACGAATCGCACAAATGGCAAAACCACGAAAAACACGCCAACTACTTTTACGAGAAATACCGTGACCACGTTTACCCACTGCCATTTTCCATAATGGCCAGCTGGCCGCTTAGGGTATTCGATACTTGAAAAATGAGCTTGTGAACTCGTTGAATAATTTCCTAAAATCAAACGATTTTGCCGGCGGCCTTTTTACTTTCATCTCGTGCGCGAAGGAGTTGCTCACACGCCGAGCGAGCCGAGACAATGGCTGGAATTGGCGTGCGTGTGTGGGATTTTATGACACTATTTTGTAATGAGCTCTCTAAATAATTTGCCATGATCTTTGGCGCATAACCGAATTGACAACCACGCCCACAAACTGCCGCAGCGAGTACTCCACCAGCACCACCAGCAATTTCGTTGAACTGCAATTGCGATTGTTGCTGTGAGTTGCTGTGTTTAGAACCAAGACATTGGAACACCCACACGCTTCATGCGCGATTTGAGCGCGGCGCTTTTGAGAGTCAACCAACCAGTTACTCGATATTGCTGCTGCTTACTCGCCCGCCTGTTACGCTGACTGTCACAATGTGAGCTGCAAGTAGACGACGAAGGACAAACGTAAGATCGGTGTTCGACAAAAAAAAAATCTAAAACAAAAAAAACGATAAAACTAGCAAAACTAATATTCCATGTGCCTTATTTTGTTTTGTTTTTTTTTTTTGTAATCTAGTTCGCGTGTGTGATATGTTTTATTCATTTTTTTTTCTGCTCTTGCTAGACTTCGTGGTGTACACTGTAAGTGGATACTCAATTAAGTTTGGTGTCTGGTTTAGTGCATATTTAACATTCCTTTATTGCTGCGTGTTGCGCTTTTGCTCTTTTACTTATGACATGTGACAGCTCTTTGACGTTTGTCGTTATTATGTAATGAAATCCGTTGTAACAGCTGTCAACTACTGTGCGTAGATTGGTTTTTATGATATGCTGATTTGAAATGTAATGGAAGTGTCACAATGAATTGTAAAATGGTTCATGTTCGCGTTGGTTGGCTGGCAATGGATGCACTGTGAGAAATTTAGAGTACATTATTTTTCAGTGTAACTCAGTCGATTTACGGCAAGCTCATGAACTTGTCTTTCTCCGTGGTTGAAAAAAAGAGGTGTCTAAGCTTGCTCATTCGTTTCATTCATTTATATTTTGTCGTCGTCCTTTATGTTGAAAAAGCAGAACTTTGCTATCGCTTTTATAACGACCAAGTACTTAAAAGATGAGAAAGTTCTGTGAAATAGAAGCAGATCGGTTTTGAAAACATTTTCGTTGCCATCTTTTATATTTTCGTTTTGTGAATAAATTTAATTTGAGTCTTCCTTCTAGTTTTCAACATCAGTACTTGACTATAGAGTGGCTCTTCTGTGGCTTTTGCTATTCTAGACACAATGTTCTTATAGGATGTTTAATGCCTCGACTCTTAGCACGTACTGCTCGTCTCTTACCGCTGATACTTCATCTCACGTTTTTCTCATTTTGTTAGTTCAGTCCCTTTTAAACCTCTCAAATCGTAAACAGTTTTTAATCTGCCTTTCTTATTCTTGCAACGGCAGGCAAACTTGCATTCGAACCTAAAAAATTTATTGTAAACTATACTCGTTTACACGGACTTCTTGGGGGGGAGAAGGGTGGATTTGGTGGTGTATGTCTTACCACCTACCACAACATGTGTTTTTCAGGCTGAGATTTTTGCTATTGCCGAAGGCTGTCGCGAATTACGGCGTAACTGCCTTCCAAAAATACAGGATGAGCGTGTAGCCATCTTCTCAGATAGCCAGGCGGCCATATTGGCTCTGGCATCTTTCAAAACTAAATCGAAGCTGGTGAAGCTGTGTAGAACTCTATTGAATGGAGTCTGCAACCAGCTCTCGGTAAATTTAATTTGGGTTCCTGGGCACCGCAATATAGCCGGAAACGAAGTAGTCGATGAGCTCGCAAGAGAAGGGTCAGTGACAAGCTCGGATGAGGTGCAGATCCCAATCCCGCTGGGAGTAATAAACAAAACTATTTACCTCTTCCACATTCAGCAATCCGCTCAAAGGTGGCGCACAGCGCCAGGATGTAAAATTGCAAAATTGACAAGGCCCAAATACGACCTAAAGAGGACATCCACTCTTCTGGCGGAGGGTAGACCTAACGTTGCGAGACTCGTGTCAGTTCTCACAGGGCACTGGCCGATACGTGTCCACGCTAGAAGACTTGGCGTTGTCTATTATGACTACTGCAGAAGCTGCAGGGATGAAGATGAACAGTAGGCAGTTGAGTACCTTCTGCATATATGTCCAGCTCTAATGCGGAAGTGTAAGGCCAGTCTGGGAGCGTTCGAGTACAATTCTCTGCAATATTTGGCAGTCAAAGTCTCAACAACATTCTGAAGTTCAACAACAACAATGCTAGTTGGTTGTAACGCCATAACCCGAGGTTCATTGGTATCCAAACGGCACTCTGTTGCTAATTGGGTGTTGAGCTCCAGCGCCGCCGTTCAAACCGAACCTAACCTACTCGTAATCACTCTAACGTTCAAAAATTCAATCATTTGGAGGTTGTAAGCTTCAAAAACTTATGGGGAGAAGTTAAACCTTCTCCAAGGTATCTATGATTCATTATAACGCAGCATTCACACAAAACTTTGTGATGAAGTTTCCTCCATCATTCCGCAAATCGATTTAGCTATCTCCTATTAGGTAGCCAGGGGGCTGTGTTTTTGATTGAGTTCCAGATGCCTTTCTGAATTTCTCTTAGGTTGTCTAGTTTCTTCTGTCTTTCGCCAGTGAAAAGCAGTCTTAGATTCTTCTAAGTTCTTTTGATGTTCCGCCGAAGTGCTCGAGATTACACCAATATATTTTTTGCTTCCTTTAACCAATGTATTTTTGGGTTCCTTTAAGGTCTACCTTATCACATACTATTTCAATGAAGCTTCTGAATCGAGGGTGGCAAATCATCCACTTTCCCCACATATTTTTAGTACAAATAAAAGAAGGAAACTGCTATTATTTTCATTACCATTGCCGGTAATGAATATCAAAGTTAAAATTCTGCACCCAGCGATGAGCGCCTACGTTTGGGTACACTAAGTATGACCTCTGAGCTAGAAGTACGGCTGCTAGAATAAATTCACCTCCATATCAATTATTGCCTTGAACGAGCGATTTCTGGTGACTGAATCTTAATCATTTCCGATTGCAAGAGTAATTGCTGATACCCTTTCTTGAGATATCCTTACCAAGTCCCTTAAGACTCAAGTTTAAGATTTCCGAGTTTAAGTTTGTAAGTTTTAAAACTAAATGCCCATCTAATAGGCTGCTACTCAGCACGCGCTCGATTAACGAGTCGGTATTTCAGAAGATCTTTTCCAACAGTCAAAGGTACGATTTGCGATCGTGGAGACCTTACGAAGTGTAGAGTAGAGCCTCGCAATTTAAGAAAACTATTGGTTAGTGCATTTTGCTTCGCGTGAAAGCGAAAGAGGGGGTGTGTTGCATTATTTAGTGAACTCATTTTGAACGTATTTCAAAGAGTTAATGGTCTGATGACGTTTCCAATAAAGTTGTGATTTAAATATACACTTCATTACATCACCCACCCATCCTAGATTTTGAAACACACAACATAATCTTTAAACTATTTTAATTACAAATAAGTATGGTATGAAGTAGAAAACCTTAGCAAATTTATTTACATATCTTTGCATTTTGCAACAGGAATGCTAACGGTGTAACCTTTAACCGAAACACAAAATTAACATGTAATGAACTCTTTAACCAATTCGTCCAACCAAAACTCTCACACTCCTATTAGATTTGCCCTACACCATTCTTCCCTCCTCGTCGTTTTTTTTTTCTTCCTTAAACACCAAGTTAACAAGCGCTAATTAGTTGAACGTTATGCCTCGAACGGCTGAGGTTGAGCATTAGACAATTGGCGGCGTTGTCGGCGGTGGTGGCGCGTTGTCGGCGAGTTCTTTTGACAGATTTTTGACGCTTTTTGACGTTCGAATTAAAATGCAATGGAGCATTAATTGCCTGCACACCCAGCCAGGCGGTGACTGCTCCGGCGTGGCTGGTTGAGCAGCGCGATCTTCTCTCTTTTTTTTTTGTTTTTATTTTTTGTTGGTTGTTTTTTTTTTTAATTTGCTTTTGCCGCAATCGGCTTGTTGGCGAGCTGGCGAGCTAGCGAGAGTTGTGGAGCCGAGTAGCTGAGGATCATTGCTGTTTGGTTGGTGGCTTTGGTAGATTTTTGTAAGTGTGTGGGAACGGCAGGTACATGCACATATTCGAATGTGTTTATATAAACATTAGGGTGACTCATAAAATAAGTTGCGATTCTTTCATGCAGATCATTCCATTTCGTATATTTCATTACTTTCTTGAAAAATATTTTAATTTCAAATTAGGTTATTCGTGAGCTAATTCGTCTTGAGATTTTTAACAAAGCAAGTATTTCAATGAAAAAATTTGTATTGCAAAATTTGCATAAACAATTTTTTAGTGCATTTTTTTACGCATTGTATCTTTTGTTCAAACAGTTCTCTAAATTTAGATTAAACTCACTCACATTGAATGCAGTTTTTAAGAAAATGTGTAGCACTTAAAAAGCCCTAAGCCATTCACGAGTGTAAGCGTATACTTTTCTTTTTCTTTTAAGTGGTCTTCCAACTTTTTTTAGGAAAATTAAAAATTCTTGTGTAAATTTTTTTTTTTTTGTGTAGAGCAACCTTAATGCGCATACTTCAGTACATAAACTTCGTGAAAATATGACTTTTACTTATCATAATTTATTGAAACAAAAAAAAAAGTCCCAAGTAAAATATTGTTTGTAGCTAATGCGGTTGCGCTTCAACGGCCCCCAAATCTTTGGTGGCCACAGTTTGTTTTAAGCACTTGATTTGTCGCAGTTTGATTTACACAAATTAAATTATTTTTTGTATGTTTCTTACAATCACACAATTATTTTAGTCTATACAAATGCTCTTGTTCTATTCATCGGGTAGTAAAAGTCTATTAGTTTTTACGAGGCGTGAATAATTTCGGGTAACATTTCAATAATTCCATTTTTTATGGATTTCACGATTGGATGCGGGAGCGCTGAATATGATTGCTTCCCAAGAAGAGAAGGAAATGAGTGCGGCCGGTGGGTGATTGGAAATGTAGCGGCAGCGATCCTACGCGAAGTCGTAAATAATCTTAGGGGAAAATATAAAAAAATAGTCTAGCTTCCTTCTGTCATAATCAGCGCATGTGAAATGTTAATTTTGTGGGCGGCTAGACAAGCTGTAGCAAAGATGAGCGTTTAAGGCAGATGATAGCGCTCGTGCGCCGTCAATTTTAGTCAAATCAGTAGTTCTACTTTCATACAAAAAAAAAAAACAAACTGCAATTGAAAGGAAAATTTCAATTTTAACTCTCAACTTTCTATCCATTCAGGTCGCGACTCAGACATCAGTGACACCGAATCGGAGCCGGGCATTCCGCTAAAGCGTAAGCAACGTCGCTCGCGCACCACCTTCACCGCCGAACAATTGGAAGCGTTAGAGCGCGCCTTCACGCGCACTCAATACCCAGATGTGTACACACGCGAGGAGCTCGCTCAGACGACCGCCTTAACAGAGGCGCGCATTCAGGTGTGGTTTAGTAATCGACGCGCTCGCCTGCGTAAACACTCGGGCGGCCCTAGCACAGGACTCTCGCCTATGAATGGCGGCGGCAGTGGCGCTACCTGTCTAACAGGCAGCGCTATGGGCGCAAGTCATGGCGCAACAGCACCTCTGGGCTTTGGTCCACTTACCGCTGTGGGCTCAATGGCTGGCTATAGTCCAGCTGCCGCGACGACAGCTAGCGCCGGCATGAATGACAATCACGCAGCACATGCAGCTGCAGCGGCAGCAGCAGCGGCTGCACATCATCCGCATCATCACCCGCAAATGGGTAGCTACGATTTAGTGGCGCAGTCGGCGCAACATGGATTCGCTAGCAGTTTCCAGCATGGACACTTCGGCGGACAGAATTACTATCATCAAGGTGAGTGTGCGCATGGCCACCGATAATAAGTTTCCATTGTATTTATTTCCATTACATTGTTGCAGATTTTTCCAAGCTCACAATTGACGACTTCTCAAAAATAACTGCTGAGGGTGTTTCGAAAATTTCCCCATCCCTGTCGCATCTCACCAGCGAAAACTATTCAAAGCTGGAGTCCTCCGCGAATTGGTCGCAGGCCGCCTATCATCTCAATCAGTCGGCAGCGGTCGCGGCTAACTATAATGCAGCCGCTCATCATGCACATGCCGCCGCCGCTCAACATTCGCTGAACGATTATGCGGCGGCTGGTGCTGTTGGAGTAGCGCATAATAATCAATTGAATAGCGCAGCGGCAGTCGCTGCGGCGTACAATCATCCGTTGCCCACACAAGGACAGGCAAAGTATTGGCAGTGATCTTTGTGCGGTTAAATCTTAGTAGCAGAAGGCGGAACATGTGTTTGAAGAGAGTGTAAATAGTGCTTTGGAGGCGGCAAAACTTTTTTTTTTTTGAGAAACTTAAAAATTCAGTGAAATTTTATACTGAATGCAATAATACAAATTCCACTTGCTGCAAACATTAAATTAAATATAAATCACAATATTTAAGTAAATTGCAACATTCTGTACATATTTCTGCGTTGAAATATTTGTGTTGCCCAAATATATAGTAGAATTTTTCGTTACCACTACCAGGGTGACGGAAAAAGCATTGCCGCAATCTTAACATTCATTGATCAGAAACCGAGACAACGATATAAAAGGTAGTAGATTGTGCACGCACATTCTTTAATTTAACAGCTTCTACAGAGCAAAACCGTGCATATACGAGTACTCTATCGTTGCTGCATTTGTCCAAAGTTATTTTTCTCTCAGGATTGACTTTCTCGCCTCGATCTTTTGGGAAAATCTTCTCATGTTTTCTTATGAGACGCGAGCGAAAAAAAATCCCTACTTAGTTGGGACAGGTACTTTAATTAGAGCTATTGTTTAGCTTATGGCAAAATATGAGCAAGTTTCGAAAGTAACAAGATGGCGAATAAGTCAATATGAGAGAGCAACGGCGACTTATAAAGACACGATTGAGCGAAACAAAGGTTGCGCCTAACGCTCTACCGCTATTCCTCTCTTCGTGATTTTGACAGACAGAATCAGCTGTTTTTGCTGCGTCACACTGGTAAAACTGGACATTCAACATTTTCTTTACTTTGACGCTCTTTTTCCTGCTATTAACCAAACCGTGAATAATCCTTTTGTTTGTATGAGTATAAATATTTTTGAATAATATAGCGTTTACGTAATTGTCTTTCTGTATTTATTACCCGAAAAAAAGCACAGATGTCTGGATATTTTGATGATGGCGCATTTACCCTACATTACATTTCATTCGAGATTTTTGTTTGTTTTGTTATCTCTCTCTCTCTCTCCCTGTTCAACCAGTGTGACGTCACGCCAAGGCAAATCCTCTCTGATGGGCGTAATCTTGTTATCCATCATTCTTGTTGTAAAGATTTTGTGCGAGCTAGCCTTTCAAGAAAATTATTTCTAAAGCAGTTGGAGAAGCTTAGACAAATATGTATAAACTAGGCGAATGACGTCAAGAGAAAATAGTGTCTAGTGTCTTGAAACTTTAGATGTAACATACGACAGGAGGGCGGCCTTTTTTTTTTTTTTACAAATTCAGCAATAAGACGAAAGTAACAGCAAGCAATTAAACATTCGTCTAAGTTTAAAAAAAAAAAATTAATTTGGTTCAAAAACTCTGCTTCCATTCATTATGTCAAATTAGACAGCAATCGATAAAATTAAAGCGCTCATTATGCAAAAAAAATTATTTTTTTTTGGAAGCTATTTATTTATTAATTTCATAGTAAAACTAAGCAAATAAAAAAAAAAGTATCAGTTCACCAATAACTATTGTACAGTAGAACCCAAAAAGTGGTCGGAGTTAGAGTATACAATTAATAGTTGGTATTTCTTTGTAAGCATATTTTTAACAACCACTGTGGTATTTATGAAAAGTTATGATGACTTGAAATTGTTTACATTAAGTTTATTTGTGTAAGGAATTTCGAGAATTTGCATTAGTTCCCGCATACATAAACATACAAACATAACGTTATGCATAGGTTTGTATGTTTTTTTGTAATAAGTATAACTTGAATTTGTAAATCCAATGTAATTAAAATTCAATTAACACTTTATTGTTTAAGTTGAGTATTTTTTTTTTAATTGCCAAGGCCAAGCAGGCAAATATAAATGCACATATGTATGTATGTACTATTACTAATGTACCATAAGTATGTATGTATGTATGTATGTATGTATGAATGCAGCGAATGCTATAAATATGTACTGGATTGATGATGAGGCCCAGTGCTGTGCCACCTGAGCCTTTTTATTGCATTGCAAATACAATACATACAAACAAAAAATACATACATATACATATGTACATACATATGTATGTATACAGTTGAACATAAATTTTATTTTTAAGTAAATAAGTAGCTATAAACACGTACATACAAACAAACAAATACATACAACAAATGCATTTAATGTATAAAAGTAAATAAAGTAGTAAAGTTTTCGCAAATGCTATACAAAAACAAAACAACCATTTGTTTTTCATTACATGCACATGTGAGTATATGTATATATATATTTATAAATGTTTAAATATTCGCTATTTTGCATACATAAGCGTTTAAAATAATCCAAGGACGTGAAGGTGCTAACATTTTTATTGCCTAAACTAGTGTGACTGTTTATAAATATGTACATATGTATGTATGTATGCATTTAAGCTTTTAATTTATTTCAGTTTGGTTTATTTTCTTTGAAAACCATTTCAAGTGCAATTTCACACTCATAGAATTTTTAAGTTTAATGCCAAGTACCTGGTAGTACTTGCACATGGCTTTAAAAAAAAAAGGAAAAACTTAATAAAAAAAAAAAATTAATAAAATTTAATAATGAAGTAGCTTGTAGGATGTTAAGGCGAACAGTAGACTATTCGTATTAGAAGAAGTTTTCAAATTATGGAGTGTGCATCAGAACACCGACAATAAGTAATATAGATGAAAAATAATAGTAATAATAATAACCCAACTATAATAACCCTCCTTTCCATCCCAACCGGCACGGCTTTTTTTTTTTTTTTTGTATAAATATGGTTATGCCGATTCGAGAAACAGTTTGTTAAGTGTTTCGAGATCTCAAACTGTTCAGCTACAGAAAAAATAAATACTACCACAAAACAATTAAACATAAATAATAAAAAAATTTGTTTTACATTGATTCAGAAAAAGGCACTTTAAAAGTGCCTCGAAACACGCGAAGGAACATTGAAATTAACTACTGCCAATAGAAAGGGACTATCAATCGATGCCGTGACCAACTTCACTATAAACATTATGCCTAAAATTTTTCTACGATTTGAAAGAATAGGAAGATTAATAAGTTTCAGCCGACTAGTATATGGTGGCAGACTGTGAGTAGAATCCCAACGAAAGTGTATTAAGTCAAAGAGTAAAAATTGTTTTTGAACCGATTCAAGGCGGTCAGAATGCAGCTGATAATCCTGTTTCCATATTATAAAACCATACTCCAGTATCGGTCTAACTAAAGTAGAAAAAGCGCTTTTGTTATCTAAGGTTCGCTGAATTCTTTCGACTATACTTTTTTGTACAAAAGCAAGAACGCCTATTGCTTTATTGACTGTAATGTTAATATGTAAGTTATAATCCAGTTTGGGATCCATTGTGACACCCAGGTCGACAAAATTATGTACTTGGTGAAGAATATGACCATAAATACTGTATTCAAAAGAAGCCGGCAGTGTCGCTCTCTGAGAGAAGCACATAAGTACATATATTTTAATTTTTTAAGATTTAAAGGCATGCAATTTACGTTACACCACAACGGAGTTAGGTTAGGTTGGCTGCCACCGCACCGGAGCACGGTGGCACACTTTAGGCTGTGAGAAGCCCGTTGTGGTACCACTGGCATAAGCCATGCATTCCCTCCCTCCCCTCCTTCCAAAAAAAAAAAAAAAAAAAAAAAAATTTAACGATCTAAAACTTGTAATAATCAGCATATGTACATTAGAATTTTTGAAAATTTTAATACAGTAGTTATATCATTAATAAATAGCAGGAACAGAATTGTGCCGAGGTGGCTTCCTTAAGAAACACATCAATGACATCCGATGCAACATTTTTATAAATGATCCGTTGCGTTCTGCAATGCAGGTAGGAAGATATCCAACGAAGTATACAAGGTTAAAAACCAATTAGATCAAGCTTATGAGTAAATAGAGGGTGGCAAACTTTATCGAAGGCTTTACTGAAATCGGTATAAATATATCACAACAGTGGAGTTAATTCGACGGAGCAACTTTGCAACGGGAGTTGTAAATTCAAACAAATTCGTAATAATAGATTTGCCTTTACAAAATCCATGTGGAGAATTAGTAATTGAGGAAGAGATTAAAAAAGTTAATTGACTAGTGACGATAGCCTCAAATAAATAAAAAAAACATATAAAATAAAGAAAATTTAATTTCTGTGGAATAAATTAGGGAGTACGCATACATTTTGGTCGATTTGCATAAATTGAAAGAATTATTACAAATACAAGGAATTCTATGTACACAAAAATATTTTATATATCCAAAGGTTTCTGTGAGGTAGCTCTAGCCGTTCAATAGTCGCAACAAAGTAATACAACTTTATTTTATTACAGACACAGAACTAAGGCACTGTGCATTTATTTTTTTAACGAGCTAAAAGACCGCGGATCAGTGGAGATATTCTTTTCATCCGCCCATTGTGAGTTTCACCCGGAATAAATTTCGCTACGAAAATTCGAACATGGAATTTACACCTCTGAAATGTGCAGATTTACTTGAAGTGTACAATTATCAAATAATTCAAATTCAATTGTAAATTCGACAAAATTTATCAATTTCCCATATCTATACAATATTACAGTCAATAAGGAAATATTCTAGTATTTTTAAGAACGGCTAACCTCTTCAATAGCACCAGCATAACTACAATTTGATATTCGGCCAGTTGGAAAGCTTAGTGCGCGACTGCGATTTTTCGCTGAAGGTGTTAGTAACAGTTTTGAAATTTGGCTGGCGCAATCGTCTATTAGTCAGATACTGTTAGAAGTTGTCAAAATTAAGGACTCCCTAATATTCCTGCAGTGGGCAAAACGGTCTACACTGGATGACAAAACGCTTTTGGACAGTCCAAGTCTATTTTGGTTAATAATGTATTTCTAAGGACACATTTAAGTTATAAATTATTTCCTTTCTAGTTGGACTCACTTTTCATTGCAGGCCCCAAACTATTCAGTTCTATACTTAGCATTTTTCATAACTCAGCTCCACTTTCCTTGTTTTCTTTGACAAATACTCTTGCAATATCCGGCTTTTCCTGCATTCTACGTAATATTATCCCTCTTTGAACTTGCTTTACTGTTTTGTTCCTGGAATAGGCGATCTTATGTAAACAAATTTTAAATAAATTACTTACATTTTGAATCCGCGAAATGTTTCGCCTCTTACAAAATAGTGAACAAATTCAACAAATCCGCCAACTATTTCCGCCCGAAAAAACTGTTGCCGATAAGGGGAAACAATGTTCGAAGGCGGAAAATTTCCGCCCGAAATTTATGATAAGCCAACAGTGAAAAGTAAATTATTTCGGGCGAAATCGAAACTCACGACAAGGGTGAATATGCATTTCTTTAAGATTTTTGGCGACTCAAAATAATGTTGAATATAAAAATATTCTTCAATAATCACTTGATTATAAAGCTTTGAAGTCTACTGAATAATGATTTTCAAGGGTTCTCTTACATTTAGACGAACAGTTATTTTGTCACCTCAACGCCACTTCAATAAATTCGTCTTGCTTTGAGCATTTTATGTTACTATTTAATTCATTTGGATCACAAAAAAAAATGTGATTTACGATATAGAACAATCGTAGGTGAAGAGAGCACTCAAGTTCCGACGCTACTTTTTTGTTGGATCACCCTAATGTAAGCATACATATACACATACAATGGCGCACGTTACTTTAGCTGCGAAGTTGGGAAAAACATTTGCATTCTTTGCCAATACGCCAGCATTGATCGCAAAATATTTTACAGCAGTTTCTCTCTTCACAAGCAGAGGACAAGTTCTTTGCAAACATTAAGCAAAAACTGCACATGTCATGCTTCGATGCATATTTGCCAATGTTTGTTTGCCATCTTCTGTAATATTAAGCATCATAAAATTAAAAATATATGAGAGTATTTTTTTTTAATAGTTTCAGTTAAGAATGCATATAACTTGCCATATAACTAAGCGTGAAAAATTCCTTAAATAAATTTGTTCTTTGTTTTTTTGTTGTGCTGCAAAATATTCTTTGCAAACTGAACTTTAATGTTTTATGTGCCATTTGTTAAGTGAAAATGTACTAACGAGCAAACATTTATTAAACGTTAATTGCGTTTTAAATGTTGTTGCTATTGTAGAATTTTTACAATCCGAATGTGAATATGAAATCGAATCGATTTTGAAATTTTTTCCAAATCACTGACTGTTTTTAAGTTTGAGACCAGTTTATACTCGTAGAAGATTTAATTAGGGCAACAATAACAGTTTTAGTTAAAGAAGTTATAGTTGCTATTTCGTAGATCACAACGTCTTTTCATAATGCCATCGTGTCTTCCTTCAGCACCGTTTCCCAGGTTTGAACCACGGTATCTCGGGTCGCTGGCCCAACACGCAACATGCTGTGGCACGCTTGCCGAATGCGCTTTTGTCTTTCTTAAATAAATTGTTTGTTTCCATTTGCATTTTATATTTCTTTCAAACATTTTAATTATAAGTTTAGAGTTTGGCACCAATATTGTTTATAACATATGTATAAGGCCTATTGAATAGTTAATCTCTTTAGCAGATAAGATCTCGTTTTCGATGCCTACAAAAATTAAATCAATGTTCGAAAACTTACATTTCTTATACAAACAAGTAATTGTTTTTTTTTATCTTTCTAAGAATAAAAGTAAGCTTCCATATTATTTTTTTACATGAACTTTTTTTTTACGTGTACCCGTATAAACACATTTTTCTTTTGAGGAATGAGCAGTTCAAACGTTTCACTGTATACCACTGTCACTCAAACTGTCAATGGCAGCAAACTATCTCCATAGGTTTAGTGTTGCGCCTAAAAATGTGCAATACATTTCACAAAAGTAAGGAATGGAAAGAAAATGAAGAAAATGCTAAATGTTTTGATTGGTTGCTAATCGCACAAGGAGTACAATGATCTCCACTACGTACGAGTATTCAATTTTGAGTATTTTGTTGACCCCGGGATTTTCGAGAAATGAAAAAATGTGACACGTCTGTAATCGTTGTATTATAGAAGTATACAAAATAACATTAATATAACAAAGAAGAACGACTTGTTGTAATTCGTGTATGTATTTATTAGTCTTTTAAATAAAAAAGGAAATAAACGTAAAATTTTACACACATACAAAATAGTTTATACTTCAAGTAAATATATACATGTTTGGTACAGAAGTAAATGTAAGGAAAAATTATTTTTATTCACTGTTTGAGACCAATACTATACATATGTATATCAGGCCCGTGGGCAAATTAACGTATATGAAAAAAAGTTCATCAAACTTTATTCGTAAATGAAATTTCAATTTGTTTAGCCCTTGAAAGGGGCATTTTTAAGAATGATGCAAAATTAAAAAATAAATGGTTATTAAATTCGCTGTTTTCTACAATTCCGGGATATGAATAGACTTATTCCGAGATATTCGGGAGTTAAAAAAGTCCGAGATTCCGGGATTTTGGGATTTATTTATCGATCTTAAAAAAATTGCAAAATCTGCTTATATTTTCTTCAGTTAAAATTGTTTTTTAAAAAAAATTAACAACTTTTGATTTTTCAAGTTTGTGAATTGAAAGAATTTGGTTGTTAACAAAAAATTACAACAAATTATAACAATATACATATTTTTAAAATTAGTATGTTTTTAGCTATTTATTTTGAAAAAAAATATGTACCTACTTATATTAAAAGCCATATAAATCAAAATTTAAACGGCCTGCTTCGAAATTCAGAGTTTTGACAAAAAAATATATTGAACTTTGTCACACATATTTTTTATATTTGCTTCATTTAAAAAATGTGAAATTTACTGAACTTTTAATTTTTTTTTAAGGATTTTTAATCAAATAGTCAAAGTTTGACAATAAAATGTTTTAAATTATTCGGTCACACTTTATATTTTTCTTATAAAATATATACCTTTTTTGATGTGCACAATTTCATAGTTTTTGATTTTTGGAGCAAGCACATATACAAATAAAAAAAAAATTAAGAAAAAATTTGTACAGAACTCACCTTTGAAATTTTATTAGTAAACTCTTTATATAGTTTTGACTATTTAACATACAAAATTTTTGATTTAACACCCTTAAAAATTTTTTGCAAGACGCTCGCAAGGTTAACGAATTTGCGAAGCCGTAGCTAAATTAAAAATTGTTCTTTTTATTTGCCGTAGTATTGATTTTCAATACTTTATATGTTTGTATTCACTCGTGTAAACACCGTGTTTTAATTTGGGTCGGACTTGGAATAGTTACTCTCGAATTTATTTGGTATAATTCCCCTTTCTAGTAATCTAACTCTCCCATCTCCATGGGCACTCCTTTTACCACCAAATTCGTGAGCTACTATTTTAAAGTTTAGCCGAATTTTTTCTCTTCACTTTTAACTATATTTTATATTTTTACATTTTCACTTGAAACCTTTCAATATTTTGCAGCTATCTTAAAGTACTTAAAGCATTTCTATTGGATTGGTTTTTTTTAAATACCATAATACACACACTTTCTCACTCTTTACCTTCACTATTTATATTCGAGTTAAACATACATACACATGTTATAGAAAATACACTGTAAAAATCTGCACTTGCATGTTTTTATTCACAAATTTAAACCGAATGCGCATCGTAACTTATGTGAAAAAATGAATTTGCGTTCAGTGAATTGTATTTAGTTTTTATTTTAAAAGTGATAATTAAATAATAATTTTCACATCTAATATTTATTGTGAATCTTTTTTAGTCGTAATTTTTAATTTTTTATTAAACTATTATCTCTCTTTTAAGTAATAAATGCATGTGTTCTTTATTTTAAAGAAACTATTCATTGTGTTAAATTTATTTTGGTGTTATTACTTAGAGAAAAAAATAAAAAAAAATATCTCTAACACACTTCTTATGGAAAACATTTTTTTTTAATTTCAATAAAACATTTGTTTTCTCCAATTGTTTTCAGTTTTTGAAACTTGAGTTTTCATTTTATTAATTAGAGATTAAACGCTTCTTATGAAAGAATTTTTTCTAAAATTTTAATTCAAGATTTGTTTTCTCCAATTGAGTTTTTATTGTTTGTTATTTTAAATCTACAAAGCTTTTATTTCGAGACTTATAAAAGTCTTCTTATAATAATAAGTGAGAAAAGACATTAATTCTTGAAGGACGGAACTTATTGAGGACCATTTTGGGCGCAGTTCGGAACTCGTTCGGGGCTAATTAAAAGTCGAGCTCGGGACAATTTCGGGATCACTTCGGGACTAGTTCATGTTCAGTTGAGTACTGGTTCGGGATCACTTCTGGACTAGTTCAGTACACCGCGAACTGATCCCGAAGTAGTCCCGAACACATTTTTTTTCACTCATAATTATTACTTATTTTACAAGTTGGCGCAAATGTAATCCTCCTATCAGAAAATGCTATAAATTTTGCGATTGGCCCCTAATGGCCCCTAATAAACAATGTTACGCTACAATCCTCCAGAACGCGGAATATTTTCTTTAAATTCATTTTTTTCATTTTTTCTTTAAATTATAGCTAAAAAACATCGAAAGTTTACTTTTGCGCCACCTTGTATTACACCAAAAATGTTTTTGAGAACGAGTTCCCTTCATGATATGTCAAATTTTTAACAAAGTCGTCGTCAGTGTCATTATTTCGTTGAAAGCATTGAAAATATAATGCGAAAATCTTCTTACTCACCAAGTTTGTCTTCAATAATTTTGCCAAATAAAACACATTTTTGTTTTAGTGTAGGAGCAAACCATTTATATATAGTGGATACTTTTATTCACTTAAATGTACATAGTGTTGTATTTGCATTACAGTAATAGATTTTTAATTTGTAACTTTTATGAATAATTATTTTCATACATTTTACAATTTAACTGTCGATTCTTTGCACAAAAATTAATGGTCGTTAGATGTTCAATTCGACCATAATCTTTGAACAAATCAGGGGAGATATATTTTTTAATATTAATATTATATTTATATATTTAGGCAAGTATCCATATACATATATATAATTGCCACATAAATATCCATTTATGTTTGTATTTTAATTTTATGTTCAAGCAGAGAACATTGATTATATAATTGTAAGCATATATTGAGTAAATATGTTGTATGTAGTATGTGTACATAGAGGTGTTTATGTAAAATTTAATATATATTTAAATACATATACACATGTATTTAATAGTTGGATGTGTGTATTTATTTAATTTTTTTTTAACAAATTATTGACCACTTCAGACTTATAATTATCGTTATTGAAATAGACACTAACAATATGTCTCTAGGGAATACCAATACACATTATAATATATATACTACATACTTATGTATTTATACTACATATTATGTAAGTAGTTAGTTAATGTATTGTACATGTATATATTTTTCGCACTTCAAGTTGAATAAATACGTACACATATGCATATATTTTTTATTGTCCTTCATTTTACATGAATTAATTGTTTTTAATTGAAATTTTTACAATTAATTAATTTTTGTTTTACTTTCAATACATACTATATTTAAGTATTTTGATCTTAAGTGTGTAATAAAGGGGTAAATATTTGTTTGTTTATATTTTTCGTTTTGAAACACATTGAAATCGAACATCTTTACTAGTTTTGAATTTATAAGAGATTTCTAATTTTAACGTGTTTTTACATTTAAGTGAAATATCATTTATATATGTATACATAAATATTTTCTCATTGAATTAACATTAACAGGTTTTTATAATAAAGTATAAGTACATGAATTTTTTTTTATTTTTTTCAACAATTTTTCTCAAATTTTTTTAAACAAAATTTTTTTTAAGTATTTGTTTTTCATACTTATAACATTTTTGATTTTTGTGTTTTTTTTTATTAATTTATTTGTCTTTTTTTGCACATTGTTTCAAATATTGTCACATTAATTAGCATAATGACTGCTTTCAAAAAATTACTTAACATTATCATTAACAGTTTCGTATTTATTACTGTCATTTACACAAAATCGTACTTCCTTTTTTTACTTTCGAATGATTAATTAATTTTTGCTACATTGATTTTGCTACATAAATATTTTGCCACATATTTGTAGGTAATTTGTTGTCTTCATATTCAACATTTTTTATTGTCATCTTTTCGCTATTTGTATGCATTTTGTACATATCTAAGCTATTATTGTCTTTTTCGCAGTATTGTCTTCATGTCTAATTCAGCTTATATACCTATGTATGTATTTTTATATGTAAGTAAATTTTTCTAAGTTGACTTCAACCTTTTGCGTATTTTCTGGCATTCCATTCATATAGGATTACATAAAGTTTATAATAAATTTCAAATTAAATTCCTGTTCTAAAAGGGCCGAGTTTACTCACCTCACTTTTTTTCATCCCAAATTGGAGCGCATGCCATTGGGAGTGGCGTGTGAAAATGTTTTTTTTAACTGATTTATTCAGCAACCCTGTTTGTTGACCTAATGTGTCAGCAGATCTCTAAGTTAGGCAACAAGTAGTAGGGCATTTAATTTTTTTTGCTGATTTATAATTATTTTTTTTTTTTATAATAAACGCCCTATAAATTGACAATTTCATGGAAGAACAAGCCAATTTTTTGGGATTAAATAATCCTTCATTTTTATGTTTTTGTTTTTTATACCTCAATATTTTTTTGTTACTTAATAAATTTGATAATCTGTGATATTGAAAATATGTTAAATTTTTTTCAATTATAATTTCAAATTTTATTGAAGTTTTTTTTTTAAGCAAGCTATAAATTATTTGATAAATATGAAATTTACAAACTTTTAAATATTGAGTAATAATAATTTGAAATAAAAAAATTTTAAATAAAATGAAATAAAATTGTTTTTGATGATATAATTTAAAATTTCTGTATTAAGCAAGTATTTAAAATGTAAGCAACAAATAAATAAAAAAAAGTTCCAAAAAACTTTTCAATAATCTTCAGTATTGAGAACTTTAATAAAACACAATAATTTTCCTAAGTTTCTTATTTATTTCAAAATATTATAAATATGCAATTATTTGCTTTTTAGTTTATTTCGCCATACTTTTTTTACTCAGTTTTTAATATATCATTTTATTGTCACAATCTTTAAAATTTTTTACAGCTTGAAAATTTAAGCAAAAACATGCATACTCGTGTAATATATTTTATGTTTAAGGTTTTGAGATAATAAATAGTATTTTTAAAAGCTAAACATTTGAATAATTTCATATTTTTACAATCAGCTTTTGTTAAGAATAATTAAAATTTATACAAACAGTGTTACTAATACACAAAAAGACAAGTTTAGAAGATATGGTGTAAATACTTTTTTTTGTCAAATTTAAGATAGTTTTTATTTATCCTTTTTCTTATAATTTCAAACATACCTATGCAAGTTATTGAAAATTATATTTATAACAAATTTCTGCGCACTCATAATCGAATCAGAGGGAGCCATAAAAAGAGTGAGATATGGACCTTTTGTAATGTCAAAAGGTTTCATTCATTTCTGTCAGCTAATGGGTGGCACCTGAAAGTATACAAAGTTTCTTTGTAACATCTTGACACGAATTCGATATCCATGACTAGGACATTAATGTAAAGCTTGCACTTGCGAATGTTCCAAAAAGCTATAAAATAAATTATTGTAAAATGTGGAACTTTATTTAAAATTTTTACTTTACTTCCTTCAAAACAAATTTAAAACATAAATAATAAAAATTGAATAAATTGTTGCAGCTTCAGTTTTTATTTGTTTTTATTTCTTCATTAATAATTTGTGGTACACACATTTCTCCAAAAAAATTTTTTTTTATTTCCAAACTTTTTATAGTAAATTTTACTCCTAGGTTTTCAAATATGGATAATATTAAACTTCTTTGATAAAATCGATCGAAAATGTTTATTTGCAGAAAAGAACAATCAAAAATTTTAATAAAAATTTTTCAAATTTTTTTTTGTTTACTCATAATTTTATTGAGTAGTTCATTCAAATATTTGTAATGCAATAATCTCATAGTCCATGTGTCATTTGCCGGATATGTTCAGTTATATAATATGTATGCATAGGTGTTAGTAATATGTATGTTCGAAAATTTTGTAATTTTAAAATAAATATTTTCATAGCAATAATTTTTGGAAAATACAACAGTTTTTGTTTTAATAACATTAGTGGTATACAATTTTAGACTGCCATTTTGATATGCTGTGCTTTTTCTTCAATGAAATCTTTTTTGATATAGAATCCAAATTTAATGTTTATTAGCCTTGTATTCCACTCGATAGCAGGTAAGTTGAGAAGGCGGGTTCAGACGGTCGAAGCGCTTAGTTTTTGTGTTTTACAAATTTTATAATTTTTATATTAAGCATTTAATTTTATAACTTGTACATATGTATACCCAATAGTAGACAATTTATTATTTGCTTAAATTTTTGAGTTATTTATTTTTTAATTTTAATTTTTTGCTTCATTTAAGCTGATGTTGTTGTTTTTTTTTTTTTGAACCTCAAAGAATGTATTATGTAGTAGCATTTTCTCCATTTATTATGACTTAGTTAGAAGTTAAGTGGATTTTTCGTAGCGTTTTTTCAAAAAAGCGGCAGAAAAACTTATAATTTAAAAATCATTTTAATTTAATTGACACTAGAAAAAAAAACATTAGCATTTAACTTAAAATCCTTTTTATAAGAAAATTTTTTATATAGGCAATATTTCCTGCCCATGAAAAAATGGCTTGCACTTTACATGTCACATCTCCTCGCAGTATTTTTCGCATATTTTGTCTTAAATCATACAGAAATTATAAAAAAAAAATTTTCAATTAAAAAAAAAACAAAATTTATATAAGATATTTGAAAATTTTTTAAGCTTTTGAAATACACATTTTATTGCTTTAAAAAAACAAATTTGAATTAAAAAAATTTGAATATTTAAATTTTTATTTCAATTAAAATTAAACTTTTAACTACATTTTTTTCCTTGCCTTTTCCTTACTACTTTGTCGGTCCTTTCCTCAGCATAGCATCACAGCGATTTCCATTGAGGCTATATTTTGCTTTAGCCAAAATGTTGTGTTGTCTCACGACAGCGCACACGAAATCGGCTGAACGCTATAGCAAAGCATATATTCTAGTTAAAAAGAGTTATAAGTAAAACATATGCTCCTTTTTTTAAATTTGCCAACACATTTTTCTTTTGAGATTATCTCAAAACATTGCCAAGCTTTTTAAACTTCATCAAAGTAAAATACACTTCGCTAGCATGGAGATTTGAGAAATTACTCCTGAAAGTATACTTTATTTCAATTTGGTTTAACTCTGCACCTTAAGGCACAAGCCTCGAAATTAATAGAAATAAGTAAGTGTGGAAAAAATCAAATTGTAAAAATTAAAAATAATAAAACTGCAAAAATAGTTTCCAAATCACGCCAATTTATTTCATAACTTTTAGGTTCTTTAATTTTGTTACGCCCTGCCCTTTGTTCTCAGCTATCCTGCTATAGAGTAGAAACATTTTGCTTGCATGTGAGTATATATTTTTTTTTTTTTCTTAAATTTTTCCAGCCAAAAGCCTACTCGTCTTCAGTCACACCTTCACAAGTGCTTGTGTATAGATTTGTTTTTGTGTGCCTGTTATTGTCTCTCATTTATTGTTATGTCACTTTATTTTGCAAAAAATAAAAATGTTAAAATTTTTTTTAAATATTTTTTTGTTTTCCTTTTTGTCACATGCACAATTATTGTCATTTAAACCTAACAACTACAATAAAATACTGATTTTACTCATTCGTATATAATGCATTAATTAGTATGTATGTATGTATGTATATATAGTTACGTAATTTTTTTTTGTTGTTTTTTCTTCTTTCTTATTTTGCGTCAAAAACTTGCTAGTACATTTTTTTTCATCATAATTATTGTCATAAAAGTACATTTCAGTATTTATTTATTTTTATTTATTTTTTTTTTGCTTTTCTTTCGATATTTTATTTTTTCGTTCGCATTTGGTAAGCATAATTTTCCAAGGAATCGGTAGCGGGTCGACGAAAACTGCGACGATGCAATGCTGTTATACGCGGCGGTGTACCCCAATGTTGTTGCTGCTGCGCTCGCCCGCCAACACTCGAACTGCCCGCCGCTGATCTGACGTGCGCACGATATGCACTTTTACTATTGCCATATCGACTATTTAACAGTTTATTGTTCTTATTGCTGCTACTATAATAATTATTGTTGTTAGTCGTTGAGGCATAAGCTATCGGTGGCCGATTGATGCTTGTTGGCAGCGCGTTGCTCACTATGCTATTGGTGGTGATTGACGCATCAGCGGTGTCCGTGGTGTCGGCGTCGGTGTAGGAGGCGTAGCTTTTAAAATTGGGATGGGCGCGTATACCGGCAGCACCGCCCCAATGCAACACTGGGCGGTAGGGTAGGAAACAGCGTTTACAAGCGGCCGCGATGGGTTGACGCAGTCGCTCGTGTGGGGGGAAGTACTCGACCTGTTGTGCGCGTGAAGAACGTTTGGTGATTGTTCGCAGTCGATATGGCGTTGAGTGGTAGGCGAAAAGAAAATGAAGGGAAATTTCAGTTATAATCGAGCAGTTTTTTTTTGTTTGTTGTATTTTTTAAGTTACATTATAAGTATTGTATGTAAAAAAAAAAAGTTTCAAACAAAGTATTAAAGTGCTTATGTAGTAAATACACACACAGTTTAAGTATTTACAAGCTGACAGCGAAAGCATTTTATACAGTTACAGTTACAGTTACAGCCACAATCTAGCTACTGGACAGTTATACAAATTTCACATATAAAAGCACACGAATACGTACACACACACACAAATGTATTTATTTCTAAAGATTTAGTAAACTTTTTGATATTTATCGATATTATATAAAGAAAACAGTTCGCTTGCAGTTGCATTGTTCTCGATGTAGCACCCATTTTAAACTAGCCAGTGTGGCTTTGAAGAATTTTAACTGGTACTGTATTCAAATATCCGGATTATGTAGAAATGGTATACTTTGGAATTAATTTAAAATTATATTTTTGTTCTTTGCAGTGCTCATCTGACATAGTTTTAAGCAAAGCGACATATTTCGGTAAAAAAAAATTCATGTTTCCGTTGTTTCTTATGGCTGAATACTTTGTCCACCGAAACCACTAGGTCAGCTAGTTCACTCCCAAAATTGTAGTCACTCGAGAGTTCAACATGAAAATTAGGCTTGACCATGGTACAATAAACAGGTAAAATAATGTTAGCATCTGATTGGAGTTTTTTCTTATAAGTGGTCCATAAGAAGTCAAACTTTGTTTACAAAACAAACTTTTTTTCTAAAAAAAAAAAACAAAACAACTTTGTTCACAAAACAATATTTGTTTACATTTTGTATATTTATAATTTCTAATTTATACAAATTATTCATTAACGCGATTTTGAAAATATTTGTACATACTCAGAAAGGAGACATTGAGTTCTAAAAGATGTAAAACGGTCGAATCTTGGTTTTCATATCCAATTGGAACAGAACTTCGGCATGCCGCGTTTCTGCAAACGGTTGGTTGCGTTCCGAACATTTTTTTTTGCATATTTCAAGGTATACCACGAGAGTCTTTTTCAAGTTTTGTGACCAGGAGCAATGTTTCCTGCAGATCCATTGTATTTAGTATGATGCGTCTTGCACTAATTGCGTTGAAAACAAATGTATTTTCAACCAGAATGTAGAAACGCGTATACTTTGTTTAAATTTAGAATTATCAAAATCGTCAAATTTGATGTACCTATTTTGAAGGGTGATGGACCACAACAAATCAAAAAATATACCCCAAGGTTACATTTTCTTTAATGCTGCTACCTATTTAATGTGCCTTGGTTTTGATATATTTAAAACTAATTGGAGATTGATTGGCATTTTTATACCTTTCATGGAAATGGTATATTAAGCTTGGTCCGATGTTTGTAAGTACGTGAACGATAGGAATAAACCTATCAAAAAGTATACCGATATGATCAAGGTGCGGAGCTGAGTCGATTTAGCCATGTCCGTCTGTCTGTCCGTCTTTCCGCCTGTTTGATCGCAAACTACACCTTTTCCAACAGTATTTCAGAATAGGCCAAATGTATTTCAGAAAAACACAAATGTATTTCAGAATAGGCCGAATGTATTTCAGAATAGGCCAAATGTATTTCAGAAAAAAACAAATGTATTATTTTTATCTTTTCTGAAATACATTTGTGCTTTTCTGAAATACATTTGCGTTTTTCTGAAATACGTTTGTGTTTTTCGGAAATACTTTTGGAAAAGGTATAGTTGTTGAGCAATTTGAAATTAAACTTGGCGACTGCCTTTTTGCCAGGCCAGATCGGATAACTATTACGTATTCAGGAGTCGGTTGTTCAGATATTATATTTTGCTTCATAACTGCTCATTTAAGCAGCTAAATAAAAGTTTAAAATTTTGCAAAAAGGTCCGCTATTATTAGATCTTTATAAGCAGTGAAAATCAAAGCTGGGGAAATTTGATTAGAATTAGAAATCAATTAGATTAGCAAAAAAAATCAATCTAATCGATTAGTTATGATTAGTTGATCATTTTTAACTAATCAAAAATCTAATCACGATTAGTGACGATTAGCAATTCTAATCAAAACTAATCAAAACTAATCAAAAAAAAAATTGATTAGATTTCTTGATTAGTTTTGATTAGTTTCAGTAATTTAATAGAATTTAATAAAAAATTTCATTTTCAGGTTGAATATATGTCCACCGGCTTCAAAAGCTTAATAAGCAATGAGCTTCATGCTTATTTGAATGACCCGATCGTTGGTGCTGACATTTGGACAAAATATGGTGACTTGAAAGAGTCATCCATAGTTTTTAACACCCCGCTCACATCATCAGCTCCAGTTGAACGCCTTTTTTCTTTTGCGGGCATTATAAATTCACCCAGGCGGAATTCTTTGGCTGATTTTTCTTTTGAAAAATTAGTTTTAATGAAGGCCAATGTCAATTATTTGTAGTACATTTATGTTAATTATGTTCTTTTTTTTGTTCATAGTTACTTGTAGGCTTAAATGTTTAATATGTTTAATTCTCAAATATTAAATATCAAACAACCTGAAAATGAATTTTTTTATTAAATTCTATTAAATTACTGAAACTATTCAAAACTAATCAAAACTAATCAAGAAATCTAATCAATTTTTTTTTTGATTAGTTTTGATTAGAATTGCTAATCGTCACTAATCGTGATTAGATTTTTGATTAGCACTAATTCTAATCAATTAGAATTAGTTAAAAAAATGATCAACTAATCATAACTAATCGATTAGTTTGCAAAATAAGAACATCTAATCGATTAGCTAATCATTAGGTCTTCTAATCATTAGTACCCAGCTATGGTGAAAATCATATAGAAGTTCTATAATGTATAATAGAACAAAGAAATAAAAAAAAATAAAGCGATTGTTCAGCTATTCTTTTAAGCACGAAAAACCCTTCATTTAAGCAGGTAAAGTCTTGAAATTTTACACAAATAATAACTATCACGAGAACTATTTTAGCAGTGAAAATCATAAAGATCGAATAAATATAATATATAGTTGCCATACAACCGATACTTCAGATATTACATTTTTGGCCATAACTCTTCATTAAATATAATAAAGACTAGAAATATAGCACAAATATTAATTATTATTGGGACTATTATAGCAATAAAAATAATTAATAATAAGAATATGGCTGCCATACAATTCTTCCCATTCATGTGTTGTTATGAATTCGAGAACCTAGCCGCGTAGGCATTGTTTGACTCAAGAATGCTCGTCAAAAGTTCAGAGAGAACTCAACCTAAATTTAAGAGTAAATTTAAGCTTAAATTTATCTCATTTATAATACGAAAATTGAAGTTATTAATTGCCAATTAATATTTAATTGTGTCAGATCCTCAATGCAATACACTTTAGCTTTCTTTTTGGAACTTATATAAAAACATATACAATGTATTATCCAAATGGTAGTGCGTTGTGTGTGAATTTTATTTGGTGATTTTATTTGGTGTGTTCGATAAACTTATTTAATAAGTGATCCTTGGCACACAAAATTAGCATAAGAAAATTAAAAAAGTGCGCGAAATAATTGCCGAGAACTTCTAGCTATTTGTCTTTTTTAAATTATCACATTGTCATTCATTATATTTTGTACTAGAAACCAATACCGAACGAAGCTAATTGAACAGATGAATGTGTGTGAACACATAAAAAAAAAGCTCTAACGCAATTAAAATATAAATTGAGTCGAAAAAATTTATATTTGGCACAACGCCAAATATCAACAATTCACCATGTCGGACAAGAAAGAGAAGAAAACATTAGCAAACTGTCTTGACTCAATTAGCCGCTGTATGAACGCGGTGTCTATCTTAGCACTTATCGATGGATTAAAACTAATGTATAGCAAGCGATTTAACGATTATAAAAGCGGTTAGCAGGGATCTTATTGTTTATTATTTGAAAGTATTGCATGGTCTAGCGCATTGGTCGCGATATAAGTTTCTAGTTAAAGCTATAGTTGAGATTTTTCTCCTTAGCCTATTTGAATTTCTTCGTTGCCTTTTGTCAATATTTAATTCCACTCAAATACATGTAAGACACCGCTTTAATAATTTTACAACTACATACTAACTATTTGTCTGATACAAAGTACGCTCTTTGTTTGCATGAATTAATTTACACTCAAAACTCGCACATTTCCACTTTTATTAATAACTCATAAACTAATTACACAAACTTAAACTGTTCCATATTTGTCCACAAAGGTATGTCAATGTAAAAACTTTACAGTAATTAACTTTATCTTAGCAAAGCAGACATATGCATTTGCATACGAGTATTTACACACATATAAACTAAGCAAATACTTAATTGGCATACTTTTTACATACATTACTTTGATACAAATATTTACAAAAATATTTATCTCTGCCCAGCACTATTTTACTATTCTTACATACTCATTTCATATTCGAGTAGGTATGCTCCCTGTCGGAAAAAAGCAGACAGTCTGAACAATTAAACAATGCAATGTACGAATCTTTAGTTTTCATTTATTTAACACCCCGTAAAAAATAGTTTAAAGAAAGTTGTAGTGAAACATAGCAGGAAATAAACACATTTTATTGCAGTTGGCAAAAAGTTATTTTGATGTTGTTTTTCAGTCAAATATATTTGAAAGTGGTTGAAATCAAATGCAGAGTCGGATAATTGACTTGCTGCTAGGACATCGCAATTTTAATAAAGTTAGTTGATTAAAAGAAAATATAAAGATATTCTGATATTTTGTTTTTGTTGCTTTCGACAGGGTGTGAAGTGATTGGGTTTGGAACGAATTTTCGTCATCCCTTGTCAAATTTGGTTTTAAGACAAACCGTTTTCGGCGTTGTGTCAGTGTCATTTTTCGATGCCAATCAAAAAATAAAGAATTGAAATCACTTGTCGTTGGAAAAAAAACGTACTTTGCTTTTAAAGTGCTTTGATTTCCGACAGGGCTATGTAAGTAGATATGTAAGTGTGTGCGTGATCTAAAGTAGGACTCAGTAGGAAAGTGTTTCAAGCGTACTCGTCAGTACTTATGTGTGCATGTATGTATGTATGTACAGTTTGTCAAGAAAATGTTTTTACCAGCGCAAAAATGTTTGTTGTGAATATTCCATTGTAGATAAAATGAAGTTAAGTAGTCAAAAACATTTTGATTTTTTAATCATCATATATGTATGTATGTATGTAATGCATATTTAAGCAGTCATATAACAGAATCACTGTCGAAAATTTTGTAAGGAACATATGAAAATAGTTCCAAAATAAACAAAAGAAACAACTTAGATCAGTGTCAAAGAAATATTTTTAGCACCTGCGTTTTATGTGGCAATGCACAAATTTCTCGATTCCAAAGAATTTGAATTAATACAAAAAGTACCGGTGACAGCGCCACGTCATCGCGATAAATCCAAAAATTAGTATTGAAGTGAACATCAAAGAATTACATACGTTGTAAATTTAGAAAATACTTGTTTATTGTTTTGAAATGCTGGGTAAAATAGTGACTTACCAGTGACATTATTCAGTTAGTTTATTACAGTTTTTATGAGACCAACTGTTTATAACATAATTAATCATGCGGAGAAGAACGGAAGGTTGGATTTGCACAATTCACCGTGGCGGTGAATAAATGAGCGTTGAATAATCAAAAAAGCAGGGACCGAAAGTAATGATTATTTAAAAATTTTTAATGATCAAAAATAAAACTGTAATTTTTTGATCGGAATTAACCATTATTTTTTTATTATTATTTTTTTCATCAAAAATAATGATTATTTTTATGATCAAAAATAACAATCATTGCACGATCTGGCAAAAAATATAAAACTCAAAAATTAATTTATATTTCTAAGCTATAAAATAACGCTCAAGAAATGATTTTTATTTTTGATCAAAAAAATAAAACTAAAAAAATAGTCATTATTTTGATGAAAAAAATAATGGTAAATTCCGATCAAAAAAATTCAACTCCTAAACTAATGATTATATCCGATCAATAAACAGCAACTTACAAAATAAGCATAACTTCAGAGCGAAAAATTAACACGAGCAAAAAGAGTTTTATTTTTGATCAAACAAATTTTGATCGATATTAAATGTTTATTTCTGAACAACAAAAATAAAACTCAAAAAAATATTTTTATTTTTGATCAAAATTTTAAACATCTTAATATATTGATTAAATATAAATTTCTTTGATAAAAGTCATAATGATTACGGTCCCGGCAAAAAAGTTTATAATAATCCACAAATATCAAGATGAGCTTTTACAAACAAAATCAAAATTGACTCTGGTGTAGATATGTATATCACATGACACGGTACGCAAAGTACTTCTAAAAAAACAATTATTCCTGATGAGTTGAGCATAAAAAAACCGCTATTATTACAAGTAAAATCGCCTGTTGTTCGCCACAAGTCCGATTTCACATAGCGATGCGTTTTGGGGAGATTTTATTTTTTGTGAATAAACAAAAAATTATGAATTCCACCGGAACGTAACTACAAATACGGACGAAAAAATGAAATTAACCAGAACGAAAAATGGCACTGAAGATGGCACAACGCCGAAAACGACGAAAACTCGTTCCAAAACCAATCACTTCACACCCTGTCGAAAGCAACAACCACAAAAGATCAGAATTCTATTTCTTGTTATTTGCAGTCTTAATTTGGTCCATATTTGCCCGCGGCTCATCACATTCGCTACTGCTAGCCGTCGAATCATCCGTTTGCACCGATCCTCAATGTTGGTTTTCCGTCCGTTGCGTCGCACTGTACCATAATTAGTGGGGGTTTTTAACAAATTTTGAAATACAGTTTCGATGTGGCTTTAGTGTAGATGCAATCTCGGATATCTTAGAACCGCTTTCATGGATTCCTATGATTATTCCTTGTTCCTTGGCTGATAAACTACACCTTTTTCTGTTTAAGTTCAGAAAGTTACAATTCAAGTTCAGAATTTCCATTTCAACTTCAGAATTTCCATTTCAAATTCAGAAAGCTGCAATTCAAGTTCAGAATTTTCCATTTAAATTCAGAAAATTGCAATTCAAATTCAGAAATTTACAATTCAAGTTCAGAAATTTACAATTCAAGTTCAGAAATTTTCATTTCAAATTCAGAAAGTTACAATTCAAGTTCAGAAAATTTCATATACACTGTACGATTTGGATATTTTAAGTTGCATAGAAGCAATTGCGTCATAAAGTTTTCAATTTTCATTTTATTCGGTAATAGTTACATGTAGAAAATAAAAAAAAAAGTGCCATGGAGCTTAAAGATAATTGTGTTATATGTCTAACGACAATATTTCTGAATTTGAAATGGAAATTCTGAATTTGAATTGTAATTTTCTGAATTTCAAATGAAAATTCTGAATTTGAAATGGAAGTTCTGAACTTGAATTGTAGTTTTCTAAATTTGAATTATAACTTTCTGATAATTTTAGGCTTAAACTTAAATAAATGTATTCTAATTTAGAATAATTAATTAATACACCTACAATAGTTTTGCAAACAAATTTTCACACAAAAATATTTAGCCGCGACACTATCAGCCAGGAAAAATCAGCTAGACTGATTTTGCACATATTTATACATATGTGCATAAATATTTACTACGCAATATCCAATGCACAAGCACATTCTTAATGTAACGGTACAACGAACGAGAGAAGAATGAAAGAATTTTATGCTTGTAAAAACATTTTCTTGACAAACTGTATGTATTTTTAATGCTAATATACATATATATTTAGATTTATATATATTTGTGCGGCTCGACCATAGAAATCATCTGCCATTCGAGGGCGTCAAAAAAAATGATGTAGCGCTCAGTCATTTTATTAAATAGAAAAGAGTCAAGCCTCAAGCCTCAAATGGGAGGCTGTAAACGTAGCGCTGCAATGGTTATTATTATTGTGTATGTGTGTGTATGTATACATACATACATAAGTGTGACACGCATACATACGTTTTTTGCATAAATACGCGTAATTTATGTGCTTGTGTATGCAGAGCCATACTTACATACATACATGCAAACATATATATTTGCGTGCGTAAACAGTCAGCGCAATTGCTACACAAGTTTTCAAGGACACACCTACACAAATTCTAAAAATAGATAAAACTACAAAAGCTTGTAACTATGTAACTTGCTTGAGGTGGTGTTTTCGTTCTTATTTTATGTTTGATTAATGTTTGAGGGCGCAGTAACGTGCACTAGTCAGGGTCGGTCATCATTTTTTTACGATAACTGTTTGTTATTATTTTTGAAGATGTAAAAAAAAAATTCAAGCAATTTGAAGCTTTAAGTGCTATGAAACCTGCAAACAATTAAGCTTGACACCCTCCGATTTCACAATTTAAATAAAAGTAAAAAAAATTTATCGTGTTTTTTGGTTAATAAAAGCTATTACAATTTCTGAGAGAGAAAGCTCCATATTTCTGTTAGGCTAATAATGAAATTTACCCACGAATGCTGTAAGTATTAGAGGTTGTGCTAATTGAGACAAAGGTCACACAATTTTAGACCTGCCGACTTTCATTAGTTTCGAAATAAAGCCTCTAACTTGTGACCTGGTGATGAGCGGGTAACAAAAATGTATAATAAAAACAAAAGAAAAAAACTTGAAAGCGAGGAAAAGCATAAATCTCTAGCTGAGACTTGAGATTATACCATGTTACTGAATTCGGACATTAACTTTATTAAAAAAAAAAATATATTTCCGAAAAAAAAATTATTTGCTATTGATTTCTGAAAAGTTCAATGGAATGTTATTAAAGGTCACCAATTTTCCGTTCGAACCTTTGCAAAGCCATCATATTGCTCTTAGAAAAAAAAAATCTCAATAATTTCTTGTTAAAATTTAAGTAATTCAGTTTGTTTTTAAAATTTTGTGTGGACCATATTTTTTAGTTGCTCTTAAATTTGTAAGTAAAAAAAATTATTTGAACAAATTGTTTGCTTGAATTATTTCAGCGCGGTTTAAACTTTCGATCTTTTACCATTAAAATTCCAAATGATAAATTGCTTAATAATTCTTTATCAATGGGTTTACCAATCGGCGCTCACCAAGATTCTGCGGAACCGAGGAGAATAGTAGATATATTGATTTGAGAGGAAAAAATAATTTTTTAATACGAAAGGCAAACATTGAATATGACTTGTTTTAAGTGAAATACATTTTTTACTTCTATTAAGATTTTGCTTAAGATTTGTTAAAAAATATAATATACATATCTTATCATGCAAGAGAGCATCTGCAGCCTCTTTAAGTAATAATTTTCTTTAAGGCGTAGTAATAAAATCTATTTCATATTTTCACTAAATCAAGAAACACTTCACGCTAGTGAAAAGCGTAAATATTGCAGTTGCGCTCATAAACAGGTTGAGAATTTTATACTTTCGCATAGCGAATTGCATACTTCAGGGCGCATTCATTTATCAATATGTGGCAGTGAAATTCCAAACAAAAATTCCTTCATTTCAATAATATCTAGTTAACAACAACAAAAAAGAAAATAATATATAATAACTATGTGCTCTCTATTCGAGGACTCTTTTGCACATACTATGTACGTTTTTGAGTGCTGCTCCAAGTTTAATTCGCAATTAATAATTTTAGCTATGTTCACGAATATTTGAAATTTTTTTTTATAATTTTCACCTGACACAGTCTAATAGTTATGCGTATATGTGCATAAGAAAAAAATGCTGTGATATAAGCCAAGAAGACTCAGAAAGGTCAAAGTACGCAATAGAGATTTTCTAAATGGCTAATGTGAAGTTGCACAGCTGCTTACGTAGTGCAAATAAATATTTTTCTCCATAAGCGCGAGAAGTAGTGACTGTAAGGAATTTAAATAAACCGCTTAAGGTTTTGCATAAACAAAAGAAATTGTTGAAGAAAAAAACAGATAAATTGTGAGCTTACGAAATGAGAACATTAAAGTACTCGTAGTTAAAGGTATAAGAGGTCGCCAGATTAAGGTAGATTTTACTGCCATGGAGCAATTATATTACTAAGTGTGTGGTTATTAATCACCAAGCGTTTCAGGTTCGTTTGGTAGTCAAGAATACCAATAAACAAGGGAAAATACGATTTGAGCTCTGCAAGCTTTATAAGCGCACTTCAATTCAACTTTCCATTTCATAAGCCTGATGAGAATTACATAAGCACTAATGATTAAGTTAACCGCATTACGTTTATTGCCTTGAAAGCTTCAAAATCTTATGCTTAAAATGTGAACTAAACGTGGACAAAATGCGTTAAATTCAATGTCATATCATGAGTATGAAAAAAGAGTCCGAGCTAAAGCTCGCCTACCCGTAGATCACAAATGTATTTAATGAGCTTCGAGCTTTAAAAGCTACTGCTGAAGGAGTACAGGAATCATACCGCACTTCTTGCCTATATTGAGTCTGCACTTCCGGAGATGAACGATCTAGTCTGTGGCGAATTTTCTAGGGCCATTAATCAATTTTCCAAAATTTTAGTTCACTTGCAAATTGACTTTAGCTGACTTAAGATTATGATTTGCCAAACTGGAATGTTGTGTTCATCAATTTAATTTACTCTATATTAAGTCGCCACGAAACGCTCAATAAAAATAAAATCTTAATACAAATACTTGCATACAATCACAAAATACAAAATTCCCATTTATCATCCGCTCAGGCATGCTATCCACTAGTTGGAAACCTAACTAAGCGAGCGGAAAATGCCTTAAACCCGCTTTAGACAGGAAATCATTATTCGAGAATTTCAACGAGCCAGCCGAAAAGTATGCAATGCTTCGTCATACACACTGCATCATAGAAAAAAGTGGTGATGTTAAGCGGAAATCGGTTGCCAATGCAACGAAGTCGTTGCTACCAAGACGACATTTAGCGTAATTAACTGCAGCTGCATGCCAGCGGGTAGGCAAATGCGAACAAGGAAAATGAAGAATGCGTAAAGAAAAAAAGGGGGAAAAATTCAAAAAAATTTAAAAAAAATCATAAAATATCCACCCTACACAAAAGAGAATCAAGAGGAAGAAAGAGACATTAAAAAAAAAAAAATAAGTAAATACACAAGTCAATATAATGGGAGCGTAGAAAAACGAGTGATTTTATTAAACTTGTTAAGCAAAAGTGAATTAAAACGCTCAAAAGTTTACGGCAAAGTGATTTAGCTTGTTTGACAAATTGAAATTAAATTAAAAAGAGTAGGTACTTATGTATAAGAAAGAAAGGCGCTGCAGGCTGTGCATACATACTATGTACATATGTACAAATGTGTGTATATACATATATGTTTGCGTGTAAGTGAAAGCTTTATCACTTGTTGATGTATTGGAAATATCGTTATACCTATTTTAAGTTTTTGACAGCTGCAGAAGATGTTAAGTGCAAAAAAAGTTTGATATGCAAAGAATAGAAGAAACGTTATAAACTCTAAATGTCAAAAGGAATGTGTGGTATGCGCATACATACATACATACATCTTAGTCGACAATTTCTTTGAAGAAAATGTATGTACATTTAATTTTTGTTAAGTTTTCTCTTTCCATAAATGATTAATAAACAACAACAGTTTTAGTGTTAGAAGTTGTAGAAGCATTTGTTTATTCTAAGTGAAATAAGAAAAATCTGGAGAAAGCCAAAGATAATAATAATAATAATTTTCTTTCTTCGATCTTTGATCAATCTTGTCTTGTCTTATTTAAGTATTTAATAAGCACATGGATCAAAACCATAAAAATAAAATTATATTTTCTCAATTAATAATTTATTATTATGTACGATTTTCTTGTTTATTTGTATACTTTTGATTATTTGTTTTAATATAAAAAAGATGTCAATTATTTTTGATTCGCTGTTCGGATTTGATTGATTATTATTTTCAAGCTATAAAAAAATATTAATTTGATTACATACAGTGTTGTAGATATTAAAAGCACGTATATTTATTAATTTATTTTTAAGAATTTTCAATTAAAATTCAGCTCTTTCTATAAAATTAACGATAAAAAAAAAGTTTTAAACTTTGTAGAAAACAAAAAGAAAACAATTTCAACAAACTTGTATATAGACTTCCAACTTTTTTCTCAGAAGTGCTAAAATTATTTTGAGTATGCAGTTTTATAGCCCATTAAATTTTGGTCTAACAAAGGGAAAGTTTCACGTAGCTAGCTGGTGCCGTTGATTTATTAAAAAATTTTTGGTTAAGGGTGTTGCGACTTTGCGATGTTGTTAACTCGTTATATGGAATAAAGTCGCAACGGAAAAATTAAAAAAAAATCAATTGTTGTTCCTAGTCAGTTGAAACTTTCACAATGTTTTACTAAAATTCAATGGGCTATAAAACTGCATACTTCTGAGAAAACAGTTGAAAATTTATATACAAATTTGTTGAAATATTTTTTTAGTTTTCTACAAAGTGTAAAACTTTAATTTTAATTAATTATGTAAGAGAATGTACTGAATTTTAATTGAAAATTAGGATTTTTTTTTTTTAATTTTAAAATTTTTTACTTAGTTTTAACTTTTTTATAACATATTTTTGATGTTCCATGCAAATTTATTTGTATATATTGATATTTATTTATTAATTTAATATCTATATATTTTTGGTATAGCTTGCAATATTTGTCGACTTCAAAAATACTACACATCTTTTTCGATTTTCATAAATTAGCATTTAAGGTTTTTATATTTATAATTGGGGTATTTTTAATATTTTTTTTCTTTAAATTTCAACTGCAGATTGATTGATTCACTAAAAATATAAAGTTAGTATTAAGAATTACGGGTTTAGTAGAAGTAAAAGAATAAATAAGAATTTTAAAGCAAAACAAATAAATTCAAAATTTGTATTTTTTTTCCTGATTTTATATTAAATTATCTATAAATTTCTTGTTATAAATTTAATTTTCTGAATATTTGCTACTTTCATAATTCTTTTGTGATAAGTAAAAATTTTTTTCACTTCATAATTTTATATTTCTAATTATAAATGATTTTAGTCAAACTGTTAAAATTAATCGTAATTATTAATCAAATCAAGTATAAAATTGTTGTCATTCCTAATCGTAATCTAAATTGAGAAGCTCACAGTCTATATACATATATGTATGTATGTATGTAGGTTAGTATGTTAGTATGTGTGTATGCACTTTAGCAGCTACAAAAACTTACTTTTCAACCTGTTAGCAATAAATGTATGTATGTACACATATTTCTTGTCTACATATTTCATCTAAACTCTATTAAAATAATTTGACATTTTATTCAAATCCCTTTTCAATATTGAATTTCCTTATCTACTTATCAAAAAGTGCCATGAATTTGTTAAAGCGATTATAAATCATAATATCCAGCTCATTTGTTGGACTCAATCTCACTTCAATTGTAGTCAATCAAAATTTACTTCATCATTTGCACATTTATGGCACACGCTGATTGCCTATCTGTCTGCTTGACAGTTACTCACTGAATACCAATTTGCTGGAGGAATGTAATTTTAAAATAACTTTCGGACAACTGTCGTCAAATTCAATTGACAAGCCGTAAAGAAGTAGCTGCAATTTGATAATTGTTGGATACATTTTCCGTCATCCCTTGTCAAGTTTGGTTTGGAGACAAACCGGTTTCGGCGTTGTGCCATCTTTAGTGTCAATTTTCGTTCTGTTCTGTTTAGGTCTGTTGTTCCGTAAATATTTTCGTTTTTTTTTGGTCAAGCAAGTATTGGTGCATAATCGTAAATGTTAACTGTTGCAATTTCGCTTGATAGTAGCTTGTGGTAGCCAGCATTGTTGATAGAGCTATGCAGAGTGTAAGATAGCGATAAGTGTTTCTAAACATTTTGAGCTCGAAGCTGGATATCAGCAAACATTTAGCAGTCGAGTGATTAAACTGCATTTCACCTGGTAACATTTCTATTCTCAGGAATGTTCACAATTTGACGTAAATGTTGGATATGAATTTTGTTTAAGAAATCCATTTTAAATCAGAGAAAAGGAGAGACTTTTTTCCTTTCCAAAAAAAAAAACCACAAACTCTTACAATAAAAGTTCATAAAAATTTTGAACTGAAAACAATTTAATATAGCACAACCACAGTTGGACAGATTTGGGCACTTTATGATTAATTAAAATTATTTTTTAAGGAAGATATGGTTTATTCTCTAAGAAAAACACAAAATTTTCAAACTACATGTTTAGAAAATATACAATAATTTATTAAAACTGTATCAAAATTTCGTACTTCATAAAAAAGTTTTCAGAATTTTTTTGAGTATGCCGTTTTTCTGCTAGTTATCTTTGATTTTTGACAATTTTTATTGGCTGTTTCCTCATTACCACGCAAAACCATGATTATATTTTACACGTAAGGAATTGCGAAAGAGCGTCATTAAAAAAATTGTCAAAAATCAGCGGCAATTCGTACCAACTAAAAACTTGCACTTTATTACACTAAAATGAGCTACATTTTTGCAAACTCTAAAAAAATATTTAAAAATCTTTTTTAAAAAGTTCGAAATTTTAATAAAAGTTTTCTGGATATTTTTTAAAGAATTTAAAAATTGGTTTCACTGGTGTTTGTTAGAGAATAAACGACTTTTTTTATTGAAAACAATTTTAATTTATGGGAACATAAATAAATCGCACAAATATGTAATTATGTGTTTGAGCTATAATTTCGAAAAAATTTGGATTCGCCTGTAAAAAAAGTTGTCGAAAATCAACGCTAATTTATATATTTACTTCAAACCTGCGCTTTATTGTACTAACATTGAATGAGCCCAAAAATTGCATACTTGAAAAAATTCAAAAATTTAAAATTTTTTTTAAATAAAATTTGTAAAAAGTTTAAAAATTATTTGGTTGTTATATTTCTTATTGCAGAATAAACTGTATTTTATCTGAAAAATAATTTAAAGTAATTAGAAGAAAAATTACTAATCGAAAAAAGTTTTTTTCAAATTAAATAAAATTAATAAATTCCCATGTGCCTTTTTATAAAGGAATTTACAAGCCATTCGTCGTACAACTTTGAATATTTTATGCTGATTTTGCATTTTTCCTACATCAACTTCATGCTTTGAAGTATACTCGTACATCTGTACAGACATACAAACATACATAGTTCCAAAACTATTTCTCACATACAGCAGCTGACATAGGATATTGTCGCATTCCATATCAAGCAGAGATTAAACAGAATGCGGTAACAACTAGACAAGATATTCGAAGGACATGCCAATAAAATAAAATTTCGCTATACGAATGCGTGCAAAATCCAAGCTATTCCTACATAAAAACAGACAACAGACCGACATTCGAATTTGTACGACTAAACATTTTTTATGATACGATTTGTTTTTTATATGCAAATATTTCAATGCACTACACTACTACGTTGAAGAAGAAGAACAAGAGCGAGAGAGATAAAGACACAGAGAGAGAGAGAGAGAGAGAGAGTGAGAGAAAGAAGGAGAGCGCACTCAATGCACGCTCAGAATAGGAAAGACATGAATACTAATAAAAAATAAAAACTCAAAATTAAACTAAAATTAAAATACAGAGGCATAAAATGGAACTTTTCCAAGTACAGAACGTGAACAAACGGTGAGTGAACAAAAAAGGTGATAATTTTCAAAATTACAGGATGCTTCTAGACAGGACACAGCAGAGCACAATGCGACCATTTTTCATTCGGATCAGCCTCAGTGCAGCTACACGTTTTACCAATTTTTTTTTACGAGGACACATTTTGAAACGAGTTACGATTTTTTTTTTTTTTACGATTTACAATTAGTTAGCAAGTGTTTAATAAGTAGGTAGTATGCATGTAGGTAGGTAGTTAGGTTAATCAGCAATTAACACATAAATTCACCGCCATTTACTCATACTAATTGCCTGGCACGTCCCGAGCGACTGAACCGGCCGCCGCCGCCGCCGCCACTGCCATAGCCACCATAGCTGCCGGTGATGCTGCGTAGAGAACGATAGGATGGCAAGAAGCCCGAACGATAAACCGAACCAATGTGACGTTTCTGTTGTGGCGGGCCGTAGGGTCCTCCAGCCGAAGCGGATTCATATTCCATAAAATCTTCATGGCTCGCAGCCTCTTCGCCGGGATCAATACCGCCAATCGGTGGCATAAAGTCCGGTTCGGCGGGTGGTCTTAACGCATTCTCAATGCCGAAGAGTTCCGGATTTCTGGATGTATCTTTGAAGGAATGTGCATATATGTATATATGGATATATATATTACGAGTACAATATACAGAGTAGACAATATTTATAGTAGAGTGTTTGAATAGATGTATGTATGTTACAAATACATATGTACGTATTTAGTATGTGCATTTATAACTTACTGCTAAGCATTTATATATTTACATACATACATATTTTTGTATATTCATCATAGTCTTGCGCTTATTTACAAAACCTGTCTCATTTACAATTTTCAATTTCTTTTTTTTTTTCTTCTCTCAAATCTTTTTATCAACTCACCTAAGAAGCGCTTTTGTGCACGTCCAAAGTCACCCCAATCCAAATCGGCATAGCTGGGATACAACCAATAGTTGGGCATCAAATCCACATAGTCCATTTCATTGCCAAAGAAACTAGCCGGCAAGTAGACCTCATCCTCGTCACGTTTCTGTTGTACACCATGCACCGGTGATGCTTTCAATGCGCCAATATTCCGCTTCTCAGTCGGTGCAATTGTAGCCTGCCGTCCGTGCGAATTGTAACGTGCCACAGCCGCCATATTACGTTTGGTGCCATCGCCTTTGGTCAGCAGTCCGAGTCGTGCCAGTGTAGCGAGATTACGTTTGCCATTCTGTGGCAATTGATAGTCACGTGCCAGTGTGCCAATGTTGCGTTTGCCGTAGGTGGCAAAGCCACCGCCGCGTGCCACTGCGCCCACATAGCGTTTCGATTCGTTTTGTACGGTCGGTTCGTCATCGTCGAGATCTGGTAATGAGGGCAATTGTCCGTTCTTGGCTAACGTTGCTAGGCTACGTTTCGGATTTAGCATACCCTGAGCAGCTAAAGCGGCCACCGAACGCTTATCCTCGTCGAGGTAATCATAATCGTCGGCCATGGTATTCGGATCATCTCCGTTTTCCTGGGCGGCGGCGGTGGCCAATTGACGTTCGCGTAGCATGTTGCGCAATTGATTGCGTAACGCCGAAGCCTGTGGTAGTAAAAATAGTGTGGAAGGAAAAGAAGAAAAACAAAATGAAATTAAGTAAAATATGTAAAAACACAGAAGTATTTTATTTATACATTTTTACTCTACAACTGAAGCAACTAGTAGCGATCTCTGGACAATGCTCCTGCGATTGTTTCATATTTCATGGTATTGTTGTGAGCTTTGTGTTGTTGTAGGTCATACATAATTATATTATACAATCTTTCAAATCTAGCTCTCAGAGCGCAAAGAATTTGAACTTAAAGTTTTGCGAATAAAGAGAGTTAATTAATGTGCCAAGAGCAGAAACACGAGATGTCAATCTTATGCAGTTTCGCATGTGATTGAGATTTTAATATCCGCATGAGTGCCTCAGTGGGCTTTATGAAATGTATGGTCAGGCGTTGAAGCTTAACCCTTTTGCTACATAGTATTCATATGGATACACTCAACTTTTTTATTTATTTATAACCCAACGGAAACCCACTTTCCCGCCCAACCGACACGAGGGGCTCATTCCGCATAACGTACGAATGTTTTTTATTTATACAAATCTTTGGTCGTGACAGAAGATAGTTTGTTAAGCGTCGAGATCCCAAGCTGCTCAGCTACAGATTAAGAATTCATCAGCCGAATACAAAGTTAGAAAAATACAAAGTATGAAAATTTAATCGTTAGCTGTTATTAAGAGAGGATAGAACAGTTCTTTTAATTATAAAAAGTGAGTCCGATACATCAAAGGTGCTGGAATGATTGTTAAAGTCTCGGCGTAAACCCCGAAACGGTTCATTCAACTCAAAGTTAGTTCTGCATAGTTTCAAGAAATGTGGTTTAAAGTTTCTCGTTGCACGGGAGGGTACATTAAAATTAATTTGCTCTAGAAGAAATGGACTTGAGATGCATCCATTGCCTAATTTTACCATAAATATTATACCTAACAGTTCTCTGCGACTCGAAAGAGTAGGAAGATTAATAAGTTTCAAACGACTAGTGTAAGGGGGCAGATTGTATGGCGAAGCCCTTCGAAGATTTCTCCAAGCGGCTGGCAAAATCTCTGTCACTAAAACTACTTAGTTTTCATCTAATTATGGTTTTTTAAGGTCTTAGAAAACACTGAGAAAAATATAACAATTGAAAAAAAGAGTCCTATTTTATTTCGAATTCTTATACATATTATTTTAAACATATCAAATTTGCGTTATTAATTTTTTGATTTAATATCTATAAAAGCCTTACTGATTTTTTAAACATACCTTGTATCCATATGGATACAAACGCAAGTTTTGGTTGTAAATGGTGTACACTGTAAGGTTTGAGTTGCTCTTGTTTCTCTACCTAAAACGCACTACGTCTCTAGTCCTATAGACGTGGTAGCGTGCAACTTATGTTTTAACAGCAAGCTGTCGATGCTGTATGTTTAGGCGACTCGAAAGTCAAGCCGGATTGTCGAGAAGTAAAACACATTCAAGTAGAGTGTAGTTCTAGTCCTGTTTTATTCGATCAAAAGCGTGAGTATTTATACAATTATCAATTACTTAGCGCTTCCATGACTCCGCCCCATTATTTCCAGTCAGAACTCGAAAAAGGTCGTTGACAGTTAAACAAAGTGATTGCTGACTTTGCAGAAGGCATTGAAATTGAAATGTATAAAAGAGTTTCGTTGGTTATATGAAACCCTTTTGTGTATGGTGCACATGAAGTGTGACTAATTCATAAATTTGCTTATTGCTATTTATGAGCGCTGGTAAGTGGCGTTGAGGTAGGTCCACTACAACACACAAGACAAATAAAATCTTCTTGCGTTTGTTACTAGCTGTACTGACAGCGACATAATTGAAAAAATGCCTAGAAAGTTCGAAGATCATGAAATTGAGCAACTTTTAACTACTTTCGTCGATTCTGATATTTCTGACATAGAATATGAATCGGACGAATATGAACTGGCTAACAATTTATTAGATGCGCTTGAGAACAATGAAAGCTTTTTATTAGAAGAACTTTCTCGAAAAGGTCCTTATGAGATAAACATACAGATGTTGGTGATGATGAGGGTTCTGGGAAAATTAATGAAGTAGAGGGCCATTTAGTTGATAGGGCAGTGCAAGAAAGCGCTGTTTTCCAAACTCCGCACTTTCCATTGAAAAAGGCCGGTCAATTTCGTTGCAAAAAAGCTTTTTGGGCCACTCCTGAGACTAATTTTATTGAAACTTGCCCAAAGAAATCTTTAAAATTACCTGTAGAGTATTTTTTGGAGTACTTTACAGAAGAATTTTCAATGATTAAAAATGGAAAATCTTTAAATTTTACTACCGTAGAACTTCAGAAATTTCTAGCTCTTGAGAAAGTGATTGGCACCATTGGATATGTATTGGACAGTGGGTACCGTAATACCATCATTCCCAGAAAATATGCCGAGACAAAGATTCCATTCTTTGCGAAATAATTTAAAGTTCCCAACAAATTCAACTCAAAACGACAAACTGTACATAATTCGTCCACTTATTAATATGTTTACATGAAAATCGTACACTCTTCCGAAAGAAGAAAACCTTTGCGTGGATGAGATGATGGTTCCTTTTAAAGGGAGGACTACTTTGAGGCAATATATGCCTAAGAAACCCATCAAATGGGGAATGCTCAAACGGCGTAATGTACGAATTTGAAATCTATTAACTAAATCAAAGTTAGGGGTTTGCTCTGTTATTGTCATTCAACTTTCAAACACTATTCCTCAAGACAGAAATCATAAAATTTATTTCGATAATTATTTCTCGACTCTAAATTTGGGCTATTGGTACTATCGGAGGAAATTGATTGATTTCAAAACTGAAAAGCAGTTGCAAAAAGAGGGCCGTGGATGTTTTGACTACCGTGTAGAGAGAGCAGACAATATTTTTCTGCTAAGATGGCTCGACGGAGGAATTGTGCAACTCGTGTCATCAATTTATGGTCATGAACCCCTAAATGCAGTATCCCGATTTTCTGCTGAGAAAAACAAAAAAAAAAATCAAATAGTACAACCAAACATAGTAGCAGAGTACAATAAAAGTATGGGTGGGGGAGTAGATAAATAGGATTTTCTACTCTCTTTGTACAGAATTTCCATAAGATCTAAAAAGTGGACTCTGAAGATATTTGACCACTTTATTGATTTAGCTGTGTGCAATTCGTGGTTAGAATACAGAAGGGACCACGAAAATAATGTACACAAAAATAAATATATGGATTTATTGAGCTTTCGTAATGATATTGCGAACGGGCTAATAGCTCGGTCAAATCAACAGGCATGTTCTCGTAAACAACATTTTAAAATGAGGACATGCCAATCAGTCCAACGACTTCCGGGATAAGACGTAAAACTACACCATCGACTTCTATTCGATATGATGGAAACCAACATTGGCCGGAACACATGAAGGATAATGGTAAATGAAAAATTCAAGTATGTAAAGGAAAAACCAGATAGATACAAGTGCTCTAAATGCGATGTTTTCTTGTGCATTCCCAATGGATCAAGAAATTGCTTCAGGGATTTCATTATATATCAAATGAATACAATTTGGTAAGTCCATTTCTTTTAGTTTTTACTTCACTTTATATTCTAGGTACCATTTTTGTCTTTCTTTATTTTAGTTTATAAGAATATGAATTATATAATTTTTATTTCATATATATTTACATTATATTTATTGAAAAAGATGAATTTGTAAGTATTTTAACCACTGAGTCAAAGAAAAATTGAAATAAAAAACAAAATTAAATTCTGGCAATTTTCTTTACCTTACATTCCAAAAAAAACATTTAGAGTAAAATTTTTTTTTTAAATCGAATAGTGATTGATATTTCTAGGGTCAATAAGAGTAAAAATTTAAAGAATTGGATTTTTTAAGCCACCCGTTAAAAACTTGTAGCGAAAGGGTTAAGTCAAGGACCAGATATGACAGAAATTAAAGGAATTACATCTCACCAAACTATGCTTAAAAGAAAAAAAAACTGACTAGATGTGAGCGTAAAGCATTATTTGATCTTATTTGAAAGTCTCCAACATAAAAGCGTTAGTTTAAGCAGCTCCTTCCGTTCTCTGTACTCGCTTTTATAGGAGGGCTAGGAATTATCACTCTTAAAATTGTATTCTGACATCGCCATTGACCAATAAACGATATCCTATTGCCTGCGGTAAGGGTACACGGCGTACGCTGATGTAAATGAAATAATTGAAATTCAAAACATATCCAAGAATCTGGTAATTGCTACAAGGCGAATGCCTTGTGAAGCTTTCACATTAAATCTTAAAAAAAAAAGGATGGAAGTATGCTTCCACGTGCCTTTCACATAAATCCATTGCAAAGGTCAAGTTGCTTAGCGAATTGTTTTCGTCTGATCCGGTTAATTTGTAGTATTCTTTGATATCCTTTATATTAAAGTCGTCTTCTTTGATGCATGGAAAAAGAGAAAGTGCTTGCACAATTTCGTAATCTCAGAGTATTATTTGAGCCACCGAAACTCTCACTCTATATCCCAACTGCTCAATGTACGCAAACCAATTTCCGCTAAACATAAAAAGTGAGGTAAAAAAAAACAAAAAAAAAATTATGCTGTAGAAAGCAAAAACATCATTTACCTTTTCTTTCCTTAGAAAGTGAAAAAAAGTGTACTTACATGCAATTGATATGTAGGATTTGGATACAAAAGCTGATTTATTATCGAATCCAGGTCATAGGGTGGGGCAGCGGGACCGTCGACACCAACAGCAACAGCCTGAACCACGCACGATTGTTGTAACTACAAAGAAGTGAAAGCAAAAAAATTTAAATGAAGTAAACTGATTGCTTGAATATAAAAATAAAAATAAAAAAAGCAAACCAGTGAATGAGTGCATGAGTGAATGCTTGTATGCTTGAATGCTTGAGTGAGTAAGTAAATGAGTGAGTGGGTGAATGAGTACGTACGAATGGTTTGCAAGAGTAAAAGTACAAACGAATGCACAGCCAACAAAATATTTGCTGTGAAGCAATACTACAATAAAATGCAAGAAAATGGTGGAGTGTTTGTTTTTTGTGTTTTTTTTTGTTGCTTGTAAAATTGACATGAACGCAAAACAAGTAAAGCACATTGGGATTTGAAAGTTAAATTTAAATGTGTTTTACAAATCATTTCTCAACATTTTCTATTCACATTTTCATGGAATTTGTTTTTTTTTTTTATTTTGCTTCTGTCCTTTTATGAAATGTAATCAGGCATATCAGTAATAAGGGGCAATTTGCAGTCCTTTCGCGTACATATTCGTACATAGAAGTGTTGTTGGTATGCTGGCTTGTGAAACTTCTTCGGGATATAGCTTTTCAATTAACATTTAGGTTCAATGTTTTTTTTTCTTCTTGTTTTGTTTGCTGATACCCACACAATCAATTATTTTCACTTTACCAAATAATTTTCGATTTTGCTTTTAAGAGCGTATCTCCGCAGTAAAGGCTCTTTAACAGCCATGGAAGCAATTCCTATTTTTATATTCTATGGCAATACATTAATTTCAAATTCCATTCATTAGTAGTTTTGTCACGTCTGCGTGGCGTGAACAAGAATTAATTTTAATTTGCTAATTTTGTTTGGAGCAATGTAGCGAACTCAAAGAAAATTTTGAATTTTATTAATTGAAAAAATAATGTACTTAAAAATAAATCTTAAATAAATCTTAAAAAATTGTTCAAAATTTGAATTCAAAAATTGCATACTTCGTAGAAAAATGTGTTGCCCGAAACACTTGAAAATTTGTGCAATCTGTTATTTTATGGCTTATTTGACTTTGATGTTAAATAAAACACGAGTTTTCTTAAGTTTTTGTTTTTGTAAAAAATTTAAATTTAGTGGAAAATTAAAAAAAAAATCGAGAATATTTATTGAAATTTTAAATTTTGCATACAAATGTTTAAAAAAAAAAACAACATTCTGGAAAAATGTTATTTCAATAATTGCAATTTCCTTAAAAAAAAATGAATCAGTACTTTTACAAATATTTTTCTTATGGTGTACAAAAGCTCAAAATAAGAAATGAAAAAATTTATAAAATATTCACAAAACAAAAAACTTTGATAGAAAATAATTTTGTATTATTTCGAACTTAATTTAGAACTTAAAAATTCAAGGCATATGTTTTTTGTAATGAAATTCATTTTTTTTTATTAAAAGTGTTTAATCCTTTCGCAACTCCTTCCATAAAAAAATTAATCGCGGTTTTGTGTTGTTTGGAGGAACTTGCTGGTAAAAAAAAATTTCAAAAATTAGTGATAACTTGAAAACACTTGAAACTTGCACGTTCTTCGACTAAAATTTAATGAGCTAAAAAACTGCATACTCAAAAAAATGTTCAAAACTTTTTTAAAAAGTTCGAAATTTTCTTAAATCATTGTACATTTTGTTAATAGTTACAAAAAATTTGTGTTCATGATTTTTCTAAGCAAACGCACCATATTTTAATTGCAATAATAAAAATTTTAATTAATTAGAAGAAACATAAAGTGTCCAAATCTATCAATATGTGGTTGTGCTATAATTTGTGAAGTGTCTCAAGTACCTGTGACAAAACAATATGGCAAATATGCGACGTTGGTAGCCACGACTCTCCTGCTTTATTTTCGCCCCACGCTTGCTGACAGACAGCGCAACTTGCGAGCGTTCGTTTTTACGCATCCTTTTAGCAAACAAAAACAATTAAAATTTTTTCAGCCACAAAAACATTTAAGAAGATTTAACGTAAATGACAAGCATTACATTCAAAAAATCTGTCAAAAAGTTTGCAGAAATAAACTTCTTAAGTCTCTTTTAGGCATTTCATAATACTCCTGTCTCTGTACCCATCAAAAAATAACTTGTTTGAAAACTATGTAGAACAAAAAATAAACTATAGAGCGCTGACCAAAAATTAAAAATAAAAATCTGAGTGCAATTTAAAAACGTTTCCAATTAAGTAAAATGTATTAATAAAATTTTCATGTAAAGTAAAGTTAATAACTCTTTCTTCTCATTCCTTAGTAAATTTTCACTCCCACCTATAATCGAAAATTTATTAAATCTACTATTGATATGTTGCTTTCACCTTAATTGTTAATCAAAATTACCGACAGCTAGCTACAATTTAGCTTAAGCCCTTAACCAGACATTGCAATTTGACATTCAGTCTCATTTATTCTCAAGCGTTTATTATTTAAATTTTTGCAAGTCGCAAAGAAGCAGCAATATAATTGTGCAAAATAAATTAAAATTTGATGATTTTATTTAAGCCGTTTAATAATGCAAAGATTATTGCACAAATTATTTACATACGACACCACAATCGGTAATATGTAGTTTAGTAAGTGCTGTGGTATTCCACGTCGTATGAGTGACGTGAATGAGCTTGAATGCGTGTAAAGAGCTCTGTTTAAAAGCTTGCGTATGCGCAAAGTATGTAGATATTTGTGCGTTTATGCACACGTGCACGTACATTCCCAATTTCTATTCATGTCATTGAATTAAAAAATAAATCGAAGCATTGATAAGCAAACAATAGCAAATTCAAGCTGATATGAAATGAGATATGATTGCTTAGATTTTATTTAATATATTTTATGACAATTCACAGCTCATTGATTGACAAGCATTGATATGCTTTTGAATGTGATGCGTTTATTGAATTTATAATGTTAAAATATGTATCTAAAGAATTTAAATAAATCAAGCACATTTTATTTGCTTTGGCTTTTACAAAATGGTAGAAAGCAGTATTTGGCTATGTGGGTAGAATTATTAATCTTAACAAGATTATTTAATTTTAATTTTATTGTTGGATTTGAAACAGTTCAAAAGCTGTCATTAAGAAATTTAATTAAAATTTATTTTATGTTTAACCTGACAAGTTTTCTTCGAAAATCTGAGTAAAAATGTAAGTTCCCAGCCGTAAGAAATATCTAAACTAAGTTTATGTGACTTAAAAGGTGACCTTCGCAGATAATAACTTTATGGATTTCTCAATGAATTTCTAAGAAATAAAAGTACATTAGAAAGTAATAAAATTATCTACAAATATTTGTGATTTTATTCTTTAGCGTTTTATGGCAACATTTTCATTTTGTTCATCATTTTAGTGTATTCGTTTTATTTTATGTAAAACTGCATGATTTTTGTGGGTCGTCTGAAAAAATTAAGCACGAGTTGTAATTTTTTGTTTTCAAATATTTTAGAAAAATCAATTGGCTATCATTGCCAATTAATGCTGATTAACTCTATCAAAACTTAATTGATGTTCGTTACAAAGTTTTGTTTGAAAAAGCTATCTTATTTGTCTTGTGTATTATGTTTGTTTCCAAATAGCGTTTTCTTCACTTTCTATAATAAAATTTAATTTTGTTTTGCGGCAAACGTGACATTTTTTTTTTTACAGGATTGCACAAAAATAAAACTTTACTAGAACTGCTCTAAGTCATTTATATACTTTTTTTAATGGTATTAAAATGTGCTTAGTTCTTTAATAAATAATTATTTAAAAAGCAGTCCAAGGGTGGGCTGGTTTGCTCTGGCCCGCGCTATTTAGTCTGGTGCCCTGAGTAGGCCAAGCACTTTTAAACTGTAGCACCAAGTTAGACTTTGGAAAACTTTGACTAGTATTTTTTTTTTTAATTAAATGAACACAGCCTACGCAGCATTAATCTGATTAAAATTATGAAAAATATAATTTAGCAGGAAATTTCAAATGTTACAAGAGTAATAGATTTTCAGAACTTGCGGATTTTTCACGCACACAAAATGTCAATATTCGCAACCCCTCTCTACTACTATTTTACTCTACATACTTTACTCTGAATTATAGGTACGTTTATTCCGCCACACCAAGCAAAGGCTTTAAATAACTCCAGCTCCAACATAAATAAAATTAAATCACCCAAAATGAAGAGCAAAAGTCAACTAATAACAATTTGCTACATCGAAAATCACAGAGCAAACCATTCATATGCGTTTGTGTGTATGTGTGCGTGTGTGTAAAAATTGCTATGAAACAGGCGAAAAATAACAACGAGCAAAAGAAAATCGAAGCAAATAATGTCAGCTGTCGAAATCAATAAGTAGTACAAACAAGAATTCCACAAAAATGAAATCCAAATGAAATGAAGCAAAAGGTTCTTAATGCAGACGTTTCTATGTACATATGCATGTAGGCGTGTGTGTGTGCGCTTGTTGTATGCGTATGTTATTTCAATGGCGGCCCACGCTTGACAAAATATCTAATATGAAAGTTCGCGTGCCTGCTTGTGCACTGCAATTAAGCACACAATTTACGTTGGCAGCCCGCAAGCTCTTAAGTCACGCCACAAAAAAGTTACGTATACGCAGCGTTTAGACACAGCATGTTTTTGTTGCTCTACATAATTGCACATGAGTGCGCGTGAGTGCTGTGAAAATTTATATTCTTGCTGTTGCTGCTGCTGCTGAAAAAAATTGTTTTGGCAAAAATGTTCTATTGTTGAAATGTGTTTAGGTTATATCTCAATTATGGAAGAATTTTTTTTGTTAAAAAAATGTTGGAGTCCATAAAAAATAAATCGTTCCAAGGCAACTCTACTTTCAAACTTTTATTTCCCTTTATATTTATATATTCAGATTTGCCTTGAAAAATTTGTTTGACTTAATTTTTCTTGTAGCTTAACGTATTTTGTAAAAGAAAACTTTTCGCTCAAAATAGTAGTTTTAGTAACTTTCCAAAATGTGATATCTCCAAAGCTATAGTTTAAAATAATTTTTACTCAAAAAAAAACCTGCATCAAACAATTAAGAAAGGTTCTGGATTTTCCTCCTAATTCTCACAACTTTTTTAATATCCAAAAAATATTTATTTGCACAAAAAATGTTCTATAATTTTTCTGCTTCAAATAACGATGGCTTTATGACCAAAAAAAAGTAATGTACTGCAAATTAAAGTTAAAAATATTTTTCCCAAATTCCGGGAGTACAAAACTTTGGAATTTTAAAATTGAAAATGTGGACTTAACAGCTTTTCACACTCAAATGCAGCTTATTTAAAAAAAAACCAAATTTTTTAAAATTTCTCTCACAAAAGTTTTAAAAAAACATATAAATTTTTAGGGTAAATTTAAAATTTTACTATAGTTTTATAATTTTTATATATGTATGTAATTGTAAAATTATAAAAAAATATTATTACATACATTTTTTTTATTCATTTTAAAATATTCAAAATTTCAGAAATTTTATAATTTTTCTTCTTCAAATACCGGTGGCGTTATGACAAAAAAAGTTATTTACTGCAAATTAAAGTTAAAAATATTTTCCTAAATTCCGGTTGTACAAAACTTTGGAATTTCGAAACTGAAAATGTGGACTTAACAGCTTTTCACTCTCAAATGAAGTTAATTTAAAAAAAAAAACAAATTTTATTAAAACTTTTCTCAAAATAGTTTTTAAAAAATATATTAATTTTTATAGTAAATTTTAAATCTTACTATAATTTTATAATTTTTATATATGTATGTTATTGTAAAATTATAAAAAAATTTGATTACATCATTTTTTTATTATTCATTTTAAAATATTCACCCTTATCGTGAGTTTCGTTTTCACCCGAAATAATTCACTTTTCACTGTTCGCTTATCATAAATTTCGGGCGGAAATTTTCCACTTTTGAACATTGTTTCCCCATATCGGCAACACTAATTTCTAGCGGAAATAGTTGGCGGATTAGTTGAATTTGTTTACTATTTTTTGAGAGGCGAAAAATTTCGTGGTGGTGGTATTAAAAATGTTAGCACAGATCTAATAAATACTTCTTTATTGACTGTTATATTTCAAAGATCTGGAAAATTTATAAATTTTGTCGAAAAAACTATTGAATTTGAATTATTTGATAATTTTACACTTCAAGTATACACATTTCAGAGTTGTAAATTCCATATTCGATTTTTCGTAGTGAAATTTATTCCGGGTGAATCTCACAATGGGCGGATTCAATCCGGGCGAATGAAAAAATTACGGGTGAATTTTTTTTAGGGCGAAACTCACGATAAGGGTGATTATGTTTTTTTATTCGTATATGTAAACAAATGTTGAATCTTAAATATTAACTTAACAAAGAAATTATTTTTATAAAAATTAAATAAAACCGAATTAAGCTTAGATAGTCTTGCTTGGTTAATTAAATTTTTTGTGCTTATCTGTGATTCGCCAAACCTTATTCAATTAGTTATTTTTTTTTTGGAAATATTTATTTTTTTCCAACTGCAACACATACTTTACGACTTTTGACTCAAATAATTGGTTTTTGTGAGAAATTTAATACACCATGACTATTTACTTTCTGAATTTTTTTGGTCAAAAAATAAGTTTTCGATTTGGGTGGAAACACTTTGTTCTTTTTTATGCACAAAAAAAGTTTTTAAAGTTAAAAAAGGATATTTTTGCTTTGTATAAATTTCGCAAATTTTGTTCTTGTTTGATACGAGGTTGAGTAAATGTTAAATGCCTTTATTGCCAATAAGTAAATGGGTAAGTGGCAAGAGGCTGTGGCACGTTTTAACATATATGTATGTATATCACTCACTTTATTTAACAAATATTCATCCAATTTCTATTTATGTGCACTCGCCAAAAGCGATTTAATGGCAAATTGAAATTGGTGGATGGCGGACAATGCTTAAGGCATGTTGATTTTGTACACATCATTAGTGCCTGGCAACCTTCAACCTTCAACAAACTTTGCGCACCCAAATAAAGTAATTTCCGTTAACAATTGGCCACCAGAAGGACTGTGATCGGTTTTTGACTAGAATCGATTATGAAGCCAACAACCACCCCAAACAAAGTGCCTTGTGTAGAATAATGAGTTCCTACTAAGACAAATACATACGTATGATATGTATAGGCAAATGTATGTGTAGAAAAAAAGCTTTTTTTAATCGTTATTGCTGCTCGGCTTAGGCAATTGCTCACCAACATGAACTTTGAAAAAAACAAAATTTATATATACAAATGGAAAAAAAATGATTGGAATAGAAATAGAATATGAATTAGAAGCACATCAAAATCAAATTAATCAACCACGTTTTAAGGTAATTTTTGTATTTATTTATGTACTGTTTTTTTTTCCATGAAAGAAAAATAATTGATTTGACTGCTGTTATAAATGAAGCACACCATTTCTACTAGTAAAAACAAATTAGTATTTCCATTATCGGCACACAATTTTTTTGTTTGTAAAACACTTTACATTTGAAATCAATACTCTACTTAGTATTCGTTGATTATATTTTGTTTAGCTCATTGTGTTTGTAAATAGCAGCAGAAAAGTTTAGCCTGAAAGCCAATTATGGTTCGATTAACTACAAAAGCACATACAAATTTATTTGTAGAAGCCCTGCAAAAAGAGATACTAGCGCGAAATTTGTATTAAAAATATTAAATTTAGTTTAAAAAACAATTTTAAAAGATGCAAAAAGAATTCAGGTATTGAAGTCTTAAGAAAAATTACGAATTATCACTTAAGCTATCGATTTAGTTAGTTTTAAAATAACTTCGTTTAAGAAAATACTCGTACACATGTTTATTTGAATGTAGAAAGTTTTACCAATCGATTTCAGAACACGAAAATTCCAAATTTAGAAAGCTTGTAAAATTTTAATAAACGGAAACGAAATATAATGCGGAAGAATGAGAAAAATATTTAAGATCACATCATGTTTACGTGAGCGAAACTTTAGACTAAATAGAAGAGTGGCTAGTGTTTTTTTTTTTTGTTTGTTGAATCGCTTAAGTGAGTTACATTAAAGTAATTTTTGGACAATGAGTGTTTTATAAAATACTAGCAACTACCCGGCGTGCTTCGCTGCGCCTTTAAAGGATTTTTGTCAGTCGTTGTATTGACAATTCGTAAAAAATTTACATTTACAAGATAAGTCTTGGCATCTGTGAGCACAACAAAAAAAAATAAACCAACCAAATCGGTTCAGCCGTTCTCAAGTGATGCGGTAACATACATACATGTGGCAATTCATTTTTCTCTATCTATCTTTATATATAAAATAGAAAAAGTGTTCATGTATGTCCTTTATAGGCGTCAAAAGTACCTAACCGATTTTAATAAAATTTGTACAGTAAGAGCAAGTAGTAAGCTGATAAGGAACGTCTTTCCTGTTCCCCCGGGAACATCTTAGAGAAAGAGTCCTACTTCACAATTTATAATTACAGATGTAATTTTTGCATAAGGTAATTGCTGTTCTTTAACCAAAAGTGGTTGTTTATTTATGTTTAGAAGTCTAATAAATGTTTTGAATTTCAATCAAATCGGTCTGTAAATACGGATTTTAGCAATATCTCGACTCCAGCGCCACCTATCGACATTATTAAAAGGCACTCTTTTTATATGATGTTTTTCATAGTTAACAAGTTGAGACACGTCTAATTTCCTGCTTCTCAAATTGCTCTCAAGTTGAAGAATAAGCTTGGATAAAAACGCTCCAGAAACGTTTAAAAAGATGCGCCGCCATCTTGGGAAAAATTATGAGAGACCTCTTCATTGCAAAACGCAGAACACATACAACCACAATAGGTAAGGGCATCTCATGTATAAATTTCAAAAAGATCGGTCGGCACATCTCTTCAAACAATCCTTACCAACGAACGAACACATTTTAGGCTCCTTTTTTATATACATATATAGGTAAACTTAGTTTTTTTTTTTAAAGAAATTAAGATTGAGATTTTTCGGCTATTTTCAAGAGCTAAACATTTATGTACATATATGTAACCACAAAAAAAAACCCCTACTGAGACAAATTTTAAAACATTTGCTTTGAATTCCTTCGCTGAAAGTTTTCTTTGCTAACAAAAACTCCAAGAATTTTCATGCGAAATTTTCGCTAAATTCTCTCCTTCAGAATTGATTTTCAACGCAATCTAAGTGTAAATTCTTGCGCATAAATTCAAGATTTTAATAATCATTGGTCTTCTCTTCCCCCAACATAATAAATATTATCTTTTCATACATTTACTTGCGTTGTACCTATGCACATCGTTTGAATTCTTTTTTGTTAAAGTCTATGAGCTTCACATTGTTACTTCTATAATATGGAAAGTAAAACACATAAATTCTCTTAACACAATACACCATTTATGATATCTTCTCCCTGCTTTACAATATTTATTAAAGTATGCAAAGGGACTGCATAATTCCATAATGCCCTGCAACAATGTACACATATTTTTTTTTTTACCTCAAGGAAATGCCATAAAGTTCAACGCAATGTACTGGAAACTATTCAAATGTATCATTCTAACACGAATGCACAGCGGTATAAAATAATACAACCAATATATGTAAAAAATGAAACAATAGCATGTAGGAAAAAGTAAAAAAAAAAATAAAATGCAAGTAACAGCTTCAGCCAGCAAACGTAAGAGAAATGTCACTCATACGCACCGTCACACCGCGTGGGTAGCAGTCAGTATTTCAAGGAGGAAAAAGCAACACGAAAAAGAAAAACATGCGATATTTTATATTTTTTCATCTACTTCTTTTCTTCTATTTTTATTCTTTATTTCTTACTAAATAAGTGCTTGTCGATTTATGTGCGATTTAAGAAGACATACAAATCTCTCGCCAAAATACAAAGTACTCGTAATATTATAAGCGAGAGATGAACAAATATGCAGTGGAACTTATGTGATGTGTTTACTTGTACATTTACTTTTTGTTTTATGGCATATTATCTGTTTGCATGTGTACAGCTATTATCTACTTGAAAAGATTACTTCTCTCATTTGTGTATTTGCAATATTGATAAGAGGCCATGTAAGCCCTTTTGTTTCGGTAATTCACAGTACGAAAGAATGCATTTATATATATCCATTTATGTTGATTCGAGTGTGGCAAAATAAATGGTCTTTCACTTTGTGCTATCCTATCGCTGAATGAATTAATGGAAGTCACATGGTGATGTTCACACTTAATCACAACTCCAAGTGCATTTAACATGGAAGACAAGCGATATTTGCTTTAAATTTCTAGTAGATACGCGAATAAGTGCAAAGCTCAATTTCAGTGTTTAATGTTATCTTTAGATAGCTTAGAAATGATCGGGCTTATCGTATAAATTGTTCATGCATCATGTTACCTCAATGGCAACCACATTATCAGCAGAGAGTGTAGCTATGAATTTCTTAATCTCAGACGCACCGGTTGACTTTTTCCACAGAATGCGAAAATAAACGATTACAGACCAAAAAAAATTTATTTAAAGGTGCTTATGTATATATGTTTTTTGCAATTAAAATTCAGTTCATTCTCTACCATAAAAAAATTATAAATAAAACCAAATTTGAAACATTGTAGAAAACTACAAAATAATCCAACAAATTCTCAATTTTATTTTGAACTTTTTTCTCAGAAGTGTATTTTTTGGTATATATTTATTATACAAAGTGAAAACTAAAGTGGCTAGAAATTACCGTTGATTTTTTAGATTTTAAAATGGGACGTATGTAGCTTGTGTTAGCGAATGATTTGAATTTTAATTGAAAATTCCTAAAAATAAATATATACAAATGGACACAGCTCATTTTGAATGAATTTTGGTTGAAAATCAATTGATTAAAATTTAAATTTTTCTTAGTTTTGCGAATGGATACCCGATTTTCGAATATTTAAAAAAAAAAAGTGCCCAAATAGTTCTTTACACTAACATAAATACTATATTATTTTTAAAAATTGTCTAGTTATGATAAATAAATTCTATTTAATAATTTTTATAGACACCAAAAATTAAGTTTTTGCACCTAAATACTCTATCTAAACTATAGATTTTAGGGGAAGAATAAATTTTTAAAATTTTTTTTATGTTTATTGACTCTTAATTGTGTAGAAAAAATAAGTTTTTTTAATTTCTTAAGTGGCTCAGAAAATATTTGTTTTTCAAGGTCAAATTAATTTTAGAAAAATTTCCAAAACCGCGTTGTTTTTTGAATGTTTTTTCCTCCCACCATCATCCAACATCTTTCCAAATTTTCAATGACCACACAAAAACCCCATACACCCAAGTTTAAAACTTTATAGGAACTCAAAAGAAATTCAACCTATCTTTTATCCTATAAATTTTATATGCATTCTTTTACCTCAATGGCAACCACATTTCCTACAGCTCAAACTCAGATGTTATCGAGGCTGCAAATGCTGGAGAGGCATTCAAAAAGGCTAATAGAAAATGTATCTATACAAAAGCTCGCATTGCACATTCTGCAGTTTGTCAACGATTTTAGCAATATTTAGTAGTTACGAAACTCTTTAAGGTCTCTGGAAAATTTGTTCAAAAATTAAGAAAAAAATTCCTTGAACAAAAATATTATTATAATCTATTGCAGATACGCTGGTTCTCTTTTCTCTCAGCGATACAACACTGACACAACAGCATGAAACACAACATATAGGAAACCCAAGCTGCATTGAAGTCAAAGCTCAAACTATGTACTTCCGTAACTAGCGAAATGTGTAGGCACGAGTTGTTCGCTTAATTACTAAATAACTCCCTTTATGCTACTAACTTCCAGTTGGAAACATTAGCTAATGAGCTCGACAAAGTCAGGACTTATGAGTGCTAGTAAGTAAGAAAATGGAGAGTATATTTGTAGGCAGCTTCTTGACTGTCAGTTAAATGAGACTTGGGCAAAAAATGCGACCCGCAGAATAAAAAAGTCTTGGTACACTCATTAATGCGGCCAATGCGATTGGTATTCATGCGATCAGACGCTTTAAGGTGCTACTGTTTAGTGGAAGATAGTGGTGATTACAGAAACACATTTGGAGAAATTGCAAACAAATTTTCTTGTACCGTAAAAGTCCGTTTTTTTTTATTTTATAGATGTGATACAAACTCGATGCCATTGCCATACAATATTTATTCAAAATGTGTCTTCTACTTCGTCGACAAGTATGCTCATTTCATTTCATCTCTTCAACCACAGCGTTGTAGGTATATGTATATATATTAATCCGCCTAACAACCTGCCACTTGCACGAGCTCCAAACTCACGCTGTGAATAATAACAAATAACAAATACTATGTATAGCAAGTGTGAGTTGAAAGCAAACTGCTGCCAAGACACGCATGTAACTTAACAAAAGAAGCATGCAACAAGAGTTCTGATTGTTGCTGCTCCTTCACATTACACTTTACTCAAACACACACACACACATGTATGTATATATATTTATATCCTGTTGCTCTTGTTTCTTTATCCTCATTGTCATGGTTGGCACTCATGCTTATCATAGCTCTAAGAGATGCAAACATAGTCGCCATTGCGCATGCACACTCACACACACTTGCGTATTTCCATTCTACATAAGTCTCATTTGCTTTGCTTCTTTCTTTATGCTCAATGCTGTCATTTGATGCGGGCGTTAGCAAGGCAGGCAAGACTAAACATGTCGCTGACGATTTCATTTAGCCAACAAAAATCCCTAAGCTGTTAGTTGTCTTCCATAATGCTATCAGCTGTCGACATACATATGTTGCTGCAGCAATACAAGTTAGTAAGTAAATGAGTGTGTTTTGTGGGCGACTTGAGTATACGATTGTGAAGTTTCACGCAAAAATGTGGGTAGCGAATTGCGTATTTGCCTTTAGTACTGCAGTGATAAAAGTGTCTACTAAAATTGCTGTTAGTTACAAAAATGCCACTAATAGAAACACATATTTATTGCATGGCTTGCCTGTGGGGAGGATCAGGTCTTTAAAAATAAATCTACAAGAGATTTATGTACTTATGTAGGCTTGTGGTAACAGTAAAAAACATAGGAAATAAACTTATTTAATATATGAGCGTTAGTAGGTCGCACCAGTTGGCTTAATAAATAACCAGTAACATGTTTTTTACTTTAAGAAAGCTGCTTCGTTACTTGTGGTTGTGTTTTAAAGCATTGCGTTGGCATAGTGTTGCCACCAAATTTTAAATAAATTTATGATTTTATTAAAAATATTTTAATTGACCAGTAAAAGGGTCTAAGCGTAGATTGCTAATAACGCTTTGCTGTAAACATAGTTTTTTTAGCGTTGCCACCAAATTTTTATTAAAAAAAGAACATACAATTTTATACCAATTAGTAGCTACTTAAAAAATAGACTAAAAGAGGTTAAGTTTTTTAAATTTATTAAAAAAAATTGTATGGTGTTGCCACCAAATTTTAAATAAATTTATGATTTTATTAAAAATATTTTAATTGACCAGTAAAAGGGTCTAAGCGTAGATTGCTAATAACGCTTTGCTGTAAACATAGTTTTTTTAGCGTTGCCACCAAATTTTTATTAAAAAAAGAACATACAATTTTATACCAATTAGTAGCTACTTAAAAAATAGACTAAAAGAGGTTAAGTTTTTTAAATTTATTAAAAAAAATTGTATGGTGTTGCCACCAAATTTTTAATAAAAAAAAAGCAAAAATTTTATTGCAATTAGTAGCTACTTAAAAAGTATAATAAAAAAGTTTTAACTTTTTAAATTTATGAAAAAAATTTGACGGTGTTGCCACCTTAAATTTTTTTTAAACCAATTACAAAGCTGTAGAAATATACATATGTATGTATATAAAAAAAATAATAAAAGTTGGTTTATTATTTTATTTATTTATTTCGCTTAGCGTTGCCACCTTATTCATAAAAACAAAAAATGCGAATAGGTAAAAAAGTACCCTGCCATTGTACGCAAAATAAGCTATTTAAAAATATTTTTTTTGGTACGTTTTTTTTATAGGCGTTGCCACCCAATTTGAATAATTTTGGTAACAAATAAAAATAATTTGCTTAGATTTTGGTTACTAACATAAATTTTAATGGACCTTTGTTTTTAATATTGCTGAACTGAATATATTTTGCCTTGACTACACCTTTTGATTATTAGTATTAAATTTTTAGTTTTTATTTTATTTCCGCCCTTAACAAAGTTTTATCTTGGAATGTTGTTGATAACGAGAAAATTTTAACTTCGTAAAACAACAATAGTTTAATGGGCATAAATATTTTATTAAAAAAAATTTAAATGAAAACGTTAACGTAAAGAAACTGATATTGAAAGCGAACATACTAATTGTGGCATATTTTAAGGATATTTTATTTGCTGTAGATAATTTCATTATTTGCATTAATTATTTGATTAAGATTTCAGCTGTGAAAATCTTTCTCGTAAAATTTTTCGCCGAATAAATGTCTAGCACATTTATTTCTTAAGCGATATCCCAAATACCATTTAATTCGGACATCCCAAAAAAATTGGGGTCATAAAGACCACTTCGTGGCAGACTGGTTTAAAATGTTTAGCAAAATTATGCCTCTTACAATTTTCCTATATACACACATGTATCCAAATAAAATACTTCGTTTTAATATGAATTTTATTTGATTGTTTAAAAATTACGAATTTTTTAACTAATAAAACCAATAAATTCTTGAAATAATAGAATAATAGTTGCTTTCAATTCAAACCTTGTCCAATTAGTTTGTGTTCATAAATTTGTACTACTTTTGTTCAATTTATATTCTAGTAAATATGAATGTACACATATACGTTTACATATATTTGAATGCATGTATTAAATTTATATTCGAAAATAGCCAAATAAGTATTAATATAACATATTTTTTCTTACATTTGACGAATATTGTGAAAGTGAAATTCAATCAATTGCACAAAACCATAGCAACAATGAAAGATAATAATAAATTTATTTATTGGCAGAAGCATATAAAATACGATTCCTTTGGATTTTTGCAATGTTGTAGGCGTTGAGAAAAATTTGAGAAGCTAAGATCAAGCATATACATATGTATGTACTTCAATTTGTATTTTGTGAATAGAAATGGTTTTAATTTTCAATTCAATTCATGTCATTTTTTTTCAATTGATTCCAAACATCAATTACATTTCGAATAATTGTGAGACAAATAAAAATGGCTTGAAATATTTATCTGACAAAATGGTTGTATATAATTTATTACTTTTTTCAGTTTGCTTTTGTATTACATACATACAAACATATACGTATATATGTACATATAAGTGTCCTGAAAGCTTTCGATTTGTATGTGGCTGTTAAAGAAATATACAATGCCACTACATCCAGTTTCCAGCTTACAGCTTCCTGTCGTATATGTCAACACAATCTGTCCGTGCGTTGATAAATAATGGTTTAGTAACTTAACGTTCGACGCGCATTCAAGTGCTAACAAAACACACGCACATTGCATAGTTTGTTTATGGCTGTGTTTCTGTGTGTGTGTGTGCGGATTTACAAATTGTGAATATCAGCAAAGCTCTCATCTATAGCCTAGCCTGTTTGGCCCTCTCCAACCTTTAAGCCCATAACTCCTAAGCCTTTTTCTTTACACTTTCGCTACTTTATTAATGACATGTCAGCGCTCGATATGCATTTTTCGATTATCAGCAGAGAGTGTAGCTATGAATTTCTCAATATCAGACGCACCGGTTGATCTTTTCCACAGAATGCGAAAATGGGCGATTACAGACAAAAAAAAAATGTATTTAAAGGTGTATTTGGAATTAAAATTCAGTTCATTCTCTACCAGAAAAAATTATAAATAAAACCAAGTTTGAAATTTTGAAGAAAACAATCCAACAATTTATTAATTCAATTTTGGACTTTTTTCTCAGAAGTGAAAGAATTTTTTTTGGTATATTTTAGTGTATAACAACGTGAAAACTAAAGTGGCTAGAAATTACCGTTGATTTTTTAAAATTTAAAATGGGATTTATGTAGCTTGCGTTAGCGAATGATTAGAGTTTTAATTGAAAATTCCTAAAAATAAATAAATGAATACAAGTGGAAAGCTGTGTCATTTTGAATGAATTTTGGTTGAAAATCAATTGGCCACCACTGTATATATAAATATAAAGGGATGACGAAAATTCTTTCCGAAACCAATCATATAAATTTATCTTCACATAGGAAAAAATAAAAATTTCAATTTTTCTTAGTTTTGCGAATTGATACCCGATTTTGGAATATTTTTTGAAAAAGTGCCCAAATAGTTCTTAACACTAACATAAATACTATATTATTTTTAAAAATTGTCTAGTTATGATAAATAAATTCTATTTAATACTTTTTATAGTCACCAAAAAAATTTAGTTTTTGCACCTAAATACTCTAAACTATAGATTTTAGGGAAAGAATAAATTTTTTAACATTTTTTTTTTATGTTTATTGACTCATAATTGTGTAGAAAAAATAAGTTTTTTGATTTCTTGGGTGGCTCAGAAAATATTTGTTTTTCAAGGTCAAATTAATTTTAGAAAATTTTCAAAAACCGGGTTGGTTTTCGAATGTTTTATCCTCCCACCATCATCCAACATCATTCTGAATTTTCAATGACCACACAAAAACCTCATAAACCCAAGTTTAAGGCTTTGTAGGAACTCAAATAAAATTCAACAAATTTTCATCCAATATTCATCCTTTTTTTCAGAAGAGTTCGAATTTTTACAGCTTAAATTTTTCATTGATTTTTGACTTTTTTATTTGCTCAATATCATAGAAGCAAATGCTTAAAAAAGATCGATGAATTCGAGTCGTTTAAAATATGTTTATTATTGTAGTAAAACTGAACAGCCTATAAAACTGCATACTCAGAAAAATTCTAACAATTTTGAGAAAAAAACTGCACACATGAGTATGTATAACTCAACTGTGTTGCTGCGTGGATATATTCAACTTGTGTCAATATTCTGTCTGTCAATATTTTATCAAGAATACGAGTATTTATGTTATTTATTCACTTTATGTGCCTGCAATATACATATGTACATATGTACGTACTTATATACATATGTATGTATTCATTTTTTTTTATATTCAAGCTGACACGTGTGCTCTTGCACAAATACTCTCTCACAACGCTTCTTTCATAGTTTAACAGCACAAATCTTCTCAAATAGTTTTGAGTTTCCAACCAAATCAAATGAAAAACGCGCGGCAGTTAATGAATAAACAGCAACAATTTTTTAATGCAAATAGATAAATAAAATATTGCAGCAAATTATGCAAAATCATGAATAAGAGATAAATTGTTGCAATGAATTTTCAATATCATTCAATATATACGTGCATATGTCGCACGGTTAAGCCAATATGACGCTTAAGTAGTTGGAGATCGCTGAAACGCAAAGCAAACGATTTAAAGCGAGTTAGTATTGAGCAAAAAATAAAAAATTAAAATTTTTATGTTTTTAATTTAATTGTCGTACAATCATTTAGTGTATAAAAGATTAAATTTTTCAAAAGTGGAATAATAAATATAATTAGTATTGATTTTTAAGAGCGAAGTAAACAATAATTTATCGGAGTATTTTATGCATTTGTGTGCAAAGAATGGCCACCGTGAATTTTGTGCTTGTTGTTGTATTTACTACAGCGCCTAAAATTATGCCAAAAACCTTAATTTTAAGAGCTCTAGTGATAGCAATTTTATTTAAAATTGTGATGACAAGAATACGGGTTTTGTGTGCACTTTCTTTGTGTGCTTTCTCTTTTGCTCAAATGAATTTTTTGATTGGCTAGAGTAAGAAAGCATGCCCCTGGAGATTCAGTCGTTGCTAATAATAACGTGTTGTCCATTCTTATACATTTACGTTCTTTGATAGCACATATTTCTAGGCTTGTCTTATCGTTTAAATACGACTTTTGTGTACGTGATAAGAGTTACATATACATACATACATATGTCGTCATAAATCCAGTATTATTTGTCATTGGATTAAGAATGGCAGGGTTAGAATAAAATCAGTGATTATCACCTAAAATCTATTACAAAATTTACTTATGAAACAAAACCTTTATTTGTCTTATAGTATTCTCGTACAAAGAACATCTCGTACAAAGCCTGAAAGTATGCAAAGTATATACATATGCGCTGTAAGTTATGTAAAGTCCATAATGTAGTAGGCAATACATTGCCTACTTGTGCTTAGAGTGTTGCATTTAAATTTACACAGCTCAAATTTACATCTTCAATTGTCACGCTACGCTCAACTAAGATCATTAGAAAACTGTCAGACAAACAACCAAAAAAAAAAACAAAAAAAAAAAAAAAAAACTAGCACCAACATTCCATCTATGCATATCTATACATCGTTGTCGTTACAATTTTGCCACTGTCATTTATCTCTTCTGCACGGTTATCCTTTCCTATTTCAAATTAAACATGATTAAGTGCTTTCCAACACTGCCTCCGGTTTGTGTAGCCTACTTTTGTGCGCACACTTTGCATCCAAACATTTCGATGCGTAATGTCTTTTTCCTACCAACGCCCAACACTGCTGACCCCCTCAACCGTACTCAGCCGCACACACTAGCCGTCAAACTTGCCCGCAGTTCAAGCGTTTTGCTTGCGACACGAGAAAATATACTCGCACTACATAGCGCACTTGTATAGTATTTGTGGCTTTTTAAACTTTCTGTGGCCTTTGACGCTGACCGCATTGCCCTCGTCGCCGCACAGTTGTCGAAAGTTGTTGTGTTTGGCTGTTTTAGCTGTTTTGGCTGGTTTGTTGGGCTTGTTGGGTTTATCAAAATTAAATGGTGCCAACTGTTGTTCGCACTCTCAGTGGATTATGCTATTATGTGCCACTTTATAGTGAATTTTAATTACCAAAAAGGTTCTTCTTGAAGTTTCTCTCTGTTTCTGCGTCCCATCCCGCGGTGCATGTATTCATTAAGTGTACCTGTATTTGTGGGGATCTCTTGAAGAGATTGCCAGCAAGGGGAAATTGCGGCTCTAATGAATTAATGAATATTCATTAGCAATTTATTTTTAAGAATCTGTCATCTGGCACAATCGGCGATTTGCTGCTTTAATAAGTTCTTAAATGCATTTAACGAGTTATACTGCCGACAGACGGGCAAGGTTATCTATGTAGATGAGTAGCCTTGATTTGCATTAACTCATGCATAACACTCTTCCAAATACGCATAAGCACACGTAGATATACACGAAAATTATGAATATTGTGAATTCAATATGACAATACTGCCACTTTTGACAGAAAATTACTATTGCGAACGAGCAAAATGTCTACAGCTGTTGTGACAAGTGTTTATTATTAAAAAAAAATATCTGCAAATATTAACAAATTATTAAATAAAATGCTATTTTTTGGATAGGTTTTGGCTTTGAGGGATAGGAATTTATAAAGTCCGAAAGATTTTCGCCAAAATCCACAACAATTTCACCAACAGTACTGCATTCTATAGACTTGCTAAATTTCTAAATTCAAAAGCAAACCATTTTTTTTATGAAGTGGAATATATGTGTGAAAAGGGCCCACTTCGGCGGTATTGGAGTTATGCATACAGGCGTCTTCCTGGTTGATTTCCGAAAATTTTGAGACAAATTACACCAACCTAACTGAAGAATTGAGGGAAATATAGAACTTTGAAAGTAAATATCCGAAAAATTACTAATTGAGAAAAATCAATTTGAAGTTGAAAGTTCGATTTTTTTCATTTCTACTCGGACGTTAAATAGGTGTTCGTTTGAATCGAACAGGAACATAGTCAGCATGAGCAAAAATACTATTAGATCATTATTCAATCATTATTATATGTGAAACAACTTATTAACATCAACTCGACAAAGTGGGCCCTTTTCTAAATATTTGCTTTTTCAACTAATTCAAACGATGATCACAGAAAATTATGAATGAGTTAACGTTTGACCAATGAATCAGGAAGATGGGGATTGGTTTGATTTTATTAAACAACTTTAAGATAATAATTAAAGCTTTCTTGAATTCGTAATGATTTTTTTTTGCAATTTAATTAGTGGCCAATCCTATTTTCCCTACTTTTCATTTATATATGTGCACGTTTATGTGCATAAGTACGACCGTCTGTCAGTAGTTTTATTCATTTAATAGCAACCAATGTGTTTTTTAAAATTTTTATTTTTTTAAATGAAGAAGAAAATTTTATTAAAGTGAGCATCTGTGCTCTCAAAGTAGCAGTAGAATAATAATTTACCGCTTACCCTTTATAGCTCAGTATTTGGTCGAGCTTCTTCTTAAAGAAGTATACTCATTTTAAATTTCATGGCAAAGGTTGAATTCAGTTAGTTCTAGCTTGATAGCTTCAGCTGTAAATTTGAAGTTTTTCTACGCTTTCCTTATCTACTATCAAAGGGTGCTGCTTGAAATACTTTGAGTGCTTCAGCGCGGTTTCATGTGACAAGGCCTAATCAACGGAGTCGCCACATCTAAATTCTGTGTACTTTTTCTGTGTTTGTATTTGTTAATATAGCTCAAACAGCTAATACCTGGCTTACCAAAAAAAAAAGGTAAACCAATTATAAACTATATTTTATCGGTTGTTTTTCATAAATGCAAGATTTTTCATGCTGAAAGGAAATACTCGAAAGAAATAAATTAGAAAGGAATTAAAGGAAAGGAATGAAAATTACTTGAAAAGCGCTTAAATTCGAATAGAACACATTTTTAATTTCCAGTTAAATTTAGTTTTCAGTAAATTTCCGATCCTTCTTTTTTCAAATTCTGAGCGAATGAGCACTATTATCCGTATTCACTACATGTATTTAAAATTGCATGGAAGCTTTCAGACGCGCTTGGTGTAATTTTTTTGGTATTGTCTTTAATTTTCAAATACACTAACCAAATATAATTGCAATGAATATACAGAAGAGTGAATAAAGAAGGCTACTATTGTTCATATTTTTTTTTTTTATAAAACCAGAATATAGAACAATTGTTAATTCAAATTTGTTGTCAACTTTTTCTAATTATAAATGCCAAACATCTTTGCATGAGAATTAAATTTTGAAAATATTAAATGAAATCCTGTTTTGACTACGAATATACATACGTATGTAATTATGAAAGTTTACCAATGCAAACTATAAGTAACTTTAAGTACATTCATAATATTCGCATTGTGAGCGAAATGAGCAAATTACGTGCTTGCAGAGTTGATATTTGAAATGACGATTGAAATGCTTTCTTTAATACAAAAAAAAACTCAAATTAGCTATTAATTTAAATGCTTCAGGCAATGTAATTAAGTTTTCAAAATTTTATTAAATGTGTAGACACTAATTAATACTCACATTTAACTAACCACTAAACGTAATTGCTATTAATTTGTACACATTAGGCATAGCTTTTATTTAACTTTGAAAGCATGAAATTAAATAAATTGATAACACGTGTTTTTAATAAAAAAAATAGCAACAAATCGTGGTTAGATATTTTATCATAAATGCAAAACTAAATCGTGGTAAGAATGGCAATTGATTGTTGAGCAGTTTGTCTAAAGTATAAACCCCTGGCGCTACACAATCATTTTGATTATCACCCGAGTTCCAAACCACTTCGCTGTGCTTTTCTTTAGCGGCGGCATCTGTCAGCAATGGAAGTTACAGCAAAGATTTCGTGTACAATTTTGATGAAATTAAATGATAATCTCTAGTATTAATTTATTTTTGTTGTATGAAGTTAAGTCACAGAAGTTTGCCACCTGATTACAGTTACATAAAGTATGCACAATATGCACATAAAATCGTAAATATTTTGTTACATATAATCGATATTAAAAAAAAAAAAAATTATTTAGTAGCCGGTAGTGTAAAAATTTGAGCATGTAAAAGGTATAAGAAAAATTCGTACAAGGTTGCCAACTCTTTGTTCATATAAAAGAAAAAAAAAAAATGCGTGACAGCTCACTCTTTTATAACATACAAAAAACTATTCATTACGTTCAAAACAAAAACTCTCTATTTTCGCGATTATTATTTCATTTATATTTTAATCGTTTCAATATACTACTAACTAATTTGCAATTTTTAATAGGGCACCCAACAAATTTTCTGCACATTTCTGTAGCTGTTTTTTACTAGTTAGCTAACAAATTCAAGCGTTTGGTTAGATTATTTGTTTTTGGTAAAATCTTTTTTTTAACGCTGATCATAAATAACTTAGGTTTATTGATAGGTGGTAACTCTTTGAAAAATATTTCTTGTTTAAACATTAAAAAAAAAATACAATTTCTTTGATACTTGGAAACTTTCATATCGAATTAACTTTTTTATTTCAACCTTATTCCAAAATATATTCTTATTAATGGCCGCGTATTTAAAATGAACTCGCCTACGCACTTATGACACTCTTCACAATATGAATACAACAAACTCAAGCACTTATTTCCCTACCAAAGGCACATTTTCGATAAACTTGCAATGCTCAATTGCGCTTGTCGACTCTTCAGTTAAAAAATGAAATAAAATTAAAATAAAAATTAAACTTAAGTAAAGGTAAATATGCGTAAAAAGCAGAAAAACGCTTTGGGTGTTCATGCAGAATTGATATAAAAATAAAATGCGCTACTGACACTCATACATACCAAACGTCGCATATATTTTTAATATGTAATGCAATTTTTTTTTTTTTTTCAAATTTTGCCTTCAGATAGATACGAGTATATGTATATGTAAAGTATACGTGCATGCGAATATTAACTTTCATGAACTTCTTTCGCTTAATTTAATAGGAAACGCATTTAAATATTTATTAACTTCCGCATCATTCGTTGAAAGCCATTGTCACACAGCCATAACCATCAGCGCCGGAAATAATGAACATAAATGAAAATTACAATGCACATTAATAGGCTTCGGTTTTGTGAGATGGGAAGTTGCAGAAGGGCGGGGAAGCGTGTGCGTAAATGAAATAATATTTTGTACACTCAGTTTAATGGTTGAGTGAGTGGCCCGCAATTTGCATTGTCATAGTCTTTTTTTTTTTTTTTGTTTTATGTGTCTTACTACATATTTTAGATTGTATTGGAGTGGTCCGGAAATATATTTGCAATATGCATATATACTACATTTACATGCGTTTGAACGTAGTAGTTGGGGGCAAGGATGCATTTTAACGTTAAATTTAACCGTTCCGAAATGTTTTCTCTTGTTTCGGTTGAAACATTTGAAAATATTATCGTTAAAGCAATTATCATAATACATTTCATTACGTTTTTAACCGAAACGAAATGCTGGCGTTAACGTTAAAACGTTAAGAAAAACGTTAAGAAAAACGCTGGAGATTCACTCGTCGCAAACAGAAGCGCAAACAGGCGCAAACAGAAGCGCTGCATACTTTTAGGCACATTAAAATTAACGAAAACGGAAATTTTATAACGTTGCAACATTAACGATTTGGTTTCGTTTTGATAACATGGCGCCGAAACGCAACAAACTCATTTCGTTAGGTTAATTTTGCTCGTTAACAAAACAAAATGGTATCGTTTCGTTTGTTGAGCAGCCCTGGTTGGGGGGCATAATATCTACATAAGTAACTTTCAAGTCAATTTGCCTGGAAACAATTTGATGCAGTTCAAATGTTTGGTATTCCAAAGGAGTTTAGTAAATGCTTTTGCAAAAAAGAAATGTTGAAAAGTGAAACACGTAAAAATATTTTCAGAACTAATATGGTTAGCTTCTGTGCAATCATTATTCCACTTTTTGTATCAAAGTCAGTTGAAAATCTCTAATTAAGATTTAAGTGGTGGTGGTATCAGCTCCGCGTCAAAGTTATTATTAATCTGACCGCCAACTCAACTATCCACACTCTGTTTGCATCACACAAACTGTCAGTCTGGAATGCATTTACAGAATTATGTACATTTAACTCAGCAAAATTTATTCAATTAGTTACAAGTTAAAATTCAATCCAATCAAAATATAAAATTACATGGTCAACATTATTATTATTATAACCCAACGGAATCCCACTTTCCCGCCCAACCGACACGAGGGGCTCAATCCGCATAACGTACGGATGTTTTTTAAATATACAAATCTTAGGTGCCGAGTCGTGACTGAAGAAAGTTTGTTAAGCGTCCAGATCCCAAGCTGCTCAGCTACAGAATAAGAATTCATCAGCCGAATACAAAGTTAGAGAAATGCAAAGTATGAAAATTGGATCGTTAGCTGTTATTAAGAGAGGATAGAACAGTTCTTTTAATTATAAAAAGTGAGTGCGATGCATCAAAGGTGCTGGAAAGATTGTTAAAGTCTCGGCATAAACCCCAAAACGGTTCATTCAACTCAAAGTTAGTTCTGCATAGTTTCAAGAAAAGTGGTTTAAAGTTTCTCGTTGCACGGGAGGGTACATTAAAATTAATTTGCTCTAGAAGAAATGGACTTGAGATCCATCCATTGACCAATTTTACCAGAAATATTATACCTAAGATTTCTCTGCGACTCGAAAGAGTGGGAAGATTAATAAGTTTCAAACGACTAGTGTAAGGGGGCAGATTGTATGGCGAATCCCATCGAAGATTTCTCAAAGCAAAAGTAAGAATTGTTTTTGATTTAAAACTCTGCCTTTTACCAGCGTTTTTAATTGCATTTCTAATGAAGTGAACTGTAAAGCAAATGATGTGAGTTTCAATTTAAATTTGCCTAAGTAAGAACAATTCCATTATCTCTATCCCCTGCTTGTTTACAGTAAATTGAAAAGGTAACTCGTATGTGTGTAATTGTAAAGTAAAATGCGGCCTTCGATTATTTAAAAAGCATCCTTTGTGCAAAGACAGACACGCGCCTCTCAGTTCCGGCAAATCGCTTTGATTGAAATGTAACAGGCAGCTGCTGGAATTTAGGTCAAAAGTACGATATTGAGAAGATTGTGGGCGATTTTAGCGATTGTCAAGGGTAGTTCATTTCGGTTTTTGGTTTTTTGTTTTTTGTTTTTTTTTTTTCTTTCTCTTTACGTGCACATACATAAATGTATTTGATATATATATTTTCTTGTATGTATACCTTATCATCAACTTTGGGTCTACATTTACACACCGAAATCAATCAATATGTGAAGTCCTTTGAAAAAACAAACGAAAAGGTCAACAAAATTGACTGTTGCTCAAGGACAAGAAAATACATAAACAAAATTTATGTATCTTACGTGGGACGAAGCCACAAAACCTAACCACTTACTTAACTAAACCATATAAAATTGAGATTTTCATACCTTCATAAACGTGCATTTGTATGTTTTCGTATAAATGTACATACACACTATGTATATGTACATAAATTAATATATTTAATAAGTAGAGGAAAAATTTGAGTGCAAAAGTTAACGCATGACGACCGGATGCCAAGAGCACAAAGAGCATTTCATTAAACTCGAAATCACATTTTGTCTGATTTGCACTTGTTGATATCAATTTGTAACATTTATATCGTGTATATATATATATATATATATATATGTGTATTACCATTTACTCATACATTAGAGTGAATTGCTTAATAAGTGCGCTTGAAAATACTTAAAAGAAATAGATTTAATATAACTACCAATGCAATTTCGGTCTAAGCAAAATTACTGGCGGTGCTGTGTATAAAAAGTATTTAAAAATCGAATGTTTTGTTAAACACAGTTTTTTTTTTGCAAATTTTGAGTCAATAAAAAATTTTTAAATAAACTGCAAATTTCTTCAAAGTCGATATTTAGTTTTTACTGAATTAGCAAATCAGAAAAACAAATTTTAAGAATACAATTTAGTTTAACCTCTAAGACAAAAAATTGCCTTGAACAGAGTTGCCATTCCAAACTTTTTTTGAGATGATTAAAATTCTTGTAGAATTTATTTATTGTATTAAAATATTGCATTCAAATATAAAGCAAGTATAAATATTTTTCTACACATTATTTTTGTTTCAATGTAGAGTTGCCAAGTATACATAAACTACCTTAAATTTAAAACAAAAAAGTTTCTAAGTTACTACAAAATAAAAAAAAAAAGTTTAATAATTAAGAAATATAAAAATTAGTAAGCACGCTATATCAAAAAGGGTTGCCATCTAACTAGCTAAAATTAATTAAATAATAAAAATAAATAAATTAAAAATTGTAATAATTAAGAAATATAAAAATTAGTAAGCACGCTATATTAAAAAGGGTTGCCATCTAACTAGCTGAAATTAATTAAACGCAAAACAAAAGAAAATTATTAAACTCAAGAAATTTTATTAGGAACACAATTTAGCGAAGGGTTGCCAACCATCTGAAAACTAATAATATTTAAAACTTTTGCTTGCTGAAATTAATAAAAAAAAATTTAATACACCAAAATGGAAGGTTTTTAAGAACACTTTGAAGCGAAATTATTTTTATTTTTTTGTTTCGTAGAATGGCCCAATGGTTTTAATATTGAATTAATCAAACATTTCATTTTAATAAAATGCTATAAATTTTATATCTAAAGAAACTGAAACGGTATGCAAATTGAATAGCGTTTAATTTTTAAATAGGGTTTCCAATTCTCTGAAAAATTTTGACGAAATTTATGAAAGTTAAGACATAAACTAATATTTTTTATATCTTTGCCGAAAAACAAAATCATTTGCAGAAATGTCACACTTTAAACAAATTTTTCATTAATTCATACCTACAGAAAATTTCAGCAAAGTTTAATTCAAAATTGATAATTGGTTTGAAAAGGCTTTTAAAAGGACTCTGCTAGCCCACAAACAAATAGATGCAACAATAAAATATATATTTTACATAAAATCTTTTTGACTATCGTCAGAAACTTACTCAACTAAAAACACTTTAAATTTATTTAAAATTATTTTTGATCCAAAATAATTTGTTATTAAGTGAAAAGCACGATACACTTTAATACAAGCACTCATACATTCCTGTACTATTTATTCACTGCATACAAACATAAATTTGTATATAGTTATGTCGAAATATATTGCTTTATGAGACTTTCGCAAATCAATTATCTTCTAAACAAAATAAAATCAAACTCTACCAATGGAAGCAAGCAAGCGGGTGAAAAGGCCAACACAAATACGACGTTCTCACTTCAATTATCGACCCATCAAGGCAACGAATGAAGCAGTTAGCAAAGCAAGAGTGGCGGCGAAACAAAATACGAGTATGTGCGTGATTATTATAAGAAAAGCAAGAGCAAGAGTAATATCAACAATCGCAACATCACAACAACATCAAATGCGTTTATAATCCGCTTGATGATTTCACAGCAACGCAATGAAAAAGTTGCTCATACAACATGGTGTACCACGCACAGCCTTAAGCTGTAAACATAGTAAGGCGACAATAAAAATGTGGTATTTTTTCCATTGTAGAAAAACGCTTTCATTTCTTCGTAATGTACCTGGGGCGGCAAGCTTTTAAATTAAAAGAAAAACAATTCATAAAAATCTGAAAGAAACAATGTCACCTACTTATTTTGTTAAATGTTACTACTTTATTAACTTTTCCTCATATTTATTTCGTCTTCTTACTTCGCTGGTGTCGCAGTTGAAACGCGTCGGTGACTTTAACGCTTCTGTATGTTTTTTTTTCTTCCTGAATCGTTGAAACTCAACTAAACTTAAGCAAACATATTAACGCTGTATATTATGTTTATAATAAAATATAACAATACACGCTCTAAAGAGGGATGAATGTCAACTTTAAGTAGAAAACGAAAGACTTTGCGGTTCTTGACGGATGTTGACAGCAGCAACAGCAAGAAATTGCTAGCCAAGAATTCTCTAACACAACAAACAAGTGTGCAGAGTAAAAAGTATGTATGCACATAAGTAATTGCCCACATATATACACATTGTGTGACATTAAAAGCGCCAAATAAAACAAAAAAAAATGACAAAAAAACAAAATTCATAAGCACAAATAAATCTTAAGACAATGTGAAAAATATCAAATTGTGACGTAGTGTGTGTGTGTGTGTGTGTGGACGGACGACCAAATGCGACAATAAAAATATGAAAGTAACAAAATTTAATGAAACTAAGCAAGTACGCAAGCACAGACGCACGCCTCAGTACGCTCCAAAATGCTTTGGTCCTTGGAATTGACTCAGCACTCGTTGGTGTTCGAAATAAGTGAACAAATTTGGTAACACTTGTCGATGCAGCTGTGTACCGTGAGACAGACTGCGTGTTGTTTTTGTTGTGTCTCTCCTTCTTTGCTTAATGTACATACATAGCTGCTGCTGGTTACTTATTTTTTAACATTCCTGTCGTTGTTTGAAGGCAGTCGCATGCCAACAAGCAAGTCAGTTGAGTTCACTTATTTTCGTGTTCTTGCGGTTTGAGTTTTATTACTCTTCCCGTAAAGCTGATTTGGCTGTCAGAAATTTTAGATTTTAGTTGGGAAATTAGAAAAAAAATGCTAAGGTACATTTGTGAATATCTACTTTCGGAATTTCCATTCCATAGTCCAAAGTACAACAGTGTAAGTCAGTATTCGCTTAGTGCGAAAAACACGATTTTCGCTGACGGCTTAGAAATTCTCAAAAAACTAGTTTCTGTGGTTGAAAATTCAGTCTGCATAAGCCGCACTACTGAATATTTGTGGGTAGTATTAAAAGTTGCAATGAATGTAAATCTACGAGTTTTACTTTATATCTTACAATAATTGATGAAAATGCTACTCGATCTCGAATTAAAGTTTTCATAAAACTAAAAAATTTCAAAAAATGTGAATCAAACACCAAGGCATGGGATACATCCATAAGCATAATGATGTTTCATTTGCTTCTTGGCTACTTCATAGAATTGGCAGTTGCTACGACAAGGCAGAGAAAGGATTGCAAATTGACTGCATTTACTTATAAAGACCATACAGAATGAATAATTTCACTGTCCAACAAATGAAGACTTTTTGAATGGAACAGAATAGCGACCCCATAATTCTGAAAGGGTATGTTGAGTAGATAATTTTTGTAGAACAAACTTATGATCCAGCAAGTCTGAGTTTTCACGTCAAGCTAAATACAGGAAAGCATATTAAGTTTAATCTTTAATCCATTGTCATACTACTGCTGAAGCAAAAAAATAAATATGTACATACTATAATAAACCACTATTAAAACAAAATTATAATTTTTTTATAGAAGTTGGCGTGTAATTAATTCGTAAAGAGCTTTATTTACAACAATGGTGTCTTTGGTGACCCCCACTGAAATTTTCCGCCAAAAATTTTCGTAGAATATTTTAATCCTTAAATGTCCTTTTTTAAAGGATATTTTTGGATTTTCTCGAAAAAAAGGGTCAAATTGACCCATAAAGAGACCAGTTAGAGGGTTAAGATCTTCCACAAAAATAATCCTCATACAATTCCACAATACAACTCTGACCATAAGAATTCTCTCAGACATTAACTTACAACATTTTTTTCATATAGTATAATGCTACCTTCGACCAAAAAATTAAAACTTTGACCCACTGTAAAAAAAAACTCAGACGTGCTGGACCATAAGTTTGTTCTACAAAAATGATCTACTCCACATACCCTTTCAGAATTATAGGGTCGCTATTCTGTTCCAAAAATGCTGTTGGACAGTGTTTTTAACGGCCGTCAAACTCAGTAGTAGCTGTGGTCCAGAAAGTGCAGCTAGACTGATGCGACCTTGTTTAAGTAATTATGGTGAAAAACTACAAGCTTTCAATAGGTTAGACCCGGCGTACTCTGCGGGAAGGAACAAAAAGTGTTTATCATGACTGGCAGCCTTTAATATTCGTAATTTAGAAAATTATAAAAAAAGGCCTTGTACTGCAACAAAGGACTTCTCGTCAAACACAGTTTATTGACTATACCGTAGAAATATAAAGCCAATATTACTATATTTTCTAGTTCAATATATCTTTGCGAGAATTGTAGTTGAGCAAAACCCGTTGTTATTGTATTCAGTGAGGAGCTCTGTACTTTTTCTTAACTTTTCGCTTAGTTTTATATTCAACATGACGTTGAACGCGGCATACAAAGGGACGTGGACCAAAGGCTTGATTCTGTAGCTAAGATTTCAAATTTATGCTCTTTTAGTGTTGAATCTGAGCAGATCTTACTCCACCAATGTTCACTTACATATATGATTATATTTTATTATATATAGTTCAGCTAGCCAACTAAGAAGTTCCCAGCGTGCACGCACAATGCGGTGTACTATCTCTTCTTGTGAGACTCTAAATAGAGTCCCAAAATGTCATATTCGCCAGAGAAAATCTCCTTCAGATATCCAACAAAGACCGCGTGTGAACTCCTGTATTTGTCAATATATTTTTAAAAATTATTACTTATTTTTTTCTGTCGCCAGCTTCAGCGATATAGTTTATGAATGTAATGTGAGTTCATTAAATTTTTCGAATTTGAAAAAAAAAATCAAGAATTTTAGTTCATTGGGTTTTCGAAATTTGAGATTGTTTTTTTTTTGTTTTTTTTTTTTAAGTTTGAATTTTTTGTTTGGATTTTACAGTTTTTTAAATTGGTTTGTTTTGAGTTTTTTTTTTTTAATTTCGAAATTTGAGATTTTTTTTTTGTTTTCTACAGTTTTTTAAATTGGTTTTTTCTTTTTTTTTTTTAATTTGAAAAATTTTTAAGAAAATCAAATGTACTGTTAGTATTGCCATTACAATACAATCTTTAATAATTTTTGTAGCAAATTTGACCGCTCCCGAAAGAGTTTTTCACCGAACTGTTCCCAATTCAGATCTGATACGATTTATAACCAGCCTCACTGCGAAATATTTTGTAGTGGTTTTATACGAACCACTTATTGGTCTCGTACTAATTAAAAAAAAAAAATTCAAAATTGGTATAATTGGAATACTTAGTGTCTAGAATAATGTGATAAAATATTTTTTTCAAATTTTTAATATTTGGGATTTTATTAAGATTTGCAAATTTTTTCGAGTTAAAAAATCGGCTAAAGTATTAGTTTTCACAAAAAAAAGTTATTAAGCAAAATTCTTCTAAAATTATTAAATTTCATAAAAAAAATGTTTTAATAAAAAATTTGTAAAAATTACATTATTTGTTTTATATATTAATTATTTTTTTTATTAAAAACTATGACAGAGACCACCAATTTTCTTTAAAAAAAAATACATAAAATCTGTAAATTGTCCTTAAATTGCTGGATAAATTTAAAATTAAAATTTTAAACTTTTTTGGGACGGTTTTCTTGCTGCGCTACACTCAAGGTACTTTCTAATACAAAGACTTCTACGCTTTATAGCACATAAAAATTACAATATCATTATAAAGCGATGTTTATCACTCTTTTTATTCAAATTTCTTTATTATTTAATTCATTTTATTGCACAGATTTAATAAAATTCATTTTGCAAATATTAAAAATTTTAAAATAAAAAATTTTTTATCCCACCAATCTAGCCACTAAGGGCCGTTTGCACCATCTCTGTTTAAAATTACGGGCGGTTAGCAGCAATTCAGCTTACCATTCAGCACTTACTTAACTGACGGATGGTCTGAACCGGCGCTTTTAGTTCCGATTAAGTGCTTAACCGCAGATGGTGCAAACGGCCCTAAGTATTACAATTATACCGATTTTGAAGAACATTCGACCTTGCTTTTCATTTGGAATGCCACTATTAGTAACTGACAGTGATCCCAAACTCTTTCCAAATTCAACTAAAACTGAACTGATGCCAAGCTAGTCCTGCATTGTCTATAAACGGTTGAAAATTTTGACTTAGAATCTATTTTGTCAATGGGTAAAATAGCTTCGTTATGAAAAGGAATTCCATTTCAAAATTGCATAGCAAGTAAATTTCGATTTATTTTCTCTGTAAAATTTCTTAAAAATTGAGCAGCAACCGTTTAAACACAATAATTTCCTTCTCCTGAATATCTGTCGCTAGACCCATCTGCACCGAAGTATGAGCTAAAATGTCTCTACAATTTATTTTTAAATTTAAGCTGTTTCTTAATATGAAGGTACATGTTTATCTGTCACAGGATATGCGACACTTTTCGTTACGCTTTATTACCCATAATAACTAAGCTTTTATACTTAGAAATATTCGTACGCTCCTTCATACACGTGTAGAAAACTTTCAATAACGCCTGACTGATGACTGATAAGTGGAAAACAAACAAAGAAATGGGAATTCGAAGAATGCTTTTTGTGGAAAATTTACGTGCGCTGCTGCAGCGATGTGTCTTTCATGCTTTCATCTTAATAGTGGAAAAATGTAAAGCTTCAAATGGAATGAGTGCTTTGAAAGGGTCTACTATTTATATTCATTTTAAGTTGTTTCCATAGGTATTCTTCAAAATCAATCAAATTATTGAAAAATCCGGAGAGGGTTAGGAATATTTTTTGGTGAGCTTAGGCAAATTTTCGTGCGCGAATTTTTGTTTGTTTGTCATATTCTCCCATGTTAACAGGTATTTTCTTTTGCAGCCAGTTTCTTACTCAAATTTAAGTGGTTGCTCCTAGCGAAGGCTTAGAGGCTTCCTTTGAATGTGCTGGTCTCAAGTTGATTCAATATTTGTTTGCGAAATAATTTATGTGGAGTGGTGAATTGGAGGCAATGAGCTGTATGTATAAAAATGTTTGGTAGCAAAGACTTGTCAACAGGTAAAGCTTTTTGATAAGAAACAGGAATTTATGGGCCTGTAAGAAGGATTTTTACAAAAAGAGAAAGAAAACGAGAAAGGTAGGGATAAAGCAGTTGTAAATAAAACGAAGAAGCACAAATAAGTATTTGCGGCTAAGGGCGATCAAAAGATTTTTTTTTTATTAATTTAAAAAATGTATTCTTAAATTAATAAAAAAAAATCTTTTCGACAAATTATTTATACTTATTTGATTACTATTATTTGTCAATTTTATTGTGCTCGAGGCCAGTTTAAAAAATATTTTTTATTTGGATAAAACAACATTTAATAACACTAAAATCGTTGTATCAAAAAATTAGAATTGTTAAATTAAACTTATTGCCTGCTTTCATAGTAATAAAATTCGTTTATTTATAACCAAAAATTTTACAATATTTCCTTTTTACAAAAATTCACATTTTTACATAATTTTATTTGCTATGCAAGCTTGCGATTTTGATAATTTAAAAAAGAATTTTAGAATTTTCCATTCCTTTTTTTAGTGAAAGAAAGTTATTTGTATCACAAAAAATTTATTTCTGGGCACTAGCGCAATGAAATGGTGAATTATTGTTCATTTAAAGGCAAATAAAAATCTTTAAAAAATTTAAAATTTAAAAATCTTAAAATAAAGTGAAAGTTTTTGCATTAAAAAAAAATTATAAAAAAAATATTTTCCCTTAAAATAAAAAAAATTTATTTTTTGTTGATTTGCGTTTTTTTTTTTTAGAAAAAAAATCTTGTTTTACGATTGTTTTTGCGATTTTACAGCATTAGCTCTGCTATTTTTAGAGTTCTACAATTCATACAACAACAAAAATGAATTCATTTAAAATCAGACACATTGTTAGAAATTAAAAACAAAACTCTTTAAATATTAAAAAATAAAATTTTAAAATATTTACAAAAAATTCTTAGCAAGCATTTTTATGCTTTTTTATTAAAAAAAAAAAATCCAGGAGTAAAGTTTAAAAACTTGCTCCCAGATTTTAAATAAAGATTTTCATTAAAGAAGCAAAATCAAATTTAAAACTGAATGAAGTTAAATTTTTTAATATGAAATTAAATTAAATTTTTTTTATATATATTAATTTATTCACATGCTAAATTTTTTTTCTTTTATGAGCTTTATTTAGTGAATAAAATTATTACTCTTTAGTATAACTTTATATGTAATAATAAAAATATTTTTCGTAATTTTATACTAAAACCATATATTATTTAAAAATGCAATGCTTATTAGAAATTAAAAAAATTTAAAAAAAAATTTTGAATTTAATATTTTTTTAAGTGAGTTGAAGGCCATTTTTATTGAAAAAGTTATAGAGAAAAAAAAACAACAACACCCTAAGCGATAGAAGTTTAAGCACTATTTCGGAGATCACCACATCTCCTTATCAGACTTCTTTCTTCACGGCTTCCGCAGGATTCGAAGCCACGTCACCTCGTAACGCTTACTTAAGCCAGCATCTAAACAGGCTATGCTAAACTTACGCTGTGTGAGCTGTTGTTGTTTTTCTCTTTTACCTTAACAACTCACTACAATCACGTGCGGCTCATTGAAACAAATAACGAAATAATTAAACAGCTCAAAAACAACATAAAAATTTTAAACTTATCAAAAAAATTTGTTTAACAATTTTCTGTGTATGCAAGTTTTGTAGCTCCTTACAAACTGAATATCGATAATTCAGTGTATTTTCTATGGGAAAATTCGATTATTTACAGGCACTTGAGATAAAAAGCTAAAATTTTACATTAATATTTTTTTTTTTAATTCATTCCTGTTCGAAAATCGCCGATAAAATTTTAAATGGAACTTGAATACATATACATAAATATATTAATGTACCATTCCAAGCTTTAAATAGTTTTCATAAAATTTTGCACCACTTTCAACTTTGAAATTTCCAAACCTACATACACCAGCATCAGTTGCACTCAAAGAAAACAAAAAGTATTCGAATTTCAAATAAACTGCTACTCCATGCACTCGAAGGCGCTATTTTTAGAAATGAAATGTAATGAGAGTCAGATATAGCGCCATTGCACTCACTGAGCTGTTGCTTACTGAAAAGTCAATGATCAATGTCAACTACTTCACTTACTAGAACATACACACACACCCACTCACTTCTCTGCGTGGGTGCGATACTCAAACACATGCGCATGCTTTTATTTATTCATTATGATGCACGGCCTTGCCATGTAGCTACTTATCATTGGTATGACATTTTCAATTAGTAGCCATCTGGCAAACGCGTATCCACTGTCCTACACATCCATATAGTTGAAGAGTATAGCAACAACAACAACAAACTGTATTCATTCATATTGCAGTGATTGCAGTGTTGATAGCAAATAATAGAAAATAGATACGTTGAGATTTTTGATGGCTTTTCGCGCACATCGTCCTAAGGACTCGCACAAAAGCGAAGCAAAGGTGGGGGCTTGTAATGCCAAGCAGTAAATACTCGTATAAATTTGATAAACAAGCGACGTGAGTGATTGTCTTACTCGTACTACTCGTACGACTGCTGCTGCACTGTCAGAGTGTTTGATTTAATTTTTAATTACGTTTCAATCCAATGCAAGTGTCGCATTTCGCAATGCGATTGATGAATAATGGAATGAATGAACGAATGAACGACGACATCACGCAAGACTCGAGTGATGGAAGGCAAATAATGGAAAGTTCGCGGGGACGGCGATGTGAAATGACATTATGTGTAAAATAAAATTTGAAATATAAAAAAAAAAGTATAGTAAGAAAATAACCAAGTTGTCCTTTACAAAATTAAACGGCATAGAATAATGCCGCCTTTTATGCATTATTGTCTCTGTAAATATTCATTGCCTTTGCCATTGGTGTTGCTGTCGCCTTTACTGATGAATAAATACTTTATGCTTTTGAAAAAAAAATTAATAAATGCAAGCACAAAGATGTAGAAGGACAGGCAAGAAGTATGCGCGCATTTTGCAAATTATCGTAGGCACTTATTTGTGGAAGTTTTCTAAATTCTGCAATATTTATTTCTAGGTATTACATTAAGTTTGTTAAGGACTAAAATATATATTTTTAGCAACACAAATTACACAAAAAAAATTTAATTCATTATAACAAATGCTTTATAAATATAAATTTGTGTGAAAATTTCTTTTTTTCAGTATTTCAAATCTAATTGACTTTTTATTAATTTGACTACGAGTATCATACAAAGTTGATCGCCCAACTGCTATAATTTTTTTTTTTGTCGTAACAAATGCAGCCAGAAATTTTTGTTCAGTATGAAAAAAATAGTCGTAATTTTTATTAATATACTAATATATATTTATATATATATATGTAAAGGAAGTGCTATTTATTTGAATGGGATATTTCGAATGAAAAAATATTAGACAGTAAATACAATTTTCAATTAATATTACAAAGGTTCAACTGATTCAATAAACACAAGTATAAAGTGCCAAGGTACATAAACTATAATATAACATAATAACTTCAACACTTTCCCTTGTTATTTATAGTTGATTTAAACCCATTTTATCACACAACATTTTTATTCTTATTGCTGACAATGGTTTGGTCATAATGTCTGCCACTTGATCTTGCGTTGAAATAAGTTGAATTCCTAAAACTAGATTGTTGATTTTTTCGCGTATAAAGAAATGTTTAATAGCAAAATGCTTGGTCCTGCGATGGAACTCTGGATTTTGAGCAAGCTTAACGGCTGCAGAGTTATCAACTTGTAACTGTGGTAATTCTTTCAAAATAGTTATTTGTAAAAACAATCGTTTCATCCATATGATATCCTTTGTAGCTTCATTGGCAGCTACAATTTCTGCTTCAGTAGTCGATGTTGCTACCATGGCCTGGCGTTGACTCAACCATGATATTGCACCTCCTGCATTAATAATTACAACACCTGAAGTTGAGCGACCAGTTGTAATACAACCTCCAAAATCTGCATCACTGTAACATTTTAAAATACCATTGTCAATGCTACTACGATAAGTTATTCCCATATTCATGGTTCCAGCAATATAGCGAAAAACCCTTTTGACTTTCAATATGTCTTCTTCAGTTGGATTTTCCAAATTTCTGGATAGAAATCCAACGCTGTATGCTAAATCTGGTCTTGTACCCAACATTAAATACATAACAGCTCCGACTGCTTGTCTATATGGAAATATTTGTTTTTCCCCTTTCCCTGATTCTGAAGTTGAATTGCTTAAAATCGGTGTTGAAACGGACTTACAATTTTGAAAATTAAAACGCTCCAGAATTTTCTTCGCATATGATCTCTGACAAATTCGCACAAATCCCTTTTCGTGCTGAATTTCTAATCCTAAAAAGTAGTTTGCTTCTTTTGAAACTATTTTAAATTCCTTGTTTAGTTCATTTAAAAATATTTGTATATCTCTCTCATCAGTCCCAGCTACTAAACCGTCATCAACGTATAAAACAAGTATAATTTTCTTTTCATTTTCTTCTCGAATATAGAGGCAAGGATCAGCTTCACTCACCTTAAATTTAAACCTTGTGAAAACTTCACTTACTCGTTTATTCCAGCATCTTGGTGCTTGCTTCAAACCATAAAGGCATACCTTACTTGTTCCATCAGAAAATCCTTCTGGTTGCTTCATATATATAGTTTCCTCTAATTTACCATAAAGAAAAGCCGTAGACACATCAAATTGTTTTAGTATCATCTTCTCAGTTGCTGCTATACTGAGAACTGCCCGAATAGATGCCATCTTTGCTACTGGACTGAAAGTTTGACCATAATCAATACCATAGCACTGATTATACCCCTTAATAACCAATCTCGCTTTGAATTTATCAATGCTTCCATCGGAATTCATTTTAATCCTATAGACCCATTTGCATGGCAAAGCTCTACGCTCTTTTGGTAATTCCACCAATTTCCATGTTTTGTTCTCTTTTAATGAATTCATCTCCTTATCCATAGCAAGTTTCCATTCGCATTTCTCGTCACTTGCTATTGCTTCTTCATAATTTTCTGGTGTTTGAAAACCATTAACATAATCTTCAGCCTCCATAACAAAATCTTCTAGGTTCTTTGATCGCTTTATATTTTGTCGGTTTCTCAGATTCGGTCCTGTTATTATGCTTTTCTTCTCACTTTCATCGTTACTTTCATCGCTGCTTTCTTCTCTTCGTCGTTTACTCTGCAGTCGATTAGTATTCATAAATTCCGCTTTCTCAATTTCTTCCGCATTTGCTTGATTGTCTTGCACGCTTTTATCTTCTGTAAGCTCTTTTTCGTACTCCTCTGGATTTTCAACTTCTTCATCTGGGCAAACACCACTTAAAGGTAACTTTATTTCCCGCAAATTTTCAATAAATTTAACGTCTCTTGAAAGTATAACTGAGTTATCTTGTGGATTATAAACACGATAACGTTCATCACCATCATATCCTACTAGATATCCTTTTTTAGATTTTGCATCCATCTTTTTTCTCTTCTGTGTTGGAATATGAGCGTAGCAAGTTGATCCAATTATCCGCATATGTTTTATCCTTGGCTTTTTTGTCGTCCACAATTCATAAGGACTTACACCTTCAACAGATGACTTCCCGGTACGATTAAGTATATAGACCGCCGCTGTTACAAATTCTGCCCAAATCGCTTCTGGAAACTTCGCACTAGGATTTGAATACTTAAAAGTTCTTGCCATCTCCACAATGGTGCGATTTTCCCTCTCACTGGATCCATTCTGCTCTGGTGTGTATGGCGCTGTCAATCTTTGCGTTATGCCATGTTTTCGTAAAACTAATTTTGCTTCTAAATTGTTAAATTCACCTCCATTGTCACTTAGCAATTCTTTTACTAAAATACCTTGTTGTTTAGTATGCACAAGCATAGCTTCTAGCGAATCTTTGACCTCTGATTTATTCTTGATGATATAGCAGTATCGAAACTTTGTAAATGAGTCTTTGAAAACCACAAAATATCTATTTTTCTTAAATGAATCTGGAAATGGACCACATACATCAGCCGACATTAATTCTCCTGGTTTCATAGCTTTTTGGCCTGTTGCCAAAAGGTAAACGATGTGCCTTTCCAAGCACACAAGGCTCGCACAAATTATCGTCATAATTGACGTTTATTCCCAGTTCCTTCTGAAGTAGCTTTTTAACATGCCGCTTATCTTGATGTCCCCATCGCTCATGATATAGCTGCAACAACGAATCATCAGTGTCTACTAGAAAAGCACGCATCTCGTCCGGTACTATTGGTTTTATATGAGCTTGGAATAACGATCCATGTGCCTCTCGATAACCACTCATTACAAACCTACCGTTTACTTTAAGCCAGCAATTGACGTTTGTTGACCAAAATTCACTATCAGGATTTTGATCCTGTGCAGCTAATACCGAGAATAAATTTCTATTGATTCCTGGAACATACCACACATTTGTAAGCGTCAACTTTAACGTTTCACCGTTTGCCTTTGACAACATCTCGACTGATCCTTGTCCAAGTGCCTTAAGATACTCCTTTCTTGCTGCTTTTATGCTGTATTCTCCATTGAAGGCAGTATAATCGAAAAGAAATTCTTTGCAATTCGTCACATGCTTTGTTGCTCCATTGTCCACCCACCATGTAGATCTGCTTGCATTTACAGGATACAGCCCAGTCGAAACACTAACCAGCGAAACATTTGAATTCTTCGTATGATTTTGAACCCCATTATCTTGCTTATTTTTCGATGGTCGACCGTCTGCTATCCACTTTTTACAATCTCGTACCCAATGGCCTTTCTTTTTGCAATAATAACAACCACTTTCCTTCTTCTGCTTCAATTTCTCCATAACTGCTCTATTACTTTTTGAATATAGTGCCTCTTGCTGTGGAATATCATCCTTCCTCTTGAAATTGCGCTCAAAAACGATTAACTGCGTACTCAACTCGTCAAAAGTCTTATCATCATCTTTTGATAAAAGCATCCAACTCGACAGGAATGATTCAAATTTGAATGGCAAAATGTTAAGCGTTTTACACACAAGAATCAAATCTGGCAGAGAATTTTCACCTTTTTCTTTTAAGCCGTTGTTGAGCTCGTTCCACATCCCTCGTAGTGTCGCAACATGCGTAGAAACATCTTGATTTTGATCCCAAATGAATGCAAAGAAATCAGTGCAAATCTTAAATAGCTGGTCTCTTGAAGTTGCTTCAAACTGATTTTTTAACGCCTTCCATGTGTCATGAGCAGTCTCTTTGTCCATGATCTTTTGGTAAACTGCATCTGTGATCGAACTTGTCAGCATCGTTTTAGCGTAGCTATTAGCTTTCCGGTAAAAATCTTCTTTAATTTTATGGGCTTTTAGCTGAACATCAGTTGGTGTATCATTTAATGGCTCCGGCCTTAAAAGCTTCCCATCAATAACATCCAAACATCCTTCATGATAGTCGAGTAAGTCTCTTATCTTACGTTTCCATATTGGCCAATCTGCTTCACTAGCCAATACTCGGATTCTTGAAACATCCATTCCGCAACCTGGGCCCATAACCTTTTATTAATATACTAATATATATTTATATATATATATGTAAAGGAAGTGCTATTTATTTGAATGGGATATTTCGAATGAAAAAATATTAGACAGTAAATACAATTTTCAATTAATATTACAAAGGTTCAACTGATTCAATAAACACAAGTATAAAGTGCCAAGGTACATAAACTATAATATAACATAATAACTTCAACAGTAATGACTAGAGTTTTTCTACTACGTGAACTAAGAAGAGACGAAAGACATCTAAAAATTTTAACTTTTTTAAACTTGAAATTTTTTTACTCGTTAGTGTATTTTATGTTATTACTTGAAGCGTATTGAAGATTCGTATAAATTTTTGTTCCAGATGTACTTTGTTTATTTTTATTTTTTGCTAAAATGCACAACAGTTAACGTGTGTACTCAGTATAAAATATTTGATAAAAAATGTTAACAATTTTTTCATGACATTGATTAATTTTTGAGAAAATAAAAACGCTTTTTTGAAATTTTTTTATGAGTTTGGGGCTAGCTTTAATTGAAAAATATTTTTAAAAAAATTATTGATAAAAAATATAACCGATAATTTGAAGATGATCTCTTCACCTCAAAAGAACAACTGCTTGAATATGTGTATCAATGCTTTTTACTTGAATTTACTGTATTAATTTTTACTTTGACAAAGTTAGAAACTCTAGATGATATGGTTTGGTTAGCAAATTAAGTATTTTTAATTGGGAAATAATGTAAATTTAATAAAAGAAGCATAACCCTGAAAAAAGCGAAGTTTAGTGCGCAAGAGTGTTAGAACGAATTAAAAAAGAAATTGTTTCAGACAACGCAGTTTTATTGGCCATTTAAGGTGGAGTTCTCCAGTGGCTGAAAACTACCTTTAGGTTTGGTTAGTTAAGGTGGCAACCCAAAGGGCTCACTTAGACTTCAGTTTATAGTCCATTGTGACACCACTATGAAGTTTTCCTTCCCTGAACTGAAAGACCCGATGGTAGAGTGTTAAGAGGAACGTCGAGTGTTCTTTATGAAGGAGCGTAGCCTTTCGATGGAGAGCCCCATACAGAACCCACATCTTGGATCAGAAATGATGCCCAGCCTAACGGCGTGGGTCCTCATCGGGCAGTGCCCTGTTAGAACACTGATCAAGGCTGAGAGTAATAGCCTGGAAATGTTTAATAGTTCCCTAGACCGTCTGCGGTTCGCAACCGGCCAAAAGGACCTTGCAACTTTTCTCGTCGGGGTTTCCGCTCAGCGTTTGCTGAGCCGACTGAAGGCCCATTTTTCCAGGAGCAGACCACATGTGGACAGGGGAATTCCAATGCCCTTCTACCTTCGACTTTTGACCAATTTTTTCTGGCGCTCTCTCCCTATTACTTTAACGCTCGAAAACTTATTTGGTGTTGAAGAAATTGCAAAAGAGAGTTAGTAACAAATTATCGAAAATCAACGGTAGGTTGTAGCTATTTGAAGCTTGCACTTTTTTATACTAAAATTAATGGGTTACAAAACTGTGAAGTCGAAAATTTCCATACGCTTTTTTTTTGTTAAGAATTTGGATGAAAATTTTACGAAATGTTAAAAAAATATTTTATGGACTTAAAGCTTCGTATAAATATAATTTTTAAATATTACCGCAAAATAACTAGTTAAAATATTTTAAACAGGAAATTATTTAATTTTCGTTTTTTTTTTGGTTTTCTTTGATATTTCGAAAAGTTATTAAAAAATATTTTTATATTAAAATGTTTTTAAATACTTTTCCTAGGAGAACTTTTATTGAATAGTTACTTACGTTATGTTAAAAATTTTAAAATATATCTGATGGCACTGCTATTTAAAAATATTTGAGCATTAGTTGCATTTAAATTCAAACTTTTTTTTTTCAAATTGCTACATTCAAAACAATAAAATTGTCGATATTCCACTGACTTTAAATTCTATGGATTTTTATGTACAAACAAAATTTCAATGAAATATATTTTCTATGCACACATATACATATGTACATACATACATACATATAGTATACATATCCAATTAAATATTTCACGTCCCAACCGACAAAGGCAATTGCTTGAGCAGAAAATCGTATTTTTGCTCTACTTCTGCAACAATGAGTACGCAAATTTTTGTGTGAAATGCATTTATCGGCTTTTATTGTTTGATTGTTGTGTTATTCTTTTTGCTGTTGTTATTGCTGGTTCTTGTGCGATTTCTTCTCAATTCATACCTGGTAGTATATTTAGGATGAATGCATCTAAGCGCACAAACAACGAGAAGATAGGAAAAGCGAGAAAGACGAAAGATTGCAACAATAACAACATTTTGCTTTTCACATTGAACTGAATGAATGAAACAATTCATGTGAATATTGTGATGAGGTAGAGAGAAAATATGGGAGAGTAGGTGTTTATTATAGACACTAGATTGTGTCAAGAAAAGACCAATTCTTTCTTTTTAAAATCCAATCTGTAAATTTCGTATTTACTTTGCCTTTCCATAACAAATAAATGATCAAAATATTTCGTAAGCGGTATTGTAGTCAATTAGAAGTAGCTTAAAATAACCATTGATTTGTGACCATTTTTTACTGATGTGCTACAAACTTTCTCTCATAAAAAAATAAATTTGGTTCTTGCGTGCATGCAAATGTTGCAAAAAATTCCATAACAAAAGGATACTACACAAACTTGCACTTTATACTAGTATTAATTGGGCTAGAAAACAAAATACACTAAATATCAATCATTTTATATTTTTTTCATTACTTTTTATAAAATGAAAACGATAAAAACTTGTTAATTTGGAAATTCTTATTTTCGAAAAAATTTAATTGAGAGCTACAACTTTGCTACAATGTCCTTTTTGTGCCGAACAAGCAAATATTTATCTGGATTCGAAAAAAGAAAATTAGTATTTCCTTTTTTCTTTTGAAACTGATGAACGTATAACATCCATGTTTGTAGTTTGTATGATTTTTATTTTCAGGCAAGAGCTTCTAAAGTGGAGATTTTCGCTTAAAATAGCACTCAAATTCTTCGAGTCTTTGTTATCCCTTGCCTTGTTAGAAATAACAATGTTTTTAATCTAAGTTTAACATTGACGTTTTGCACTTAATTATGACCCATACAAATTCATAAAAACAAAATGAATTTGAAATGCTTTATAAAAAGACAGTGTGATTATGATTTTCTTCTTAACAAAACATTTCAAACCTAAGCAAAGAAACTAAACGTTTTTTTTTTCGTTCATGCTCAATTTCAAATATAGTCCAAAATTTGATTCCTCGCAAATTAATTAACATAAAAATATCATTTCCAAAAATACACTTATGGTTAAAGGTGTTTAAACTAAAAAAAAAAAATAAACGTAAACTTTTGATTAAAGTGTCAAAGTTCCAAAAACTTATACTTATACAGAGCTATTAAAAAAAATAATTTTTTTCAATTCACATTGTTATAATTCCAAATTTTTATAAATTAAAAATAGAAATGATATTTATTGGCTGATTATAATTGTGAAGGAGATAATGATAAAAATGATATATGCAGTAATGGAAGTTGTAATGGTATTGACAATGGCCGTGGTAATAAACTAATCGCTAAAGTAATGGTATTGGTTATATTAGTGGTTATGAGTACGGTAATCATGCTAGTAATGTAAAAATATGTTTAATTGTTATGGCAACATAATGGTATTGGTAATGATATTGGTAAAGGGAATGGTAATGGTAGTGTTATTGGTATTGGTAATGGAATTGGTAATGGTATTGGTAATGATATTGGTAACGGTATTGGTAATGGTATTGGTAATGGTATTGGTAATGGTATTGGTAATGGTATTGGTAAAGGGCATGGTAATAGTAGTGTTGTTGGTATTGGTAATGGTATTGGTAAAGGGCATGGTAATAGTAGTGTTGTTGGTATTGGTAATGGTATTGGTAGTGGTATTGGCATTGTTAATGGTATTGGTTAATGGTAATCGTAATCGCATCAGTTATTGTAACAGAAGATATTATAGTGCTGTTATCGTAATACTATTGGTAATGGTAATGATAATCCTAATATTAAAGGTAATTAAAGTAAATAAATAAAAAAAAAATATTTAATACTTTAAAATATTTACCAAAACAAAAAAAAAGTTAATTCCAAATATCTTAAGAAATAAATTAAACATTATTTTTGTTTTTCCTAATTATTCTGAATATTTTTTTTCTTATGATATTTCAGTAAAAGTTGTACATATACTCGTATTGTCAGTTAAAATATTTATTTCACAAGTCTACACATTAAGTACATACATATGTGTAGACTTTATTTTCTATATGAAGTAATAAGAGAATGAAATCTGCATTGACAGTTTTGAACGAACGAAAATTTGAAATTAGTCCGAACATATCCACATGAGAAACTACATAAATAAAGATCGATTTTCGTGAAATTTATATAAAAAAAGTGGAACTCATGCAGAATTCAGTAGTCGGACAGGGATGACGGAAAATCGTACACATATACATTAAATATTCGTATAGCCGTATTATTGATAGTTTTTATAAGTTGGAAATCATTAAAACTCAAACGATAAAAATGATATTCGCTTTTTCATTAAGCACCACCTCTTCTCGTCAGACTACTTTCTACTAACTACTCATAGGAAATATCTACTGTTATACATTACTTAGTTTCATATTAATAAGGCAACTCAAAAAGTGGAAAAATACTGATAACTTGGAAGCGATAACGGATGTGATAGAGTACGTATCGCGACACTGACAAATTCATCACTTCTGTTTTTTTTGTTCATGTGAAATGAAATATCTGAAAATGTGTTGACAATTAACGCTGCCAACAGCAAATACTCTATTAGGGATAGACAAATGCACTCACACAGGTTAGCTGCTGAAAAACCGGATAGCGGCGGGATGTGGCAAATATCCTTTCAGCGCCAGCTTAAAATGTTTCTTGGGTTTCAGAGGATACCCGAAAAATGCCAACTCATGCAAGAGTAAAGCTAAAATGTGCTAGATGAATATGTGTGAATAATAAATGTATGCTAGCACTCGTACATTAGGGCGCGTTGATAAACTGGCTCATAATAAATCGCTTCAAGCTTTTATGAAGCGTTTGTCGAAAAAGAAACTTTGAAATGTTGTTTCACTAAAGTAAGGTTTTAATCAGTGTTGAACATTCATAAGCATAGAATACAACACTCAAGAAAAAACACAAGAAATATTTTTCATTCAGCCGTGCCCAGTTTCCCAGTTTCACATTTCTATTCCACAATGTGATTTTAAAAATTTCCTGTGAAAGTGAATTAGTGTGCTCCCAATTTCACAAATTTCTTCGCATATCAGGTCATCCCTGTTGCACATATCGGTTATCGTTGTGGCAATTCACAAACAGCTGTTGTTGAAATTTCCCTTTCGAATTCAGCAATGTATGCTTTTTTGAGGGATCATCAGCAAAACACTTAAAAATACGCATATTCCAATGAATAACTAATACAGAAATGTCATAAATGGCTTCTACAAACATCAAGGAATATTTACAAAATTATTCAAATCGAAAATAATTAAACATTCACACACTTTTTGTCATTTACTTTACATTTCACATACAACCAAGCATTCGGATTCAATTCACAAAAATGTATGTGAATGTAAAATTGGGAGCACCAAACATGGGAAATTTGTGAATGTGAAACTGGGAGCACGGCTGATTATTTCTGTTACTTAAAAAAGTACTTTGACGTTGTTTTAAATTTTCTTGAATAAATACATATGTATTTGAGCATTTTTTTCTTGAGAGTTTCAAACTCATTAAAGACATTTGTATAGCAGAAAATTTCTTTTACATTTTTTGAATGTCATTTTTTAAGAATTTTTTGCTTTCCTTGTGAGCTGTTTACAAAGCTAAAAATTGGATTTTTATTCTAAAAATATTGGCCTCAAAAATTGTATTAAATTCTTAACCATTCAGTATAGGGAACTAGTGCTTTTAACTGTCTACAAATATTTTTTTATAAATTTATTATCCTTTTAGTTATGAGACACGCTGTCCTACAGCTTTAACTATGATCTGTTGATCTGGGAAAGAATGCAAATGGATTGGTATTGCTATTTGCGACTTACTGAGTTCATAGCTGAGACAAAAATTTGACATGAGGTGCTCAAAGAGATTTCGAAACACCTCTCTCTATAAATGAATAAGATTTTTTTAATTAAAGGCTTGGCATTGCCTTTAACATGAAAAATCATTTAAAACTGATAATTAACCACATTTTATACTGATCATTACCATAAGCCATAAGCACTTCAAGCCATAATCCAGCCCGAGAGCAAAATATTTTTTTCGTTTACATTTTAAACTTCTATTCACGTTCGTGATGGATAATTCTATGTGTAAGATGAGCAGAACATTAATTTTAAAGTAATTCATTTGTTTATTTTTTTTATAAATCCTCAGTACGTTTGCATTTTGTGTCAATTTTGGGATTCCAGCCATTCGTTAATTTTTTTCTTTCTAATTTTCTCTGACATTTCACCGCAAACTTTACACCATTTTACTTATACATATGTGGAGTATACCACCTTTAATGAATACGCCTTGGCTCTAATACAAATTTTTATTACACGAATCTTCGCTTCTCATTGGCATAGATTAAATGAAATTCGGCTCAAGTACACGAGTACCAACATTTTTCCCATTTAAGAGAATTGATACATCCACAGAACAGATTCCCTGTCTTGCAGACTACAAATCGCGCAAAAATTTACCTCACATTTTTGAAGTTCCTGAGCCTGAGCCTTGGAATTGTAGTATCACATCATTTTAATAGGACAATATTTCATGAATACCTTCTTACTAAAACAAAAAAAAAAACCAAAAAGAAAGTATTTATAAAGTTTAAAGAGGACAAAAGACCGCAAACTATAAATGAGGAGCGATCTGACCCAATGTGCAAGCACCTTTTTGCACAGGTATGAATATATATGTACATGTGGATTTGTGCGCTTCGCTTAAAATTGATGGCTTCATTTATTTGCTAAGCCAACGAAATGCGCTCGGGTATACTGCCATAACAGCAGCGCTGATGGGCACTCAAAGCGACAACCAAAAGCAACAATATAAATAACAACAGCTACGTGGTTTTTTTTTTGGACATTTTACTTGTATGTGAATCCTTTTGGTGTAGTTGGTCCGACTTCCGTTTAAGCTTGTTTGCCAAACTAAACTTACATATCCTTTTTGCGCTACATTCGATCAAACACATTTTTGTATTGACTTGAAGTGTGCCTTGTAGGAAATTTGAATTGTAAGCAATCAAATATTTAATTAGTAATTTAAGTTGCAGTGGTGTCGTTTAAACTGTATCTCAATTACTTTCTAAGCAGTTGAAATCAGTGTTGAAAGTGTTTCTTTTTTTTTCAAGTTCTTGTAGCCTACATTTTTACTACTAACCACGCACATCCCTGTTGGTTATCATATCATATGGATATGCACGTATGTACATTTGTATGTGTAACTCTAAAAAAAATTACGCTTTGTATATACACACATGCATATACATATGTGTGTGTTTGTGTGTGTGTGTGTATGATGTACGATTGCATAGTTTGCACGTCAGCATCAGCATCCATATCAACCGCGCTATCCTGACAAAGGACGACGAAAGCGCTGAATGTGGCTTTTCTACAAAAAGTGTTAAAGCAGTATCAAGGCGTGCAAACGCGCACACATCTACACACACATACACAAATATCTTCCCTGTCGGAAAAAAGCAGAAAAATTAACCAATTTTAAAGTAGTTGGAAACCAACTACTTTGAAACAAATGCAGCGTGCCAGTATTTAATTCTTCGTACTCGTATATTTATATGAGCGTAATACAAAATAATTTAAAAACTTTTGTAGTGAAGAGAAACTAGGAAGTTATTTAAGTGAATCCATATAGTATACATATGTGTATAGTATATACATACATACACTGTACTCATAAAAACTCTCATCCGACAGCAGAAGGCTGTGGTGTCATTCACTTACAATTTCCAAAAAAAACAGATGACGAATTGACAAAGAAAACAAAACAATTTACGTGAGAAGCTAATATATTCAGAAAATTCTAAATATCTATCTAAAACTTTTTTCCATTTATTCCATAGCTTGATGAAATGAAGTGCCTTAAACTTACGGAAAAAAAAGATTAAAAGCTTTTGCTAATTTGCTAATTTCTAGCCGCTTTTGAAAGATAAGACAGTTGGCGAGCCCATAAAATGCGTGATTCTTAAAATATTAAAATTTTTTCTTTATCATTATTAAGATATAAAGATGCCTTTTGTATCGAAAATCGTGACCCCGAAAAAGTTACTCGCAAGGCCATTCAGGCGGTTTAAAAACAATGTTTTTACGAAGTAAGTATGTATGCAGAGAAACTAAATTAAATTTTATTTAAAACGTGTAAACTTACGTTAAAAATGAACTGAATTCCTGCTTAGTTTAAACAAAAATACATATGTAAATATATTTAATAAAAACTTAAGTAAAATGCGTTTTTAAAAAGTTAGAAAAGAGTAGGTATAAAATAAAGAAGTTTAAAAACAAATCGAGTTAAAAATAGTTGTAAAAAAAGCAGTTTTAAAGTAGCTGGAAATAAATACATGTATTTTATTGCAGTTGCAAAAAAAGTAATTTTAATGTTCTTTCTTTCAAATATATTTGAAACTGGTTGAAATCAAATGCAGAGTCGGATAATTGACTTACTCCTAGGACATCGCCACGATAAAAAAGTTAGTTGATGACAAGAAAATAGAATGAATTTAAACCACTTGTGATTAGAAAAAAAGTACTTTTTAAATTGCTTTTAAAGTACTTTGATTTCCGACAGGGTTGCTATAGTTTCATATACATATAAATGCGCCTGAGTATCTGTTTACCTAAACGCTTGCAAACTCAAAAATTGTCTGTGTGTGTGTGCGCGCTCTCGCTTCTTACACACAGTCAGTCATTTTTCTTTTTGTTTTTTTTTTGTCCTTTCATTTCACTTTTTCTGTTTCACTAGCCACACTGATCAATAATTCGCTTTTGCTGCAGCGTCATCATCAGAGAAATTGTGTGGGAAGTTGTAGTTGGCGAAAAGTTGTAGAAATGTGCAGATATTTGTATGCCAAGAATATGCTGCTATTGAGACACAAAGACTCTGGTGGATTTGCTGAATCTGTATCAAATTTTGAATTTTGTTTCCCCTTTTTTGCTTCTTTGTAAATTGAATTATGGTTTTGCAATTTTTTTTTGGTTTATCTCAGGTCTTTTCGGTTTTTGCTGGAAATAATCGCAGCATGTATTTGTGTACGTTTTTTTAAATACTATTTTTCATATAAAAATGTTCTCTTTATTTGTGAGAAAATTATAAGATTGGTAGATTTTTACATTAAATTTTTATAAATTAGTAACTGGTGTGCAAGTTGTATGTAAATGGTTTAATCAGGAATCAAACACACAAATTATTTTTGAAAATTCAACCTAAAAAATTAGTAAATCTTTTTAATTTTTGCATACACAATGTTAGCCAAGGAATGTTAATGCTATGTAATTTACATTTTATTGATAAAGTAAAGGTAAAGTGTATACTTTAATTGAGGGTACTTTTTTTTTAAGACGTGTGTTTTTCAATGAGGCCATACTTTTTTCGGAGTGGTTCTTTTTGACAGCTGTTACTTGATTTATACTCAGTTTGGTTTGCCATTTCATAACACAGTACGATAGTGGTTGGTACATTTAAGATTTCATATTCATTTTTGTATTTTTATAATTTTTTTTTGTTTGTATTATTAATGAATTTCGTATATTTTTTGTTTTTTTTTTTTAATCTACATGTAAATTAAACCGCCATCTACCGAAAAAAATTTTTCTAAATTTATTCACCTTTTCAAAACTGGCTCAAGCATTAAAACCGTTCTGTTTTAATAGAACTTTTTATAATAGTATTACGTTAGAAGTGAACCTGCAAGGTCCTTTGAAGCTTTATTTTAACCTTTTTTCATATTCTGTTAACATTTCTTATGTGTACCAAAAAATTTGGCGATTTTGTCCTACTGTGTAATGAACAGACCTACTCCAGAACAACGTTTGCAAATCGTGCAAATTTATTACCAAAACGAAATTGCCACCGATTTCAATTTTTAAAGGAAAATTTTGTTCAGCGATGAACCTCATTTTTGCTTGAATGGGTACGTAATATCGCATTTGGAGTGTTGATAATCCACAAGCCATTGTTGAGACGCCGTTACATCCACAAAAAGTTACTGTTTGGTGTGCTCTATGGGCAGAGGGAATTATTGGCCCATATTTCTTCTAAAATTAAGTCGGCCATAATGTTATGGAGAATGTTGATGTGGAAGACCTTTGGTTGGAAACAATCAAACTATTGAAGGAAGCTTTTGGTGAGCGCATTTTCTCGTGTCGTGGGCCTGTGGCGTGACCTCCAAGATCTTGCGATTTAACATCATTGGACTATTTTTTGTGGGCTTATGTGAAGTTGCTTGTCTACGCAGATAAGTCCAAGACGATGGACGCCTGCGAAGAGAATATTCAAGGCGTTATTGCTGACATACAGCCACAATTGCTACAAAATGTGGTCGAAAATTGGGCCTCTCGGCACATTTTCAAAACATAATGGCAAACGCTTGTCTTTATAATAAAGCTAAATTCTTGACCTTAGCATTAAATTATGTATGTTTTATTTCTTCTTAAATACCATATGTCTAGAAAAAACGCCCTTTATATAACTAAAAAAGTAAAAGTAAAATTTTAACTATTATTTTTGACCGAAAAATAAAAGTCGAGTTTTAACTTTTAAATTTGACGGAAAAAATAAAAAGAAAATGCTAACCTTTATTTTTGACTTAAAATCAGGGCTGCTCAAAAAACGAAACGATACCATTTTGTTTTGTTAACGAGCAAAATTAACTTAACGAAATGAGTTTGTTGCGTTTCGGCGCCATGTTATCAAAACGAAATCAAATCGTTAATGTTCCAACGTTATAAAATTTCCGTTTTCGTTAATTTTATTGTGCCTAAAAGTATGCAGCGCTTCTGTTTGCGCCTGTTTGCGCTTCTGTTTGCGACGAGTGAATCTCCAGCGTTTTTCTTAACGTTTTTCTTAACGTTTTAACGTTAACGCCAGCATTTCGTTTCGGTTAAAAACGTAATGAAATTTATTATGATAATTGCTTTAACGATAATGTTTTGAAATCTTTCAACCGAAACAAGAGAAAACATTTCGGAAAGGTTAAATTTAACGTTAAAATGCATCCTTGCTTAAAATACATCGTTGGAAAAATAACAATTATTTATTTAAAAAAACATAATTATAACAGGACCATATCCTTGGGTTCAATTTATCAAATTTCAGCAAATTATTTTCAATATAGTTACTTAAATAAAGTTCAGAAAAAACAAAATATTTTGTTTAAAGACGCATTTGCTACGGACCTCAAGTTTGTTGAAAAAAAAAAAATTTATTAAAAACTTTTCTATTTATAATATTATAGTTTAAAAGTATTTTTATATCTTTATAGATAATTTTTTTTAGTTTCAATTTATCATAAAGAGCCGTTTAAACGAAAAATTTAATTTTTTTTTTGAATTTTTTCAATTTAGATTGACTAAAAAAGTGTTTGCGTCGAAAGTACCTAATATTTAATGTCAAATTTTTGTATGTTCCAAAAAAGTTATTCTACATTAAGAAAGGGCAGGTTTGAATTTCTTTTTATTATTTTTGTATTTAATTGAGCACGATAACAATCATAAAACATTCAAACATAAATTTTGATTTCCTTTTAATTTTATATATTAAACTATTTTCTACAAATGTCTGCATTAAAATTTATAGATAAAATATTATTTCTATTATCATAGCTTTGATTTTAAAATTGAACTACGCTCTATTGAAATATTTAGTTTTTGGTGGGAAAACTTTTGTTTATTCTGACCAAAGCTAAATCCCGCACTTGCCCACAAAAGGTATACTCTTACAAATAGAGCCATCCACGCTTCAAAGAATCTTTTCATACCTTTGCAATCGGTACGTACTATTTTTCATATTTTACTTATTTTTTTGCCTTTCTTCCTTCTTATTTTCAACTTAGGCCAACTTCTTAATTGCGTAAATTAAACGAGTCTTTAGTAAATAAAACTTTCTTTATTAACAGCAAATATGCTTTTAGTTGTTCTATATCTTCTTTGACTATCTTTATAATTCTTTAACCTTTGACCTTGCATCGCCTTTCACTTGGCTAACAATTTAAAGCTTTGTACGCCCCAGGCGCTTACAAGTAAATTTTCACAATACAATGTTTTGTGGCTATAAAGCGCATACATACATACATACATACATACATTTTAATTTTATTGAAAACTTTATCTTCACTGCTGCTTGTAAACAAAACAACGTAAGTGAAAACTTTTGATAATTTATTTTACTTTAACACTTTTGCGCCTCCAGCATTGATGGAAAACTTTTCGAACTTTGTCTTCGACGTTTTCAAGGCTTACTTTATTTGCCTACATAGGGAAAATTGAGAAATTTCTCTTATGAGAGTATGCAATTAGTATTTGTTTTAATGGTATCTATTTCACATTTTATTATTATATACATATGCATTGCTATTTTCTTAATTTTTTTTTTTTTATAAAACATTTCAACAATTTTCTGTGACCATCAGCCGTATAATTATTTGCTTAGAGCATTTTCACATTATTGTGTTTGCATGTGCCTGCTTTTATGAATTGTTGTTCATTGCTTGTCTTTGGCCTGATTTCTTTGACTTTTCGCCTTTGATGTTTCATTAAAATGATCATAAAATCAATCAATTAGTATTATGTGCTGGGCTAATCTATTTGGTTGTGGATTTACTTTGTCTTAATAGGACAATGAAATAGAAATGAAATGCAATCAAATTAATATTTGTTAATAGTTAGTCAGGTTGGTTGAATAGGAATAATAGTAAGGCCGATTAGGTTGAAAGTATCGCCTAAAAAATGTTTTAATTAAAATATCCACAAGTTTGGCAAACAGTTACTTGAAAACAACTGAACGAGATTTGGTTTAGTTTTAAATTTTTTTTCAACATTTTTTTGTTTAGATGTTGTCGATGGGCATAAAAACCAATTATAAAAACTATGAAATATTACAATACGCGTGTGGCTACATCTAAAACACAGAAGACTGTATTATTTTTCCCCCCAGAAATTGGATCCTTAACGTGCCTACTGCAATAACACGTTTCTGAATTTTTACGATACAAAATTCTTCTAAAAAGTCTTTTATCATTTTTCGTAGTTTGGGTGTAGAGTTTTCGCGAAACTGCACTTTTTTTTCAATTCTCTCAGACACTTGCATTGCTTGCCAATCAAAATAAAGCAACATCGCATTCAGTCCATCAAAGTGAAAAACAGCTGGGACTCAGTTGATGACTTGTCGATTTTCTAGGCAAGCGTGGCGTGTGTACGTCAACCGAAAAGTTGGTTGTGTATTTATTAGTTAAGTCTCTAACATAAACGATTCGTTTTATTTTTCTGCATTAATATCACGCCTGTTTAGAAAGTTTATTAAGTAACAGGAATAATATTAATATCGTAACATTTCAAGCAACAAGGACTAACAGCTGGTTCAATTTTATTTGCACTCAAACTTGGCAATTTTATGAAAATTTGTGAATAATGCGCAACAAATTTAAGACTATTAAATTCAATTCATGCAATTTAAATTAATTTCCTTTAACACATAACTTGCACAACGACCGACTTTCCGCACAGCATGAAAACCCTTGTTGCGTATACGCCACGTCCGTCAGCCTAAAAACTTTCAAAGCAATACAAAGCAAATATTATCAATAGAATTTACGAGCGAAGAAAGTGCTTATACACACACACACAACTAATAAAAACAAATAATTCAATTAGCAGTCGGAAATTAGAGCAATACTCTGCCAGCAGCTATGTTAACTATACACCTCGCTCTGCATGGACTCAGGCGCTATTTTGCATGAGCTATGAAGTTATTTGCATTTTAATTTGTTGGCACTTTATACAAAGCCAAGTGTAGATACTAAAACTATTTAAGTGTACACTCGAAAATTGAATGCTTGTTGCTGTGTCTAAGTGCAGCTGAGAATTTTATACATTCGAATTGAATGGATAGTAAATTGAAAATGTGTAAGAATGTGCTAGAAGTTCGACATGATAGCATAAAAAAAGATATTTGATAAATGTGTTTGAAAAAATGTGAAGTAGGTGAAAATCTGGTCGCAGCTGCATTTTCGGTTTCTACTCGATTTTTAATTTTTTAACTTTTTTCTAATTTTTTTTTTATTTTGTTCAATTTCACTCATCATCAAGCGTTTCTGCCGCATTACAGAATTTTCTTCCTACGCCACTTACGCCTCACTGAGCTTAATTTATGTTTGAAGGCTAATTTTTTTTTTGCTAACAAGATTTATATATTTTTTCACTTGTTCGCTTTCCCACACCAGCTTAATTTCGAAAAGTTGAAATGTGAAAATAATAGCTTCTCTAGTCCAAGAGTTTGTTGCGCTACTCACATTTGTTGTTGCTACTTTGGCCATTACAATTGCGTTTGCTGTTGGTATTTTGCTTGTTGCGTAGCTGACAGGAAATAAATTTGATGCTACGTTAAAATTTATTTCTGCAATTCGAATAATAGGACAATAATAACAACAAAACAAACAGGAAACCGAAATTGAACAGCACTTAAAGCAACAGTAAATATTTGCAAGAGGCTTTAAGCCAAACAGGTGGAGGTTTACATTAATGACCAGAGAGAGCGAGATTGTGAGATAGAAGAAGGAGTGTAAAAAAGCCTCACTGCAATGAGACACTGATTTTGTTTTATTTTTGAGATTTCTTATGCAAAAACTTTGTAGCAACATTTGTGAAAAGTTTTATATTTTAACTTCTTTTAAGTTTTTTGTTCAGTAAAACTTGCTTTAATTTATCTTCGCTTTTAGTTAGTTAAAAGATAAATCTTTGTTATTTTTCTGTTGGCCTAATAAATATTAATAATTGACAATTTTATTGAGCTCAAGACCAGTTTATGAAAGATTTTTGTGTGGAAAAAACAACAACAGTTTTAAATGGCTCTGCAACTCCGAGCTCCAGGGTTCAAAGCCTGGGAGAAGTGGTTATGAAGAATAAATTTCATTAATTTAATAAAAAGAAGTCTGATGAAGAAATTTGGTGATCATTACGATTTATTTTTTTTATTTAATTCATTTTCACTTCTGTAAGACTTTTTTGATCTTCATTGAAACGATCACAGTTTTCTGTTCAGATTGCCCAATAAATAGCCAAGTTTTAGTTCTTCTCAGTACAAAGTTTTTATTTCAAGTGAAGATATGAAAATTTATGAAGTTCAAGGTTTCAATTTCTGAACAGAAAACTCTGATCGTTTCAATGAAGATCAAAGTTATAATGTAGTTGAGTTGTTCGAATATTATTCTTACAACTTCCTTTATAAAAAACTATTAAAAAACATTTTTTTTTTTTCATTATAAAAAAAGTGTAATTTAAATATGCTACAAATTACATATTTTTTTGCAACAAAAAAAATTTCAGAAGCAACTATAACTTTTAGTTACTTCAATTTTGCACTTCTTTTTTTTATTTTTAAAGCAAATAAATTTATGAAAATTTAAAAAAAAATTTGAAATTGAGCGAGTTATAAAACTCACTACTCACAAAATTCTAAAAATTTGAATACAAATTACTAAATTTAAAAATTTTTAGACTAGAATTTACATGGTTTCTGATGGAAAGTTATTTTTTTTTTATATTAAAAAACTTGTAAAACTTAATATAAAACTAACTAAGTAAATTGTTAAAATTTGCCAAAATGGGTTGACCTTGTCATTTCATTTTAAATTGAATGAGCTACAAACCTGACTACCCACAAAATCCTAAGGTTCGATTTTAAAATTAAATTTTTTCTGTTGTAAAACAAATTAAAAAAAAAAAAAAAATTTATAAAAATTAATTTAAAACTAAGTAAATTGTGAAAATTTGCCCATATGTGAAGACCTTGTCATTTTTTCGTGCACTTTAAAAGTTGACTTGGAGTAATAAGCAAACGTCTTCCAGTATCACTTAAAAAAAAAAATTTTTAATGTGAAAAAGTTTATGAAGAATTTTTTTTTTTGAAAATGTGTACTGGAAGGTTTTTTCTAAATAAAAAGTAGCTTTAACGAAATGAAATGTTCACTTAAAGCTGTATTATAAAATTCCAGAAATTTATTTTATTTTCACTCACATTCGTCCCTGACATATGTACGTACATACATACATATGTATGTATGTATATGTATCAATTGTTTCACAAATCCGCCACTTGACTTTTAACATTTTTTTGCATAGTTATTTCGCAATATTATAAATATTTCAATTTTTTAAACATATTTTTTCCGGCTTCGCATATTTTTCATGTCTACGTATCAATCAAATCACTTGTAAATAAGTACATACAAATAAATATATAATCCGAGGCATATCGAAAAACCACGTAAATGAAATTCGTTTAAAAAACAAAAAAAAACGCCCACCTTTTTTCTGGCATATATGTATGTTGCTATAAATATATTTATCCATTCACTTGTGTCTGCTCAATGGCAATAAAAATCAATTCAGTGCTGCCGGGCAGCCGGTGCGGTGCGTATACGTAAATATTCACAATTTTCACACACCATTTATCAGAGATTTTAATAAACTGATATTGGCGCTTAACGAGTGCTAACAAATTCTGTTTTTTTTTTGTTTGCGACTTTAAATTTTATGAAAAAACATTAACGCCTTTTGTAAATTTCAGGTTCACTAACATTGTTGGTAAACTTTTGTGTTTGTTCGATAAACTTCAATAAAAAGAGAAGGCGCGCAATTTAAAACTTTTTTATTCGCCAGTGGTGTGTGTGTGTGTGTGTATCTGTTTTATGTTCTTTGTGTGGATTAAGAAAACACTGAAGTTAGTTTTATGTTCAATAAAATTTGTGCTGCACACGAACTGCTTGTAATGTTGGCTTATTTTCGAGGGGGAAAATTAATTTTAAAACTTCATTTGATAAAAAATTGTAAACCAATATCAATGCTGGGGGGGTCATCATTTTATATTGCCGCTAATTGGCTGTTTTATATTGCAGTCTCTTTTAAAGTCAGCTGGTTTTTTGATAAATTAAGATAAGAATGTCGGTTGTTAAAACGAAGCTACTACAGAGTAACAAAGTGGCGTTGCATTGAAAATCGTCAAAAATTTGTTTATTCCCTTATAAGTTTTTTTTTTTTATATATTTCCCCAGAATCAGACACACTTAACTTTTGCTTTTCGATATATTTTTCTCGTTGTTTTACAATTATATTTCCCGTTGTCAAAAAATAGTTTAGCAATCAATTCTGATTTACAAAACAAAGAAAACTTTCTTTGTGATACCTAACCAATATCCACATATTTTTGCACAATTTTAGACTAATTTCTGAAGCAATACGCGGTTCTATAGAAGTGTATCCTATTAGAAATTAATTGTGAGGATGTGAGAAGTGCGGTAAAAGGAATAGTTAAAGATAAACCTCTTTCATTATTTATAAGGTCTTAGATCTTAAAAGCTATTTTTTTTGCAAAGCAGGGCGTATGCTCTCCTCATCTTCCAAAAAAGATATTAACATAATATTTTTATTGACTTTGCTATGGTCAACTGACGTAAAAAATGCTGCATTTGGAACTACTCTGAACTAAGAAAACTTAGCACTTTCGACTTGTTTAGTATTCATCGCTACATACAACACCTTTCATTTCAGTAAAAATAATACAAAAGTACAATAAATAGATTAGTAAATGAAAAATAATTTGTATAGACTTTTAAATAGCATTTTTATTTCGGTGGAAGAAAAAGGGAGGTTTCCAATTTTTTTTTTCAACAACTGTATCATAAAGTCATCGCTTAAAAATTTTCAATAATGGAGCGCCAACAACTTCACAAAACTATGCCTTTTCTAACTGCAAACTCAATCCGTCCCCATTGTGATAATGAAATCATATTTTAAATATTTCAATACATTTGCAGCATTTCCTATTAGCTCAAGATAAATCTTTTCGAGTGTGGTTTTAGGCGCAATAATTTTCAAAATTATCTTAAAAATAGGGAGAATTAATATTCGTTTCTTTTGTTATTTGTTTTGTGTTCGTCGCAAGCATTGAAATTGTGAAATTTTCACAGCGTAGTTTTAGGCGCTTCAGTATCATTTATTAAAATCAAGAAAAATAAGTTGATCGATTTTTTATTTTTAATAATTTGATTTAATTTTGAATTTTGCTGTGAGTGCTATAACAGCTAATTATAATTATTGGCCAGCCAAGCGGCTGCTAAGACACTCAGATCTCACCAAGTATCCTCATAAAAGGTGGTACTATTCTCGAGCTTCCTACAGAATTGGAAAAGGTAGAGGCATTATCTACCTCAAATAGGCGAGGAAGAGAAGGAAGATCACAGAAAATTTGGCCAATTTACCAGATATAAAACTTACTAAAACGCTTTTGGGCATAAACAACCTTAAACGCTTAAGTGAATGCAAGGCAATAACTTCGGACACTCTGAGTATCATTGAATAGATTCACAAAGTATATTCTAATTTGAACTGGTAAAGTAACAAATATTTTCGCAAAAACGTTAAACATTTCTGTTATTATTTTTGTAGACTCGGAAGCGATATTTTTAAAGCAGTATTTACGAGTACGAGTTAATTCATGTAGGAGATACTCGTACAAGGATCTTCAGACCGTAGTGCTTTCTCGGTTAAAGAAAAAATAATTATGGAAAAAATGTCTACCGAATTCCTGTTTATTAAAAACCGCGATAAGAAAAAACACTGTTTTATAAGACAAGTGTTATTAAAATAAATAATTACATTTTAAATTAAATTTATACATTTATAAAAAGCGTAATCTAAATATGAAAAATTGTAGTACGTTTCTTTTCATTTTTTTTTCATTTTTTATTATTTATCCATATAACTAAAGGCAACTCAATAACAAATTCCATTAAAAACCCAATTTTTTTATAATTTAAAATAATTCAACAACCTTTCATTTAAGGTACAGATTTTTTTGTAAATCTCCAGAATTTTTCTGTGTACGCAGTTTTATAGCTCATTAAATTATAATAAAAAACCGCAAATTTCAACAAGCTTTACTGGCGTTCTGTCATAATTTTGTTTCATAAGAGTTGTTTTGAATATGGAAGAAATAGTCAGCAAAAAAAAAAAATTGTCAAAAATTAATGATAATTTTTAGACACAAGAAACTAGTACTTTAATATACTAAAATTTTATGGGTTACAAAACTGCATAACCAAAAGTACGCTAAAGAAATTTTAAATAAAAGTTGCTTGAATTTTTTTTTTTGAAATTTTTGTAGCTATGTTTTTTCTATGTAAATATGATAATGGTTTCTTTTCGTAAACACTTTGTACTTAAATTGAAAAATAATGAAAATGTAATTAATTAATTGTAAGTTTGTTAAATTTGGTTGCGTTTTAAATATAAAATTCACTTCAAGAATTCCTACCACTCCTATACAGTTTTCCATGCGCTTGCCTCCAACCGCTTTATTACAAATCCTTTTCCATTCCTTCACTTTATGTAAATGTATTTGAAAGCTAAGTCGATTTGTAAGCAAAACACCTTAATTAGTATCAACCTAAAATAACAATTTAACTTCTACGAGTAACACAACGCTTTAGTAAAATGGCTTAAATCCCGCAAGCAAATTAAGAAGTTGCTAAGCATCAAAATAATCTGCTTTAATTGAATACAATTAAAGCAAGGTGCACAAAGTCATGCTGCGTTGTGAACGTGGGCAGATAATAAAATCATTAACAACCCTCTATGCAAAAATCTTTAAACTAGAAAACGAAGAGCGCTAAATTGAGTTATACATGCATTAGAAAGAGAGAGACAAAAAACTGCACACAAAAATTCTAGCATTTCCATAGATTATGAGTTTTACGAGACAAAAACCGCATGTCTGTTATTTTAATGAATTTTTCTGTACGCCGCCTGTTTTAAATAGGCGCTGCGGAATTTGTAAGCTCACATTTTGTATATATTTACATATATAAGTGTGTATGTGTAGTTGTGTCTGTGTTCAACTGCGTTGGCTATGCAGTAAAGTATCTTGCAATACCACTAATACAACTACAACACAATGGCAGCGGGTGTTAATTGAATTTTAAAAAATTTCCGCGATAATAAAAGCCAACAGCGAACAGCAAAGATCGCCCCACCACAAGACCACACATAAACCAGAGGGACACCAAAAAGTTAATAGAATTTCCAGGCAACCATGGCGTGCGAGCCGACGTAGATGAATTGTGTAGGAAGAATTAAAACAAGAAAACTGAGCAATAAATTGTATGAATCTGTGCTGAAGTGTTGTAGATAGCATGTTGTGTGTGTGTGTGTGTGTGTGTTTGTTTTAGTTTACTTACTGCGTTCAACGTCATGTAGAGCAACATCCAGTAGCGTAGCATAGCCAAAGGCGCTGCCAAACCGAACTGCCTAATAGCCATACTTTGGTTTATGTATTTGCAGTGCTGCCTCGCTTCGTACGTTCGACTATTATGTGTTGTTGCTGCGTTTTAGGCGCGCGCGCTCAACGTCAAAGTTGCGCTGATCACTTAAGCGGAAAGTAGATAAGTTTTGTTTGACTTTGGTAGCAAGCGCTTAAGAATCAATTAAAAATTTCCGCCAACACTAACACAAACTTTAATCGCTTTTGTAGCGTACTATTACACCGAAAAGTAGACTTTAATTGAATTCGAAAAAATTTCCACAGCACGCAAAGTTGCAAGCGCACGTTACACCCGATTTTTTTTTGTTGTTGTATTAATATATATTTTTAATTTTGTTTTCTTTCTTTTTTGTTTTCTTATTGTGCAATTCTTTTGTGTCTATGTCTGGTCGTTTGTCCGTTGGTTTCCGTACGTTCCGTTTGATTCGTTGCGAATGCGTTCGCTGCGTCGGCTTCAGTCGTACTGACGGCTAACAACAGCTTAAGCGCCTTTTTATATGCAACACAAATGTGCGCTCTTTTCGACCAGTTCTTCATGCGCCGTGTTACGCTAGCATTAGATATGCGACTCGCGGGAGTAATCGGAGCTGTTACGCTCATTTATGCCGGATAATGAGCGCAACAAAGGAGCAACAAAGTGTTGAATGTCAAACTGTTGCTGGAACTGTTGCTGTGGCTACCGCCCTCACAGCTTTATCCACGCAAACTTACCTACAACATTTAGCAATGTGTGTGTGTGTGTGTATGTGTTGGGTTTGGTTTTGGAGCTCAGCTGCTCGGTTGCCGCTACTGTTGCTTGCACAAATATATTTTTGCGGCACACTTTAAGGCGGCTTAGGTCGCAATACGCGAACACTGTTGGCTATTTGTTGCCTACTTTTATGTGCTTCCAGTTACATGAGTGCACATACATACATACGTTTATTCTATTGTTGTCAGCGATGTATTCTGCTTGGGTTTTGCTGCACCATTTCGACCATATGTGTCAGTAATGACGTCACAAGCGGCATACAATTGCTAGCCACAATGAGGGCGCAAGCTGGACGATGGCACAAAATGGATAGTGTTGGATGGCAAAAATAAATAAATAAAATATTGTTATCGTTGTAATCTTTATGACGCAAAGAGGTGATTAGAATAAAATATGTTATTTACTTGCATATTATCATTTAAGGAAGCTACTCAAAAATATCCGATCGTCAGAATCTACATCTAGTTCGATAGCAGTCCTCTCTGATACAAATAATTTTAGAGGTAGTTTCACTTTGAATTTTTTGACAGAAACTTTGTTCGACGGCAGACGCCCAATATTCCAACTACTTTGAAATAGACATTGGTTATTTTAATTTAATTTTTATTGTATTTCAAACACAAAAACGTGTAAATTTTCTATATGTTCTTATGTTTCATTTATTGGATTTATATTTTTCCACCAATGCAGTGGAAATTTAGTAATGAATGTAAATGTACAATATATGGTATATTCTTTACCATAAACCTAGCTAACGATAGTTAGTCAGAGTTACGTGTATTTAATACTATACTAAAAGTTCTAATAGAATTGAAAAAAAAACAGGAAACTTGCGTTAAAATCAAGGCTTAAAAGATTTTTTAAGCTTTAAAGTTGTATTTACATGAGGAAAGTTTTTGACAGGCGATAATTGCTTCGCAAAGTTGACTTGCTTGTTTCATTTGGAGACTTTTGGGAAATCGCAATTGAAGTTTGGAACTCACTTTCACAAGAAGTCGCCGATAGATTCTGGGCAAAGTCTCGGAGAATAATACTACTAGTTCGAGATGATCTTAAAATATTTTATTCTAATTGTTTATTCTTAATTACTTTTGAATTTATGAAGAATTTTCTTTAGTAAAATTTTGTCATATGTTGCATTTGCCAACAGTTTTGGTTGGAGTAATGTGCACATACGACAAATGTGATGCTCAATCGAAAACTAAACAAGATTTCAAAAAAAACCAACCACCGCATTTGAAATGGCTTAATAAATAGAAGATAACTGCATTATTAACTTTATTTGCCATATTTTCACATACAACATTTAATTTTACGTGCGACAATATGAACAAAATTTAAAGGTTTTTTGTTAAAATTTTACAGATTTTTACATTTTGTCCAAGGTTTTTTGAGCATTTGACAATATTTTTCCGAGTGCTCAAAGTACGGAATTTAAATTAAAAAAAAAAAATTAACGAAATCGCATAGATTTTGCACATGCGACAAAATTTTGCTCAATATCTCGGAAACTAAAAGAGAAATCCAAAAACACATAACACCATTTAAAAGATTTTAATTTAAATTTGGCCCAATTTTCGCATACGACATTAATTTATTCGGACTACGATATGTATGTATGTCCTTTAATTCAACCGATTTTTGAATCTCCTTATGTATATACAAAAAACCAGCTTTGCACATATTCAAATTTTGTTGCAGTTGCCTTTGTTTTTCTAAATGTCAAAAAATAGACGATTTTTTAATTAAGGAATTGGTAGCACGAAAATCCGGAATATTGTTTCTCTCAAATGGTTAATATGGCGTCTGAAATGAGAGCGTGAGACTACCTTTAAAAATGAGTGTACCATGGTTGAGAGCATATAATGATGTGACAGGTAACTGTGTGATAGAAGAGCTGGATAAGCGATACCCTCAAAGGGTATTTCTGCCATGAAAAAACTTCTCATAAAGTACATCTGCCGTTCGTAGTCGGCACAAAACTGTAGGTGGGTCCATTTATGGTAAGCGCCAAAAGTATATTATATTATAAGGTCTCTGAGTTCTTTCAGGTATCTGCGGTCTTATCGAGGTCTTGTTAGCTACCAGCCGACTCAATAACCACTGAACTAAAGCCATGCGAGGTATTTTTTATCAGCCTTCTGTGAAGCTCTCCTGAAGCAGTACGCTTTTCTAATCCCCGTATAGATGTTCTTCATTCTTTTTCAACTTCGTTTCTCACTTTGCTTTTTCTTTTTTAATGTTATCACAAAGAACCATTGACTACGTATTGTCTTAGTGCCTCTCTATTCAAAAGAAAATCACGTTAGCTAACCTATAACGACTTCTCTTAGTGTAATCTTGTTACGGTCCCATTAGTGAGATAAGAATTTTTAAAAATATCACTTTTCCAATAGATTTGTGTTTGCTTGACTCAGTTTAGTTTGAGCGCTCGTCCGAAATGTACAACAATATACAACCAACGCTTAAATGTAAATATATCTTTTCAAATAACATCGAATGATCGATATTCCATATTCCAAAAAGGTCAATAACAATCATTAAAATATGCGTACTGATAATGAAAAGTGTGACGTTGTCTTAGTCAAGTGAAAAGAGTTTAGTGTTTGGTGAGAAGGAAATCAAGGAAGGAAGGGAAGATTTTTCCACCGCATAATCATTCAAATAGCTGCAAAAGCACAAGAAGCTCTCATGACCAATTCCCTGTCCATCTTGATTCTTAATCAATTATATTACTCAGAAGTATCTCACAGTTAAATAAGTCTTCGATATCACCCAGCGCCAGCTAAGTGGATAAAACACCAATTTGCCTAAAAAAGACCACGTACTACAAAAGGGAACTTCAATTGGACGAGGTCATCTTAAGGCTACCCCACTTAGCGAACTCATCCGCCGCGCAATGGACTGCAATAGCTCGGTGTCTTTGCATACAAATGAATTAGACTAGCAAATTTTCAGTCGCAATCCAAATGGAGGCCAAAAATACCCTGACTTTTAAGCAGGACGTTAGGGCGCACTAAAGACTTCTCCACCGACCGTTCCGTTTGGTTTTGATCCATCCGTTGTTACTGCCAGCGTGCCCATCCACGTTTATCTTTTGAATTGAGATCGAGTTTCTAGCCAAATAAGTAGAAGCCTTGGTGAATTGATCTAAAGGCCAAAGGGACCTACCTATAAGTGTCAAGTCTGACCACAGTGGATCAAGCTTCAGACATGACAGAACTTCGCACTCCGGATCGCGACAGGTTGCCTCTGGATGTCGCCTGAAGTACACCTTAATCACGAAACAAGCACAACTTTATGCTCTCCAAGCACTTTATGCTGGGATTTCACCTTTAAGAGACTTGCTCACTCTGCAGCCGACTTCCCGGCAAATCAAGGGGCAACTGTCGCAACTAACTGACGAGATCCCTTCACCCGACGTTGACTTGGCGATATACAAAGGAAGTATGTCTCAAGATTACAGGATTCACAACGCTGAAGAGCTCCAGCTGCCTCGTGAGTCCCACGTCACACTGGCACAATTACGATGTGAATATTGTAGAAGGCTTAATTCGTAAAAATCCAAAATTACCCAAGATACACCCAACAGGTGTCCGACATATGGAGAGTCCTCGCACGACACCAATCACCTATTATCATGCCCCTAAAACCCCTCCCCACGGTTCGACCCTGTTGAAATGATAAGTTTCCTGGATCTCTCGATAGTTCAGCTTGACGATAACAACTGATGGTGATGTCGCCTTCGATGGGGTGTAGCTAGCTGCTGCAACAACAACACTTTCATAAAGTTTGACAATCACCTGCCAGATCTTCTTTCAAGTCGCCCCGAAATTAAAAAAGAAGTCTGAGCAGCAGGTGTGATGAGCTCTAAAATATTTATTTGCTTCAACTGCATTCGGTTCGAACAGATTTTTCGAAATTGTTCGCTCTGGTGTCGAAAGCCCTTTCGTTAACTTTTGTAATCAATTTTTTAATGCACTGAATTTTCGTAGATTTTCAATTGTATAGAATAAAATACTTTAAAAAAATCACTCCACAGTTATGCACTGTCCCCAATTACGCCTTGCAATTTAAGAGCAACAACTGTCTTAGAATTCTCTTGCGAGTAGCCCTGCTACTCTCTTGAGAGTACAACGACACAAGCATTGCCTTCACTATACTATTTAGTATAAAGAGTAGTGCTCGCTTTCGCAATGCCATCCTTGGCAGGACTTGCGCACACACCGCCGACGGATGGGGTGTTAAAACATTTGCTTGTGGATATCCGGTGGAGCAATATTTCACTTTGCTTGCCCACCCTTCTTGCTGCACTACCAAATTTCATTCAAGCGCCAGCCATATGTAAACTTCCTCGCCGTCTGTTGCTGACGACACCGGCAGTCAGTTATCGCTGAACTGTTGGAGCGTCTGGTGGGGTAGCCACAAGCGTGTAGTTGGCAAATATAATTTGTAAAATGTTTAGTTGAAATTACAGTGAAAGCATTGCACACAATCACATTTCCTTTGCATTTCTTTATCATATTCCGGCAATCACGCTGGAGACTCCTCATTCGCTTACTTGAAATCCCCAACGGACGATGTAATTGTCTCCTTTGGTTGGAGTGTCAAGTGGTCGATGCTGGGGAGGGCGGAGTTTTGGGACGGAGAAGTGGAAGGAAAACAGCCTGCTGTCAAATGCTGCAATTATATTTAATACGCTGGTTATAATTTATTGTTGCTGTGGAATTTTATTCACTTTTATTTGTGTCTAAAATGATATGCGCAAAATGATGTCGACATACATACGCACATTTAATATTTTTTAATTTTGAATGAAAATTGAATTGGTCTTCAAGACATGTACATATGTACGTACAATCTGTTCATAAATTATAGCACATTGACACATTTGGAAAAATTATTTATACTCTAATTATTTAGAATTATTTTTCAAACCACATATCGTTAATTCCTTTACAAACGACATTTAAAACAATTTTTTAAATTTAATAAAATATGTAGAAAACTTTTATAAAAGTTACATTAAAATTTCGACCTTTCAAAAGAAGGTTTTTTAGAATTTTTTGGAGTTTGCATAAATGTAGCTCATTCAATTTTAGAGCACGAAAGTGTCAGTTGCAAGTAGCTACGAAGTACCACTAATTTTTGACAATTTTTTTACTAACGCTCTTTTGCAATTCCTTTCATTTAAAAAATATTCGCGGTTTTGCGTTTTATGGAGGGGACTGCCAGTAAAAAAATTGAAAAAAATTGTCAAAAATCAGTGATAACTTGTAGAAACTTCAAACTTGCGCTTTCTCAGACTAAAATTTTAAGCGCCAAAAAATTGCATGCTCAAAAAAATTCTAAAAACATTTTTTAAAAACTTCGAAATTTTGATGAAATTTTGTTAAATCATTTTAAAAAAATGGGTGTTTATCGATTTTCTTAGAGAATAAATCATATTTTATTTGAAAAATAATTTAAAATTATTATCTTGCTTACACGAAAATTTTAATTCCCCTGTCTGCAAATTGCAGGCCTCTGAACCATTAAAAATATCAAATAAAGATTTTAGCCGCGCTTTCAACTAGAGAATCAATCAATCAGAGAAGTCTTTGATGTTTTTCAGCGATTATCTTTATACAGTGTTCTGTGTCCTCCGAAACCATTTATTTGTCAATTATAGCGATGAAGAAAATGCAGTTTATTGAGCTCTTTTTTTGTCTTACATTTCCAAACGGACCTTTTTTCTTTAAAGTTTACTAGTCTAAGCTCTTTGACGCACAAGGATTTAAAGTTAATGCCGAAGTTCGTGGCTTAATGGCATTTTAAACCTAAACTGAGTTATTGAATATTGAAAAATAATTTTCTGAAAAAAAAATTTTGACAATCAAATATTCACACTGATATAGGATTTAGACTCTGAGCCTATTAGATTCCTTCCCCCGAAAAAAACCAGTAAAAGTTTGAAGTCGATTGTCGATTCTGTGCGACTTTGAGGCCAAAAATATACTTCTTTTTTAAAAAATTTTTAAAATTAAATTATATTTTATATATCAATTATTTTTTTAGTGAAAAACTAAGAAGGAGACAACCGATTTTTCTTAAAAAAATACATATAATCTTTAAAGTGTTCTTAAAACGCTAGACAAATTTAAAGTACGTTTTATTTTTTGTTTTCGAGTAATAAATTTTTAAATATTTTGTGAAGTTTTAACAAAAAAATTTATTTAGCATAAATTCTTTGAAAATTGTTAAATTTTATGAAAAAAAAAATTTTAATAAAAAATTAGTAAAAATTTAATTATTTTTTAAATATATTAATTATTTTTTTAGTGAGAAACTATGAAGGAGAAAACCGATTTTCTTTAAAAAAAATACATATAATCTTTAAAGTGTCTTAAAAACGCTAGACAAATTTAAAGTACGTTTTATTTTTTGTTTTCGAGTAATAAATTTTTAAATATTTTGTGACGGGTTCCTCTCTGTGCAATTCAAAATTACAAGTGGAACAACAGTCAATTATTATTATTTTATTGTTTATCGCGCGGAAAGAGATGCAAATAATGAAATAAAGCATGATAGCTTTGTTCTTATCTCCGAGTGTACAATACTACATACATGACACTACTATTCTTTATTTGTTTTAATTTATTAACTGGCTTACATTAAATTATAGCAAAGCTAATGTTAACAAAATATATTACTTCTGAAATGCAGCTTCGCAATATAAAAATAAATACAATTTTCTTAATTTGGCTTACCATTTCCAAGACTTTAATATAAAAGCTGAATGGCATTTGTTTGCCACATCACATGGTAAAAATTCTAGTGATGGAATCGGTGGAACTGTTTAAAGATTTGTAAGACGAGAGAGTTTACGTTGTCCTGATTCCTCACCCATTACTACACCAATTAATTTTTTTAATATTGTCAAAAATGAATTTAATTCAATAAAGTTTGATTTTTGCTCTAATGCAGATTATCAAAGGGGCGGAAAATATACGAATAAAAAAAATGAGAACGAAAAATAACACTGAAGATGGCACAACGCCGAAACCGGTTTGTTTCAAAACCAAACTTGACAAGGATCGACGGAAAATCGTTCCAAAATACATCAAAAAAAATGTGAGAAACATTGCTTCTTAATGATATTGTCATTTAAATATGCTATAAACCGTAGAAGGGTTTGTATGAGAAACGTAATGTGATTGTCGCACAGAGAGGAACTCGTCACAAAATATTTAAAAATGTATTACTCGAAAACAAAAAATAACACGTCTTTTAAATTTGTCTAGCGTTTTAAGGACACTTTAAAGATTATATGAATTTTTTTTAAAGAAAATTTGTGGTCTCCTTCATAGTTTTTAACTTTTAAAATAATTAATATATTTAAAAAATAATTTAATTTTTACAAAATTTTTATTAAACATTTTTTTTTCATAAAATTTAATCATTTTTAAAGAATTTATGTTAAATTAATTTTTTTTGTTAGAACTATTACTTTAGCCGATTTTTAAACTTGAAAAAAGTGTGTAAAAATTGTGTAAATCTTACTAAAATCGCAAATATTAAAAATTGTTTATCACATCTATACACAAAGTATTAAAATAATACCAATTTTGAAGAAAATCGCAGATGCCTCTATTAGTAATATATGTAATGTACTTAGTTACAATCTAAAAGAAATACTCGGTAAAATATTTTTAAACTTTCGATTGACAGCGCCATCTAGCGTATAGGCATATTCAACGTTAAGCAAACATTTTAGTATGAACTAACCACGCTAGGTTTAGACGGAATCGATATTAAGTTAGGGGATCCGTTTTTTGTTTTTAAATATTATCCCTAACCTATTTCTAAAAGTAGCCGTACTGAGGCATATAATAAGTCTTGAGTTCTTATGGGTGTCGAAACAAAGTACTCAGTACCAAAGCCAAGTACTCAGTATCGGTTAAAAGTCATTCGTAATAAATTATTTTACTTAAAATTCATTCAAGTAACTTTTACTTCACTCATCAACTTAAAATTCACACCAAACTATATACTTAAATAATTGTGAACAATCATAAAACCACAAACTCTTGCATGAAAATATCGCATATAAATCAACTTAAATATGAACTTGCCGCACCAAACAGCCAACAAGCTACTTTGCATTCCATTGCAATATGCGTTCAATGTCCGAACTATTCACCCTAAAACCGCAATGAATTTGTGCAAATGAACTCGAACGCGCGTACTTACTTACTTACAAACAAACAAACAAACACTTACAAAGCTCCTCAACAAAACAAGTACCAAGTGCATTCACTAAAAATTGCTTACTCTCCTACAATGCGAAAGAATAACGCGGCACAAACGCGTTGAAAATGCATTTGGGATAAATGAAAAATAAAATATAAAAATTTAATAAAGTATGCACAAAATTGCGAAGTGCAAAGGCCTTTCATACTGTTTACTTTTTTTTCATCCCACACCACAAAGGAATTGTATGTTGCACCACAGGTTTGGTTTTTTCGTCACACTTGAGTGCGTTCAAGGGCACAGAATGGTGAGTGGGCGCTGAGAACAGTGTGTTTGGGAAGAGGAAAATGGTTGAAAAGGGAACAGAAATATAGCATATTTGTTGGAAAGATTTTGTTTGGTTTGGAGACAAACCGTTCGTTCTGAAAACAAAATATTGTTCCAACAAATATCAACATTCCACTCTGTCGGAGAACAGAAAGAAGAAAAATATAATACAGAAATATAGCACTTAGAAAATAGTTAGAAATATTATATTTTCTGAAAAAAATGTATGTTTAGAAAACTTTCAGAAAAATTACTTTAAAATTGCTTTGAAAAATTCACATTGTCAATGATGATATTACTCAATAAACTATTGCCTAAAGCAGCATTCAGATAGTTGACATCGCTTGAAAATGTTTGATCAAGAACTGCATCTTCGCTCAGATCATTGCGCGGTAGTGAACCCATTAAATGGATAACTGTTTTAAAAACAAAATGTCGGATAACAATGGTTAGGCAAATGTGATCTTATCGCGGAGTAATCGCAACACTTCTCAGTGAGCGGAAACAAATAAACCCAACAAATAACTGCAGTAAAACGAAGTGAAGCTGCTTCACAGAACTTTAAGAGCAACGAAGAGATACATCAGGCAACTCAACCTCGCCGCACAGATAATCGACAAACAATCAAAACTTCACACTGGCACTTAAAATCTCCTTGAAACCCAACACTGACTTGTTATTTAATGTCACTTTTGAGGTAGTGGAACTGTGAAGCGCTTAAGCAACAAATATCGCGGAAGTAAACCGTTCATATACGTCTCACTGGAGAAATGAAAGAGATAAGGGAACTTCTGACAAATTTACTTTACCATGAAGAAGAAAGATAAGGTAAGCCAACTCTGTTAAGTAGGGAAATCTCATCTTGGTATTGTAAGGCAGGAGAGTATATCGAGAGCTCTCGTCCATAGAAGTTGTGTCGGTGTGGTAGCCGCAGTAGATAAGGTTAGGTGAGGTGGCAGCCCACAGGGCTCACTTAGACTTTAGTTTGTAGTCCATTGTCCAATACCCTTTCTCCCTGGAGGGATTTCTTCTATTGTGCCCTGGCGAGCTAGCTCATCGGCGTGGCAGTTTCCCGCATTGTCGCTGTGACCTGGGACCCAAATCAATCGAATGCGGAAGATCTCCGAGGCGGCCGATAAGGGGGCTAGGTATTCCCCGACCATTTTCGACCAGCTTCGACCGCAGCGTCAGCGCTCCCAGGGCTCTGATTGCGGCTTGACTGTCCGCGTGGATGTTTACCACCTTCTGTGTATTAGTAGTGTTGCGACGAAAGTGGTCTACTGCTTTTCAGCTTGAAAAACGCTGCAGAAGAGCGGTATTCTAAACTTACTATGGAGCGGCAGTTCCTTGCAAAAGACCCCCTCCTACTCATCCCTCCAGCATCGATCCATCGGAGAACATGTTTCACTGCGCCTTTGTACTAAAATTCGTCTTCCTCCCACTCCTCCCTTGATGGGTTGTGAGTGGTAAAGGTCCTCTTGGGGCGATCTTCGGTACGCACTGATCGACATTCTCCGGGATGAATTCGAAGTATTTAAGATTTCCCTGAGTGCCCGGACTCCGGGGTAAGGGAGAACCCGCACTAACAACAGAAATAAAATCATTGATTTTATTATAAATTGTCATATTTTCCATACATAAATTCGTATTCAATAAACTTTTATGAATTAATATCTCCGAGAACCCTCAAAGCTCTAAGTTGAACTTTAGCGCTCTCATATAAGAATCAGTGGTCAACTTCAATGCTCCGAAGAAGCGCCTTTTACTGTTTATAGCATCAACAGCACAAAAGCTTCACAGCTAATCCAGATCAATAAAAAACAAATCTCTTTAATGTCTCTTGGTAGCTGAGATAGCTGCCAGTGTCGAGAATGTATAATAGGCACTTGCTATGGTAGGCGAACTCTCATGAACCCGCAGCGAAAGTTGTAATGTAAATAAAAAAAAATGTAATTGTTTTTCCCTTTAGAACCCTTTTAAAGCTATCTTGTATGGGAGAAGTGTAATGTAAGTCATGTTCTTCATGCAACTTTTCCGCTTAACCTCAAAATTTCGCATGCATATCTTTTACGAAAAAGGCCCCACTGTTCATTACTAAGCTTAGTAATAAAAATGCAAATGATTTTATTTTGCAGTATTTTGCTTGCATACAACTGAAGCGTTTAATTTGCGGAAAGACACCACTCAGTCAAACAATTAAGTGATCGACCAGCGAACCAAACAAGCTCTCGAACCAACCAACCAACCAACCGAGCAGCCGGCTGACCTAACAAGCCACCTAACACATTCAGTGAACCAAAAAGTGCAACGCTCAACCAACCGAGCGGCGAATTAACAAATCTACATAAACAAAAACAAAAGCAATTTATGTAAGGCCTAACAGCTGTTGTGCTGTTTTGTTGTTGTTGTTGTTGTTGTTAGCTTGTGCGATTGCACGCTGATATGTGCAACAATATTAATGTAATTTATGCAGAAAGGTGTCACATTGACTGGTTGTAATTAATGTTGCAAGCCCAAATTTACAATGAGTTCAAGGGGAAAGGTTGACAAAAAAGAGTTTCCGGAAATTCAATTTAACATAAAAATAAAAATTGCGCTTAACGAAAAAGCGCGCCTACACATTGATTGAGACACAATGGCAATGGGCTGTGATAGAGTGTGAAAATTACTAAAAAAATGAAATACAATGAATCAATCAAAAGTACTTAGCTATTTCGTTTTTTGATTAAAAAGTATATAAAAAAAGGTATATGAAAAGGTATCAATTTATCACAGCTACATTAAATCTCTCAAAAAATCTCTGTTAGTTTTAGGCCACCCTCGCTTCCTCAATTAGTTTTCATCACACATTTAATTCAATTAATTAAATTCACCTTTTTCGTATTTTCAACTTTAACCGTGTGGAATACGTTGAATGCAGACGATTCTCAATTAAATTTGGGTATCATGTTAAGCATAACAATTGAATTGGGTAAAGGCGTTAACAGCGCCAGCAGCAGCAGCAGCAGCACAAATAACATTTGACTGCAACACAACAGTGCAGAGGCTGATGAGCCTGTTAATGTACAAGTAGGTGTGTGAATATGGAAATGTGTCAAAGCTACTGTACAAATTAAAATGACAAAAAAGGTGTTGAATAGATCACTTCTCTTTTTTACAATTTTATCAGACTTGCATATTACATACACACGTACATTCATATGTCGGTTTCAATAGAAAAACAAAAAAATAAATAAATTTTTTGATTAGAACTTTTCAAATCTTCGCCCACACCAAATGACATAACCAGTATTTTTTTCTTTTTAATATTTTTTTTAATCATTTTTTGACAATTTTTTTCCATTAACGTTCTTAACCTTCGACCTGAGTTAATTTTTTTTACGGGGAACGCAACTTAGAGAAGTTGCTTTGCAACGCAAAGAAATCGAAAAATTTAAATTGAGTATTTTTACTTTCGCTTTGCATTACAGAGCCAAATTTCAGGTCTTTACTAAATCAGCAACATAAATTTTCATTCCGATCTTCAACTGTCAAAGAAATTTAATTGAAAAATTTTAATGGAAAGTTTTTCGCTACATCTTTTTATTGCTTGATTTCATTCGTTTTCTTTTATCAATTTCCAAAAGAGTCGGCACAATAGCTTCTGTTTATTAAGTATGTTCGCAGTTTTTTCGTTATTTAGTTCAAACTTTATTAAAATTTTAGTAAAACTTCAACAAATGTTCCTACAAATTTCAATCTTTTCAATCAAAAACAATAATTTTTTTATTATCTTAGAATAATAAAATACAAGTTTGAAGAGGCTTGAAATTTGCGTAGGTTTTTAAATGTTGTTCTTTAGTTTTTTATTTAATTTTTTATTTCATTTTTGTTGCAGTTTCAAGTAGTTTAAAATTACCATTGATTTGTCGCAGTTGTCTTTCGCTGTTTTTGCTACCACATAAAGTTGTATCCTAATTTATTTTAATACAAAATAAAAACGCAACAACCTCGGCAAAAAATTTTTTTTAAATCAGCCGTACTTTTAAGCCAAATGACACTTGCGCACTGCTTTTTTAGGATTAAACAGCTTGCAAAATTGGCAACTCAAACATTTTGGTAAAATCAAACAAAAAATTTAATTTTCGATGAAAATTTGTTAAATTATTTCAAGTATAAAATTTGTAAGTTGGGTTTTTGTTAGAAAATGAACTTAAATAGAAAAGAATTAAAAAGGAAATTAATTTTAATTTGTCAAAATCAGCCGTTTCTATTAAATTCAACTCAGTGCATTGATACGATTCACGATCTAAAAGCCTATTCTTTGTAAAAGCTAACTACTTAATTAGTTCTCAATAATATCGAAAAATTCTTATAAAATGACACTCAGAAATTTTGGTCATAAAAATTTCTTAAATTAGTCTGAAAATCTCAAGAAAAATATGCTCGTATATTTATTTCTTCAAAAATATTTACAGCAACGGCAAAGCACTTTTTCAAGCAACAAAATTAAATACATTTTTTTTTCTTTTGAATTTTTTAGATTCTATATTCTGCTGTAGCTTGAAACCTAGTAAATCAAAAATGTGTAAAAAAAAATCATGCACGAAAAAAGTATCGAGTTTGAAGATCAAAAACAAAGCCTTTAGAGTTTCTACTACTATTCTACTACTTTTTCCAACGGCTGAAGAAATAAAATGTCCATATACATATGGAAGTATAAGTAATTTGTATGCGTGTCAAATATTTATCTTAGCTTTAAAAGATTATTTCAACAGATAAGTTAAGGTTATCATTATTCTAGGAGCAAGCATTTTTCTTCGACAAAAGTGTGACTTCTACTTTGAACCCATAAATATCTGAAATGCCAAAAAGTGCCTAGCGTTTGCGGTAAGATCATACAGTTTCTAATTCTTTCTTATTATAATTATCACTATCATATAAAGTACCACAGTAAAATAATGTACACTCTGGTTGGCAAATTGTACAGTCAAGTCAGTTAATTTACATTCTAAAACTACTGCAGATTGTCTCGTATGTACTTATAACTACTATTTAAGTATTTGTCATTACCCAACAAACTAGAGCTTCAAAATTTTTTTGGTAATCATACCAGAATGCACAAAATCAAAGGTGCATCTAATTATTGGTCACCAGCAATGTAAAAAATCCTTATCACTGGAAAAGAACAAGCGAAGCCAAAAACGTTATAAAATTCAAATTATTTAAGATATAAAATATTTTTGAGTCTCGCTAATAAAATCGCTTATTCTTAAAATCGAAATCACAAATTAATTTTTTAATTTTTTGTTAGTCCTTTTTTGGACCTTTGGTTTAAAAAAAATATGATAATTAAAAAAAACGACTTTGATTGAAAGAAGCGGATTTTGATGCGTTTGAAAGTTTCTTGAAACTACTTACTCGCGCGTTTACGGGGTCGCTTATTATGAATCTGGATATTTTCAAAAATCAAAATGCCGAATTAATTAAAGAAGACCAGTTGTTTTTAAATTTATCGAGTGCGTTTGAAATTCGTTACTCCGTAGTGTTTGAGGTCACTGATTATAAATTGAAAGTAAGACTTTATAAAACACAAAATGGCTGATTGTATATGATGGACGATTTTTATTATTTTAATTCGATTAAACAGATTTCAACATATTCACTGATGTTTTCTTAATGACATCGAAATATTTTGAAAATCGCGTAAATACTGTTGCATGGCACCTTGAAGAATTCATAAAAGAATTGATTCATATTTTAGAAACGATTTTTTGGTTTGGCCTAAATTCATCGGTTGAAATAATCGTTACTATAACTGTTGTCGTCGTCGTCGTTTTTCAGTCGACATTACATCGCGTCGACCGACGTCACATCGTAGCACAATTGGTATTGGCTAAACGTACTCGTATTGAGAAGACGTCGACAGTTTATCGATAAACTGAATGTAGAATAACTATCTTTGTCATTTCTGCATCAGCTGTTTTATTTTGTTTACAATTTTTATGCAAAAGTTTTCATTGTTCGGATTCGTGTGAATATTTTAATTGCATATTTTCTCAGAAAAATGTTCTTTGTTTTTGATGTATCAACTTCAAGCGATGAAGAGAGCAAAAAAGAGTTTGCAGCAAAAAGAAAAATTATTAGGCAGAACTCTGATGTATTTAGTTTGCTAACAAGATAATAAGTAAGTGTTACAATTTAAATTCTTGGATTTTTTCATGTTAGTTGTTACAATTTTTTTATTTCAGATTTGAAGAATATTTTCGACTCAACAGAACTGAGTATTCGACCCAACAGAACTTAGTTTATGTATTTGCTGGAAATAATTAAGCGGGCAATGAAAAGTAGAGTCCGGACAACATCTATATCCAAAAGAATAAAATTGGCAAGAACTTGTCGGTTTTCGGGACAGGGATCATATCAGACAAGTGTCAAAGTTAGCCGAAGTCGTTCCCTTTTGAAAACCCATTGCTAGGCATGGACTTTTTTCTAAATCAGCTACAAGAGTTTCAAATTGTTCTGCACTTGTAATTTTCCTTTCTAAATCAATTCAATTTAATTTTTAACAAACAATTTCTTAAAACAAAAAAAAAACAATTTTACTTGCAAATTTTCTCCTAGTCGCAAGTAACACAGTGTCGACTGAAATGGCGTCGTTAGAACTCAACGTCGACAGCAATTTTGCTTAGCCAATACCAAATGTGTGACAATAGCTGTAAATAGTTATCGATAACGGCTACACCAGTACCGATTTTAACAAGGGGATAATCAAAGCGCTTTGTTTGCTAGGTTGTGCGAATAATTATATAAGCTTTTCAAAGCTCACTCAGATGTAAATTTTAGCAGTGAAATAATTCCACTTTAATGGAGTAAAACTTAAAAATTTAAGTTGCCATTTGTATGCCAAAGAGATCAATGATTTTATCGCTGTACAAGCACTAAAAAGTTAAATGATGCGGCGCAAATTCATTTAAATGGCAGTGGAATGTAGCATACTAAGGCATATTGACAAATTTATGTTTGTATGCAAATAAAAAAATTTACTATACCCGACATTAGCGCTGTCGCGTCGACTTTTTATGGTCGCCAATAGGAACAATAAGCACTCACGGCTTGCAGGTGTTGATTTTACAGCCTTTTTCGTAAAGGAGGTTAATTCAAAAAGGCGTGCAGAAAATGCAAAATAACAGAATTCAGCGGAAGGAGTATGAGTTTTTTGTTTATTTTTTTAAGAGAAGCAAACTAAAAAAAAATTCAACACATTCAATTTTGCTTTTAAATATGGCTCTCAAATGTCTAGGAAGCGCGTGTTTTAATATAAAAGCTACTTGAAAATGTACAAACCTTATTAAAAAAAAATTGTGTCAGTAAAGACCTTGCCACAAAACTTTTATCTAAACTGAGAAAAAAAGACCCCACGCAAATTGCCAAGTTGTGACAATTAATTTTTTTACTATTGTTAGTAATCTGCAATTTGTTATAAGTAAGAGTTACACTTTTCGTTATTGCATTTATTTAATTTTTTTTTTTTTTTGTCATCTTCTAATTACCTGAACACTAATTATGCCGATCTTCTACAATTTAATATAAAATCAATTGTTCATTGGTATATATTACAGACTGACAAATCTTACTAGATTCCGGTTCTTTTCATGGCAAATATTTTTTTTGTTAACTTTAAATACACTTCATTCTCTAACAAAAACCACAAGAATTTAGAATTCAAACTGAATACAATATTCTTAATATATATTTTCATCAAAATATCGTAATTACAAATATGATTTATATTTTACTTTTCAGTTTTGTAGCAAAAAATTTCAGTTGATTTTGAATAAATTTTTCAAACGTAGTCTTCCAAAATATCTTCCATATGAAAACTAAAATTTCGGACTTGTGCTATAAGGAAGAAACTGCGAAAGAGCGTCAACGAAAATATATTTCAAAAAGTACTAGTAGTTTTTCTTATAGAATTGCTTTATACAACAACAATTACCTTGCCATAGAACAAACTTGTTTTAATATTATTAATTTTGTTCGCATGTTCAATAATTTTGCAAACCAAAACTTTTAAAGATTTTCCTCCTTTTCGTGTCAGCTTTCGCCACTTCGAATAAGTTCGAAAGAAAATCTTTTATACATAAATATGTACGTATAAAAAAATGCTTATAAACATATGTACATAAGCAGATAAAAAAAATAATTACTAAAATATGTAACTGCATTCAAAAAAAAATCAAAGAAATATTAACTGCTACTTCCGAATGGTCCCAAATGGTTTTCAAATGTAGCGCATAATAAATATTATTAGCTGCTGTTCTAAATTTCGTTGCATGAAAAGAAAAGAACATTAAGTTCGATTGTTCCAATAGAAAAATAAGTTTCATTTTTGAAGATATTTTTGCTACATTCAAGACGGTTCAAGTTAGTTTTCTAAAGAAAATATTGAAAAATATTCGTTTAAAGGCGATATGCAGCTAAACATTGTACATATTTATAAGCCGATTTGTTTAAAATTTTCAAACATATTGTTAACAGCAAGAGACTTCTGCACTTCATTTCTTTTCGACCCACTCTAAACTATGCAGTACGTATGTACATATAAGGTGTTAGCTGTCTAGCGGTTTCCGGCTGTATTTGTTTGATTCAAAGGCCGCGCTAACAAAATTTGATTGCATTTGAATTGCATTTTATGTGATCAAATATGGCAGGGCGCACTTTACATAAAATCAATAAAATCTAAATAAAGTAAGTGAAAGTTGGAGTTCTAAGAATGTGGCGACTAAATTAGTAGAAACTCGTTTTTTTTGTTTTAGAATAAAAAATTATTATATACATATGTTTGTAGATACATATGTACAACAATACAAGCATACCTACAAACAGCAAAATATCTAAAAAAAAATTTCAATAATCAGCCGTAATTTTTAACCTTGAAAGGTGTTGTACATTGGAAATTTCTCGCTCTAAATTGGCCATCTTGAACGGGTTTAGAAACTGTGTTATTCCTTAGTCGAGTTTTGTAAAAATAAATTTGAATTGTAAATAGCAGGAAATTAAGTTTTTCATGCGGCATTTATAATACGTATTATTGATTGTTTTGGCATTTTGGTTTTTTTTTTAATTATTTGTTGAAATTGGTTTTTTAAAAGCAAGAATTTAAATAAGTTTTGGGTAAAATTGTTAAGTATTTGTATAATGAAACGTTATATAATAAAAATATTAAGTGAAATAGAGCTCTTGGGTTCATTTCGGAAGACAGAATCAAAAATTGTATTAGCATTTTCAATAGAATATTTTATTGGCATGAAAAAAATATCTGTTTTTTGATCAAGTAACAAAAATTGTGAATATTTCTCTATGGGCTCTAAAGATATCCTCTATATCCCATCTGCTCAAACTAAAGTGTTTGAAGCTGCTCCATAAAATCATCGTCACAGAAGAACACCTATTTATCCGACTTCGACGGTCTTGATCAGATCAGCTCTTACATTTAAATTACAATTCTATGATATCTCAACGTCAATTACTCGCTTTTCGGTTCGTCTTTGGAACAAGTACCTGCTAAATTCTGGAGCAGGGTTACAACGCACTTCAAGAGTACATTACTTACACTATACAGCGGGGTAATACGAAGGCGGGTCAATAATTCCGTGACTTTCTAAATGAAATACAAGTTTTTGGATAAACAAATATTTTATTTTTCAACATAGTCTCCTTTGAGTCCTATACACTTTGTCCAACGTTTCTCCAATTTTGTTTACCCTTCAAAAGAATAAGATTTGTCGAGGGCATCAAAATAGGCATTTGTTTGTGAGCTGATTTCATCGTTGAAGTCAAATCTCTTTTCGCCGAGCCATTTCTTTAGATTTAGAAATAAGAAATAGTCACTGGGAGCTAAATCCGGAAAATAGGGTCGATAAGGGAGTAATTCGTATCCCAATTCATGGATTTTTATCATGGAAACTACAAATGTGTGCGTTTGCGTTTGTGGTCGATTGTCAGCTAACGCGGCACCCATCTTGCGGAAAGCGTTCTTATACCCAAGTGATCATTTAAAATTGAAATCTCTGAGCCATGTGAGTTGCCTAAGGCTTCCACAATCTCTCGCACTTTCAATCACCGATTGGCCAACACCATATTGTGCATTTTTTCAACTGTTTCGGGTGTAGAGACCACCTCAATTGGGCGTCCAGAACGTTCGGCATCTTCCGTGCTTGTACGGCCACAACGAAATTCATTAAGCCAGTTGGTTTTTACCATTGAAATCGGTGGTGAAGAGTCCCCATAGTATTTATCAAGCTTAGCTTTGGTTTGAGTGATGGTCTTTTTCCGCAAAAAATAATGCTTAATGAGCACTCGAAATTCATTTATTTCCATTTTCTCCTCATATCACGCGGTAGTCTGCTATGGATGGCTGTCAAACACAAACTTAATGCCGCAACTTGTTTAAATTTTGACAGGATTCAACTGACAGATGCCTGTTGATAGTAGCAGTGTTGCCATTTCAGTAAAGAGGCATGAAATTCAAAAAGTCACAGACTTATTGACCAGCCTTCGTATAAAACATATTTCGGTTTAAATATTGTTTGGTTCTGTAACCATTTTTATTTTATATTCAATATAACTTATGGATGTTGTATTGTAATAATATTCAAGGCTAAAGGAACACCATGGACCTGTATATTAATGCATTTTCAGTATAATAATAATAATAATAATAATTCCAACGGTTTTTACCCTCCATTCCCGCCCGACCGACGCGAGGGGCGCATCCGCATGACGCACGGATTTAATTTTTTTTTGCATATACAGTGCCTAGTCATGAGAGGCAGGAGTTTGTTGATTGTCGAGACTCTAAAACTATTCAGCTACAGAATTAAAGTTCATCAGCTGATTTTAAATTTAAATTATTTTAGATAGCAAAAATGGTTTTAAAGCGTAATTGTGTATGTAATCCATCATCTATTGAGAGTACAAAGTATAGTATTCTTTATGTAAAAAAGTGAGTCGGAAATATCAAAGGGACCGGAATGAAAGTTAAAGTCCTGGCATAAACCACGGAGTGGCTCGTTTAATTCGAAATTATTTTGCAAGCTTTCAGAAAAAGAGGCCGCAAATGCCTGGAAATTCGGGAGGGAACGTTCCACTTCACTTCGGCCAGAAGAGGTGGGCTAGACGTCAAACCTGTCAGTAACTTGACCAAAAATATTATGCCTAACATTTCTCTGCGACTAGCAAGCGTAGGAAGATTAATAAGTTTTAAACGATTAATATTGGGTGGCAGATTATACTGGGAGTCCCAGCGAAAATTTCTTAAAGCAAAAAGCAGAAATTGTTTTTGAATTGACTCTATCCGGCCAGAATGAACTAGATAGTGCGGGTTCCAAACGATGGAACCATATTCTAGTATTGGCCTCACTAACGCTGTGAAAAGAGTTTTCGTAATGTAGAGGTCACTGAATTCTTTTGACCATCGTTTTTCAAACGCAAAAACACCCTTAGCTTTGTTGATTGTAGCATTGATATGAAGATTGAAGTTAAGTTTTGGGTCCATTGTGATACCTACAACAAAGTTAAATACTTGTTCAAGGTTATAGTTACTTATGTCATAAGAAGATGGTTAAACTGTCATGCGAGAAAAGCACATTACTTTACATTTTTTAAGGTTTAGTGGCATACCATTTACTTCACACCAATTAGACATGCTATTTAAATCCGCTTGTAGTAAATACCTTTCATCAACAGTGTTAAATGATCTAAAAATATTTACAATTAGTATTTTTTTCCAAAAACAAAACCACCTTCAGTGCTTTTATGCTCATAAGCATTGACCTTAACTTTTTTCATGAACCAATGATTGAAACTAACCCCAATTAATGTGGGGAAACCCGTGAGGTTCTACTTTTCTGAAAAAAAATAAATAAATGTTGGACAGACCTTATGTTGTTGGTATGGTTTGAATGCATTTGCGTCATATTTGAACATTTTACTTTACTTTCTAAAAAATAATCATTATCGAATAGATTTGTTTCTTTTAATTTTGGCATCCTACAACACCAGCAATTCAAATACAATTATTTTTCAGTTTTCATAAAAAATTCTTAATATTTAAATCATTGTGGTTAAATTTTATGTAAATATCTTCATTAATTATTAATTTGTACTTTTTCCTAAGAATGGCCTTCTTTTATTCCCGTTTCTCTAATACTTTCAAAATACAACATTGAGCTAAGGGCGTTCAAACTGCCGCTGTCACAACGTACAACAACTTTCATGATTTTTAACGACTTGTTAACATTCATTCAAATTGTTGAAAATGATAACACTGAATGTAAATGCGCTTCAAATCTGCAAACTCGAAAATTGTCTTAAACTTCTCAGAAAAAAAGCTGGAAGTTTGGATGTTAATTTGTTAAATTATTAGAAATTTCGTATTAAGGTTGAAAATAGTAAAAAAAAAAAATATTAAACTGCCAAAATTCGTCGAAATTAATCAAAATGTTAAAATGAGGGCGGTTTGATACGTCAGTGACTTTTTAAATAAAATGTTTTTTTTTTTTTGACAAAAAAGCATTCTATTTCTTCAGCGTTTTTCCATTTATTTTATTCCTTACAAATAATTGCTTTTCTCTTAAAATATGCGTTTGCTTCTGTGATGACCTCTTCATTTGACCCAAACCTCTTACTACCCAGCCATTTCTTGAGGTTCGGAAATGCTTGGGGCTAAATCTGGGTTAGCAGTTCGTTGCCCAATTCATGGATTTTTGCCAATCCTTTCAGTTTCTGGTCATCCAATATTATTCAGTGGATTTTATCGACGATTTCTGGTGTAACGACCTCTTTTGGGCGACCACAACGGAACTTAGTAAACCACTTTTTAACCATTGAAATTTATGGTAGAGTGCCCCAATAGGATTTATCGAGCCTACTCTTGGTTTCGGTGATGGTTTTTTTACGCTAATCAGCACACGAAATTCAATTTTTTTCCATTTTTTTTAAAAGTCAAGTGGTAGTCAGCTTTCAATAGCTGTCAAGCATAAACAAAATGACTTAGCTTGCTCCAAATTTTACAGTAGTTTGTTTAAAGATGGCAGTTAAGGGCAGCAGTGACAATTTTAAAGTTTCTGCGCGGGAAATTCAAAAAGCACTGACTTATCCAATCGCCCTTCTATGTACCTCAAAATATTTTAAGAAATTTTCACGAAATATTTTTCGAAAAGAAGAGTAGAAAAATTTGTTTTAAATAATAAATTTTCCCGGAAACATTTTTTTTTAAACTTTTGTAAAAAAAAATAAGACCAAAGCATTTTGACTTCGAAAAACTTGGTCCGAATCGGAAGGTATAAATCCTTGCTCTTCGATTTGTTGTCAGTTGCTTTTAGTTCTGTGAGGGTCAGAATTTATTCTTTTCTTTTCGGAGAATCATAATAACAATGCTATTCATTCCGATGCTGAACAAATTTGTCGAAATCGAAATGTAGAACAGACCTGAATATTGACCTCTTCGACAGCGCTACTAGTAAATTCAAATTAATAAAACTACAAAAAAAATTTATTTTGGTAAACATATTTGTATTATCATTAAATTATATCTCTAAATCATATATTTTACAAACATTAGGTTTTTTTTTGTTTTTTTTTAAAGTGATAATATAAAATGATTGATTTCTTTATAAGCATACACTATTACACTAATCCATTAGTTATTGGTTTACATTTTAGTTGTCATAATTCCTTTTAATTATGCTTATTTTGCTACTTTTTAACGTAAATATTTTAAAAACAAAGTTTTAATTTTATTTTAAATATGTATTTAGTTTGAGTTTACGCCTTGTCGAAACTAAGGTTGAAGAAGTTGAAGTAATTACATCGCCTCTTCATTTAAGTGCTCTTTAATAGTGGCAATTTCTTTTATGGACATATTAATTCTTAAGATTATTTTGTTGAAGTAATGCAGAAAAAAAAATTTTAAAAAAATTATACGCGTATGTTAACTATAAAAGCTTGGAAAGTCATGATTTGTGATTATCATTCCGCGGAGTCGCAATTTTGGCAATTTTACATATCCAGCTTTTCGCCTAATATTAATTCTCACAAACTTTCGTATAAAATTTATTTTAAAAAAACTTAGCTTAAACAAATATTTACACACACTCTTAACAAGAAGGTTGAAGCATGCTTTTATTTATTTTCGTTTCATATTTTAATGCCAGCGTAAATATAATTTTTTTTATGTACAATTAGATGTTGAAAAGGAATCACTCTGCCTTTAGTAATTAGATATATTTCAAGTAATCATTATATTGTTTTGAATCGAACAAAAGACATTCAAGAAATTGGTCATCCCTAATGATTTTTCTTTGCTTTTAGATGAAAATACATTTTTTTTAATTCCAACCAAGTTATACACTAAGCAGTAATTGAATCTTCCAAAAAAAAAATTTAAGAATTATATTTCGAGAAATACAACAACAAAGTTTTAGAATATATAAAAAGTGTGTATAACAAGAAAACGAGGTGGATGATGTTATTTGACCATTTTAAAGCTGCCAGTCATAAATTAATATTTTTTTGGTTTCAATTGTTTTTTTTTTTTAAATGGAGCACATTTGTAAATATTAAAAAAAAATATATGAACTACAAATCTTCAATTCCAAAATTGGCAGGCATTTCAAACACAATAGTTTTTTTTTATGCGAGAGTGTATAAATTGAACTTAAAAAATTTGCGAAAATCTTCTAAACTCAAAACATTATTTTAGATGCAAAGCAGGCCGTATTATTTTTGGAAATCTGTGTTTGTATAAACGGCCGATATCAAACTTAACCAGGAAATAAATATATATATTTTTTAAATAAATTATAAACAATTTTTTAGTATTATTCAAAAAAAAAAGTAATTAAAGTACTGATTTTTAAATGATTTGTTCTTTAGTTACGAACAACGCCACGAGAAATACTTAAGAACGTTTTATAATTACGAGAAACTCTAACGAGTGAGACGTGCAGGTCTTTTTCGACTCATTTTAGTATTAGCATTGGCATTTCGTAGATTTAATTCAACTTAAAAAAGTTGTACAATTTATTTTCATTTATTTTTTGGGAAACGATGTTGAAGTGATTGCCTTAGGCCGGTTAAAATTCGAATTGTTTATAATAACTTAAATTAATGTAAAATTTTAAACTCTTAGCTGCTTAAATGGAGAAGTTGTAACACAAAATGACATATCTGAGCCATCAGTTATATGGAAGTTATATGCATGTCTTAGTTGAGTCGTCCGGTCTAGCCGGATTCAACGAATTTCAAACATGTAGCTCTTCAATTGAGGGACTATGTAGTTTGCCTTCGAACAGACGGACATACTTAGCTTAATCGACACAGCTCATAATGCTGATCATTAAAGATGCCTTTTTGAATGGTCTAACTATTTCGCTTCTGGTAGTTGCAAACATCAAATCCAAATTCAAATTTCCTTTTTTGATTCTCATGAAAGTTAAAAAAAATTGTGAATAATTTCGATTATTACGAGTTTTCAAGCAAACAAAATACCGAAAAGTCATGCTATTTGCTCTTCTGCAATACATTTTTGTAAGTGTAATAGTTGTTAAAGCGTTGAAAATCCAACAATTAAAATATTTGCAAAGTAGTGATTGCTAAATATTTTTTAACTTAAGGCCGATCGGTTTATTGGAAAATATATTAGGAAAAAACAACAATACTCAAAGCGGTAGAAGTTATATATTCTTTAGTGATTTCTAATAATTTGTAATTTTATAAACCAAATCTTAACGATACTGACCAACTTATGGTTATATTTATTTACTTGCTGGCTTCTTTTGAAAAAAATGCATAAACACAATTTAATTTATCATTAGGGAAAATTACACTCGAATATTAATAAATATTAAAAAAAAAACTATGTTTTTAAATTTTTTCATCGTTTGCGACTGTGAGATTACCCAAAAAAAAATCTGCCTTTTACTGGCGTTTAGCTATAATTTTTGACACATGTGTGTAAATACAATTGAAAAGCAGCATCTATTTTTTTTACTATATTTTCTTTTATACAAATTTTGTTAATTTTTCTGTTGGCCTAGTAAATGTTAATATTTTACAATTTTATTGAGCTCAATAAAATTGTAAAATATTAATATCTTCTTTTCAATTTGTGTTGATTGCAATCGTGTTGTCGTGGTTTATACGGCAAAAAGAATACAATTTATAATTTTAAGCATTTTTTAAATTTAAGGAATGTGTGTGTGTTTTTATTTTTTGTTAATTTGTGTTTTTAATTTTAAACATAAAATTTCGCATAAAAGCAAACGCATACTTTTTACACATAATTTTAAATATTTTTTGTTTTTTTTTCAGTTATACTTAACTTAAATCAGTAGTTAGATAATATTTTAGTATATTTTTTTTTTTTTAATTTACTTTTGCTTTATCTCATTTAATACTATTTTTAATATACAATTACATAACTTAGCGCTAATTTCGTAAATAAATACAAACACTATTCACTACTGCCACGCTGCATTATTCATTATTCATTTGTCATTATTCATTTGTCATAGTAAGTCTAAACTGTTTACTTCTTCTTTACATACACACACACACACACGTATTTGTTATTAGCATGCATGTGTGGGTGCGTGTGTGTGTATGTGTGCATTTAGCCTATCCGAACCGTCTTTAAAAGCTATTTCGAAATTGAAAAATTACATTTTATTGCTTTTTCCACTATTGTTTTTTTTTTTTATTTTTGCAATTTGCATTAGTTTATTGGGCATATTTTCTGGATGTTCACATTTACAAATACACATGCGAACATTTCGCTTCAATGGCGTTAAACAACTTGCAGACGGTTAAAACAGGTACAACAACAACTAAACACTAAACTCTACGCTTAATTTAATTCATGCCAATTACAAACTTTGTTATATGTAGCTTTTGTTTTTGTAACTTTTCGCTTTCACAAATTGCGATTTTTTTTCTCCACATTTTCTTTGCTTATCCATAATTATTATGCGTTGTATAATATATTTGTGTGTGTATGTGTGTGTGTGTAAATTTTGTATTTTATTGTATTCCTTTTTGCCTCCTTACATTTCTTTTGTTTCTAAACTCGCCATACTTTGTGTTTTACTTTTGGTAGACACTAAAAAATATTTGTTTGCACAAAAAAAATTAATGCAAGTACTAGCTAACAAATAAAAAAATAAATTCGAAAAGCTGGCTTAAATTACAATACATGCTTATTAGGTGTAGATAAAAAAAATTTTTAAAAAAATTAAAAAAAAAAAATTAAACCAGCTACACGTTGTCTCCATTTGTAGGACCATCACGTTTGCAACTCATTTGCAAAATTCCTTTTAGCTCACTTAACCCTACAACGGCACGCTTAGCAAGCTGCCCACTACGCCTTTCAACTACACAGCTTTGCGGCGCCCTGCCAGCTGCACGCTCCATACCTGCAATAACAATCTAAATGCAACGCAACGCCAAAAGTCCCCACAGCGTCACCGCGCTTAGCAGGCACATTTGCTGTTGTTGTTGTCGTTGTAATTGTTGCCCACTACTGGCGGCAGCAATGCCAGCCAACGCAGGCTTTTGCTGTTCGGCTGCCAAATTTTCGGGTACATCACTGGGTATTTCATTGCTGATCGGTGAGTCTTGCAATGATTTCTCCAATGAATCGGGACCCGAATGCGTTACGCCGATATTTTTTAAACCCACCACTGGCGGTTCATGCATAGGCACTGGTTCGTGACTTGTGGTGGTTGGATTTGTGGTAGTGGAAGTGGATGTGGTTGTTGTTGTGGTGGTGGTCGGTACAAAGGTGCCATTCTCAATCCAATAGACGGGACTGAATTCGAGTTTGACTTCCTTCAGGTAACTCTTGCGCACCTAAAAGCGAATGAGATTGTGATTAATACATGCGAATGTGTAATTTGAAATTGACTTTTATTATTTCAACAACTCACCTCCGCTGTAATCTTTCGTGACACGTTATCCTCAATGCCGTAATAGAAGGCATGCAATATGGCCGAGTAGGGCGCTTCTAGTGTTACATAGTTACCCTTGAGTGTTACATTCAAAGCTGTGCCAGGCCAGAGTTTTGTGTGCACGGATTTAGTTTCGGAACGCTTGTCGACATATTTTAATCCCCATTTGATTTCAGTTGGCACGTTGACATCTTTTTCATAGACTTTGGTTGGTAATCCACGCGCTACGCCCTCATGCGATCCCCAGTATTGCACGTGATCGAATTCGTAAGTCATCACAGACTCGACCAGAATGTACATATTGCCGGTATTGGATAGCACGCTGGAGGCTGTTGGATTTAAATGGTTAATTAGATTAGGTTAGAGAATTTAAATTTACTGGAAAATTGCACGATGTCTCAAGATTTTCGCGCCGTGACTGAGGAGCGACTCATTGAGGGGGTAAGAGGTTTCAAGAGACATCAACTGGCTGCGTAGCATTACTCAAATTCCCGATTACTCCTTTATTTCCCGGTTTGGAATAAACTCTAATTTATAATCTATTTCAATGTCAGTCTGTCAAGGCTGAATTGTTTTTTTTCTAAAAAAAAAATGGAGAGACTTAGGAGGCTACTTTTCTGCTACACTTACAAGACTCGACATTCGGATGTTATTCTAAAAACTTTACACAGTGGCTTTTCTAAACTCTCTAATTAATGATATGGCTTGAAGACCCCAAAACTTTTGATACACATACTCTATGATTTCAATAAATATTGTTCGACTAAGCTACGAAGGCTAGGTTCAAAACTCAACCTCTACCTCGAACTTCTCGCCATATTCGTAATTTCAGCGCTTGACTTTACCCTTTGTCTTCCCTATTATGTTTGTAATTCCTCTCAATATTTAGAGCGCCAAGATCAGTTCGGAACAGCTCGAACTGTTTAGCTCAATTTGTTCTTCTTGCCATCGTCCGATCCGAAGCCTACAAAGTAGCCAAATGAATGCTTCGGAACAAGAAAGCGATTGTTAAAAAAAATTGCTGGCATATCATAAAGTTTGAAGACTCTACAGCTTTTCAGATATGCTAGAGCATAAGGAAAATTCTATAGCGTCGATCTATGCGAAAAAGAAGTCGATTGCTCGAATGAAAGATCTAAGGTAAAACTTTAAAGTATCAGTTTATCTTCCGTGCGTTTATTGTAATCACAAACGGCTAAAAAAAGCTACCAACAGAAGGTAAGGAAAACTAGTGTCTCTTCATCTCTGTGGTGCACCGAATTAACAATGGAAATTTATCATTCTGAGACTCAACTCACACATATATTAAAGTGGCTTTATAGTTCTGGACATACTTTGCGAAATACGGAAGCTTTATTAACGAAATAGGTTAAAATCTTCCCAGCGGCTTCTATCCGAATACCTGGAATTGCGTTCCGACATACTCAAAACCACAAAAACTAATAGGACTGAAGTGAATACATCTTTGAAGTGCTTTCGGTCCGAAACCCGCTGGCAATGGGCTGTACCGTTATATACCGAATTGAGTTTTCACACCGCCTATTCTAAACAATTTGTCACCTTGTACACAATGCAATAAATCCCAGCTTCCACGCATTCTCACTTACCCAAATCAGTTATGTTTTCACGCATCTCCAGCCGCAAGCTATCCAACTTAATGTCTCTCAACTCATAGGCAAACGGTTCAGTCTCAACCAACACCTCACCATTTTGATAGTCCTTGTCGCGACCATTCTCAATCACCTTGATTGTGCCCAAACCCAATGGATCTAAGCGGCCCAAATTGTAATCGGCGCCACGATGCTCAGCACCGTCCATGCCCATTGTTGGCACCACGTGCCGAGCAATGTAGTCATCGTCACCAATGCGTATGGCACCGATTGGGATGCCAGCATTAAATTTGCTCCATTTCTTCCACATAATCTTGCCCAAAGAACCCTTATTCACCAACAAATCGAACTGTTCGAACTTGTCATGTTTGTAGTGCGCCGCCACGCAAACGTGCGATTGCATTATCTTCTCCGTGTGACCGCTTGTAGTGATGCCCTCAATGGTCACGCGACACACATAGATTGGATAGTGTTCGTCGTTGGTAATGTAACGACCGCCCTCGACCGCAAACTTCAACTGCTTGGGATCCTTGCGGTCGTATGTCTCCCACTCCAAAGTGCTCGAGGTGACCAATTGGCCCAGCTGTGTGGAGGCGTTCGTATATATGAGCACCGGATGTATGGAGGCGATTGCGGGTGCAATTGACTGCATCAACATAATTGTGAGCGTCAACAGCAGCGGCTTGAATGTGTAGCAGCGTGTTGGGCGTGAGTGTTGTTGCATTTTGTGTTTTCGGTTCGTTGGCTGGAAGCTTCGCTGTGCATTGGCTAACATTTTTAAGTGTGTGTATTCGCCTTGACCGGAAGTTGGGTGGACAAATGCAATTGCCTTGTACTCTCTCTCTCTCCCTCTCTGGTGTTTGTAATATTGTACACTTTTGATTGATTGCTTGATTGTTGAAAGCTGCAAAGATAGCGAGAAGAGTGAAGGAAGCGTTTTAGTTGTGCAAATGACAGAGGCGTTAAATGATACAGACACTGATGGAAGAAGTAATGGAACTACGACGTATTGATAATTGCATTCTCAGTTTTGTTCTAGTTTTTATTTTAAAGTGTTTAGTATTTCAATTACTCAGGGATCTGCCTGAAATTGTATAATTTCTTTTGTTGAATCATCAAACCCATAAAATGTCATACGTAGAGGTCATTTTGACCCATATTTTTTAATTTTTTTCAGTGAAAATATTCGCAAGCCAAAAGTTAAAAATGTTATAAGTTAAATAAATATCTCATTAAGCTGCCAGAAGCTTCTCATTTCGAAGTTGTTCTTGTGATTGGTGCAACTTTTGCAAGATTAAAGAAAACTGACTTTAAAACCAAAAGTTAATTCGGTCGGTCCAAAAGCAACCATTGCTAATATTTAGCTTGGTGACAAAAAATTTTTTAGTAAAATTTTTGCGGAAAAATGTAGTGCTGGAAAGTCGTTCTAAATATAAGTAGTAGCGTACTTTTGTAAAGCGTGGGTCAAAATGAATATATATGAATTTTATGGGTTAAAAAATTCAATAAAATTATTCGTTGTAAATTTTTCGCTTAATAAAATTTTTTTTTTTTTTACTTTTTGTTGGTGACAATGAATTACAATTTTTTAGCAAAAATTAGCGTACTTTTGTAAAGCGTGGGTCAAAATGACTGTATATGAATTTTATGGGTTAAAAAATTTAATAAAATTATTCGTTGTAAATTTTTCGTTTAATAAAAATTTTTTTTTTACTTTTTCTAAAAACATCGTATGGGTTAGAGGATTCAGTAAAATTATTCGTTGTAAATTTTTCGTTTAAAAAAAATATATTTTTTTTTACTTTTTCTAAAAAAAATTGTAGTATAAAACTTTGATTTGATGGATATGCAACTTAGATACAGACATGCTATATAAACAAAATTAAAAATAAAAACAATGCTTCCAAAAAATAGGTTATGTATAACAAAATAGTTTTAAAGATATTTAAAATAAAACAATTAATTTTTTATAGAAAAATGTGTAGAATTTTTGTATAATTTAAAAAACCTAAATGTGAGTTATTTCTATAAACACATTAAAAAAAAAAGGTATTTAAAAAAAAACTTTTTCTAATGTCTATTTTGAGTTGCGTTACTTATTTTTGGAAGCTATTGTAATTCTGCGTATGTATTAGGCATGTCAATACCGGGATCCCGGCCTTTTTACCTACGGAATATCCCGGGATAAGTCTATTCAAATTCCGGAATTGTAGAAAACAAATAGTTAAACAGCCATTTATTTTTTAAATTTTGTATCATTCTTAAAAATTCCCCTTTCAAGAGTAAAATAAAGCCATTAGAGAGTTCACAATCGACAAAGAACACAGCTTGTTAACTACCGTAAGGCTTTGTTTTGTTCTTGTCATTATAAATGAGCTGGAGAATATCCTACTCGAGTAGAAAATGAGCTTCACTATGAAAGCGATGTTAATTGAACTAACAACGCGGTGCCTGACGTGGATAAGGCAGAAAGTTTTAAATATGTATATTTGTACTTGAAGTATAATTTATTTTGTATGAGTGTCAAATTTTACGTTTATTTCCTTATTTTTTCTTGAAAATACCAATAAATACAAACGATACATGATTTACAACAAATCGTTCTTCTTTGCTATTTTCTATACTTCTACAATACAACGATTACAGACGTGTTACATTTTTTTGGCAAATTAAAAATTACGAATCAAGAATTCGTGAAATTCGGAACCCCGGGATTGTTCCGGGATTTCGTTTTCAAATCTCGAAAATCCCGGGATCAACAAAGTGCTCAAAACATCCATTTATCAACTGTGGCATAATATAAACTAGATTTTTCAGATATGTATGTCTAGGGCACGCACTCATTAGAAATTTTAGTATATACTAAGCTATCTAAATACATACATACATACATATCGACATATCCATGTACACTTCATTTCGGATTCTCCTTTGTAAGGGTACGCACATACATACATAAACGAGTCTATTACATAAATGGTCAATTAGTGCAAGCCATACAAGTGCTTTCTTTACTTTAAGGGTAAATACATTTTTCCCACTTTCCTTTAATTGCTTTTGGTTTATGTCATTTACTTTGAAATCAATATCATGTTTGTGTAATTGCTTAAAGGCGTTACATAAATATCGGAGAGGGCAAACTATTTTTATGCAATTAAATTAATTTGCGCCAAGTATCGCTACAATTGTTGTGTTCAGCAAATTTTACAATTTTTAAAAATAAACAGCAGTAACAACAATGACAAGGAAATATAATTCTTTCAAGTTAGACTTTTCACTACTAAAAAAAAAGAGCGTCTCTCTCATCCTTAGCACTATCCAGATAAAGCTAATTATTGTTCGAGAAAAAATTTTTATTAACGGTTTCTCATGGCGATTTTTGCTTTGTGCGGCCTTTGTTTTGTCCTTTGTATAAAAGCCCTACGTTAACATTTACATCTAGAAGTCTCTCGAACGAAAGATAAACCACCCGACACAACTTTATCGGATATCTGTGCATCTTACAGCTACTTTATATGCATCCTTCTATTCATCTGATAGGAATAGCGTGCTAAAAGAGCACCAGATACTTTTATATTCATATAACTCCAACAAAAAGTCATCAAAAAAACCGCATAAAAAACCACATTTGTCGCGTTAAAATTACCAAGTTTCCACTCAAAAACCATATTTGGGGAAATACAATTTTTTTTACTCTATTAACTATGCTTTACTACGTCTTAAAACCCCCTTCGTTTTAGAGGATTTCGACAAAAAATCATATTGAGAACACCTGCAATATTAATTATATTATAAGACGAATATGTAAATCCATATTTCAGTTCTTAAATGAATCTGTTAATAAGCGTTGAGGTTTCTCTTTCTGCATGACTTTATATAAATCCTGGTAGCACTCTATAGCATTTTTAAAATCTCGACGAAATTTCGCTTAACGTTTCTCATTGGCGCTTGCAAAACTCGTTGAAAATGAAACAAAACGACAAAATCAGAACGAATCGCGAACCGCGTTAAAAAAGTAAAACCGCATAAAAAAAGCAATGACGAATTGTAGAAAATTACGCATTAAAAAGAACCGCATTAAAAGGAGGTCGACTGTACTTCTTAATTTTATTCTAGCAATATACCAAAATGTCTTCCAACAAGAACTTTTCGCAGACGCGACGGTTTAATAGTGTTTCGTAAAACCTTTTGCTTAACAAAATTTTAAATATTTTTGAACCATCTTATTAATTGTGCTTGTGTGATATTTTTCAAACATTTTTTGTTTAAAGAAATGTTGTAGCTCTAGAGAATTCTTAATTTTTTTTTGATATTCAATTTGAGGTGGAATACCTATTTTAAAGAAAATTATTGTTTTTTTAGATTTTCATGTAAATTGAGTATGTTGTAGAAAACCCCATAAGATATGGCAGAACGACCGGATATTAAAAAAAAAAATGTGTTTTTTTTAAATAAATTGTTCATACCTTTGTTAATAAAAAAAAAATGAAAAATGTTCTTTGCAAGATTTTAAAAATTTAAAAAAATATATATGTATATGTGATAGAACGTATATCAAAGAATAAACTGACCAATTTTTTAAGGGTGTCTCCTTATCCCTACAAGAACAGTGCCGATAAATTTAACGTACATCTGATGATCAGTGGCTGAAAAAATTTTGTCAGCACTTAGACCAAAGTTGCTATCAAATTTCTTAGGGCCACTATGTAAAAACTGATGTCAACAAATGTGTATGTGTGTTATTGTATTTCACTCTAACACATTAATATTACCGAATAGACAAACATATAGTAGCTCTACTGCTCACAATCGTTCTTTTTACTTGGTCAGTGCTCCCTATATAGCCATTAGTACGGAAAATATTCAGTTCAAATGATATATCATCTTTTTGTTTGATTTTCTAAACAAGTTTTTCAATTAATTTTTATTGATAAACTACAAGCTAATACCAAAATCATGGTAAATAAATGAAAAAATATTTTTCGTTAACAAATTTTTGCGCAAAACTCCTTTCTGCATAAGCGTCATTCGGCCATTCTGCCCAAACAATATTGCTAGCCGGACAAACTCCGGTTTTTCCATTAGTACTTTTGCGCAGAACTCCGTTAATATTTTATATTGAGTTCAGAAATCCTACTATATTTATAATTAGTATTTCGAAAAGCTATTTTTTCATTTAAAATGTATCTTTTATAAAAACACGACGATTAAAATGTTTCCTCAACTTTATACTTCAGAATTTTCCGAATAATTCTTGCCATTTGCAAAACTCCTATGAATTTATTGTGCATTTCTTTCTCGCATATCCGAAATTAGACTAAATGGTGATTATCTCTTTTTGTACAAACAACGTCGTTGTCTCATTCTCGCATATATGCAACCATATTAAGCGTAGCGAGTCGCGAGTGTCACTTTTTGGCAAGCATCATGGCAGTCATTTTACCGATTAGCTAACAGTCAGTGCTGATTTTATGAATGAGAGTGTATTGGTAATTCTGTCAGCATGTTCTTGTGGGGTATAGGGCCTGAGATATTAATTCTTTCGTGAAGCAATGTCTAATAAAATCAAATTAATAAAAACATTTTTTCAATAGTAATATTCTACAATTACAGCTATTAGTTATTTGTCTAGAACGAATGGCGATCGTACGGCTCTAACGATTATAACTTTTCTTTCTAAAAATATCTTTAAAGTTCGCGTTTTTTGTTTAATATATAAAGCTTACTTATTGTTATTCTTATTTAGAAGGCATGCAATCATTGAAGATTAACTTAGCAGCCCACAAAAGTTTTCAGTCTTCTATAGCCCGAAGATTTGTTTATTTAAAAAATAAGTAAAGTTGGCAATAAAATTCGTATGTACATACAATGAAATTCAAAGCTTTATACGGTCAAATGCTCATTAATTTTTCGTCTACTGAATTTTGCTTCACAACACATACAACCGAATTTTGTGACGAAAACTATTTTTTTTTTCATTCACACAATGCTCCGCACTGTTCTTTTTTTTTTTTTTGCCTACCACCCAAACAAGTGCCAACAAAAATTCGCCAACTCAAACGCATATGTACTTCAATTTGAAAGGTTTGCATTGTGAATTTTCACAGATTATTATCTGTGCAAAGGCAAACACTACACTTCACTTTTCACTTTAACTTTCAATTGTGCACAGTGTTGCAATAAAGAGTCTTTGAGCAAAAGGATGCTGGGTGTGCAGAGAGAGAGAGAGAGTGTGTGAGAGAGAGAGAGTGTGAGTGAGTGTAAGCCATTGAAAGGAGATACAATGCAATTGCGAGTTGCTGACAAATTATTTCAAGTTACAGCAGCAAACAAGCGTACAAAAGGATCGCATGAATAACTTGCTGAGTAAAGTGAAACCTTATTGAAATTGGAATGCATTGTCATTCGCTTGCTTATTTAGCTAGTGAAATATGAGGTAGAATTATAGCGAAGACTTTTTATAAATGATAACTCAAACATTTTCTAGCACAAGTGAGTTAACTTAAATATATATACAAACATAAATATGTTTATATGTATGTATGTAGGTGTTCTTTGCCATCCAAGTGCTTGCGTGCCTCAATGAAATAACGTAACAACTACTATTTATGAACCCACAAGCAATAGAACTAAGTGTTTATTAAGCTATCAAACTACTATTTTTATGCAACATATGGCTCCAGACTTGCGGCCATTTATTGTAAAAAAAAAGCCATGAATATAAAAGTGCGTATGTGTGTGTGTGTGTGTTTGTGAATGGCTATGGTCGCACAGGTGCCACATTGTATTTTCGTATAGCTAAATGCCATTGTGGCGGCGCGTTGGTCAATCAAGCCACAGTCGTTCATCATTAGTTGCGATAATGTCTGACAAATCCCCAGGAAAGTGTTAAAGCACACACATACACACACAAACACACACATGCATACATAAATGTGTATGTGTAATATAGCCATTTTAATGGTGTCCACCTATGCTATTCAAATATGAGCTCTCATGCCTTTGTATGTGACGTGATATGATGGCAAGCCATTTGTTAAGGCACCAAAGCGCTTAATAAATTCCATGTATGTAGTATAGTAACTCACACAGGCATACATATGTACATACATATATGTATGTATGTATATGTATGGACTCGTGTGTGACAAATTATACAATAGAGAAAGTACATATATGACTTGACATGAAAACAAATTGTATATGTCTATGGGGCGGGGCAACAATGTGTCGCCAGAACAACATGTCGCAGTGAGATACATATGAGATAACAATTTTTTTTAGGTGGCAACCCTAGTCAGTTTCTTTTAAATTTTTTTTGTATAAAGGCATGATAAAACCTTCTTATTCCTTAAAAAAAATTCATAAATAAAGTTGCATAGTTTACTTAGTTTTACAGCATACAAGGCAACCCTGTTAAGCAATCTTTTTTTAGGTACATTTTTAACAGTGCTCAAAAATATGTCGGTTGATACGCAAGTGGGAATATCTTAACTGATATATTTCCTTTTTTTTTAATTTTTAAATACTTATTTATTTTTAAGCGGCAACCCTACTGTACCAGTTTTTCTTTGTATAACAACCTGCATTGTTGACAATATACTTTGCGGTTGTTAACTGAATTTAAAAAAAGTTTAACCATTGAGTTTATTTAGACATTTTAACAACAAATCAAATATGTACCTGGCAACCCTATTACAATTCACATTGATATCAAATTTCCTCGTTATACCTTTTATTTTATAACACTTTAGAAGATATTATTTGGAAATTTTTGTTTTATTTTTTTGGATCACTGGTTAGGTGGCAACTCTGTTAAAAATATTTTTGTGTAAACAAATTTTTAAACCATCTACAACCATTAAAAATGCTGCGCGCTTTATAAGTTACCTACTTAGCTGATTCGAATAATTGTGTGGCAATCCTAATCAAAATTTCACTTGTTTTAAATATTTTTTCTCAAGTGGCATTCGGTTGATATCCACATTTCAGTTTTGTAGGTTACATGCCAATATTTTTTTAATTTACGTGCTTTTAAACTTTTCTTAATATTTTTAGATTATTTGTGCTTGATAACTGAATTCGAAGATATCTATTTGATCCTTCTGTTGAAGTATTTCATTTGCATATTTCAGCTACACTTTTTCATAGGCGACCTTATTATTTAAAAATATTTGTGAGGCTAGTGTTTTAAAACACTTCTTTTAATACCATTTTAATAGAAATTTATGTACAGCTTATATAATTATTTATTAAATTTTTTGATAGCTGGCAACCCTTTAAATTATATTTTTTGAGTTTTCAATTTTGGTATTCTGTAATTTTACTACTTTATATTTGGTGGTTATGTTTAAATGCGCATATTATTTTCATTGATTTGTGAAGTTGTTTAGTTGTGGTGGCAATCCTACTTTAAAAAAAATTTTGAATTAAACTGGTTAACAAACTGGTTTTTTTCACACATATATTTGGTTTATAATATACATTTAAAATTTTTTTTATTTTTAACTTTTCCACAAGTGGCAACTCTATTTGAAAATATCTTTAATCAAAGCTTTTCCAACCACTGCTGGTGGTATTAAAACTTTTTGTATGCTAATAAGCCTTAACAAAAAAAATGTCAGATATAACTTTTAAAAAGGTGGCAACGCTGGTTAAAAAAAATCTGCCTTTACGTGTTTTTTATAATTTTTTTATAGATACTAATATAGTAATATTTAATTCAATACATTTTTTAAGTAGCTGGCAACTCCATTGAACGATTTTCAATGATTTAATACATTTTTCAATGAACATACATAAAAACATATGTACATACGTGTATATACAAACATCTACATTATGTCATGTGTTCATCAAATTTAAGTTTAAAAGCCGGAAGTCGCCACACAACTCCCCACAAGCAACAACACCCACAAAAAGTACACTTTAATCCACCGTCCTTTCATGACACAGGCATTTTGATGTGTTCATTAGGCGCCGGCGCCCTTGTTTATCAGCTGGTTTTCATGTCCGGTATCCCAGAATAATCACAAACACACGAATACACACACATACACACACACGCTCACTCAGAATTTGTGTAAAATATTTGAAGCAAGACAAAGCGACAGGCGACATGCGACCTAACAACACCAGCCAACCGACCAGTTGACATGTCATGCCACACATACAAACAAACATATGTATGTACATTCAAATACCAACAACAATGCAAAATTGAATGTCCTGTTCGAAATTCAACCAAATACTCATTCAATTACAGACAAAAGTACTGAAGACTGGACAATTTCAAATGTTTGCATACTTACTTATGTGTGTGTGTGTATGTGTGGGTAGCTTTGTGAGTATGCTCGAATGAGTTAACTCAATTATGTCTAATGCGGAAGTATTAGCAAGTGTGTGAAGGAGTAATAGCACCTAACTAGTAGTTGCTTTGAATGGTAGGGAGTAGTAGTAGTAACAGAAAAAGGAGTCAACTTTTAGTAGTAAACAATGCTGACTGAGCGTCGTTAATTTGTTTGTTTAAGGACCAAGGCGCCAATGGACAAGAAAGTTGGAGTTACACTGAGCCAAAAATTTGATTTTAAGAAAGGAAAATGAATTTATTAAATATTGTATTGGTTTGAAATCCAAAAAACCAATATGTCCTCAAAAGTGTGTATACAATGTAGACTCTTCGACAAAGTAACAAAAAAAAATTATTAATTGGATTACAATATAAACTTTTATTTCATATCATTTTATTCATTTTGTCGAGACCAGTTGACGACTGTTTCAGTTTGAGTTCGGGAATACTTGAGAACTATTTTAGCAGCATTTCTATACTAACATAGTTTCGACCAAACTCGAAATGAACTCGAATCGGCTTTCTAAAAATAGGTCCTAAAGGGGTTCTTAAAGAGTCGAGAACTTATGCCAAAATGATTTCGAACAAGCCTTGAAATTACGCGAAAATAGTTCTTTATCAGTCCCAAAGTGTTACCAAACTGGAACCAAAATGTATCTAAAAGAATTCTGAAAAAAAAAAACTAAAACAGAAATGTTCCTGAAATGAGTCTCGAAATGGAGCAGAAACACATTATAATAAAAAATTATAGTCTCAATGACTTGTCCCAAAATATTTCTTGACTTTCTAGTGGAGAACTAGTCCGGAAAAGGAAATCGAGAAGTCCTTAATAGATACCAACAAATTTTGTTTTCATAACAAAGGCAAGGAGAAGAGCGAATATAGTTTTTTTTACCCAAAGTTCTGAAGATAGAACCCACCCACTTCATTCAAACCCGTTAAAGTCAGTTGATACCAGAATATTAGAAAAGAAAAGCCGCGTAACTAGTGCTCACTGTTAAGTTATTGTCACAAAATTTACAAATTTTGAAACGATTTTTCGATAGAGGTATTTTTTTTTATATTCCTCCGCAATTTTTCTAAGTGTACAATATTTTATGTGTAGAGTTTTTCGCGCCGTTCAGCTTAGTGTGAGAAACTTCGCTTGTTTCTTGGATATTGGAAACCTTGTGATAATCGCATTGACAGTGTTATGACGGTTTTAAATTGCATTGCTTATTTGAGAATTTGTTTGTTTACTTACTAAAAGGAATTTAATAAAATTGCAGTGGGCTCTTGTATCGGTCTGGTATTTTTTTTATCGTTTTTTTTGCGTCGAATGTCAATTGATTCCATTACCACAAAGTAAAACTAAATGAGCGAAAAATTTAATTAAAACTTTATCTAAAAGGAAAACTGTTTAAGCGGGAATTAGATATGAGTCTATTGCAACCAATGTAAAAAATATATAAATTAATGACACAGACTATTTAAATTTATTTAAATTTTCTAACCAGAAACAAAACTATAGTTTTGAGCAAATATTTATTTATCTTTGATAAAGTGCCTGTTGAATTAACGCAGCTTCTCTCTGATGCAACTCCGCTGAATCCTTTGCAAAGTTGAGTTCCAGTAAACTCAAATTTAATTTTGGAAGAAAAAAGTAGTAATTTAAGAACTTTAAGATAATAAAACGATTTGATTTCAGATTCGGATTTTGCACATCAAAAACCTTCGAGTCTGGTTTATATTAAGAAAATCTTTGCAGCCTTTTTAAACAGACATCAGTGCAGTTTCTCTGTTATTCGATGGAAAAATAATGAAATCGAACGAATCAGATAAAGAAAACAGTACGCGATTTGGTCTGATATTTAACAACTAGCTAACTTTAATGTCAATAAACTTGCTGAGGAATTGGCCAGCTAAGCTTTGACATCTTTGACAACATCTAATGGCATCACAGCCAATTCTAGCTGCAACACTGCGTTCTACTTAATAAGAGATTTCTTGAATGAGTTTGCCTTGAATAGGTCGCACTAATTCCTTCTTGATGAAAGAAACGATTTACAAACCTGAATAGGAAAGACTACTGGACAAATTAGGGTTGATGTGAACCTCTTTTCGACAGGTGGAGAATAGCGAATCTTCTCCATACCTGCCTGCCATAAGCTAGATTAAGTTGATGCATTTGTTGTTTAGATTTGGTAAAAACAAACAAGTGAAGTTGTCTTTTTCTCTCAACGAACTTTTAGGTTCATTAATTCTGGAATGATTTCTCTATTTAAGGGATTTAAACATAAGTCTGAGTACATGGAACATCGATCTCGGTTGCAATTTGGTATATATAAAGTATAGACTATTCGCCTAGCACGTCAAAATATAATGACCCAGCTCAAACTTCCATTTGGCAAGAGATTGGATTGAAGTGCCATATTAAAATTAAATTAAAGCAAACATTAAGATTATATAAGCATATATGTAGATATCATTCTATATAGGAAAAAGTCAGAACCGATTTTTCACAATTTTTTGTCAGCTTTGTTTTGGAAACGTCACTTTTGGCTTTTTTTCGCCACACTGAGTTCGAGAAGGAACGAAGGAACCCAGACTTTTAAAATAAATCAAAATTTTAATAAGTATTTTGTACTTACAAATACACACACTCAAAACTATCTCCTTAGAGTTTGACCTTAAATGAGTGGCTAAAAATAGCATCAAAGTTCTGGGGCAGCTGAAATTCCAGCGAATTAAAAAATATTACAATGAACCATTACATGCGTACGTATGTACAAACACATGCAATTAATTAAGTTCAAACGAGTGTGTGCTTAAATTGAGCAGCAAATTTAAACATAATTTTTTTTTTAATTTGTTACTGCGTTTCCTCATCAACAAACACTTGTTTTGTTTTTAATTGGCGGAAGATTTTACTTAACGCTCGCTTTTCAAGTGAAAAGAGGTAGACGTAGCAAAAGAGAGTGTGTCACCTACCTCCCCACAAAAACAAAACATAGAGTAAAAATTGAAGTTTATCTTTTTAAATATCAACCTCCAATCGCTATGCTTACCCTAAATCCCTAGACATTTTCGTAAAAACGTCCATAAAACATTGTTTTAATTTAAAAGGTCTACAAAAGATAATTATGAAGAGAACACCTTTTTGAGTGGCAAGACTTAAATTAGCTGCGTAAGAAATGCAACCCTGTTGTCCATCAAATTTCGACACGTTATGGCGCTCATAGTGTTTTTGCGCACAACAACAACAATTATTTTCATATACCAAGTGCATAGGTTTCAAATAATTTTTTGAAAATGCTTGTTTATTGAAAATTCTGAAGATACTTTTAAACGAAAATTTAAATTGAATTAATTTGTTAGTTAAAATATTTGAAATCTATGCATACATTTGCTGAAGATAAGCGCAAGAAATGTGGACTTAAAGTAAATCCAACCTAAAATTGATACGTAATTCTAAGAGTTGATATTACACACGAATTCGCTGAATCCATTTCAAGAATTTCGAATTAACATTCGTAGCGCTATTTCGATTGAAGCATACGAAATCGAAACCACGACGAATGCAACCGTTGAAAGACCAATTATATGCTTGGGAAAAATCAATTGTGTATAAAAAGCCAAAGTTGCAATGATCCCAAATTAAAATTAAATTAAAATCTCGTCAAATAAAATTTTTAACCATTAAATAAAATTTTCGAAATTGAACTACCGTTCAACTTAATTGCACAATTACATGAATTTTTAATTTAATTAAATACAAAAATTTTACAAAGCCACTTATTTGGTGGGAAAATTTATGTGGAGAATTTATTTCGTATGGCGGACTGTACAGCTACCCATATTCCCATATGTACATATGTATGTACATAAGCATTCTACATTCTACATATATATGTAAGCATTCTACATATCAATGAGTGCATCAACAATTACATTAAATCACACACAAGCACTCATACTTACCACTACTAACAAAGTATTGTGCTACATTACCAAGTTTAATATTTCGAATATAAGTAGTGCAAGTAACAAAATTTAACTGTGCATATGTACTTTAGGGTGGTTCAAAAATTGTATCGGAGGAAGCGAAAGCAAAGTTGGAAGAAGCCTATTTCCAAGAGCATTTATTACGAGTACATCAAAATAATATTTAGTGGTCGCTTAAAATTTTACATGCAAAACGACTCGCTGAAATATGTATGTATGTACATATATATAAATAAGTAATAAGGCTTGAAGAATTTGATAAGTTTTTACCACTTATTTTTTTTGTATCTTTTTTAAATATTTGTCTATTAATATTTAGTTCATCTATAATACATTAAAATTACAATTTTAAACTTTATACTTAATTTATATTAATTCAACAAAATTTCATAAAAATATCGAATTTAAAAAAAATTTTAATTTTAAATTAAAAAAAAAAATTTATTTTAAATTTAAAAAAATATATCGAACTTCAAAAATTTAATTTTTAATTTTAAAAAATTTAATTTTAAATTAAAAATAAACACCATTTTTTTTGTTAAAAGTAGTTTTGTAGGTCATAAAATTTTTTTTATTTAAATAAACAAGTTTCAAGTCTCTTAAAATTACCGCAGATGTTTGTAATTTTTTGCTCGCTTTCATAAAACGTTTGAATCATAATAAAATAAATAAAATAAAATAACAAAATTTGATAAAAATATCGAATTTAAAAAAAATTTATATTTAATTAAAAAAAAAATTATTTGAAATTTCAAAAAAAAAAGTATTTTAAATTTAAAAAAAAGTATCGAACTTAAAAAATTTCATTTTAAATTAAAAAAAAATTATTTTTTTTTTGAATATGTATCTTTGTAGGTCATAAAATTTTAGTAGTTAAAAAAACAAGTTTCAAGTCTCTTTTGTAATTTTTTTGGTCGCTTTCATAAAACCTTTGAATCAAATTTTTTTTTATGCGGAAATTTACTGCAACACCCTCGACGAAGAAAAAATCTCAAAAATGAACTGTATATTTTAATCAACGGAAATTTTGCATTGCTTTAGTAAAATTGAAGAACTCACAAAACCAGATTTTTTTTTTAACTTTCGTTAGAAAGGTGCCTATTCTGGTGGTAAATTTTTTAAATGGTAAATTTTTTTTATAAATACTGTATGAATTTTTTAACTTCGATTGGTATTGTTTTAGTTGCAGAATGATTCGTAGTTTTATCAAAAAAATTAACGAAAAAGTTGTATCATGAAAAACATTGCGTCTATTTTAGAAATACGAGTAGATATTCACTAAATGCATAACCCTGTGAGGCTCCATATTTTAAATGGAAAAATTTTGTAGACCTGGCAGGCAATATTTTTTTTATCGGCGTTTTTTACTCTTTGGATTAAATAAAAGTAAAATACAAATATTTTCAAAAAAAAAACAACACATTTAAATAATTTTGTAAACATTTTTTTTCGATTTTTGAGGAACCATAAAAATAGTAGAAAAAATTGTTAGATAAATAAATTGTTATTATTCTTTAAAGGCTCCTAAAAAATATTAGATTTCAATGATATCATATCATTTATAATAAAAAAATTTTTATTTGTCCAAATAAAATACCACCCTAGTGTTCATATATATGTACATATGTGCATACATATGTATGTCTGTTCCTTTATATGTAAGTTTTGTGCAACATTTGGCTTGCCCCATGTATGAGATGCCCTGCACCCTGGAGGAGTGTCAAGATTTATGACCGTAGCGCGGCCAAGTGAAAGGTCTGCGGGCGAGTGATGTTGCACTGCTAATAACAAAAACAACAACAACAACAATGAAACTAATAATATTAATGCAACAGCAATGTGCTCAACAAACTTGCTGCAACCACAACAACTTCAAAGTTAAATTTGCTGCTGCAACAACCACCAACAGCAGCACTAGCGAGTTGCTTGCTTATTTGTTCGCTTGGTAGCTTTGTTGCATTTGTTATTGCTGCTGTCGCTGCTGCTGCTGCTGCCACTGTTGCATTTGGCTTGGCAGGTTTGCATTTAATTGAGCTCCATTGAACTGTGACCCTCCTCGGCGTGGCTGGTTTGTGGTTATTCCCGCTGCTAGCTTAGCCCACAATACAAACTCCCTGTTGCAGGCGCACACATACACACACACACATACACTCATACATTCCCAATGAAATAAATAATATTCTGTTATCCTCAGTTAAAAATCGTTCGCTTCGCAATCGTTGTGGCATCGCGCGAGGCACATGCAACATATTATCGCTTTGTTGTTGACATTTGTTGTGGGTATTACTCCTACAATGTATGTATGTATGTCTGTCTTTTTGTACTCGTTATGTACATATTTTCTCAGGCCAAGCGCATAATTTTGGTGCCAACATTGATTGTAACTGCTTTTATAATTTATGTTGATTATTTTCGGTTATTATTTGTTTGCTGCCGCTCTTGCGTTGTATGAATTTATTTATTTTTTCTCAACTTTTTATTATACTAAAAAAGTGCCAGTAGTAGCAAATTTATCCAGCACATTTGTTTGTTTTTTTGTGTTGTTAAATGGAGTACTCATACAGGGCGCAGGAAAAGGAGCTTACCACCGCAAATAACAATAAATAGATACTAATATTTTCTATAAAATATTTAGTTGAATTTATTTATGAGCAATTTTGGCAAGACAAATTTTTTAACTTTCATAGATACATATTTCATGGAACTCGCCCTTTGTCAAATTGGTGTTTGGTGGCAATTTAGTTTCGGCATAGTGCTAGCTTCATTATAATTTCTCATTGACTTTCTTCGCTCGACCAATAAACAAAATTGACATTGATAGCAGCATGTGAATGTGATAAATTCACATTACTTGGCGATGAGAAAAGTACAAGGAATTCATTCAATGTGTGCGTAAAAAAGGATTTTTTTCAAAAACAGAAGGAGAATTATGTTTATAAAAACTTTTTTTAAGAAATAAACGAAGTTAAAAATAAATAAATTTTTCTCTAGTAAAAATAAAATAAAATTAAATGCAAAAGGTATATTTAAAATTTTTTTCTCTTTTTCAACAATTGCAAAAGATATAAAAAATAATTTTCAAAATTTTATATACACATGTTGATAAAAAAACGTACTTACAAAAAAAACGTAGTTAATAAAATAAAACGTTTTTCGGCTGTTAGAACTTAAGTAAAATATGTTCGAAAGATTTTTAATAATTGACAAATTTATTGAAGGTTTTTATATAAATATTAAATTTTGCTTTCATACTAAATTGAATTGAATTTTAATGCGTTTTTTTTTTATTTAAAAAGAGAATTTTAATAAGTTTCTTTAGAATTTCAATAGCTTTACCCGAAAAATGTATTGCAATATTTTATTGATAACTAATATTTTCATAAAATTTACTTAAATTTAAAATAAAAAATCAGTTATTTATTATAATTTATTTTGCGATTTTATTGTTTAAAATTAAAATTCGGTAATTAGAATTATTTTACAATTTTTTTTTTAAATACTTGAATTTTTTTTAATTATCAGGAAAAAATTTCAAGCCTTTATAAGTTTGAAAAAAAAAAAATGGAAATTAGAAAAATTTTCATAGAGGACGTGAAATTAGAGTAAAATTACAAAAAAAATTACTTAAATAGAATTACACTACACTCGCAATCCCCAAAAATATAATTCCCACATTTCAAATTTCAATATTAAAAATTTGTACATAAGAGCTCGCTCCATTGTTTAAAATTTTAATAAAATAAAAATTTGTAAATTAATGATTTGCAATTTTTAAGAAAAAAATCCAATTAAAAATGCTGTATAATTTGTATATTTCTTAAAAAAAAAAATTGAGGAAATTAAACGCTTGAAATTTTTTAGATATAATTCACAAATGGAATTTCATTTTTTTTTATTTTATGTTATCACTTCGGACGGCTGCTCGAAAAATAATATACCTTAAGAGTTTGCAATAAACTTATTCACTAACAGTAATATTGAATTTAGATATGCACATTTTGTTACTTTCTTTTTCATATTTATGACTCATTGTCTATAAATATATCTGCATTACCAACACACTTAGAAGCACCCTGTACCGGTACGTGCTCATGTCCACATGTAACATTACAATTTCATATGCCTCCACTTGTAAATTCTATTTATGTTGTGTTAATGCTGCCGTTTTTATTGGGTCGTTTAATTTTACCGGTTCTCTCGCTCTCCTCTTTCTCTCTCTCCCGCTTCAATCTTTATTTAAGCGTTTATGTACTAACAAACAACCTTCTGAAGTTAAATTTTGGATTTTGACTTTATGACTTTGACACTATTTAAGGTCAGCAGCGGCAAATTGGTCAAATAGCTGCAATTTATGCCCGCATTCACATATTTACATACAAACATAAGTACACATTTTAATCACTTAACTCCCATTAAATGTGGATAAGTACGCTGAAATGCAAACATACAGACATTTGTACATACTCACATGTCCACACACACAAAAACATACACACATACTCGTTTAAGTGATTATGAGTGCGCTGCAACGTATTCAGTTTGCTCGTAAATATTTTCCAAAGTGCTACCGAATATATTCTTTTTGTACATACTCGTAAACAGTACAACTTTTGAACTTGCATTCTTTATTGTAATTAACAACACATTCCCATATAAATTTTCACACAAAAAATAACAATTGTTAAAAAAGCACTATGTTAGAGCCTAAATGTTTCCTCTTGCCCGCATACATTAAACAACGATTATTAAAAACTTTCAGAGTTCAATGAACGAAATTTCTTAGTTACATATTCAACAAGCTTAGGTAATTTACTTCTGAGTGTAAGTGTTTAATTTTAAGAGGAAATGTTTTAAGTGGTGTTAAAAAAATAACAGGCGAGAGAAGCTGTACAAAGTTATTGTAGTTTAGGTTCAAAGATGCATAGGAGTTTTATTAATTTTGGGCATACGCGCCGAATATCTACTAAGAATAGAGTAGCTAGGCACTGATTTTTAGTTGAAAATTTTAGCAGAAGGTTACGTTAGGTTAGTTGACTGTTCTTCTAAAAAATAAACACTTCGTACTTCGAACACATTTTCAGCAGCTTCTTTTTCGCCACTGCCACTAACCACACTAACCGGCATTCGCTTATATCAAAACCCAATCTCTCGATTTACTACATACAAAAGTTTCTATGTTCATTTCTTTAAAATAAGATGATTTCAAATTCAATAATAGTATCAAATGGCTTGAGAGAAATGTAGGCGAAAAATATTGCTCTGCGTTATCACAAAAAAAAAATCGTCAGGCGTAAATAACACAGCCACACAAAAAAAGAATGTGTTTTGCGGCCCGGCGATGAGACTACACTTCTGGGGTCACTGAAACCGAATCTGATGTCCATTCCTTTCTATCACGTCACGTTTTCGACATCACCTCAAAACACGTTGATAACAACTGAAATAAATAAACGGTGCTCAAACTGAGGGTAAGGCAATTGTTACTGCATTTTTTGGGTTCGCTACATTCGAATCCGAAGTCTATTTCACGCTATCAGGTCATTTTTTCGATACAACCTCGAAATTCGGTTGCCCACATATTCAAAACAATGCTGGCTTGGAGGTCATTTCATTTTCAATTTCATTTTTACGTTATGGTCTAAAGTTCACTCAACTCCTCATTTCTCTGTTTGTTGTAGTCAAATCACAATTATCTAATCTCGTCCAAACTTAGCCATTTTACACTTTTTGCACTCCCACGTTTAGAAAATTTCTAGAAAATCTTGGGTACTTTAGCGAAGAGCAAGGCGAACGATTCCACCAAGATATCAAGACGATAGAAACTCGTTATCAAGGAAGATGGAATGACAATATGATGGCAGATTTCTGTTGAATACTTAAGAGGGTAACAAAGAAATGTGATGGAAACCGCAATATATTTGAACATACTTTTTTGAAATATTGAAAGATCACTTTAGGTTAAGTGGTTGTTCAGTTGTTGTCAACGTTTTTGAGGTTATGTCGAAAACGTGACGTGGTGTAAAGAAATATACATCAGATTCGGTTTCAGCGACTCCAAAAACATATAAGAAGTGTAGTCTCATCCCCGGACCGCAAAAAAAATTTTTTTTTGTGTGGCTGTGTAATTAGGGTGATTGGTTCGGTTTTTTTCAACCCGGTTCTCGCCGGTGAATTATTATACGGTTTTCTATAAATATGTATCTTAGAAGATTTTATATATTAAGACAAATGTCTTAAGAAAATTTTTATATAAAATAATTTTTATGTAAAATAAGCTCTCTAGCTCGCTCAATGTGCTCAATGTAATTTGGTATAATTTCAAGTTTTAAAATTTGAGATTGAATATAAGTTGAATATTATGGCCTTTCCTCGCTTTTACGTTTTTATTTTTTGTGTTTGTATAATTATTTGTGATCTGCTTATCACCTGGTCTCAATTGAGAGATTTTATTTTGCAAAAAAATATTTCCAACTGGTCTAAAATAGGGATTTTTGTATATTAGAGACTAATACTGCTTAATGAAGTCGGACATTAGAGCTACATTTTATTTTCAAAAGATTTCTTTCATAGAAATAGTTGCATTTATTGATTGTAGCTTTTTTTCTACTTAGAACAAGAACCGATTAAAAAATTAGCAACCGGTTTTTTTTTCAAATTGCAGCAATATAATCTTATCTAGCTCAGACTGCACCATGCCGCTTTCAGTAAAGTGTTGATGTGATATTAATCTAAGAAAATTTGAGTATTGAAATGACGTTGATGTGATTTGATGTCATATCCTATGACAACATAATGTGATATGATGTCACATCACATCATCAGCATCTTTCATTTTCTGCTTAAAAGCGATCGATTGACTAATTTCAGCTCGTTTTGAACTCATTCTGCGAGAGATGTGTTTTATACCCTAATAATATCACACGCCATAAAAATATCACATCACATCATCATCTAAGCCTGTTATATAGTACATACATATCTCAAAATTTTGACAAGATGCGGCTTTGCTGAAAACTCGTTGATTAAATGGAGCTCAAAATGTATTTCTCTACTATTTCTAAACTTTAAAATTTACCTACAGTGTTAATTAATCAACTTAAGTTTTGGTTTTTGGGTTTTTTTATTTGTCATACAACGACTCTAAAGTTTTTACACTATGAAATTGTAATTTTCCATGAAAAAAAAAAAGATTTTAAAGCAAAACTTTAAATTATATTTAAACGATTGTATTTTTGCTTATTAGCCATGGCACTGCAGAAATTAATTCTAGACTAGTCCAAAAAATTATTTAATTTTTTTTTTTTTCAAGTCAATTTTCACAATTTATTTTTCTTTAATTTTATTTTATTGTTTTTTTTTATATACAGTTTAGTCTCTAACAAAATTTAAATAAACCCAAGCTTTAAACTTGGTACAAAAGTTAAAAAAAACCAGCAATTTTTGATAAAAATTTTAAACTTTTTTCGCAGAATCAAAAATTTTTTGTTTCAATATTTTTATAATAAAGTGCAAGTTTGTATAGATAACTGTTGATATTTGCCTTTTTTAGTATTTTTTCTCATACTGCGGTTAAGAGCAAACAAATTATTCAATTAAATCAACGGAAATTTGTAAACACTTGACACTTGCGCTTTACTTTTGATAAAAAAGTAAATTTTCTAAAAATTTTCCTAGTGCTGAGTTAAAATATCAACGGCATATTATAGGGAATTTCCACGTTATTGGACGAAACTGCATGTCTACTCGAAAAGCTTCTAAATCTTTAGAGAAAAATGTTTAAAATTTTGATGAAAATTTGAAGAATAAAATTATAGGTTTTGTATAAAGTTACAAATTTTGATTTTACAAGGGTTTTGTACAGAAAAGATAATTTTTTTATTGAAGAAAATAAAGAAAAATAAATTGCCGTAATTTATCAAATTTAACCAATTCTGTAAAACTGAACGAAAACTGTATGTGCATATGTACATATGTATGCATGAATATTGCATTTTATCTCGATTTGCAACAAAACACTCACAATGACTCACACAAAACAAGCAGAAAATACAAAAAACATGTCCCAGCAAAATAATTCGACTAAGTGGCACAAGTCAGCGAAAAACGTTACTTTGACATGAAAAGGGAGCCTAATGACCCAAACCCCAAACGTCAGTTGTTGTACGTTACTCGTAGTAAACAAAAAAAAAACAAAAAATCCGGTAAAAAGCAGTTGAAACATAATTTGGCTCTTTCACGGAAGAACTCGCCTCCCATTTCAGCGCCGCAACGCGCCACTAAAAGCTAGCAAGATGGGCTACTTTTTGCGATTAGCGAATTTGCGATTTTTTCTCACTGCCAACTAACAGACTTTTGCATCTTTTATGCAAGTAAGTATGAGTAATTATCATTACAGTTAATCAATTGAATTCTTACAAGCGACCGCAGACAAATTGCTCGAACGACCGCAGATGCAGATAAGAGAAGTTAAGTGGAGAAGCGTGGTAGCGCAAGACTCATACAATAGATTGCTGGTGAGAATACTCGTACTCTACATCGGAAAACAAAAAACAAAACAAAAAATTAAAAAAAAAAAAAGCAAGAAGCATTTGTAAGAGATTTATCTGCGACTCGCCTTCCCCAAAAAGAAAAAACAAAAGGCGAAATAGTAAAAGAAGAAAGTCAGTCACGAATTTTATTTGTCTATTTGCAATGGCAAATTTTCTTTATTTTCTCGCATTTAGTTGGCGAAATTTGTTTGGTTCCCATGATAAGCATGCCCGAGTGCTGCCAGAGTACAAGTATTTTTCGAGGCCATAATCAGATATGAATGCTTGCGATTTTTTTTTTTTTTTAAATTTTTTTTAATTTTTTTTTTCTTCATACATTGAATGCTGCAAGTAAATTATGTGTTTACATATTTATTAAAGTTGCATGGCAAATAATGCGAAAATACCCACAAGCCAATGCATAATTTTTATTTTATTTGCTTTTTGATTTTTTCAAGCTTCCTTTGCGTCGACTTTGTCCCTTTGTGGCTTTGCAATATTTTGTATGCGCGTGTATTTTTAAACAAATTTATGTGGGTGCATTAACAAATTAAATATGTAAACATACGAGATACGAGTAAGTGTACGTAGGAAAGGAGTTGTATTTGTTGTTCTTGAGCGCAAAGTAACGGCAAGACGGATCAACAATAATGAATAAGGAAAAAAATGTAAAAAGACTTTCAAAAGGCGGCGAGCTCAGAAGTGCAGCATTGGAATATATTTCGGGCAAATGAAAATGTTGAATGTAGTTTTTTACAGTGCTGGGCATGAGTATAAGAGCATATACGGAACGTACATAATCAATTTATATAAAAATCAATATTTCGGATAACTGTGTAAGGAAACTTTGTCAAAGAAACATTTTCAAGTCGTTAATTATACGGGAATTTCGAATTCCATTTGAAATATTGGTATTGAAGCAAATTAAAAACTATTGTTCCTCTCGTGTCTTCAAACACTTTTAGCAAGGTAAACTGATATTTAGCTGGCATATCTTCCAACGATTCTGCAAACCTTGCATAAAACTGTTCTCCGAGAGATGTTTTTTGTTTTTTGTTTTTGGTGAAATATGAGTTTATCTGAGTGGCTATCTTTTTAGCACGAAAGTGCACCCCTAGGAAAAATTCATGTGCATGCAAGAAGGGCGACATAGCGGACCCAGATAGCCCAAAAGAGAGCGCTCCGACATAAAACTCAAGAGAAAGGACTGAAAAAATATCTTTAAAAAATTAGTCAAAAATGTGTGAAAATAACTCAAATAATAACCTTGCAATTGTTCAAATGTGACTCTAAAAAAGTTCCAAAATTCACTGAAAATGTGAAATGAGTCAAAAAATGCATCAAACTCATTCCGACATGGAGTATTTATGTAGAAATTTTCTAAACTCCAATTAGGGCGCATTTATGAACGAAACTGGTAGGTAAAAGAAAATTTTTAGTTCATAACAGTATTATAGGATCGTTCTAGTTAGCCGAGGATGTCTGCTGGGATCGCAGCTATGGTAGCATCGGCCTTTGACCCTTCCCTGAAGAGAATTTTTATGCTTTCCAAACTCTATCTGAATTTAGTCTAGATGCAATGATTCAATCTTTAAAAACCAAATTTTAACACAATCGTTCCGGTTTAAAGGTTTCAATTAAAAAAAACTTCTTTGTTTTCTGAAAAATTGCAATACTTAAAATATTAAAACTTATTTCTATTAAAATTTTATTCAAGAAGATACATCGGACAATTAAATCAGGCTGAAAATCCGAAGTTAAGCATCAGTCAGATAGTCACTAAGTACAACAAAATCTTCAAAAATCAGGGGTTCTATTGATTTTTTCAGATCTCATGATATACTTGATATGATTAAATTCAAGTTTTGTTAAATATCTGCTAATAAGTTTAATTGTTTAAAACATGAAATTGATAAGTTTTAAAAATATGCTATATCATATGATGGCATCATTTAATGAAATCATGTGATATTATGACAATTGTTATCAGATGATGTGATGCTGAGATGTGATATCACGCCACCTTCGAGTTAAAAATCTCAATTATTTTAGGCAATCAATCTATACAAGTGAATATCATCGAACTTAGCATGTTTTAAATATACTCGCATGATAAAATCGTATCATCAAATGAAATTATCATTGTAGATAAACTTTAAAACGATTTTTTTTCTTTATGTGTGAATGGTAAAGCACTGATCTATAGACTTTTTGGTGAATGTTCTTTGAATATTTCAAGTCTCGTCTCGTTTTCAAATATAAAATTTTATTTTTGAAAGAACTGAGTTAAGAGCAAACAAAAAGCCGATCAGGATTTTATTTGCTTTGCTTTTCTTAGAAAACAATTAAAACTATATTGCATTTTTTTCTTTTAGTCCTTTATAAATTTAAATTTTTTTATTATTACACTAGTTTACTGTTCATCTGTTGCTAAAGAAATTTTAGCTGTTGATGACTACATATTTTCAAAAATATAATTACAAGATTTTTATCAGCCCTAGTTTCTGCGTTTCAGCTATGTAGATATAAATCAGAGAAAAAAAATGTATTTACTAAGAAAATCGGTATTAAAAATAATAATTAATCATTGAGTTCTAAAAAACTTCGTTTTAAAGCACTTCTCTGATGTGTAGACTTCGGAAAATGACGTATCAGAGACCAACAATAGTCAGACATCATATTCGTATCGCAGAAACCCTGATAGCGCTCTTCCATGACGCGTAAGTTCTGATGCATACGCTCTCCCTGCTCTTCGCCTCCTACATTTTCCGGAAACCCGTCCAGGTGACTATGGATAAAGTGGAGTTTTATGCTCATATTGCAGCCCATATTTTTTAATCGTAGCAGAAGGTCTTCTACAAGTTCAATATAATTTTCAGATTTGTTATTTCCGGGAAATTTCTGCATCACAGAGACGAAAGCTGTCCAAGGCTTTAGTTCTAACTAAGTCAGTGATGCTAACAATTCTGAAGCTTGCTTAGAAAGATTTAAATCTCTTACAAGATCATCTAACTCAATTTGTGAAAAACATTTCGGCTCATTTGACATACCTTCAAAATCAGCATCATTTTGTGATGAGCTTGGTACTTCAATGTCTTGTTCTAAGGTTGCAGATATATTTTTGGACACTGAAGAGTCAGGTGAACATTTCACTGGGCGTTGAACACAACTAGTACTTGGGTCCTGCAATTAAGCTCGATTTTTAGTGTTTAAACCGTTTACGTTCACGCTACAAAAATAACAGTTTCCAAGATGATTTCGTAGTTTTCGCCAAATAGTCGGTGTTCCAAATTTAAAGGCACTACCTTTACCACTTTTCCATAATCTTAAAGATTCCACGCACGATTTACACACATAGTTGGGCGCCCAAGACTTCTCATTTTTATCCAAGAGCATCCCAAAATACTCAAAATAGGTATTTTTCTCAAACGTTGATATTACTTTTCTACAATTGTTAAACATATATTCTCCGCATATACATAAAGCAAAAATGATCGGGATTGTTTGAACAACGTCTCCTTGAACTACTCATGACGACGCAAACCATGCATTGGTATTTGAAATCGCGAAGGCATTGTTTTCAGTTGTGCATATTAATATGCCCGCCACATGCCTTCTCCCATTTTGTATGTACATATTTATGAAACCATTTTTATTTCTTTTATTTTTCTGTAAATAAGAAGTTGTTCCGGCAATGGTCAGTTAAGCTCGTCCGCCTGTCAGACGATGCTACTTATTCACTTGACTCCAATTTGGTTGTTATTTTTTATATGATTGCATCAACTGCAACTGCTACTATATTTCGTATATATGTTTATAGCAATGTAAGCAAGTCATAATGCAAGAAATATTCGCAAGAGGATGCGTTGGCGCAAAAAGAAATATGTATAATGAGACAATGGCGAAGTGAATGGATCAAATTTTGTAAATTTATTTTTTATGTATATTTTTACATTCGTATGTAGAACGTACGTAAATATGTGTATGCATGCCTGCGTCTTAGATTTCATAGCCTTTATTCAGCTCACGCCACTCTAATTTCCAAAGCTTTTGCCACTCAAATTCTTAGTCCTAAAAGTTTTTACTTTTCATTTTGCTCACTTTTGTATCGTCTTATTCGTCACGTACATTTTAACGCATTCATTTTTTTTTTTTTTTTTTGTAATTGCAAAATTCTTCGCATTCTCGACTTATTTAAGAAAGTACATCATTCTGTTGTTACTAACTTTTCTACCTCAAAATCAGCTCCTCTTTTTTTTCTTCCCATTTCAATATTCAATTATTTTCATATTCTTTCCTAAGCCGCATTCCTTCTCATTTCACATTTACCCCACAGCTTATAATGATTTTGCAAATTACTTATATGTCTGCGCCTTCACTTTTCAGAAATTATGTCAATAATTCTTTAAGTTCTTAGAAGCTGTGAGTCGAGTGGTTCGAGTCGTTCAATTGTCACTTTTGACACGTACAAAAAACTTCTTCACATTTCACTTGTGCTACTCTCTGTTCGGCTGACTGTCTCTACAGTTTTTTTTTTTTTTTTTTGTGATTGAGGAAACTGTATTTATGTACGAGTATAAGTATGAGATGAATGGAGTAGCGACGACAATGTTTTTCTAATTATCTTTAAATAGTTATTAATGACTGTAAAGTGCAGTGAAGCATTCAATTGAATAGTTTGCAATAAAAAAATAACGCAATATTTTGAATCATAAAAAACACATTGCTGTAGTTAAATTTTAGTAATTTACAGCACCGAGACGAAGATTATAATTTAAAATATTAAAATTGTTGACAAGGGTACTTTTCTCAGGAATCTTTTTGCTTGTACTTCTCAATATTGCGCAGTAAATGTATTTTGCTATTAAATAAATAATTAACCAGGAAATTATTGCAGGAAATAAATTGCAGAATATAATTTTGAAAAGCTGTGATATAAATGAACAGTGCTTTGACATTTGGTGGCTTGAACAAATTTTAGTATGACACGCGGCGAGAGCCGGCTATGTACATCTTTAAATGACGAAACACTGCCTTGATTTTCACTAAGTGCTAAGCTTTACTAACCAACTTTATCGCCTCCTTAATCGCAAGCGCTCCGAGTTGGAAAAGCCGAAAGAAAAATTAAAGATAATATTGCGCAAATAAAACGACTGCACCAAAACCCACATCCAACAGGGATTCGTCCCTAAATTGACTGGGCCCTACCCAATAAATAGGCTGCTTAGGTCATGAACTGAAGGTTCATTGTGATAGCGTGACTTAAAATTTTGATCACTCCGCGCTTGCTGAATCGTTTAGAGTTCTCGGCGCAACTTGTTAACCAAAATTTCAGGAGTTCACTACAGAAAAACGGCAGCAGCAACTGCAACCTGTGCCTTGACAGTGACACAGAATATGGAGAGACGTCTTTCCCTCCTTTGATAGATCGACTGCGCCTGTGGGAAAGTGCTCCGAGCCATTATTCGTCTTTTCCTAAAAGACACTATCCGGCCAGAGTACCAATTATATGAGATATATACTCTCTTCTGAGATAATATAAGCCACGAATTTTTTTTCGACTCCAGTTGGACCCAGTTTTCGTAGAGATCTGACGATTCTCGAGGAAGTAACTTGCAAGAGCCGAAAGACATGCATTTTTTTACGGGAAGAATCTGCCTAGTCGTACTCACTCTTGAAAGTTCGTCCGGTACAAAAATATTATATACATCTTTAATTGGGGGAACCCAACTGAGTTTAAGTTGATTCGCCTAGCAGTATCCAACAGAGATTTCAGCTTTAATTCCTGATCGATTGTCGCCGGAAGTAGAAATATCTTTATCTTTTCAATCAGTTCGGAGTTTATTTATACGCTTCATGAAAGATGAGGTCTCAGCCTAAAAGACACTGAAACGCAATGAACAGTTCAGGGTATGTTTGTGTGTGTTTAAGCTCTTGATTGGCACTTCTTACCACCCCTACATTGGGTACACCCTCAACTGAGCAGGACACATTCTGGTGTATTATCCTCCGCAGCCATCTGAGTGACTCTCTTATGTCTGGCGATTGAAATTTAATAAAAAAGATGTGCAAATCTTTTCAGGTCATTGATATGAGGCTAGAATGGAGCGCCATTAGAAAGCAGAACAACTCGCATGCGTTACAGTCATCAATCAGTCACTTATCTCAGTTCAATAATCTGAAAAATAGCATTTATAAAAGATTTGCCAACGCCTGCAAAAAAAAATGATGCAATAAAGCAAAACAACAGAAAGTATGCCAAACACGCCCAAAACGAACAGTTTGAGTAGCGCGCAAAACAACAAATACACCAACAGCGGTACACAAAGCAAAAGCGCCTTTTAATTAAATTAACAACACTTCCATTTTCGCAATGTTTTCAATTATTTTTTGTTTTTTTTTTAGTTTATTTTCACAATCGCTTTTTGTTTTTGCTGCAATTAACTTTTCAGTAACTTTTATATGCATGTAAATACAATAAAAACAACAACAAAAAAACAACAACACCAACAACAATGAGCGCATTCCAAATTGCATTGGCATAGCGATTTCATTTTCATTCTTATCTGATCGACGCCACCGAGGCGCTTGTGGATTTTCACTGGCGCTTGGCTTCGGCTTCAATCAACGCCCCACCGAAAACAATCAATAAATATTTTTTTCCCTGTTTTTTTATTTTTATTTTTCAATATTTATTGCAATTTTTGCGCGCTACTGTTTCAGTTGCTGTCGACAAATTTTATTTTTTTCCTTTTTTTCGTTTTGTACATTTATTTTTTGCTTTTGCTGCCGGCAAACCTTAATACGTCAAATAAATTGCCCAGTCAGCCGGCCGGTCGATCGGTCGATTTGTTGGCCATTGAATATTTGGTCGGTAATGAATTTGCAAACCAAAACAAATACTACAATTCACGGCTGTCGTTTACGATTTAGCGATTATAAAATTGGCAGCCGTCGTTGTTGTTTTTGCTGTTGGTTTGGCAATCGTGTCATGCGCCAATGCAAATCACGTTTGTGAACAAATATATATTGCACTTTTTATGAAAAGAATTTAAAAAAAAAATCAGTTTAAACGCGTGAAATTTGCATTGTCGTATGTTTAATTTTTTCGAGGTAATTCGATATATGCAATTGATTTAGTAAATTACTCTAACTGAGGACAGTTCTGGTTGACATTGAAATGTGGAGAGCAAACATTAATAATATAAAGGTTACCCGCTAAATAGTTATGCGAATTCGTTTTTTTGTTGCTCTTTAGGAAAATGTCAAACTGTTCTCAGCTTAACACTGGTTGGCTCACTGGACTGGTTTGCTATTTCTATCCAAAATATCAAACCTTATTTTACCAAAAAAATGCTCTTTTAAAATTTATTCGTGAACAGTGCATAAATTGCCTTAAGTTTAAGCTTTCTACCACAAAATTAATTGTTCTTAACTGAACTTTGCACACTAAACTTATATCAAACTATGCGGGTATACAATTTTTTTATGACAAATAAGGTCATTATTCTTTAAAAAATGTTGAAATCACTTTTAAAAACTGTTCTCAGGTTATGGAAAAACTGTTCTCACCTAATTTGCAGTTATTTGTATATAAAAACTAATATATTCGTTTTAAGGTCGTGAAAATATCTTTTAATATATTTGTATACCAACTGTGGTAAACTTACAAAGTTAATATCTGGGAAAAGTGAAGCAACTTACTACATTGTTACTGATTAGCTTGGTTGACAACGATCGGTCTTTAAAGCTACTCTCATTAAGTGTTTTTGACAGTAATAAATAAAGTCATTTGTATACTATAGCATTGTAAGCTGTTACCGACTCATATGTACATACATATGTATGTATGTATGTATATTACTCTTATCAAAATATTTTCTTACCAGATATTGCATTTGATTAGCAAAGGTTTTAGGGTTCTTAAACACGTATTATTAAACGTCTGTTTAAAACTGTTCCCATTTGTAAAAAACTGTTCTCGGTAGGTATAAAACTGTTCCCACATACTATTTCTATCGGCTTAGTAAAAAAAATTAATTTGGAGCAGGTGAACGATATTTCAACTCTTCTCATGTTGTAAAAGTACTTTAATTAACTTGACAAGTGGTACTTTAAAACCAACTGGTTTATGGTATATGTATGTACGTATGTACATTTTAGAGTTCCATAACGCTACTAACAAGTGAATGCCAATTAAGCTGATATTTAATATTCAAAAAGACAAAACATATCAGTTTAACGTACTTAATACCGCACTCGAACCGGCTATTAATACAATTTAATAGCTGCGTGGTAAATCCACTTGTAATAGCAACAACAAATGCTTGCTAAAAATTCCACTCGATTAACTGTTGCAAGAGTTGAGTAAATGCACGTACTGGCCATTGAGTTCGTAATATAAAAAATTATTGAAAAAAAAAAATTCGCTTCCAAAGCGCTTACAAAAACCAACGAAGAGTTAGAAAATGAAAGCACAAAAAAAACACAAATTGCCAGCGCGCTTGTTAGAGCGCTGAACTGCAACGATTAAGAAAATATGAAGAAAAAAAAAAATGAAAGCGATAGTGCGCGGCGCTTGTAGACAATATCACTAACTAACTGAATGAGTGTATCTCATGCGTTGTATGTTTTTACACACAATTAACAAGCTTGCAAATTACGGCCGTTCGATAACGAACTATCGATTGATTTCTATACACACGCCACCAAACGTGACCAAATGTGACATAAAGCAAAGCTGTAAAATAGCCAAGCCGACAGTAAAAAATGCTGCTCATAGCTGTATGTAAGTATATGTGCAGCGTTTGAAGTGGATCACTTTGTAAATTGTTGATCAAAATCTTTAATTCATGTAATTTAATCACACTGACCGGCCAGACCAGGCCAGTCGCCTTTCGTTACGCATTAAAGCCGCAACGCTCAAATGACCAACAACAAAGCGAGTATGAGTTGCTTTCAATACAATACTTAATTAGTGTTAATCACAGCTTAATCTGACACTTTGTGGCACAGTGTATTGATTTGCGCTGACCAATTAATTGAGACTATGCGACACTTAGTCAACACTTAATAATCAACACAATGACTTGAACTCTTTTTTTTAACTACCCGACGTTGTGGTACATTTTTGCAATTGATAGCCAATTTAAGTGTGCCTTTTTGCCTTGAAATTGTTGAACAATTAATTAAATTGCGACTGACATTTGTCGCAATGCATTGCAGGTCACACTCACTTAATTCATTGTCTACATTTCGGCGTTCACGCCTGTTTTTTGCTTCAGTAACTCAATTACTGATTTACTACATGTTCGTACTGCCTTAACTCATACTCAGCACCTGCATTCTACTGTCGTTGGTGGCTTGTGTTCGCCATTTCCTTAAGCATTTTGGTCATTTGCGTGTCTGGTCACGCGCTCCTGTAACTACCACGACAACTCCGTCACGCTGTCTGACCGTCATTGTGAGTATGTTGTTGCGACACGTTCGCTTTTGCAATCAATTAATTGTTACCACCTGTGTAATGACTTGTGCTTGAGCAAATGAGAAAATGCATTGCAGCGGCTGGTAGCGTCTGGCAGGCACAACAATTTAGCAGGTTTATGGGCAACATTTATGTTGGTCATTATTTAGAGCAAAATTAAAATTGCATAATTGTAAGGAAATTTGTAAATTTTTTACACTGGCACCGGGCGTTGCCGGTAACGGAGGCCTTTCTCGCCTTTTGGAGTGCTGCACTGGCCGTGACAGGTGTTTTTATATTGGCGCCTAACATAAAAAGCCTCGTAGATTTTTTATCTAATTTGTATTTTTTTCTGAGCTTTGAGGATATTCCTTTAACAAAAGCCACAAACCCAAATTAGAAACTTTATACAAAATGTATCACAATTCAATAAAATTTAATAAGGCCCTTTCCATTTCATAACGCCCGGTCGTTTATTGTCATGATTTTAGGTTTTAACGAAAGTTTAATATGTTGTTTTTGGGTAAATTTAAGCAGACACGAATTTTTTTTTTTTGCCCAAAAAAGTTGAACAATTGAAGTCGTAATTTAAAAAATAATCATGCGCGACAACAGTAGTTTTCAGTTTCTGTTACAAGTTTTAGGGCTTTGATGACTTGAATTGTTCAACACAAAGCCCTAACAAAAAGATACTATATATATCAAACAAAGGGTGTAAAAATTGTTAAAGTAAAACGTTACAAAAAATTAAAAAGTTGAGTTTCAAATGAATATTTGAACTTTAACTTTATTTTTGTAAATAAACTTATCCAGAAATTATTCAAACTCAAAAAATACTAAAAAATTCAGCGTTCCTGATTTATATGATATCAAAAAAACACGCCGTTTCGTGCAAAAATAAACAAATTTCGGCTACTTGGCTGTTGGCCAGATTAAAGTTTCAACTGTCTATTTTCTTTGGAAAATTAAAAAAAATAAAAAAAAAGCATTTTGAAAATTTGTTAATACAATTATTATTTTTTAATTTTAATGTAATTTCTGTCGCTAGATAATTACTAGTATTTGAAAACAAATTACTGAAATCGGTATATATTTGTCGAAGTTATGCATGTCTTAAAAATAAAGTTCGTGAAACGAACGAGAAAACGTGATTTTTACGAAAAAAAATAGTATGGGCAAAAAAAAAATTCGTGTCTCCTTAAATTGACCCAAAAACAGCAAATTAAAGTTTCGTTAAAATATAAAATCATGACCCGAAACGACCGGGCGTTCTGAAATATAAAGACGCACACCACAAATGGTAGGAGAAGCTCGGCCAAACACTGAGCTTTATAGTGTACGCGCCACAATTATATTATTATATTATAGGTCAGAATTTATTTCTTAAATAAAAGCATATTTATAATAAAAATAAAAATTAATGCAAGCCAAATGAAACTTACATAAAGACCAAGAATAACCCAATTGGTTTTTATAAATAATTTATAATTAATATAATTAATTTCTTAAAAAGTTAATAACCGTAATTTGCATTATTCGTATGGTATGCTTATTAGCTGACGGCTATATTTCTTTTTTTCTCGTTTCATTTGAAATTAAATATTTTATTTCACATTAATAAACGCCCACCTGATTTAAATATCTACTATTTTTCGCGTAATTATTTGTTTGGTCTTTTATAATATCCAGACTTTAAATAGCTTTTTTCCATAAAATATTCTCAATGAGCTGAGTAAGAAGAAATTAATAATAGGCGTGTGTTATTTGACCAGCAATTTAAGCTATTAGCTTATTTTGTGTGAGAGACTTAGCCAACATAATTATATTGGCTTGTGAAAAGTTATCTTGACTTGTATATTGAACTAGACGCATTGCCAGTTCAATGCTTTTTTTCATTCACCATAGTTGGTTTATAGCAAAAAAATAGTTGGCAACGCCGATAAATTCTTTTTTGACAGATGAGTTGTTAACAAACCAAAAATACAAACAAATGCTTCTAAATGTATGAAATGGCAAATTTACTAAAAAAGCGGTAGTTATGGATTTTGAGTTAAAGTTAAAACAGAATTGAAACTTTTTGGGTTTTAGTTTCTTGGTAATGCGTTCTCACAACATTAAATAACGAAGAAGATCAAGATCATGAAATTATGAATTTAAAAACTCAAAGTTACACTCTTTTATTTCCGATAATTTGTTGAAATAAAAAAAACACAAACAATAACCACACAAACAAGTTAAATAGCGGCAGATCAGTTGCTCTTGTTAGTAGTTGGTTTGTTTAAGGAAGATGAAATAAACACAACAGCCAACTCGGCTAGCGTAGCACAATAGGTAGCGTATTGGCTCTGCAACTCCGAGCTCCCGGGTTCAAAGCCTGAGAGAAGTGGTTATGAAAACTAAATTAAAAATAATAATTTAATTAAATAATCAAAAAGAAGTCTGATGAGGAAATGTGGTGATTTCCGAAATAGTACTATAACTTCAACCATTAAAAGCTGTTGTTGTTTTTTTCACAAAATATCTTCCATAAACTGGCCTTGAACTCAATAATATTGTACAATATTGAAATAAATTATTTTAAACTGACAGTTCTTGCCTGCGTTGCCAACACAATTTATACTTTAGTGAAAATATGAATTAAGCTAAGTACGTTTTATTTGTCAAAGCTTGTGTTGATCAAATAAAACACGCCTAACATAAACAAGTTTTGAAAACAAGCAAACAATTTTGTACGAATTACAAATTTGTTAACATGTTTTTCTTTGTTTCCCTTTCATTCCTTTTTTTCTGCTTTTAATTCTTTGTGTATGTTTTTTTTTTCTTTGGGGATTTTAAAAAAATTTAATTTTTGTTTTTTTTTTATTTAATTTTTTATTTTTTTTTTGTATTTTTTTTTGCATTTTCTTTTCTCATATTTTATGTGTGCAACCTTATGGACCTCTTGTACTGATTTCAACTATTCTTGCTTTATCAGAAAAGTAGAACTCGTAAGGAGTCTCATATTAATTTCGCTTCCAGTCATTGGTCCAAGACGGAATATACGGTTATCCTAAATTATTAAAAGCATATAAATATGGAAATTCAAATATTCTGATATTTTGTTGTTGTTGTTTGCTTGCCCTGACTGAGATTCGAACCTCGAACTCACCGGCATATCGAGTTATATCACGCACCGCTACCAACTCGACCACAGCGGCCACATTTTGACCTATTATTTCTACTAAATTGTAAGGTTGATATGCAAATACTTAAGTAATAAGTTTTTAATTTGTTCAACTATAAAGCATTTCAAAAGCTATTTCTTAAAAATAATAATAGTTTTTTCTCGCCGCCAAAAACGATTTCGATAATTGTTCAAACATTTGTGCCATTGAAGATTTTGCTGTTCTAACGACCAGACATGCTTGACAGTTTCGCAACAAATAAAACCGAAATATTTTGAAAAATATGTCATTTATGCAAATCGAAATCAATGAAATTTAAATTAAATAGTTACATGAAAACAATCCTTGGCAATATTTAGATATACAATCATGTTTTTTAAAATTTGACATCATAAATTTGAAAATTAAAAATGCACTTGAACTGCTTATTCACCAACAAATTCTTCTCAATTAAGGGGGTTCGATGTATAAAAAAAATGTATCAAAGCATTTTCGAAATTCTTTTATCGAATTATTGCGTCATGAATCTCTTACATACATATCTTTATAGTAAACATTTACAATTAAAAATTAAAAACAAAAGCAAATTGTTCATATTTCAATAATAAACGCTTTCCTTATTTGACTTTCAAAAGCCACTTTTAGAAAATTTAATTTTCGTTCTTTTTTGTGGCTTGTTAGCGGCTTTTTAGCTGTCTAACGCTCACTTCTGTTATTTGCTTGTTGTTGCTTATTGTTGCTGTTTTTAAGTTTTTGCTTTGCGCATTGCGGCGACTAAAAGTTTCCAGTCATTTGGCAGCGTGCCATAAATGCATAATTTTTATATTTATTAAATTGATACTTGTGAGAAATTAAATTTTAAATGCCTGTCATATATGAGCTACTAGAAGTCAAGCTGATACTCGTATGCTTATAAAAGGAAAATAATAATTTGAATTTTTTTTCGTGGCAAATTTCACAATTTTAGAAAAAAAAAGCTTAAAAATCAGCGTTAATTTAAGCGACTTGAAACTTTAAAATTTTAAAGAGCTATAAAAGTGCATACTCAAAATATTTTTGAAATTTTGTCTTACTGTTCGAAATTTTAATTGAAATTTTTGCTGTTTTAAGATTTTTGGCGATAAAGAAAATAATGGAACTATTTTTTGTAAGGAAATGAATCCCCAGATAGGCCAAAAAAAAAAATTTTAAAAAATATATAATCGCAAAAAAAATGTAGATCCGTTTTGTCTAAGATCCTTTTTTTAAATTTTTTTTTCTCGTACGCAAAATAAATTTCAAATATTTATAAAAAAATACTATGGAAATATTAAAAGTGTAGATATGTATGTATTTACAGTGGTGCTATTTTGCTTTGGAGTTCTATGCCATGCAACAAAAATAAATTTTAAGCTATTAAAATATTCATGATTTTATAACTTACTGACACTTAAAGACACGTTGTAAATACACTATAAGTGTTAAGGAAAAGATAAAAATAAATTTAAAAAATTTTCAAAATATTTAAACAAATTAGTTAATTATGCGCAATTAGATTTCCATTTTATCAACCAATTTCTAACCAGTTTGATATATTTAAATAAAAGCGGGAGTCTTTTATGCTTATCGTTTTTCATTAAATCACTTCAAATTTATTTCACACTAATTAAATACATATCTACATATGCATGTAAAAAAAAAAATAGGTAAATATTTATGTATGCACATAAATTAAAATTTGAACACTCTTTTATGCAATTATTCAATATTTATTTGTAAACATTTTTATCGCATAATCTTATTTTGTTTGATGTGTAAATATTTGCGTATTATAAATAAAGCGACTCTTAATTAAATATTAAATTTTTTTTTTTTCGTATACATATAAGCAAAGCAATTATAACGGCATAAATCTCTTCATTAATCAGTAGCAATTTAAAATTCATTAAATTTGATAAAAACAAACAATAGTGGCAATTTGTTTTGTTGCTGTCTTCAACAAGGCGTCTACCGTATGACAGCAAAAATTAACATTACAACTAATTTGAAAAAAAAAATTGCATATGCCCTATTCTTCATATTCATCTTTATATGTTAATGTATAAAAGAAAAATCAAAATAAAAAGAGTAAAATGTACAATGTTAAAGAAGTTAATTGGACAGATGTGCGCCGAAATTAAAAGTACTGATGTCAGAGATCATAGCAGTAAAAATAAAATATTCAAAATGGTTAATAAGGTCAATGTACCTTATTCCGTGGTGCTTAGGATTTTTCTGGCTTCTTAATTTTGTGACGTTGAAATAAAAGATTTTACGCTATTGAATGGGAAAAGCTTATGTTTTAAACTTTAAATTAATTCTTTTTCAAGCACAAAATAAAGTTTGTATTTACAAAAATTTCAAATTCATACTCGTAATTTAGAAATGAGGTTCTTGAGGTTTGCTTATAAACAAAAGTTATTGCTCAGATAATTATCAAATTAAAATCTCTCACTGTTAATAAAAATTGTTAGACTAATACAATGCAGTTTGTATAAAGAATTTTGTAAAAACTATTTTACAATTTTAAATCATTAAAGTCATGAACTCCTCGGCTTTTCATCAACACTGGTGGCGCCAATTTTTTCAGGACATCTGATTCATCGGATTTCGTAAAACGAATTTTAGCATTTATGCTGCAAAATAAAACCATACTCTGTGGAACGCAATTTTGCAGAAAATTACATAAAAAGTAACCGTTTTTTCAATACCAGTTACCAGTTTGAAAAAAATGGCTCGTGTTTTATTAATAATGCCACGCAATTAGACGCCTCTCTATTCACAGCTTGAACGCAAATGCGTGGTATACCACGGAATAAATTTATTAAAATATTAACCATTCCCTTTAAAAAAAAAACTTTAGCACGGAATTAGCTGAACAACTTCCGCAGGATTTTAATTGATGATAAAATGGCTTAGTGGTAGGCACGGAATAAGGTGCATTGTAAACGAAAAATCAAATCATAGTTTCAAAAAGTCCTATGAATTAAATTTCGCAGCCTGAAGAATACGTAGATGAGTCCTTTTAACATTTTGCTTAGACATCTTCGCATGACATTTATTTTATTTTATGAGATACCTCTTTTCAACTGCTCAATAATTTAAAAATATATGCCATACGTACAATTAGAATTGAAATTATTACCCTTTCAAATTTTAAGTTTTTCTAGTATTTTTTATTTTATGAATCATACTTCCAATTCATTTTTTAAATAAAAAAAATCGGAATGCCACGGAATTACGTACTACCAGGGAATTAGGTGCACTTATCTTAACATCTTCTTTCGGCTTTGGTTCGATAAATCTAAAAAGGTATTCTTTCTATATATTATTAAATTACTCCACATAAAAAAGTTGCTCTTTGTTTTACTCTTTCTTTTCTCTGACAGCATATGTATGTATAGTGAAGGCATTTTCACCTTCAATTTGGTTTTTAGTGCAATTTAAAATAATATATTTAAATAATTCTAAATATTTTATTAAAATCCTAAGTAATCAATAAACAATAAAAAGAACTTATACATAAAAATCTCAATGCCATTGAACAAAGATCAGAAGTAAACTATATAATTTTAAATATTCAATAAATATATAATAAAATTTAATTCAACAGAGAACGTGAATAAATCAATAATGAAACACCTAAATTTAAGAAATAAAAAAATTTGGTTATAAAGGATCAATCAACAAAAATAATGAGAAAACTTCCAAAGATTTTTTAGAATAATAATAAAATATAATAAATGATCAAGAAATGTTTTTAATAATAGCGAGGAGTGTAAACTAAATAAGGCCGAATAAAATAAATGCAAGCAATAAAAAAAGTCTAAAATTATCAAGACCAAATAAAAAATATTTAATCATGAAAATCAAATAATATAAAAAAATTTTAATTTAATAAAAATATTAAGTTAAACTACATCCTAAATGATTAAAAGTTAATCAAGAAAATGTATTTATTGAACTCATTCAAAAATTAATAAATATTATTAATATAATAAAAAAAAGTAGTAAAAATTGTCAATGCGTGTTGGTTGGTTGGTTAAAGTATACTGCCACCATGATGGCAAGCAATTAGCAAGTATGCCATTTTGATTCCACATTTCGTGCAACCTACCGCTATTTGGTGGTGTTTATGAATCGAAGTATATCATACAAAGAGAGGCGGCTGCACTCTGAAATCCACTGCAGGAAAGGTTTACCGAGGGCCTTTAACCCTATTTTAGCAAGGGCCGGGCACTCGCACCTAAAATGCTCTATTGTCGCCTTTGAGCCTGGGTCTTCACAGCTGAGGCAAAACCGGTTGAAGGGTATGCCGGCCAGTGCCCTGTACAAACAGCTGTGAGTTTTCTTTGCTCATTTCTAAAAGAGCATTTGTTTTAAGCGAATCATAGGACACTCAAAACTGCCGGATGATCCTGTACGATCTTGTATTACTCCACCTGTACTTGGCTTTTCGATGGTAGATATCGGCGATTCTGGCCTTTATTTCTCCAAGCGAGACGCCCATATTCACCGCGTTGAACCTATCCATTGCAGAACCACACCTCGCTAGTTCATCCGCAGTTTCATTTCCATAAATGTCCCTATGCCCCGGGACCCATATCAGGGTAATTTCGTTTTCGTTGGAGATTGAAGCCATCTCTCTCCTACATTCATCTACGAGTTGAGAGCCGACCGAGGTAGAGAAGAGAGTGCTTCAATGGCAGCATGGCTATCTGTGAAAATATTAACTCGTGTACCTGCTGTTACATTCCTCTCAACATATGTTCCTAATCGCCTAATTTATTGCAAACGTTTCAGCCTCGAATACGATTGCATAGTCTGGTAGACGGTAGGGTAGCTTAAGGTTATGCTGCTCAATGAAAACCCTCGCACCTACCTCGCACTCCATCTTTGATCCGTCCGTATAGACTGCCAGACCATTCTGTGATCTGACACTTTCGCGAGTTCAGTCCTACGGCTAGGGAATCAAGTCTGGATTGTGCGGATAAGGTAAGATTTCGGCAGGATGTAGCAATAATGGTGCTATGTCCCGTCGGCCTTTCTTTCCAGAACCCCAATGCATGTAGCCTAATGGCACTGTTAGCAGCTGAGTTTTCGATAAAAAGATCTTTTGGTAATAAGTCGAGTAGTACGTTCAAGACATCCGTTGGGCAAGACCTCATTTCTTCCCAGTTTCTTAACGACATAATCTTTGGTGAGAGCTGGCCACTATACCAGCGTCCGGTATGAGAGTATGGGTCGGACTATAGCTGTGTACATCCAGTGCACAATCTTTGGTTGTCAATGCGTGTACATATGCATAAAATATATTATGAAAGTTAACGATTTGAAAAAGTGAGTCGAATTTTTTTTTTTTTAATTTTTGTAAATTTTCGATAATATTTGGCACAAAAACGAAGAATTTTAATGATATTTATGAATTGTTGTGCCTTTAAACTTAAAAAAAAAGTATTCATTGATTTACACCCATCGACATAAATATGTTTTGAAAATATGTACCAACACACTTCGATCATCAATCAGTATTGAAATTATTTATTTATTTAGACATTTTCTAAGCTAAACACAAACAATACAATCTTTACAAGCAACAACTGGCACATTTATGCTGTTGAAACGCATAAACAAATAGAAAATATTACAAAAAAGGACAGATACAAATTGAAAGTAATTAAAATCCGCATGCCAGCTTAGTAGGTATTATTGGAATTGAGATCACAAATCCGATGATCATAAATCAAAACAAGAAAACCAAAATAAAATAGAGTAGTTCGCGTGGGCGTTGTATTCGCAATAGAACATACGTAAATGAGTATAAAAGTAAATAAATAAAAAAATAAAATGAAACAAAAAAAGTGTAAACGAAACGAGTATCGCGCATTTTCAATTGTTCACAATTGACAAAGCCGTCAAAAATGTAGTGGCAACAAAAGTACAAAAATTAAAAAAACAAGAAAATTGTTTAAAAAAAAAAAGTAAATGCGCTTGTGTATGTATTTACACATTAATTGTCTACGTAAAATGTGCCAAAAATATTCCAGTGAGCATAGCAAATATTGACACTGGCATACGCTTTACGCCGCGCCGCCGGCAATTAAATATGTAAAAGCTACTGACTGACATGCAGAAGTGTTTGGCGAGCCAACGCTAAGTATGCAAATCTAGGCAAATGTAGAAAAAACATATCTAGAACTCAAATCAGTTTACTTGTCAAGCTAATGGGATTGACTTTTGAAAATATGCGATGTAGAAATTCTACCTGGTTTATAGAAAGCACAAAATAAGCGTATTCACGATATCAAGCTAAAATTGAAAGGTCTGTATGGAGTTTGAAATTTGTCTTCGGTTATTTATCGAATGACAATTTAGGATTTATTTATGAGATTTTTTCCAAACGAATTTGGAGCGATCTTAGATCTTGTTTATGTTGATGATATATCTAAATCATCCATAAATCGGTGTGACCTATTGATTCTCCCTGAGGATACTTACTCACCACCCTACAATTGAGTTAAATTACGAAATTATAAATGATTTTATAAGGAACGTGCTAGGAATTTGTTTGATGATATGTCAAGTGTTGGTTTAAATGTTATAAATGGTTTGCCTACTCGTTTTGGTCCCAAATGTAAGCCCAGTTTACTGGATTTATTTTGTGTTTCGGATATGTCCTGTGTTTCACATTTTGACCAACTTTCTCTAAGTAGTGTTAGTGACCACGATTTAATTTTCCTTAATTATAGAATACGGTTAAGTGCTCCTGCAAATATGCCACCAGATTTCTTGTATTAACGAGATTTCAACGCGGTTGAAATACAAAATTTAGCTGCTGAAGCTTCCATCTTACCTTGGAACGACTGTTGGTTCTTGCCTGACACTAATGAAAAGGTAGATCATTTATCCACGTTAGTTAACTACCTCTTAAATAAATATATTACTCTAAAAAAAGTAAAAATAAAAATAAATAGAGCTAGGCACCCATGGTTTACCAAGGACGTCCGCAAGACAATAGATGCTCGAAATAAAAGTTATTCGTGCTGGAAACAAAACAGTAGCGACGAAAATTGGATTGTGTTTAAACTTATGCGAAACAGAGCTACTGAAGCCACGCGCAAAGCTAAGAAATTATATTTTCAGAGAAAGCTTAATTCTGACGTTCCATCTAAAGTGCTGTGGAATAATTTAAAAAATCTTGGGGTGCAACATGAGTCGAAGTCTGAGTGCATGGTTGATGCCGACACTATGAATGAGTATTTCTCAGTGAAACCACCGATAGAAAGTGTTGCTTTTAAGCTTGATTGTGACCTGTTACCTGATTTTGCCAGTAAATTTAGATTTACCAATGTCACTGAATCTGAAATAATACCCTGCATATTATCTATTAGGTCAAATGCGGTAGGTGAAGATAAAATTGGTATACGATTTATAAAGTTAATTTTGCCCTACATTATTACTCCAATGACGCACATTATCAATTTTTTATTAACAACATCAAGATTTCCTGATTCTTGGAAAGTGGCCAATATAATACCAATTGCCAAAAAATGTAATGCCACTCAACCTTGCGACTTTCGCCCAATAAGCATTCTTCCGGCACTGTCAAAGGTTTTTGAACGGTTTATGTTAAATCAATTGATGAAATACCGAACAGAGAGTGGTATCATGTCCGAATATCAATCTGGTTATCGAAGGGGGCATAGCTGTTCAACCGCAGTGCTGGAGATATTGGAGGATATACGACCATTCTATGATAAGGGAGACCTCACAATTGTTTCATTACTAGATTTTTCCAAAGCATTTGACACTGTTTGCCACAAACTCCTTCTTTAAAAACTTTACGCATATTTCGGTTTCAGCAATGATAGATAAATAAGATAAATAAAAGAGGATCGCACTGCGACCAATTGGTCTATTGTGCCAGTGATGCAGTTAGGTGATGCAGATAGGTTAATTGCAAGCTATCTTACAAACAGAAGACAACGGGTTACATAAAAAAATAACTGCTCTGCATTATTGCCTATTACAGCGGGAGTACCGCAAGGTTCGATTCTTTGTCCGGTTCTGCTTTGTATGTATATCAATGATATTGAAAAGTGCTGTAGAAATGTGTCTATTCACCTATACGCTGATGATGCGCAGATTTATCTCTCAGCACCCTTAGGTCTTATAGAGGATTTAGTATTTAGGATCAATGAAGATCTACAATCTATTTATTTGTGGTCAAAACTTAACAGGCTTTATTTGAATGCAACCAAAACTCAAGCAATTGCCCTATCTCAATGCTCATACAGCATGGATGCTGTTTCTCCTATCATATTGAATGGAACTATTGTGAAATATGAGAAAGTGGTTAAAACCCTGGGCTTCAAACTCAATACGTCTCTATCATGCGTCCACCATGTAAATGCGTCAATAAGTAAGTCATATTCTGTATTGAGGCGACTTTGGAAAACAGCAGCTTTCATACCTCAGGACATAAAACTTAGGCTTGTAAAAACACTAGTAGTTCCTATAATATCATATCAAGAGTTAACTATTAATTAACAATGCTGCAGTCAACTCGCACAAGCAATCTCATAGTACCACACTTTAGGCATTCGCACACATCTAGAATGTTCTTCGTTAGAGCTGTGCAGCTGTGGAACTCTTTACCTAATAAATTAAAATTAGAAATAAATCTTAAGCACTTCAAACTGGCTATTTATTTAATGTTCTCACTCTAAGTCTTAAAAAACTACTAAATATGTATTTTTATAATTATGTACTACTTCTTACCTATGCTGAATAATTGTAAGAGCGTTTTTTGTTAAATGTCAAAACTAGATTAGATTAAATTATTCACATTAATATTAAATACTTATTATTACTCTTATCGCGAAGGCCAATTTCGCAAAGGCCAATTTCAAGAAATTAAATCGTGAATTGTCAAAATTAGCCTGGCCGATGTATTCAGAGGACGTTGAGCTCAGTGTCCAGCATTTTATTAATACTATATACAGCTTATTTAAAAAGTTTGTGCCTGAAGGTGTTTGCGTTCATGAAAAACAATCGCAACCTTGGTTTACAAAAGAACTTAGAAACTTAAAAAATAAAAAGAGTAAATGGTTTTCCGTCAGCCATAGAACATCAAAACGTCGTGTCAAGTGACAGTCAATTCATCTCGAACATATTTGCCCAGTTCTTCAGGTCCAATTATTCTATCAACTCGCCTACAAACAAAGATTATCCATATAAACTCTGTCCGATGACCACAGCTATCATTCCTGCTATATCTCCCGAAGAAGTATTTCATTACTTAAGGCCTCGATTTGATGCCGACTTGCTTCCTTAAAAAATGTGCTGAATATCTATTTGAACCATTAACTAATTTATTTAACTTATCTCTTCAAAGTTGGAGTCTTCGCATTGGCTTGGAAGGAATCGTTCGTTATACCCCTACACAAAATTGGAAGTCGGTCCTCTATAGAAAATTATCGGGGCGTAGCAAAGCTTTTTGCTATTCCAAATTTATTTGAAGCAATTCAAAACTTTATAAGAGGTACACATTTTTTATTATTTTCCAAAAAAAATTACGAATATGAGTAAGCAGTTTTATAGCGAATTCAATTTTAAGAATAATGTGCAAATTTCATGTTGCTGCAAGTGACAGTTGAATTCTGACAATTTCTTTACTGACACTCTCTCTCAATTTCTTTCATACCAGAAATGCTTGATATTTTAAAGAAACTGCCGACAATCTTAGGGAAAAAATTATCAAAAATCAAGTGTAAATTTTTGAGGCATGGAACTTATAAAACTATAAAACTGTATACTCAAAAAATTTAAAAAAATATTACATCTGGGCTTATTATGAAAATTTGTTGAATTCTTAGTAAGGTTGCTGTTAAAAAATTTTCGGTACTCCATTTGAAAAAAAAAAAATAAATTTATAAAATGATTGTTACTTGTCATTTTTGGTGATATTATAAATACGAAATGCGGTATATTTTAATATTTGACTGTATTCGTAAAATCTATTTTTTAGTATTTGTCTGTGAATTTAAAATACCAACACATAACAACTCGCTTTTAACATTTTGCGCAGCAAGCAATTTTGTCCCCTTTTTTTTTTTGATGTTTCCATTCAGCAGCTACTCCCATTGAAATTAGAAACTGGATTTATTTTTATTGTGTAGCGAAAAAAAAAATTCATAAATTCTAAATACCAAAACTGGTTTGCTTTCATTTCATGCGCTGATCTTGTTTAGCGCACGAGTATTTTAAAATTTTATGGAAGGGCTGAAACTGGCAGCACATGTACATAGTTGCATTGTGTTTTTGCAATAAAAAAAATTGGATTTTTATAACAGTTATAAAGGGGGACATATACATTTATTATGCACACATTTAAATGCACATTTAACCCAATAGGAAATGGCAGTGTTTGGAAAAGTTTTTATTTTCGTTATTATTATTACTATTTTTTTTATTAATATTATTCGAATTATTATTTGTATTATTATGGTGAATTAATTTTTTTTTTATTAAGGACAATTCGTTTTTAAATATAATCATTTAGCATATATCGATGGTTGTTTTTAAAGAACGACAGCCACCATTAAATAACTCGGCTAGAAGGGCATCTGACAAAACGAAAAGAATAGTTTTTCAAAACATTTTTTAAACCAAAATTTATTTAAATGCTTCAAAACGTTAGTCAAGCATCATTATCAATTCACCTACGAAGTAATGCTTTGTTTTTTAAGTTTTGAATGAACTTAACCCTGCCGGGGCACATCCCAGAATCAGATTTATCGCTAGCCTTGTAGTTTCTGATCTTTTGTATTATCGCGATCTGATGCCATTTTTAGAGTTGGAAAGCTTATTCCGTGTTAAATTCGTATAATTTTAATACTCCTAAAATGGCAAAAATATAGCACTATTATTTAGATTAGAAACGAACTTCGATCCACAAGGCCAATTCTTATACCGGAATCGGCTTCAGGCTGTTAAAATAAATGAGAATAGCCAACCCGTAAAAAAATATTTTTTCTCTGGCTGTGTTAGGAAATATTAAAAAAAAAATAACACTCTTACATTTCCAGCAAATTTGCGTGAGCTGAGGCGACGCTCTAAAGGAGTTCAACGGTTAGACTACTGGATGAACCTAAACTAGGTTTAAAATAAAAGGTTTTTCAAAAACCCTTTTTCATATTTAATCTGCTGTTTTTTCAACTCAAAAGCTTATTATAAGCTCAATTTCAATCTTAGTTCATTGTATTAAGTATTCAATTTAGCATATGCTGGCCTGTGCCCAGTTTGCATACTTTTTGAATTAAATAATTGCGTTGATTTGAAACTTTCTTATTCAACTCCTGGAAAGAACTACGTTAAGTCCAAAAATTTGTTTAGTTCCTTTTTAAAAAATATTGTAGACACAGAAAATATTCATGAATATATTCCCAAAATTTGAAAGCATCCCAGGCATTATTTTCTTTTCTAAAGACTGAAAGCCATCCGTGTATGTATGTATGTTTGTTTGGGCAATTACACTAGAAATAAAAAGATTAAAAAACCCGCGCACAATATTTCCCTTTCGAAAAGGAAATACCACCTACCTACGAAAGGCAATAATGGCCGCGGGTTTTTTCTTAAAATTAAAGGAATTAAAGCCCTTGGCTGTCTTTTTCTTTTAAATGAATCACAATATTTAGATAAAATTTGGTAAATATAAATCAAAATTTGAACACCAACGATTTGCAAAATCATTAATACTTTTACACTTACGCAGACTGGGAGGAGGGGTCTTCTCGCGGGACATACATACCTCTGAGCTGTTCTTTTAGGCTGCCGGATCACTGTAGCGTCTTTCAAGCTGAGGTTTCAGCCATTTAGAAGGCTACGGACAGGTTGCAAACCGTCTTAAAAGGCAATAACGTTTTTATATTTAGCGACAGCCAAGCGGCAATTAGAGCAGTGAGCTCAGCTGCGATAACTTTAAAGATTGTACTGGATTGGCGCCGATCCCTTCAGGAGATGGCTAAGCAGAGCAGACTTAACCTTATCTGGGTTCTAGGACACCGGGACATCGAGGGTAACTGTATAGCGGATGAACTTCCGAGGGAAGGGACAACAAAGCAGATTCTTCCTGGTAAAGAACGCATTGGTATGCCCTTTGGTACTTGCAGGCTGCTCTTAAAAGAATATGTTAATGCTCGTGCAAATGAGAGGTGGGCACAGACCACGACTTGTAGGATATCTAGGCAGACTTGGCCCAGATGGGATCGGGATCGTAAACGGTCGCGTGGTCTGTACACGTTAAAACGGGATGATATATCTCAGGTCATTGGAGCCCTTACGGGGCACTGCCTCATAGGCAACCACGCGGGTCGTCTCGGAGTACCCTTTCACAGATGCTGTAGAAGCTGCAAAATTTTAAAGAGGAGAAAACAGTTCTTCATCATATATGCAATTGTCCAGCGCTAGCGGAAAGCAGGCTACGCTTTCTAGGAGTATCACTTTTTGGAGACCTAGGAGAATTAGGTTTTATAGAACCAAGATGCTTGACGAGATTTGTAAAGAGCTCAAAATGGTTCAGCAAAGGGGAATGAACGCTTAGCTGGTGGTATCACAACGGGCCTCCAATCATGGCCTAAGTGGGTCGCTGAAGCAACAGTGACAGCCACATATACCTACCTACCTACCTAACTCTTTTTACACATCTGGAGAGGAATTATTCGATGGACCCCATATTTAGATTTGTTCCGCAATATAAGGAAATAAAGCCCGATGGTGTTAATTTTGCGGGCCTTATTGCCCTGCACCCTAGAAATGTCTCGTAACTATTTTTTCGCTACCATGTGTGTATATGTACAATTTAATAAATACAGATATACATATACATTTAATACATATCTTTCTATTGTTTATTTAAATTTTGTGGAGGAATAGCAGTTTTTTGTTTTAAAACCAAATGTATAGTTTTGCCGTAGTTGGTTAACATTAAAGCTTATTTGATGCAAAATAAAACTTTTGGTTGCGATTTAAAAAGCACGTTAGTTGAAAATTTAAGCAATAAATTTTATATATTTACGGTTTGTTAAACAGCAATATACGAGTATATAACTAATGAGTTAACATGAGAATAACTTGTAATTATTTGAAATTAATTGCCTTATAAGCAGAACAAAAATGTGAATGCGTAAAACGCCTATAATTTTCAACCATAATTTTGAGAGTGGTATGTAAAACATTATTTAAAAAACAACTATACAAATATATATTCGCTGTGCTAAACATTTTTAAAACCCGTTGTGGCTTGAACTTTTCTTTTTTCTATTTGATCACTTTGCACACTTTTGCAATTCATATTTCTCTTTTAATTTCATTTCAAATTCCATCTGCTATCGCGTTGCATTAATTGCGTACTCGCCAAAATTTTTTTAATTGCCATTATCAATTGAAACTTCACTGACCTAACTCAATTAAATTAAACAATTCGTTTGGTATTTGTTATTTAAATTTTTATCTCAAAATTGCTTGAAGCAAAGCACAAACTGGAAGACTGAATAAGTTTTATCGGTTTGGTTGGTAGTGGCGCCACAACGCTACTTGTTGTAGTATGAATTTAATTCATTTTTTGTTTCATTTTTTATTCTGCGAAATATTTGTGTTGAATAATTTACAACCGAAAAATTAACTGTGTATACCTCAATGTGTTTGTTGTATGTATGTATGTGCATTAGTAAATGTAAAATATGCTTGGCTTGTGAGTTTGATTTTGCTTGAACAACTGCTTGGCACACTTTTGAGGTCGCGAGAGGTCTCTTTTAGCATTTCCATACACTTAAAAAACTATGTATGTACAACATTTGAAAGTTGTATACTAATTCTCATAAAAGTGCTTGTGTTTTTAGGTACTTACATGTGTGTGTAGATATTTACTATAGAAATTTCCAACTGCCTCCAAAGGCCAATTGGTATTGTGCTGCAATTAGTCAACGATTAGTCATACTTAATTAAAGCAATGGAAGCAATGGAAGCAATCAAGTTTACATTTTTACATATTTACATGTGTATATACATACATACATGCAAAGAAAACACTTGTGCTGCGCCAGACATGTGGCCTTCCACTGATAACCAAACCACACACGCCTTACTTCAGACACCTTTGAAACAAAATTTTTTTTTTTTTTTTTACTTTTTCAAGAACTTTTTTTTCTAATGCGTTTATGGTTTGAGAATGCTACATACTTTAAACAAAGTAAAACAAATGTGTACTGCCACTTTCGAGGTTTACTCATACTCGTAAAAAAATATGTTTTCCTCATATTTGGTAATTTATCCAAAAAAAAAAACATCAATCTGCATATGATTATGCTTGTAAAAAGCTTATGACGATACAACAACTGGTTGGCTATTTTTTTTTTGTTGCTTACAACTGGCGGGGGCAAGTCATTGCAAGTGATGCAAAGTGGTGTTGTCGATGTTTGAGTGTTCATCATTTATTATATTTATATTTATATGTCTGCAAGAGCTTGCAGTTTTTCCACAAAAACCGATATTGTTCATCTTGTGAACTTTTTATGAGTAATTCAGCTCAATCGTATGACTTCCGTAGAATGAGTTATTTTGAGTTTGCTTAGGAGGTACACTGGATGAGCGCATTTATATAATAAAATTAAATTTACTTATGTTACTCGGCTAAAAATTTAACTAAAAATATCTATGAAGCACAAGCACATATTGACGAATTTGAAAATATATTTTAGTCTAATTATTTTTTATTAAAGTTACATTTTTTATTATTAGTACAGTAAAATGTAAGTTTCCAGTTGACTACAAATCTAAATTGGTTTTTGAACCCTTTTTTTACCGAAGCCCTTTGCCCTTTGGCAATTTCTTTCATAAAACGCACACTCAACGATTTTTTTTGACAAGTTCGAAAAAATATATTTTTATTTCTTTCTTTCAACTAAAGTGCAGAGGATTCTAAAATAAAAAACCATGTTAATTTAAGTTTCAAGCTTATATAAGATGAATAATAATAATTTAATAAAATGAAAAAAAAAATGTTGTTGCTGGTTCGACTCCCGCAGAAGCTAAGAAGAAAGAAGTCTGATGACGAAATGTGGTGATTTCCGAAATAGTACTATAACTTCTACCGCTTTGAGTATTGTTGTTTTTTCCCAATAATTTTCCAATAAACCAATCGTCTTAAAGCTCAAAAATATTAAAAAAAAAAAAATTAAAAAAATATTTTTTAAGAAAATTTAAAATATAAAATATTTTGAGTATGCAATTTTGTAGTTCATTGAATTTTAATTTAAGTTGCTAAAAATTATCACACATATTTGAAAATCTTGCTGTTGTGTTTTTTTCCCATATAAAAATAAAATTCATTCAAATGGGAGGAAATGCGACAAAATCCTTAAAAATTAGCGATAGTTTTAAGCAACTTGAAACTTGCTTTTTATTTACTGAAATCGAATGGCTGTAGCGCGCTGCATACTTAAAAAAATTGACTTCGCCCCAAAGGTGCTCAATCACGTTTTCCTGCTTTTTGTCTTCAGCAAATTTAATTAGAATTTTTCAAGGATTATATTTTAGGAAACTTGTTATGCTCCGTAAAGAAGAAATAATAATGACGATGCCTAAGTAAGTCGAAGTCGAAGTAGAAGTATAAAATATTTTCCATTTTCTAAGAAACGACTTTTCTTCAGAAGAAATCAAAATTGAAAGCTATCAAGGTTTTACACTGATGCTTTAAAAGTCCATTGCATTTATCTAGAGCTGTAAGTGTAAGTAAAAAAGAAACCTAAACAGGCTCACTTATAACTTTCTTCAATAAAAGTGATCAGCTGGATGTAAACTTTTAGAAATATAATACAATCAACTTGTTGATAACAACAGAGTGTGACCATGTCATTTATTTTTTTATGAGCATCAAGAAATATTTTTGTCACACATTTGATATTGAATTTAAAAAAAAAAACCTTTAATTTAAATAATGACCCCCACGAAGATGATCTATCTAAACCAATTAAGTCTGATGTGCATCTCACATTTTTTATGCTTAAATATATTTTCATATGTATGTACATATGTATAAAAACATGTATGTATATCTCATGCATACATACATATATCTTATTGAATTACAGCAATACATTTGCTTTTTGACTATTGACTGATATATCGTGACAATGACAATCAATTAGGCAGCATTTATTTGTTTCTATATATTTTATGAATGCATGAACATACAGACACACATACATACATATGTAAATACGCAAGTAATAAATGACATTCATACACGGCATAAAACTCTATTGTAAATTATGCACATCTGTTTTTACTAGCTAGTAAATTATAAAAAAATAACGTCAGCACAGCCAAGCAGCAATAAAATAAAAATAAAACTTAATTGCATATATTTTTCATTAACATCGAGCTGCTTGCACAGTGGGTGGAAATCAAATAAAAAGTGAGAAAAAGTAACTGCCTTTAAAAAGTTATTTTGACACACCTTTTATAAGGAAAGTCGTGTTAAAACACATATATACATACTATATGTGTTCAAAAAGGGTTGCCAACTAACTGAATCCTTTTTTAATTTAATAAAGATGTAAAGAAAAATATCAAATAATCAAAAGAGGTTTATTGAACTTAAGCTATTTAAGTGCATACACCTGAATAGAGAACTATTTTTGTTTAAAAAATGTGTCAGTAAATGAAATTGAAAAAAATTGTGTAGCATTTGGAAAATTGTTTGTGGGTTTCAATAGCGATGTAACTTTTAGTAGGGTTGCCACCGATGTGAATAATTAAATTTAAATTAATATTTATCGGTTAAAGGCTGTTGAAGAACATTTGAATTTGGTAATTGCTTTAAAAGGGTTGCAATTTTTAGTAGAGTTGCCAGCGATGTGAATAATTAAAATTAAATTATTATTTATGGGTTAAAGACTGTTGAAGAACATTTGAATTTGGTAATTATTGCTTTAAAAGGGTTGCCAACGAATCAAAAGTTTAGCTCAAACTACAAGTGGGATTGAATAAAATAATTATTGATTGTTTAACATAATTTGTGATTGCCAGCGGTACGAAAAAAACTTATATCAAATTAGCAAGCGGAATGTGTTAAATGTGCATGTGCATTAAAATTGGATTTTAATGGATTGCCAACTAACAAGAAGACCCGAATTAATGAGTTTACATATAAAAATATCTATAAAAAAATTGTCAATAAATAATAAAAATTGAAATATAAATACAAAATCAATTTTTTGTAGCAAATTTAAAAAAAAAATTAAAAAATATCTACCAAAAATGTGTCGAAGAAATTCCAAAAAATACCAGTAAAGGTACCGGTCATTAATCGAAATAGTAACCATTAAATACCGTAAAAATTCGTAAATATTATCAAAAATAACTGAAGATAAAACGAAAAATTACTGGAAAAATGTTAAATGTGTGACGAAAAAGCAAGGGGTTTATCCCAAAAGTACTAGAAAATAATCAAAAAGGTATTTACCGAAAGTATACAGGAAAAGCAGTGAAAAAGTAACGGAACGTTAACTACTGAAAAAGTATCAAAAGAGTACATCCAAAGTACATTTCAGTCACAACCCATTCGGTAGTGATATTCCAGAGACTAAATGTGGTCTCAATAACCTTTGAATCAGTAAACATAAGCTTGATTAATATTATATTTTATGAAAATATATATGAGACTTAATATTTTTATGATAATTCCGAAACTTTTTAGTTCTCACTGAGTACATTCGTACCAACTTGAAAAGTGGCTGCGTTTTTGATATAAACAAGCATCAAACTCTAATCTCATTTATCTCAAGTACAATGCTCACAATTTTCGATACTTTATTCAATTTAAATTAATTTCAATCCCTCTTCACCACTTATGCGCATGTGCAACCCCCGCGTTGAAAAAAAAAATGAATTGATAAATGAGTATGAACCATGAATAAATTAAGTCCATTAGCGCAATCAAAAATAAGATTTTAACGCGCACAAATGAAATCAGAAATGTAAGAGTAATAGGCGCTTTTAGTACGAAGACATATTATTATGAACAAATCAAAAAAAAAAACTTGATTAATTACGTCATTCACCTTGAAAGCCCATGATTATGCGGGCACATCATTTCACACTTGTGATCAATCAAATCAACATGCTTGTACATAAATTAAAAACATACGCTGTGGCTTGTAGCCAAAAGAATAGATCCAATCACGCTTTGACATGTAAATGTTATGGCAATGAATAGTCAATTAATTATTAAATAAGAAAAGTAAAGCTAAACACACAAATCAACATAGACAAATGTGAAATGTCGTATTTGCTATAAAAATAGTATGAAACGTCATGAAAACATGTAAATAAATGTTTCTACAGTATGTATTTGTGTGTGTATGTGTGTGTGTGTGTGCGCTGTGTCAAATCACTGCGCATGCGCGCCACGACATTACAGCATTAAACGTTGTTGCAAAGCGCCAAACTGGCCGGCCTATTAAAACGTAAAGTAAAAAACCGGTTGGACACTCTTACGCATCGTTGAAATCAAAGCAACCCAACCCGGCTATTGTTGCTCGGCCAGCTGAAGTGGTGGAGCGCGCGTCGCTTGCACTCACATAGCCAGTCGCACAGTCGCACGTGGTTTCGCTTTAATTTTAAGCGCGCCACAATATTATAAATAGCATTTAATTTCACTGTCCCTCTGTTGCTTGCCAGCGATGACGTACGCAGGCATGCTGTTGGAAACATGGTTGTTGAACTACTTTGTTTTTTTTTTTGATCTTGTTTTTATGCTCGACTTTCGAACGTAAAGGCAGGCAGTCAGGCAGCTAGCCAGCCACCCATTAAGTACAACCAATTAAAAGTTTGCGCCACATTTCTGGTTTGCAGTGGCGCATTACTAAATTGCCAACACACACAGCTGGCGCGCCGTCGAAGTGACCAAGTGGCGGAGCAAGCGTTGGCTTTTTCGCTGGCGTGGAAGGTCAATGCTACCGAAAAGTCGTGCAAATGAACGGAAAACAATAAAGCTGGTCAATAATATGTAGGAAAAAATTTAATAAAATGAACTCTAAAAAAAATAATTAAAATAACAATAAAAAAGCGTAAAGCAAACCACTTTAAATAAGATAAATGGTGTTGAAATATTTGCTGCCATTGTTCAATATGATATTACCCAACAAACATCAAAAAAAAATATTTCTCAAACCTTGGAGAAATTCATAGTTCTCAAGTTGATATCCATCGTATTTCTCCAAATTTCTCAAACCTTGGAGAAATTCATAGTTCTCAAGTTGATATCCAACGTATTTCTCCAACTCTTCTCATTTTTTTTTTGGTATTTTTATATGACTATCAAAAGCAATAAAGTACGAGTATAATGAATTTACATACATTTATTCACGGTGTTTTAAATTCAAAAGGAAGAAAATATATTTTCGATTTTTATTTCAGTACTGCTACTAAACGTTTGAGACCAATTGGAGAATCACATTTGAGATCAAGTTGAGAACTAACTTTTTCTCAACTTGAGAATCATAATTATTGCCATACAAAAAAAATGCCCTTTTTGTTGAGAACGCTATGATTCTCAACTTGAGATGCACTTGAGAAACAACGTTGGAGGTTTGAGAAGTACCCTAGTTCTCAACTTAACCTCAAGTTGAGCTCAAGCCTAAATGTTTATTGGGTAGTCATGTTTGAAAGCGTTTGCGCCTCATCAGCACTTGGCGCACAGAAGCCGCTACCACCTTCGAAAATAAGTAAAACACAGCTATAGTTGCTGTTTTTTTTTTTTTCAAAATATTATTAAAAGAACTTAACTTTTTCGCGGCAAATCAAAATACATTCTTTTAAGAATAAAAGACTTTCGAACAATTGTTATTAATTGAATTGGTGATTTTTTTCTAAAACCAAACACATATCATTAGTGTTAGCACTTTCAAAGAAAAAAATTCAATTTAAAAGGGTTTTATTATTGCCTAACAAAATTAAAAAAAGGAGGAATGGAAATAGCAAAGAATTACCACTCAGTTCTAGAATACACGCAAAGAAAAAAAAAAGCACAAATTAATTTGCTAGGCAGGCGTATTTAAAATGCTTAGGTTACATTAAGCTGGATCTAATGGTACCGAAACGTTACTTTTTCAGATTCGCTGAAAACGTAGATTTATTGTGATGCCACCATAAATTAAATATTTTGATTTTTGTAAAAATAATAATTTACATTTAATTAATATTAAAGATTTTCAAGGCGCTTCTAAAGTAAAAACGAATACGTGCGGTTAATAAAAATGTTAGGTAAATTTTTTATTATAGTTGGCAATGCCATTGGAAAAGATTTCTGGTTAAATGTATTCTTAAACATCTTAAATTTGATTCTCATACGAGTACAACATTTATTTTTAATAATTTTCATTTAAAATTTAGTAACACTTATAACAAAAACCTTTTAAATACAAGATCTAAAACTTGTTAAATTAAATTAAAATTTAAAAAGCTGTTGGAAAAACTTAAAAGAATTTTTTAGTAAATTTTCGAGTGTGTTGCTTTATAGCACAAATAATTTTATATTGAACTTCAAAACTAAAATTTTAATTTTTTTGAGCTTTTAGTTTTGTAAGTCAGTCAATTTTAGAACAAAAAAGCAAAGTTTTCAAGTAGCTACAATTACCGTTGATTTTTTAACTTCTTTAGTTGAAATTTCCCTCATACAAAGCAAAACCGCGACTTCTTTTATATGGGAGAAATTGAGAAAGATAACCAGTAAACAAATATTTTGGTAGCCGATACTGGAAACTCAAAAAAAATCAACAAACAAAATACAAAAAAAATTTAAAAAAAATATATAAAAAGAGTTTATATACTCATATAAAAAAAAATATTTAAAAGAACATAAAAAAAATATTTTTAAAAAAATTAAAAAAAATTATTTTTTAAAAAGTTCCAATTTTTTTATTATTGTACTTTTTGAGTATAATTGAAAAAAAATTTGGTATTATGGTTTTTGCTAGAGAAAGCGCTGCTGAATGGAATATAATTTTAAGCTAATTAAGAGAAAAATAATATGTTTACATACATAAACCCTACTCAAATATTTTTCTGTATATTTTAATTTTTATAAACCTGATTCTTTTATTATGTTATCCATCATATCTTACCCATTTCGTTTAATTTTACTTTTTCTAAAGACGGCAATTCCAAATTCAAATAATTCATATATTTTTTATGTTAAAGGGTGCTCTTGTCATCCGTATTTATTTTTGCAATTTTTTTACGTTCTTATTTCAAAATTAGTCGAGATAAAAACATGCTCATATGTGTTTTCATGAAAATATTAAACAATTTAATTATTTCTAAAATCTTAGATGACTGGCAACCTTAATAAAAAATTGCCTGATTTAAATTCTTCCTTAACTTTAAAACCAATATTACAACACTTTACTCAACATAGTTATTTTATTTATGGATATTGCTGGTTGGCAACCCTGCCACTTGCTTCTTAAAATATATACAATAAATTAATTTTTAACTCATACTTACAAGTATATTTCCTTAGGATTTAGTTTTATAGATTATCTGATTATCTGAAAATATAAATATAGTATATTAATGTGATTAATTGCGAATCGAAATAGTTTAAAAAATAGCTATGTACGTTGTTGGTATTTCAAACAGAGCACGAATATGATATACTGACGCAAAATCGTTGCATAGTTAATTCTTGCTTAGTGGCGACTTCTTTTCATTTTGTTCTCTTCCTTTTTTTGCTTAAAAGAAAGGTCAACGAAATCGCTTCAACCTTACTTATGTAAACTCAAACTAAATACTGCACTTTCTTGATCTTCATATTGAACTTTGGCAAAGCGATTCAAATGCATTCGGTAATCGATACACCGCTAAGCTGCATTTAGATAGAAAAGAGAAAACGAGAATCGTCGGCACACGCTTACTTGTAATGGATATGCAGAAAAGTGGTAAGATTGTGAATACAATTGAAGGTGCTGCAGGAAAATTTCATCTAAAGATCGCTTTAACAAATTCGAATTTAAATGTTCGGTTCTGTCCTCTTTACCTCGAAATCATTTGCTGCGTTGAAAACGATGCCAGATCAAAGTTAACTAAAAGTTTTTTTGTGATCTTCTGCATTTTTATGGAGCTTCAACTTAGATTCAGTCTACCTAGACTGAAGTCAATTTGTCCATGAAGGTTTTAGACTTCCATTTCTTCAGTATCTCAAATACAAATCGCTTCAATTTTTGTTTTTATTTAATTACTAGCGGATACCCGGCGTACGTTAAAAAAAACAATGCGGTCAAAAAAGAAATCTATCTATCTATATGTACATATATATAAAATAGAAAAAGTGTTTTAATAAAATTTTTACAGTAAGAGCATATAATAAGCAAGTAGTAAACTGTTCTACCGGGAACATCTTAGAAAAAGAGTCCGGCTTCTTAATTTATAATTACAGATGTAATTTTTGCATAAGCCAATTGCTGTTCCTCAACCAAAAGTGGTTGTTTATTTATGTTTAGGAGTCTAATAAATGTTTCGAATTTTATTCAAATCGGTCTGTAAATACGGATTTTAGAAAAACTCTTGGCTCCAGACACAGTGTTAATCTCCTTTGACGTAAGATTTTTACCTCAGTTGTTTGTTAGGAATGCATATACCAGCAGAAGCACAGAGAAATTGTATGCAACTAAGCATTTTTGCTGGCAAGCGTTGTTACTTTAAACTCCATTATTGTGAGCTATTTGCGGTTTGCCACTTCATTTGCAAATTATATGCAACTTGGACTTTAAACTATCGACAAAAAAAAGTAAGAAAAACAATAAAAAAACAGAAAGCACGACCCATCTTAGTTTGTGCTAAGAGCTGTCAACACTTCTTTTCCGCTATGTTTGCCTTTCGCGTCGCTTTTCCACTCAGCTGTTGTGTTAAGTTATAGTACTTTATGGCGACTTTCTTTGACTTCATCTCACGTCATTCTTGGCTTAGCATTTATTGACGAGTCGTTGACTTTTAGCTGCATTGAAGCTTTTTTCTCTCCAGTGCCCTATTTAGTTGCGGTTGGTTGTCGATTTTAGGAGGTAAAGATTTTCTTATTTTTCGAAGAAATTGTGGTTTTGGTTGTAACGCTTCATTAGAGTTGGCGGTTTGATTTATTGAAAGCATTTTAAGTTTTGACCATCCTTTAACATTTTTTACTGCAGAAACACTCTATCGTAAGAAGCCTGTTGGTGACTAAGGTGTTCTACTTCGTGACACAGTGGTTATAACAACGAATAACTATTAAGAAAAAATTATATTACATGAATCCTGATTTCCTATTTTGTTATATCATATTTAAAACTAATCAGTTTTACAAAATTGATTTCCTAGCAAAATTTTATTTGCTCAATGCAAAAGTTTTTTCGTAGGTGAAAAAAAACAAATATTTTTTTTTGCTTTTTAAACTAACCATGAAAATTGTAGTTTTCAAAATATTATTAATTTTTCTTAAATCAACAACTGGTAAAAAGTTCGAGTCCATATTTTTTTTTGTCAAATTTCAAAAAGGAGATTTATAAATATGAAAATCTTTAAATTTTTTATCTTAAGAAAATTTTTTTTTTTTTTTTTTGGCGCGTACACTATATACATATGTAGCTACCATTTGTGGTGTGCGTCTTTTATATTATTCCACAAATGGAGGGACCTACAGTTTTGTGCCGACTCCGAACGGCAGATGTATTTTAATGAGAAGCTTTTTCATGGCAGAAATACCCTCGGAGGTTTGCCATTGACTGCCGAGGGGTGACCGCTATTAGAAAAAACTTTTTCTATTATTAAGATTTTGCTTGCCCTGACTGAGACTCGAACCTCGAACTCACCGGCATATCAAGTTATAGCACGCACCGCTATCCACTCGACCACAGCGGCCACACAAGAAAATTTACAATGTCCAAAATAAATAATGTAGAAAACAATTTACTGTTGCAAGAAAAAACTAAAAACTATGAAACAAACTTTTGTAAGAGAAAAATAGTAACAATAAACCAATAAAAAGAAGCTTTTTATAGCTAATATTTGAAGCTTTTTGTTAGAAAATTGTGGTAAAAAACATAAAGAAAAAATAAGATTTCTAAACGGATCATTAGTTACAATAAGATTACTTTAAGCGCAAATTAGAAAATTTCACAAAAAAAAAATAATTAAGAAAAAATGTTGCACGGCAAGAAACAAAATTGCAAACATTTTTTGCAAAAGTAGTATAAAAGGAATGTAAAAAAACACTATAAACACTAGAAACAATAAAAAAAATTTTATATTTTTTAAGAAAATTTTTCTGGTAAAAAAATTGTTGCTAAGCAAAACAGATTTTTTTTTAAATCTTTACCTTTAATGCATTTTTAAGAGGTTTTATTTTGATAAAAAAAAATTACAAGAATTTTTTTGAAAATTAAAAAAAAAAATATCTGTTAAATTTAGAGTTACAATAACAAAAATCATACCTCTAAGCAAAAGACATAACAATAGTAAAATTTACAAAATTTTGAGCCTTTTCTTCATTTTTTTTTTTATTTTAAATATTTACTCGTAATAAACAAAAACATTTCCAACCTCTAATATTGTAATGAAATTTATTTTTCTTGATAACGCAAATTGGATTTTCTAATAAAATCCATATTCAACCTACTTTTCACATGCGCTCGCCGTTCGCTGCTTGTTTGTCGCCAGTTAATTTTGTCCAGCCATCGCCATTCGTCTGCTGCAATTTGGTTATTCGATACTTAAAACGCCTTTTACATTTACTTAGTTACTTAAATTTTTTTCTTTGCTACTTCGGTCACGTTTGCCTGACTTTTGGAACAAACATTTATACACACTCATTCATAAAGGTAGGTATTTCATGTAAGTATACTTGCAGCAATTACCTCATAATTTAGCGCTTTGGCATTATTTTGCCCTTCAAAGCAAACAAGCTACGTAGCTCGGCCTTTTGTTTACTTCCTCTCACAATTAGAGTGAGCCAAACGCCTCAGACACACTCCACACTCATGCCCAGTTGCGGCTCTAAGCCCTTTCCTCCTTGATGGCCGTATTATTTTTCATAAACCTTTTTACATTGTTTTGCTCCGTTTACTTTAGTTAATTAGGCTTTTGTTACGTTTTTTGTTAGAAGGGGTTTGTTTTTTCCGCACTTGCCACATTTTTATTTTTTTTTTCCAAGTGCGAGGTGTCGAATTTTTCTACTTTTTCCCGGTAATTAGGCAACACATTTGTAGCTTAATAAAAATACAGTTTACTAAAATATATAAAATCCAACATTGCAAGGGGAGCGCTCAAAACGCTTAGATTTTGTTTATGATCGTGCTCAGTGATATGTTTAGGTGAGGTTCCGGCGACACACAATCAACAAAAGTAAAAATATTTCCAATCGGAAGCATAATTGACCATTGTTAAAACCTTCGGTGTGTGCTGGTAGGAGACAGATCAAATTAAGCAAGTTCAAGAAAGTTGCAAGATTTTTCTTTTTAAATTATTGACTGTCCCAGATGAATTTCAGAAATGCTGGCACGTCGAATTCTCTGGAATATATGGATGCAAATAAGAAGTGCTTTATCTATTCCTCCTCTTCTTCTTCTTTATAGAGAGTACTCACTGAAACATAGGTATCATAGCGCAGGGTTCTTTGACATTCTCAGTGAGATCGCTGATCGGCCTTTCTGACCTCTACATATAAATATTTAATTCTTGTCACAAAAATCCTTTTCAATCAAACTTTGGCTTTTCGCTTTGAGACCTTGCAATTTTCTCGTGTGGTTTATTAGGCATTCGTTATGTCTGTACTTTCATCGCTTGAGACGTTCGCCCCGCTTTGCCAACTCCTCCATTGTATGTACGAGTATTTCTCTTCAATTTGAAAATGTACGGAATTTCTGAATTTACTAATTTTATCCTATTGCCTGTAGATGAAACTCTGTCAACGAAAGTCAGACATATTGTTTTAGGGGTGATAACGAATTTTTTTAAAATTATGATTTCAAGATTGCTTTCCGGTAAGCGCCAGCAGCTAAGTCAGGGAAGAATAGTTTGCATTGTTGATGTTTCTGATTATATGATGACTTCGGCAAGCCACAGCGCCCTCTACAGGCACTTTTATTTCTAAAAAAACGTACCACTTTGGCAGTCTCCTCAAGTGCTACCGTTCATCGTCTACGTTGCACTTCAATCGAAAATTGAGTATGACACAATACATTCCTTCTCCACCTCCTCCGCCTGTTCGATGGTCACAATCTCTCAATTCTGTTTTAACATAATGAATATAAGCACAAAATCACGCTTATCAAGATATCTACAGCTGAGAAAGCTTAACCTTCCTATCATTTTGCAATATTAAAGAGAGCTCGTTTATCTGTTGCACGATCGGCATAAAAACTAATCACATCCACCAAGCGATCATTACAGTTCCATAGCCTCATCTTTGAGGGAGTCTTTTTTTTATATCTGCAACTATTTGCAAAACAAATACTTCAGCTCTTCAGTCAAAGATATTGAGCTGCTCTTAACCCTGCAGTAGTCGCGCACCAAAATGTGGCACGGTTGATCGCGCGGACTACAGATGTATGCCATTTTCAAACTAAAAAATAAAAGATGAATATTTAACTGTCCTGACTTTTTTATTTGTACAACTTCTCTTCACTATATTTTTAATCAATGTTAATCAAAAATAAGATAAAACAACTTTCTGTGCTTACAAAAATAAATAAAAGCAATAACTCAATCTTTTAAACATAAATTAACATACTTTACGTAAGTAGAGACTATATAAAATGTACTTATGATTACTGAGATCTTTTCGATATTTTGTAGACATGATAAACACACAATCTTGGAATGGTCTGGACAAATGTGTTTATTATATTCATTACACACTTTACGGGTGCTCCTATTGCGCGCCCTTCCGCAGTCATAACAACGACCGATATAATTATTCCGTACTGAACCTTGATGAGTTACTGCTTGTGAAAGGTTCAGGAAGTCTTTAATTTATTTATATATCTCTTTCCCTTGCGTATTTAGTATTGATATGTTCAATTTTCATATAAGTATGTATATTTCATAATGATGTCTATTATATTATTGTCTAGAAAAAGTGACATGCAGTCTAGTCCTCTGGTCTGGTTTTTTCTCGTGCGATTCTCTTAGGACAAACACAATATTTTGTCTCCTTTTTCTACCTCTATTTGTGGGCACATTCTTTGTCCATACAGTGTTATCAACACTGACATAAATGTTTCCGTGCCTCCTTCCCTAAAGGGGGAACATCATAGGCAAATGCTTGAACTGAAGCTTCTTGATCTTGGTCAGATCCTGAGTCAGACCACTCTTCTTCAATATAATCCTCTTCACCCTCTAAACTTGAAAAATCGTCATCAAGTACATCACTTTCAATTTCGTTCAACCACGCTGTAATCTGATTTTCTTGTCTATTCGCCATGATTTTTTAAACTAAATATTTCGTATTAAAAGTAACATATATATGTATGAAAATAATAAAAAGGAGGACAAGAATAAATATAATAACGCAAAAATGTGTACGAAAATAACTTTTTATTACAAAGTATAAGTCATCATTAGTAGAAAAAATTATGAAAAATACTTACGTCGCGCCATATATACATATGTACGTAGACCAAGGATTTTATGAAGCACTAGCAACACAACCGCACACGACTATTGTTCGCGGAACACTGATCGCGTCTGTACAGTTATTAACTGTAAGTATCAAAAATTTCAGATAAAATCAATGCGCCTCTTTTAAGGAATTTGTAATCCAGCAATAGTGAATTACGACTACTGCAGGGTTAACTATTTCTTAACAACTAAAAGAAATATACCTCACTCGCCTACTAAGAAGCATAAAACCGCCCCCCCCCCCCTTTAAACACTAGCATCTTCATTTGCCCTCACTTCCTAATTACTGTCTTTATCTGTTCAAATAAATTACATATACACTCGCTTGTATACGTCCACCTCATGTTTACTGCGAGTTGATGTCATTTTGGCATTTAACACGTCGTTATTAGCTCAACAACTTATTAATGCAGATATTGCGAGTAGTATGTCCATCTTGTGGTGTGATGTGTTTGCACAAACGCTCGCCCCTTCACACTCGTGCAACAAATTTGCGTGTTGATTTACTCTTCATTGCTTTATTGCTTCATTGCACATGAGCAAACATATCACAACTTGAGGTGCGAAATCTCAACACTCTTTGTGCAAAGTGTCTGCTTGCGAACGTGCGAATATTCAATGAATATTCAAGAGCTGACGAATATGTGGGAAACTGCTTGTGCATGAATATGTTTGTACATACATACATAGATACATATGTATGGAAATTTATTCAGATAACGCAATAGTTTTAGTACATACTCGTACGTGTTACAACAATGTGAAAAGAAGTACAATGAAATGGGAAAAATATGAATTTAAATATAGAAAAAAAATTATAAAAAATGTTTGGCTTTAAGAAATTTATTTTTTTTTTTCATTATAGCACATCAGTTAGCATAATACGAATTGTAGAAAAAGATTGACCAATCGAATGATACATTATTTAATTTAAAATTCGAGGGTGTAATTTCACCTTGAATTTCGCTAAGATTTGGCACGACTCAACGAGATATCCATTCATAAATGACGTCAATTTTGTCAAAATCTTTTCATTCCTTGTTAGATTGACTCCTGGAAAATCAATTAAATTGAGTAGACTTTGCAATGGTCACGCGGCTGGGGACGAGTAATGCGACCGTGCCACCTGAGAAGAGCGAACAATATGATTGTCAATGACGCCGTTTTAATTCCAAATATTTGCTACCCAACCACAAAATCAACTGCCCCTCAAGCTGTATTCAATAAGGCCAGGATTATCTGTAAACCCTGCGAAAGTGGAGTTAGTGCAGTCTGTCCTAATAAAGTACGGATGTAACAGAAACTCTTCAGACGTCAGTCCGAGTGTGAGCCATTTGCGAACGGCTTATCAATCATTTCGGACTACGGTCAGAGTAAAGCTGTGTCGACGAGGAACATTCGGAAAATACTTCGACAATAAAATCTAGACCATCATTGTGCTGATCTGAGAAGTGTGTAATACGTCTCTCTGATTTTAAAGACCTTTGACTAAATAAAAAAAAAAAAACATACGTCTATCTTAGATTAATCCGTGAAGACAAATACTTCCGCAGCGCTAACGCCGAAGCTATGGCAAAAGACTTATGGGTATAAGTTTCTGAAGGAGAGAAATTTTCACCTTTTTTTCAAACAATGACGTCCCAATTAAGCTTTTTGAATTAAAATACCCCAGCTTGAACACAAACAGTGAGCTATCAGTGGTTCAAAATATTGTGAAAAAGACCAAGTTGGCTTTCGTGGTTGCTCAATGGCCAATGGCGAGCAAAAATTATAAAACCAATGAAGCTGAATGGATCTCTTAGATCTCTGAAAACTCAACTGTTCGGACCTCATCACTAGAGCACACAGAGCGATGACCTCATTTGAATTAGATGCGACTGACATGGGAAGAATGCATTTTGGCTGTTCTTAACACACTTAATCTCTCTGACATAGATTTCTAATGAATCTTATTTCTAATATTATAAATTTAAATATTTTCTTTTATTTTTGTTTTCTTCCAATACCTTTTGTGAAAAAGGATTCAATCTTATGAGATTGGTTTATTTTAAAGGATTTTTTGTTGATTTCATTTTTGTTTATTTCCATTTAAATCAATCTAAGCATAGGTAGATTTTCGTAATCTCACTTCTATAGGCCCAAGCCAGAAAATTCGCCTATTTTTTCGAAAATAAATAATAGAACTAATGAATAACCGTAAACTTAACCCCACTAACCCCACAATAATAAGAACAATAGCATTAACCTTATTCCATAAATAAAATTATTCAATTTAGCATAGTTTTATTTTAACAATCGCTCTTATTTGAATGAACATCATAGCATCCATTTGCACGTATTTGTATGTTGTACAATAATAATGTAGATTTAAATAGAGCGATTTTCGAAATTATGAATGCTACACGAAAATCAAGCAAATGAGTTCATACAAATCGCAGCTGTTTCACAAAGCGGGCAATAACTCGACTTTTATAATGTTTTATTTAACACATTAAAAATAAATTCTTTAAATTCAAATGTTTCGCATTTTTTTAAATAAAATGCACTCTCGGATTTTAATCTTCAGTTAGCTTAAGTGGATTTTCTTAACTATTAAAATAAAGTTCATGGTAGCAACTCAAAAATTAAAATTTGTATTAGTTCCTTTCATTTTCCAACAGACGTACATAGTATCAATATTTGCTCGTTAGGTGGTGTGAAAAAAATTTAGTTATTATTGCCAGAGTATAATTTTTTTTTTTGCGTTTTCTTGATTATTTTATATTTAGACTTAGGCTTTTTGGAAAAAAAAATAATGCAATATCTGTACCTAAATTTATGTACATACATACATAAATATGTACAGACAATAATAGCTGCTGTAATTACACTAAAAATTGCGTTCAAAACAATTTGTTTCAATCAAATAAATGCCAGTGGCATACATTACCCACGCACATACACATACACATATACATTCATACATATGTATGTACATAAACAGATTATATACACTGCAGTCAAACGTACTAGTGATAAACTACTTTACAACGATTTAGTTACACACAATTATTTAATTTTTGTTTTATTTAAATTGCATTATTTTAAAAGATACGGCTTTACAAAAAACGATCTAAATTAAAGAAAATTTTATCAACATTTTTTACTTAAAAAAATAGTTTTTTGGAGTATGCATTTTTTGAACGTAAATTGAATGGGCTACAGAACTGCATACTTTAAATAATTTTGTATGACTTTGAAATTTTGATGAAATCATGTTAAGATATTATAAATTAGGTATAAAGTTTTAAGCTTCGGTTAATATACTTTTAGTTAGAGACTGAAAAAAAATGTCATCTAAAAATTTTTATTTGAATTTTTTTTATAATTAATTTATTTATTTTGTTAATTTAATTTTTTAAATTTTTAATTTTTTTAATATTTTTAGTTCTGATTTTTTTAAATCTATACATAAATTAAATATAAAGTGTGAAACTTGGGTCAGTATACTTTTTGTTAGACTGAAAAAAAATTTCATCTAAAATTTTTTATTTGATTTTTGATTTTTGATTTTTTTTTTTTAATTTAATTTCTTAAATTTAAATTTTTTTTAAATACATACATATGTTTTAATATTTTTAATTTTTTCTTTAATCTCAACATAAAGTATAAAGTTTGAATTTTGGGTTAGTATACCTTTTGTTAGAGAATGAAAAAAAATTTCATCCAAAGTTTTATATTTTTTATTTTATTTTTTGAGTTTTTCTTAAATTTTAATTTTTTTTAAATACATACATACATATGTTTTAATATTTTTAATTTTTTTTTAATCTCAACATAAAGTATAAAGTTTGAATTTTGGGTTAGTATACCTTTTGTTAGAGAATGAAAAAAAATTTCATCCAAAGTTTTTTATTTTTTATTTTATTTTTTGAGTTTTTATTAAACAAAAAAAAAATTTTTTTTTTCAATTATTTTAGCTTTAATATTTTTACTTCTTTAAGTTTTAATTTTTTTTTAATTATTTTGTATTTTTTTAAATACATATATTTTTTATCTGTTACTTTTAAATATTGTTTATTTAGCTTACATTAATAAAATATGCAAAAATCAAAATCCTCCAGAGTGGACTCGCCTAAGAATCGCACGATATAATCTTGATGCGACAACAAGATCGTCCGGCGCGAGTGGAATAATAATTGTCACCTTCAATAGATACGCGTACCATAGCCGATAGTTCAGGGCACCGACTTGCCACATTTGTGAGGTCGTGAGTGCAATTCTATGCTCAGAAGTAAATACATTTTTTTTTTTCATTTTGTAAATAATTTTAAATTTATAATTTAATTTAACAACGTACATTAATAAATCAATCATATTTTACGGACTAGTTCGTTTTTAGTTATGAAGTCAGAAAAAATACTAGTTCAGGGTTTGACTGCAGGGTTTGTGTAAACACTCAAAAAAAAAACAAAAAAAAATGCGAATCAAACAGACAATAGACGGTCAGACGAACAGCTAGTCAGATAAGTGGCAAGTGCTAACAAAGAAATAAAATTTGCTGTGAAACAAAACGTACACAAATTGCACAAACCGAACTACACAACATACATACAAAGCAGCGTTTATCTGGCGTGTACGCGCTTAAAAATGTAATCTATTTAGAGCAAATAAAAATAATAACAGCAATTTCAATTTCACATTCATAGAGCTCCTGCGACCAACACACATACACACAAGACACAGATCTGCATGTGTGTAGATGTGCGCTTTTACTCCTTCGGAATACGGTCAAGGCGGAATGAGGTCAACTGTATTTGTATGCGCGGGACCTATACACAAATACATACATACATACATACATATATACCATACATATACATATAAGTATGCAGTTATCTAATATCCAAAAGAGATCGGCGCCTCCTAGCCAACCATGTCCAGGCATTTCGAACTTTGCTTTTTTTGCATATTCTCCACATTTTCTAGCTACTTCTTGGCATTGCAATCTCTTTTGTGGCATCTCATTTATCTTCACTTCACGGCTTGCGCGATTTTATGTAGTACAATAGCGCAATACGCGACACAAGAATAACAACAATTGAGCGCCTCATCGCCATCGTCGCCATCATCGTCCACTTATCGCTGCTGGTGGCAGTTGCTATTGTTCTAATTAGTGTTGTTGTTGCTGTTGTTTTATTATGTGACAGGCGGTGGTTATGCCGCCCACAGTGTCGCCGAGTGTTATGCTGAGCTATTTCCAGCTTCCAGGTCACTGCTTTGCTTGGCAGTGCAGTTTTTATGAATGACATCGGCAGGCTGTAATCACAATGCCGCAGCGCCTGGCAACAGCGCAAACTATTAGTTTTCAAATACATACATACATATGTACTTATGTACATGTGTATGTGAAACAATAGCTTGTTTGGCATTGCATACCCATCGCACTGTGTCATCCTGCTCTGCTTTGTACATACTTACATAGATTCATTCATAGATACAAGTTTGTGGCGCATAGTTTCTTGTGTCACTAAAAAATTACCATAAAGCTCATAAATCTACTATTTGATGTAGAGTGTTCGGGTTTCTGCAGTGCAAATATTTGATTTGCTAAGTGCACTCCTTCGTCAGAGCTGCTTGGTATACTCGTATACATATGTACATATCTACATACAAACATACGTTTGTGCAAAAAAAAAATGTATTGGACAGAGAAACACCAACTGCTTGTAGGCAGCCTGGCTTAGTAGGATCTAATTTTATGTAATTTTTCATGAGTTTTTTTCACGCATAAGTGTTTTAGAAAATTTCTAAAATGTTCATACAGTGCATAATTTCAACTTCTTCGATGGAATAGTTCTCTAAAGCACCCTTAAAGGTCGTTTCCTTGTTGATCGTCAATCGTTGATGCATCTGCTCCATATAAAAGGACAAGTATGAAGAGGCCATTTTTAGAGCGCGATTTTTCGTTCTTCGAGAAAAAGCTCTGCTTTTACTCCAAAAAGTCTGTAGGGCGATTCTTTTAGGGATTATAACGAATGCTCCAAGGATGGCGTTTATTAACGAGTTTTCTCGAGGTTGATGTCGATGAAAAGATTATCAAAGATATTACTTTCTCTTCCCTAAACTCACAAAAGTCATTCACAAGAGAGAACCAAGACGATGACAATATTTACACATATCTAAAAAAAAAAAATTGATAACGATATCAGTGCCTGTAATATCAACGACAGCAATATCGATACAAAAGTTACAAGATAGAAGGTACATATGTATTAACAATTTTTATATCGATAAAAACATCAACATCTACAACTGAAACTGCAACGCTAACGATTAAAATGACTAATAAGCTAACGACTTATGTAAAAATATCGATGCCGATAACAATTCTAACCGTACCGATACCGATATATAACCTGTTATCGATAACAATAACAAGGTAAAGAGTTCCTCTCTCATGGATCGGATGATGCTATTCAATGGAATCTTAACTTACTCTGAGTTCCTTGTTAATAACACATAGTCTCCTCAAATCAATTTTGCATGGAAGATATCTATAACTCGATATACCGCAGAGTTCGAGGTTCGAATCTCAGCCACGCTAAGCTTCTCAAAAAAAAGCTTTTTATAAAATACATTTACCGTTCGGAGTCGATCCCTCCATTTGAGGTACAATACAGGAGACGCACATCCTAAATGGTAGGAAAAGCTCGGCCAAACACTAAGCTATATAGTGTGAACACCAAATTACTAATAAAATAAAAACCTATTTGATAATGGACTAAAGAATTTAAACAAAAGACGCAATTTTGGTTTAGAAAAATTTAAAGCTAGGAATGCTGATAAGGTTGTAACGACCACCAGCCTAAGACACTAATCGACTTTAAAATAGCGGAGCTCTTGGAGTACATCGTGGTTAGGGTTTCATAGGGATAAAAACCGATTATTTTCGGATCAACTAAATAGTCTAGAGTTTCAGGAGCAGCGACCAAATATAAGCTTGCGATACAATAGCGGTCAGGTACTAAAAATAGCTGAAGGAGTTCTAATATAATTTTCAACAATGTAAATCACAATCATTCAATTGGACAATGTTGATAAATACAGATTGGTCGAGTTTTGTTTCTCGTCGTTCGATATTTTTGCAATGAATATTGCAGACGATGCGAATTTTCCACGTTGATATTTTACAGCAAGAGATCTTTCAAGACTGATGATGTTGCTTCTCTCAATTTATTCTTAAACGGTTTTAATGGAGCAATTACATTTTTTATTTATCCCATCAATGCAAGCCTAGTCAACGTTTTGTGGTTAAGCTAGAACTTCTATAACGTTCCGTTCGACACTACTTTCCCACCGGTAGACAATTAGACCACAACAGAATTAAGCATTTTGTGCAAGCCTTTATGATTCATGAAATGTTTACAAGAATTTTGCATGCGAGCAATTTATAGAAAAAATACTCTTAATAAATATATTCTTTATTAGGAAAAACAATTTTTTTTTCAGTGCTTCAATGGCAAATGCTCATCGTGCTTGTCACTTTAAAAGCCTACGTTATATGATAATAATTGCATGATTATATAGTGCAATGCAGTTGCACCACAACAATACAACAATAACAATAATACTGACAGCAATATAATAAACTGAAAGTATGTGGAAAAATATTATTCTATTTATGCCTTTGACAAGTGTTAAAAAGTGTTGGCGTCAAGGCACACAATCAAGTTAAAGCGTAGATGGTAAGTGTCAGTGGCAAAATGTGATGAGCCTGCTATCGGCCACAAGAGCTCACAACTACGAGGCTTGACCAATATGTATGAGTGTTTTTATTTTAAAATGAGATAATTAATTTGTAAGATTTAAATACTTCAATGAAACACAGCGATATTTTGTGCAGTTTCGCAGTAGATAGATTTTTTTAACCCCTGAAATTTCAAAGGGAACTCGTTAAGCGAATTTCGTCGGACGAATGTTCGCTGTCGAAATTAAATCACTTTACATTATAAGAATTTGTACATAACCAAAGTGTTTGACGAAATAGATTGATAATTATATTAATTTTGCTGCTGTCGTCGTCAAAAAATAGGAGACAAGCGATTGCTGGCAGTGAAAAAAAGGTAAGCACAACGTAAAGGTAACAGAATAAATAACGAAGCTTCGATGCGAATATCATTTCGGATATGTTTTAATGGGCAAAAATTGGAGCGAAAATTGGTCAGTCCGACGAAATTCGCTCAACGATTTGTTTCTTTCGGCGTCCATATGAATTCACTTTGAGTTATGCGAAGGAACATTCTTAATTTTTTTTTCCTTTTCAAATGTTATATTCTGCGACTCAGACTTACTAGTTCTTTAAGGGGATATTCTACATTAGATACCGGAAAATTACATTTTTTTTATAGCTTTAGTCAAAACAAGACTATTGAATATTTGTGTACGCGACTTTTTGCAAGTTAAACTAATGGATATAATCAATAAATTGACGGTTTTACTTTGTCAAAAAGTTTATTCAAATCATATTAGTGGCGCTTCAAAGTTGAGCCTGAGTAGAAATGCGTTGCTTCGATGTTAACACGATTTTTCTCGTTTAAATCATCGGAAACAGAAAACTCAACTTTCTTTGTATTCAGTAGACTTTTGATTATATCCAGGACCAGAATATAGTCGATAAAGTTAAAATTGACAATTTTATACAACGTTAAAAGACAATATACTATTTTTACCATGTTTTCAAGTGTATTGTTTTACGAAAAAATATTTAACAAATACGTTTTGCATAATTCTGGTTCCGGCTAGAAATATGAGCTTGCTTAGTAAATTGTAAAAATTTCAACGCAATCGAACTAGTATTTTTCTAGTTATCTTATAGTTACCATTTTGAAAATAATGGTTCTGAGAAAAACGCTTTAAAAGAAACATGAAAACACCACCGTGCACCTTGCACAATTCAATTTATGGCTTTGTATCTCGAAAAGTATTTAAGATCGAGTTATAATATTTGGCAGCCATATTTTACATATAATGTACGACGAAAATATGCAATAAAAAAATCAAATTTTTGAACAGTCTATAGTAGAATACCCCCATAACTAGTTGGCTTTGCAGCTCCACTTTCTTTTTTTTCACATAAGTCACAGCTTCATATTTTTAACATGGAAATCTTCACTGAGCTGTCAATCATCCGTAGCTGAACCGTTTCGAATTACAAGTAAGGAAAGCTAAATTCGGGCGAAACCGAATTTTATATACCCTCGCAATGTTCTTTTGTATGGGCGGTATTTAACTTTACTCAATTTCTTCCAATAAATACTGAAAAACGATTTTTTTTGAATTTTTCAAAATTTCCGGTATATGCAAGTTGGGCGTGGTTATGGTCCGATTTAAAAACTATTGACGGTGATGCTAGTGATATCAAGGACAATATGTTCACCAAATTTTTGGCAATACTTTACATCGTTATTGAGATACCTACAGACGTTGTTTTATAAGTGGGCGTGGTACCGCCCATTTTTCAAAATTTCATAAAAATCAAGGTTCTTAATTAACTATCTATCCAACTATCAAATTTGAATTAATATGTTTCAATAGATAAAGAAAAAACGAAATTTTTGCATTTTCAAAATTTCAGTTATATGGGAGGTGGGCGAGGTTATGGTCCGATTTCAAACATTTTTAACGATAATAACGGTGATATTGCGGAAAATTTGTTCACCAAATTTTGTGACGATACCGGACACCGTTATTGAGATACAGGCATTTTTTCCTAAGTGGGCGTGGCAACGCCAATTTTTCAAAATTACATAAATACCTAATTTCTTAGATCAAAATCAAAATTTGTGACAACTAATACTGTTATTGAGATACAGAAAAATTGTCATAAGTGGGCGTGGCAATGTCCATTTTTCAAAATTTCATAAATACCTAATTTCTTAGTTCAAAATCGCTCCAAATACCAAACTTCACTCAATTTGCTGTAATGGATACCAAAAAAACAGAGTTTATGCATTTTTCAAAAACTTCCGTTATATGGAAGGTGGGCGTGGTTATTGACCAATCTTGTCCATTTTCAATACCAACCTACCCTGTCCAAAGGGCAATCTATGTACCAAATTTCATTGAGATATCTCAATTTTTACTCAAGTTATCGTCTGCACGGACGGACGGACGAACGGACTCACAAATATCGCTAAATCGACTTCTCTTTACATTCTGAGTATTTTGGTATATATATGTCTCTATCTATCTTGATTCCGTTATGCTGTTACAAGCAATCGTTATGCGAACAAAGTTATAATACCCTTGTGTACAAGTACGCTCGGGTATAAAAATGAAGTGCGATAGCGAATAACACAAGATTTCGCTGGGAACATCTTGCGAAATTGCATCCACTTCGATAGCCGCCCTCGTACATTTATATGTGTATATTTATGGAAATGTCTATTATACCTCAACGCAATGTTTCTGGCTTACGGCTGTCGGTGACACTGTGGACAACAACAGCAAGTAACCTAAGTAGGCAACCATTGGCACATTCCCATACATTTCTATAAAAAGCAGCTATGTACATAACTGTTCATGATATAAATTCTATTGTGTGAAGCTTACAAGTATTATGGTTATATGTTGCATGCGCCATCAACATACTTAGTACATATACATATGTACATACAACCACAGATACTAAGTAAAGCTGCTAGCTCATGAGGCTATCAAAGAGTGCAGCACGTCAGCAACAATAGCAAAAACAACAACAACAACAAACGTTTTCCAGCTGCCCCGACACTTGCGCACGTCAGTCCATCCAAATACAACAAAAAAAATGTCAATGTTATCAAATGATGCCATCAACAAAGACAACAGAAACAATATTCGTGGCACACAATTTTATTAAACATTTTATAAAATTAAATTTAGCTCGATTTTTTTTTTGCTTTGCATTAAAAACGTGCCAATTTTTCACACTCTTTAACGTCAATTACTTTATTAATTTATTTTTTATACCCAACGCGAAATGCAACGACGATGGCTGGCACCTGTTCGTTTGCGCATACAGATTACTTTCAAACACGATTTTGTTATGTCAATGGAATTACAAGGATAGACATTTTTCAATTGGAATCTTGTGATACGCACTAACATGTGTCAAGCCCCAAAGAGTACCTGTTTCTTGCTCAGTCTGGCACAGAAGTTATCAGACACAGCGAAGGTTGTGGCGTTAGCATGGAGCCAAGGAGTCAAATTCTACATCCAAATATTGCTCGCATTTACATTATAGCTCGATGGCACTAAAAACTTCCTAAGGTGGGGTTCTTGCTACTTATCGACATGATGAAACTTTGTGAAGTAGAATCGATGAAGTAAATGTGTCGATTCCAAATTGTAAAGATTCAAAGTTAGTTGCTTCTGTTACAAGACCATTTTGGAGAATTTCATAACTCTAGAATTGCATCCGATTGAAGCGCATAGAGTAGAAGAGACGCATATAAAGTATCTCGAATTCCATACTTCCTTTTATTCCCGCTTAGATCAGGAAAGCTAAATTCTGACGTCATCAGCTGACTAATAAAGGTCATTTTTCTACATATTGGAATCGAATATGCTTGCCTTCAAGTCGTTGTCCAATGAATGTGATTGTCTTACAAGGACATAAACCAATCGAGTTGTGGCCCTTCAGCCTAGCCAAGAGCTCGAATTAACAGTCAAAAGATCTGCAATTTCGCATATGGAGCACAGCTTTTCTTAACTCAAAAGTCAAAAAAGAACTTAAAGAAAAATGATTAACGAGAATTTCAATTTCAGTCTATATTTATACATTGACCTCGAACGAGCCACACACTGAACGCTAGTAGTGACGATTGGGAGCGGTGATGGAACTGTGCCATGACTGATGCGTCCGGGGATATCGTAAGAACGAAACAAGACTACAAAAAAGCCAACCTGTGCTACTAAAGGGCTTCTCCTTAAATTCCTAACAGGCCAGAATCTGCCGCGTTTCATAGTCGTCAACTTTCTTTACACGGATCTCTCAAGTCTTCAACGTTAGTTATCACCTTAAAGCTACAAGGATACAAAAGCACTTTCCGATCACCTTGCTTCTTCGTTCTTGCTGCAGCCTACTTTCTGTGCTGTGATGATTTCTACTTTACAAATGAGAAATGTTAAAATTGGTCCCTGAAACGTTTGTAACATTTTCCTGCTTAGTAGAAGGAATGCATTGGGTTTGAAAAAAAAAAAGTGCGCGCCTAATTGCACTAACACTTCCTAACTTTGTTATTTCTAGACAGCTATTAACTGCTATGCGCTCTCGTTAACTAACCTGAATTTATAAATTGCATAGCCGCGCCACTTAAGCGTTTAATTGTCATAATCGCTGTCAGCCGAACTCAACACGACGCAACTTATGCTCTCATCAAGTCGAGCTGTCAACGCGCGCTGACAGCTGGTTATGCGGTAATTTTCGTAAATTTTCTAATCACCACACAGCGCCTAATTGACAGTCAACACCATCCGTCGTGAGTAATATCAGCAGCTGTCAAGCGGCGTTGAATTGTCGCCCACAACTCATTGGATTACGCTTTTTTTAGTCTTTTTTTTTGTAGATTGGTTTGTGGTACTCTTTTGTGTAGCCACTCAAGCACAGCTGCCATTGTTGTTTTGGTTATCGGTAAACGCAAGAGTGCTCTGCCACCACCACTTGTGCGCAATTCCGCGCTGCTACTTCCGCTATGCCAAGTAGGCAAACGCAGGTTGCTGGCTACCTTTGATTTCCATTTTACCTTTAATTATTTCGCTCATTTGTGTTGTGTTATTTTTTTTTTGTGTGCTTCTTCCTGCTCCTACATTCTTTTACAATTTTTCATGCCCTTTTTGTTCATTCACTAATTGTTCGTATTTTCTTGCTGCTATGTTGTTTGCTTACGTACAGCGTGCACGTTGTGTTGCATGCAACAATTTGGCTCGTGTTGCAATATCAGCGCTCATGGAATTTTGAGCTAATTTAAAGGCATTTGCATACGCATTCCATGGCATTTGCGGCTCGGTTTTCTCAGTTCATTTTGCACTCTTTGCACTGCTCATTCTTTTAATTTTTTTATGGAATTTTCTTTTTGTTTTCAAGGGGTTTATATTCATTGCTGGCGTTGCTCAATTAAAGACGTAAGTTAAATGCCCGCTGACACGCTAGTCCAAATGGCAATAAATTTTTTTTAAATAATATAAATTAAAATGTGCTTAGAATTTTACATGCAATTAACCTATTTGCTAGAGGTCAGTAGATTTAATTTTAAAATACTGCGGAAGAATTTGCTTAACTCATTTCAATAGCTGAGGTATTTAAAATTTTTTTTTTCTTTGAGATTTATATACATTTGCACTTATTACATCAGCACTTATAAATTAAATTTGTAGCAGCAATCTGGAGGGGCTAATCTCCGTAACCGCTGAATTGATATTGATGACATTTTCTGTGATAGGCAGCGGGATTTTGTAACTATATCACAGACTACTGCTTCTTCTGAAAAGTGATTAAGTTGATTTCCTAAAATATTGTAGCCTATTTTTTAATACGAAAACGTTGTCACATCGACGCGATCGACGACGAAATTTTTTTTTTAATTTCTTTAAGCTTCATTTTGCTTCGTATTTAAAAAGTATTTTGGCTCACTGAAGATAGTTGCTTTTCCCAAAAGGAGCTCACCAGGTGGCGCTCAGATCAAAATGTTTAGGGTCTAGTAAAATAAGTATTTTCTAAAAAAACGATTAATTCTCTAACAACCACAATTAATAATAAATTTTTAAACTTTATAAAAAATTTATCGAAATTTCATCAAAATTTTGAAATTAAAAAAAAAATTTAAAAATTTTTGGGGTATGCAGTTAGGTAGCTCATTAAATTTTATTATAATAAAGCGTAAGTTTCTAGTGGCTGCGACTTTTGAAAATTTTTTTACTGACGCTCTTTCGCAATTCCTTCAATATAAAATTGCCATTAAAAATATTGTCAAAAATCAATCACAACTTGTGGACACTTCAAATTTGCATTTTGTCAGAATAACACTTAAAAAGTCACAAAACTGAATACTCAAAAAAAATTTTTAATTTTTTTGAAAAGTTCTAAATTTTGGGGATATTTTGTTAAGCCATTGTACATTTTGTAAATACCTAAAAAAAATTGATGTTTATAGTTTTTCTTAGAGACTGAGCCATATTTTACTTTAAAAATTATTTTACTTTATTAGACGAAAAATAAAGTATTAAAATTTGTCAAGATGTGGTTGTACTATAATTTGTGAACAGAGTATAATCGTACATATTTTACATAGGAGTGTATACATTTTTCGTAAGAATTGTATAGAATCATTGAAAATAAATATTTTTCTATCGCTTTAAAGAATATTATTAATTTTAATTTTTAATATCAACAAAAAAAATTTTAAATGCAAAAATAAATTTTTTTATTAGTTTTATATTAAAGCTTGGATACTTGTCATCGAAGTTTCCGAAATAAAGCAGAGTTGGACGATTGAAAAATTTTAAATTTCAAGAATTATTTACAATAATAAAAATATTTTTAAGTTAAAAAGTTTAAAATAATAAATTAATATAAAATAAATTCTTTTTTTTATATAAAACAATCTTCGAGGGTGAAATCATTACAATTTCGACTAACTATTTCCAAACTATATTAAAAAATTTGGTTCGGTCAGCTGAGTAGCTGGTGGCATTCACACATACATAGATTTGTGTTGAAATCTCAAAAAAATTATTAAATGTTTGATTTGTTTCCTCCACAACTAGCAACGTGAATTGATTAAACGGAATTCTAAATTGAAAAAAATAAACAAAAAAAAGTAAAAAGGAGTTTTGCTCTAACTATATTGATATTTGTAAATTTAAGTAGGTTTATTGCCTTACAACGAAAAAAAATAATAAGTAATTTAATTGAATTTAAGTGAAAAATTAACACAGTACACACACAAATTTATTTTAAATAATTGAATTCAAATGACGAAATTAGTCGAATCGCAGCCACAGCTCTTTAACAAATTTTTCCTTTAAAATAATTATTTTTAAAGCAGAAAAGCTCTAAGTGTAAGTTACTGCAGACTGAAATCAAAATATTTTCTTTAATCAAACAATTTATGACTGACAGTCAATTTGTTTTGTCAATTTTCAGTGGCTATTAAAATCGTCGAATGTCAATGGAATTACACATGTAAACTGAGGATTACATCATTTTCGTTGCAGAAAAAAAGGTGATACAAAAAAATTCTAAAGAAAAAACTAATAACACTGAGTTTTCTGAGCAAAAAATAATGGAAACAAAAAACACCGAAAACAAATCATTTAAATTGCAATGTAAATAAATTTAAATAAATAAATCTCGCTTACATTTAAAGCTCAGAAATAATTTGCTTAGTTTTTTTGTCATTTTTCTACATCAATGCGTTTAGAATTTTTCCTGTCATAAAAATTCGAAAAGTAGTCGACATAGAACTGACCTTAAACTATGATTTATCTCTCAGTTCAAGGTGTGCCTTTTGTGTTGCATAAACTATGCTTATATGTGTGTGTGTTGGGAGTTGCATAAGCACAATTCTCTATTCATACATATATGTACATAAATTTATGTAAGCATGGTTGTGGGTACACCAATAGCCAAAATAATATTTTATTATATATTTATAAAAATATTCCTTACCAATTTTAAAAATTTCCAAACATCTGTCATAAACATTTTATCACAATTTCAAATTTTTTATAAGTATTTTTAGTGTAATTTTTGATAAGTAGGCAAAAATAAAATTGTGATTTAAAAAATATTTAAAATTTTCAATTTTAAAATATTATTTTTCCAAGCTCGAGTATCCTAATTAAATAAACTTTCGATGTTTGTCGACTGTCGAACAGGCACAAACAAGAGTTTCTGATGATGATCTCAAATTGAGGTCGAAATATCGACAGTTAAATATACAAGTAAACAAACATCGAATTTTATTTAATTTTGGGTCTCGAGCTTGGAAAAATAAATTTTTAAAATTTATATTCAAACGCCGATCATCGTAATACGCAAACATTTAAAATTTTCGAAAAAAAAAAACTAAACAAATTTTTTTTTATTTTCTTTACTTTTCACTGCATACAAATGTTATTCCAAAAGGTATTATTGCAAACTTTAATAGTTTTTTAAAATTTTGCCAAAAATATAACGAAATCTAAATTTTTTTAACTATGTACTTAATAAAATTAAATAAACAGAAAAACGTATTAAAATATAATTTGCAAGAGACTTGATCTAAAATTTAAAGTGCTCCTAAATTCCATAAAAAAAAATATTCTTACATTTTGAAAAATAAAAAATATAATGTATTCAACAAAATTAAATAATAAATTGAATGAGCTCAAGGAAAAAATCTAAACATATCTGTTCAATAAAATTTGTATTATAAAAAGTTATATACTTTTTTTTTTAATTTCAATTAGATACTGGCTTAATAAATTTATATCGACAACAATAGCTTTTCAAAGTAAAAATCTTAAAAAACAAAAACCTGCCTTAAAGCTCACAAGATAAAACTATATTTTCAAAAAATTAAAATTTTTTATTTTTATTTAAAAATCTCAAAAAAAAATGGCATCGAGCTCAAAAAGAAAAATTTGTTATTGAAAATTTCGAATATGTAAAAAAAAATTTAATTTTTTCGAGTTTTTTAATAGAATATACATTTTTTCATAAAAAAATTATCTTTACTATATTTTTTTCAAATTAGTTCATTGAATAAAAAAAACATATGATTGCACCTTTCAGATTTTGTGCAGTATTTAAATTTCCTAAACATTTTTTTTACCAATTTCTGCTATTTTTTAATCTTTTTCTTATGAAGTTTTTTTATGCCATATTCATTAAACTTAGAACCCGCATTTTTTGTATGTCTTTATATCTAACTATTTAGTAATGTTATGGAAAGTGTTGAAAATTTTATAAATTCTATTTAAATTTGTGTTTGATATTGAAAATATGTATGTTCTTTCAAAATAAATGAAAAAAAATTAAAAACATGTGGTGATTCTCATAATTTTTGTCACACCTCTACATATTTTTTTATTAGTTGCTATGTCTACACTTTCATAAATAGCATAGAAAGCAAGCTGAACTCAAAAGCAACAAGCATCCACGATTTTGTGTGGATGAGCTTTTCTAAGCAGGCAAGCCACTTAACCTTCGCGCAGCATCGTTCATACTACTTACATTGCAAAAATATGGAACCAGGAATATGAGTAATGTCGCTTGGCTGAAGAGAATTAAACAACTGGGCGACGAGCAAGTAGGAATATTTCAAAATATATTTATTTTCTATGTATGTACATATGTGTGCTGAGCTGAGCTTAACCTACCTTTGCAGTAACTACTTGTGACCTAAAATTTTAGTGGACAGTGTAGCTGAAAATTCATGAAAATACTTTAAAAGTCACAAAAAATTATATTTAGAAGGCTTGCCGTTATTTAAGTAATTGCGTAATTGAACTTGGTTCGGTATGCTTTCAATAGTTTTCTGGACCCAAGCTAACTATTTTGTACCAAACTGGCACCAAATTAGCCCCGAATTATTCCAGAACTCGCCCCTTAACGGTCACGAAAAAATTCTGAAAAAATGACGAAATAGTCCTGAACGTGTCCCAGCCCTAAGGACTTAGAAATTTATTTCAAAGTTTTAAAATAATATTTATGTACAACCCAACAAAATTCTCTTAATATAAAAATGTATCTTTATTTAAAAATGTTTGATTAAATTATAATATTTTCTCTTACAAAAGTAATGACCGTTTTCAAGTTTGTTAACAATATTTGGAGGCGGAAAAGTTTAAAGCACTTTTAGTCCTCCAAATAAATTACTTTAATATTTTGAACGAGAAGAACGCGAAATATTAATTAAAAATAATATTTTTTCAGAAAAAAACATTAATACTTTTTTTGGTCTAAATAAAGTTTGTAAAAAAAATTTATTTTTTGACACTAAAATTAGAAATAGTTGCTTAAAGTCTAATGTTTGGCTAAGCTGGCAACCCTCTTCTAAAGCATATTTGGCTTTAAAACCTTTGCAACAATTTTTTTTATCTATGTGCCTTTGAAACTAAAATAAAGAAGGAATTCAAGCAATATTGCTTTCGAATAATAATCTAATATTTTAATAATTTTTTTAGATAGGGTTGCCTGCTTGCAATAAAATTAAAGAAGCAAATTAATATCATAAGTAGATAACAAACGAAGTGAATTTGTAAATATTTTCAACAAAAAATATTTTTCAACGCGATTTAAACAGTTGAATTTTTAATATTTAATAATTTTCTAATAGGGTTGCCTGCTCGCAATAATTAAGGAAGCTTAAAAAGTGAAAATATTGCAATATGTATATCAAACGAAATGAGTGTCAAAACATATGAATATAACTAAAAATATTTTTGAACGTGATTCTCAGCTAAATTAAGCAAATAAATTTATTTAAGGCTGACTTGCAAACAATAATTTTATGGTGTTAAATAAATAAAAGCAAGTAAATAAGCAACAGTGCTCCAAAATTGATAAACGAAAAACGTTTTGCGTTTGAGAAAGCTTTATTAAAAAAAAAATATAAATATATATAGGGTTGCCAGCTAACACAAAATAAAGTTAATTGATTGAGGAAATATTTATGAAAAATAAAATATTATGGGTATCAAACGAAAAGTGTTTGAAAACATTTTCTAAACGACTATAAATATTTTGGTTTGATGTTGCCAGCTTAAAATTACTTTAGTTGTGAGTTTTAAATAAGTAATTATACAAAAAAAAAAAACCATAAAATATCCACAGTCTAAAAATTTGTAATTTACAGCATATTTTTTGTTCCACTGTTCTTCCAGCAGCGCAGACAATCATTGGTGCGCAAAAACCAAAATAAAAGTGGAAATGAAAATCGTCACTGAATGCTTAACGGCGGCAATAGCGAAATATTTAAATGCATGCATGTAGTTATATATTTGTGTAGATATATAAATAAGCATATTCGAGTGCAAATTCGTGTACTCATTACAGCCACTGTTTGTGACATTCTGGACACTTGGGTGGATATATGTAGTTATAATCAGGCAAAGTAAGCCATTGAAACGAATGGCTATGCGTCGTAACCCCTGTAGAGCAGTTCAAGGTGCTTACAAATAAATTACATACAAACATAGCTACCTATATACATATGTATATGAACTAATCTACATGCATAATTTCAGCAACAACAATAGGCGTGAGAAGGGAAATATGAGGTACACAAATGCCGTCAGTAAATGCCAGACGGAAGCTTCGTTGGCTACTCATTTCAAATTTGCATATTTCTGCATATATTTATACATACATACACACGCATATATATCTACAGTTGCACGTACATACATTTGTAGATATACATACATACGAGTATAATCGCATGTAAACCTACAACATTTTGCGGCAGTGTCGGTGACTGTTACACTTTTTTGTCATATTTTTTGGGGTGCCACCTACTTGCCGGGCTTGCTGCAGCACTGCAGCTTGGAACTAACCGCATTTATTCGCACAAATACACATACGTGCATTGATGTATGTGTGTATGTATGTTTGTAGTCATTCAATTGAGCCATTGGACATTTATGCAATTTTCATTTCGATTTGCTCTTTCTCACATTTTGCTTTGTCTTACTATTTTTTTTTTTTTTGGTTTTTTGTGTCAATTTTATTTTTATTTCACTCATTTTTCAATTGGTCAGCAAACACTTGAGTTCCGTCGCAGTCATTTAGGTTGTTGATCATTGCTCATAGCTTAATTTCAATTTGTCTTGTTTTTATAAGGTGTGTAAGTGTAAGCGCTGGGATGTGGACTTGTCTTCGACTCAATGAAATTTTAATTTGCAATTGCGCAGAGAAAGGAAGTACTAATGGCTTACGGGGGTTCAGTTATGAAAACATAAACTAATATACATAAATACATAGATATGTGCATACATAGATACATTCAAATATATTACGAACTAATTGATACTGGTTTTCTTGATTGACATTATTGATAGTATTGTTTTGTTTATATATTGAGCTGTGGTTAGATATATAGAGTGCCTTTCACAACTATAGCGCCACCATATATAGAAAAAAAACTAATAAATTTACATTTGTCATAATAAATTTCTTTCTTTAACAAAAAACATATGAATCTAAAAAATTCAAACCTTAATAAAACCAAAAAAAAAGAGAAAGTGGTGATGCAGAATAAAAATATTATTAATTAATTAAAAAGAAGAGGAAATGTGGTGATTTCCGAAATAGTACTATAACTTTTACCATTTAAAACTGTTTTTTTTCATTTTTTTTCACACAAAATCTTCCATAAACTGGCCTCGAGCTCAATAAAATTGTCAATAATTAAAACTAAAGTTTCTAATATGTAATAGCAAACTTTTTCTCACAATCTTTAAAAGATTTTTGTGTATACAGTTTTATAGCCCAACCAATTCTACTATAACAAAGTGCAAGTTTAAAGTGCCTACAAATTAACGTTGATTTTTGACAATTTTTTTTGCGAACCGTGTTGCCTCGTTCCTCTACAAAAGGACAAATTTTAAAGCAAATGCGGTCAAAAAAAATCCCAAATTTCTACATTTATCTTTAGCTACTTGAAAGTTGCACTTTTTACAAACAAATTGAACGGGCTTCAAAACTGCATACTTAAAAAATTTAAAAACTGTGACTATAAAGTTAAATTTAAGGCAAATTTGCTGTATTTTTTTAAGGCTTGTAAAAAGAGTGGAACTTGGTTTAATTTTATTTTCACTTTATTTTTATTTTTTTTGAAGGATGTACTGTAACTTATTTTTAAGAATAATGAAAATTGAGTAAAAGAAAAAAAATTATCAAAATTTTGTAAATATCTGTTGTTGCGATAATGGTGAAATACACTTAATGTACATACATACAAGTCATCTGTTCAACACCGTGCGATAAAGATAAATTTAATTTATTTTTTTTTCTTTGAAATTCGACTTACCGTATAAATGTTAAATTTAGACCTCTGTTTAAGATTGTTTTCTGAAAATAAAAAAAAATAATTTTAGTTATTTTTGGATTTTTTTTTGCTTTTTTTATAACTCCCATTTAAGAGAAAAATAATTAGAAACCTGACAGAAGATGGTTTTTATATTTTATTTTGTCGGAATTTTAATGCTGCCTTCCCCTGGGATTGCTCTACAAATGTATATTCGAATATAATGTACACCCACTTTTTTTATTTTGGAATGCTAAAATATTTAGAGGGTGGGCATTCAAAGCGCTCACCGTTTTTTTTAATAATTTTAAGGTACCGCATAAACTAAAAAAGAAACTAGAATAAATATTATCTCAATTAAATATAAAAACGTGATTAAATAACGAATTGGGTGTTATGTGGAGAATTGACAAATATGGACCTTAATTTTCTATACCATTTTTTACAAATAAAAAATTTTTATTCCAATGTAAAACACAAAATAAAACACTTTAAGCGTTTTGAGCACCTTTAAATAGTTTTTGACTTAAAAAAAGATAGAGATACATTTTTTCGACTTTACAATTTCCCAACAAATTTTCCAAAAAATTTTTTAAGGATTTTTATGAGCTTTGTAATCAAATTTTTTAGAATAAAATAAAGTTACTATTTTTTTTTTAATTCGCCGTAAATAGGATTTGCTGTCTTACGGAACGCGAAGTTCCTTTAAGTATTGATTCGAACTGACACTTTTTGCGCTTCTTACTGAGTCGCGGAGGCAGCAGGCGCAGTTAGTGCCATATTACTAAGAGAATAGAATCACAATAGACCTTAAGATGGATGCCGTGGCACGAATTAAACCGCACTGAAGTAAGAGATCCATAGCTTTAAGAATTTTTATTAAATGCTCAATTTGCCTTCTCTAATGAAAAATTGAAAAATCGCAATAATATACACCAAGTTATTTCTTTTTCCTTTCCTGCCTCCACATAAATCTTTCGTAAAAGTATTAATATTGTCTTAGGCAACAAACAATGCGCATTCATTTAGCTTAGCGATTTATCGATTTTCTAAATAGGCCACAAGTTTAATGAGAAAATCATTAATCCAAACAAACACACAATAATATTAGTAGTATTTTATTAGAGTTATTAGATGCAAAACGAGAATGCATTCAAACAATTAAATAAACAATCAATACAAAGCACGGCTCTTACAATTGCAAAGACATAATGGCGCGAACGAGCAGCAACGAGCGCAGAAAATTTAAATGTCAACAAGAAAATGACAAACTTGCGCTGCATTAAATAAAAATCATAGCCAGGTTAGCAAAGAACTAGTCTGCTTTTGGAGTAGAACGTGTGGAAACTGCGGTTATATCAAAATGTTTCAATACAAGTGCAATCTTTAGAACTGTTCGAACCGGAAGATTCTTGCTCTTCTTAATTTTCTAGGTATTTTAGTTGGTACACTACCGACGCGTATAACAATTTTATACGAGTTTAGAGAGAACGCAGAGATGATTGGTTCAGAAACTAGTCTTAATAAAAAAGACCAATACAATTTCTTTCGCACAGGGTTTGTTAAATGTAAGAATGGTGACATTATCGGCGTGCATCACACGAAGCTTTATGAGATAATGAGTTTTTGTGAAGAATGAAAAAAACAACGAAAAACAAATTTAAAAAAAACTCGATAATGCAAACAAACTCTAGATGCAAATCGTTGAACCATGGAACGACTTAGAGACCGAGCTGAAGGCGCGAGATGTGAAAACACGCGCGCCACTCGATGAAGTGTCAAAATAAATAGCAATAAAGGCGAAAAAAATACTAATAAAAGTAGGATGAAAAATTCAGCATAGTAGAGCACTTACTTTACAACAACAAAAAACAACAATCTTAAGTACACACAACAACAGCGTGTTTGGATTGCAGGCAAACTAGTAAACAATCTGCTGTTATCGATGATGGAGACTTTATGCCGCACAATATGGAAACAGTAGTAGTTGGCTTAAAGCGTTAACATATTGAAACTAGTTTTTGTAACAACAACAACAACAACAATGATGATATGAATAATGAGACGAAAAAAACACATAAAAGTGCTGAAGCATCATGTTGAGTGTTGTAAGATATATTTTTTTTGCTGAGTTTGTACTTGAAGCAGAGTAAGAGAAACGTCGCAATAATAAAAGTTATAATGTAACAACACGTGAAAGCGGATAGAAAAATTATAAACTACAACATTTTTAAATGGTATATATAGAGTGAACAACAAGAAAGTGTACTGAAAAACAGCAAACTCATTTAGCGGCTAACAACCAAAGCACTGTTGGTTGTCTTTAATAAATTTTGAGTTGTTTTTTTTTTTGTTTGTTTTTTTTGGGTTTACGGATAATCTCTGCTGTAAGCGTGCGTAAATGGTACAGTGAAGAAATTAATTGAAATTGGAAAGAAATTCGGAAGAATACTTAGTAAGAAAAAAGTATTGCCACTGGCTTAGCAAGTCGAGTGAATAGTCTTTGAGTCGCGCTGCAGTTTCTTCAACCCAGAGTACATAGCCACCTTCAACTGAAGTATTTATTCGCTTACACGCTCATTTATTCCACTTATAAAGCAAACAGAAAAGAAATATGTTTTTTTTTTTTGTTTAATTTATGTAAAGATCATGTAGTGAATCTATGATTTACATAGATATATTCTACATACAGTGTTGTGCCTTTCAAAAGCAACAGCATTAAAATTGACATAGCTTGCCACATATATGTATTTATTTAGTTTTAAGAATTTTCATTTAAAATTCAGTACATTCTCTAACATGAACCATAGCAAAGCTTTTAACTTTGTAGCAAACTAAAAAAAATTCGAAAAATTTGTATATAGATTTTAAAATTTTTTCTAAGAGGGATTAGAATTTTTTTGAGTATGCAGTTTTGTAGTCCATTAAATTTTTGTCTAACAATGTGAAAGTTTCAAGAAGCTAGGAACTACAGTTTATTTTTTAGAATTTTTTTCGTCAAGGGTGTTATGACTTTGTTCCAAAGAACGAAAAAGCTACAATGTCGCTACTTAAGCGGATTTATTTAATTTTTTAAATGTCACAACTCAACGCCACCTAACGAGTTCAGCGACTACATACCACCGACTACAAACTGTGGTATTAATAAAATAAGAATCAAGGTGCCTGAACCCTGACCCTGTGAATGCTGCGCAGTTAAGAAAGGCCATGAAGGTACATATGGCTATGTCTCATCGTTCGTAGGTACTTTAAAAGTTCAAAACTCTCACTATTACTGAAGAAGCACCCCGAGCCATCTGTCAAGATGTTCACCGATGAATGCCGAGCTGTTTCCTTAGGGTAGTCGAAGCTTTCACAAACTTTAAAGTGTCTGAAGACTGAATTAAAAGTACTCACATTCCTTTTCTTAGGAGTGTCTAGTTTTGGTCGTAGAGTATTTTGAGACCACAAAAATTTTAAGAATGTTTCCAGGGATATTTTTTACGAGATGGTGTCAAAATTCTCTCTTCTTTCAATAAATTTCTAATGTGGGTAGTTCAGTACTGGAAACGTACTTCAGAAACGATTAGCAAACCGTTTAGAGTTCAGTGGTACTCTTCGCGACGAAAAGTTGCGCTCGTATCGAAGTTCGTTCGTCGAAAGACCGACCGCTCCAATCGCTAAACGTATTGGAACCCTTGATTGGATACAACAAACTGTCAAAGGTAGTTGACTGAGTGAAAAGATTCCGTTAATAAAACTCTCCTCACTCATTCAATCGCTATTTTCTCACAGTGCATTGTACATAATGCGCTCGGTAACGCTTGAACTTAAAAGCATTATTTCACCGCTTTCGATTTGATGTAACGGTATTTTATGCTTTGTAAATTACAAGGCGGTGGATACCTGAACAAATTCGTTTTGACTGCGAAGCGTCGAAGAAGAACAAAAGGAAAACGAAAAGCGTAATGCTTGTGAAAAAAAAACGCAAAAACGAAGAAATAATATGGGAAAAATGTAATAAAAATCATAAAACAAAAGGCAACATCAGTAAGTACTTGTATTCAGTAGAGCAGCAAGCCGCCGCCAAAGTACATACATACATTCATTTCTAAGTTTTTTCTTTATTAATTTTTTTTTTTGCATTTCACGCGCCGTCAAGAATTTACGTCGACTATTAAAAATGGTTCGTTGGTGTTCTTTATTATGTTTTATGTTTTTACTTTATTCAAAACATTTACCGATAGACGTAAGATGGCTAACCACCATCATCAACTTGATAACTGGCTGGCTGGGCTAGCAGGCGGTCGTTTGCGGGGTGCAGAAAATTTGCACGATGGTCGGCCGGTCGCTGGGTCGTTTCATTGAACCGGTACTGTACCGAGTCTGTAAGCTGCATTGGGCGCATTTGCCGTCATCATCGCACTCCACGTACTTTTCATGTTGCATTATTCACGCTTTTTTGGTTTAAGGCGCCGCAAGCAACGCTGCGTTGTCTCACGGACCTAATTTTTCTTGCACTCCCCTTGATTACTTGAGTTGTGTTAGTGTAACGCAGCAGTGACTTGTGCGTCAGTATTTTGTTGGAAAGTTTTCGATTAGTGTTTAAAATAATGAAGTAACCAAATGGTTGAAGAAGAATGATTGCTGATGCCTCGGGTGGCTGGTTACTTGGGTGGTGGTGGCGCACATGTGAGCTCTCGGTTTGTGGTGCAGCGCCACATAATTTGTCTAAGATTTAGTTAAAAAATAACTGAGAAATTTAAGAAACTGTACTAAATGCGTACATATATGTATGTAGAAAGGTCTTATTTCCCATGTTCGTTCGTGCAAAAGTAGTTTCCGAAATTTAACAATAACCAAAGTTTTGCCTTTGGGAGCAAAAAGTGATTTTTATTAAACATAATTTTTTGTGTAGTGTTTTACTCATTTTTTTTTCTCATTTTCTATTGTGATTTTATTTTACAAAAAAATACAGCAATATTACCAAAAAATAAAAAGTCGATCAGTCGCAAACAAGAGTTCCTGCTTATGATCTCAAATTTAGGGCGAAATAACGGCAAATAAATTTATTCAAAAACGAATATTGAAGTTTGTTCAATATTGGCCCTCGAGCTTGTCAAAATAAATTTTCAAAATTAAAAATTAAAAAAATTCATATGAATTTTTAAATAACTTTGAAAATAAAAGTAATGAATATTTAAATTTTCAAAAACTGCTTTGCATAATTTTTAATAATTTTCCAAAAAAATATTTTTTTAGAATTTTCAAACACTAAACTTTTATGAAAAACAAATTAAAAATTTCAATTAAAAATCTAAAAGTTATAACTTTTTTAATATGGGAAAATTTTCAAAAAATTATCTATAAGTGAAATTTTTTATTTAAATTTTAAAATTAAAAAACAAAAACTTCTATTGCAATTCTAAAAATTTTAATGAAAATTTTCACGATATTTTGAAAAAAATTTAGAGCGGAATAAACTTCATTTATGAATTAACTTTTTCGATATATTTTTTACATATTAGGCAAACCAAATATATTTAATTTTGTTGTACAAAATTACATATTGGAGATTTTTTTAAGAACTTAAAACCCATATTTAAGCTGTTTTAATAGAGCTCCAAAGTTGTGTTTTTTTAATTATTGTTATTTCGAAAATTTCTGAGCAAAAAATTAAACAAGGAAATCAACAAAAAAAAATTATCAAAAAGAAACAACAATACATTTAAAAAAAAAAACAAAGAAGTAGAAAAGACTATTTAAATTCTTGATTATTTAATAAAAGCAAAATTAATAATAATGAAACAAAAAATAAAATAAAAATAAAAATAAAAAAAAAGAAATAGAGATAGAGATAGAGATAGAGATAGACAAAAATAAAAAATTTCATTTGCAGTTAGATGAATATAAATAATCTAAAAACTTTACCCGCAAAAATATAAAAAAAAGAAAATTTATAAAAAATCTATAATTGCAAAAAATGTTAAATATAAAACAAAACAAAAATTGTAAAGTAAAAAATTTAGAAAAAAATTAGCAAAATAAATAAAGAGAACCAGAAAATAAGTAATCAAAAAAAACCGTAAAAACTAAAGTTTAAAATTTCGGTGGACTAGAAGTTATGGCGCCAGTGTTAACATTTTAAATCGGAATAAAAATCAAATAATTAAAAAGTTCCAGCATAAATAGATGTGTATGTTTACTAGAAGACCCGGCGATCTTCGCCCCGCCAAATTTTTTTAAAAGTAAATGAAACCGTTTTTGAACACTTTTGTACAGGTATTTAATGCGGAAAATGAAACTGCCACCTAAATTTTCGTAGCTTCTGACGTTTCTTTATACTTATGGCAGATTTTCAAAGCTAAAAATGCAGCTTTGATGAATATAAAAGCAATATTTCGACGTCCCCATAAAGTTGTATAATTTTTTGTATATCTCGACTCCAACGCTACTAAACAACATAATTCGTAAATCCATATTTAATCATGCAATTCAAACACTACATGAATTTCATCAAAATCTGTAAAAAATTAGAATTTTGTAAATGACTCAACTCCTGCGCCACCATTTTGATACATTTTTCGCAGAGATGTTTTTCTTCTTATCAATACATATGTATGTATATTATTGTCTTGCCGGGTCGATTTGTATGGGTGGAAAAAAACCAACAAAGCGGCTAGCAAAAACGAAAACTACAGAAAATTCTAAGAAAGTTTTGCCAAGAAACCATGGGTCTAAAATTAATTCCCAGTTCGCGCAGAGCGACTTTAGATTTTGAGCTCATACTTATTAAATTGTACTCAAAAACCTATACTTTCATAAGAAGCGATCCGGAAAATTGTGCTTGGTTTCTTCGATTATAACGAAAGTTTGTGCTTCTATGTATGCAGCATACAGATATTCCCATATTTTTGTAAAAAATGCTTAAATTGTTGGTCAACAGCAATCGCCTTGAATTCGGGAATGGTTAGCTTCCTCTTACTGTGCTGATCAATCATAAACTCTTGGAGTTCAATGGGTATAAAACCACAGCAGCAAGGCAATGTTTTTGCGCACTGACATTTTCCAATATAAAACACTTGATCAATTGTTTCCAGAAACGTTGAAGACTTACTTGGTCTACTTTTAAACTTTATTTCATTATGATATTTATTTAGCAATGTTTCAGTTTTTTCGAGGCAGTTTTTTCATTGATTAACGGAATGCTTAGTTTATTCCAGGGCTGCTCAACAAACGAAACGATACCATTTTGTTTTGTTAACGAGCAAAATTAACTCAACGAAATGAGTTTGTTGCGTTTCGGCGCCATGTTATCAAAGCGAAATCAAATCGTTAATGTTGCAACGTTATAAAATTTCCGTTTTCGTTAATTTTAATGTGCTAAAAGTATGCAGCGCTTCTGTTTGCGCTTCTATTTGCGACGAGTGAATCTCCAGCGTTTTTCTTAACGTTTTAACGTTAACGCCAGCATTTCGTTTCGGTTAAAAACGTAATAAAATTTATTATGATAATTGCTTTAACGATAATATTTTGAAATGTTTCAACCGAAACAAGAGAAAACATTTCGGAACGGTTAAATTTAACGTTAAAATGCATCCTTGGTTTATTCCAAATTTCCCAAATTTTTTTGCCACTTGTGTGTTAAGATTACCGTACGATTGCTTTTTTTTGTTGTTTTTGCTCAGCCACGTGAAAAAACAAATAAGTTACAAAAAAGCCTGCTATTATTGCATTAATTGCATGGCATGCTGTTATTTTTAAAACTATAGGTTTTTGAGTACAATTTAATATGTATGACCTCAAACTCTAAAGTCGCCCTGGGCGAACTGGAAATTAATTTTAGACCCATGGTTTCTTGGCAAAACTTTCTTAGAATTGTCTGTAGTTTTCGTTTTTGCTAGCCGCTTTATGCGAAAAAAATTCGACCCGCCCTAATGTATATAGAATACGACTGCAATCGGACTATAAATACGATTTTTAGTTATAACTCGATACCAGCGCCACCTATCGAGGTTTTCTCTCCGTAACATTTTTCCTTGAGCAAACACAAACAGAACTAAAAAGTAGTTATAGAGTACAAACATACACATGTATGGTTTGAGAAAAAAATCATTTTTGGAAAAACTAAACATTAAACTATTTTCTTTAAAGTCGTGAAATATCTAATTTTTAAAAATTGAGATTCATATCCGGAAATTTAACGCAGCCTATTGTGCTCAAGAATCATGAGCTGCTAGTTCTTTTACAACCAATTTTTTTTTTTTCAACTGCTTAATTTTATTCTACCTGCAAGCCATAGAGTTCATAATCATAACGGTATTACACCTTTACAACAAATCCTTAAGCGTTTACTCTATTTACTAAGTTTGTGAAAAGATGTTAGAAGACACAAAACGTTTTTGTGGCTAAAGTGTCAAAAGCAGTCTGCTTGCCGCACACAACAACAACAACGACAATAGTCAAATGGAACACTTCGCAGAGAAAGAGCTGAAAAGTTTAAGTGACAGAAGAGGAGTGGGAAAAAAATAGAGAAGAAGAAGCAGCACTTAATTTCAGTATGCAGCAAATGCTTAGAAACCAAGCGGAAACATGCGCACATACACAGTAAAATGCGTGCCATAAATATAACACCACTTACAAAATTTAAAAAAAATATATTTTCCGATTTTTTTTTTTTTTTTTAGTTTAAGAAATTTTCTGATTATACAGTTTAGTATTTTTTTTTTAGTATTTTTAACATTAAAAAAATTTTAATTTCAGAAGGCAAAACTTACTATTGATTTTTGGCAATTTTCTGGTGCTCTTCCGCCACTTTTTCCATATAACGAACATCTTTTTGTGAATGGAAATCGTTACTACAACAAAATATTCAAAATTCAACGGTAATATTAAGCCTTCTGAGAATTACACTTTTTTATATCAAAGTTGTATATACTGCAAAACTGCATGCTCAAAAAAATTCTATACGTTCCCAGAAATTTTATTAAATTTTTATAAAAATAGTTTAATTTTTTTTAATGATTTCCCACATAGTTTGAAGCACGATTTTACATGTACATACATAGATATGTCATTTGTTAGAAAAATAATTTGTCAAAATTTTTCAATATGTGGTGTCGTTATAATTGCGACACGCACTATATGCAAGACAAGTGCTTGGAAGTGTTTAAAATGCGCACAGTGTCTGCTGTCAGTCTGTCTGTCCGAGCAAGAGCACGAGTGGACGAGTGCAACATCAAGTCAAGCACACGAGCATTAAAGCAGATGCGCCGCCGGCTGTGGTAGTAATTTTTGTTGTTGTTGCTTTAGCACCAAGCAGCACACAGCTTGCCGCTACAAAAGTTGCCGCAATGAAGCACACAAAGCAAAAGCGACGCAGAAGACGGTGAAAGATAGAAGAGAAGGAGGAGAAGAAAGCAGAGGCAGAGAGCAGCGAGTAGGTGCAAACACACACACACACACACGCTTTAAGTTTCATGGCATTCATTGCACTTGAGTTGAAGCTCAATGCACGAACAAAAGCTTTAGAATTGCTGCTACAAAACTATTCTTTATTTTTTTTTTTTCAGTTGTGCAAACTTTTAATGGCATTTGTTGCTTTTGTTGCCGCCGACCAATGTCAACGCAATGGATTCTTGCAAAATTATGGCATGTGGGTGAGTTGTGCACGCGTGAGTGCATTTCAATGCGTCGCAATGTTTAAAGCTGCACGAAAACGGCCTCGAGCGCCTGCAAGCATGCTACATTTTATGTATAGCTAAGAACTAGCCGGCTGCTTGTTGCTGGTCAAAAACTAACAAAAAAGAAAAAAAAACTAAAACAAAAACACAGAATAAACGGCATTATCGAGAACGCCATCAGCTGGTGTAGTCGCAACGCAAGACAAAAGCGTTAGCAAAAACACAAACTTAAATAATATGAAACGAGAGCTCAGCTGGCTGCAACTAAAATTAGTTAAAAGCCGTAAATATTAGGAAATTGATGCGCGCGTGTGCGTGTGTGCAGCAGCTACTCTTATACCGTGTTGGAAAAACAGTTTTCGCAAATGTTTTCATTACATTTCAGCCAACTACAGCAGCGCTCCGCTCGCCCACTAATGCCGCCGCCAGCTGCAACCGAACTGCTCTCGCCCAGTGTCATGCTCGACTAGTTGGCTTGTAAGGCACTCGCTGCATGCCCCATGCCACAAGCCACATGCCGTACTGTTGCAATGTTGCATGTAGTGTTGGCCAATTAAGCGAGCATGACAATGGCAGAATTTAAATTAAGCAGAACCCAAACGATTCGTGACGCAGCAACAATGTGTAGTGGTAGAAATAATTAAAAAAGAAAAAAAAAATTATAAAACTAAAATGTTGTGGATTTGCAATACGGAAAATAGAATATAAATAGTGTACATATACAAAAAATATTGATTAAAATTCAGTATAACTGGCATCAAAATACAAAAAAGTAAAAAGAGATTATAAACTAATTAAAAAAAATATTTATAAACACATAGTATATGGAAAATTTCATCAATCAAATAAATATTAAAATACTGGAAAAAATATATTAAAAAATTTCAAGAGCAGACGCTTAAATATAAAAAATACAACAAAAATATAAAATGTCTAGAAGGGTCTACAATAAGTTAAACCTTAGAAACTCAAAAATATTAAAGACAAAAAAAATACTATAATATTGATTTTAATTTATAATACAAGCATAATTAAAAAATAAATTATTTTAATTAAAAGAACAACCACAAAAAAGAGTAATTTTAACATTAACTTAAAATTTTTTTAAATTTATTTTTTAGTTGCTCTAATTTCTAAATTTATTGAAATTTTAATTTCACAAAAAAAAGTATGCTAGCAAAAAATTAAAAATTATAAATAAAAAAATTTAAGTAGATATATAGAAAAAAATAAAATGAACACCCATGCTTTAAAAACATCAAACACAAAAAATTAACTGTATCCAAAAAAAAAGATACATAGTATAAAAACAAAAAAAAAAATAAAAAAAAAAAAAAAATCCAACCAAATTTTCAAAAATGTGTAAAATCGAAAAACCGCGTAGTTTTAATAAGAAAAAATTCAAAAACATATGTACATATATTAAAATATAAAAATTAAAAACATTAACAAAAAATTGTAATTAAAACACAATAAGAAATTGTAAAAAAAAAATATTCTGCAAGAGATTGAAAATCAAAAATGCACATAAAAAAGTATATGATAAAAAAATTTTAAAAAAATATATAAAAATAAATAAAATGTATGTACCTATATACATACATTTTTTTTTTAAATTATAATCACAAAATTGTTAAAAAAAATCAGAAAAATTGTCAGAACAATTAAAACTACAAAATTAAAATACAAATAAAAACAATTAAATTGTAGTTAAAAAATTAAAAATATCTAGAATAATGCATTGCAGCATAATTTATTAATTTTTTTCTTGTTTTGATTTTTAAATTCCTTTCCTAAGCAATTTTATCCTTAATATGTTTTTATTTTTTTTTTTAATTCCGTTTTTTTTTGTTGTGTTTCGTCTATTTTTATTTTTATACATTTAAAACCTTTTTCTTTGTTTTACTTGAAGTTTTTGAACCACTGATTGCTAAATTGTTCTTCTCACTTTAAAACCTACAATAGCTACTTGAATATTTTTTTACTTGAATAACAAATATAAGAATGGAAAAAATCTACAAAGCAGAAAGTAGCAAATTAGTAAAGTAAGTAAATATTTTGACAAGCATTTCATCACTTTGTGTTAAGCTTTATCTTTCTGCACGATTCTATATGAATTTTTGTACTAACAGCGTACATACATTCTTGATTCTCCACTCATCCCCAAGTCACAAAGAAATGGACACGAAAATTGATGACTGTTAGCGAAAACTTTCATTCTAATCGTCTATTCAACTCGCATCTTACAAAATGCACTCAAATAATTTACTTTTCTTCCTTTTCTACGGGCGTCGCTGTACAGTAAGTAGTGAGTGCCCAGAACCGCAACTACGATTGCCACTTAATCCGCTTCAAAGGCAAAAACCGCCATCGTCAGCGCGGTCATGTCAAGTCAAACTAGCGAATTGCTAAAGCATTTATTTTCATGTCAAAAAGCGCCGAAAAAAGTGCTACTACAATTTCATGTGCAGGCAAAAACAAAAAAAAATGCGCGTGGTTGTGTATATTTGTGCGAGTATTTAGTAGTAACTCGTGAACAACGCTCATTCAAAAACTGACAATGAGTGAAAGCCGCTTCATGTCATGTCAATGGCAACAGCAACAGCGTATACTCTTGGCAATAGATACTTGTTGTATCAATCACTAGTGATTTGGGACGCGATGAGGGACTATTTTGCAGCAATAACAACTAAGCGTTACAGTCACCAAAGTGGTAAGAGTGAAGGGCGGCAACAATTTTTGATTACTGAACTCGGCTATCGCGGGATGTGTAGAAAAAAATTAAACGAAATTAAAATTATTTTCTAAAGACCCTATTGACAAGTCAGAGAACAAAAAACTAGCGATCCTACACAATTTATATGCCAAATAGTCCTCAGCGGCAAAGGCATTTTGAGCAAACTTTTGCTGCCGCTAACATTTCGACATCCAACTGACGGTACGCTGTGCGGAAAAATTGAATTAATTAAATTTTTCTGGTTCAGAATTTCGAGATGTGTTGTTATTAAACTTGCAGCGGGACTGTGAAACGGTTGATGGCTTTAATTCAAATTCGTAGTGAGAACTAAGACCATAAGCAAAAATATGGTTTTATTTCTCAACTTGAAGGGAAATAAAGCCATGTGACGTTATATTTGATAACCTTCAATCGGTTGCATTGTTGAAAGTCTAGAATTTTTAGTCGCCGCACTAGGCTTGAGAGTTTGACATATTATTTTTGTTTATTTTTGCGCTAGCCAACAAGAATTGCCATTGGGCTGATGTTTCTCCGCTTAGAGGTTAATGTCGCAGAAAGAGTTTGAAAAGATCACACAGTATATGTGCAAATGAGAGAAAATAGTTCCAAATTTTATTATTTCCAAGATACAAATTGCGTTCAACGAAAAAACACATGCAAGAAGAACACAATCGAGTACTAAAGCAAACTAGTCAAGGATTTAGTATCACTCAACTCGATATTGGTAGATTTTCGCGCAGAGTGTTAACAGAAGCAACTCATTCCCCTGCTTTCTTTGATATTTTTCCACAAATCAATGCAAAATAAAATCAACATAAAGTGAAAAGAAAATGCGATATCAAATATGTAGCCAACACAGTTCGCATAGATGAGTGTCAGGAGGCTATGTACTCCTTCCTAAATTTCGATCAATATTCCAATTTCAGCTCATCCCAATTTTTTTTTTTTCAATCATTGCATTTGATTGTCAAAAATGTCCATTGAACAGAGATAAAAAAAAAATGCTCCGAACAAAAAGGAAAATCTTAAATAAAGCCCGTCAAGCGTCACATTCACATCACTTCCATGCGCTCCACTACAGTTCAGTTCCGTTTCATTTGTGCTATTCGTACTAACGTATGTATGTACATACACCACAAACAATTTTTGACTACTAGTTTTGTTGTTGTTTTCTTTTTTTTTTACTGCTTGTATTTATTTGCTATTGATGTTTGGTGCTGACATTTGTTCGTTCGTTTGTGTGGTTTTTTTTTTCTTTTGTCCGCTCCTACAGCTGATTGTTTGTTTGTTGTCATAGCTGTTATTGTTATTGTTGCACTTGACATTTGAATTTATAGTTGATACATCGTGTTGTTGTTGTGTTCTTTTTTCTTTCTATTTTTTAAGCTACTGTTTGTGTCAATGCAATATTTATTGTAAGTGTTAGCCACTCAAATTGTGGCACCTAACATCGAAAAGTGAAAAAAGTGAATGAACTTCATTGTGCCTCTGGGAGTTATTCTTAAATGGATTGGAACAGAGGGAAAAAAAATTTACGAAACAATGACAAACAACAAGCTGACGCTGGTGTGATAAAAGTTAGCGCAAAGCACAAAACAGGTTGGGCTGGATCGTTCAGTAGATTGACTAATGGACATGGAAATAAAAATACATAGGAACCCTTGCTTTTTTTCGAAAAACTAGTTACCGCAGTAGGGGCTTTGACTTAATCGCAGCACAAATCACGTCTCAGTCTCTCATTAGAAACGAAAGCTTCAACTTTCTAAATACTGTAAAAAATGTTCTCAGCCATGCTTGATCCAGACATTCTAGAATTCACTTCAAAACAAGGCAATTCAAGATTTTAACGCATCACTTACCATGCTACCTTAACCTTAAGTTTGTATCAGAACTTATTTTGAAAAGATCATCCATGGATCGGTGAATAGACCTATTAAATACAGGTCAAAGTACGTTTTAAGAAAGTTGTGTATGGGTCGAAAATTATATGCACCGACGCCATGGGAATGGTACGAGTCTGAACTATGGCAGTACAACAAAGTGTTGCTGAACAAGGCGGTAAGAAAATTTTTTATATAAACAAAAAGAAGGGATTTCTCGTCATCATAGGTAACGAAATTTACACACACTACCCAAAGCTCTAGGCAGACTTATGAAACACCGCATATGTAACCCAACTTACAGACTCACTCAAGCATAATTGGAAGCTTGCGCCTATTGACTTTGGTTCCTCGAGTACTTTTATCTATCTGCATTTATTCAAGGAATGAATCGTGGAAACATTGCACTCGACATTAGATTGTAAAAAGTGAATTAAGTTCAAAAGACGAAAGGGACGAAAAGAAAGGAAAAGGTAAACGCCAGCTTATTCGTGTAATAAATTGTAAAGAGCCCAGCATCAGCACCGACAGCCAAGCGATAATAAGGACCTGACGGGACAATTATAGTGTGTTTAAAATTGGTAGTGGAGTTTCTCGACTTCTTTTATCTACCATATCAAACAAATAAGCATAAAGAGTCTAAGCGAGGAGAACTCAGTTAAAAACAGAAGTTAGAGGTGACGAATTTCCACATAATTTTTTTTAATTTCTACAACGGACAACGCAAATGATTCACTTCAGACTACTTCTCATCCCATAGGATTGAAGATTTAGACCAAACGTGTTTCGAAAGCCTAAATAAAAATAAAAAATAAGCTTTGGCAGTCAAAACTCACCTGTTTACTTCAGAGCTGATGGTAAACCGCCTTGACAAGCTAAACACTGGCGGTCTTTCCCGACAGTTCTGGATTCTGGCGTACAGGGGCATTCTTGGCACATAGATTGCGGATAAGATCGCCAGAGCAAAAGCATCAATTTTCTTTTCAGGCGCAGAACCTCTCTCCGGAATAGAAAAAGGAAAATTCGTCTGCATCGACAAGGGAAATGGTGGAAGCACTCGAGAGATTTTACTGGGACAATCTACCTTATCTGGAGCATTTCAAAACGCTTTTGGAAACTTACAACCAGGTTGAATTATAACCTTACAAAACTGAGAACATACACGCTAGAATGCTGTGGATTTTACTGGTAAGGGAAGGAAGTTGCAAGACACATCCTGGAGCAGTGACGCGTACTGATGCATAAACGCGAAAAATATATTGATAACTACGTGGTTGCGGATGGTTACTTACTTACGTACTTAATTGACGCATAAACCGCCTAAACGATTTTGCCCGGGGTCATCAAAGCATGCCAGCTGTCCCTTTTTTTGCTAACTGGCGCCAATTGGAAATCCCAAGTATGGCCAAGTCTTTTTCTACTTGGTCTTTCCAACGCAGAGGAGGTCTTCCTTCTCCTCTGCTACCACCCGCGGGTACCGCGTCAAAAACCTTCAGGGCTGGAGCTATTCATTCGTACGACGTGACCTAGCCAGCGGAGCCGCTGGTTCTTAATCAGCTGCACTATATATGTATATGTCATTGTACAGCTCGTACAGCTCATCGTTCCATCGTACGCGGTATCCGCCGTCGAAAAGACGCAAAGGTTCATAAATCTTTCGAAGAATCTTTCTCTCGAACACTTCAAGAGCCCACTCATCTGATGTTGTCATCGTCCATGCTTCTGCGCCATACAATAGGACGGGCATGATGAGAGACTTATAGAGTATGGTTTTTGTCCGTCGAGAGAGGACTTTACAGTGCAATTGCCTACTCAGTCCTATGTAGCACTTGTTGGCAAGAGAGATTCTGCATTGGATTTCAAGGCTGACGCTGTTATTGGTGTTAATGCTGGTTCCTAAGTAAACGACGTCCTCCACTTTTTCGAAGTTATAACTGTCAACAGTGATTTGTGATCCCAGTCGTGAATGTGCCGACCGTCTATTTGATGACAGGAGGTACTTCGTCTTGCCCTCGTTCACCTCCAGACCCATTTGCTTCGCTACTCTATCCATTTTGGAGAAGGCAGAACTAAATGCGCGGTTGTTAAGACCGATGATGTCTATGTCATCGGCGTACGCCAGCAATTGCACACTCTTATAAAGATGGTGCCTGTCCGATTTATCTTCTCCAGCATGGGGTTAAAGAAATCGCACGCGGATGGTTGCGTATTAATTTTCAGAGATTTAATTTCAATACTAAAATTTCTCTTGGAAGCAGGATTAAAGAAAAACATTGCATGCGCTTTCTGCAACAACAATAACCATGATAATAATAATATTAATTGGCAGTCAATGAGCATCATTAGGCATGCACATACAATTCAACATCACTTTACCTTCATAAAAAGGCGGATTTATCATTTATTGCAGCTTGAAAGAAATAAATGTCACGGACCTTGTCTGCTTGAATTACAGAATTTGGCCATTTTGCACAAAGCAATCTTGCTTCACAACGCTGATTTTACCACAATAACTAAAATATTATTAACATAAAAATCATGAATATATTCGCGACTAAATATACTTCGGGCCGAGTGCGGCGCCACACAGCTAGAAGCCAGCCAGTCTAACCACCAACATACCAAGACACTATGAAATTCGCGTACTAAACGAAAATAAATGCCACACATGTAGGATATGTTTGTATGTACATATGTATGTACTGTGGGTTGCTTGCATGCGAGTTCATTAAAAATGGAAAAAACTGTAAGTAGAAGTGGCAGTTGACAGACTGCTGTCGCTTATCCACAACCTTGCCTGGCACCGGCGCTGCGCTGCGTGAAGGACAACTAACAAGTGCCGACGCATTGTCATAGACGCAGCGACGCTGTTGACACTTGAAGTTGCTTGGTGAGACTGCATTTCCGTGTGAAATCAAAAAAAAATTAAAAAAATGTGAAAAACAAAACTAAAATCATAGGACACGACTATTTCGCATTGTAGGTATCCCGCCAGCAGTGTGTGTCCTGCGGCCAAATTGTCTCGTGTCAAGCACGCTCATTGACTTTGGTTGAACCACATGCAGAGCGACGACAGAGTGGCAGTGTGGCAGAGTGACACAGCGTTAGAACTACCAACACAAGTTAGTCGAGGAAGCAGCGCGCAAGGATGGAGCGTAGGCAAGCGAATGAAAAAAAAAAATTTTTTTTTTGACAAACACACAAAAAAAGGAATTTCGTAAGAGAAACGAAAAAAACCGAAAACCCTTCAAAACAACCACAACAACGCCAGCAGCTGTGACAATACGCACCACAATCGCTGCGCGCTTACCCACACAATCGACCGCAATTATTTATTAACTGACAGACAAACAAAGCATGAGATTAATTTCGAAAATTGCGTCAACAATGCGCGCTAGCGGAACGAAAACAATTTAAAATTCAATAACCAAAAAAAAAATAATAATAATAATGAGCCATGCGAGTCCTTTCGTGCCGCACTTGAAATGTGTAAATGTGGGCACGCCAACGCGGCGCTCAGCTGTTATTGCAACCCCCGAAAGAAAAAAAAAACCAAAGTTTGTATATGCACACGCGCTACGCGCACTTTGCTCTACAATACAATATAAATAAATTTTTTTTTTGTTTTCATAAATTTTCTGGTAATTAAACGTAAAAGAATGCGTCTTTACAGTTTGTCAATAATTTTCGTTTTGTTGCTTCGAAAGTTGCACTGTTATCGGCGACGAGTTTGGCTTTGTCGCAGCACTTGCTTTTGTTGTTTTATTTATGTTTTACTTATTTCTTGTTGTACTTCTTTATTTCACCCCTTCGCCAGGTTTTCATTGCCTTTCTCACTTTTGTTCTTTGCTTATTTTATTCGATGCTTAGCAAGTATGCCATAATAGCTTCATAGTTGTTTTTGGATTTTTTTAAACTCATAAATTCATTTAGCATTTGTTCGCGCTTGCTCTTTCCCACAGCCCATCTTTCTTCAAATGGCAAAAGTAATTATTAATTCATTCATTTTGATGTTCCACTTCAATTGTTTTCATTCTTGAGCAATTACTTGTGCAATATGTTTTCTAAAATTTTATGTCTATGCATCACGGCATGCTCTCGTTGCTCGTTCTCGAAGTACGAGTGTGTGTGAATAAGTCCTTAGCATTTAAAAAAAAAAAATAAACAATAAAAGTCGACTTAATTTTGCTTTTTTATTCAGTAACTTCATCGTGACTAGGATTTCTCGAGATACTGAAAATTTGCTAAATTTTCCATCGATGGTCTCTGCAACTCGGCAAATTCTTTTGCGCTGGCGATATAGCATTAATATGCGACATAGAGATCTCGTAAGCCCTCTTATCTTACCGACAGTTCATCTAGGGAAGGATAGCGAGTGCAATGGCTGCAAGGTTTTCCACGGATCTTCGTCGATTTTATTTAAACTCATCGTACGCATTTATGTAAGAATGCAATTTCAGATCGGAGTCTTTTGTGGGAACTTCTTCTTCTGTCGAATTTTGTTACATATCTGTACCGGTCTTCTTCGTTTCTCTCCCCTAAGCTTCTCATCCATATTATTCTCAGTTGCAAAAAGCACAACAAAGGCACACTTCGATTCTTAAACTTTTTTGGGTTTAAATAATGGCTCCGATGCGATCTTTAGGAAACAGGGCTGTTGGGAGATATGAATTTAGAGTTCATCTTCCCTTTTTCTCTCTGTATGCTTAGCTTGGTTATCTGTTCTTTTGTGTCGAAGAGATTACAAGGACTACTACGTGTCACTATTTTTAAAAGTTTGTCTTTGCAAAGTTTTTGAAAACCCGAGGCTATTTTAATTTCTTGTCTGACTTTATCACACACTGAGCGTATATAAAATATGGTCAATAAGCAGCAAAGCTATCGAACAAAATTCTGAGCTAAGCCTAGGTCATTTGAAATATTGTTTCACGGGCTTATTGCCTCAAACTTATAAGCACCAACCAAGCACTTGGTGATCAGCATTGATCGTTGGATATCCGAATTTATACTTTGATACAATGTGAAATAAAAAAAATTTTGGATTCATTTACTTTGACATAATACGTTTGTTTGTCTGCTTGGGTTATATGCCTTGAAGCCTGGAATGAAACTTAAAATTCGTCCACGTTCACGTGGCAGTGTTCAGACTAAGTCGATACACTTACTGAGTAATTCTTATATAAATCGTATGCCCCAATTCAGTAAGCAGTCTCAGTCTCTAATAGAGACAAAAGTCACAATTTTAGACCCGTTGTGACCTCGTGATAAGCAGGTCACAAAAAATTGAAATAAAAACACAGGAAAAAACGTGAAATCGAGGAAAAGCAATAATCTCTAGCTCATTTTGAGACTTGAGATGAGACTGAGTTACTGAATTCGGGTATTCGTTTCCACAAGCACGCCTCAGACCCCTTAATCTCTGGATTCCATTCAATGGTTGTGGCGAAAAATCTCCGCTGTACAACTTGAAGCGCTTTGTCGACTATCTCAAGGTGAATTCGTAAAAATGTTTTGTCGCCTTGCCTTACATTTACGCCATCACTGTACACGTAAACGAAATTGAATCAAAACAAACAAAAAAAAATGCGTAAAATATAAAATCGTCCTCGTGGTGTTGAGAGAGCGCACACAACATCAGTACAATCAGCCAAAGAGAATTTAATAAAGGAGGTATTAGCCACCCCTGTTTTGTTGTAGAGGAGGGCGGCGGCAGAGCTCAGGCGACGCGATGGTGAGGCGTTAAGGACGAACAGATGAGTTGAGTCGCATCGAGTCGAGTCGAGTATGTGTCAAATGCTGTTAGTCCCACGGGCAATAGCGACAGAAGCAACAACAAAACAACAACTGCAAAGTGTAGCAGCACTAGAGTTGTTCGACGCCAGAGGCAAGCCGTCAGACAGCCAGTCGACGGAGCTGTCAAGCCTGAATGTACTAATGCAAGTATGTGTGTGTTTGTCTGTGTGTGTAAGTACTTAGATACTTCGCCAATCCGCCAGCCAGGCAGCCAGCCAACCAACCAGCCACCCCTCAGTACCGCTGGCGAAGTAGCAGCAGCTGCTGCTGAAACTGAAATCGTGACGCGTCGCAAAATTCATTCCGGTACTGCAGAAGCAGTAAACAATAACAACGAAAAATATAAAACGCAAAAAAAAAAACATACAGCAATGAAATGAAATAAACATGAAAGCAGGACATGAAACGAGGCGAAGTATAGAAGTTGTGAAAAGGCAAAGAAGAGCGCCGAAAAAGCGTGGCGACGCCGTTTGTAATGGGGAAGGACAGGCAGACACTGAAGAGCACTGTGGAGTTGGCTTGCTATAAAATACGGCAATTTAACTTGAAATAAAAAATTTAAGCAAATTCATCAATGTTTGAGTTGTTCACGGATCCGAGCTGGCTAAGTGCTTATACATAAGTTTTTTAATACTGAATTAAAAACACGGTTACGCAAGTTAGAAAATTAAAAATAAATGCACTTATTACTACAAAATTAACTATGAGCAATATAAATCAGCTTAAATATATTTTTGGGTAATAAATATCATAAATAAAATATTAAATTTATATACCTATTAAATTTAGATAAATATTTGCGTAAAAAAAAGCTAGAATAAAATACCTTTTTATTTCTTAAAAAGAAAAAAAAAATTTTAAATAAAAAAACTTTCGTAAAACATTAACATCTGATTTAAGAGTTTTTGGAAAAAAGATGTGAACTATTGTAATAAAAAAAATGTTGAGATCAGTCTACCAAGGCAAACTTAATTATAAACGAAAAAGAAAATTAACAAAATTAATAAAAACAGGGCATATTCCCTTATATAAAATAAATTTTATCAAAACGAGTTCTTAAAAAAAATATTTAATTTAAAAAAATGCTTGGAAAAAAAAGTATTCAGTTAAAAAACGATTGAATAGAAATAAAATTAAAACAAAATTTAAATCAAATTAAAACTATAAAAATTAAATTAAAAAAATAAAACTAAAATTTTAGAACACATAAAAAAATGTTTATTTAAAAAAAAATTGTGTAATTAAATAAAACACTAAAAAAATTACGTTCGGAATAAAATAACAATTTTGCAAATTGAAATAAAATATCAATAAAAAAAAATGTATGTACATATGTATGTATATTAATTTAAAATATTATTACAAAAATGCAAAAAGTTAAAATAAAAAAATTCTATTCGTATACATAACTATGTACACATAGAAATAAAAATTTCAATAAAAAGTTATTATTTCTAAGTAAAAAAATATTAAAGAAATACAAAAAAATTTTAAAATTACTTTTCGTATTATAAAACACAATGTTTCCTAATTTAAAAAACTAAAATTACGAATAACAAAATCGAGCATAGAAAAGGTTAAGCGAATAAAAATAAAAATATCACTAAATAAATAAATAATAAATGTTTAAATTTAGTTTAAAATATATTGAAAATATAAAAAAAAAATGTTAAGTAAAATTAAGATAAAAAACTAAATTTATAGGTTGGTTAAAAAAATAAAAAAATTTATTCTGAAAAAATAAATTTAAAAAAAAAATTTTACAGGATTAAAAGCAACTTTTGACACACTGTGCAACATCAAATATGCACCAAAGTGTTTCCTACCCACATACCATGTATGTATGTATGTACGTAGAAATTATGTAAGTATGTATGTAGGTGCTCGCTCGCATTTATTTGATAGCATTCATAGAATTAATGCGAGGATTTTTTGAAATTTTTTCATTCACCAACAACAGCCAGCTAGCCAGTCAAGTCAGTCAGTTCGGCGGGCAGCTTGCTTGCACAGGGTGCAAAATCGCAATGCATTTTTATGTGGCCGCAAGGATAATCAAATATATTTGGGGATGATGTATTGTAAGCGTTAGGTATGCATTTGTATGGTTGTAAATGTAGTTGTGCATCCATACAAAATAAATAGAATGTGCACAATGTTGATGATCCAGAGACCAAAGGTACAGGCATTCCACAGCGTGATGTTTCAATGTCATTTCGTTTCAAATTGTAGCGGACTGCAATGTGTTTTTAAATTAATTTTCAAATGAAATCACTAAGCCGATCGGATCAGTGAATTTGCAAAAGTGTTTTACGAAATACATATCTACATATGTTTACTCGAGCATATACTCGTATTTATTTGCATTTGTATAAATAGTCGCTCTTTTAATCTTTTCACTTTGCCTGCCATCTGCACACACTTCATCATTTGTCTGTCATCACATTGATTAATATTTGCAATATTTAAGCGACCACAAAAATGGTCATCAATTGAAGTGTGATACAAAGCCACAAATTGTAACTGTTTATAATGTACCTTTTGCTCCGCTCCTTCCCCTAGTTACGCCAACTTCGGCTTGCTCTTCATCTACGGTCTCGTTGCTTTGCACAAATGCCAAGCAATTGTAGCAATTTTCTATGCAAGTAAATGCAAAATTGAAGTGATCAAGCATACACAAGCCAATAATAACCACAAGACGGCGGCGAAGAAGTTCTTGCATTTACAAATTCAGCAGTAGTTTATCGCTTTTATGCGCCTTTCACGCCACTCCATTTGCTTTCGCTGGTTTTGCTTCGTCTCACGACACGCTCGTGTCTCCATGTACTCGTACGTATAGTGACTTCACTCTGCATACTTCTGGCGTTTTTATGGCTTTTTTGCGCGGCTACCACAAACAACATTTCATTGCTGGTTTCATTTCCACTTTTTATTGTTATTGATTAAATAATAAAGCATAAAGAATAGTGCAAAATGCGTGTAATAAATAGTTGCTTTGCTCCACAATTCCAAATTACTTGAGTGTATACCTTCCGTTTCTGCTACATTCTTGCCTTTCTTTCTTAGCACATACGCTTCCTACTTTTAACTATTTAGCTGTCCTCTTCTCTCGCTCTCGCTCTCTCTATCTCTGTTCCACCTCATTCTGCACACGTTCACAAAAATGTATCATCATCCATGATGTCATCTCGTGTCCAGCACAAATGCTACGCCAACAACTTACTATCTACTATCCGGTGTCATCAATTCACCAATTGATTATGACTCATATTTTTTGTGCGATGTGCGAATGTTGTCCACCAAAAAACACTAGCATTCATACCTCGGTATTTTTTCATAATTCGAATTGTTGAGCTTCTGCGTGACGGAAGTGTGCTCTTGACAAAATTGTCGAAAGATTGTTGACTCAATTTTCGCTTTCATATTTAATTCATGTTACTTGGAAATATTGTAATCTTAATTGTCGTTAAATGCATTTATACTATTAACCTTGGTCACGATAAGCCAGAAAAATGTTTTCTCTTTGCTTGTGCTTGTACTTGCGCATAAATATTCCCAAAGAAACATAAAGTAGAAGCTTAAGTACGAATAAACATAGAAATAAATTCATTTAGTGAACCCTCAAAGAGCTCACCGCCAAAATATGCTACAGAAAGGTGAAAACGGTTTTTGATGATGGCGACGAAAATGGTGCCGCTGTGAAAGGTGAATACGAAAATGGTTGGAGGATGTAACGCACCGGAACTTAACTCACCACAATTAAACTTGCAAGACAAACCGCAACACACATAAGCACAGCATACCTAAATTCATTACACCTGAACTCAGCGCCCCTAAACTCACCACACCCTGACCGAAGGTGTACTAATGATTTACTAGACAGCTTTGAAAGCATGTTCGTACGACATAAGCGTACCAGCGCAATTATTTCCATGTCCACAAAGAGCTTATAAAGTTCACCATTCGATCATCTTGGAAGTCCGTGGCCAAAAGTCCACTCGCTATCACTGCATTCTCACCATAAAGTGACTACGAAGTAAAACGCAGTGAAAAAGTGATCAGGTTGGTTGAAGCGGTTTTCGCTGAGGTTAACATCATTTCTAATGCACTTTTTCGTAGTTTTAGTCAAGATCCATGGTCCTCTCGAATATTTTCACCGAGCTTAAAAGACGTTATAAACATCTGAGTAAGTATTCTGACTTCAGCTTTCATATTTTTTCTTCTTTGAATCACAAAATCTTCGTGTTTCAGTTTGATGCTTCTCGATGGGCTTTTTAAACTAAAAAAAAAAACAAAGTTCCGAGGGTAATTTTCGTAAGACGATGACTCATCAGAACAAACTGTCGACTATATACCCCGAGCTTTATTCTCCACTTTTGGTACACAAGCAGTCTAAGAGTATTTTTTCTCCGGCACAGCAATGGAAGTTGTCAAAATAATTATCGAAAAATCAGCGAACGTAATTATTTTCTTTTAAATATTTTTGAGTTTTAAGGCCGTTTGGTTTATTGGAAAATTATTAGGAAAAAACAACAATACTCAAATTATTATGTAATTATTTTCTTCTACGACCGAAAGTCTCACTTGTGGTGTATGAACTCAAATCGATTTGATGATAAATTTTTACAAATAGAAAAGAGAGAGCAATATTCATAGTGGTCTTAGTAAGTCGGAAACCTAGCTAGCTTCTATGGACTAAAAAATATTTATTAACAACAGCAGAAGTCAAAAAAGAAGATAAATACTCTAAAATCTCTACTAACCGCCATCAGGAGATTCAGAATCGTTTAAACTCATTTCGGATTCCCAATATGTTGGCACACTAATTTGCCAATTATTTCTTTTGCAGTATTAAGGCTGACCAAAGCCCGCAGTTTTATGCCAGGAGTCAAATGCGAATGTTTTATTAAAAAAAAAAAAAAAAAAATTTCTTCTTGCTAATTTTTTTCTGAGGCATATTTACGATTTTCCATGAAATGACCTCAATTTGAAAAGCATATCGATTGTGAACACACACGACCTTCGATTAACTAACCTCGGCAAGAAAAATTATTCATTTCTAAACAAAATTGACTCAAAGTTTTTATTGCCTTTTAATGTCTGGCAATAAAAGAATTTATTTCGATTTCCATCTTTGTTACCAGCACTTTTATTACTCGATGAAATATGTATGTATGCTAATACCACATCTTTACTAAGTAAAGAAACCTACTTTTAGGCGCTCTAGCGTGGGAAGTCGCAATTTACAATTAAATCGATAGTTCCATTAACACACTTTCCATAGGCATTTCATTTAAGTGGTTCGGCCTTTTAATTTTTTCAGACTTTCCTATAATAAACTTGCTGACGCATTACTTAATGAGTAGAAAGAAGTGAGGAAATGATGCGTGAAATGGAGTGGGAAAAGAGGTGAGTGTCTAAATGTGTCACGGCAGACGACAGCAAGGACACAACACAGCCGTAGTAGGACAATATGAAAACTATGAAAATAAACGCATTAGCATTGACGAAAACCTACCACAACATCAAATAACTGGATTTACAACAACAATAGTGTGTAGTATGTTTTTCAGCAAAAAAAAAGAAGAACTTCTGTTAATAGAAATGCCATATTAACCTGCCAAAAATATGTCGAGAAAAAGAACAAACGCAAGGATTTTCGACAGCGACAACGGCGGCGACGGCGGCGGCGTCTGTTATGGCGTCGTCTACGTGTCGCGCCCACATTGCGTTCCAAAAAAAAGAAAAATGAGAAAATCATAGCGCCGCACGTACTCAGCCACTCACAGTTATGTACGGTCCACGACAAAAATATAGCACACGCACTTATTAAAAAAAAATCTACAAAATTATTTTTAATCTTCATTTAAATACAGAGAGTTTTCTAACAAAAATTATATAAATCCAAGTTTCAAACCGGTTACAAGATGTATATTAATTTAACAAATTTTCATTAAAAGGTACACATTTAAAAAAAAAAATTTTTGGATTTTTTTGAGTATGCCGTTTTGTAGCTCATTCAATTTTTGTATAATTAAATTAATTTTAAGTCGCTGAAAATTAGCTTTGATTTTTGACAATTATTTTGGTCGAGAGCGTTCCGTTTTTTTTAAATAAAAAGAACTTGTTTTTTTTAAGATTTAAAAAAATTTTTTTTTAATATATAAACATTTTTTTCTTAATATTTAAAATTTTTTTTTTTTAATATTTAATTTTTTTTTTTAATATTTAAAATTTTTTTTTTAATATTTAAAATTTTTTTTTAATATTTAAAACTATATAAACAAAAAATATCTAAATTTTTCAATAACAGGGTGTGCTATATATTTGTCGTGAAGCAAATGCATGTGACAGCAACTTAATGACAAATTTCTTGACATAATTTTTAGCTATCGTTGCTGCTGCTATCGCTACTAACTTTTTAATATATAGTATTTCCTATACGCTTCCGTATTTGTTGAATTCAATGGCGCAGTAGAAAATAAAATTTATTACTTTTCCGGCTCCACAATGGAGTGAAATGCGCAAAAACAAAAAAAAAACAAGAAAAATGTTTGGCCAAAAAAAAACTACGAAAAATTAAGCATTTCAAAGACAAAGGAAACACCGCTCGCACGCATTGCGGGGGATGACGCATTTGCATGGGTGGCGGTTGTAAGCCAACTCTCCATTTTTATTGCTTATCTCTGCTTCGCACCAAATTGTGTTTGTTTAATTTTCATTTTCATTTTGCTTCGAATTTACTATTTTGTTTGTTCGTCGCAGATATATGTATTTATTTTGTTTTCGTGGCATGACTCATTTCGGCGTCGCGCGGCTGCTGTCAAAAAACCACCATACATACGCACCGCCGCAGATGTAGCAGCAACCCCATCCCCCCCAAACTTATTTTAGAGCAAGTCGTAAGGCAGGGCAGTGCGTGCTTATCGCCGGCGCCCTTGCTAATCCGCCACGCGTAGCTGATTTTCTAGCAGGCAAACCCTCGCCGCCCTTAGCTCTACGTACATATATGAATCTGTACTACTTCCTTCCTTCCTTCCTATGCTTGCCAATTTGCCGCCACTTTTACTTGGCATTTGTTGTTGGCTTGCATCGTTAGTGTTTGCTACTCTAAACAAAATATATTAAAACTTTCAATCTATCTTTTGGTCTCCAACACCCTTTACCCTTTCGCCCAGCTGTCACACTCGTCAGCCATTTCTTCGCATTCGTTTGATTTCCGCGTGCATTTTTATTATTTTTATACTCACCACCCTCACTCAGTTGTGGGATGAAGAAAAGTAGGTACAACAATGAACAGAAATGTAACGAAGCCACTTTGCCAGTAAAAGTTTTAAATTCTCTTTCGCAACATACTAGCTTCTGTTTGTTGAGGTATTTTCTATACGGAATCCCGCCCAACTTTTGCCGAACACTCCTCCTTTCGCTTCATATTCATAAGTATTTGAATCGCAGACCTGCTGACGTGCTTGTTTTTTTTTTTTTGTTTCTTATATTATTTTTGCTTTTTTATGCATTCCCCGAATGTCCTTGTCATAACTACACTAAATTAGGGTTGTCCTAGCCAATGTAGGAATTTTTAAAAATTCTTATGATTTTTGATTGCGACCATCTTTGTGATACAATTGTATATTAAGGCTAAGAAAATAAATTGTAAGCCTGATTATTAAGGGTTAAGTGAACTCTGAGAATTAAAAATAAATGCACTTTTGAGTAGTGCATTAAATGCATTTATGTTTTCTTAGCAATATTATTTTTCCAAGAAATTTCTTAACCCTTATGTTGTTTTTGAATCAATATTAACCACTTCATTATTGTAAATAATTTTGTTCAACTTTTTATGTATTTTTTTAACAAAATTAAATTTTTAACTACATCCTTAACCCGCATGTTGTGTCTGGGTGCAAATGACCCACTACATAATTTTATTTATTATATTCAAAAACACATTTGCATGCTTACAATCTTGTTTTAAGTCGAAATTTCAAAATTGTTTTTCTTTTTTTTTCTTCCAGTCCATTTAGCCTTAACCGATTATACACAAATGCTATTATTTAAGTTTTAAGCATCCAAAATCGAAATTATGAAAATTTGAGCACACATTATTTATTTGCACGGCATTTTAAAAATAAAAGTACAATATTAAATCACAATTTATAAAGTTTAAGTGAATTCTGATTATTAAATAGCGGGTTTTATCAAAGCTTTTGACAGTTTTACTTTATTTATATAAATAAATAAATTTGAATTAATGATTTCCGATCAAATTTACTTTCAGGCGATCTACTTAATTCGTACACTGTTCCTGGGTCAATATGACCCACTACACCAATTTGTAAACATTACGCTAAAAAGCCGTATTTAATTTATTTTCTTTCTTACTGTTGTTATAATGCCCGCAAATGAAACATTGACACTACTTTAAACAATTTAAACCACCTTAATGTCATAGCTTGTGTAGTTATGCTTGTCAGCAACTCTTTCCAACTTGGCGCCAATTTTAATGACACTCGATGTCGCGTGTTGTAAAGCGATGAGCGCTAATAATATTCGCGTGAAATGGAGAAGTATCATAAAAAGAGACACAGCGCAAAAGACAACAATAAAAATAAGAAAGAGTAATAGAAATAGACACAAGGACAAATAAATATCGAATTATGAAATTCAATGGAATGTTAATTTGAAATGGAACGAACTTTATAAAATAACCATCTATCAACACAGAGATTATCAATCGAGACAGGATAGTGAGTATTTAGCTTTTCAATCACGCCCACAACTATACACTCCGAAGGCTTGTGCTGCGAGAGCATTAAAAAAGGTACTAAAAGTACTACCCTCCCCCCTTTGCTATCAGATATGTGATTCGTTTGTTCAATACGCAAATCACTCCAATATTTCGACATTCTGACGGAGATGCACACTGTTGTTCGCACAATGTTGTTCGCTGGCCGAAGAGAGGGGAAAAACAAGGCAACCTGAATATATTAACATACTCTTCTAGTAACAATTGTCAGTTATCAGTGCTTGATAAGGTATATAGGTAGGTTCCTGTACCGATTTCAAGCATCTTATCACTTTTCGTTTGCACATTACAAATCCATTCAGTTTTCATAGATGTGATGAACCATTGCCATCCGGTAGGCGCGGCCAGCAAAGTACAGCATTCCGGGATACGTAAAGTGGAAACTAACTTCTCCATGCTACCGGTTTATCCAAGATTCCTCAGCATCCCTTGCATTTGTGATAGCTGGTTGCCTATGAACGATTAATGCTTTTGCGACCAGCCCGAATGCTGATTTTCCTGTTGTGTAGATGCTCTGAAAGAATGAGCTTCAGCACCATACTTCCTTACTTAACGGTAAGAACGAACTAAATTAAAAGATGCAGATGAAAGAGACCAGATTGCCAGCAACGTGATTTCTAAATTTCTGATACAGTTGCAGTTGCAGAGCCGTACTACCTAGGTATTCAGAATAAATATTATTCATCTGGAATGTCTCAAAATATTTTTGTAATGATGCGTGTTTCAAAACATGTCAGATTAAATATCGAAATTGCCAAACTTCTGTGATTTCCAAACCACCATCAGATCCTGACTTCCCTCTCGGTTGCTAAAAACTGCTTCAATATCCGACGGATTTGGGTACCGTGTCACAGTGGAATTGTAGCAAACTGCAGTGGCGTTGAGTTTTCAAGGTAGGGAACCGCCGTCGTCACTACTGGAAGAGAGCATATTGTAGTGGCCTGTCAACGTGCCGGCTACTATTTGAAAATTCATTGTTAGTCAGGTCGGAAACCCCTCAGGGTTCCATTATCATTATGGCCGGTAACTGACTGCGGGCAGTGTACGGAGCTGCTTCAGGAAAGTAAAACTCCACCTCAGATTTGGATACGCTCCTAACCGGGCATTGTACAATGGGATTTCAGGATCGTGCAATTAAATGCATATTGTCTCAGATCTCCGATATTCCAGCGTAGTATGAATGAGGCTGAATCATCTCTGCACTATCTCCTCAACTACCTGGCTTTTGCAAAGCCAATAATATCTAAGCTGTGCTTCATAGAAACTCCCGAGATGCTCTTTGTTGTAGACATCAGCTGTTTACTGAACTTTACAATAACCTCTCAGTATTTTTTCTAAACCTAAGGAACTTGTTGATATCATTATTAGACTTGGTGAGTTTCTCCAGAGCGCTGAAACATGACCTATTGTATATGTATGTATGTATATTCTGATATTTTAGGATTCTAAAAAACTGTGCTAAACATATTTATGAGCCCTTAACTAATTTATTTAATCTTTTTCTTAGGCTTGGGGTTTTCCCTTCAGCTTGGAAAGAATCATTCATTTTACCCCTTCATAAGACCGGGAGTAGGTCCTCTATAGAAAATTATCGCGGTATAGCTAAGATTTCTGCTATTCCTAAACTATTTGAGGCAATCGTTGTTGACCATTTAACGCATTCATTATCCTCTACAATTTCTAGCACTCAACACGGGTTCTCTAAGGGTAAATCTACCGTTACAAACTTGCTCGAGTTCACAACTCATGTTTCAAATGGATTCAGAGAATTTATGCACACTGATGTTATATACACCGATTTTAGTAAAGCATTCGACAGAGTAAGTCACGCTTTACTGATTCATAAACTCGATCTCCTTGGTTTTCAACCTAATCTCCTTCATTGGATATCTTCTTACCTCATGGACAGAACACAACGAGTTCTTTTTAAAAATAGTTCCTCAAACATTATTCATGTTTCTTCAGGGGTCCCGCAAGGAAGTCACCTTGGTCCGATTCTGTTTTTACTTTTTATAAATGACATACCTTCTGTAATTAACTATTCAAAAATTTTATTGTATGCTGATGATGTAAAACTTTTTAGATCGTATCATTCTGTTGAGGAAAGGTCCTTACTACAGGCGGATTTAAATAGCATGACTAACTGGTGTGAAGTAAATAACATGCCGCTAAACCTTAAAAAATGTAAGGTAATGTGCTTTTCTCGAAGGGCACTTCAACCGGCTTCTTATGACATATGTAACCATAACCTCGAACAAGTGTTTAACTTTGTTGATCTTGGAATTACAATGGATCCGAAACTTAATTTTAATCTTCACATCAATGTTACAGTTAACAAAGCCAAGGGTGTTTTTGCATTTGTAAAACGGTGGTCAAAAGAATTCAATGACCATTACATCACGAAGGCTCTGTTCACAACGTTAGTGAGGCCCATACTGGAATATGGATCTGTTGTTTGGAACCCGCGCTATCAAGTTCATTCCGACAGAATAGAGTCCATTCAAAAACAATTTCTGCTTTTTGCTTTAAGGAATTTTCGTTGGGATTCTCAGTACAACCTGCCGCCATATAAAAGTCGTTTAAAACTCATTAATCTTCCTACACTTGCTAGTCGTAGAGAAATGCTAGGCATTGTATTTTTGGTCAAGTTACTGACAGGCTTGATCTCTAGCCCATCTCTTCTTGGTGAAATAAAACTAAACGTTCCCTCCCGAATTTCAAGACATTTCCGGCCTCTTTTTCTGAAGCCATGTAAAAGTAATTTTGAGTTAAATGAGCCACTCCGTAGTTTGTGCCAGGATTTTAACACTCATTCCGGTTCTTTTGATACTTCAGACTCACTTTTTTACGTAAAGAAAACTATACTCAATGCTCTCAATAATTGATACAAACATACTTATATATTACTACTCGATCAGCTGATGAGCATTTGTTCTGTAGCTGAACAGTTTTGGATCTCGACACTTAACAAACTTCTGCCTTTCATGACTCGGCGCAGCATACATATGTATATGAAAAAAAAAATTTTTTTTTTTTTATATATCCGTGCGTCATACGGATGCGCCCCTCGCGTCGGTCGGGCGGGTATGGAGGGAAAAAAAACCGTTGGGATTATTATTATTATTATTATTAAAAGTGTCTGTATATGGTACTTTTGTCAACTAGACAAACCCAATGCTGTATTACTAACCACAAAATATGATTGTAATGATTGAAGCGTATGGCTTTATCCTGAAATTCGAACAAATACGCGACATTTCTTATTAAGTAATCAAATATTAATGTACAAATATTAGTCTGAGCTTGTGCTTAGACAGACTTCTCCATCTACTGTTGCCATTTCAATTCTGATAATTATTTATTTATTATTTGTACTAGCATCGTGCGCCAATTTTGCTGCACAACAACAAATATTGACTTTTTTTTTTTTTGGGTAATTTTATATTCCACGTTTTTTATGCTTTCATTTTGTTTCCCCCTCAATTCGTTGTCATCCACCGTCTTAAGTCGCCACCAAAGTCAATGTTGATAAATGCCATACGAGGCGACTTAGGAGTAGGGGTGCGGGGCATTCGAGTGTCGGTCGGGGAGAAACAATAGAATGAACAGAAATGCCACAAAAAGCTACCATAAATACTTGCTGAGAGGTAGCAAAAAAAAAACAAAAAAAAAACACTTGCGTAGCACCCTTTTCACAAACGAGATCAGTTGGCGGCATAAAGTGGCGAGGCAAAAATATACAAGTACCAAAAAAAAATAGAGAAAACCCAAAACAAATGGCAATTGCTGAAACCTCCTTTATGGAGATGGAACGAATTTTGCAGCAAATAAAAATAAGAACAACAAAACGATTTGTAATAAAAAAGCAAAAGCTAAAGAAGCGCAACCGTCAATGTTAAAGCGCTGGCCCGTACAAGCTACCCGTGCAAAATTCCACATGCTCGTATTTACCAAAATGTTTGTAAATAGTATTTAGGCGGTTTTGCATTGTATTGTATTTATGAGGCTTTGAGTTACGCTCTTGTTTTCATTCCCGAAATTTCGTGTGCCTGCCTGTGTGTCAATACAACGATACTAAATACAAAAACATGTGTCCATATGAACCTCAAGACAAGTTCTACCACTTTTTTTTTTGGTTTTTGTTACATTTGCTCTTCTTTTATTTTTTGGTTTATGAATTTCTTTTTTTTTTTTTTTTTTTTTCTTCTTTTGAGTGGCTTGTTTATTTTAACATTATTATCGCAGACGTTTTTAGCATGCGAATTGTAGCAAGGCGTCGCATTTTAAACGAATTCGAAACATTGATTATTCGTAAATGATAGCAAACTGTGTGCGCCAAGGCAACAACAGTACTCAGTAAGTTGGACAGAAGTGAGCTGACTGAAAAGCAAAAAATGAAGTTTAAGCAAACAGCAGCGTAACATTTTGAGCAACGAAGCTGGGAAGCTTCTTCCTAGTCTAACTGACTTAGGGCCAGTTTTTCAGTGCTGGTTTAAACTCAGTTTAAACTAAGTTTAGTTAAACTCAGTTTAAATTTAAACTTAGTTTCCTTGGGCCCAAATAATTTTGTTGTAACCAAAACGAAGTAGTCAGCACACAGCTGATAAGTTAAACTAAGTTTAACCGAGCACAATCGGCCGTTTAAACTTAGTTTAAACTCCGTTTAAAGTTGACTGAAAAACTGCACTCTGAGTTTAAACTTAGTTTAAACGACAAACAGAGTTCAACTTGCACTGAAAAACTGGCCCTTAAAGAACGGGTGATTTTTTTGCTATTTGGTTTTTCGATGTCAAGTTTCTGACAGATTACACGTGGTTCGTGACATGTGTCAGTGAAAAAAATGCGCAATAAGGTTTGCCATTTCACCATGAATAGACTAACAAACGAACAACGCTTGCAAATCATCGAAATTCATCGAATTACCAAAATTCGTGCTCTGTGAAAAATGTGTTTCGCAAATTACGTCCATTTTATGGTCGTCATAATCGACCCTGTGGTCGAGTTGGTAGCGGTGCGTGCTATAACTCGATATGCCGATGAGTTCGAGGTTCGAATCTCAGTCAGGGCAAGCAAAATCTTAATCATAGAAAAAGTTTTTTCTAATAGCGGTCACCCCTCGGCAGGCAATGGCAAACATCCGAGGGTATTTCTGCCATGAAAAAGCTTCTCATTAAATACATCTGCCGTTCGGAGTCGGCACAAAACAGTACCTCCCTCCATTTGTGTTATAATATAAAGACGCACACCACAAATGGTAGGAGAAGCTCTGCCAAGCACTGAGCTATAAAGTGTAAGCGCCAAAATTATATTATTATTATTATTATAATCGACCCACCGAACAGGCTATTCAAGCCATTGTCGCAAAATTTCACACCAATTTCACTTTATTGGACATTAATCCACCGAACCGTGTGCGGAGAGTGCGTACCGAGGAGAATATTGCTGTTGTATCCGCCAGTGTTAATGAAGATCGCGATATGTCAATTCGTCGCCGTTCTCAACAATTGGGCCTGTGTTATTCGACCACCTGCAAAGATTTTACGGTATGAATGCATACAAAATGGATTGGATGAATTGGATTTGGTTTAAATGTGGTTTGAACAAGACGGTGCCACATGCCACACGGCACGCGATACCATGGACGACCTATTGAGAGGCGAGTTTGGTGAGTAATTAATCTCACGTTTTGGAGCAGTGCATTGGCCACCAAGATCATGCAGCCACAATTGCAGCCCTCGAAGACAACATTACCGACGTCATTGGTGAGATACCGGCAGAAATGCTGGAGAAAGCATGCCAAAATTGGACCACCTTAGGCGTAGCCGTGGGCAACATTTACATGAAATTATGTTTAAAAAGTAAATGGCAGGCATTGATTTATCGCTCCAAATAAATATTTCATTTACTTTTGCAAATTTTCTGTGTTTTTTTTTTCATTTTCAAAAACCAAGCTCTTAAAAAATCAGCCTTTATAAACCATATGAACTCTCCACTTCTTGTTGCAGATTTTGGTTTGGCGTCTTGATTGGCACATACATTTTCCTAGACTACAGCAGGACGGCTCCAAGCTCTATACAGATAGACGACTTCAACGTATGGTTGTATGTGTCACAGAAGTGCTCTTAAGTCGTAGTTTCATGCTGGTCAAGCGCGTTAAACATTTCCCCCTAAAACTCAATATAATGTTCTTATTTATATCTCAGTTGTTTGAATATCTTCTTCAACGAGTAGTGCATGCATTCTAAAGTCGTTCGGGCTGACAGTTTAATACCCCGATAAACGACTTTTCAGAATCTCAAAGAGATATTTGCTGATTTTGCTTATTCAGATATCGAAGCGAGAATTTTTGTAGTAATGTGTAACTTCTAAGACAATACTAGTCAATCCACAGGCTCGCGAACCGAGATGCACATACACGATTTCTTATACTCGTACGTTCGTTTTTTGATAGCACCAGCAGCGCAGTGAAAGCTCGAAACAATTAAGACAAACTAACGACCTACGTACTTTGGCGCATTTAGTCAGACCGACGGTTCAAAGACTATCTCGGTTCTTAAAGTTTCTAAAGCATCCAGAACATCGGCTTTATTAGCCATGTAAAGAAGTGTTAGTACGGTCTTGCAAGAGATGGATGTCAACTCTGTTCAGGATAACCTTTAGCCTTCTTGCAAACACAGTTTAAAAACTGAGCTCAGAGGTTATGAAAACCCTACTATCATTCCACAATGAAAATCTTACCAAAAGTTCAGTTTAAGCATGACATAGCTCTCTTGATTGCTCCTCTCTGAGAATATCAGTGGGGATAAAAACCGTACACTGCCTGGTATACATCGGAAGAGGTTGCGATACCCAGCCAATCATTTTTCTCACAGTTACAAGGACGTGGAGACCAGTACTTTAACAATTATTCTTCGAAATGCTTTTCCAATCTGTGCTCAACAAAAATGTTTTACATTAAACGCACTGGTTGGTTACATTTTTAAGAGAATGAGAAGGCAAAACACAGTTTTTGAAAGTGGAACCACAACGGACCGAAGGTATTTAGCCTGTCCGGATCAATAAGAGTACCTTATGCTCAAGATATAAAATAATAATAATAAATAAATTAAAAGAAGTCTGATGAAGAGATCTGATGATCTACTAGTTAAACTGTTGTTGTTTTTCCAAAGCAAAGGGAAGTACAAAACAAAATTGAACGTTAATATTTAGTGATACGGAATGAACTTTGTCTTTATGTGCCTAATTTTTTTATTTCGGCTTATTCGTTTAGTGGTCATGTCTATTGAATGCGAATAGGAAGAATGATGAATAAGTATTTGTGCAAAGTAAATTTACAATATCTATGTGAACATACTTTAAATTGCCTTTACTTTCACATCATTCCTCCAAATTTTACGCAACACAAACGCATTTTCCGTCAACCAACCGAAGTGAATACTCGTATGTATACTCACTCACAGAATTATTTCTGTCACATGGAAACCGAATCCAAATTATGCTATTATGCGTTATATAAGCTACTTGTAATCCATGAAATCATAAATTTGCAAGCGCCCCCAAATACAAATTCAATAGAGCGCCCACAACAGCCAAATACGTACGAATTTCACAATAGCAACATAATTACAGGATAATTTCAATTTTCCACACAACATAATCCCTGACATTTCCATTGCTGTCTGTCGCACACCAAAGGGTGAGTCGCTTTGAACTACACAAAGGAAAGAAACTTTCAAAGAAATACTAAGGAAACTCAAACTTTTGCTGCACTTTTCTTTCATTTTTTCCTTTGCTTTGGTTGGTTCTTTACCTTTGTGTGCTTTGCCTTGAGGGCATTAGAGAATGTGTCACGTGCATTCATTTGCCCTTTGCCGATTTCTGCTTAACGAGTTTTTCTAAGAATTTCCACCGCCGAAATAGCAGCAGCCATCATCTTCACTGTTTTGCTCTCCACTCTCCAACTACGCAATATTTCCGGCTTACCGCTTGCACGCTTGTGTATGGGGATTTATTTCATTTTATTACTTCATATTTACACAAATTTTGTCCTTGTTGTTGGTTAACAAAGCGCTCTTCAGCTGGTTTTGGGTGCCAAACTTTTTGATTATGTTGTCTTGTTTACATGAACTCGCATTCGTAGGTGAAGAAAAAAAAAAACAGGCAGACAGTTGTCACTTCACCGGTACGTCTGTGACAAACGCACATTGAGTTTATTTTCACTGCCTTCCACACCCTTCGCTTCCACAAAATTGTGTCTACCTTTTTTTTTTTAGCTCGATTTCATCTGAGTTGTGTCTCTGTGTCGGGCTGGCGAATGTCCTCGGGGAATATCCTTGTTTGACGCCCCCGCCAATTCAAAAGTAAATACAAACATACACACGAGCATATATTTATGTACAAACATATACTTGTAAATACATAACCGTAAATATGTATGAGGGGTTAACAACACTTGCCGCTGCACTGAACTTGTCTAGTTGCTCCCAATAACTCACCGAATCTGTGAACACCTGTACGTACGCTCTTCCCTTGGCGCTGCGAAAGCACTTTACACGCTCCCCTTTATTATTTTTACATTTATTTTTTACACTATTTTTTTTGCTATCGTTGTATTTTAATCGATTATTGTCACCTTCATCCTGGCATGGCGTAATTTTTTAGCAACGAGCTCTTCCGCCTCGCTCGAAACATTTACACTTTATTTATTTACATGGCAGTTGAACGCAAATTCTGACACGACACTAAAAAGTTTATGCTACGGTAAATTTAATTTAAATTTAAAACTACTTTTAGTTTTTAGTAGCTTTATGAGCTGATGGCCTCAGTAGCCAGTGCTCAAACAAAACATTTCTTAGTACTGGTATTTATACTAGTATCTAAATAATAATAATAATAATAATAATAGTAGCTTTATCTTGCATAGGTACGTCGAAAATATTGATCGTATTCACGTTCCGGCATTGGTTTCAAGTATGTATTTGTTTAAGAAACGCTGGGTTGTATTTTTTTAGAATTTTGTTGTGTATGCAGTTTTTTTGGCTCATTCAATTTTAAACTGAGAAAGTGCAAGCTTCAAGTATGTACAAGTTATCACTGATTTTTGACAATTTTTTTACTGGTACGACAAACATACAACGCAAAACCGCGATTAGTTTTTGTATGAAAGGAATTGCGAAAGAGCGTTAGTAGAAAAATTGTCAAAAATCAATGGTAATTCGTAGCCGTTAAAAACTTGCACTTTGTTACACTAAAATTACATGAGCTACCAAACTGCATAGCCCAAAAAATTTTAATTTTTTTTTTTTAATTCGACATTTCGATAAGTTTTTAATAATAGTTTTCTACACTTTTTATAACATTTAAAAAGTTGTTTTTAATGGTTTTTGAAAGTGAGTTAACAATGTTTAATTAAAAAATAATTTTCAATAATTGGAGTATAAATAAATTGTCCAATTGTGTCAATGTGTGTTTGTGCTATAATTTGTGGACAGAGTGTAGTTGTTTTGGCTCGCAGCGTATTTTCAAAATTGGGTTTCGAATCGTAGATTGTAAGCCTTCCGTAACACTATATTTAAGCTTTGAGTCATCCATATTAAAATAAACCACAATTTTAATGAAAATTTTACATTTTACAAAATGCATACTTAGTGACTTTTTTAATTTTAATAGGTGTTTATCAAAATTAATTCGAGTTTATAGAAAAATTTTGAGCATGCAGTTTTATAGCTCATTCAATTCTAGTCTAACAAAGTGTAGGTTTCGAATCGCTAAAATTTACCATTGATTTTTGATAATTTTTTTTCGTCGAGAGTGTCGCGCTTTTCCTACCAAACAATGGATGAACGAAATCTATTTTACATTGGCTACGACCTGCGCGAAAAAAAATGCTCAAAAATCAATGTTAATTTTTAGAGACTTGAAACATACACTTTGTTAGACTAAAAATGAATGGGCTACAAAACTGCATACATAGAAGCTAGAATTTTTCTAAAGCCGCTGATTAAAAGCACTCTAGTTTTATTATAAATTGCCGAAAAAAATGCATGGAAAAATAATGTAAATAACTGCAGTAAAAAAAATCCGGGTGTGCAAATTTTGGTGCAGTAGGGCTAGCCATTTATTCCTACAATTTTCTCATGCTCAGATTAAAATGCAAATTTACTAAACTAATTTCTTACTCAGCTAATTAATTGCTTATAATATTGAATGCTTGCTTGTACTTACCTACAATTACTAGAAAATATGATGATTTTAATTTCACTTGCAACTACTGTAAAATTCCTCGGTTTCGTTTTTGCAAAACGTTCGTTATTGTGTTGTTAGTTTTATTACAAATGCGCAATAAAAGCACTTTAATTCATTCAATTGATTGTTTCAACTGGCACAAAAAGATAAAACAAAATTTTACAATATGTATATTACAATTTTGAATTGAGTACACATACATACATACAGTTAAACTGATATTTATGTATATTATTTCAGTATAAATAAATATAGAACAAAAAAACAGCAAAAAACAATATCAAAAGGATTCCCCTTTTTAACTTTATTACTACTACAAAGCACTTTTCCGCAGCCAAGTAAAGAGAAGACGTTGCGCTTTAAATATTTTTTTTTTCTTTGTATTTCCCCAGCATTTTGTTACTCACTAATAAATAATTCAAAGTACACTTAAAACGACAACAAAGTAAAAGTAAAAAAAAATTGAAATTGCTTACTTAAAATTACGAAAATGCAACAGCACAAAACAAAAAAGGAAAAATTTAAAGCAAAACAAAGTCGAACTGAGTTAAGCTCAGCGGTGAAAAGCAACGCTGCTGACTGGCGCCGCTGCTCTGTTGAGCAAACAAGAAGAAAAATAAAATAAAATAAATGAAAGGCGGCGCGTCGTACGGCCAATGCCCTAAAGTAACCGCTACTACGAAAATTTGTGAAAAGGATCGACATTCTACAAAGGCAAAGCAGGACAACACCGAACGAACGGAAAGTAGGACGTCGGGCAGTGGCCAACAGTTGTTGGGTAGACCGCGGGCGCGGTGTAGGCCACTAAAATGGGTTTGCACTGGGCTGTGGTGGCGTTGGTGCCGGCTGGAGTATGAGTGGACAAACATGGATGGACAATCGGTCGGGTAGTGGTTGTGGGGTATCGGTGATGAGCTGGTGCTTGCTTGCCGCTCTGTTTACATATTGAATTTTTTGTGCTGCAAGGCAAATGAAAATTTGTAATTTGTTATACTGTTTTTTTTTTTTTTTGATTTTGCTTAGACGGCGCAAGGATACAATTACATGTAATTAACTAAAATACCAGCTATGTATACATTGAAGTATTTTTGTGTGCACGAGTATACATACATACATACATACCTACATACGTATACATATGTATGTATGCAAGTAGATAGCGTTATATTTATGAGCATATCAATTTATGGTGACGTCATAGAAGTGAGCTCAATTGAATTGAATTGGAATATAGTGCACAATGCATTAGAAATTTTTTACCGAATAATTTTTTCAAATACATTTTTTTTTTCATTTACATATGTATTTACATATGTATATATATATAGAGTTTTATTTTCATATTTTTGATTTTTTTTTAATATTTTATTTGTTTTTGATAATTTGTTTATTAAAATTTTTTCTCCTCTTAGTTTTACGCTTTAGTTTTTGTATTTTTTTAATCAATTTCGATTTTTTCTCTTTAATTTTGTCCTTTATTTATTTTCTAGTTTTATTCTGTTATGTCTTTTTGCATTTAATTTAATATTTTTTTTGTATATATGTACATACATACATACATATATGTATGTACAATACATATATGTATGTACATATGCTTTTTTGTTTTTGAATATTACTTTTTTATTTATGTGTACATAAATATTTATTTTTTATTATATTTTTCAATATAATTTTATTTCTTTTTTATTTTCTCTTATTCTATTTTAGTTTGTTTGTATTAAATTATTCATTTTATTTACTTTAATTTAATGTTATTTAAGTTGAATTTTGCTTTATTTTCTTTTTTTCAGTTAATTTTTTTTTTGTTACATTGTATTTCAATAATTATTTTATGTACATATTTTCCTTTTTATTTTATTGTCTTTTTTTAATTTTTATTTTTCTTTTGTTTTATTTTTTTATTATTTTTCTTCAGTCAGTTTTAGTTTATGTATATTAAACTTTTCATTTCAAATTTTTTTAAGTTAATTTAATTTTTGTCTTTTCTCTTGTTGCATTGAATTTAAATTTATTTTATTTTTACAATTTTTTTATTTTAATTTAATTTAATTTTTATATTACACATTATTTTTATTTTATTTTTTTAATTATATTTTATTTTTTTATTTTGTTTTTTTTTATTTCATTTTATGTAATTTTAATTCATTATTTTTCATTTTATTCAAATTTTGTATTTAATTCATTTATTCACTTAAGAAGTTAAACTGTTATTTCATTTTCCTTTCTTGTTTTATTTTTCTTTTTACTTTATTTCATTTTCCTTTCTTGTTTTATTTTTCATTTTACTTTATTTCATTTCGCAATTTCTTATATTTTTTACAAAGCTTGCTTTTGCCCAACTATCGGCCTGAATTTCAAATACTTTTTTTTTTAACTTTAATTTTCATAATTCATAAAATTTCATATCTTAATTATGTTTAGTATACTATGTATATGTATTTACTAATAGTTTTTCATTTTGTGATATTGTCTCATTTATGTACATGCCGTTCAATTTAATAGCAGTGACAGATTTTGAAAAAGTTTGCCAATTTTTTTTCCTTTAATTAATTTACATTTTTTTCAATTAGCGTGCAAGCATTCTCTAACAGAAACTATATCAACCAAAGTAGAAAACTTTATACACAATTTAGTATTAACTGATTTAACAAATGTTTATCAAAACATTGTAGCCTCATTTCTATTTCAGAAATCAAAGTTTTAAAATTTGTTTCCAATTTTCTCACGGCGTTTAACTTGCATTCCATCGACTTTTCACTTTTGCATACACTTCACTTCAACATTTATTCACATGTATGTATTTGCAATTAATGGAACGCAAATATTTAGCAAACATATTTTGATTGCAAATCATTTGTCGGTTGATTGCACACAAAGCCTTTGCGCAGCGCCTGTTTGCCGGCCCAACCATGCATGCGTGTGTGTGTGTGTTTGTGTATGAAAGTCCATTTCAACCACCGCTGGCAGTTCAGTTGAATAGGAAACGCGAAAAAAGGCATCAACACAACAAAATACGAAACAACAACAACAACAACAAAAGCGAATCACTTGCGCTCGTTTAAGCGATTGTTGCAAGAATTTCACACAAAAATGCGCATTTAAGTGCCTGTGACGCATCCACCAACTGACGCTTCCGTCTGCCTTTTTCCGTTTCCTTTTGCGCTCACAAATCTGCATGTCCTCTTTACGTTGAAGGTCTTCCCTACAATTCGCTGGTATTTGCATGGCGCGAGTGACTTTACAGGCATTCCAAAGGATCCAAAGTAAAATGCAACAACGAAGAAAATTTACTACAAAAAAGGGCAGCGTTGAAAATTACAAAAACGTAAGCAAAGCCCTTAAAATAAAAATGAAAAAAAAAATATAAGGTTTAGCCTTTGCTGAGAGTGTAGCACTTTGGAGTTTGCAGGTCAGAGGCGCCTGGCGGTGTGACCTTCCGTCGAAGTGCAGGAAGCGACGACGTCTTCTCTTTACTCCAACTCAAAATATTTTAGTATTCACTTTTTGTTGAATTGATTTTTTTACGTGTTTGTTTCCACTAAATGAACACTCGCCACTCAAGCCAAAGTACACTTAACACTTTTTGGTTTTTAATTCATAATTATGAATTTTTAACTCTTTTGCTGTCAAAATTTTCACTTCACATACTCATTTATTGTACCTTTATATGTACTTATATTTGTAGTTAGTTATTTGGTACGTTTTACTACGATGCCAGTTAACTTGTGTAAAATAAAAGCGCGCGCGCGTCCGTTTCGTATCGAAGTCGGTGTTGAATTGAATTCGCGCAGAAAAACGTTCGAAGACGTCACACACGAGAAGCTAACCAGCCAGCCAGCCAGTCAGCCAACTGGTTCTTGGATCCGGGGAGGGAGGGTTGTTTTCGCTGGCAATGGTATCTGTGTGTGTGTGTGTGTGTGTGCGTACGTGTGTATGGCGCATCAACCACTCTACAGCAACAGCAACAACTACACAACAAACGCATGCGCTCAAAATTGGCTTAGGTATGAAATGGTAGTGGAATGCGATAGCGTGACAAATGAAGCAATATTTTCCCATTTCATTGTTGAATGCGAAAAACGCAAATTTATTTATAATCTTCATGTTCTTTCATCTGAATCACTCTGTAGCTAGGCATTCACCCTGTACCTATGATTTCTCACTGTACTTAAACGTTCACCCTGTAGTTGTGTTTAATAAGCAGTTGCTTTTAATAACAGTGTTGCCAGCTAGATGTATTTAAAATTAAAAAAAAAATTGTAATCCCATTTTGGGGGGAAAAAAAAGCATATCTCATTGGGCAAAATAGAAAATTTCTGGCAGTGGTTAAGCATTTTAATTAAATGTAAATAATACACAAATTTCTAACATTTTTTTAAATACATCGCTTGACTATGCCTTTCACGTTCAGTAGCGCGGTGTAGCAACTATCAGTGGATGTAGGATTAAAGGGCCGTACACATAAGACTTTCGCTTTGCTTTGCTTCAGAGTTTCGCTTTGACAGATAAGTTGAAGACCTGTTGTTATATGAGTGCTGCTAAATACAAGGCGAGAAAAGTAAAGCAAAGCAAAACGAAGCAAAATCATGGCGAACTCTCAACTTTTGTACACTTTGACAACCAACTGTTTACATTTCCATTTTATTTCTGCGTGCATATACACACGATTTAGAGAATTCAATTGTATTTCAAAATTTTTGCATATATAATTACTTTTAAAAAGAGAAAATAAGAGAAATATGAACAAATAGCTAATGAAACACCTCTTTGTTAACCAGCCTCATCGTTTTCCTAAAATCCCCTGGATCGGTTTTTATTTATTTTGTCGAAAGATGCTGCAAGAAGACTTGTCTTAATAAAGTTTATTACACTCGCGAATTTCAAACATACATAAGTAGATGTAAAACACATTTCTTATTCTTTTATAAATGAAATACTCGGAATAAGCACATATCGCAATTCAAAACAAACAATTATCGCAGAAACTGTCAAAGCGTTATATGTAGCAAACCTTCTACACCTCATGCTTTGTTGTTAAAGTTCGAATTGTCAAGTAAGGCGAGGAAAGTTGTATGTGTACGGCCCTTAAGTAAGCTTTGCTTAGGCTTCTTGCATTACAATGATTATCGACGCGTCGGTGTAGATGTCAATACCACTAATTCCGCTTGGTTGTCCTTTTTTTCCATTTCTTCAATGCTGGGTACCGCATGAGAGTGCTGCCTGTCGTTTTGTGATCAGTACTGGCATCTAAGTCAACTTTTTTGTTTCATTCGCTAGACCTTTCCGCGATATACAAGTGCTTCTTTCAACGACGTTCCTAGTACCTTCATTTCTCTTATAGCTTCGTACAGACTTATTATGATTGGTCTGATGACTGAAACAGCGTGCATGCGAGGGTTGATGTATGGAGATTGTCCAGAGTTTTTTTCCAAATGCTTTTAAGTAATGTCTTAAACGCTTCGAGCGATTTTGAAATTTTCCATGCAATTTTAACAGTGAGAAACCGAGAGTCTTTGTTTTTCTTGTGTATAAGGCCAATTCTAATTTTGTAGAGCCGATTGAAAGATTAGTCGATATGAAAGATGGATGTACAGAGGAACGTTTGTGATACGAGGCGATGTTTCCACGTTTCGATGGACTTTTGCGAGAGTTCTTAGGTTAACTAGACAGGTAGATAGGAGTGTGGCAGTCCGACGTTTTTATTTAATTACATTTTTTACGAGGCGTTCAATCGTCCATAATTTTCGCTATGGAAATTGATCCCGTAAACCTCTGAGTACGAATCTTGCTGGCAGTTCTATCAAATATTTCGTTAAAACGTGGTTTGCCTACGAAACTCTGTGTCAGTTCCTGGAGTCCGGTGTGGTAGCGGAGTTGCTAATAGTTTAATTTGCAAGGCCTTACCTAGGAAATTTTTTTTGTTACTACGTGGCACTGGAGCCTTTTTTAGGCTGTGCTCCGAATTTTTTGTTAGTATTTTTATGGTTGCGGTTGAACGCCCAAACGGAGGTGGCTTTTGGTTCCATTTAAAGTGTTGTCAGAGTTCCGAACCTATTCGCTTCACGCTCACGCCGTGTACACTACAAGCTATTTTCTTTCTTAACTCTACTTCAATCCTCCACTAAAAGTCTACTTTCACACAATGTGAAAAAATCTTTATTTTAAAGTTATTTTATTGGCATTCTCATCTGGAACATATATTTTTGCTCTAATAACCTTTTAATACGATAACACACAGTCGTTATTCGCGTTTGAACCCATTTTTGTATATTCACCTCTCTTTACATACATAACGATGTAAATGCTAGATAACCACTTTAACACGTTACAATAACATCACGTGATAATGAAATATACGCCTAACCGCTTGTTGGCAGTCAGCATTTGTTAACTTCCTTGCGTAACAAAGTAGAGCACGGAAAAGACAAGAAGAAAATGCAGAAATGCGGTGAAATGCAAAAATGCAAAATTGCATGGCAGCGATCCAAACAAGAGACAATCGTATCCAATTATATTTTTATACAAACATATGCATATGTAGGTGTGTGTGTATGCGTGTGTTTGAATTTTATTATATAGCCATTACTCAAAAATATGCATTTACAACGAAATATTGCACTGATATGCCTACAAATACTACATACGTTTAGACGTGTTTATACCCTGTAGGAAATTGAACTGACAATTGAGAGAGATATTTGATAGAAACCCTTTGAATACCTAAAACATTCCGATCTCTTTGCGAAACGAGTCAGTTTTTTCAGAATTCTGATGAATATTTAATATTAGAGGCTCGGCGAGCTCCAGTAATTTTTATATGTCGAGGTCATAAGGGAGGTTACAGGAACCCATTATTAAAGCAGTCATTGTTGCTAGCTGGAAATCTAGTAGAACTTTAGTGCTTTCTACACCTTCTGGTACTCTCTGATATCTTTAACTAGCACACTCATTTGCTCACTCGTTCTATAAAAGAAATGTTGGGCTTCTACGAGACTTTTATACGCAGTTGTTTAGTACTTATCCTAAAAAGTTATTAATCATTGTACTTGAGATGTAACGATATAAAAATCTTGTGCAGTGTATTTGTAGCCAGGTTTTGTAAAGGAGTATTTGATCCCAAAGAAGGAAAACTTAGTCTCTACCACGAAGCTTTCACACTGTCTGAAGCTGACCGACGCACAGTGGGGTAAATAGTGCTCAAAATGGAGATTAATTCCCACAAGTCTTCTAGTTATGGAAAAGTTATTTTTTTTTAGTTAATTAATCATAAAGAAGTAAGAAAATAATGCAATTCGAGTTTTTTTTTTTTTTTTTTTTTTATATCATAAAAAACAAAAATATGCTGAACATCGGTTTTCTAAATTTTTTATTTTTTTAAGCTTCAAACTTTATTTAAAATATATAAACTGTTTCTTCATCACTATAATCATATTCATGATCATTGTCGTCTTCGCTTGAATTTTTATCATCGCCTTCATCATCATCGTCATCATCAACTTCATTATTATTGCCACTCTCTATCACGATCGGGTAAATCCTGCACTTTTTTTTTGGTAATTTTCTTGTGGTTGATATAACGGGGTCAGAACTGATTAAAAGTCTGTTAAATATGTCTTCATTTGCTTTTTTTCTGCTGTATTTGCGAGAAAAATGTTCTCTAAAATTCTTAAAATCTTTGTTTCGAGCTTCCTGAGCTTCTTCTGATAATTGTCCGATTGGCAACATAGCGTGCGATATTATCTCTGGTCCATGGATAAAATATTTGTGAAGTGTTGGAGGCATGTTATACCAAGGATAACATTCAACGAAATATTTCGCTGTATTTAAAGCGTAGTCACGAAACTTCTGTACCTCAATATCGTGCCCACTAGAAACAAGTACGAGTATTGTATGCATCTTTTTAATCAAATTTATGTCAACTTTAGTAATAGCTGCTGACATCTCGGGATTTTGAAAGAAACGCGTAGCTGTATTGCCATCGTTAGAATTCCCAAAGCCAGGTTTCGGTTGGTCAACAATCAGACCAATTTTATCTTTAAATCCTTTTTGAATCCGTGCTTTATTTTCCGAAACTAATAGTTTCTCGCTTTCTGTTCGAGCTTGCCACTTTTTTTATAGACAATTTATTTGATAAGTGGAGAAGACATTCAAAGAACCTAATCCACCCATGAAATATTGAAAGCCCAAATTGTAAATTTTCTGTTTTTACAACTTTCTTCACCATTTCATGTGAACAAAGCAAACAGGCATCCACTGAACAACAAAAACAATAACAAACCTTTTTTTTGCAATTGCTGTATTTGTTCATCTTCTGCCTTGAGAAATTCGTGTATATTTGACCAGGCAGTTCGCATAAAGAAATGCATATACTGAGAAAGTGCGCAGTATTGGCGCAACTTTTTTTTTACAAAAAGAAACTACAACAGCCATAGATTACAGGAATGAAACAAGGTTTGCTTTACCCCGCTTAACTCACAACTATATGTCTGCATATAAGGTCGAAATCCCAATATTTTAAGGCTTTCGCCCAAAAAAAAATTAAAATACTTAGAGACACGTAAAAACACAAATGAAATCTTTTTGTATTTACTAAATTACCTGAACAAGAAGGCTCCATTACAATTTTCTCAAGATTTGTCCAGTTAAAGAAAATAAAAAACTTCGAAAAATGAAAAAAATCACGTATATCACTGTGCGCATACAAAAAGAAATAAACTTGCAATTTTCAGAGAATATTACAAGAAAACTGTAAATTTTTTGCCAAATATTTGCTCAGTTAGTGATGTAGAATTTTATCTACTTTTGTTTGATACCAAAAATTTACTTGTACCTTGAATTTTGATTTTTGAATTAATCTCCAAAATCGACACATTTTACCCCAATGTGCGACGTCGCTGAGGCACGAAACCTGTTGGTAGAATTAAACTCCAGCATAGCAAGTTTTACAGAGCTAATAACGTGACTCTCTTCTTTTATGATACTGCCGAAGGCAAACACAAGTGGAAGGGCTCCGGAAAGTTGAAAAACTTAGATAGGCGTATTTTTCATAGAAGAAGAAAGTTTACGCAACCACCGCAAGAGTACCTTTATGAATGTGAATGGCGGCCATTTTTAGAGCACCCAAAATTATGTGAAATATTTTAGCTATCGATGTGTTGAGAGATTTTGCTTAGTTCAGATTTCGGCCTTTTTCTCTAGGCAAATAATAACTTTAAAGACATCGAGTGTACATATATTTCATTACCTTCAAGCAAAAAACCAGTGAGTTATTCGAAATTACAGAAGAGAATGTTTACTCACAGCTGAACCTTATGAAACTTATACGATTGAGCGGTAGGGCCAATTCTTGAAGAATGAATAATTAATGAAGATTGAAATGAAAGCATTCGGTGCATTAAGTTTATAAATTCCTTAATAATTTCATTACAGATGAATCAGCTTGTAGTTTCTAATCATTATTCTCCATTCTAGTAGAGCTATTAAAGTACGGCTCTTATTGCGCTCAATTTAATTCACAATAAAAATAATCTTCCTAACTGCGCAAGTAACCGCGAAGTTGGAGGGAAAGTATGCGCTGGACGGAAAAAGTGAAGAAAGAGTTATTCTCTCTGACGCTGTTTACCAAGAGAATCAGAAGGATAGGCGCAGAATTCAACCAAAATCGCCTAGGCAGTTACGGCAGTGATAAAGAAGTCGAAGAAATCTAGAAGTGAGGCGACACTAAGACTACGACGTTGAAGAAATACTTTCGATCCTTTGACAAATCCTATTGGTTTTATTCGCCGAATGTATGTACTCTCAATCTTAATCTTATGAGCAGTTATGTCTATATGTTTAACGATGATAAGAGACGATCCTTTAAGCTCAATGGGCAAATAGACGATGGCTAAAATGGTTTATCATTTGACGTCATCTTTGCTGACGTGAAAATCTCTCAACGGACCCTACTTCTGAACCAGAATTTTTTCGACACCATATTCACCAATTCATCCCGGCTGAGATCTCAGCACTAGATAGAATCAGGAGTATCAACACTTTTAAAATCAAGTAAAAAAATCAAACAAAAAAAAAACAAAGAGTCGATCTTTAAAGGCGTTCGTATGCGCAAAAAAAATAAAATAACTTCGGTAACTAAAATGGCATGGGCTGTGAATGGAATGCACCTCTCGTTCGGAATGTTGTGAATTGTTGATTTAACGAAGAGGTCCCTACTTCTGAACCAGAATTTTTTCGACACTATATTAAACGGTCAGTCCATTCCGGCAGACATCTCAGCACTAGATCGAATCAGGAGTATCAACACTTTTAAAATCAAGTAAAAATTAAAAAAAAAAAAAAACCAAAGAGTCGATCTTTAAAGGCGTTCGTAGGCGCAAAAATACTGAAATAAGTTCGGTAACTAAAAGGCATAGGCAGTGAATGGAACAGAATGTTGCGAATTGTTGATTTAACGAAGAGCGCTTCGATATTTCCACAGGGTATTTTATAGCGCACAAATAAGCTCACATAACCGCTACTATACGAATGTATGTTTGTGCATAAGTATTGTTTAGAAAAGAATCAAACAATGCATGTATGTAGATATGTATGAGTCGTCCTTGCATACAAGTGCCAATTTCATAATTGCTTTTATATTTCTGAATTACTTCAGCTGTATAGCCTAAAAGCCTTGTTTTTGAATTCCGGAAAAACAAAACGTGTGAAATTTGTTGGCGCCATTTGAGGAGAAAGTAGATCATCAAAAGGCGAGATTTGGATACACTACAAATGTGTTACGCAGTAAATTTCGATTCGTGTGTAGTGATACAAAAAAAAAATTTTTATATTTTAGAGTAGAGGCAACTCTTGCCTCGATAACTGACAGCTAGCAATTAATTCGGTTGAATAATTATTATTCTTTTTTTTTTTTGTCAAACAATTATCGACACTTGTTTGTCTAATAATTTACGTCAATTTTTGTTATAGCATACTTTGCGGCGCTAACACTAGATTTGCATACTAACTAGCAATTAATGCTGACAAAAGCGCAATTAGCAATATAACTACTAAATTATTTCTATTTTTATTTCACCAATACATGCAAACTAGTAACGATACTTTTATTATTTAATAGACTTTGCACAATGAAAACTTTTCTAAGGCAACAAACAGCCTAGGAGGGAGCAGAGGCGGAAGGCGTAATAATGGCGGATGTTTGTCATCAAATATAGTACCATTTTAGTGATATGTGTATGTAAGTGTGTGTGTGTGTGTGTGTGTGTGTGTGTGTGTGTAATAGTCAATGTACTGTGGCCAGATAAAAGCGACAAATTTATATACATTTGTGATTTAAAAAAAAAAAAATATGGTAATAAAATTGGGTATGAATAATAACAATGGCAGGCTATTAAAAGCAGAAAGCCTAACCATTTGGTATTTTCATATATCGTTGGAGACACGCAAGGCTGCTAACGTTGTATTTAATTAGATACTAGACGATTTATTGATGAATCCTTTGAAGCGCAATTTTACGATTTTATTTTGGAAGCAAAAAGATAATAACTGTAGTATTTTGAAAAATAACTAGTTACAGCATATAAAAAGTTAAGTGCACCAAAATTTTAATTTTTATTTACTTTGTTAAAATTTTCGTTGCAAAACCAATTTCAAACCAAGATTCAAATTTTGCGCTAATCTAGAAAAATATTTAAAAATTTTTTTCAAAAAAAAAATTTTTTTTTTTTTCAATTTTTTATTATTTTTTTTTTGTGATGAATCTAGTTATGTAGCTGATTTAATTTTAATAAAATAAAGTGCTAGTTTGAAGTGGCTACAAATTACCGTTGATTTGTGAAAAATGTTCACTGACGCTCAACTTTTAGAAGGATAAGTGAAAAAGCGTGAGTATAAAAAATTATTAAAAATCAACGATTATTTGAATGCAATTCGAACGTGCACTTTTATAAACTTAAATTTTATAAGCTACAAAACTACGTACCCAAATTGGAATAAAAAAATTTTAATTAATATTAATTTTTTTTTTTTAATTTTTTTAAAGTTAAAAACGACTATTTTTACGGTTTTTGCTAGAAAATAACAGTACTTTAGTTAAGAGAAAATATAATATATTATCAATGTTTCGTGTTTTTGTAATTATTAGATTGTGAAATTTAAAAAAAAAACGTATAAATTTTCATAAAATTATAAAAACATTTTGATACTAATTATGATCACAAAAAATTGTAAGCCATCAATAAATATTATTTCTAGTATCGATTTTTATTTTTATATTTATATAGAAAGCATCAGAATAGCAGCGATATAACTGTTTTAAGAATAAATAGGAAGGTTAAGCAATAATTTTTATACTAAGATTAAAAAATTTTCCAGCATAAAAAATAAAAAAATCATTACATCGTAATAGGCCCATTTCTGAACCAGTTTCGGACTAGGTAACATTTCTAGACTTGAGTTAAGGACTGTTGCCGAGTAAGTTCTGAACAAGTTTCGAACTGGTCCCGAAATATTCTCAAACTCATCGTAAACTTGTCCCGAAATGGGCCTGAACAAGTCTCGAAGTAAAAGGTTGAAATTTTTATTTTCTCTTATAATAGTTAAGTCTCTGGAAAATACATCAGATGAATTTAGAGAGACATATGATTAATGAATGTCAGGATCAATTAGCAACATATTTTTTTGATAGTCTTCATCTGACTTTTGCGAAATTCGCTGAACATCAGAAATAGCAGCAACCGACGAATGCAAGTAAATTGATTTCTCGAAACTCGTGAAAATCGCTCTGCCAAAAATTCACTTTGGTATGAAAAGAGTTGCAAATTTTTAACCGTCCAAATACTTGAATAAATTCTTTCCCCAATGAATTTCATTCAATTTTAGTATCTTAAAGTTCACTAATAGATAAAGGTTTAGTAATTTTTTTTATATGTCGCAAAAAACTTGGACGATGCTAAACAGCGATGAGAAGGCTTTCTTGGACTTTCGAGAGAAATGTTCTACGCAAGATTTATGGTTCTGTTCGGGTTAACGACGACTACCGAAGAAGATGTAATGATGAACTGTATGAGCTGTATAATGATATTGACGTAGTCAAGCGTATAAAAATTCAACGACTGCGCTGGATGATGACGCTCCGGTGAAAAAATCTATCGAATCGGCACCCATCTGTGGACAACGAAGGCAAGGACGGCCACGAATACACTGGAAAGAACAAGTGCAGAAGGACCTGTCTTCACTTGGTGTGAAATCTTGGCGAACCTTAGCGAAGGAGAGATGAAATTGGCGAAGCTTTTTGGTCTCGGCCCAAACCGACATACAACCGCCATAAAAAAAGAAGAAAAATTTTTTTTAATTTTTTTTGTATACCAGGTCTCTGTTTTTCTCAGGAACAATCTTTCAAGTTGCTCTTATAAAATATAAGCGATTGAAAGAAATCGAACTAAATTAATAAAATACTTTCTGCTTCGGTAGCAGATAATCCGGTACAAGGTACAAATTTTGTTAAACAAAAAAAAACCCATTTAATGGTTCACCACATATAAAACTTCAAAAATTACTCAGGCAAGCGACAAGTACCCCAGCTAAATAGCTTGCAAATCCTAAAAATAAACGTAAAAATGTAAATGCCTAAAAAAAGTACTTTGAAACTATTCATTTACTGTTAAACTACTCGTAGATATCGGACATGGTTCATATATGTAAATGAAATGAATTCAAGCGTCATGTGTCCCAAAGTGCTTAGCGTTTTATAAATATTTTATCATACACATTGGGTAGCCTGCTCTCATTACTGCACAATAAAAATAAATATATATACATTTTTTTTTTTTATTTACTACACTTATTCATCCATACTTCATATGTACATATGTATGTATTTATTCCTAACTGTACCCGCATGTTGATAAGTATGTATGTGAGTTAGTGCGTGTGGTGAGTGGAAACGTATTGGCTGCGTGGCTGCGTGCAGTAAACGGTCGCGTTAATTTACGAGGTCTGAAATGACAGATACCGTAAGACGCGTGACGCATTGTCAACATATTCTCTAGAATTTACATTCAAACTTAATGACACCATTGAGCTTTTTACTAGCAATAAATATATGAAGCAACGAGAAAATGTAAATGTAATCGAAAGTAATTCTGATGAGGAGAGGTACATATGACAATCATACCTCTTACAACATACATTCATATACTACTCATGAAGGTATACGAGGAGATTTGTGTACTCATTCCTGTAAATACGTAAATATTTACATATACGAGTATACCATACATATGGATGTATGTGAGGAATAAGAATGGGAACAGAGTTTTCAAGGTAGTAGTATGCCAATTAGCCTTCTGTGGAAGCCTCATGTCGAAGCGGCCACCTCTAGGGCTACAAGAGCAATCCCTTGCCAAACTCCAGCGGTGGGCTTGTGTGTGCATTACGGGGGCGATGCGCACTTGCGCTACAGCCGAGCTGGAAGTGATTCTAGAGCTGGAACCGCTTCATGGAACCATTGACCACGTGACAAAGAGAACTCTACTAAATTTCTCTAAAGAGGGATTTGGCAGATATAAGGTGCTGTCAATCAAGGCCGGGGGGACGCTAGCCTCTCAGCTCTCGCTAGCGTGCTACCCCCGCGATGACTTACTCAAAGTAATAACCTTCAACAGGAAGTTTGAGGTAGAAATACACAGCAAAGCCACGTGGAGCGTTTCAATTCTGGATTGGCACATTCAGAGGAGTACTCTGATGTGGTACACGGATGGTTCAAGGACTCCGGAGAGTATTGGAGCAGCGTGGGGGAAAACCCTCGGACGGCAGGGCAATACATCCACACACTAACCCCGGCGAGCATCCTGAGGTTTCTGGAGGTCCTGGGGCTGGCTGAAGTGTTGTGATGAGCTTCGAGGGCACAATAGACCAATCGGTCGCAGTGCATTCCTCTACTTAAATCTATCTATCTATCTATCTATCTATGACATTTAGATGGTTGGATGCATATCAATTTAGATTATATACATACATACCTTTTGAAGACCAAGAAAGAAAACTGCTTCAAAAAAAAAAGTTTGAAAAGCTCTAGATTTTAAGGGTGGCCAATTATTTGTAATAAATAAATATGTATAAATACATCTACGGGCAGAAAAAATACTAGATCTCGCATATTTTGACAAAGTTTGAGTATTTATTTTTCTCTAATTTAATTGCGAAAAATTCTAACGAAATCTCAAACATTTTAGTTTATATAGAACTTATTTTTGCTAATTTAACAGAATTTTATTAAAATCCGAAATTTTTTTTAATTTTAGGTTTTTGAGATTTTTTTTTGCAGCATTTGCTTGTTTATAACGTTTTAAACTAATTTATTTCATATGGAAAATAAACGTAACTCCCTTGAAAAGTACTCTTGACACTTCATAGTTCTTTTATTCTTTTTAAGGTGGTTAGGAATATTCCAATATAAATAAAAACATAAATAAAAAAAATTATAAAAAGTAAAAAAAAAATTCCAGTATTAATTTTTCCCGAATTCCTGAATTAATTTTTTTTTTAATTTTGCTTTTAAAATTAAATTAAAAAAAGATGTACAAACATTAATGATGTCCACCAAATACAGTTTTTATAAATTCGTTTATGCGAAAAAATTATTAATTAGAGTTGCCACCTATTTTAATAATTTTGTTCTTCTTATTTTAGATTTTATAATCGATTTCTCTTGAACACCTTAATGCAGAAACCAATAAAATAGAGTTGCCACTTGTCATATTTTAAAACATAATTGAAAATATCACCTTTAAAATTTAATGCATGTGGGCCCGCTATAACTAAAAATTATAAATTGGAGTTGCCACTTATTTTAATAAATTTTCTGTTAACTTTACTATTGAAGTGTTAATGAATATCTGAGTGCAGCAAAAGGGCAAAAAAGAGTTACCAATTACACTGCGTTACAAAAACGAGCTTTAGTTCTGTCTATGAACCAAATATACTTTTTCGGAAAGGGGAGAAAAAAATAAAAATACACGTGTATCGGCGATTTTCATGTACACGAGAATTTTTTTTTTTTTTTTTTTTGTTAAATTCAGGAAAAGCTGAGAATTAAGTCTGCCTGCAAAAATTTAGCTCGATTGGATCACGGAAAAAGGGTTAAAAATCGGTTAAAAGGGTAAAAAAGGTTAAAAAGAAAATTCTGGCGTGTACATGAAAATCGCCGATTCACGTGTATTTTTATTTTTTCTCCCCTTTCCGAAAAAGTATATTTGGTTTATAGGACAGAATGTGTGTAACGCGTTGTTATTTTAATAATTTTTTTTGTACATTTGTGAGTTAATAATCGAGCAATATTTGTGAAAAGTATAAAAAAAAATTTAAATTGCTTATTTAAACTAAAAAAGAGCTCTGAATTTTTCCTGAAACTTTAATAGGGTTGCCACTTTTTAACAAACATATGAGTTGATTTTCGAGGATAGTCATTAGAATATTTGAGCAAATTTTTTAATATTCTTCTTCTTTTGTGGCTAGATAACCGCCTAACTGGCTATCACACCGACTGAGTCGAGTTAAAAAAAAAAATTTAAAGGTAGGTTTCAGTAAATTTTTTGCTGATTCTTCAGTAAAGTGTTTAAAATAATAATAATAAAATGGTTTTAAACAGAACAAATATAAATTTTACTATTGATTGAGATTAATGGAAATATTCAACGAAATAGATATTCAGACAAAATTCGCATTTTACTTTACTTACACTAGAATTTTTTTACGTTGGACAGCAATTATTTAATGGAGAAATACCAAAATATCCCGATCTTTATATGTACATTTGTATAATAAAACACGGACTTAAATAAAAAAAAATTCCAGCATTCATTTATTCAATTGTGTTTAAAAAAACATTAAAAAAAATATGAAACATGTGACAGCTGTAAACTGCTTCATTATTTTAGAGCCAAAATTAGAGCAATACTTTGTCGATAAAAACTCTTTTGCGGCCCTAATTAAATACAAACTCTCATAATTCAAATGATTAGTAATAGCAACAAAAACTTTACTCTCTAACGAACGCGCAACTTTCAGCGCCAAATGTTGAGTGGAGCAAACTTTTCCAAATTGCTTTGCACATTTTTTTGTTGTTTTTTTTTTCTCACTCTAAAATCCTTTCAATTTTCGCAATCAGTTCACGCCAATTTGCCATTGCCTGTCGCGCACTTCCGTTGCACAGCCACTACTAACCGACACACACGCCTGATTTTTTCTTAACACCCACACACACACACACACGCGCGTAGACATACCCACCTACACACACACATAAATATGCAAACACCCATACAATAAACAGCAGTTGTACTTGCAATTACTTCCTACAAATTAAACTTTCACTAAATTGCAAAAAGTTATGAATTATACGTAACTTGCCGCTGCTTACCACTTGCCACATGCCACTCGTTGGCCCCTTCCCGCGCCGGCCAACGTACAACGTCGCGCCATTCGTTAATGAAAGTTGTTCTTCACTTTTGAATGCCAACAGCCAGCCATCAGCGACGCCGACAGCCGTTTTAATACCGACGTGAATATTTTATTATGAACAAGAAGAGGAGCAATGGAAAAAAAAAAAAAAACAAAAACAAACGTCAAAGCAAAACAATTTTTCATGATGTCATTATTTGCAGTTGTAGCGAAATAAATAAATATTTTGATGTGCATATGTACATATTTTACATGGGAGAGTATAAAAACAATTTTAACGCTAGGTGCGTTTATAAAGCCATCCAAAGGCAGTATACACACGTACACACCCACACACACACACACATATAGAAGACTGCAGCAATTGTACTGTGTGTTGATAAAAAAAAAAAAAAGGTTTGCATACTTCCTGTCCACCAAGCCGTGGCCTTCAATTGTTTGGTTTCATTGTCATTAAGTTGTTCCACTTTTTATTGCATACTTTTCAGCTCATTTGACTTACACACACACACACGCACATACATACATGCACATGGCCATTTTGTTCTACAGTCCATTTAATCTATGCATAATATTTGTGGTTCCTGTTGACCACATTGTTGTTATTTTTGTTGTTGTTGTGTACATTAAAGTAAATTGCTGATGAAGTGCGCCTCATTTGCTGACAGCAATCGTTGCTTTGACATTTGACGAATTTTTTGTATGATTAAGTCACTCAGGTGGATTGCCATTAGGGAAATGCGTTATGCGAAATTGGTCACGCAAAAAAATTGAGAATGGCTTTTTGTAGATAAATGTACTAAGTATGACAAATTTAAGGAGAGCTACGAAAGTTTGTGTGCTTGAAACGTAAGTTAAAAATATTTTTTTAAATGGCAACCTTATGCGAGAATTATTGGTGTTGCTAACGTGTGGAAATATTGTTTGCTGTATAAATTAATTTAATAACTTAAAAAAAGAAATTGTTTCATATTTTATATGCGGCAACTCTATTCAAAAATGTATCAAAAAATCGTGAACAAGTACATCACACCGCTAAGTATAGCCGTAGGCGATTCTTGTCGATTTTTACTTTTCAAACACCATATTTTTTGACAATTTATTTTGACAATTAATTTCAATTAATATCTGAGAGGCCGAAAAATATAACATAAACATCTTTGTTAAACATCAGTAAAATATCATATTATTTTTAACCAAAAAATTTAAAAAAAAACTTTGTTCAAAACTTTTGTCTTTCTTTTATGAAAATTTATTATATTATCACGTTTAGGGCCGTTTTCTTAACTGCCTGTTAAATTTAGTATGCAGCGCTTCACTTCACACTTAGAAACAAGTTTTAAAAGGGATCTCAACCACAATAGAGTAGCGAATTTGTTAGATAACGCTCGCATACTTTTAGGCTTGTGGTCCAGAGATTTAAACAGCAGTTAAATTTAACAGGCAGATAAGAAAACGGCCCTTAATGGAATAACGAAAAATGACACCGAAGATGGCACAACGCCGAAACCGGTTTGTCTTAAAACCAAACTTGACAAGAGATGACGAAAATTCGTTCGGTGGCAGCTCCATTTTTCATTATCGTTTGAAAAAAGTGACAAATATGAACAGATTGTAACTATTTTCAAACACCATATTTTTTTTATGCCAATATTTAGTACAATATTGAATGGAATAAACAATTGTAATATTAACATAGTTATCTTCTTTAGTTAGATATTAACACTAATCAAACGTAATTTTTATATTAAAGTGTTTCTAATTACTTTTCACTTGATATCTTTATGGATACCCTTTCTTGGAAAGGTGGCAACCCTATCAATTATCAATTAGAGGACAACATTTCAATTAAATTCTGAAATTAAACGCTTTTAAACTATTTTTTATTAATAAACCTATACTTCAATAATTTATTTAATTTCTGTAGATATCTAACTAATTTTGGTTTTTTTCAGAAAGCTGGCTACATTTTTAGTGATTTTAGAATACGAAGAAAAGGGGTTGAAATTCATATCATTTTTTTTTTTTGTGTATTTAGTAAAAGTTTACGTGGAACACTTTTGTAGAACATTTAAATCCATTAGCTATTTTAATAAAGAGCAAAAATTTTGCTAAGGGTATTCTTGGACGAAATATTTGTTCAAGAACCTAAATCGTCCACAGTTCGAGAAGAGGTTTCCGTGTAAGATTGCTGGCAAGTAAGGTTCAGAACTTAACAGGCCTATCATGAATTCCGTTGGAGCCTCCGACTTGACAGCGTCGGGAAAATGCTATCATCAACATGATCACGAAATTCGGAGGATTGCCATCACGAATTCCGAGTGAAACGCAATTTTGACATTTATTCGTGAGAATAATCTACGAGTGCTTTCCTTTATCGGGCGAAAGTGAAAATAATAATTAAAATTAATAAAAATATACAAGTGAACTATGTAGAAACCAAAAGTAATTAAAAATGAAAGAAGCTTTTATTAATGGCTTAAGTTCATAAATTGAAATTTATTGTACATCAAGACCATCCACTAATCGGAGTTAGTATGAGGCTAGTGAATATGATGGGAGGATCGGCCAGACATTGCGCAAGGTTTTCTGAAAACCCCGTGCAGTTGAAAAGCCTTGGGCTTCCAAGGAAGTGCTGTTTATTTGAATTGAATGTTTCGTATTTAACACAAGTATAAAGTGCTAAAAAGTAAATAGCCAAAAAAGTTTGCTAATTTGTTGAATTATTATAAAAATTAGAACGATATTTTGTTTCTGTTATTCTCCTTATTTTAGAAGTTTGGTTGGACCAGAAAAGCAATGTACAACGGAAACTATGTATATCGTAACAAAATTAAACCCAGAGCAACGAGAGGAAACGGCAAAAAGGATTTGCGGGTTGGAAACGTGTATTTCGGGCTTCGCGCTTGCTCTTTTTATAAAACAGCTTCCACAATTGAACTCATTTAAATTTTTTTTGTATTTAAATAACTATTGTAAACTTTGCCTGTAATAATTTTTTCCTTTTTTTTTAACTGCTGCCAAAAAAGTTAACAAAAATCCGTTGAATATCGTGTAAAGAGTGGGTAACACTCATTCGAACTTAGCGTAACAGTTGGCAACGCAAACTACGAAATGGTTAGAATTGCTTATAGCATTTTTCCCGAATTCGCGACGGAAGATTTTGTCACGACAGGAGTTCATTCGGAATCAGTGATTTGCGGTAAGTTTCACTACCTTAGACGACAGTTTCGCAGCCTATTTTCCTGCTGGTTAGGTTCTTTTGATTTATTAAGTTACAAGCGAACAGCTCTTCTCGAAATAAAATCGAATAATTTCAAAAGTTTGGAGTAAAGAGTAGACAATAGTTTCGAACTTTTTCATAGGTGTCGGGCTCATGGATTTCCTCTTCGAATGGTGCGAAGCGCTGTCAGCTATAATATTTACTATAAACTTGGCAAACGTTTAAGGCTTTTTTCAACATCATTTCAGAAGTTTTTCTAACCTTTCTTTGGTTGTGAAATCTCAGAATTTCTTCAAATTTACGGGTTTCTTATGCAGTCGATTAAAGCTTATTGGTTAGGTACAAAAATTTTGAAAATATTACAAATATGCCAAGAAATAGCAAAATCATCAAAAGTAGTTACTATGTAGACTGCATTTTAGATTTCCAATAGCCTGCCGGCTCAACTCGGCTAGGAATAAACGGGCGAATTTTCTTGTACTCAAACCAAAATCGTTTAAGCAGTTAACGCGCCAATTATGATGTAAAATTATCGAACTGCATAGTGTTACCTCCACTTTTACCCTCCTTTTTTTTTACCAACTTTTTGACCTGCACTCGCACCAAAGTAACAAATTCACCGTTATAATAGCCAAATTAAATACTAAACTACTGCAGCCAAGTATTATATAAATAAAATTTTGAACTCAACACTTGAGGATAAAAACCTTGCCGACCGAACTTTTTTATGTGTGTATGTGTATGTATGTATGTATGTGTGTATGTATGTATGTATGTCCGTATTGCAGCCACAAAGAGGCCACACCATACCTGTGTATAAACAAATCTAACAAACACACGCAAGTGAATAAATAAACAAATGAACTGTAAGTAAGAGTGGAAAGCCAAAAGAATATGAAGGAAAACTACAAGAACAAAAATGATGTGTGCAGCATTGAAAAGACAGTTAAAGTTGCGCGCCAACTCATGGGCACTAAATACTCACACCATCATAGATATATCTATGACTTGACGCCCCATTTTGTACTCGTTCGTCTATACAAACATACACATATGCATGTACATATGTATGTATGTATGTATGTTTACACTACTCCAAGTTAGATATTTGTATAGATAGAAATACCTACATATTTATGTTTGTTGATATGCATTACAGTTACATATGTATGTGGGTAGGGTATATGCGCCAAAATGTATGCAAGCATTTGCTTGGCAAGCAATGCCAAATAGAATAATCGCAATATGCGATAGGTCTTAGGAATGAATAATACTGATTTCTTGCATGTAAGTAGTTACGGTCGGCGGATAATTTGTATGCAGACTTTTTTCTCACAATACGAGCTTTCCAAATATGATGATGCCAGCGCCATCTAGCGAGTTGGTGGAGATGCTTCTATGCATCATGTAAATCGAGCCCTATTTACTGTATGTGAATTTGGGTAGAGTGTTTCCTCACTTAGTAATTCGTTTATTCGTTTTATATTCTAAATACCTCTCCAAACGGTGTTCAAATGTGATTTTAAAAATATCAGCCTGCAGCGCCATCTAGCGGGTATATGGCTTCGAGCTGATTTTCTCAATGCACATAACACAAATTTTATGATTTAGGGTTTTTCTTAAAACTGCGGTGCCAGCGCCACCAAGCAAGTACATTTTTATGCAGTGAACCCTCTAAATGGAATCAAATCGCCTTTTTTTTAATCTCCCTAATCATTAAAACCCACCATTTTTTCCGCAATTTTAAAGTGCAGGAAGTAAAGAGAGAACATGGAGCGAAAACAATGTTAATATTTTTGTGGGCAAACAGAGCACATAGCCGACACCGACATCCGCCCGTAGTTTCATCTACTGGTAAACAGACGACGCAGACCTTGACATCTCTTACACAGAAAGACTTGAAAAGGATCGCTTGTTCGCTTTAGCTCACTCCTAAAATAGTTGTTTGATTGCTTCTCTGGGTTGCTATAAACTAGTTGTAAAAGAATCGGGTTTTCGAAAGCTTCACTGGAAGCTATCAAGAGCTCCTAGTTTTTGTCCTATGAATGAATACCGACAAATACAGCCTTGCAGGTACCTGATTGGAAATTTGTTGATGGTGATAAAAGCAAGGCGTTGTCTTCTATGAAAGATTAACTAGGAAATAACATTCAATGAATGGGAAATAAGGACCGACTTCTGCCCGAATCTTTTAGATCTTCAGCCATGAAGATAGCTAAAAAAAAATGCTACATAAGTTCATTAAGGTGTCGGAAAGAGTTGCTCTCTAGAAACGAGCTAACATTTAAACCAAAGCTAAAGAAATCGCTTTTGCTCTGTAAAATTGATAGGCTGTTACGGCTTCTAAGCCAGTGCAACCCAAACAAGTATTTGTTAAGGTCAGGTTAGGTTAGGTTGAAGTGGCTGTCAGCAATCACACTGACACACCTAGGCCATTAGTAGGCCCATTGTGGTACCACCTGGATCAAAGATCCTCTAACTCGAACCATCTTCTGCATATTTTAAAATCCTGCAACCCTCTACAATACCCAGATCGCATAGGTCGTTTAAGAACGCAGATCCTATGACTTTCATTCTTATCCTCCATAGTGCGGGACATTCACAAATAAAATGCTTAATGGTTTCAGGCTCTTCCTCATTTCTGCAGAAGTATTTGTGAAATTCAACAAGCACTTTTTTTTATAAACATATTTACTTAGCCAAAAAGGTTCATGGCGAACCCTTTTCCAATTGGGCAAACGACAGCGAATATTATCCATGCCAGTTTGGTGATTGTGACAATGATACTCCCAGTATAGTGTATTAGTACTCGGTGTGTGTATGTGTGTATGCGATATATGTATGTAGTATTGACAAGTTGCCGGTTGGCTGAAGCAGTTTGGCGCCCACTTTTCATTGTGCCAGTGCCGCCATTAGCGTGGTCGATGCAAGGCAACGACGACGACGACAACGACGTCGACGACAGGAGTACATAGAGTGGTTGAAGGCAAAGGCAACGACATCGAACAGCGCGAATAATAGTTTATTAGTGGACGTACATATGAATGTGAATGGCACATGTGTGTTCGCTGTTGCATACCGTAAGGCGCTAACATGTTTTCGCCAAAGCCCATTCATTCAGTACTTAACTGGCGGCCCAACGAAACGGTTTCGACTCTTCAAAGCGAAGTGAGCGAAAGAAAAAAGATATTTAATTTTTCGTGGAAATTCAAAGATTTCGTGTTCAAACAAGTAAAAGATTTTAAGTTTGGAAAAAGTTTTTGTGCGCAAGTAAAAAATGGCGGCGTAGGAGAATGTGCATGTTTTAAAATTTGGTATTTAAAAATCAGCCAAGGTGAACGTGACAAATGCGATTAATGTTAGAAAAGGAAAAAGAAAAGTTTAAATATAATTGACGAAAAAAAAATTTAATCGACGGGTATTTTTGTGAAATGATATTTACGTAACTATTTATTTTATTTTTGTATTTGTTATTAGTATTATTATAATTTTTTTTTTTTTGATAATTAACACATTAACATTGCCAAAAATTGTATTCACGATAAAATAAAAAGTATTTTCAAATTGATTAATTTTAAGCCGGTTTCACAAGCAGTTTAAATATAATTTAAATTTTAAATTTCTGTCAGTTTTCATATAAAATTACAAAATTTAAAGCACATTCTTGAAACTAACTGAAAGCTGCAATAATGTATGGAATATTTGCAATAAGCAAAATAAATTTAATTAAAAATGCTTTGATGAGAATTTTTGATGGAAAAGATTAGCTTAAAAAGCAGAGAATATTAAAAAAAAAATATGCAGTTTTGTAGAACGTTTAATTTTGGTACAAGAAAGTGCAAATTCGTAGTCCCTAGAAATTACAATTTATTTAAGAATAATGAAACTTTCTGTCCGCAACTTTTGCCAATTAAAAAAAATATCTCACATTATATGGAAAGCATGCGTAAAAAATGCAAAAATCAACGAAATCTTCTATGGGTTGAGAAATTAATAAAAATACACCAAATTAAATTTTTTTAAAAACTTCGAAATTTCGATAATATATTGGGCAATTATTATAAATTTTGTGTAAAGCTTGAAATATGGGTTTATGTGATTATTGTTACAGGATGATTCTAATTAAAAAGTAGAAAAAAATAAAATTAAAAAAAAAATTTTTAATTTGTCATATTTTGTGTGTGAAAATAAGACTTTAAAAACAGAATAATACGTAAATACATATATTAATATTAAATTGATAATTTGAAAAACTTGTCGTTAACTCGTGCTTTATAATAAGCGGAAAAATATTGAAATAAATATTATAGAAAATTGTAAAACAAAAATCAATAAAAAATTTTTTTTGCATATGATTTGTGGTTAAAAAAAACTTTCACATATAAAATAAGTCTAAAATAAAAAACTCAAAGGTCAGAAAGAGGTTTTTCATAAGATTGTTTAAAATGATAAGCATAATGTTTGTTTTTTGGTTTGTTGTAATTTTGTGCAGAAACTTAACTTTCGTTAAAAACGTGTTAAGTATTAAAAAATCTGGCGCTACGAATATTTAAAATTTAATTCAGTACATAAAATATTAAAAGCCATGTAAGGAGTTTTAATGCCAAATTTCATTGGTCTATTATATGTAGACTGTAACGCAACTACGGTTCGGCGTTGGCAACGCAACTGCAAAAAAAAATGTGTATTACGAATGGAAACTCAACTGACAAATGTATCGATAATTTAAATTCGAACTTTTGGGCTCTTTTCCTCTCTGCTATTTTCCCAAGATCTCCACACTCACGTTCTTTAAACTCTCTCTTTCATGGAAAATACGTCTCGCACACTTTTTCTTCATCAGCAGGAGCGTGGTGTGATTTGCGTAGCGCTTGACCACTTTTTATTTCGTTAACAGTTTGATCAGCTCAAAACTTATCGAGTGATTTCACCAAAGTGTCCTCTGGACTGGCGGACATGAAAACCTTAGGTTATGAGAATTAAGAGGGTTCTCTACACCCAAGGCCTAAAATCGAGCGGTTGTTTTGAATTGGAAATTTTTTTATTGAATACTAAAACAAAAAAAAAAAAAAATTGTCGACCTTGCAACGTCATTGTCTAAACTGATGTTGGAACTGCATGGGTCCTGTTTAAGTAAAATTCTGGCCAGTTGGGTAATATGTAATCAGAAATTAAATATACTTTATAATCACAGTTACGTTGGCTATGTTTTCGCGAGACAGAATTTTTTTAATTGCAAATTGTAAAATTATTTATGCAACGATTTGTGAAAATTTCCAATTTTCACGTAATTTTTTGACAGATTAGAGACTCTAAAAATAGAACAAAATAAAATTTTGCAAATCGTACTCGGGAAAACTGAAAAATTCAATAAAAAAAACTTTTAAATCGGACCAATATCTACTTTTACGAAAACTCTTACTCAGCTAAAAAAAACACTACTTTCGGGAAAACGCGTTTAACGATAAATTAGCGTGTATAACTTATTGGAGACCGGTAAATTACGGAGCCCAGAAGCATGCAGAGGAATTTGATTTCTATGAAATTCTCTCTGTGGTTACATATCGATTTAAATTAAATTTAAAAAATATCGATTTTTTGAAACCTCGAGAGTGGAGGACCCCCTTAAAGAAACTTGCCATACCAAATTGAAAAAAATTTCAAAGCCATTTTTTTTAGCCATTTTGTAAAAACAAGCGCCACCAGCTTTTTTCTTTACCTTGCAATTTCTTTATAGCTTTTAATAAAACACGAGCAAGCAGCACACACTTTCCCACACCACGAAAGCCAATAAATGTACACATTAACAGGCACAGACAAAAAAAAACAAAAAAAAACAAACATGCTAGCATGTAGTATCATCCTATTAGACATATGAATATGACCAAGTGCATATGTTTGGTTAATCATTTAATTATCTAAATACACAGTATAGTACATACATATGCACATATGTATGCATGAATTTTGTTTGTTTTGTTTCTTCATTTTTTTTTCATTGGCTTTATTTTCTATTGATTTTATAGTTATTTATATGTCGCTCGTCCGTAATTACGGTGCATTCGCAAGACATTTTTATATACATATATGTATGTACATATGTACATATATGTATGTATATCTACAAATGCAGGAAGGATTATAAATACAAAAATCCGGATTTCACTTATTAGTGTGTGTGTGTGTGTGGTGTGTGTGTGTATTTGTGCTAGCTTTGCCAATGCAAAAGAAAACATTACAAATCACTTTTTGATTAGCTCGACTAGACGACGCAAAACTTCTTCTACAATTGAGTAGCCGGCAGTAAAATAATTTATCGGAAAAATATACAAGGAGTGAAAGTAACAATAGAGATTTTTATTCAATCGGCGATTTTAATTGGAAGCACAGTTAACCCTTAGTTGCTCATATCGTCGTCTAGTATGAAGAAATTAAAAGGAAATCGAAGTTACAGCAGCTAGGCCTTCGAAAAATATCTTTTCAGAAATTTACAGACCGCTTCAAAACTATAGCACAACATATTGACGAATTTTATAAATTTATTTTTCATAAGTTGAGTTTTCGATATTTTTCATTTAAAAACCAGTTTTAACACCGCATATACCCAAGTTTATTTAATTTAACAAAATTTTAAAGTCATAAAAAAATATTTTTAGTATGTAGTTTTTAATTTCGGTACTACTATAAAGTTTAAGTTTAATGTAACTAAAAATTACCGTTGATTTTTCAGAATTTTTTTCCATTTTCACTTCCATTTAATTCATAAACAAAATTCATATTTAAACAAAACACTTAACTCAATAACTCTTGCGTAAAATTCAAATTTTTGTTATAAGATAAAAAAGGCTTCTTCTACGAAATAGAAGAAACGTTTTGAAACATTAAATGTCTCCTAGGTTTTTGCTATTTTTTTTTTTATTTAATTGTACTGATTTTTATGTAGTGAATTTTTCCATTATTCATCTTAATTTAACCTTCGTTTAAACTAGCTCGGGATAATTTTGGAACCTTTTCGGGACCTTTTCAGTACTATTACAGGACAATTAAGTGATAAGTTCCCAACTATTTCTAGACTATTTCGGAAATTTTTTAAGACTAATTCGGATTGATAGAAGATTTCGGAACGACTTCTTCATGACTATTTAGGGACTAGTTATGAACCATTTCTAGACTATTTCAAGTTTATTTAAGGAATATTTTCACTTGTTTGGAATCATTTCGGAATTGTTCCGAGACATGTTCAGAGCTATTTAACAAAAATTTTGATACTACACCTTTTCCAACAGTATTTCAGAAAAACACAAATGTATTTCAGAAAAGATCAATTGTATTTCAAAAAAACGCAAGGTATTTCAGAAAAGGCCAATTGTATTTCAGAAAAACGCAAATGTTTTTCAGAAAAACACAAATGCATTTCAGGAAAGATCAATTGTATTTCAGAAAAACGCAAATGTATTTCAGAAAAACGCAAATGTATTTCAGAAAAACACAAATGTATTTCAGAATAGGCCAAATGCATTTCAGAAAAAGAGGGAATTAATACATTTGTGTTTTTCTGAAATACATTTGTGTTTTTCTGAAATACATTTGCGTTTTTCTGAAATACATTTGCGTTTTTCTGAAATACAATTGATCTTTTCTGAAATACATTTGCGTTTTTCTGAAATGCATTTGGCCTTTTCTGAAATACATTTGCGTTTTTCTAAAATACAATTGATCTTTTTTGAAATGCATTTGTGTTTTTCTGAAATACTGTTGGAAAAGGTGCAGATTGGAATCATTTTATGACTATTGTTTGAAGACTTTTTCCGGGATGTTTTCAGGACAAGTTGCCGACGTTTTCGCGACCAGTTCAAGAATATTTTTGGACTAGTTTAAATTGACCGCTTTTTGCTTTAAGAAATTTTCGCTGAGATTCCAAATATAACCTGCCACCCTATATTAATCGTTTAAAACTTATTAATCTTTCTACGCTTGCTAGTCGCAGAGAAATGTTCGCCAAAATACTTTTATTCAAGTTACTGACAGGCTTGACGTTCAGCCCACCTCTTCTGGCAGAAGCGAAGTGGAACGTTCCCTTTCCGAATTTCCAGGCATTACCGGCCTCTTTCTCTTAAACCTTTGCAAAAATAGTTTTGAATTAAACGAGCCACACCCTTGTTTATGTCAGGCCTTTAACTTTCACTCCGGTTCCTTTGATATTTCTACTTTACTTTGTACTCTCAATAGGTGATGGTTTACATACACAATTTCGTTTTAAAACCACTTTTACTATCCAAATTAATTTAAATTTAAAATCAGCTGATGAACTTTTATTCTGTAGCTAAACAATTTTAGAGTCTCGACACCCAACAAACTCCTGCCTTTCATGACTCGGCATGCAAACAAAAAAAAATTAAATCCCTGCGTCATGCGGATGCGCCCCTCGCGTCGGTTGGGCGGGAATGGAGGGTAAAAACCGTTGGGATTATTAATTTTAAAATCGGTTGGAAGTAGTCCAAATAAGTCAGGAAATTAACCGGATATAATCCAAAACTACATATTTCGGAAGTGTTTTTGAAAAATACATGAGCTGATTCTGACGTTAATGAATAAAATATAATTAAAAAATGTTTTTTCTAGTTCTTCACATAGCACATAGAGACATATACAAGTTTAAATCGAAAATTGGCTTACCCAGTATGATGCAGACTGAACTTCCTCAGTCACAGTGATGGACATTAGCATCGCTTCCGATAATGTAATGGCAAATTTTCAGATACCAGTCAATATTTCAGTTTTACTCAGTATTTGAACAGGAAACTAGCAAAAAAGCAAAAAGTATTGAATAAGACGTTAAAAAAAATTTTAATAAAACAGGTTTATAGTCAATTCACAATTTCTAAACACAGTCGAACTCTTATGAGATATTTTTGGGCGGCATTTTCATTTTAACTTGACGTTTTAATTAAACTTGATAAGGGCTATGACAGAGAAGAGAGTTGAGAGTAAAGTTATACATTTTATCAACTAAAATATGTTGTCTATATATTTTTCCAGATTATTTGTGATTTCAAAAACGATTTGATAGCTTCACATCGAAATGTCCTTCCTTTCGCCATCACTCAGATTGGAGAATCTGCCGAATGAACCAATTATGTCACTGGATCATATACCCGAAGAAAAACGTTACAACAAAAATAATATTGTAGCTAAATGGTGTGCGCCGATAAATGGCAAAATGTATCGTATTGAGTTGGAACATGGCACGACAACGGGACGACGAATGATTTGGGTTAATGGTAAGGTAAGAAAGACCAACAACGAACCAACATGAAATACAAACAAAAGAAAAACTGTTCCAAAAAGTGTTCACGATATTTCTCTCTCACGCACATTTATTACAGGAAGTTTTGCGGCGCGACTGGATGTTCAAGCTGGTCGGTGAGGATTCATTTTACATAGATCAAGCGCGTTGCCTAATACGTGTAGATCCGGCACCGGGTTTCCGCTACGAATACTCACTATATATCGATGGCAAACCGCATGAACAATACACCGATGAGTTGACCAAACAATATCGTCTGTGGTTGGTCAACATTGAGGATAATGAATATCGTATAATGTTGGAATTGGACACGATCAATTTGTATGTGAATGATGAGTTGCGAAAAGAAACGGTGAGTAGATGATAAAAATTGTATTAACAATGCCTTAAGTATGCAGTACACTGTCAATCATTTCAAACGCATAGGGCGAATTCGTGGATGGTGGCACGGATACTAAATTTATTGAGAATGGCAACGAGTTCATATTGCAGGCACGTTCAAGTGGCAATAAATTGGATGGATTAACGCATACTCTGCTGGCAAATGGTGAACTGATACCTGAAGCTAAAATATTGGAAGTTATGCAAGAGCCATTCTCAATACTATCAACGACTTAACGAGCGTGAGCTTAAATGTTTCGAGTTCAAGTGATATGTTGGAATTGTAATTAGTAAATGTTATGTGCTAAAATGAAATGAATTTTAATTGAATAAACAAGTGATATGTAAAAATAAAGTTTAAAAATGTGTTGAAATGTTAACATTCAATAAATGTTTTAATGGTGTAAAAGAGCAGTTGATGACAATGTGGATTGTTTCTAACAAAGCGTAGTCAAGTATAACAGTTTGCTTTTACTCGCAGTGAGCAATTGTACACCAACTTATGTGTTTAGTTTGCCTTTACAAGCAGCTCTTTATAGATATCTGAAATTCACAAAAGCCATAAATGTTTCAGATTGCAGCAGCAAGTAAAACATTAATTTGGGGATTTGAAAACACAAAAATTATTTTAATAATTTAACAAATTCTCAATTTTTTTCTCAGCATCTCTAGAAAATTTTTGTATATACTGTTTAGTAGCCCAATAAATTTAAACCTAACAGAGTGCAAGTTTGAAATGGCTAATGATAACTGTTGATTTTTGAGCGTTTGCTTGTCGAGGGTATACTAGGGTAAAGCGTTTTTTTTTCATAAGTTAAATGGAAGCAATTGCGGCAAAAAAATCTCAGCTATCAAAGGTATATCTTATTCATTTTGCACTGTTTTTGATTAAAATTGTATTGAACAAAACAGCATTTTCGAAAATTTTCTGAAACTACGATTTGATTTAAATTATGGAAATGTTGATGGCCATTTTTTACTTATTTTTTGTTAATTTTAAAATTAAAAAAAAAATTGTTTTTTAATTTGATGAGCCTTTGTTGGAAATTTCGTGCAAAATTTTAAATATTGATGTTCTTTGTTTCTATTTTGCAATGAACTCTGTTTTTAATTTAAAAAAAAATGCATGAAAAATATATTGATTAGATATTGTGAAAAAATTAAATAACGATTACTTTTCGGAGTGACTGTACTATGTATATTGGTAATAGAAAAGCACCGGAGTCGAGATTTTACTAAAAACATATCTATGAAGTAAGGTATTGAAAAAGAAAAAACGTTTCAATAAACTTACCGTCAGATGGCGCTGCAGTCAAATTATTATTAAAATTCATATTTTTAGACTGATTTGGCTTACATTCGACCTTTCTTTTTTTTGTAATTTGTAAGTGAAATACTGACGCTGAAATCGAATTATTATATTTCAAACATGAGCCGAGTCGAGACATGAATACAGTTTTTTTTTAATAACTCGATTCAAACGTCGCTTGAGGCTGGCAAATTTTTCCAAAATAATTTATTTTCACAAAAAAGCAGATTATAAATCAAGACAACAACAGCAAGACAAACCACCTACCAAGGAACAGTCACAAATTTTCATCAAAAAATCGATAAAAATATATAGTTTATTCCGCCACACCCTGAACGAAAAGCCTAAAGATGTATTTTTTTGTGATTTTTATTTTCGTTTAATTTATGTAAGTATATATGTATGTATTTAATTTTCAACCTCGTTAGTTGTGTTAATCATTTTCTTAATTTATTTTATTTTTTTCTTTTTCTTTTTCTTTTTCTTGTTAAATCGAAAATTCATATTATTTAATACAAATTAAGATTTTTTGCTCACTTGTATTTTTGTCAAATCTCGACATCTTAGAATTGTATGTTTTAATTTATTTATGTATGTATGTATGTATGTTTGTATATTTTCGAAGTGTGTATTTTTGCTGTATAGGGATGTATACATGTACGAGCATGTGTGTATATAATTAATAAATTTAATTTGCTAGTACAATAGTAATGGTGATGACAAAATTTAAACGAAACACAAAACGTAAATTATTATACTTACTACTACTACCACATACATACTACATATCTAATATGTAGGAGTGGGCGTGCCCATAACGAAACACATACATACATAGAATACCTGCTGGTATATGAAATACATATTTATGTATAAAGAGTATAAATAGATTTATGTAATTTAATAAAATTTAAAGGCATACAGCAAATAGCAGCGGACGAGTGAGTACATCAGGTAAACAGTGTGTGCTTAAATGTGAAATACTGGCTCTCTAACTTATTTTTGTATAAAATTTTATTTTTAAAGGATGGCATAAGAATACAAACAAAATTTTTGTATTTTTTTAATTTTTTTTTTATATTCACTGTACTAAATAATGCTGCAAAGTAGTAGTTTGTTACGCAACTTATTGCTTGTTTTAAGACTTTTTTAGGAAAAATTGTATAAAATTATTCCAAAGGTACAGGGCGTTTCAAAACTATAGCACACTTGTATATTGATACATTTTGGCAATTTGTTTTTTTTTTTTAATTTAATTTCCATACATTTTCCATTAAAATTATGTCCTTACTCTAACGATATAAAACAAGATTCAAGCCTTACACAAAATTTGCAGTCATTAAAAAAATTTCGAGTTAAAAAAAATATAATTTTTTTGAGTATGCTGTTTAAAAACTACCTCAATTTTAGTACAATAAAGCGCAAGTCTGAAGTGGCAAACAATTGTCGTAGAATTTTATGAATTTTTTTTTTGGCCAAGGTCGTTGAGTTTTTCTTCCATACCAAAATAAATTGGAAGCTAAGGCTGCGAAAAAAATGAGCAAAAATCAACGATAATTTGTAGCTACTTGGATCTCGCACTTTATTATAACAAAATTGAATGGGCTAAAAAAACTCGATACTGAAAAAATTTTAAAATTTTTAAGTTCGAATTTTGATGAAATTTTTTCAATCATTCCACATTTTTTTATAAATTAAAAAAATATCGAAATTTTGTTGAAAAGTAGTAGCCTTATTATAAATTGTGTATTAAGTATAAAACTGACGTTGATATCGATTTCGTTAGAGAATGAATGGTACATCAATTGAAAAATATTTGTTATTAAAAATAAGAAAAAAAAAATTTTCAATATGTGCGTGTGTTACAGTTTTGAAACGAACTGTACACACAAATAAAAAGAAAAAAAAAATAACAGCAGCAGAGCACCTTCCAACAGTGCTTGGTTAGAAATTAATATTGTTTTTTTTTTTTTGTTTCTTTACTATTTTGCTTTCAGCTAACAAGTTTACAATAACCTACAAACTACAACGCACACTAAAAACAAATAACTCTCAAACGCACACACCTTCATATTCTTTTGTTTAACTAATTTCTGCGAATTTTTTAAAGTATAAAACGGATGTTAGTTGGCGGTATGGACAATGGGTTCGATATGACAAATTTTTATTGCAGAATTACTCGGTCAATTTGTTTAAAATACCTAAGATGCGATTTTTAAGCTATGAAATTGCAGTTGGAATTTGATTATGTAATTTTTAAATTAATTTTTTTTAGTCCCGAATCAATCCCGAAATTTTTCGGGACTAATCCCGTAATTATATTGAAACCTTAATTTTAGCATTAAAATTTCTTTCTTTTTTGGCAAGTTGTATATTGCTAAAAAAAATCTGAAATTTCAATTACTGAATTTTAAAAACATTTATGTAGGTTCAATACTTACATTACTTAGATTTCCTTCTTTTTTTAAGACAGGTTTTGAGTTTTTTTTTTTAACTTCGGGTTTTGAATTCAAACTAGTTATAATGATGATAAAGTCGCCTCTAAAGTCAGATGCAGCTTTTTTACATAATTTTCAACAAAATATCAATTAAAAAATCTGCTTCTCACTTTTAGATTCGACTTTTTAATTGAAAAGAATAACTGAAGCATTCTTACAACTTAGCGCAGAAAAAAAAGAAGTAATTCTAAACCTCAGTAATTTTAACTCATTCAAATTACATTTAAATGCCAATTTTAAATATCTTACCTGTGAATATATCCTTTTATCCTATGCTGTCGTTAAAAATCCACGCAAACTGATTGATAACATACAATTGAAAATGTTTTGAAATGGTCTGCAGGACATAGGTTTATCGAGAGGAGAGTATTTGATTGCCACTTGAGATTTTCTGATTCTTCTTTCTAATCTTTAAATTTTTTTTTGTATACAGATAGCACGCTATTTGTCTATATCTTCACCCACTCCACACCGCTTGCCCAATGTTTAAAATGCTGAACAAAAGTTCTACCTTAAAGATGAAAATTATTTGTTTAACAAACAAATTTTGCTGAGCTTGACAAAGTTTTTTTTTTTTTAATTTTTTGCTGCGAATGAGTGAGACCATTTATACAATTTGTTGTTTAACTTTATAACTTTGCCTTTACTAAGACCTCATTTCAGCAAGTCATAAAGTGCTGAACATTTTCGAGTAGAATTGCTTTCGGAATTGCAGTCTGAAGTTCAATTAAAGCGCATTTTTTTTTAAGTGCCGAATCTTTCGCGAAACGCTGGAAAGTTTTAGGCTTCGATATTATTAAATTTCTGTGGTTTTATGGAAATGCAAAATAAATTATGTGACTCGCACAAATGAGGTACTTATAACATTTCTTTAACGCCTCTACTCGCTGACAAAGTTCTCAAATAAAAGTTTCGTGTGTGTGTGACTTTTACCTAAATATTTTTACTGCTAAATGTTTTTTTCGTACACAATTATATACATACATATATGTAAGTAACAAAATCAAATAAAAATATATTTATGTTTGTAGGTATGCCTGGTGATCGTTCAAATTTATTTGTTGACTTTTGACGTTTCACTAATTGTTTTATAATTTAAGTTTTTTTTTCGAAGGTCAACTTAATTATCGAGTTTGTTAGCATAAAGAGTATGTATGTATGTATGCACTTGTTTTATGTAATCTGCCTACTGCGCTGCGCACTTCTTCAACTTTGATTTTAGTTTTCGCTTAACAGTTTGCTTCTCGCTTAGCAGTCGTTTTATTTCTATTAATTTTTTTTTTTTATAATAATTAATATAAAGGGTGTTTGTTTCTTTTAGAATATTCATTATTACTTTTACGCTTAAATCACTACTTCATTAAATTATAAATTTATTTATGTATACTCATAACATTGTATGCATGCACATATGTATGTACATAATATGTATGTATGTAATTTTTTTGTGTATACTAATCATACAATTTGTTAAAAGAGAATTGATATGAGAAAAAAATATAAATAGTATCAAATATCAACAATTTTTTTTTTAAGTACAATTGAAATGTTTTGATCGAGTACGAGTTTGAAATTTTTTCGTGTTCGCTAATACATACATATGTACGTACATATCTACATATTGACACATACATACATATGTATGTTGTACGATCATATAAATCTATTGGAAAGTCTTTCGTTTCCTTAACATTGCTTATGGAAATACTTGTTTTGCTGTGTTTTTGAGTTTGATGCTGTACTTAATATTTCTTTTATTTATTCGTGTTGTATATTTTTTTAACTTTCTGAGACGGATTGCAAATGAAAAACTAAGAAAATGATTTGAAGCATTTTATGCGAATAAGCGCATGTGTACCGTTGTAAATTTTTGGCCGTTATAAGAACCAATGGTAGTTCCAAGTTTGAGGATTTTTCGAATTTTTTTTCGCAAAAATATTAAAAATCTGAAATTTTTTGAGTTGGACATAAGAAAACACTTTTAAATTTCTAGTTCGAAAATTTTTGATAAAATTAGAAATCTAGCGCCAAGTTTTCAGCTGGTTAGCAACTTTTCTGAATCTCTTCGAATAAAAATTTTAGATTCGAAAAAAAAAATTTGCTTTCGTTCGCTATTTTTTTTCAAGCGTTAATAGTATTTTTTGCAACTACATATAAAACTGAAATGTTCAGAAGTTTTGGCATTCTATAAAATTTAAATTGCATAAAAGTTTCGGAATACCGAAATAAGAATTCGAATAATTTGTAAAATCGTGATATGCAAAAATTTGGCATTCTTAGAAATTATGTACATATATTGCACGCTTACCGAAAATTTCGAAGTTACGACAAAATTCAGAAATCGATTATGCATTTTTTTTTAACTGATTCGAGCAAACAATTTTAGCATCAATTTAAATCGCAAACAATTTAATGCAACGGAGTGGCTGGTAAATTTTTTTTTGAGAAAAATTTAAAATACAAAACAAAATAAAATTGGCATTTAAAAAAATTAAATGGTTCTCAACAAAAATTGTATGTTAAAGTTAGGTGAACGATTGCGAAACGCTTATTTCGAATTTTCCAACTTTTTTTTTGTTTTTTTTTTTTGCAAATTTAAAGCGCGTTCAACGCAAATTAAACAACCGCTACACATGCGCATTGCCATTTAGTGAATGTGATGAAGTTTTAAAATTTTTTAAATAATTAAATTATCTATTATTGTTTTTTTTTTAATTTGTTTTATTTAGAATTTACTTGTTTGCTTACATAATAGTATTTAGTAATAATAGTAGTTCTGCTGTCTGTAGTCGTAGTTGTTGTAGTACAATACATAGTTTAATTTATTTTTTAATATTATTTAGCAATAAAACTAGATTAAAGTACCATCGTGTGTGTGTATGTGTGAATGTCATTTTTAAAAAGTAAAACATTTTGAAAATTTTCTAACATCATTTGCGCTCACGTTTTTGTTTATCTTTTATATTTATGTTTTTTTTTTATCGCTAACTCTCTTATTTGCTCGCTTGTCCGCTTGTTCGCTTTCTCGCTACAAACATACATTTTAATTGCAATTACAATACTTTGCATGCCTTACATTAAAGTGGTTTTTTTTATTGTTTTTTTTTAAATTTATTATTATTAATTTTGTTTTTTGCTTCTGTATATGTGTATGTATTTATTTTTTTTTAATTTTCTTTTTTAATATTTCTTTTTTTGTCTATCGACAACATGCCTCGCTAAAATGACATAATTCGTCTTTAGTTATCTCGTCTTATATGTTTGTATAATTATGTTATATGCTAATATTAAAAAACCTTTCAGTTGCATCTTAACATTAATTGCTACTGTCACGTGTGCATGCATACTTAATTTAGGCTACTGTCTCCTACTAACTCTGTTCACATTTTATTTTAGCTGCATTTGCATTATCCTTTTTTGCATCATTTCGCATTATGATTAGTAATAATTGTTTTTTTTTTGTATTTTTATTTTTGTTTTTATTTTTTTTTTTTTTAGTCAGCAGGCATTCAAGTTACACTTAAATTACTTATACTGTTGTTCTTTGCTCTTTCTGGCTTGCATTTCAACCAATCCGAAATAAAAGGTAAGTATAATAATAATAACTATAACGGTATACACAAGGAATGGACAGCATGACAGCTATGTTTGAATGTATGTATGTATGTATGTATATGATTGGTGTGACTGCAGTGTGAGGCGATGGTGATTATAAATTTCGATAAATGAAATGTTCACAATCGTATGTAAATTTTAAATGTGTAGCAAATTTACGAATGTTGAAACTATCGAAATATCTTGAGATAAGCGCACAGGAGAATGGTTTCCAAGGAAGGGCATGATGACCAAGTTATAAATGTTATTCTATTGAGTTTTTTTCCAATATTTCTTGCCTACTTTCAAACAAACTATTTTGCTTAGCATTTTAAATAGGGCTCGCAACATTCAGCCACGTGACTGCATCAGTATTGACATTTTTAGCAGACATTCCGCATCAAAAAGAAAATGAAATTGATTTAATTAATGAAACCGGAAACGAATTTCTAAACTGTAGCATACTTTTAGTATTAACTCGTTTCTTTGAAAGGAACAATAATTGGCTATTAAAAATTTGCTTAATATGAAGTTCAACAATCAGTTGGGGTTTTGCAATTAATTACACTAATTTGTCTTATTTCCACACTTTTGATAAAATACAGTGTTTGATTTTAGCCAATACTATTGTGCCTAAAACTATACCGCAAAATCATGATTTTAATTAAAAATATATTTACGCTTTAAACCAAATGCACCGAAACAATTTTAACAAAGGCATGGCAATAGGGCAGTAAATGTTCGTTTTCGAATTTCGCTTATGAATTACAGATGCGTCTAAAAACTTAAAAAAAAAACTAGTAAACCTTTTTTGTTCTAAAAAACTGTGTTTAACTAATTGAAATTTAAATTATTAAAAAGAACTATATTTACAAAAAATCTCTAAAAACGCTGTTTAAAACTTTAAATGTAAACAAATGGCTAACACCCTAACATTAGTTTTTTCAGTGGCTTCATTATGACAACACTCTGTTCACAAATTAAAGCACAATCATACATTGAAACATTTGGACAATACATTTTTCTTCTAATTATATAAAATTATTATTCGTTTAAAAGTTATACAAAATGTACAATGATTTAACAAAATTGTATCAAAACTTCGAACTTAAAAAAACTGAAGCTCTTTCGTAATACCTTCGATATAAAAAATAGTGGCAGGTTTGCGTTATATGGCGGAAATTGCTAATTTAAAAAAATTGTCAAAAATCAGCGGTCATTTGTAGGCACTTGAAACTGCACTAAAATTTAATAAGCTACAAAACTGCATATTCAAACATTTCTTTTTAAGTTCGAAATTTTGATGAAATTTTGCCAATCATTGTACATTTTTTATAAAGTTGAAAAAATGGGTTTTTATTTTTTATGTTAGAAAATAAATTAATTGAAAAATAATTGTATATAATTATAATCAAAATAAATTATACAAATGTGTTAATATATAAAATAATTTGTGAACAGAGTATTGCTTGTTTTTGATTTCATTTCGTCTCAAGGCAAGCAAATATCATACATACATTTGTACGTAGCTTTAAAGATATAGGATGAGAGCGTGTGAATTGCACGTATGTATATTCAATTACCTTAAATGTATGTAGCTGCGCTTGTTAACGTTGCTTGGAGTATGAAAAATTGGGTATGAACATGAGTGTGTGAGAATTTAACTATACAAATGTTTTTGAAGCTGTTCAATTTGTGCTGTCATCTTTTTGATGTGCCTTTTGTTTTCTTACATTCTGACATTTTACGCTAAATTTTCGTGTTTTTAGAAAGTTCTTACTTGTTGCCCGTCCTTCTGTACGTTACAAATACTTAGTTTGTGTGGTGTTTTAGTTGTAGTGGTTGTTGTTGCTGTTATTCTTGCTGCTGTTTTTGTTGTGACTATTTTTTTTTTCGTAGCGCACCTTCATACTGTTTCATCATATTACAACTTCTCACTTCTAGCTGTTTTGGTCCTATTTGATTTGCTTATTGTTTGTGTGTGTGTGTGTATTTGTTTGTTTTTTTTTTGCATTTCATACTTTCATATTTTTGTAGTCAGTTTTCATATTTCGCTTGCTATTTGTTTATTTTTTTTTTTTAGTTTTTGTTTATATTTTTTCTGTTCACTTTAATTTAATGGAAGGCAAAACATGTGCTGCAGTAGACTTTTATTATTATTGGAATTATGGTTATGATTATTATTGTTACCGTTATGATGATTATTCTGACTATGATTGGGATTCTGATTGAGTGGCGGCATTTGAAGATGATGCTGCTGCTGCTGCTGCTGTTGATGATGCTGTAAATGTTGTTGCTGTTGCATGCGTAGATTCGTTAAATTATTATTAGCTGTTGTCGGAGGCGGTGCGTGCAATTGTAAAATACTTAAATCATCAGCTACGGAGTCATAATCACTGGAGTCCTCGCCATACAACTGTAAGAGATTCAGAGCGTCGGTTAGAGTGATAGAAAAAATGCTTTAGATTTGAATCAATAAAATTCGCTTTGAATCGAGCGAGCACACTTACACGCATATTATAGGGATGCAAATCACATGACTCGTGGTGTCAGACGCAATCCTCTAACGACATTAGCAAGGGATTCACATATTCGAATCCTTCGAATTCCGATTGATCTATTTTGTCGATGACGCGACTGTGCGAATTGTTAAAGAAAAAAATAAAAAAGAGTAAATATTAAAATATATTTTCATTTTTATTAATAATTAAATAAATTCTTTGTATATGTACATAAAAAAGCAATGAGATGCAAGAAGTCAAAAGTAGTTGTTTAAAAATTATAAACATAAATATTAGAAAAGGTTTAAAAAGAGATTGTACTTTACCCAAAAAAAAAAAAATTCAACAAATTACTGCTGGCTACTTACTCATCGTCGGGCGTCAGCTGTACAGCTTCCTCTGTGAATTCGGGTGGGAAATTGGCTAGGTCTCTGTCGGAGTCTAAGCGCGGCTTGAATGGTGGCGAAACTTGTTTGCGCTCGAGCTATGGTAGCCGGTATTTTGAGTTAATGACACATGCATTTAATGGGTGCCAATATTTTTTAATTTTTTTTTTTTTTTTTTTGCATTGAACGAAGTATGAATAAATCGATGATAGTATTTGTAGAAATAGACAATTGGTTTCGTGTGCAGTTTGATTTTTCGATAGTTTGATGAACGTGAAAAAAGAAATTTAAGAGCAATTAGTAGCAAAATAATAAACAAAAAATATATAAGTTTTGAATTTGAGACCTTGTTTTGAATAGTTGGAGAAAAAACAAAATAATTCAAAACACTTTTTTTTTTAAATGTATAGACCGAAACAAAATGTATTGCCTGGTTGAAAATGTTTTTTATGTGCTAATCTATTTTAAATTCGATTTTCTTTACCAATAAATGAAAAAAGAATAATAATTTTTTTTTATTACAAAAAGCGCCTTAAATGCATTTGTGAAACTGTGATGATTATATAACAGATTTATGTAAAACGATGAAAAGAGAAAATGTACGCCTTCTTTTCGGCATCGGTACGTTGAGTCAATTAGCGAATGTTGTGAAAAAAATAACAATTTTTTAATGACAAATGTTGAAAAAATATTTGTATGAGTTCATTAACCCTGGTGTTATCACGTTAAAGCCTAAACATATGCCGCAAAAATTGTATAAATTCTTAAATGCTTCAAAACAGAATTTTTTCCGGCTTGTTTTTTACGTTTGAGCCATGCGATAAGTTTTAACAAAGTCATATGAATGGTACTTTTTGTTACCATTGGTTGTCCTATCTAACATTAGAAGCGTGAATGTGAATAGCAGCTTTTATTACATTTTACAAAAAATTTAGCGCCTAAAAGATGCCACCTAATTGAGTACCATTGATGGTGGAGCATATTTTTGGCAATTATAATATAGAATTCACATTTTTTTAGTTAGAAATAATATACATATATTTTTTTTAAATGACATTAACCAACGGCTTATTTAAAAAAAAATACATCTCTTCCAAAGATCTTGCTTTCTTTTACCATCTTACATTGTATGTGCATATATGTATGTACAAAAATTTACCTATATATTTATATTTACCCATAAAAATCTCGAAATATACGAACAAAAGTATAAGAACTACATACATACCTATAGCAATCCAAAGGTATTTAAATACAAAATCATACCTTAACGATTAATTTGTTTAGGGAGTAAGAAAAAGGTGGCATACATACATACAAGCCTGTTGTAGGTGCATGCATCTAAGATTAATAGTATGTTTGTATAATATATGAGCATATAAAATAAAATAATTTAATTAAAAATTTAATAAAATGTGATGCGTCAAATTTAAAATTCTTAAAAATGTATTCGACCCTATCGCGCATTCCATGTGAGCAATTCATTCCCATAAATTGACACTTGTTTTTCTGCTTATATGGCACTGCAATCATGTATCGGTCTTGTGCCGAGAATAAAAGTATTGCCAAAATCTACACGCAGAAAAACAAAACTGAGATTCTCTATAGGTCTGAGTATAAGAAAAATATTCCCTAGTTAATTTTTTTATTTTTGAAAACCTTTTTGATGAATCGTACTTTCGTTCGTATGTTCGTATTTAATGCATAATATTGTTATGTAATGTAATACATAATATTGTTTTTTTTTTTTGTATGAAAAGCCAACAAATTCGGGCACTTGTGACCGGGAAGGTAAGCTTTCTTACAAAAAGCTTTATTTATTTTATCATCTGAATAACCGCTTAAAGAAATTATAAGAAAGTAAGTTATAAGCACCAAAGGTATTTTAAAAAGTAAATCAAATTAAACTGTTTTTTTTTTAACCTTTGAATTTATCTATATTTAAAACAATTTTTTTTTTTGATTTAAACAAATAAATAAATTTTTAGGGCAAATGTATTTTAAAAGATACTTGCGCAGCGGGCTTCATTTTTGGGTTAAAGGTAGCAATATGTGTAAAAAATATCGACGACGATCACATTGATAATATAAAAAACTTTGCAATTACCGATAGTCAATTCATAGATATCGATAATCGATAACGATAAAAAATTGATACATCAAAAAAGGATTACGTTAAAAATGTCGATTACTCTAAAAATATCGATAACGTTAAAAATATTGATAACGTCAAAAATATCGATAACGTCAAAAATATCGATAACGTTAAAAATATCGATAACGTTAAAAATGTCAATAACATTAATAATATCCATAACTTTTATAATATCAATAACGTTAAAAATATCAAGAACTTTTATAATATCGATAACGTTAAAAATATCGATAATGTTAAAAATATCGATAACGTTAAAAATACCGATAATGTTAAAAATATCGATAACTTTAAAGCTATCGATAATGCCAACACTATGGATAACGTATAAAATATCGATAATGTTAAAAATAGCAATAACGTACCGAACACAATAAAATTATATCGATAGTGAGATCAACAACGACAATAATTTTGTTATTTTACAGAAAAATCGATAACCTCCACAATATCGACAGAAGTGTCGGCGAGGATATTCAAAATCTTTTCTTAACTAGTCAGCATAAAACAATTCATAACTTTAGCGTTAGGTAAAAACAAAAAAAAAACAAAAAACTAAGAAAGAAAAGTGTCTTACAACAACAAAATTAGTTGATAAAGAAAATATGATAAAGAGTAAGCTAAGAATGTATGAAAAGCGAAAAAAGCAAAGCTATCATAAACCCCTGCTACAAACTTACTGATCATCTGGCGTCAATTCGGCTGGCTCTCTAGTAAATTGTGCATCGAAATTGGTTGTCATATATGGATCGCCAGGATCAAATGTTGGCTTATATGGTGGTTGTACTTCCTTTTGTGCAATCTTAATAATAATTGTTTTTGTTTTTGTAAACATTATGATAAAAAAAAATTTCAAAAGTTAATTCTAGCATTATAAGGAAAAATTACTCGAAAACCACTTTTCGATGTGCCATAAATATAATAAACATTATTTTATTGAGTGGCAATGGCCTACCTCTTCATCTCTTCAGCATGTATAGGCGAAGTATTCTTAAAGGTATGTTAGAAAGATTAAGCCTAACAGCTTTACAAATCTAGGGCAATCATCAACAATTTTCACACATGCAAATTGCTTCGAATTATTTCACCAATACTCGAGGTTGTTAATTTCGTTTTGAATCGATCTTGAATTTTGTTTTTTTTCTTTTTTCAAATTCACGACTTTTTAAGCTCTCACTTCGAAATAAAAAATACCTCTGCCAGTTTGCTACATTTTTACTTACCATCTCCCAGTCGATGCTCTTGAAGAACGGATGATTCACAATATCCATAAAAGCAGATTCGCGATGACAACCCAAACGATCAGCTGGATTTTTATTAAGGAAACCTTTCAATACAGACGCTGCCTTGACGCTCAACGAACGTGGTATACGTATGGTTTTTTCCAAAATCACTTGGAACAGATAATCCTCAGTGTTCTGCGAAATTGTGAACTCCTTGGTTTAGCAGAGATACAATTGCAGAAAAATTTACTAGCACTTACTTGATCGGGATTCTCTGAGGCGCCCGCAATATCGAATGGACTACGTCCGGCCAACATTTCGTACAGTAACACGCCCAACGCCCACCAGTCCACTGAGAAACCATAATCTTCACCACGCAAAATCTCGGGCGCTATATAATTAGGTGTGCCACAGAAAGTGGAGGTCGTGTCACCGGGTCGTATACCCTCCTTACACATGCCATAATCGGTCAACTTAATGTGACCCTCGTGATCCAGCAGCACATTGTCCAACTTCAGATCACGATAAATAATACCTTTTTCATGCAAAAAATTCAACGCCAAACTAATTTCCGCTGCATAAAAGCGCGCATGCTCCTCGGGTAGGCGACGTTGTCGCTGCATGTGGAACATAAGATCACCGCCACGCACAAACTCAATAACGAAGAAGAGACGCGAAGGTGTCTGGAAGCACGAATGCAAGCCAACCAAGAACGGATGATTCGAGGCCGTCTCGAATACATGCTTCTCCGTTTGCACCCAATCGATGTCCTCGTCGTCGGTGACGAGCGCCTTCTTAATCACTTTCATCGCATAAATGCGTCCCGTATTCTTTAACTCGACCATCAATACCTTGGCATAACTGCCGCGTCCAATTACCCGTATCAATTCGAAATCGTTTATGGAATATTGCCGCTGTGTGCCCGGCTCCAATTGTTCTTCGATATTTTGATGTTGCTGTTGTTGTTGTAGCTGCGCATCATGCGGTTGTATTTCTAGCGCAGCTAGAGGATCGCATGGATCCACCAAGCCATGACCAGCACTACCACTCGCTTGCGACGCATAATCGGGCAACGGTGGCAACACCTCCGGCAATTGTTCGGCGAAAGCGTCGTCACGTTCTCTGACTAATGGCTCCACATGTTCGTTGGTGCAATGCTTCTGTACGAGTTTATGGCATTTTTTGTGCACCAACAATTTGCATTGAATGCACTTGAAACCTTGCCGCCCCAAGCCCCAGATGCGATCCTGACAGTAGGCGCAGAAGGCGCGCTGCATGGGAATTGAGAAAGAAAATAATCAGAAATGTTTGAATTTGTTAGTGGCAATTGCAAAATGCTTACCCGATTGAAGCGCTTGGCTTGGAAAATATGTCCATTGACGCGATACAATTTGCGCCATCTGCGTGCGCCACGTCTGTAGATGCTGCCTGCGAAGTGTGGAGAAAGAAAAGTTTTATTAATCGCATAGTTGAGGAATGGAAAGTGTAAACATTTTTGAATAAGTGTTTCGAATCACTTACGATCCTCTCCATCACAGGACATGCCAGGTGCAGAAGGTACATTTGGAAATACTGTAAAACGTGAATAGAAAAGAAAATTTATTAAATAAGCTCCTAGAACATAAAATAAAACATTCATAAGATTAAATACAAATAAAATTCAAGAAAAAATATTATATATTTTTGGTCTTCTCTTCAGAGCATACACAGCTTGTCCATTTGCTTGACATTAAATTTATAATTTACAAAATAATATTTTATTTAGCAATAAAAAGTTCAAATCTATTATACAAAGTTTATCAACAGCATCTCCACCAAATTCCTCTAAACACTCTTGCCAACATATCTCTTAACAACCTCAGCAACAGACTCAAAGAGCCCCTTAGCAACATATTGCGGACACACTCTTTAGCAACATATCAACAATAGGGTTTGCAACATATTGCCGAAACACTCTTTAGTAACATATCAACAATAGGGTTTGCAACATTTTCCGCAACATTCTTAGCAACATATTGAAAGCACTCTCTAGCAACATATTGGTAAACACTTTTGGCAACATATTACAAGAAGACTGCAACAATTAGCAACAAATAACTCTTTAGCAGCAATATTGCCGAAACACTTTTGGCAACATGTTGTTTAATTTTATTTTTTAATGTTTATTATATTCAATTGCTGTTCTCCGAAATTATTTATTTTTTATGTTTTAAATTAAAAATCTTATCAAATAAAACATATGCATTTTTTTTATATAAATATTGAACACCATAGCAGTGATATTAAAAGGAATCCTATTAAACAAAAAAGCTACAGATAACAGAAGGTCTGCAATTGAATATTTCAAGCATGAACCAGCGTTGGCTCCATTGCCACCAAAGAGCGTTTTGCAACGCTTTGTCTGAATACTCTTTCTAATTGTTTTTAATCGCAATTTGTTGCATTTTTATACCCAAGAGAACTCACTTCCGGATAGAAGCCGCAATACTTAATTCAATACCAAGAATAAATCACAATGACGACCACTGAGCTACGAGTACTAGTCAAGTACAAAGTGGAAGTACCACGATGGGGTGGATTGTTGGACACATGGAACAAATATATTAAATGTTCACTTTGCGAGTCACTTAATTAATTTTATAATTGAAGATGAACAAAGAAAGCTTTGATTGACTTCATCAAATGACGACTGCGTGTTTGCATTTATCTATGCAGGCGTTGGTAAATCATTTCACAAAAAGGGGGAAAACACAAATAAAGGAATAAAGGCCTTGCACAAAGGAGAGCTACTTTACTCATTTATTATATTCTATGGAACCAGGAAAATATATACTCGTGTACATGTATGTATGTATGTACATGGTTTTATTCGAAACCCAAAAGCATTATCGAAGAAAAAATCTGTCAGTTGTATATGTATGTGTGTATGACCACTCATTTAACGATACTTTAAAAAAATATTATTCGGAGAAATTATATTGGGAGTAATATTATTACTCTTTTTCATTTCATAAATTTTACTTAAATAATTTAATTTTTTAATTGTTGCATTTACTTTTTATTTTTACTCGGCATTTTTTTAATTTGTATGTATATATAGTTTTTTTTATTTCCTTTTTTAATTTTTTTTTAATATTTATTTTTCTAATTTTTTTAAGAGTATTTAGTTTAATTTTTTTTTCTTTTTTAATTTTTTTAGTTCTCTTTTATTGATTTCTTTTTTTATCTTTTATTTTTTTTAATTTTAATTTTTTTAAATTCTTTTTTTATTATTATTATTTTTGCAATTATTAACACTTTTTTTGTTATAAATTTCTTTGTCTCCCAAAAACTGTTCTTATTTCTTAAAGATTGATTGTTTTTATACACATTTTTATAAATTTTTTATTATTTATATTATGTTATTCTAAATTTTTTCTTTTTATATTAATTATTTTAATAAATATGTAGAGTTAAAACTACATTCTTCATTTTGATGTTATGAGTTTTGTACTATTATTTTACATAATTTTATTTTTCATCATTTTAACATTTTTAGTATTCATAATTTTTTTTTTAAATTTAATTATTTACTTTTGAAAACTCTTATCACTTAATTATTATTAGAGTTTGTTCCGAATGTTTTTGGGTTTGTTTTAGCTTAATGCTTTTCAAATACGAGTTTTACTTACTTACTTTACTTTTCGCCACTAATCCATTTTAATATTTTTTTGATTTTAACATGTATTGCAATTAAAAAATAATTAAAAAATACGATCTCATTATTATTTCATAAAAAATATATTTTTGTTTCATAGTTATTATGTAATTTCATATCACTGAGTTGAATTTCATAAAAAAGGATTCACTTTCGGCAAAATTTGGCTTTTTTTTTATATAAAAATCAAATTTTATTATTTTTAATTTTTTAATTTTTTTTTTTAATTTTTTTTTTTTAATTTTTTATAAACTTTTTTTTACTTTTGAGACGCTTAGTTCTTCTATAAGAATTATACTTAATTTTGTTTTTAATTTTGATTACTTATTATTAATAGTATTTTAACTCTTTTTAGCTTTTTAAATTTTTTTTATTAACATTTTTTTGTTTATGCATTTTTTTAACGGAATTTCTATAGTTTTAATTTTTTTACTTTTTATGCTTTTTTTATTTTTTCCATCATTCTGTCATTATTATTTATTTTTAATTCATTTTTTACGAAGAATCTTCCTTGCTACTTAAATTTGTTGGCTGTTTTGTAGGCGCTTTTTATTGCAAAATTAAAATAAAAACCTCAGTAAAAATTATGACGCCAGAGTTTTAGCAAATGTTTGATATTTAAAAATTGTTCATAAGCGTAACTTCATTAGAAGCCGCTTTAAGTTTAGAAAATAAAACAAAAAACAATTAAGCTCCGCATCAATTGCTAACAATAAGAGTTGGCTTCTGTTTGTCTTATCAACCGAATATAAATATATGTATGTATATGCATATGTACATACATACATATGTATATATATAATTAAAACGAGTTAAAGTTAGGTACTTATAGTTAAACATTTGCATTGCTTGGCTGCGGCCAGCTGATGAGCGCTTTAGCACGAGGCAGTTATGGAATAAACGTTGCGAGTCGATGTGTTTATTTTAGGAACACATATACATATTTATGTATATATATTCATATAGTTGTCACAAATAACGCCAATATAACAGACTTTGCAATTCTTTCTCCTTTTTTCTTCGTTTAATTTTCAATTAAACATTTGCTGGAGCAGTTGAAATTAACTTTGGTATTATTTAGTCGTTCTTTCTTCTCAACTTCACAACAACAATTTGTGCAAACACTAAGATAACAAAATTTGCTTTGTTATCTTGATGGTGAGGTGTATACACATGTGTGTGTGTGTGTTAGTGGAAACACTTCGATTACAATCACTGTCATTAGGGGCACACCAATCGACAATCAACCGACCGACCGACCAACCACCTCCGACCAAGCACAACACACCGGTCAGCGATTTTTGTAACTAAAGTGGCTTTGCAAAACTTTATCAACATGACAGTCAAACTAAAGAGAATTGAGAGTTGCAAGTAAGTATTCAATGCCGCACTCCTTCCATGGAGAGCGCGAGAGTGTGAAAAGTGTAGGTGTGTGTGTGTGTGTGTTCAAAACATTTTCTTTTGTTTTATTTAGCTTTAAATGCCTTAACCACACCATTTGCCACAATCAAGTTTCGTTTGTTTGTCATTGATGGCCTTATCATTTTATCAGTAAAAACGAATGAGCGCTGGAGAAACAACGTTACAACGCTCCACACATATACTTGTTTGCATCAGTGTGTATGTGTGTGTTTTTGCTACTCCGTAAGCGCGCGAACTAGAAATTTGTTTTAGTGAAAATCTACAAACATACATAATGAATGTAGGTATCTACATATGTATGTTAGTAGAATGCGCGGTTTGAGTTAATTAGGCAACCAAGTAGCTCAACAATTCATGCATACACACTAGGGATGTAAATTTTGGGCATTTTATTGATCCCGGGATTTTCGAGATCTGATAACAAAATCCCAATTTCACGAAGTTTTGATTCGTAATTTTAGTTCGTTTAGTTCTATTAACATCGCTTTCATAGTAAGGCTAATTTTCTACTCGAGTGCGATATTCTCCAGCTCATTTATAATGGCAAAGGCAAAACAAAGCCTTTATTTGTCGTATTGTGTTATACAACAGTTGTAAACTTGTTGTTTTTGTTTCTTATTTCAATACAACTCTGAAAGTGAGAACAAAAACGACACTGAAGATGGCACAACGCCGAAACCGGTATGTTTCAAAGCCAAATTTGACAAGGGATGACGGAAAGTCATTCCAACATACATCTATAAGGTGTGTTATTTGTTTGTTTTATTCGATCAGCTCTTTCTGTATTAAATCATTCGAGGTTTATTTTTGTTTGAAAAAAATTAAAATTAAAAATTTTAAAAATAAATGAATGTTTTCCGAAATTCCGGGATTTGAATAGACTGATCCCGGGATATTCGGGAGTGAAAAAAGGTCGGGATCCCGGTACTGACATGCCTAATACACACAGTAGATGTAAACATTTTTTAGTGCGTTAATGTTGATGAGCAGCCGGAGTAGCTGTTAAATGGGATTGGATCTTTTTCTATACAAAGTATGATGCCTGGATATTTTTATTTGTTTTATTTATAAAAACTAACCTAAAATAAATTAGCCTATTTGTTTTAACTTTTGCAGACGACGTCAAAGAAAAGTAAACTGCCACTTATGACATTTGTAATTTAACTCTTTTGTTAGTAACCGGTTAACCGGTTAACCGGTTAAAGGAAGATTCAATATTTTATTCTAAGCACCCGAATCGTCGTTTTTTAGCTTATAAGTAAGCTAGTTCTGAGTGCACTTAATTAATTTTTTTTTTTTTTTTTTTAAACAGGGTTAAACTTAAGCCATCGCCGCAATTGCTACCGGGTACCCACAGTAGAAAGTATCGAAACTAAAAATTTTTTTTTAATAATCAATAACATTAAACCTGGCATTTAACACAATGTATAACACCGTACGACAAAATCAAATTTTTTTTGGTACACATGAGAAATATTAACGGAATATAAAAATAACCAAAAATGTACGAATTTCATTTAAAATACAAAAAAAAAAAAAAAATACAAAAAAAATAAAAATACAAACAAGAATATGAAATCTTAACTATTATTTTGTGCTAAAAATTTTGATCGTTTATTTTTAAAAAATTTTTTTTTTTTTATTTTTTATTTTTTATTTTTTTATTTTTTTTTTTATTTTTATTTCGTACATTTTTGGTTATTTTTTAAATTTACATGAAAATTAAAGCGCCATCTAGCGAAGAAAAAAATTGTTTTCTTAATAAAAAAAATTAAAGTTTAATTACCTTTTCAAAACTGGCTCAAGCATTAAACCCGTTCTGTTTTAATAGAACTTTTTATAATAGTATTACGTTAGAAGTAAACCTTTACGGTCCTATGAAGCTTAAAAATCGATTTTCTCAAAATTCTGACGTGCTACAGCAAAACGCTGAGACACGTATTTCTTTATTTTAAGCCTATTTTCATATTCTGTTAACATTTCTCATGTGTACCAACCACTGTCGTACTGTGTAATGATTATCGAATGCTCGGCACACACTGGCTGGTTACAATTGGCACAACTCTTACGAATCTTTCGCCGTCTTTTAATTGACAAAGCATTGCACACATGGCAAGATCCTGTCACTTTTTTTTCTCCCTGTTTTATATCTTGGAAGCACTAAAATCATTTCAACAGCAATCTTTGTTGAGAACTGACGCGTTACTTGAGGATTCGTGGTGCGGTGTTCAATCATCGGCAATGCTAATTCTTCACTTAGCTTCCGCATAAATTGACGACATTCTGTCGTTTTTTTAACGATCATTTTTTTTTAATTTCATATAAATGATGTATGAAGCAAGTGAAGAAATGTCTGGCATTTTGAAGAACATTGCCATTGGACATCTCGCAGATCGACGTTGTCTTGTCGTCATCACCAACAGATGCATCTGAATGCATCACTAACTATTGATATTTTAGGAGAAAAATGTTTAGATTTTTTTTTTCAATGAAAAAAACAAAAATTTTAATTTTTAGATCTGTGGGTACTCAGGCTAAAAGAAGTTGCTAAAAGACGTCGGCAACAATTCATTTAGGAAGGTATGTTCTCGAGCGTCTAATGAAACTGAAGATGATGGCACAACGCCGTAATCGATATACATATTGAAAAGTGACAAAAAATGTTTTAACATACATTATCCGTCCGAAAATAATGCGCGAGTATCTCAAGAAACGATTTAATTATGTTGCTGTATTTTTAGTACAAATTAATATTTGATTGTTTTGATTGGTCACCAAATAGTTATTTGTATCTGACTCTAATTTAAATGTAGTAGATTTGCTATTACTTCCACTACTAGATTTGCTGCGGTTTTAAAAAGCTTAAGAGTTGACTTAGAAATAAACTCTTGGACTTTTTTACAGTCTCAAGTAAATATACTCAAGCACTAATTTAAATGCCGCCAATAAAAAAATTTACTTTAATTTCAATCTAAACTTGACTTTAAACCTTTAACGGACTTCTCAAGTTAGGAAAGAGAAAAGTAAACTCACGAAAATTTTAACATTTCATACTTCACAGTCTACTTTCCCAATATGTTTAGAAAGCAGTAGACGTATGAAGTTTTTTTTTAAATTTTTTGTTCTTAATGTTTAATGTATGTACATGTGTGTAGAAAGTAATTAATATCGTTGATTAAGCAGTGAACGCGAAATGTGAAGTTTATTGAGTTCAAATCACATTTGTTCGATCTTATGAGAACAGTTTATTCCCAGACGACTTACAGCGCTATTCCCACAAACTATGACAAAGCTCATCGCTTGACTATTGGTAAAACTGCCGCGCCTAAAACTATGCTACGAGATCATGATTACATTTAAAATATATTTAAGCATACTTTAAAGTATTTTGCGTATTTATTAAAAACCTTTAATCAAGTATTTGGGGCGTAGCGATGAGTTTTGGTAATGTACATAAGTCAAAAAAAAATAAGTTAATTAAAATGTAAATTCTACGGTAAGATAATATTCGCACACAGTTATTTAGCAGCTTGTGTCGCCAGCTTTTACGTTTCCTCCGTATAGCTAGACAATTTCTTTCTTATTTCTTACCCAAATATACATTAAATTTGCATTAAATTATTGCCTGTTTGTTGCTGTTGTTTTGTTTTTTCTGTATCTATCAGCGGTCAAACGGTTCATTATAATTTTATATTTATTGACACAAGGTCAATTCAATTGCTCTCTCCCTTTCACACACAATATTACTTTTGTATGCAATATGCGAAAAAAAAAATTATAATGAAAAAATTGATCGATTACGTTGGCATTTTCATATTTTAATTTATAACCGTTAAAGCTTCGATGTATTAGCACATACATACGCGTTGAAGCTTGCAAGTATTTCCGGAATTAAGTAATTGAACTTTAATGTGTACGTGTGTGTGTGGCGATTGCATTTACAGCGGTTAACTGCGAAATAATTGCTGATTGTGCGAGATTAAAATTGCATAGAAGAGGATGCATACAGGAAGCTTTTATTTCGAGGACGAATAAGACTTTTTAAAATTGACTGCTTTTTCTATTTTTTTTTTCTTTCTAAAATACACATTATAGTGCTTTTAGCGCATTCAGCATCCTAAAATTTTTGGTATTCTTTCACTAATCCTATAACTTTAAGGTATAAATTGTGAGTGAAATAGATTAAGGTGCTAAGAGCGCCACCTACGGGTAATTTGTTTTAGCACACGCCTAAATGTACGCTTTATAGTTAGAAAAATTAACAACCAGGGTTGTTGTGAAATCTAATTGCTGTCTGATTGTTATAGCTAGCTAGCTTTAACAAAATTTGTGGTAAATAATTTTAATTAAAAGCTTAAGTCAATCGAATTTATTAAGCATAATTGATCGCCTATGCGAAATAGAATATGAGTTTAAATCTTATACTAAGTACATATGTATGTACTCTAATCATCTTAGTAGCACAACCACCTTAACTTATCCTATTTTATTTCAATTGATTGCTTAGAGTAAATTGAAACATAATGTTCAAGCGCAAATTCTAGTAATTTCTTTCATAAAATTGAATTTACTCAAAATTATTGCTGCATAAATTTGTACGATATGAATTTAACATTTAACTATCATTTTAATTGATGTCTTCCAATGACAATATACATATGTACAATATCAATAACAAATAATAATTGTCTGCACAAGTGCCTAAATTAAGACTTTATAAGTGGCGAGTCGAAAACGATGAATAAGCGCTGATGTACATACATACATACATACATACATACATAAGCATATGGGTATTCACATGTATGTATGCATGTATGTATGTAGCAAACCCGTTAGTACTAGTTCAATCTAATTGAGATGTTGGACAAAGAAAATAACAAGGGATAGAAATGAAAATCATAAACAACTTTCAGAAGTCATGGAGAAGAGAAGACGTTGGGTATTTAACATGAAAAGGAAACCTAACAAGTACATACATTAATAAAAAAAATCGTGTTTTAGTTTTCATTTTAGCAACTCTTTGTAATGTACATATGTATGTATTTAAAAAATCACCTTACAAGAATTTTTAATTCAAAGGCATTCGAATTTGGTGAAAAAAATTGTACAGCACGAACAAAAAAATGCTTCAAGATAAAGTTTTCAAGCGAATTTATAAAATTTTAAAAACATATATTGCATGAAAAAGTTATTTTTGCAGAGAAAGCCAATTTTTCGTTTATTTGCTTTAAAATTTGGTTAAAAAAAAATTGGTATAAAAAAGAATTTGTAATTCAAAGGCATTCAAATTTGGTGAAAAAAATTGTACAGCACGAACAAAAAAATGCTTCAAGATAAAGTTTTCAAGCGAATTTTTAAATTTTAAAAACATAAATTGCATGAAAAATTTATTTTTGCAGAGAAACCCAATTTATCGTTTTTTTTTATTTAAAATTTGGTAAAAAAAAATTTGGTATAAAAAATTGTGGTAGATATAAAAAATTTTGGCATAAAAAAGTTTGGTATAAAAAACATTGGTATCAATGTTTTGGTATAAAAAACATTGGTATTAATATTTTGGCATGTAAAAAAAATTTTCGATATAAAACATTTTGACTAAAAAAAATTTGGTTGAAATTTTTTAAAGAAAACCAGAATAAAAAATAGTTAAAAAATGTACATAGAATAACTTTTAGGAATAAAATTAGCAAGAACTCGCAAGACACCGAAGTTGAATAAAATTCAATATCAAACAAATTTATAATGACAATTTTAAGTATAACGAAAAATACTTAAAATCAATACCCGCTTTTAGAGATGACGCAAATACGTAAAAGTCATTTGATTTTTTTTGTGTGGAAGCATTAACTCTACTTAATAATCCAGACCTCGCATACGTACGAATGTACATACATATGTACATATGTACATATTTATAAAACCGAAAAAATATATGATTTTTAAAGATTTCGATTTTCGATTTAAATTATTCAAAATATTAATCGAAATGGTACCTACATTTTTACATGATTTACGACATACATTTAATTGTTTTTCTATAGTCTTTAAGAAATCGACAGCCGACAACTCACTTTAAAAAGCATACATTTTTTTTTTTTTTCAAAAAATTCGACCATTATTACACGCTTTGGCATTTGCAATACTTATTGCAAAACCAAAAAAAAAAAATTCCATCATACTAACTTCCACCGCCGCCACTCATGAAGAACGTTGACGCGTGTAGACCATAGAGAGAGGCAACCTCGCAGATACCACTCCACATGATCATCATTGGCAGCTATGTATACTTGGGTGCGTGAACTTTAATCCCATCAGCGGCGCAATGACCGCAAAAAGTCACACTCTCCTTTGATACGATTATATAGTACTTGGCGAGCTAGTAACCGTTTTTTTTTTACAAATTTTTATGATGTTTTTGTTTAACAACGCCGCAAATCAAAACAAATGGAAAAAGAAATAAAAAGCTAGAAGTCGCGAACTTTTGCAGAAAATGAGAGCAGATGCAGCACAAAATCGATTAGCAACAACTTGATTTCATAGGGAAATTGTAATCTTTGCTTTTGGTCAGAGCTTTGGCAACACCTTTTTTTTGTCCTTATTTCCACAAACTGAAGCTTATCACTTATTATTTTGCACACATTTTTTTTGTTACACAAAAAAAAAATAAACTGCCACCACTCATACGCGTAGATTAGCACTTTTTGTTGCAGTTTTTATTGCAAATTGTTAAAGAATTCTTCAGCAGCCACTACATCTGCTCTTCTTCTACTCTTTCCTGCTGCTACAGCTGCCAAAGCCCAGAAGCTTGTAGGCGACGAAAAACGATACACGCTGGCGAGTTCTTGCCCGTGAACTATTTTCCAATTGACACAAAAATCGAGCATAAACCTTTTCGAAAAAAAAAGTATTTTATATACAAATTGAGATAGAATAGAAGAGCAATAAAGAGCAAATAAACAATAAAATTGCCGCCATCCATCCTTCTCAACAAGCCGTGCGCAGCAGAAGTGTGTGTGCGAGCGTTTAAGAGGCAAGCGAAAATAAATTGAAATTAAATGAAATGTTAATGTGTTGGTCGTACTAAGTTGTAGTAAATAAGACAATTTTTTATTCTCCTCTTGGGTGCCATTGGTGTCATGATTCTACATACTAATGTACATACATATGTATATGTTCATATACTTATATTGACATAAATTCTACTTACTCGAGCAAGCGTTTGAATAATTGCAGAGCACAAATTTTGCAGTTTCTTTAATGTATTTCCCACGAAAAAAAAGTGGCAAAAAAGAATTTTATCAACACAATGATTTCTTATCTTGCTTTTTATCAATTACTGAGTAGTAAGCTCGCGGGTAATACGTTTGCGCTCAGTTCTTACGAGTATATGCACCTACATATGTACGTAAGTGAGTGGTTTAGCAAAGCTTCAAACCTATTATCACGTATTTTCTAAATTGATTGTGCATCGTATAAAGAGAACATAATTAACAGTTATCTCGATCAATTGCGAAGAGAAAGAAAGAGATACGGCAAACAAATTACTTCAAAATGCTGAATTTTTTTTATTTTTTTTTTTGAAGAAATGGGGAAAGATCTGTAGGCGATTATTTGAGTAGGAAGCAAAAACCTTCGATTCCAAAAATATATAAAATTTATTTGCTAACAAGAGCAAAATATAAATGAAAATCGTTGGAAAAAAATTAATTTTACTGCACAAGTTTAAAACACTGCTCCGCGTTTCATATTTACAAATTTCCTTCGATAAGAATTTTGAGGCTCATGCCTTCACATCAGCAAAAAAAATGTGTGCATTAAATCGGTCAAATGAAATGTAAATGAAAAAAGGCGTTTAAATGTGTAAGAAGCATGTGTATAAAAAAAAACTAAAAACAACGATTTAAATTCAAGTTTCAAACTTTGTGCAGGATACACAAAAAATTTAAAAAAAATTTAAAAAAATGGCCTCAAAATTTTCTAACTTATTTTGTGACTATAAAGCTAAACTGTAAAGCCTATAAATACCCATTTATTTAATATAATACAAAATTAAAATTATTTTAACAAAAATTTAAAAATTTAAAACTTCAAAAAAAAAATATGTAGAATTTTTCTGAGTACGCAGTTTTGTAGCTCATACAATTTTAGTATAACAACGTGCAACGTTCTAGTGGCTACGAATTATCACAGATTTTTGAAAATTTTTTTACTGCCGCATTTTCGCTATTCCGCGGTTTTGCGTTGTATGGAGAAAATTGCCAGTAAAAAAATTTTCAGAAATCAATGGGAATTTGTAGACACTTGAAACTTGCATGTTTTCATACTTAAATTGAATGAGCCTGAAAAAATCTGAAAAAGATCTAAAATTTTTTTTTTTTTAAACGAAATTTTGATGAGTTTTGTTAAATTATTGTCAAAAATAAATGGGTTTTTATAGGTTTTATAAGAGAATAAACTGTATTTTAAATTAAAAATAATTGAAAAAAAAATAATAAATTGTATAAATGTGTCAATATCTGTAAGTGATTAATTCTTTCGCTGAGTTGCTCTACAACTCTAAGGGGCGAGAGCATTCAACATTAATTTTTTTGGTACAACTCTAAGGTACAAATTCAAATGCTGCAAGCAACTTCAAAAAAAAAATGGTGAAATTCTAAAACTTAAACTGGAAAAAATGCACATTTCTTTAAAAGCGCAAAGCGAATTGTGTAAATGAAAGAGTCAGTTGTAGTATGTTAAACCAGAGTATCGCATTAATTTGTTAAATTTTTTGCTATTGAAGTACGATGCCATCACTTAAAAGCTTGACAGATTGGATCACAAAATAACTAGAAAAATTAATATCTTCAAAATTAAAGAAGGCACCACAGAGAGTGTATTAATACGGTGGTCGATCAGGCCATCTGCTCGTTATATATGTAAGTAGCAATAGCCATAAACACATCTCATCTGAAGTGGTAATTAGACACAAAACATGAAACAACCATTCTTTCTCTCGGCTTCGCATCTGCATGAGAAGTCCCCACTTTGCTTTCGAGACTCGCAATGATAAAATCACCCACAATGCACTCAGAAGCAAACATAAAACATAAAACATAAAAAAAGAAATTGTGCATCTGTATGTGTAAGTGCACACTCGTCACAATTACACTTGTCCGCACTAGTGCGCAGCCCCTTCAGCACAATTTCCTGCACACACATAAACACACACAAACACATACATACCTGTTGCATATGCTGGTTCGATTTCCTCCTCCGAATGCAAGTGCTGCAGCTGTTGTTGATGCTGTTGCTGTTGTTGTTGTTGTTGTGTTGGCACAGTCGGTATAGGAACAGGTATTGGTAGACGCTCATAATGTATACATTCATGATGATACTGATGATGATGATGCCCATTATGTATGGTGCCAAGTGTGCTGTTGCGTCCACCGCCAACACCAACAACACCACCACCACCACCTCCACCGCTGCCGCCACTGCCACCGCTGCCACCCATGCCGCACACATTCAAGCCGCTACCCTCGCTACCGTGCAAACTGCTGCGATGTGGATGTTCCAACATGACACCACCGCCGCCACCGCCGGCCATCATGCTAATGCCGACAACGTTCATGCCAACAACACCTGCCGCACCCATAACACCGCCGCCAATGGTTGCGCCGCCGCCGACACCACCGCCACCGACGCCCATGCGACAGCCGCCAACAAAAACACTGCCACCACTACCACCGCTGCCACCGCCCGAATCATCAGTGGTGGTGTTGGTGGTGGTTGTAGTTGTATTCATTGTATTGTGGCAACGACTGGAGCAACGTCCCAGTGAACCGCTGCCACTGTTATGGTGGTGTCCAATCATGCCGATGCCCATATTGACGCCCATGCCAACGCCAACGCCACCGCCGCCGCCGCCGCCAATCATATGCGCCGACATGTGGCTACCAGCGTTAATAACTCCGACGCCGCCTACGCCAATGCCACCGCCGGCGCCCATTGTGGAGCCGCAACCTTGACTCGAATCTGAGCCCGAGTCATGACCCGGACAAGCGCCAGCCGAACCGGGTCGTGAACCGATCAAACTCATCGTGGAATGGGGCGGCGTTATCGATGTCGATGTCTGCATGTAATGATGCGTATATGGATGCGGATGCGGTACATCATAGTCGCCGGTGTCGATCGCGCCCGACAGCATGCCAGCGCTGCCGCTTGTGCTCGCGCCACCGACGCCAACGCCAGCGCCCATCAAATGTCCCATGCTGCCCTGCAGGCAACCCATTGAGCCGTGCGCGCTGCCTGGCCCGCCGCCGCCATAGCTGCCGTGATGACTGCCACCATGAATGCTACCATGAGCGCTACCGCTGCGGCTGTGTAGCGAAACGCCACGCGTCAGCGTATTATTTGCCGATTGTATCGATGAGACGACAGCGCCGCGACACAAAATATCCGATAGTTGGTTGGCCTGTAGACCGAAATATTTCGACTGAATTTCGGCATGTAGACAAAAATAAGCGAAACACGAAATGGCGATGGAATTTGATTGATTGTGTGTGAATTGGAATGGGTTTCCAAAAGTTGTTTGGATATTGTTTTTTTTTTTTTGTATTTTTGTATTTTTGTTACCAATCGTTTCCGATGTTGAGCAAATGAAAGTGTAGAAATCGATGGACGTCAATGATGTTCCAATATGATAAATGATGAATCCATGCAGCGTTAAATGAAGAATTTATTTGTTTCCAAATGAGAATGTATTGCATGTAATTGGGGTATTCATAAGGTGTCGTACAGTTTCGTAATGTATGTGGGTAAAATCATAAAATTTCAAAAATGCAAAGTTGTTTCATTTCAACTCCTTTATCTTTATAGAGTAACAAAGAGAACAACACAATTTTAGCTACTTAGAAATTTTTACGATTTTATAATTTTACTGCACTTTACGATACCTTATGAATCCGCTCAATATTTATTTATTTACTTAAAAATTTATATAGCTTAATAAACTTAATAAAAAAAAGTGTTGAAAACAGATTTGAGATTGTAGGTTTATTGCTAATTTACGATGCCATATTTATAATAATAAAGTTAACAAGGTGAAAACCTTTCATCGAAATTAAAATTTGTTTGTTTTTTACTAACAATAAAGAAATAAGCCTGCAGTAACATATGTACATGTTACCATTTTTAATCCAAAAAATTCAGAAAAAGCATACAGTATATATTATATATTAAGTAGTAAGAAATTTTATTTTTCGGGATTAGTCCCGAAATTTCGGGATTATGAAAATTTACCGAAAATGTGTTTATTTTTGTTAAATTAAAAAATAGGATACCGAATTAAAAAACATTTGATAATTTAAAAAACTATAGGCAGTTTGCATTTCCCTTGATAGCTTCGGAATTAGTCTCGAAAATTTTCGATTACATTGAACTACATATGTATGTATGTACATACACTTCGGTATCTTATTGATAAATTTCTTTAAAACTAATGGTAACGTAAATAATCCCGAAATTTCGGGATTAAAAATACTAAACATTTAAAGATCCAAAAAGACAGTTAAGTTTAAGGCACGGCATTAACTTAAAAAAAGCGCACAGGTGAGATTTTTGAAAATTCGAGGTTTCAATAAAATACAAATAACTAATTCACAAAAAAAATTTACTTTTTTTTAAAAAGGATAATTTTAGTAATACCGAAATTTTGCACTTTAGAAAATTAACGACGAATAGCAAAATAAAAACAGATCTTCAAAAAATTTCGATTGCAGCGCCACCTATTTCTCATTTGGTGTATACATTTAATAGTTTTCTAAAAAGAAGTTTTACAATCACAAATCCTTTCAATTAACACTTTGAAATTAATATTTACAAGCAGTAAACACGCAGTGTCATACAATTTAAATAGTAATTTTTGAACGCCTCTCGCTTACCTGTGGACTATCGAGTCGATCCAACGATTGCCGTCGCGACGGATAATCATCGAGCGTGAGTATCTGCTGTGCGGCCGGGCAATTCTTGTTCGAATGTTGATGCAAATGCTGTTGTGAGGAAGTGAGTTGAGGCGGCGGTGGCGGAGTTATCGAACCACACGGACTGCCCGGACATGGACTGCCCGGACAGGGGCTGCTACAGCGACTGCGACATGTTGGACTGTAGCAGAGATTTGCTTGCGTGCCGGATGGCGTATTCGGGCAGGTATTCGAATTGCCACCACCACCACCACCACCGCCGGTGCCGGTGCCATTGCCAGTATTGTTTGCTGATGCTGAAGCGGCCGCCGCTGCAGTATTTTGTGCATTACTGCAACTATTATCCTCCTCTTGTTGTATCAAATTCACCGGCAGCGGTGTGCATTGCGTATTGCGGCGCGGCGAACGTCCGCGATCCACAGTGGTGGCGCTCCAATAACCCCAAGCCATGTTTTGTTGTGTTATATAAACGGCACAGTTGCAGCGAGCGCGAGAGAGAGAGTTTTCAGTTATTTGCTGGGTAGGGTTTGTAGAAAAAATTTACTTTTTTTCTCTTTTGTTCGAGAGATAAACTTCACAACTTCACTTGGTTTTTATATAATTTTTTTTTTTTTATTTATTATTTTCACTATGAAGCACCTTTTGCTTTTTTGTTTTTGTAGCGAATATATCAGTGACCTTTTTTGCAGCGGCTTTTAAAATATAATTTTATAAAATTTATTTATTGTAGAACATTAACACTGTTCCCACTTTAAAAAATCACTCATACAACGTGGCGATACATTTTTTCAACAAAAGTATTACTCATACGCCATGTCAAACGCTTCAATTACTGTTTCACACCGCCGCGTTTAGGTGCAACTAATTTCTTAGTTTCTTAAAACATTGTTGGCCTGAAGAATGTGAGTTGTTTTAATTCGAATTTTAATATAAACGTGTTCGTTAACGCACATTGAGAAAAGTGTGAACAAGGCAATAGTTATTTTTTGTATCGTTGCAGCATCGGTATTGGTCAAAGAAGTGGTCTCTCTACATCTTGGAACTATGATATCATAGTAAATGTCCAGTAGATTGCGATCGAGAAGACTACGTAACAAAAGACCCATCTCATTAGAATCAGTGGAGCTCGTCCAATTAGGAGCACGAATTTTTTGGTTAGAAACTTCAAGAGGACCACAAACTACCCTCGTACGGCTGAGCTTCACTTTAACTCAACGGACGCTGGGTGTATACCTCGACATGACCTCCTGAACAGTACGACCTTAAACTTAAAGCCAGTTCTTTCGTGTCACAACCACGCTACTTGCCGTTTCGTACGCCGTCACTTTGTCAAAGAAAGTGCAGATTAGCCGATATATCGACAGAGTTAACGAAAGTATTGGTGTCATGAAGAGTCCAAGCCGGGTCAAATACTCTGCGTACACAAGTTCGATGCCTGCTTGACTTCTTCTCGCCGTTTGGGCATTGCTTGGACTTCAAACCATTCGGTAGACGAGTACAAGTTTTGACACAAAAAGTTACAGTGAATAACGGCAACAGCCTTTTTTGCGGCTCACGCGTGTGGGAAAAGATATCATTTTACTTAACTACACCCTGTGTAACAGATTTTATTGCAAAATTTATAAAAACTAAAAAAATTAACTTGCAGTCACACCTCGATGGCATGTGACACTAGTTATAGGATATATGAGCACAAAAAAATATATATACAGTACAAACGAGTACACACATACGTACTACATTATAAAAACCACCGGCCGAGCAAAACAGATGCTATCTACAGACCGATAAACAACAAAACAAACAAAAAAAAAAACAAAATATGAAAAACAAATAGTTGAGAATAGTTAAAACCATGTGAACAAGGCAGTAAGAGAAAGAAGAGAGGTACATAGTAGTGATACGGAGAGAGAGAGAGTGAGAGAGTGAGAGATAGAGAGAGAAAGAGAGGGAGAGGGGTGAAGAAAATTAAGCAAGGAAATTTTTAGAGACAACTCTCAGAGGACAAAAAAAAAAGATTAGAAAAATTTAAAAAACAGTGAGAGCGAGTGAGCGTTAGAGAGATACGAGTGTAGCGCAGTGAGAGCATACTAATTCGTGAGCAAAATAATTCATTGAGCACACGCGAGCGAACAAACCGAGCAGGACCAGAACGTAGGCGAAATGTGAAGTTATTTGTATGAAATGGAAGCAGTAAAATGCATAAATTTGATATTTGAATGTAAAAAAAATTTAACAACATTTTTGTTAAACAATTCTCACTAATTGCTGTCACGAATTCAACATAATTTTTAAACAGTTTTTTCGATATTTCATGCACTGCAATTAATACACAACGATTCCATGAGCTCAAGCGCTGATGCAACAAACTTATTTCGCGAGTAGATTTTGTCAAAGCCACGCCCTGTGCAATATTTTAACATATGTATGTATATGTGGCGTTAAGAAAAATATATTTAAAAAAAAGTAAGTAGAAAAACTGCAGAGCTTCGGGCACAAATTACGAATGCGAATAATAACAATTTCTGAAGCAAAAGAAAAAAAAAAGGTTTGTTTGCCTTGTGCAAAAAGTAGGCAAAAAGTTAAGTAAAAAAGGAAATAAGATTATTGTGCAAGCACATCACGTGCAGAAATTTCATCTACTGACACACACACTCACACATTTGTTTAGTTGCATAGCTATTTCAACCTTTTTTTATGTTTCACAAATTCACTTAAAAATTTACATAAGTGCAAATGTTTACTTTTTCATTTTTGTGATGGTTGTTCTTTTATTTTATTTTTTTTTTTCTTTATGCATTCACATTTTCAAATTGGCAGCACGAACCAGCGAAAAAATGCCCAGGTTAGCTTTTCTATTGACGTCAACAGCGCCAGGCAGCAGCATACAAAAACACACAGGAAGGACGCTCAAACACTTAAAACAGATGATGTTGGCAAAACACACAAAAAAAAACGGAGTAAAACAAAAGCGCAAAGCCAACAACACACACACACACATCGAACACCTACAACTACAGCTGTCTTCACATATGTACATATGTTTGTATGTATGTAAATATTAAGCAAATACAATAAAAAAGATGGGGTGTAAAAGTGTTTGCTAGTTGACGTTCTTTACGGCGAGAAAAATCGTTTGGTTGGTAGAGTACTCCTAAAATGTTATTCATTTGAAAATGAAAATGAAAATAAAAAATCGATAACGATAGTATTTTTTTTTATAATAAATTTCAACCGGCGATATTAAATTTCAATAACAATTAAAGATTTCGATAACGATAACAAATGGTCGATAACTAATTCGATAAATATTTCGATAATTTTATCGATAACAATACTAATTATAATGATTACTGCCTCAGATACTAGTAGTTAATGTTATCGATATCTTGTCGTTGCCTATACGCGTTTATCGTTTTCGATATTGTTATTTAAGCAGCTATCGATATCGTTTTAAGAATGATTATCGACATTTATTATCATTATCGATATTTATTTTAGGTATTGTAATTTATATGAGCTATCGAAATTAATTTCTGTTATCGATATTGATTTTGTTATCGATTTTTTAGGATGATACAAATAATTTAGCTTTTCTGTATTTACCGGACTTGAGGTAGGAAATCAGCTAAATTAATTATTTATTACAGTTATCGACACATTTATTTCCGTTATAAGCATCGATAACGATTTGGTTATCAATTTGTAAGGATGGTACAAATGTGCCATATCTAGCTTTTCAGAGGAGAAGAGATTGTTAGGAATTAAGGCACGCTTTATGACTTTTCTGTATTCAACGAAATTCAGGCAGGTGGTGAGGCTTGGGTGTGTTTAAAAGTATTAAATGCGGGAGAATTTATGGGATTTGAAGCCAAAAAAATGTCATGAGTCGTCCCTTTATTAAAAGGGTTTGAGGTTGGAAAACAACCCTGTATAATGAAAATCTTCTTGGCTTGATATTTTACCAGGAATTAAAATAGAACTTTGATAAATTCGAGAGCGACTAGGGCGCTGATGACGAGACTAGAGATAAATGTTAGGGTTATTAATGAAAAGCAGCGGAGTATTTTACTTTACAAATGACAAGGAAAGAAAACCACCGTCATTGCAGCATCTATCCATCCGAATTCCGTTTCAGTTTCATTTAAATTTTGGAGGACAACTAGTTTGAAAACCCATAGAAAGTTTGGATGTAGCCTCGTCGAAATGTATGGCTGGAATTATTCATGGATATATGGATAATAGCAAGATACCTGTGCACTTCAATAGTTGATTGGACTAAAGAGGGCTGAGTTTTGATTAAGTATTTTAATTGGAATTTTCAAATAAAGTAATTCCGTGATACGAAGATTTTTAAGCAAATTCCGAAGCAAGTACTTTTTCCTCGTTTCAATAGCTGCTTTTAAGGCAGCCTCTAAGCGAAAATACGTAAACGAGTATTTATTGACAATCATACTGCTGTGACTAACTCTTAATTTCCTCAATTACCCTTTCTCATTATGTGCTTGCATATGTGACTCTTATTTCTGATTTCGGCTCCCTAGATTGTCAAGTCAAACGCAGGATTAGTTAGCATTAACATCTAGGATGCAATTTGACCATTAGTCGCAAGTGACAATCGCGCATACAAATAAACCCAGACGTAGACAGACGTAAATACATATCTGGTTAATTTGACGGTCTCCCGCTAAGCCTTTCGGCCTACCCAATCATTGCTTTATTGGTCTGACCCCATTATGTTCTATTATTACACTCCCACAGAGACAATAATTTTTACTACAAAATATATCATAACAACATCATTCTATGCCACCCAAAGGAATATTTCAAATATAAATAAGGCAACCCGCTATCCGCCAACCCTGTAGGTGGCCTTTGGTGGGTGTAGCAAAGGAGTGTATTAGCTATGAGACGTGCCGGAACCGAAAAAGCTAACGAGCCCAAAACGTATGAAGGAAGGAGCAGAGGGAGTAACGCGATATGTAAAACGAAAAAATAAAATAAAAATATAAAATATAAAAATAAAATAAAAAGCAAACCGGGGTAAAGCACGCGGAAAGGCCGTCATAACAGCGCAACCCCCCCCTAAACCCTAAAATACTATGCTGCAGGATATAATGCGAGTATGTATGTATGTATTAACATATACAATGTATGCGAGTGTATTAGTAAATTTATGCAGCAAAAAACGATTTCTACATTATTTATGTGAAGAAAAAAAAAGAAAGAAAAAAAAAACGAGTAAAAAACAGCAGCAAAACTAGCAAACCGACGACGAAAAAGCAACGAACCAGCAACAAAAAAAATACGTTTATAAATTGAAACAAATAAAAAACAGTAGAAGAGTCATTCTTCAAGGAGCACTCGAGCGCGCATTCTCAAAAAGAACCGACTATTGAGTTTTAAATTGGAAAAGGAGGTGAAATTCTAAACACAAAAAACAAAAAAAAAAAATGGCAAAAAGTGAAACAAATAATAAACACAACAACAAAAACCAAAATAAGGTAAAGAGGTTGTGTGGTTGGCTGAGTTGTGGAAAAATTAATACCTTTTAAATGGAACGAAGTGTGTGCAAAAGGCAGAAAGGACGAAAAGAAATAAGTGGTGGTACTTTAAGTGAATTGATTTGCAATTCGTGCTAAACATAAAAGAGCTTACTAAATACATACATACACACATACACACCTACATATATATATATATATGTGTAAGTAAATAGAGCAAATGCGAATGTGTAGGATTTAAAATAAAATAAAATATTAAAAATTTAAGTGGAATAAAAAAGTACGAAGTAAAACGAGATAAAATAAAATTAATTGATGAGTAATACATAATATAGTGTGAAATACATAAAAGTTAAAATAAAAAAAAACTAAAATAAAAAAAAAATTGTATTAAGCAAACAAAATAAAAAATGCGAGAAATTTAAATTAAAAATTAAAATATTTTTCATACATATAGTCTCAAAATAAAAGAGCTACACTCAAAATGAAGTATCTAGCCTTAATTTGAAGTTGCTAGTCTCAAAAGAAAATCGCTTGTCTTAGATTGAAGTTTCTAGCTTTAAAATGAAGTCACTAGTCTCAAAAACTCAAAATAAAGTCGCTAGTCTCAAAATAAAGACAATAGTCTCAAAATAAAGTCGCTAATTTTAAAAATGCAGGCGCTAGTCTTAAAATGAGTATAATTAGAGGAATTCAGTAGTCTCAGTATATAATAGATACAAAGACCACATTTTAAAACCAGTTGGTATTTATTAATATCAAAACAAAGTATCTAGTCTCAAAATAAAACCCGGAAACAAAAAATTAAAAACAGAAAACAAAAGGTGGTGAGTCCTTAAATGAAGGCTCTAACCTCAAAGTGAAATCCCTTAATTGTGATCAGTTGATAAGCAGGTCACAATAAATAAAAATTAAAATTAAAATCAAATTAAAAAAAAGTAAAACGTGAAAACATACTAAATAATTGTCTAAACATATTTTGATTCTTGATTGTAAAAAAAAAACGGCATTAATGCACTAAAAAAATAAATAACATTAAATTACAAAAAAAAAAACATATTTAATTAAAGTAAATAAAAAGGGAAAACAAACTATTATATAGAGTAAAAAAGTATAATGAAATAAAAAAATTTAATGAAATAAAATTAAATCAAATCAAATATAAAAAAATTTATATAAAATAAGAAACTGCACACTAAAAATAATAATATAAAAAAATTAACTAAAAAATGTATTTAAATGAAAATAAATTTCAATGTAATTTAAGTACCTTATTATGAAATTTTCAATCAAATAAAATAAAATAAAATACAATTAAATAATTTTAAATGAACATGTACATATAACAAAGAAAATAAAATTAGATAATAAGAAAATAAATTTCAAAAAAAATAAAAATTTTGAAATAAAATGAAGTAAAAAATAAAAAAGTGGCAATAAAAATTAAAATATAATTAAACTTAATAAACAAGTTTGTATATTAAAAATTAAGAAACAAAAAAATATTAAACAATTAAGAAATAAAATAAATACTAAAAACGAAGTTTAAATAAAATATAGCCATTTATGAAAATGTATAACGAAATAAATTGTAGGTAAAAAATATTTTCAATTCAAACAGAAATCAAAAATATTACAAACGCATTGAAATTAATAAAAAGAAAAAATATAAAGCAACAACGTGGAAGCTTTAGTGATTGCCCTAAAAGTTGACAAAATTTTAAAAATTTAGAGACATTGCGCGAAAACTTTTCGACTTCTAAACTATATACAAAACAAAAAATAATAGAGTTTCAATTTATATTTTTATTGTTAAATTTTGACATAAGACACGATGCTTTAGAAGTCAATAATGTTTTCATTGATTTGTTCAACTGTAATTGTTATTTATTTTTATTGGAACTTATTGCATACTTTAAGGTGCTAATTATAGATACATACTTATGTAACATTTCAACTTTGGAAGAAACAACTTTGTTCCGTAATTCAATGCGTTCAAACGACATTTCTAAGCGAGTTTCAGTCGCACACGAAAGCGCAGATTCAACGCCTTTTTTTTTTTAAGAAAACGATGCCACCTTATAGTACGCAAACATTTATTGAGCCTTTCCATTTCAAGACCGACTGTTCGTATCTCATAAACAAAAAGTTTTGGCTTACAGCCGCTTGACCAAAATACATTTCAAAGTGTCTTATTTTTAATGTGAAAAAATAAAACAAATACACTTTTCGAGAAATTCAATTTTGAAAAAAAAATGGCCTTTTTTGATTTTTCCGAAAAATTGTTTGAATATGTGTGGCAATTTGTATCTTCGCATTTTAATGTTTAACTAATTACGAACATTTTGCTAGTTGATTTATAGAAATCGGTCAGTTTTTAGAGAAATTATGTACATTTGAAAAAAAAAATTTCAAAGACGGGAAAATACGATTTTTACTGCAAAATTTAAATCGCCAAAAAATATCTTAAAAAATCTTTTTCGGTCAGAAGAAAAAATACGTGTTTCATTATTTTGACCTAGGAACAACATATTCGAGTTTCGTGGAAAAAAAAACCTGAGCCTAATGGACCGGTTGTCTTGAATTGGTTTTAGTTTGTATTAAAGTGCATATTGTTTTCAAATTATCATTATTATTTTCAACGCATGCTTCTCATGATAAAGGGTAATGATTAAACTAATATAAAACGTGTTACATTTTAGCCTAAAAGTATGCAACAAAAAATTTAAAAAATTAAGATAGTTAATTTCGAAATATAATCCATAAAATATTTAAACTAAAAATAGTTCGATTTAAATTTTTCAAGAGCATTGAGTGCAGTACACCTGCACTGAAGTAACGAAAAGGTAACAGAAAAACTAAGACACTGCAAATTTATGAAATGACAATAGCAGCAATCGTACAACTACAAATACAACATTGTTGTAAGAGTTTGCAGCAGCAGCAGCAGCAGCAACAACAGAAACACCGATTACAAACACACAAACTAAAGTCAAGGACATCTTTGGTGATAAATTACAACTAAAGAAGGCGGAGGTCAGTCGACAATACCAAAACGCTTTGCAGGCGTTCAAATGTGCTGTTAGGATGTGAGTTACAGTGTGAGAGAGAGAAGACGAGGCGCAAAGGTGCGAGCAAAGACTAAATGAATGCGACACTTAATATATGTAAGTATTTTGTATAAGAAAAAAAAACGCTTAGCGTTCGGTGCATATGAACGCGAGGTGCCAAGAAGTGGACTTCAAAGTAAACGCCCTGGGTATGCCTTTCACTGCTGTAGCCTGTGAACCAGATATGAAGTATTTTGAAAGACAGTTTCCGCAGGTGTAGGACAGTTATGAGTAAGCGATTGATTGAGTAGATGCGACGCTGAAGTTGTCTGTGAGTTTTTTATTTTCTTTCTCATCACTTTATTTTAATCAATCACTGGACTTGGTTTCTTTTTTAAAGCTACACACATTAAATTTATCTTAATCACTTGAAATTGTTTTAAATTAAATTTTAATTTAAATAGTTATGCGTTTATCGTAACAATTTCATTTGCTGACCAAATGAAACCGACATTTGAATAGCGTTTTTTGTTTTTTTCTTTTCTTATGCAAAACCGACATCGATTAACATGAAAATGTAGCGAAACGAAAGCCGCCCGGATATCGCCAGACATACGCGCATACCGAAACACACACAAATACACAAACGAGCGAGCGAGCCTTTGCTTCAAATATACATATGTATGTATGTATGTAAATAAGTAAAGGCGCTGCGGCACGAACTCAATATATACAGCCGAAAAGTATGCAATGCATTGGTGCTTTCTCAAAATTTTCACTGACTTGCATTTATTGATATTTTGTGAAAATTTCAATGCTTGAAATACGCCACTGCAGCAGCTAAAGATTCATTTTTTTTTTCTTTAAACTGGCTGCTGATTTTTTTTTTCTATAGGAAAAAGTTCAAACTTGGCAAGACGCCTTAAAGTATGCAATCATTTGCAGTTGGAAGGCTTAAGCACAAGCGTTGTTAATTAGTATATAATTTAAAAAAAAAATATTTCTTATCACACTTTAATTTCAGCTTTTTGCAACACTTTTCTGCACATTTTTTTTAATTTTCTGAAATGTAACACTACACACAAATTTTTATTAAAACGAAAAAACGGCAACAGCCAAAAAGTATACCTCATTTAAAAAAAAAACTAAAGCCTGTATTGGTAGGTAACGCAGTTTGCCTTAAAGCGCTCACGAAACGTCCATTTTCAACTGAAACCCGTGCGCGAATGTGCGCCGATTCGCTATGTCAGACCTCGAGAGTGTTGCGCGAATGTAGCGAGGAAAAGGCTAGGCAACAACAACAACAACAACAACGACAAGCACTTCCGTGAGCGCACAAAACAAATAAAACAAATTTGTATATTTCAACGCGCAAGTGTTTAATGCTCGTCGTCGCCTGCGAGTAGTTTTTTGCTGTGTTGCTTTGAGAGAGAGAGGGGGAGTGTGTTGCTCTCTTTATATGCAAGTGTGTTTGTATTTTTCTAAGGACATGCAACAAACAACAACAAACAACAATAACAAACGGCACAGCGAGCACAAGAACATTGAATTATTCAATGTCAGTCAGTCAGAGCCAAGTAGCAAAGCTATCAACCAACTAAACAACCAACAAACAAACAAATATATTTTGTGCCTCACACATACACAAGCGCACCACCCACCGCCACTCATCACGAGCGATTCAAGCCACAAACAGCAGCCATCAAGCAACCAACAATTCAGTCATTCACGCACAAAGCACTTTATACTTCATTCAGTCAGTCAGTCATTCAAGCATTCATTCAGTCAGTCTGGCACTGGATCTATGCGAATTTTGTGCATTCAGCAATTTTTCATAATTTTTCCCTATTCGCAAGTACTCCTAACTCGTAAGGATGTAGGGGCGCGCTCGCTCTCCTCAAAAAAAATTGCCATGGCGAGCAAACAAAAGCCAACATATGTGTAATTATACATTTAGCTGTACTATGCATGTGTGTACGATAATTTGTTGCTGTATTTATTGTAGCTGGCTGTACCGCAAAGCAGTAATCTCGCCTGGGCGTTTTTTACAGTTCATTGTTGGTGGTGGGCAAGGTGGCGACGGCGACGGCGCTTAATAGCCGCCAGGATAATACTCGTTTGCTTGCCTGAGAACGGTCAAAGGTGTTGTATGGCCTGCCACCTTGCCACCTTGCTCTATAACGCGGACATTGAATTCATGACACCACCAAACATTGCTCCACAAAGGGTCAATACAGAGAACAGCGCCATACGACGAGGCAGAAATACAGTAAGGAAAAAATTATGACAAAAACGAGAAAGAAAAAACAAACAAAACTAAAAATGCAGCAGCACTGGTTTTGGAGAAGTGAGCGGCGATGGCTACGAAGTAGCTGAAGCTGAAGCGCACGAAGTGAGAAACGCTATCGCTTGCGGCGGAAACTCCTTTTTTGCACTTCTGTATGTGTGTGTGTGTGTGTGTGTGTGTGTGTTGTTACTTGTATTGGCAGCCTTCCAATATACAAGTTCATGTGTAGCTGCACAACGTGACACATTTACCAGTTGGTTAGGGGAATTCAACTATGCACTTCATTATTTTCATTAAAGCGCTTGAATGGCACATTCACTCGTCGGCCGGTTACTCAATTTCTGATTAGAATTATGGCCGATTAATTATATTCTCATACTAGCAGTTAAAGTACGACTTACAAAGCACATATCGATAATATTATCTCGTTAAGTTCTAGTGTTGGAGATAATGAGCTCTGCGTTCTGGGAGACTTTAATCTTAGTAATATCTCCTGGCGTTATTTAAATAGTTTGTCTTTTTTAACTCCAGTAAACATGTCTAAGGACAGTGAAATTTTTGTTACTGATAGCCTCTCAAATATCTCGGTCTATCTCAAGTAAATTTATTTGTGAACCAACATAATAGACTCTTAGATTTAATATTTTTAAGCAATAATTTACACTTTTAATCAGGGCTGCTCAACAAACGAAACGATACAATTTTGTTTTGTTAACGAGCAAAAATAACTTAACGAAATGAGTTTGTTGCGTTTCGGCGCCATGTTATCAAAACGAAATCAAATCGTTAATGTTGCAACGTTATAAAATTTCCGTTTTCATTAATTTTAATGTGCCTAAAAGTATGCAGCGCTTCTGTTTGCGCCTGTTTGCGACGAGTGCATCTCCAGCGTTTTTCTTAACGTTTTAACGTTAACGCCAGCATTTCGTTTCGGTTAAAAACGTAATGAAATTTATTATGATAATTGCTTTAACGATAATATTTTGAAATGTTTCAACCGAAACAAGAGAAAACATTTCGGAACGCTTAAATTTAACGTTAAAATGCATCCTTGCTTTTAATTAAGAATATGTAGTTCTCCGATCTCGGCAAAAAATATGCACCATTTTCCCTTAGTAATTAGTTTACAGTTTTATGAATTTTTTACAGCTCCACAAGTCGATTCATGTTTTAAATTTAACTATAATCTAAGCAAATTTTACTGATCTGAATTCGTAGAAAACTTGCTTTACAATTAATAATGCCGATCATCTGCTACCCTGAACTAGATTAAATTCTCACTCCGCTCATAAAATTAATGTAGTATTCAACCATGTAACACGCTATGTGTTCGGGTTAGCAAAAATTGATCACATATCCGGCTGGAGATCGCGTTTATTAGGCTGTGAAATTACCGATTATTTGAAAGCCAGAAACTGTATTTTTCTCTGTCGCCTTTTTAAGTATAAGGAACCGAGCTATCTTTACGACAAGCTTATTTTTCCTAAGTCAGCTCGAATTAGTGACTTAATAGTACCGAGTTATAATTATCTATCATCCGCACGGCTATTCTTTGTCAATGCCATTCGTGCGTGGAACTCTATTCCAATGCACATTCGCAGTAGTCTGAATAAAAGCAACTTCAAGAATGTCTTATATATGTAAGTACTTTCGTTAAAATAAAATAAATATATGTATTGTATTATTATGAATTTCGCTATCTAATTTCTACTTTCTGCTCAATATGTAATCCAATGCTTTATTTATAAATTTCTGTAGTATATTTTAATATATATTTATTTATTTATTTATTATTCTAATTTTACCTATGATTTGTTGTACTATAAAAGATCATAGATCTTATTGTACTAATTTTTAGCAAGAAATGAAATGAAATGAAAATGAATTCTATTATTCAAAAATATAATTGGTCTGAATCACTTTCGAAATTAGATACTGAGTTGGCTTTTAATCTTTTCAAGTCATTAATCTTTAATCTATGTGTGGATATTGTTCCGAGTTTTCCAAGAAAAACTTATAAGATACCATGGTACACAAAAAATCTAAAACATCTAAAAAATCGAAAAAATAAATACCATAAAAATTACCATTTCATTATGAGCAATATCATTTATATCTGAAGAAATTTAATGACTTCGATAAGTTACTCTACTTAAAATATATTAATAACTATGAAGTTAATATTAAAAAAAATCAGAAAGCATTCTGTAGTTACATAAAATCCAAGAATACAAAGACAAATATTCCCTCCTCAGTTAACATGTTTGCTGACTTTTTTTCCTTTCCAAACTTTGCGTTTGACTTGGATCATAATAACGCCAATGTCTTCATTTCTGAATGCACTCTTTCGTTTGGATCGCTGGTATTGTCGGAAGATGATGTCAGTAGAGGTATCGATTCAATTAAATCCACCAACCTAATGAATTCTGATGGCCTCTCGGCCATACTTTTTAAAAAACGCCGGTCGCTAATTCAACCATTGACATTGATTTTAAACATGTCCTTAGCGTCCGGGAAATTCATTGATGATTGGAAGAATCTTTAAAAGTGGTAACAAGAATGATGTTGCTAATTATAGACCGATTAAAACTTACTACAGTTGCAAAAATCTTCGAATGTGTTGTTAAGGAGAAATTATTATTCGCTGTAAGTAGCTCAATTTGTTTAAATCAGCATAGTTTTGTTAGGGGAAGGTCAACAATTTCTAATCTTGCAATGCTTTTCAAGAAGGCTACCAAGTTGACACAATTTACACTGACTTTTCGAAAGCGTTCGACCGAGTTTCCCATAATGTATTAGTGTCAAAATTATCTAGCATGAGCTTCCATTCTAAATTTATTGAATGGATAAGATCTTATTTGTCTGACAGATATTGCGTGGTTGCATTTGAGGAAGTTTACTCACTACCTTTTATCGCTACATCAGGCGTTCCTCAGGGTAGTGTTCTGGGACCAATTATCTTTATTTTATTTATACTAAATGACATTGGGTCTTGCTTGTCTTCATCTAAATACCTTTCTATTTGCTGAGGATCTTAAAATTTACTCGGTCTTTAGGAACAGGCTTGACTCCAGTGCACTTCAAAATGAACCTCATGAACTGCATTCATGGTGCGTAAGTTACATCTTAATATAAAAAAATGTTCACATTGTATTTTCATTAGAAAGCTCATACCGCTTCCAACACGTTGTGATATTTCTGGGTCGTTACTTAATTGTGTAACTAAAGTTAGTCAGCAAGTCTTACGCAATGTTGGCATTTGTTCGTCGTAATAGTGTTTCGTTTTCTGATCCGTACACCATAAAGATGCTTTACATTTCCCTAGTAAGATCTAGATTAGAATATGCCTCTTTTAATTCGTCTAGAGCGAATACAGAAAAAAAATTTATCAAATTCGCTCTTCGTTCTTTAAATTTTAGTGAACCCAGTCCCTCATATGAATCACGCTGCTAACTTTTAAACTTAAAAACTTTTAATAGCAGATATGCTTATCTTGCTTGTTCTTTTGTTACCAAGCTCTTGTGTGGTTTAGTTGACTGCCCTAACCTCTTAGAGAGAATAACTTTTAATGTTCCTAAGCGTAGTCTACGCAGTGTTCCAGTCTTTTACCTCGGTTTTTCAAAATCTAACTATGCAAATGATGTTCAAAACTACAAACCGTCCTTTTCTTGTGGAGCAGTACATAGCTTATTGTATACTTACTTCAATTAGTCTAAAGTCATTTTGTCTTATAGTCAGTAAGAATTTATTGTTCAATTGACTGAAATAAATAAATAATAAATATTTAGCTTACTATTCAGCATTGACTTATGAAAAGGGCCTTCAGTATTGCTTTCACTTAGTTGCGCCGCGAGGTATGCAAGAACTTTTCTTATTTCCCATTTCGTTCGTCTACTTAGCACTGGTATGTAATTCTTATGCAGTTTATGTGATTTTCGCTTTAAGCGCGTATAATATGAACCCTTAGTAGTTAATCTATAATTCATTATAAAATATTAGCCAAAATAAATTTTCTTATTTCATCAACTTATTTGGATAAATATGCAATTCGCAATCATTGTATAGAATTTTCTTTGTACTTTAACTGCTTTGTACTAGCACTGTTTTTATTTAATAGACATTTTAGCAAAAAAAAATTTGAGTTTTTCATGACCATTACTAATTGCACTGGATAACACAGTTTTTACACATTTTAATTAAAATTACTTTTTCGATCTGGCAACGTTCGAAGTTTGTAAAAATCATATTGCATCTGCAAAAGTTGGTGTGATTTTTTTTTTAATTTTCAGATCATCTTCGGGCCCTATAACTCAAAAACTTGACATCCTACATTGAATACATACATACTGATCATGATTAAATTATAAAAGGTTAGGTAAATAATGACATTCAAATTTTGACACTCCTTTATAAAAGGTTGTTTTACGTAGTATGGAAAACGGTTTAGAATTTTTTTCCCTTTCTTAAAAAGTAAATAATTAATAGTTAAATGTTATTGATTTTTTTTAACTAGAAATTTCGAAGGCATTTCATTTAAATTAAAGAATACAATAGCTACGCTTACAAAACATAATTATGTATTTATTGGTAATTTTTTTTTTTTATATTTAACCAGCGAATAAATTTTCAATTTATTTGCGCCATGAACTAAACGACAAATAATTTCGATTGATCATAAAACATTATCTTAAAATATTTATCTTATTTATTCGCTTTATTCCTTTTATTTCATTTTTTCTCTTGACGTCAGGATTATTCTTAATTTTATGAAGAACCCCTGGACGGCGAAAACCATAATAATTCGAAATTAAAGAAAGAGAATCTTTATATATTACAAGAAAAATTCATCAAACTTCATAACTCAAAAATGTAGTTCTTACAAATTCATGTTTTTGGATGATTATTATATTATTTTAAATTTATTTAAGCTTATTCCTTCTAGAAATTACAAAACTTTCCACTCCGTCACATCGAATTTATAGCGTGCGAAAAGCATGAAATATTTACGATACGGGGTCAGTCTTGTAATTAGAAAAAAAGGCTGTCTTTAAAAGACGGATTTGAACTCACCGTTTACGCCGACAAAAGAAACAAAAAGTGTTGCCTGTTAGTTTTTGGTATTAAAAAGTTTCCAGGTTACTACTATTTTTATTTTTAAGAAGCAACACGGTTTGGATGCTAAGGGAGCCGTTTGACAAAGAAGTGAGAGAGCTATGTAGCTGATTAGTTACCAAACCTTTAATAATTGAATCATGCATACTAATATTTTCTTAAACTAGAAACTAATATCTTTAGAATTCTGAAAATTTTTAAAATAAGTTTTAATACACGCTATTAATGGTATGGGTGAAAAAATTATGTTTTTTATTAAATTTGAAAATTTTGACAAAATGAAAAAAATTTCAAAAACAAAAACTACCAACCTCTTTTTTTTTGCTTTATAAAAAATATATTCTGGTAAATTTTTATATACATTATTCGAATTTCTATTGCTCGTCATGTTTGCTGTTGGCATCAATTTAACCCAAAATTCTCAGAATCACATAATTCATCAAAATTTCAATTATTGCCCAGACTAGCAGATTTTATTATTTCAATAAATTATGAAAAATTAGTATAAATAACATAGTAGTTTGCAGTTTGGTAAGCTAATAAAAAGATGTCCTGCAAAAATTATGCGAGTACAGTGACTCAAAATATGAACAGCAGGGCGTGCAGGCAGTTCAATACCATAAACAATGCAAACAGGCGAGAAAACAATGAAAGGCAGCTCCATTTTCAGGTGAAGCTTTTTAATTTTTCTTTAACTTCAGGACGCCAAAATGTCTTACCATTGCAGACGGCTAACACAACACAAAGTTATTGTTTAGAAGTTTATAAAGAAGTTTCAGAAGTGAAAAAATCCCGGGCCGTTGTTGTCGTGTAAATGGTCGCTGCTATACGTGTTAAACACATCACCTTTCGGTTATCCAACATTTCAACAACCCAACTGTCCCCTAAAATCGCCAAGGCAACACAAATGCGCTTCTTGATTCTGATTTATTTCGAGGGAAACCTTTAAAAAATTTATTAATTCTTGTCTTTTTGTTTCAATTTCCTATCGCCATAATTCGGGCAGTGCGCGCTGATGGCAACACTGTGTCACATATTTTTTTCTTCTTTCACGTAATCACATAAATTTGTACATATAATTTACCCACACATATCCATCATTTATGCGCATGTGTGTAGTATAATAGAAACAAAAAAGTTGGTCAGCTGAGAAAATTCAAACATATGCGCGACACAAAAATTTACAACAGTGTGTGTGTGTGTGTGTGTGTGTAGACGCTGTATGCGTAGGAAGGAAACACGAAAGTGTGACTCCAATTTTTTGTTTTTTTTTTTTCTTTCTTTTTTGGCGCATGCGCATTTAGAGCACTCGCTCACGCATAGTAGCTGAGTGTACAATGAAAATACACTCACTCTCACTTGCTCGCGCTCGCGCTCTCATTCTCCAACGAACAGCGCACACAACACTGTCTGACTGCCAAATATGAAAAGGAACTCGCTCACCTGACGGCTAAGACAAAAAAAACAAAAAAAAAACTTACGACTAATCTCCACTTTGGAGTGGATTTGTGAGAAATCGAATTAAATTCAATAGGTATAATCGACCGACCAAGCGTTTGTAAGTGAAAAGGGAGGGACAGGCCATTTTTGAGTGTGCGAAATGTGACGTCTGGTGAGTGTAGAGTAGTACTTGATGCACTTAGAATTTTTTTTTCATTCTTTCCAGCGCAACTCGCAAGCATGCAACGCCACCCTAGTGACAAATTTATGTAACAAAAAAGTTTAAACTAAAAAAAAAAAAACCTTTAATGTGTTGGCAAGTTTAAAAATTTATTTTCCCCCTCCTTCTGCTTCTCACTTACTCCCATACGAGCATGAATCGAGTGTTTGCAAGCGCATTTGGGGCGCCTCAGCGTAGCCATTAATAATGCAATGACATGACACGAGCGCAATATTTGCGTTGAGGCAGGCACACTGGCAACTCAGCTTAGCTCAGCTGCGACAGTGACAGGATAATCGGGAGACAAGTGGATGTAATGCTGAACTATAGAAATTGAAACAATTGAGGTTAGTAACAGCAGCGACAACAGTAGAAGGGTAGCCGAAACGGCAGCAGCAGAAAAGAACTTATGCGTCAAAATATGTATGTATGTATGTAAGTACACATAAGCATTAATGTATGCGCCACGAACTACACTCACTACATAGTAGGGTGTTCGATTATTCGACTATTTTTGTAAAACCGGTTTTCGAATTATTCGAAAAATGGCAATTTGATAAAAACCGATTCGTTATTTTTAAATTAAAAAAAAAGGGAGTAATCTGGTTCTTGTTCCAAGTAAAAAAAAAGGTACATCAATGTGCATACATATTACTAAATTCTATTATTTCTATGAATGAAAACTTTGGAATATTAAATGTAATCACAATTTTAGACCAGTTGGCATTAATTGGTTTCAAAATAAAGCCCCTAGTCGCATAATAAAGTCTCTCAATTATGACCAGGTGATAGGCAGTTCACAAAAATTATGACAAAATATGTATAAAAAACAAAAACGTAAAAGCGAGTAGAGCCAATAATCTACAACTCATCAATAGTCTCAAATTTTAAAAATTGATATTATACCAAATTGCTTAATTTCTCATTGAGCAAATTGAGTGAGCGAGCTAGAAGGACTTATTGTCCAAAATAAATTGTAAAATTTTTCAAAGTTTTCGCGTCCTCTTATCGACATTTATTTAAATATATTTAAATCTTCTAAAATTTATTTGCTGCGTTCTTTCTACAAATTATTTGATTTGATTTGATTTCGAATAAGTCTTAACTCATTGATAAGCACTCTGTGGTTGCTGTTTTTATAAAAAAATATATCGAATATAAAATTAGTCGATGTGTTGCCATAATTCTATCAAAGGCTATATCTTCACAACTACAAAAAAAAACCCGATTTATTCGAAAAATCAAGATTTCAAAAAAAAAACCGTACAATAATTTATTAAAAAACCGGGGAAAACCGGTTTGAAAAACCGAGTCAAGCACCCTACTACGAGTATGTATGTATGTATGCCGGCGTGTTTATTCCACTTTCAATGTACATTTTGTGTACAGAGGACTTAAATGGGAATATAGTTTAATGCACCGTTAAATTTAATCGTATCCCACTTAACTATTGAGTGGAAATAATATAATCAGCTGGGAATTCAGTGAGTTGAAGTATGAAAAATATACAAAAATGCAAAATGACTTAAACAAGTTTTCAAAACGGTTGTTTAGTACCGCTGAGGTTTGAATGGGTGGCTTCGATCGCTGAGGAGTTTTATTCACAAAAATACTCAAATGTATAATTTTATTCATATTTCATTTCTTTAATGTCAATCGATTTGCTTTCGTTATCGAAAATTATCGTTATCGTTTTATGTTTCTATATTATTAGTGGCAGTGTTTTCGCCGTAAAGTGTTTGTTTTTTTTTTTAATTTCTTAAAGGTCAATATTCTATCGATATTGTTATCGTTATCGCAAATTAACGCTATCGTTTTGGTAATCGGCATTATCGATTTAGATGTTCAATTATTTTATTGTTATCGATATTTTAGTCGATGTTATCGTTATCGATATTATTTGTAAATGATTATTTTTAGTTATGAATAGTGTTATAAATGAATGTATTCCATCTTTTAGTTAATTGTTATTGATATTGATATTTTTTTAGTTATCGATACTTTCTCAGTTATTGGTATTGTTCTCGTTATGTAAAACACTTATTTCTATATATTTATATTAAAAAATATGTTTGTACATATGTACATATTATCCATACTTTTATTCGAGGCTTAGCGATATCGATATTACAATAAGTGTGGTTATCGATATTAATTTAGCTTGCTAACGTTGTATGTATATTATATTATATCATAATGGATATTGCTATTGTTGGCGAAATGTTTCTTGTTATCGATATTAGCATATATATCGGAATTTTAAAGGTTATCGAAATTGTGTTAGTTAACGATATTTTGCTTTTGATATTGCAATGGTTATGTAGAACACTTTCACCAACAATTACCTACCTAAACGCATTATGCACTCAATATTTATCACTAATAATATTATTATCGATATTGTTATCGTAATCTTTATCGTTTGTAATCGATATTTTTTATAAGAGATATTGCTGTAGTTGATTGTTTTATCGAAATTTTCATGTATGTTTATTGATATTTTTATAGTTATTGTAATTATTTCAGTAATCGGTATTGTGTTATCGATATATGTAGTTATCGTTATATACCAAAAGCCCAGCTGATGCTTCCGCTAATAAAAAAAAAGTCACATAAATAGTTAGTGGTGTGTAAAAGTCAACTGGGGCCATAACTGGAATCAGAATTGGTTGAGACTTTTACTGACCGGTGAGGTTCTGTGGTGCTGCGTAGTTTCGCAGCTGAATTTGCAGTTTATCAAGGATCAAGGTCGATTTATGCTAATTAGAATGTACACTTAGTCTTAGAACCTGGGAACAGAGTCTCTACTTTCCAGGTCGACGTCGACACCGACTTACCGCTCCTTCAACTAACTGGGCGTTATGTAAATCAATCCTACTTTGCATGGTTCTTCCTTTGGCATTAGCATAAAATATATTTAATGACGTTGATGTGGGCATTAATTAACCTGTCGCACATTGGTCTCGCAATATGCACTAAATTTCTTAGGGATTAAAAAAAAAGTTAATTGAAGTCTTGAGGCTCTTCTCAAAAACCAAACTTAAATATTTTCGTAAAAAATCTGCTCTTTCTAAAAATTTGGCTCAAATAGCGTGATTCATATTTCATACAGGGTGTAATCAACACACTCCACTTATGTACATACAATATCTGAACATCCTTCACAATATAAATTATTAAACGGAAAACCGCTGATGACACCATTTACGGGGTTTTGGCATGAACCAGCCAAGCGAAATCAAAGTAAATGGCGCAAAATCCAAAAAAAAAAAAAATAATAATAAAACATTTCTCGTGTATGCGCCAGTTTCGAAATATGGCATGTGGTTTGGGGAGAAAAAGCGCAATATCAGCACTAAGTACATATTATGATGAGCCTTGAAGCCGCATTGCAACAACAACAACAGCAATGGCAAGAACAGGCACCTAACACAATAACAAGTATTTAAATGTATATGTATGTAAGAGTGTGTGGAATGGCGCACATGGCAGGCAATAAATTACTGAGAGGGTAATTATAAACTAAATAAGGCGATTTAAGAAAAAAAAAATTTAAATAAAAAGGACTTTGAAAGAAATTAACGAAAAAAAATCGAAGGATGTGTAGTGTAAAATGTACACAACACATATTTACTCTACACATCTTTAAGTATTTTTAAGTGTAGCAATTTTTGTCGCAATGAAAACTCGCTAAAAAATATACATTCATAAATATCTAACTGATGAATGGCGGCACGCGAGAATAGGTACCTTGATTACATTTACATACTCGCACATACACGTGCGCAGCTGTATACAAATACCTATACAAAGATATTTAAAATTAAATTTTCTCACATATGTATGTATAAACACAACTATAACAGAAAAACGATTGCACTCAACGCCAGAGTGGGTGGTAATTGCTTGTAATCTCACTTTCATTTATTTAACCTACATATGTATGTATGTATGTATGCATGTATGTATGTATGTATGTATGTACATACGTAGCTTACATTTTCCACATTTAAAAATACTCATATTTGTATTTTGCAAATACAAATAAACATACACACGCAGACACATTTAGTTCGTTTTGTATGTACATAGTTTATCCAAGAATAAAATAAACTAGTGAAAGGATGCGTGCAGCCAACAATTTACTTATGCTCCATTTATAAATATTACATTGCAATTTTGCTTTTAGGTCTCAATGGTAAGATAACATTAAGAATTTTAGATTGTGATAACCAAGTATTTATATTTAATTTTTTGATTTTTTCTTTTATAGAATTGAGTTTTATTTTAATTGAAACAGCACATACCTTTCGCCTGACTAAAACGCCTTAAATTATGCTGCAAAAGCTTTGCTATGTTTAAGGTCGTTTTAAATATGCCTCTTAAATTTAGCTGTTATTTTTTAAATTTTTTCTTCTACAAATATTTATAATCATGCCTGAAAGTATGCAACGCATTACCTTCTCCAACAATACTTTACAAAAAAAAAAAATTTGATTTTTGAATGCATAAAATTAAAACATTATTAAAAGTAGTAGTTTAGAATGCATCAGTTGGACCTTAGAAAGCGCCAAATAAAGCTTAGAAAACAACAAATGTTCTTTAGAATAATAAATGTTTTTTAGTACGATTGTCGCTTATAGTTGACTGTTCTAAAAAACTTTTGAAGTGTATTAAAATAAAAAATAATGCTTTCTTAATTAATTTTGATAAATGCATATTTGACTATTCATAAGTATATCAGTCGTGCTCCCAGTTTCACATTTCAATTCCACAATGTGATTTTAAAAATTTCCTGTAAAAGTGAATTAGTGTACTCCCAATTTCACACATATCGGTTATCGTTGTGGCAATTCACAAACAGCTGTTGTTGAAATTTCACTTTCGAATTCAGCTATGTATGCTTTTTTGAGGAGTTATCAGCAAAACACTTAAAAATACGCATATTTCAATGAATAACTAATACAGAAATGTCATAAATGGCTTCTACAAACATCAAAGAATATTTTTCGAATCGAAAATAATTAAACATTCACACACTTTTTGTCATTTACTTTTCATTTCACAACAACAACCAAGCATTCGGATTCAATTCACAAAAATTTATGTGAATGTGAAATTGGGAGCACCAAACATGTGATTTCAAACCGAATTCACAGGGGTATTTGTGAGTGTGAAACTGGGAGCACGGCTGTATATGTTACTTTCCAAAAACCAATTTTCAAAGTAAAATTGATATTAGCGAAAATACTGTTTGAAAAGGCGCAGTTAATTCAAATTTGTTTGCTAATGAGTAGCATACTTTCTGGCGCGATTATACATAGAGGCGATAAATTTGAAAGGGTAGTAAAATTTAACAAGCAGATAAGAAAACAGCTCTTAAAAATGTATGTGAAGATGCGTTCTGAAATAACTAGGAGGGTGCAGTAGCAACCTTAAAAAAAATAACCTGAAAAACATGAATTTAACCTCTTTTAGAGGAGACATTATGGTGAAAATGTTACACATGTGGTATCGAAAACCAACGGTTTTTATCTTTGAATAGCGCACCTTTGTCAATGAGATACTATGTTTGTTGTCAACAATGTGTTATAGTGTCCCTTCGGTTTATGTCTTATTAAATATTTAGAGCTCAACAACGCAAATTTTTTTTAACAAAGTATTTAATGATAAACTTACCATGTATAACCAATTCCGAATCACGATTTATCTCATACAAGCGTATTGCCTCATCCAATTCCATTTGCGTCGTTATCGTACAAGGATCATTCTCTTCGTCCACCCATTTAATGGTGAAGCACTGCAAAGGAAATTTGGTAAGTAAAATAAACAAATGATCATAAATTTAAAATAGCATTTCTTACTCGATCCGATGGAAAACGGCATATACCGCGTATCTCATGGCATAAATTTTCGTACGTAATATTTTCATCAATGTAGGTTATCATAATTTCGCCATTGTAGGCAGTTTTCACTTTGATCTCATTGGTGGCACTATTGGCATTTGTGCCGTCCGGTATGATTTGTGAAGGCATTTTCTGCATTTGTGATTGTAGAATAATGTAATTTTTGCGATTCTTTGTAGTAGGTAGTATAGTAAAACGTACAAGGCACAACACTTTTGTCACATAAACTATTAAGCACACTCTCTATGATTGCTTTTGTTATTTTTTTTTTTAAAGATTTCGTTGGTATTCGGCGAATTAGTGAAAAATATGCAGTAGCTGGAATATAAGAAAAGAGAGCGATTATAATTTGTTTAATTTTTATACAATAAATTAAATTACTAGGTACAAAATTAAAAACCGATTTAATAATCCTTCTTTTTTGGTTGAACGATTTATTTCGCTTAAATGTGGCAACGCTACTTGTGTGTGTCTCGCAAAACAAATGAGATTTGAGTGGGCGATAAATTCATGTGCGCCAGATTCCAGCCTCCCCCTTTGAAACACGGCAACGAACAGCAAATAGCGACGGCGATTATGATGATGGTGATGACGATAATGTTGAAATACGAAATGTAAACAAATGCGAGCGAGAATCCACAAGTGGTTATGTGCGCAATTATTGATTGGCGGCGGTATAAACGAAATCAGTGTCCACAACGAAAATGTAAATAAAGGAAATGAAATACGAATCACTTTTTTACACAATTTTTACCATAAATAAATTTTAATTTAAATTTCTTGTGCCGCTCTACAACTACAGTCAATCGCTATGGCAACACCACCTTCGGCTACATTTTTTCTATCTTTCGTTTCGGTGCCAGCCGCGACAGCCGGCAATGTATGAATCATGCAACAAGTTGATTTCATTGAAATGCTTCACTGTGCTGACGCGCACTACCAAGAGATAAATGATTAACACATTCCGCGCCTTTCTAGCACGAATTTTGCTGTTGAAATTAATTAATAAAGATATGTACAAGTTCTTCGCACATTTTCCTGCTAATTAGTGCGGGATATGCCATAAACTTTTGTCCATAGTTACGGATAAATTGAGTGTGATGGCTTGCGGTTGCACTGACCAGCCACCTTTGTGTTCCACTTAATTGAAGACTGATTTTGCCGTGCGTTGACACCAAACAGTGGCAGTTCACAACAGTCATAGTGCTTCATATACTTGGTCAATTCCTTTTGCTTGCCAACTATGTTGCTCTTAGCTTGTGCGTCTTCTTTACTTCATACTTTCTAACAATTTCCTGCGTACTAGCTGCATTATACGCCAAGTCTTTTCTACGCCCCATCTACGAACTTGGCTAATATAAAGAATATAATTATACATATGTACATATGTACATACATACATACATATGCATGTACCTGGTTGTCTCCCCGTTTTAGGCCAAGTCTACTGTTATTTCACCTTTTTCATACATTAATTTTACCTGTCTTTACACTCCGCTGCTACTGCCTCCGCTACTTATTGGGTTTGCGACTCTATTTTCTCCTTTTTTCCATTCACAAATGTAAGTTTTAATCGTGGAAATGGTTTAAAACGTAATGAACTCGCGTAATTAAAATTAAAATGAACACAAGACACAAAACACACAGAACTTAAATAAACAAATAAAAAATTAACTACGGCTCTAATTTGTTCGTGGCCAACAAATTAATTTAATTCAATTGGGCGAACGGCACGACAATCGTAAACAAGATAAAACTTCGAATGTGCGAGGAAAAATGGTAGAGTTTTAGAGTTGCCATTTCTCAAATGCAAAGTTGCATGCGAAAAAATATGCCTCTGCATAGCTTTTGTTAAACAAACATTTATTTCTATTATGAAATTATGTACTGAATATTATGTTTATATTAGGGATCTAATTTAGGTTAGGGTCCGCCGATAGATAGATAGATATTAAGGAGAGGTATGCACTGCGACCAGTTCATCTATTGTGTCATCAAAGCTCATCACAACTATTCAGCCAACCCCAGGATATCGAGAAAGCTCCGCCGATACTGGGGAAACAAAAATTTAAAATTTTTCTTCACTAACTTGTTCAGCATTTTAGTCCTAATTATGCACTTTCGCGTAGTTCTTAAAAGAAGTCCCTGTTTTGGTGTTAAACCAGCAAGATTAAGTTTCTTAATATACCATGGCCATCTAATTAATCATAAATCAGCTGATGCTATACAGTTTAAGAAAAGGGAATGAAGGTTTATCGGAGGTTTACATTTTTTAAATATAATATTTTTATTTTTATTATATATTTGGCATGTTTTCACAAACTGCTTTGAAATTTTTATCGTACGATAAACGTTCAAGTGACAATTTTTGTAATTTACGTGCTAATTATGAAATTTTTATATAGCTGGCAATGCCGATTATGCATACACAACTTGGCAGCACTCTTAGTCAGTCATTTGCTTTGCTTTCCTTATTCAGTTCGAAAAATTCTCTCTCCCGTAAAAGTTAACATCTGTTTTTCGTGTTGTGTGATAAGAATTTCTATTTTACTAAATTCGATAATTAAATAACCTATATTGTAATCAAAACATTTTTGTTTAAATGAAAAAAAGCCCTAACAAATAAGAAATATTAAAATAGATAATGTACCAATACTCAAAAGAAAATTGAACATTCACCCCGTTTCGTAAGAAGCATCCGACGATTGGAAAGATAGCAAATGCGTGCGCAATTTTGGTAAATACCAGAGAACGAACCGAACTTGATTTCTTCCGATTCTGAAACAGAGAACTGTGGGCGTTTGTCATACAACTATAGCCGTAGTGGTCAAAGAAAGTAGTAATTTTGACTTGGTGTTAACCATAAAGTGTAGTAGCGGTCTTCAAAAAAAAAAAAAAAAAAAAAAAAAGAGCTAGTCTAAGCTACACAATTTCACTTGCATATCTGCCAATTGGACGTTGCGAACCTTTGTCAACAATCAAAATACCGAACGAGTGCGTAGTTTAAAAATAGACAAAATGATTCGCCTGAAACATTTTTAAGTTAACGCAGAATAAACTATTTAAATATATAAATAACGTCATTTTACATCACAACCACTGTTGCCAAGGCCAGCGGGACGTGTGTGAATTTTTGCAAGTGTTTGCCAATAGTGTCGAAAAAATTGAAAAAGCGGTGAGTCCGTTCGAACAATTAATTTACTGAAATCTAACTTTTCTATTTAGCAGGCATTATCTTAATATTTTCATTTGCGTACTTACATTCTTTTATAATTTACTATTTAATTTTGTATATAAATTGTATACATATGAATATACATACATACGTACGTACGAGTTTGTGAACTAACATGCTTTTATACATACATTTTCTGAAATTTTCCACTTGACATGTCCGGTTCTCTATTTGCCTTCCTTTCCTCTGATTTGTGCCGCTTCCTTCAGCTCAACATTGAACGTTCTCTT